>CM042690.1:150874893-152212280 GCA_023614405.1 Avena insularis
GAACCCTATTAGATATGGTCCGATCGATGATGTCTCTTACTGATTTGCCGTTATCATTTTGGGGTTATGCATTAGAAACCGCTGCATTCACTTTAAATAGGGCTCCATCTAAACTGCTGAGACGACACCGTATGAACTGTGGTTTGGTGCTAAACCTAAGTTGTCGCTTTCTTAAAATTTGGGGATGCGAAGCTTACGTCAAGAAGTTGATGCCGACAAGCTCGAACCCAAAGCGGAGAAATGCGTCTTCATAGGATACCCTAAGGAAACTATTGGGTATACCTTCTATCTGTAACCGAAGGCAAAGTGTTTGTCGAAAGAACGGTTCCTTTCTTGAGAAGGAGTTTCTCTCGAAAGAAGTGAGTGGGAGGAAAGTAGAGCTAGACGAGGTTATTGAACCTTCTCTTGAATTGGAGAGTAGCGCAGCACCTGAAATTGTTCCAAAGTGCGCCGCACCAACAATAGAGGAAGCTAATGACAAGGATCATGAAGCTTGGACGATGTCACTACATCTTGAGCGTTGCAGGTCGACAAGGTCGCGTGCCCCTCCCGAGTGGTACGGCAACCCCTGTCTTGACTGTCTTGTTAGTAGAAGACAGCGAACCTACGAACTATGAGGAAGCGATGAGCCCAAACTCGAGAAATGGCTAGAAGCCATGAACCGAATTGGGATCCATGAGCGAAAACCAAGTATGGACTTTGGTGGACCTCCTAGCGACCGGAAGGCCGTTGAGTGCAAATGGATCTTCAAGAAGAAAACGGACGCGATGGTAATGTTACCGCCTATAAAGCACGGCTTGTTGCGAAAGGTTTTCGACAAGTTCAAGGTGTTGACTACGATGAGACTTTCTCCCGTAGCGATGTTTAAGTCCATTCGGATTTTATTAGCAATTGCCGCTTTCATGATTATGAAATATGGCAAATGGATGTCAAGATCGCTTTCCTCAATGGCAACATTGATGAAGAGTTGTATATGATGCAACCGAAGGTTTTGTCGATCCTAAGGATGCCGATAAAGTATGCAAACTTCAGCTCCATTTATGGATCAAGCAAGCATCTCGAGTTGGAACCTTCGCTTTTGATCAAGTGATCAAGAGCTTTGGATTTGTTCCAAATTGCTACAAGCTTGCATCTACAAGAAAGTGAGTGGGAGCTCGTGACATTTCGGTACTATATGTGGATGACATATTGATTATTGGAAATGACATCAACATGCTTAACGATGTGAAGAGTTATTTGAACAAGTGTTTTCAATGAAAGACCTAGGTGAAGCTTCTTATATATTGGGCATCAAAATCTATAGAGATAGACAAAGACGCTGATAGCTTTAAGCGAGTACATACCTAGACAAAGTTCGAAAAGGTTCAGAATGGATAAGGCATTGAAAGGTTCAGGCCTATGTTGTCGTAAGATATTGAGCAAGGCTCGGTGTCCAGCCACGGTAAATGATAGGGAAGCTATGAGCAAAGTGCCTTATGCCTCGCCATAGGTTCCATCATGTATGCCATGTGTACTAGACCGGATGTGTCCAATGCTCTTAGTTTGACAGTAGATATCAAAGTGATCCAGAGTGGAACATCGACAGCCGTGAAGAACATCCTAAGGTACCTAAATAGGACTAAAGAAATGTTCTTAGTCTATGGGGGTGATGAACAGCTCGTCAGAAAAGGTTACGTCGATGCTAGTTTCGACAATCGACAAGGATGATTCTAAATCTTATGTGATACGTGTATATTTTGAATGGAGGAGCTGTGAGCTGGAGAAGCTGCAAGCAAAGCGTGATCGCGGATCTACTGAGAAGCGGAATACATGGCTGCCGCAGGCGTCAAGTGAAGGAGTTTGGATCAGAAACTTCATCATCGAAGCTTGGCGTGGTTCCAAGTGCATTGGACCCACCGGAGATATTGTGTGACAACACCGCGCCATAGCACTCGCTAAGGAACCAAGATATCATCCAAAGACCAAGCATATCAACTTAAGTTTCATATAATCCGAGATTATATAGCAGATGGAGATCTCAAGATCAGCAAAGTACATACAGATCTGAATGTCGCAGATCCATTGACTAAACCTCTTCCACGTAAAACATGATCAAGACCTCGGTGCCATGGGTGTGAGATTGTTGCCAAATGTAAACTAGATTATTGACTCTAGTGCAAGTGGGAGACTGTTGAATTATGCCCTAGAGGCAATAATAAAGATGTTATTATTATAATTCTTGTTCATGATAAAGTTTATATTCCATGCTAGAATTGTATTGCGGAAACATTAATACTTGTGTGGTTTGTGAACAACACCGTGTCCCTAGTACGCCTGTATGGACTAGCTCATTGATCAATGATGGTTAAGGTTTCCTAACCATAGACATGAGTTGTCAATTGATAATGAGATCATATCATTGGGAGAATGATATGGTGGATGACCCAAACTAAGCAAGCAATTAGATCGTGTCATTGTGTTCATCTTTGAAGCTTTTGCTATGTCAAATATTGTATTCCTTAGACCATGAGATAATACAACTCCCTGGTATCGGAAGAAAGCTTTGAGGTCATCAAACGTCATCCTATGAGAGGGTGATCATAAAGGTGTCTCTCGTGATCGGAAAGTTTCTGGGTTGTATATATCGAGATGGGATTTGTCCCTCAAGTCGGAGAGATATACTTCGGCCCACTCGGTAATCGATATCAACACCGCTTGCAAGCATGTGGTTAAGGAGTTAATCACAAAGTGATATCGGATTGCGGAGCAGTAAAGTACTTTTGCCGTGAACGAGATTGAACTAGGTATGACGATACCGACGATCGAATCTCGGGCAAGTAAAATATCGCGAGACGAAGGGAATATATATATATGGGATTGATTGAATCCTGGCATCGTGGTTCATCCGATATGATCATCGATGAATGTGGGAGTCAATATGGGTGCCTGCACCGCTGTTGATTATTGATAGAAGATCATGTCTCGCATATTCTCGAACCGCAGGTCACACACTTAACGTGTCTCGACGCTAGGATAGATTGGATACTTGGTTTATGAATTTTTGTTCGAGTCTCGGATGGGATCCGGACATCACGAGAGGTTCCAGAGTGGTCCGAGAATAAGATTCATATAAGGCGGCAGTTTTGGAGTTCGGAATTGTTCCGGGTTAATCGGTATTGTACCAGAAGCTTCTAGAACCTTCCGGAAGGGGGCCAACGTGGTCCCACCTTCCGGGAGGGGGCATGGGCCTATGAGGGAGTATCCTGGCCGCATTGGGCCAGGGGCACAAGGCCCCATAGGGCCCAGCCGATCCTAGATAAGTTTAAATCGTTTAAACTAGAGATAAGATAGGGTTTCTAGATAAGGGAAAGTTTAAATCGTTTAAACTAGAGATAGGCTTGGAGGATGGGCAAGGGCTGGCCGCAACCCCCTCTATATATAGAGGGCTGGTGCGCCCCCTCTCCCTACACACACCTTCCTCCAAACCCTAGTAGCCCTGCTGCCTTCCTCTCTCCCTCCCGACTGTTTGTAGGCGAAGTCCTGCTGCAGAAATTCTCCACCATATACACCGCGCCGTCGCGTTGTAGATCCAATCTATCTCTCCACCATACTTGCTGGTTCGAGGAAGGAGGAGACGTCGAGGTGCTGCACGTGTGCATCTCACGGAAGCACCGCCACTTGTGGTGCTAGATCGGATCGGATCGCGAGGAGGAGAAGCGAGTACGACTACATCACCCACGCCCGACGTAACGCTCAACAGGCGAATCTTCAAGGGTATGAAGATCTAATCCAATCTCTCTCGTTGTTTGCATCTCCTAGATTAGATCTTGGCTTTCCCGCTGTTCGCTTCCGTAGAAAATTTTGATTTACTATGCTGCGAAACCCTTCTATTTCATCAGAGATCCACTTCAAGTTTAGCGAGGCTCAGCCCCAAGCTAAGGATCTTCATGCCCGTCGTTCGATAAAATTTGATGATAGTTTAAAACAGGCATAAAAAATTTAAAAACGATCCAAACAATATGAAAGCTTTGTTAGTGTCATATTATGTGACATAGTCGGAAGGAAAAATGTAAAACTTGTAATATTGATTATGTCTCAAAGAAACATTCACAAAATGGCTTTCGGGTTAAATGCTCAATGTTATGGCTAGAATCAAAGCACAGTTTATGATAATGTGTTCATATTGTGCATACATGTGCATCATGGGATGGCGAACAATGTTGTAGGAGAAATTTTTCCTTTTCGTCGCACTAAAATACTATTTTCCATTTTCCGAGCGCAAAAAATGGGGGGTTTTGTGAAGCAACCACCAAATGGCTAATCCAAAATACGACCACCCTATTTTTCAAAAATACTAGACCACCTTACATTGATAATGTCCCAACAGGGGGATCTCAAACCTTTTCGTCCATTCTTGGTAAAAAAGATAAATGTTTACCGAATCGGTAGGAAGTGGGTCAGATATGAACTACAGTAAATGATCTGATACTCATATTTTTTTATAAAAATAATTTTTAGGTTCACAATATGTTATTTAATCAGAGATTCATTTCAAGTTTAGCGAGGCTCAGCCCCGAGCTAAGAATCTTCATGCCCGCCGTTTGACAAAGCTTGACGATAGTTTAAAACAGACATAAGAAATTCAAAAATGATCCAAACAATGTGAAACCTTCGCATAGTGTCATATTATATGATATAGTTAGAAGGAAAAATATCAAACTTTGTATACTGATTATGTCTTAAAGAAACCTTCACAAAATGACCTATCTCATTCGAGGTTTCCTGCCTTTCGGGTCAATTGACCAATATTATGGCTAGAATCAAGGCATAGTTTGTGATGATGTTTCCATATTGTGCATACATGTATATTATGGGTTGGCGAACAATGTTACAGGAGGAAGTTTTCCTTTCATCGCACAAAAAAGCCATTTTCTATTTTCCGAGCGCAAAAAACGAGGGTTTTGTGAAGCAACCACCAAATGGCTAATTCAAAATGCTATCACCCCATTTTTAAAAATACTACACTACCTTACATGGAGAATGTCCCAACAGAGACATCTCAAACCTTTGGTGGAATAGTGAGGATGGGTAATCGATCGAGAAATTTGATCAAGACTATAATTTGGTAAAAGATTAAGTATAATTAGTGTTAAAAATATTTGAAGTGAGAGATTAACGAGTCAAACAATTTAATAAAAATGAGAAAAAAAATGAAAATTGATTTTTTTTTGAAATTTTCTTTTAAATTATTTTTACAACCAGCCATTAGACTATGCCAATAGGGGCTACCCCAATGGCTGCCCTCGGCGTAGACTATACCGACAACTTTTGGATACGCCGAGGGCCTCCGTGGCCGTGCCGAGAGAACCTTTGTCGAGAAAGCTACGTTGAGAGCCGCCGTCGGAGCTACGCTGATGGCTGTATGGGCTACGCCGACGGCTTTTATCGCGCCATTCCTGCCGACGGCTTTTACCGCGCCATTCCTGCAGTGAGATTGCTAGGGGGGTATGGGAGCACGCCTCGTCCATAGAACACAAAGACCTGCGTGCAGAGTAAAAGATTCTGAAGTAGCATCATATTCATATTCCTCAGTTCTGTCGCACCTTTAATACCGAGGTTCCATATCTATCTTGCGACCAGATCATTTCGAAAAATCTTGCGACCAGATGCGTAGCTACCACTACCAGAGTTTCTTTTTTTTTTAATACAGATGGCTGGGTTCCAGCAGAATCTTAGCAGTTAACGGTACATACAAACTAGCGCGGACGGTTTGGAGCAGGGACGGCCAGACGTCGTTCTTCCTGTCGGGCGGCCGGAGTCGTCACCTCCGGAGGACGGCATCACCATTCCGTCACTTCCTTGCAGACCCCGAAAACTAGCCCATTCCGATGCTTCCAAAGATGCCAGAGCCATAAGGGACGAAAGGTTTGAGCAGAGTCAGCATGAACGCAGACGGGGAGGGGCAGAGCCGTGGAGTTCTGGACCTGCAGGCCGGGGAAAGACCCCACGGCAGCGGCTTAGACGCATCCCTCCTCCGCCGCCTCTACGTCGGCTACTTCCTAGCCAGATGGGGCGCACGGTGCGCCGCTGATCGCCGCAACCATATCCACCCACAGCTTTCTCATCCATGCCATGCTATTGCTAGCTAGGTGCGGCTCTGCGACCATGTTTTTAATCAGCGATCTTGTCTGTGTTGCAGTATGTGGGAGTTCTCGGTGGGGCTGTACATGATCCGCATCCGGCCGGACTCGCTGCTCTTCGCGGCTATATATGGCGTCGTCGAGTCCTCCTCCGTCGCCGTCTTCGGCCCCATGGTCGGCACCCTCGTCGACAGGCTCACATACCTGCAGGTACGTCACCTGCTATTGCGTTGTTCAGGTTTTAACTAGTCTTGGTCTTGGCACTCTGTTTCTAGACTATGAGAACAATGCTTATTGTTGTGGGGCATTTCACTAGCTAATTTTAGCGACACGGTCAGTGAATAGTATTAGTAGAGTAAAAAATTGACACGATATATAGGTTTTTTTGGGTCTGACTTAATTCAACCTTCCTCGGTGATTGGATATGCTTGCACTGTACTGCAGGTTTTGGGCCTCTGGATGGTAGTTCAAAGCTTATCTTTTATCATAGCTGGAGCCTCGGTAACCGCTCTGCTAGTCTTCCATAACCTCAGACATACAGGCTTCCCGGTCATGGTGGTTCTGGTCGTGGTGACCAACGTGTCGGGCGCGCTCGCGGCGCTCTCAACTCTCGCCGGCACCATACTGATCGAGCGAGAATGGTACACAAATCAAAACCTACAACTTAGCTGAACGAGAATGACACCGACAGAGGGCACATTGGTAGCACATATGCTCAGTGACGCCGTGATCAACGATGGAACTATCCAAACACTGGCTGTGACGTGCGTGCAGGGTGGTGGTGATCTGCAGCGGGCATCCGGCGGCGGTGCTGGCCAACACCAACTCGGTGATCCGGAGGATCGACCTGAGCTGCAAGCTGCTGGCGCCCGTGCTGTCCGGGTTCGTGATCAGCTTCGTGTCGACGCAGGCCTCCGCGGCGGCACTGGCGCTGTGGAACGTTGCCTCCGTGGGGCTGCAGTACTGGCTCTTCGTCTCTGTGTATAACGGCGTGCCCGCTCTCGGCGAGAACGACCGGCAGAGAAGAGTGCCAGCGTCGACGGCCGCGGTGGTGTTACCGTTGTCTGAGATGGTTGATCCGGCGGACGAGGAGATGCAGAAGCACGGTGCGGAGGACGGGTCGGACTGGAAAGTGGGTGTGACAAAGCAGCTATCGAGACTGCCCTGCTGGTACTCCTGGGCTGTGTACACGAGGCAGGAGGTGATGCTGCCAGGGTTTGCTCTAGCTATCCTCTACTTCACTGTCCTAAGGTAATTATGGTCGGATTCAGTCTTATTAGATGCTCTTCATCTACGGACTCAGCAAAACTCTGTACTGCTTCCGTTGCTTGTGCAGCTTTGGTACGCTGATGACGGCAGATCTTAACTGGAAAGGCCTCCCCGCATACGTGATCAGTCTGGCTTGGGGGTTCGGCGCCATCGTCGGGATCGCTGCAACTTTGCTGTACCCGGTCGTGCACTCGTGGCTGTCCACGCTCCGAACAGGGCTCTTGTCCATCTGGATGCAGGCACGTACATCCTCTCTGTTTCCTTCACAAAATGTACACGCATATATACGGGAGTAGAAGAAGGAACTGACAGATTTTCTCGTTGTGGCCCTGGCAGTGGTGCTGCTTGCTGCTGTGCGTGGGCTCCATCTGGGTGAGCGGCGGCGTGGCGTCGGCGTGGGTGCTGATGGCCGGCGTCACGGCGTCCCGCCTAGGCCTCTGGATGTTCGACCTGGCGGTCACGCAGCTGATGCAGGACAACATCCCTGACTCGGATCGGTGCATCGTCGGCGGGGTGCAGAACTCGCTGCAGTCCATCTTCGACTTGCTCACATACATCATGGGCATCATCATCTCCGACCCCAGGGTACATATATACTCTCTCCCAGATCAACTAACTCCTTTCACTTAGAAAGTTTTTGACAAAACGGCCGGGGAGCTGAATATACCATGGTTGTTTTGACATCTGCAATGTGTGCGAACAAACAGGATTTCAGCAAGCTGATCGCGCTGTCCTTCTTCGTGGTGACCTGCGCCGCGCTCATTTACACGGTGCACGTCTACCGGGTACGGAAGACAAGATCTGCGCCAAGATGGACTGATGAGCAACCTTGCAATGATGAACAAGCTCATCATGGTTAAGGACGTTCGCAGAGGTAGAGTGAAGTCGCTGACTTTTTGGACTATCCATGTGACCTAGAGTCCACTATAAAACGAAACGGATTTGCTACTAGTTATTTTTTTTACGAAATTCCACCGATCTATTAATAATCATCAACAACAGTACAAAGAGTTCTAAAAGTAATATAAATTACAAATAGGTAACTGGACCACCTAGCGACGACTACGAACACTGACACGAGCCGAAGGCGCGCCGCCGTCCTCGTCCCTCCATCACCGGAGCCGGGCAAAACTTGTCGTAGTAGAGCTTGTTGTAGTAGACGGACGGAAAGTTGTCGTGCTAAGGCCCAAAGAACCAGCACACCAGAGCAGGAACAATCGCCAAAGATGAACAGTGTAGATCGGAAAAGACAGACCTCAAAACACACATACGAAAAACGACCAGATCCCAAAGAATCCGTCGGACACATGACTCCACGCGCCCTCCACTGATGCTAGAGGCACCACCAGAGCGAGGATAGGGCGGGAAGGACCTTATTTTGACATCAGGACGTAACCGCCGCCTCAATATCCTGAAGAAGACACTGAAAATAGTCTAAACAAAACACTGAAACCTCCCGCCGGCGAGAGGCCGTGGTCCGCCACGTCTCCAAGACCCTAAGGCCGTCGGAGACAGGACGGACCAATGGCGTCGCCGGCAGAAGGAAGGAACCCTAGATGGGTTTGCCGCCGTCTCCTGAGAGCTTCTCTTCTCTGGTAAGTACGTACCTTGCATCGTCGGCCAAGGTCTGTGTTCACCATTTAAAGAAAACTTACATATGCCTAAGATATACGATTCACGATGGTAGATAGTGCACAAACACCCACTTATCTATAACTTGCTGAGTACGCTCAAACTCAACCCTAACTTATTAAACCCTTGTTTAGGTTTTGAGACACTGACGATGCAACTACCGAGGAACTCAAAGAGGGAGAAATCTACTATGAGGAACCAACTCTTTCTAAAGATATAGAAGATGTAGACTACGAAATAGCCTATGGAGCTGAAGATGAAGATGTAGACATAAAAACTTAGTTAAACCTAGTTAGGCTAGATCACCCGAGCAACATAGAACCTTATTAAATAAGTTGCTGAGACACAATAGTTCTAAGCTTAGTAGTACCATTGATCTTAAAGCTAGTGCATTTGAATTTGAATTTAATCGTGAATCCTCATTGGACCGAAGATGATCTCGAAGATTTTGTATACTTTTAGCTTGTGACAATGAATATGTAAGAAATTTGACCTGGATTGTTTCTGGTGTACCACTCAGATGGATCTAATTTTGTGAACTGGTATTTTATGAGTCTTATATCAACGACTTGCGCACTACAATATGTAATTGTGTGCTGGGTTACCGCAGTTCTTCCGTTAGTAACATAATTTCCTAGAAAATTTTAATTAATTCTCTTTTGTAGGATGATATAATACTCGTTAATGATGCATTGTACACTTCTATTGCCTTCTTTAGATGATATGGATGGCTAAAGAAAACAATACCTTTTGTATCATTGTACATGCCCTAGTTCATATTTCAATCCAGATCTGGAACCTTGCAGCAACATTGCTTGTTTCCTAATCTGGATCTATCTCAATAATTCTGTAAGCCATGTGGATCATGCATTACTTCGCTCATTCGCAATGAGTGATGTGCGGATGCAAAGTCCAAACAATGGGAGAATTGATTGTCCAACAAGACAAAAAGCTACCACCAACTATGCAAGGTACGAACAAATCACTCGCAAAAAGTAAAAGATATGAAAGGAGTAGAATCAAGAATAAGTACTCTATACATGTCATTGAACTTGCTTGATGAGCTGCAAGGAGCAACAGTCTTCTCCAAACTAGACCTAAGATCAGGTTACCACCAGATTAGAGTACATGAAGCTGACATCAGCAAAACAGCATTTAGAACACATTCAAACCACTATGAATATTTAGTGATGCCTTTTGGGTTCACAAATGCCCCTGCTACATTCTAGGAACTTATGAACAAAATATTCTCAAAATTCTTAAGACAAATTGTCTTAGTATTTATTGACAATATTTTAGTTTATAGGAAAACACTAGAGGAACATGCTAGACACCTCAAAATTGTATTGCAAATACTAAGAAGCCATCAAATCA
The DNA here is from genome assembly GCA_023614405.1 of Avena insularis. Taxonomy (NCBI): domain Eukaryota; kingdom Viridiplantae; phylum Streptophyta; class Magnoliopsida; order Poales; family Poaceae; genus Avena; species Avena insularis. The sequence continues at coordinate 150,885,288 of CM042690.1, forward strand.
AAGCCAAAAAAACTCAAAGCCAAGATGTCAAAATGCAGTTTTGCGACAAAGCAAGTGGAATATTTGGGCCACATATTGTCAGCTGCTGGAGTGCAAACTGATCCAAGCAAAATCAGGGATATAGTTAATTGGAAAAGTCATGTCAATGTATCCCAGCTCAGAGGGTTCCTAGGATTATGTGGTTACTACAAGAGATTCATAAAAGGACATGCAATGATATGCAAGCCACTCCATCAAGCCTTGCAAAAGTACGGATTCAAGTGGCAAGATAAACAACATAATGCTTTTGAAACATTGAAAAGAACCATGTCCACACCACCAGTACTAGCTCTCCCTCATTTCTCCTTCCATTCATGCTCGAGACAGATGCATCTGGGTAGGATTGGGGGTTGTCCTAATACAGGAAGGCAAACCAATAGCTTTCTTTAGCAAATGCCTGGTAATCAAAGCTCAAGCTCAATCAATCTATGAAAAGGAGGGTATGGCTATACTTGAGGCATTAAAGAAATGGAGGCACTACCTCTTGGGACATAAGCTGATCATTAAAACTGATCAACAAAGCCTAGAGTACCTGACAAGCCAAAGGATTCTAGAAGGAGTGCAAGATAAATTAATGTCCAAACAAAAGTGGGCTGAAAGGAGTATGGATTTCATTGAGGGGCTCCTGATGGCTATGAAAAATATCCATCTTTATTTGTGTTTAAATCTTATTTCAAGTCAAGAAATTGGCCAAATATCTCTCTAGCCTTGCTACTAATGACTACTTATTGCAAAGATGTGCGGATCCTTCTCTTGATTTGTGATGTGTAGAAAATCAAGCTTTTATGGTGAAATCAGGAGAAATTATTGAAGAATATGTCGTTGGAAACACAACCAAGTCAACCAGGGGTGAAAAGGCATCTCTAGGAGCCGTAACAAGCATCAGTACGGGATAGGCCCGTCCGTACCACTTGTCAGCGTTGTCCTTGGGTCAAACAGAACCTTTTATGTGAAGGGAGCAAGATCATTCGAGGAGAGACGCACCCTCCAGCCGCCGCAAAACACAATCGCCATTCAGATCTCATCCATAACACACCGAAGGAAATCCAAAACACCACCCACCATAGTTCATCCTCTCCAACCCCATTCTCCTTCGTAGCCATAGCCATCATCTTGTAATAGAGATCTCCTTGCGAATTGGCGACTATTGTAAGAATATTTGATTTTAATCTAAGTATTTTGTGAATTATTTCTATCCTTGACTTATTATTATGAGTGAGTAGTACTCACAGGCTGCGGGTTGAGGTGAAACTTGCAGCGATTATGTGCATCTAATTACATGAGAATATTGTGTAGTGATTAAATAGGAGCTTTATTATCTTGTATCTTTGTCTCTACCTCGATCCGAAGACTTGTAGGTACCCAAGACCCCGCGGATTGATCAAGGTGTGAGGTGAGATGAGTGGATAATAGTGTCTGTTGCGCGAAACCTAGTGACAGAAAGGGTGACGAGGGTTTAACTCATCAATGCCCATTGTTATGGACTTGGGTTTTGGAGAAGGAGGGAGCGCTGGAGGCATCAGTCGGCTAGCAAACAAGCACACATGGACGCAAGGTTTACCCAGGTTCAGGCCTCATAGAGGTCCCTACTCCTGCTTGTCTGTTCTTGGAATTAACAAAGGAACTGGAGATTACTGGGGCGCGCAGATGCAACCTGGCGAGAGCTGTGGAAACTAGGGTTGCGTGTGTCCTCCTCACCGCCCCCTCCTAGCCTTTATATAGATAGGCTAGGTCTCGGTTAGCAGGTCGAGTCGGTTATAGGTTAGGGTTTTCCCTTTAAACTTTCTATCTTTGGCTTCTTCTTGTCTCGCAAGCAATCGAGAGTCCGTGGGCCACTCGAGTTCTCCATTTGGGCCTTGGCAACGCTGTGGGCTTCCGCAGTATTTAGGCCGTATATACCAAACTCGAGTACCTGTAGGGTATACCCATGTTAGTAGCCCCCGAGTGTCTAGTGGGATCGTAGATTCGACAGGGGACTTTATGAAGACAATTGAATACATGATTGAGTATTTTTTTGACTGTTCAGTTCATGTCATAGGGATTGTTGATATGCTTACCTGATTTAACCGATGTATCGGTATCAGTTAACTGCCTTAGGGCAAAACAACGCAATCTACTCAAACCCGAGTCCCTAGACTCGAATTCGGAAAAGTGCTGGCGTAATTCGACTCAAGCCACAGAGGTCTTACAGAAGTCGAACTCCAGTGTATGGGTGTGAGCACTCGACGCGTCCATCAAGGCATGTTCATCGTACCTGTAGGTACGGATATGTTTCTGGTAGTGCGCAGTAGATGCGTTGCCAGGCCTTATTCAGGTCTTATCTTCACGCTGTAAGCACGGCATCCGAATTTTTGATCATCGCGGAGATGATTCGGGTGGCCCAGGAGACGCAGTCTCTTTGTAGGGAAAATATGAGGCGGAGTCGCCACAGCATTCGAGTGTGGATGTTATCAACACACAATACGGTGTACAAATAATCATAGGGTGCGCGACCAGCGCTCCCTATGGGAGTAGCCCCCGAGTGCTTGGTTGAGTCGAATATTCAGGTAGGGACTAAAATTTAGCGACTGCTGTCGTCTTTTGTTGCTTGTTTCAGTAAAATTTGCTTCCGGTGCTCCCTATGGGAGTAACCCATGATCCATAGTCAAATCGTAGATTCGAGTGGTTAGGTATGCTTTGAATGTTCATATTCCTGCATAAAAGAAAATCGTAGGGTGCGTGACCAGCGCTCCCTATGGGAGTAGCCCCAGAGTGCTTGGTGGAGTCGAAGACTCGAGCAAGGGCTAAAGTAGTCGAAGTCTTCTAGTGCTCATCTTGATGACATCAGTGCTGACGATGTGATGACCTCAGTTGCCCGCGTGAGCGGTTTTAACGGGACGTGACGAGCGGTGGGTCCCACTTTCTGACTTTGATTTGACCAGGCGTGCGTAATCTTTCATTTTAACTGCGTCTCATCAATTTCCACGTGTAATGGAGATAGTGGGGGATAGTTCGTTTTTTGGCCTCTCCACGTGTTGACCGCGATGTGCGCCACGCGTCTAGTAGGGTTTCTGCTGGACGTTGGATGTCATCCGCAAGGGGGTTAAGTAGCAGCGCAACTACGGTAATTTTCCCATCTGCCCTTTCTCTGCTTGTACTTCCATCGCCATTACCAGTACTCTCTGCTTCCTAGAGCTCGTCCTTTTCATGGCGCTGGACCAACTCCGCGTATTCCCGAGGTACTTCCTCCGCTCGCACCGCCATCGCAAGATGGGGAAAAAGAAGGAAGGCGCCGCCACTGAGTCCGCCGTCACCATTGCTGCTGCGAAGAAGAAGGGCGGCTCCACCACTATAGGCACCAGCGCTGCCGGCACCGGGAAGAAGAAGGGCGCGGGTACCCGTGTCACCAATGGTGCGTGGCGTGCGTCCATCATGAAATCCTCTGAGATCCATCTCCTGTGTCAATATGGAGTTCTGTCATCCGTGGTGGATGACTCGTGAGTGCCAGGTGGCGAGGTAACTCCTTGTCCTCCTGCTGTTTTCCGGGTGATGTTCCTAGCGTTCATCATCCACGGTCTTTCTCTGCCCCTACATCCTTTCTCCATGGGCCTCCTTTGCTTCTACGGGCTCCAGCTGCATCAGCTGTCCCCAAACTCTATTCTCCACATCGCCTGCTATATTACACTTTGCGAGTGTTGGCTCAGAATTGAGCCACACTTTGGCCTCTTTAAGAGGATTTTCAAGATGAAGCGCCAGTCGGCATCTGGTTCCGTAGTCTACAACGTAGGAGGCTGCGGAATCCATGTCGACTCCTCCGCCACATATTTCGATATCAAGATCATGGCGTCCGTCCAAGGGTGGAGAGACAAGTGGTTCTACATCCGCGACTAGAAGGCCAACGGAGAGCACTACAGACTCGCGCCCTTCGATCCCGTGATGCCATGCAGGATGAGGCATTCTTGGATGAATGTGGTGATGCCTGGCGAGTCCGAGGAGACAGAAGTGCTGTACAAGTGCATCTGCAACCTCGAGAGCCACATGGGTAAAGAAGAGGGAGGCGCCTCCCTTATTCGCACATGGTTGCACCATCGCATCCAGCCTCTGCAGGCCAGAGTCCACCCCATGTTCCAATGGGCTGGTGCGGACGATGCCACTCGCGTATCTGCCGATGGCATTTCTGCGGGTGAAGTAGATAAGAGGTTGTGACTGGTGACAAAGTACACCACCAAGGAGGTTCTCCCAGGCGAACCAGTCGTGCCTCCCTTCGACGCCTCTAACCCTCCTCCCGAGGTAGAATTGTGCTATGAATTAGCTTGTTTTGTCGATTGCTTCTAGTTTCTTGATGTATAATGAATTGTTTTCTGAATGTAGGATTGGAAAGTATCTCCCAGTTTGCCCCCTCTTCCTGAGGGGGTTATTCCTCACGAAGTAGATGAAGAGGACGAGTCGAAATCGACCATCCCACTTGAAGAGGAGGAGAAAGCCCCCGAGTCCAATGGTCCGGACAATCGCAAGCATTCTCGCAACAAGGATTTGGATGCTTCGTCTCCTTCGAGTCTAGAGGGCCCATCTATCGGTGCAGAGGAGACGATACCCGCCGTTCCTATGCGCTCTATGGCTCCTCCTGCCCGGAAGAAGCTTCGACTGCCAAAGGAATCATCGGAGTCGGAGGAGCAGTCCTTTGATCTTGATAGATTTGACTGGTAAGTTCTGTATTCGCGAATTCATTTTGGTTTCTTCTTTGAGTTGTCATCTGTCTTGAAGCTCTTGTCTGATTGTGTGTTTCAGTCAAGTGGCGACATCGTCTTCTAACGATGTCCAATTTTTGAAGGAGTCCGGAGTCGCGGACTCCAAGTCCAAGAAGGTGGTTTCGCGGTCTCCTTCTCCTCCATTGGCAGACCAATTCAGGCATAACTCATCGAGTTCCCCGCATGCTGGGGAGCATCAGATGGTTACCCGGATGACTGTGCAACAACCTTCTTCGGAGTCTGTGGAGGATCATGTAAGTATCTTGTAGTTGGCAATCGAATTTATTCTTGGCGTGCTTTACTTGAACTTGAAATGTCTCTGATGCAGCTCATCATGAAGGAAGCCGCCCGCCTGGCGGAGCAGGTCCTTAACATGGGTCGATAGCATGCGCGACTGGACAATCGCCATCGCATTGTCGAAAGTAAGTTTTGACTTCATCTTTGTCTTTTGCAAATATTATTGATTCGATTTGGTAACACTCTCTGTATGTTGCAGCTGAGCATAATGAATTACTTCGCCATGCTGCTACATTGGAGAAAACATTGGCCGCAGCGACGAAGAATCGTGATGAGGCAGTCGCATCCTTGGAGGTGTCGCGGAAGCGAGAGAAGGATCTCCTTGCCTCCACTGTTGAGAGGGAGAGGATGTTCGTGGAGCAGCTTCTCTCGATTGCCAAGTCCCTCTCAGGTATGACTTTTTCATCTGGATATGTCTTGCTCTTCTGTGCTTTTACGTGTGTTTGTTGTACTAATGCTTTTGTGTATGCAGATGCCGGCGGCTTGAGTTTCGATGCCCAATCTCTGCGTCACGCGGATGCTTTGGCTGGTGCCATTGCCACAGTCGAGGACCATAGCATTTCCCTCCAGGAGGTGCTGGGGAAGGCCAAGGATGTGCTCAGTCGCATCCGTGAGGACTTGACTCCCAAGGCTAGGATGATCGACAACCTTGGCGACCTGGTGGAATCCCTGGCTGGAGGAATCCCCGTGGACTTGAAAAATTAGCAGCGCTCCGTCGGCGCCACCATGGCACTCACAATGGTGCAGGCCCATGGCATGGAGATGGATCCCGCAGCTATCTCTGAGGCGATGCCTATCGACGCTGGAGGCCAGCAGGTAGTTTTTGCTCCCTATGCTGGTAAATGCAAAAATTACGGTCCCCAGCTTATCGAGACACTCGCCAAGTACTCCGAAGAGCGGCGTCAAGCAAAGGCTGTGAAGGCTGCGTCAAGCAAGTCCGTGGTGTCGGAGACTGCCACGGATGCGATGAAGCCCTGAGGCCTAAGTCAAAGTCGAAGAAACATGCTGCGCCTTAGTCTTCATCTATAATAGCTGGAGTGGTTTAGCATTTTGCTTTATGGAACTATGATTTTGTGGGGGTGTCCCAATCGAAACTTTTCCCTTGTCTGAATGCATATATGCCCTTTGCCAAATGCATTATTGGTCTCTTATTTGCTTTTTGCTTGATTGGTGGTAGGGCACATCGAGTGCTCCTTCGAGTGATCCATATGATCCTCCCTCTTTCGATGAGAACTTGGCACAGCCTCGTTCGAAGGTGGAGGAGTTGTCATTGCTTTCGCGACTACGCGATCGTATTAAACAACTGAAGCGTGAGTTGCCCATTTTCCGTGGTAGCACCGATGTATGGAAGTCGAAGGCGGAGAGAGCCTCTGCTTGCAAGAAGTACCTATTGGAGGAGGTGGCCCACCTGAGTGAGCAGTTCAAATGTTATCCTTCTATCCTCTTATCTTTTCCTTTAGTCAGTCGTGGCGATGCCTGTCTTTCACACTTTGCTTTGTGTGGTGTAGTTTTCAGTGCTCGCCATCCGCAGGATGAAAAAGATTGGATCGATGTTCGAATGCATGACTTGACCCAGGAGCAGCTGCAGGCGAGTGGGTACTTCTGGGTGGATCATGACCGTGCAATTACACTTGTGACCCCGTTGGATTGTGCTTCTCGAGTGCTTCATTTTCTGAAGAAGGCGCAGTCGTGCTTCAGGCACATCTATCAGACAATGTTTCCACTGGACGCTGTCCCTTCAAGCCTGTTGGCCCTCCTGGCGAGATTCCAGGATTTGAGTGCAGTTCGTGAGTGTGTGCGGCAGCAGTTAGTGGCTGGTGCCAAGGTTACTTTGTCGCTGGTGCTATTGCATAGGCCTGATGTGGACATTGCGGCTGTTGTTGCTGGGCCGCCGACTCCACCGGCAGGTTCGACCTGGAACATGGTTCCTCATTACCAGGTGGTGGATCGTCCAGCAGAAGAAATTGTCGACTTCTTTGAGGAACAAACAAACGTTCTTCTGCTGTAGTAGTAGTTTGATTTGTATCCTGCACATAAGTATACCAGTGTTGTAAAAGTTCATGTGGATATATGTAATTACTTGATATGTAAAGAGCTTGCTAGCTTATATGTTTTGCGAGTGTATTTGTACTCAGCAGTTCCTTTTCGTTAGCCTGACTTGTTTTACCTCAGCATCTTGCCAACATGTTAGGTGCATTGCAACTGGGTTGGTGTTTTATTCAAGGGTTCGATTGATATTACGTCAGCTACTCGGGATACTGCGGCTTGTTCGTAGAACGAATATGTAAAGGGTGGCGTAGCGCCCGAGTGAAAATATTTCCAAAAAAATAAAGGAGAACACAGAGTTTTCGGGGCACTTAGCTTTATTTATTCGCAGAACAGTACGAGGTACAATGTGTGGCTAAGTAGCCTGGCTGAATAGCCTTATTTGTAATGTAAGAAAAAAAAGACGACTAGGGGTAGAAGCGCCGCAGCTCCGTGATGTTCCAGGGGTTGGAGTATGCGACTCTTGTCTCGAAATCTTTGAGGCGATAGGTGCCACCTGGGATTACTTCTGTAATCACGTATGGTCCCTCCCAAGGGGACTCAAGCTTGAGGTGCCCTTGCTGCTTCAGTCGCAGGACCAGATCTCCTTCAACGAAGGATCTAGGGCGTAGCCTTCTGCTGTGACAGTTGCGTGGGTTCTGCTGGTAAATCGTCGATCTTTCTGCTGTGATATCCCGTGCCTCATCAAGGAGATCGACAGAGTCTTCAAGTGCAAGTGTTGACTCCTGCTCCCTGTATGCGACTACCCGTGGGGCTTTAAAGCGTACTTCTGCGGATAGCACTACTTCGGCGCCGTGCACCATGAAGAACGCGTATATCCCGTGGCACTATTTCGGGTAGTGCGCAGGCTCCAAAGTACGGACTGCAGCTCGTGTGGCCAACATCCAGCGGCTTGCTCGAGTGGCCGGAGGAGTCACTTCTTGATTCCACCGTAGACGAGGCCGTTGGCCTTTTCGACTTGACCGTTGGTCTATGGATGACCTACGGAGGCATAGCTTATGTTGATTCCCAGGTTCTCGCAAAAACCCTGGAACTCCTTAGAGGTGAAGTTTGTTTCATTGTCCGTGATGATGTTGTGTGGCACTCCGAAGCGGTAGACAATGGACTCGAAGAACTTGACGGCGCTAGCTCCTGAATGGTTTGTCACCGGCATGGCCTCTATCCACTTGGTGAATTTGTCGACTGCGACCAGGAGGTAGACGTAGCCTCCTCGTGAGGATTTTGGGAGCTTGCCGACCATGTCGAGTCCCTATTGCGCAAAGGGCCAAGCCAATGGTATTGGCCGGAGTTCCACGCCAGGTGCGTGCGGTTTGTCCGCGAATCGTTGACAAGCGTTGCATCTCTGGACAGTATCCTTAGCGTCGCGCATGGCCGTGGGCCAGTAGAATCCAGCTCGTAGAGCTTTGGCGACGAGGGCGCGACTACCAGCATGGTGCCCACAAGTCCCTTCATGGATGTCGAGGAGGACGGCACTTCTGTCCGCGTTGGGGACGCACCGTTGGAGTACTCCTGTGATGCTATGCTTGTATAGTTCGCCGTTGATGATGACGAATGCCTTGGATCACCGTGCGATGTGTCGCGCGTCAGTCGGGTCGTCCGGCAGCCTCTTGCTGAGAAGATATGTGATGTAGGGTTGAGTCCAAGATGGCTCGATCATCATGACCCCCATTGGTCCCTCGAGTCCTGTGTCAAGCTCCAGGTCATCGAGTGCCATTGGCTCATTTGGTGGCATAGCCCCCGATTCCGTTGTTGTGCTTGTTTTCTTCTCTGTGGCCTTTGGCTTGATGGAGCATTCACAGATATGCTCGAGAAATACCCCAGGTGGTATGGGGGCGCAGGTGGAGCTAATGTTGGCGAGTGCGTCTGCCTCTTTATTGCTTTTGCGGCCTACATGCCGTAGCTCACAGCCGTCGAAGTCCCCTTCGAGTGTGTCGTAGAGGTCGCGGTAGGCGATCATATTGTCGTTCAGCGCGTCGCACTCATGCATTGTATGGTTGACGACCAGCTTGGAGTCGCCGTAGATGATGATCCTCTTGGTGCCGCAGGCTTTTGCCATTCGCATCCCGTGCAACAGGGCCTCGTATTCAGCTTCGTTGTTGGAGGCAGTGAACTGCATTTGCAGAATGTATTTCAGCTTGTCTCCCTGGGGCGATGTTAGTATGACGCCTGCGCCAGCCCTGTCCTTACGCTTGGATCCATCGAAGTGCATCGTCTAGAGCTAAGACATATCTGGCTTTTTAGGGAGCTGGTTCTCCATCCAGTGCACGAGGAAGTTAGGGAGGACTTGTGATTTGATCGCGTTTCGCTTTTCGTATGTAATGTCTCGTGGAGACAGCTCGATTCCCCAAAGCGCCTCGTCCAGTGGCATCGGGGTTGTTGAGTATATGACCAAGCGGGGCGTCGTTGACCACCACGATTGGGTTCTCTTGGAAGTAGTGGCGCAGTACCGCTGCTTTGTTGGCATGAGCACCTCGCTGAGGTAGTAGACAGGGCACTGCACCCCATGGACTTTGTTTTCTTCGGCTCATTCCACCACGAGCACCGTGCTAACCACCTGGTTGGTGGCGGAGATGTAGAACAACAGTGGTTCTTTTTCGCGTGGAGTCACCAGTACTGGTGAGGTGGATAGTAGACGCTTGAGGTCTTCGAATGCTTCTTGCGCCTCGTCGGTCCACTCGAAGTTGTCAGTTTTGCAGAGAAGTTGGTAGAAAGGCAGTGCCTTTTCGCCCATTCTACTGATGAATCGACTGAGCACCGCGATTCGCCCGGCCAGCTGCTGGACGCCTCTTACGTTTTTTGGCTTCTCCATGACCAGTATGGATTTTATTTTCTTCGGGTTCTCCTCAATCCCTCTCGCGGAGATGAGATACCCGAGTAATTGCCTAGATGGTACGCCGAAGGCGCATTTGTCCGGATTGAGCTTGATCCGGTAGCGGTCGAGGTTGGTGAAGGTCTCGTGTAAATCGTCGATTAGCGAGGCTTCCTCTTTGGTTTTGATGACGATGTCGTCAACATAGACTTGGATGTTGCGACCGAGTTGATTCTTGAGGCAAGCCTGCATGCACCACTGATAGGTGGCTCCTGCGTTTTTTGAGCCCAAAGGGCATTGTGTTGTAGCAGAACACACCAAAAGGCATTGTAAACGACGTTTTCTCTTGATCCTCCTCCTTCATTCGAATCTCATTATAGCCTGAGTAGGCATCGAGGAAGCATAGACACTCAATCCCGCGGTGGAGTCCATGATTTGGTCGATTCGCGGCAGCGGGAAGTGATCCTTTTGAAGGAAATATTCCCTGAGAGGCAATAATAAAGTTGTTATTATATATTCCTTATACATGATAGATGTTTATTTTACATGCTAGAAATATATTGATTCGGAAACATCAATACATGTGTGTTTAATAAACAAAAAGGGTTCCTAGTCATGCCTTTCTTATAGACTAGCTTGTTGATTAACAAGATGATCAAGGTTTCCTGATCATGGACATTGGATGTTGTTAATAACAAGGTCACACCATTGGTGGAATGATGTGATGAACATTCATCCGAAGTATAGCATTACGATTAAGTCATTATGTTTAAATTGCTATAACATCATACGAAGTAATCTTTATCCTTAGACCATGAGATCATGTTAATTGCTAACACCGGAAGAGTATCTTGATAACATCAAACGTCACACCATAACAGGGTGACTATAAAGATGGGTTCAGTACTACGAAGGTGTTATGTTGAGGCTCATGGACCAGGAGTGGAATTTGTCAATCCAGATGACGGATAGATATACTCTGGGCCCTCTCGGTGATATCACATTAGGATAGCTTGCAAGCAAGTGATGTGATCACTAGAATGTTATATCACGGGAACGAGAAAAGAGTGCATGTCGGTAACAAGATCAAACTAGGTATGGAGATACCGATGATCGAATCTCGGACATGTAATATATCGAGAGACAAAGGGATTTAGTTACAAGCGTTAAAGGTTCTCACGATCAGGAGTCATCGTTGAATGTGTAGGAGTCGATAAAGATCTCCGTGTCCCGCTGCTGATTATTGATCGGAGAAGGGTCTCGATCATGTTTGCATTATTCGCGAACCGTAGGGGTGGCACACTTAAGAGTTACGGACACTATTTTGGAGCACATATGTTTTGACGAAAGAATTGCAAAGCGCAAGAATTGTTTCAATAGAAATCGGAAATTGTTTGGTGAAATTGCGAAGGTGGTTCTGCATGTGATATTGAAATATTGCAAGGGCTATATGTGAATGTTTTTTAATTAAAGTAATTAACAAAATTCTGAATAAATTTAATAAAAAGAGTTTTATTAAATGAGAGAGCATTAAATTTGGAGAAATTTAATATATTTAAAGTGGAGACTTTAAAAAGGGAATGTGAAGAGGCATTTTAATGTGGGAGGGTTACCACCACATGAATGGGGAGGTCGGGGTCACCCCCATGCGCCGGCCATGGAGAGAGGGGCACCCCTCCTATAAAAGGCCACCCATTCCTCCTTCATCCACACACCTCCTTGTGAAGGATCTCTCCCCTCTAGAATTATTCCCCATGGTCTCGGATTAGCGAGATACATGTTCTGTGGCATTTAAATGCGGAAGGAGTTCTTGCTTCCGCTGGATCGCTGGAGCGAGGAGGTGGAGGTTGTCCGTGGCTTGAACGTGTGCGAGTGCGGATGCGCTGCTGAGTTGCGGCTTCGGACTTCCTCACGATCTTGAGATCGGCAAGTGTATGACTACATCAACCATGAGTTCCTACTTAACAAAGCTCGTTGTCACGAGGGTAAGTTCTTGTTGGATGTATGTCCACCGTTGCTTTGTACCTAGTAGATAGATCTTGGCGTGTAGTTCACACCATAGGAAATTTTTTGTTTTCTATGTGGACCCAACAAAGGGTATCGAGCCTGATCTATGCGTAGGTTCTTAGCACGGTAGTACACATATGTTGATATGTGGGCGATGATGATCATGTTATTGCATCTTCTATGTATTTTGGATATTGGTGGCATAGTGGGATGAAGGCCGGACCAACCTTACATGTCATCGTACATGAGACCGGTTCCACGACTAACATGCAACTTGTTTTGCATAAGTGGCTGGCGGTGTCTGCTCTCCTACTATAGTCAATATCTGATTTACAACGAGTTGCTAATAACTTAGTTATCCTCGTTGTGGTTCATGTTCGTAGGTAAGAACGGTTCTATCTCCGAAAGCCCTAAGCCACGTAAAACTTGCAATTGATAAATTAGAGGCGTCTAGTTTAGATCGCTTTGGGCTAGTGTGTTGATATGGTATTGTTGTAAGTAGATGTATGGTGGATACTCTTACAACACACTCAATGTAAGTTCCATAGACCTTGGCCTTAAACACAAAGGAATGATAGAGATCATACCACGATGCAAGTGATAGAGATCAAATGCATGGACCATATCATCTCACTTCTGATTAGATGTTAGCATCTTATACTGCTAGTTTGGCGTGTTTGATAGCATTATAAGATGATCCTCTTTAGATATCAAGATAAAATGTATTCTTCCTTGAGTATGCACCGTTCTATGGATCGTGTTTGAGACATCACGTGATGATCGGGTGTACTCGAATCTAGGCTTTCATAGGAACAGGTGTAAGACAGTTTTACACATGAATACTAAGGTTCTTACTTGGCGAGCCTAGCATGTACAGACATGGCCTCGAACACGGACCAAAGGTTAAGCATGAGTCATATGGTTGATATGATGCCCATATAGATGCTCACCTTTGAAGCTATATCAACTCACGTGATGATCGGACTTGGTATAGTGGATTTGGTTCATGTAATCACCAAAAGGACACGAGGGATGTCGTTTTGAGTGGGAGTTCATTAGTAATTTGGATTAGTTGAACTCAATCTATCATAAACTTAGTCTAAATAAACTTTACAAATTCTGTTGTAGATGGCACCACTGTTTTAATTTCAATGTGTTCATGGAGAAAGAGAAACTTCTTTGCGAATGGTAGCAACTTCACCAATGGGCTATGAATTTGAGGATTCTCCTCACCGCTGCACAAAAGCAATATGTGCTAGATGCGCTAGGCCCCCACCTGACTCGATGCCTGACGAGGAAAAGAATGTCTATGTGACTCGTCGGGAGGACCACAACAGTTCATTGCGGCATCTTGTATGGGCTACAGCTAGAACTTCAAAGCATTTGAAAATGGCAATGCCTTTGATACCATGGGAGAATTGAAAATGATTTTCGATACCCATGCTGCAGAGAGAGTTATAATGCTACTGAAAAGTTCTTTAGCTGCATGATGGAGGAAAACAGCTCCGTTAGTGAGCACATACTCAAAATGTCTGGCACGCCGATAAGCTTGTGTCCTTGGGAATAACGATTCCCATTGACTTAGGCATACATCGTGTTCTCCAATCGCCACCTAGCTACAAGAGCTTCATGATGAACTATAATATGCAGGGCATGAAGAAGTCTCTTCGAGCTTCACAATGCTTAAGACCGAAGTGGAGATTAGGAAAGAACATCAAGTGTTGATGATCAATAGGACCACCGGTTTCAAGAAGGACAAGAAAGGCAAGCAAAGGGAAAGAAGGGTGGCAAGTTGCCACGCCTGAAAAGAAACCGGGCTGGCCCTAAGTCCGACAATCGAAAGTGCTACTATTGCAAGGATCGCCATTGGGCAATCGCCCCAAGTATTTGGCGGACAAGAAGTCCAGCAAGGCAAACAAAGGTATATGTGATATACATGTTATTGAGGTGTACTTGACTAGTACTCGCAGTAGCACCTGGGTATTTGATACCGGATCAGTTGCTAATATATGTAACTCGGTTCAGGGGCATGGAACAAGCGACAACTAGCAAGGGATGAGGTCGGGATGCGGGTCGGCAATGGATCAAGAGTTGATGTGATCGCCGTCGGGATGCTACCTCTCCATTTGCCATCGGGATTAGTTATAAACCTAAATAATTGATATTTGGTGCCTGCACTGAGCATGAACATTGTATATGGATCGTGTTTGATGCAAAGTGGTCATTCCTTTAAATCTGAGAACAATGGTTGTTCGAATTATAAGATTGATATCTTTTATGGTCATGCACCTATGTTGAATGGTTTATTTCTATGGGATCTCGATAGTAATATTACGCACATTCATAATGTTAATGCTAAAAAGATTAAACTTGATGATGATATGTCTACATATATGTGGCGCTGCCGTCTAGGTCATATTGGCGTTAAACGCATGAAGAAACTCCATTCTGATGGACTTTTGGAATCACTTGATTTTGAATCATTTGATACATGTGAGCCATGCCTTATGGGCAAGATGACTAGAAAGCCGTTTTCCGGTTCAATGGAACGCAAGCATGATCTATTGGAAATCATACATACTGATGTGTGTGGACCAATGAGTGTGTCGGCGCGAGGTGGATATCGTTATTTTGTTACTTTCACGGATGATTTGAGTAGATACGGGTATATATATTTGATGAAACACAAGTCTGAAACTTTTGAAGAGTTCAAGGAATTTCAGAATGAAGTGGAAAATCATCGTAATAGAAAGATCAAGTTTCTACGATCTGACCGTGGAGGAGAGTATCTAAGTTACGAGTTTAGCACACACATGAAAGAGTGTGGAATAGTTTCACAACTCACGCCTACCGGAACACCACAACATAATGGTGTGTCGGAACATCGTAATCGTACCTTATTGGATATGGTTCGATCTATGATGTCTCTGACTGACTTACCTCTGTCATTTTGGGGTTATGCACTGGAAATAGCTGCATTCACTTTAAATCGGGCACCATCTAAATCCATTGAAACGACACCGTATGAATTATGGTTTGGAAACAAACCTAAGCTGTCATTTCTTAAGGTTTGGGGATGCGATGTTTATGTGATGAAACTTCAACCAGATAAACTCGAACCCAAAGCGGAAAAATGAGTCTTCATAGGATACCCTAAGGAAACAATTGGGTATACCTTCTATCATAGATCCGAGGGCAAGGTTTTTGTTGCCAAGAATGGATCCTTTCTTGAGAAGGAGTTTCTCGCGAAAGGTGTGAGTAGTCGGAAGGTAGAAATCGAAGAGGTTATTGAACCTTCTCTTCATGGAATGGCGAGTGGCGCAACACCGGAAGTTGTTTTGGAGTTGACTTAACCTGATGAAGAGAGATCTAATGATAATGATCATGAAACTCCAAAAGAGGACACTACCGAACCTTGCAGGTCAAGCAGGACACGTGCAGCTCCTGAACTGTACGGCAATCCTGTTGTGAATTTCATGGTTGATGAAATGGATGACCCTGCGACGTATGAAGAAGCGATGATGAGCCCGGATTCCAACAAATGGCTAGAAGCCATGAAATCCGAGATGTAATCCATGTACGAGAACCAAGTTTGGAACTTGGTGGACTTACCTCACGACCGAAAGGCCGTTGAGAATAAATGGATTTCAAAAGAAAAACTGATGCTGATGGTAACGTGACCATCTATAAGGCTCGACGGGGTTGCGACAAATTCAAGGAGTTGACTACGATGATACATTCTCACCCGTAGCAATGCTTAAATCGGTTAGGATTATGTTAGCAATTGCTGCATATTTCGATTATGAAATATGGCAGATGGATGTCAAAATTGCGTTCCTCAATGGTAAGATTGAAGAAGAGTTGTATATGATACAACCTAAGGGTTTTGTCGATCCTAAGGATGCTAATAAGGTGTGCAAACTTCAGCGATCCATCTATGGACTGAAGCAAGCATCACGAAGTTGGAATCTCCGCTTTGGTGAGGTGATCAAAGAGTTTGGATTTGTCCAAACTTATGGAGAGGCTTGTATTTACAAGAAAGTGAGTGGGAGCAATGTGGCATTTCTGATATTATATGTGGATGACATATTATTGATTGGAAATGATATAGATCTTTTAAACAGTGTTAAAAGTTATCTAAACATCAAATTTTCGATGAAAGACCTTGGTGAAGCGTCATATATATTAGGCATTAAAATCTATAGAGATAGATCAAGGCGCCTAATTGGGCTATCGCAGAGTACATACCTTGATAAGATATTAAAGAAGTTTAATATGGACGAAAGTAAGAAGAGGTTCTTACCTATGTTGCAAGGCAAGACATTGAGTAAGACTCAAAGTCCTCACGGAAGAAAGAAAGATGATGGATAAGATCCCCTAAGCCTCGGCCATAGGCTCTATTATGTATGCCATGCTATGTACAAGACCGGATGAGGCACATGCTATTAGTTTGACTACTAGGTACCAATCTGATCCGTGTTGAACACCTTTGGATAGCGGTAAAGAACATCCTCAAGTACTTGAGAAGAACTAAGGATATGTTTCTCATATACGGAGGTGAAGAAGAGCTAGTCACTAAGTGTTATGTCAATGCTAGCTTTGACACCGATCCGGATGACTCTAAGTCTCAATCCGGATACGTATTTCTCTTGAACGGAGCAGCAGTTAGTTGGAGGAGTTCCAAACAACCTGTGGTGGCTAGATCAACAACGGAGGCGGAATATGTTGCTGCTTCAGAAGCGGCGTAGGAAGCAGTTTGGATGAAAGAGTTCATTACGGAACTGGGTGTGGTTCCCGGTGCGTTGGACCCGATGGTGATCTATTGTGAAAACAATGGAGCCATAGCCAATGCAAAGGAACCAAGGTCTCACAAGAATTCCAAACATATTAAGTGCCGGTTTCACTCCATCCGCGAGCATGTCAAGGTTGGAGATATAAAGATTTGTAAAGTACACACAGACCTAAATGTAGCAGATCCGTTGACTAAAGTTCTCCTAGGGCAAAACATGATCAACACCAGAACTCCATGGGTGTTAGATTTATCACTATGTGAACTAGATTATTGTCTCTAGTGCAAGTGGGAGACTGTAGGAAATATGCCCCGAGAGGCAATAATAAAGTTGTTATTATATATTCCTTATACATGATAGATGTTTATTTTACATGCTAGAAATGTATTGATTCGGAAACATCAATACATATGTGTTTAATAAACAAAAAGGGTTCCTAGTCATGTCTCTCTTATAGACTAGCTTGTTGATTAACAGGATGATCAAGGTTTCCTGATCATGGACATTGGATGTTGTTAATAACAAGGTCACACCATTGGTGGAATGATGTGATGAACATTCATCCGAAGTATAGCATTACGATCAAGTCATTATTTTTATATTGCTATAACATCATACGAAGTAATCTTTATCCTTAGACCATGAGATCATGTTAATTGCTAACACCGAAAGAGTATCTTGATAACATCAAACGTCACACCATAATAGGGTGACTATAAAGATGGGTTCAGTACTACGAAGGTGTTATGTTGAGGCTCGTGGACAAGAGTGGAATTTGTCAATCCAGATGACGGATAGATATACTCTAGGCCCTCTCGGTGATATCACATTAGGATAGCTTGCAAGCAAGTGATATGATCACTAGAATGTTATATCACGGGAACGAGAAAAGAGTGCATGTCGGTAACGAGATCAAACTAGGTATGGAGATACCGATGATCGAATCTCGGACATGTAATATATCGAGGGACAAAGGGATTTAGTTACAAGCGTTAAAGGTTCTCACGATCACAGGAGTCATCGTTGAATGTGTAGGAGTCGAGACGGATCTCAGTCCGCTGATTATTGATCGGAGAAGGGTCTCGATCATGTCTGCATTATTCGCGAACCGTAGGGTGGCACACTTAAGAGTTACCGGACACCATTTTGGAGCACATATGTTTCAGACGAAAGAATTGCAAAGCGCAAGAATTGTTTCAATAGAAATCGGAAATTGTTTCGGGTGAAATTGTAGAAGGTGGTTCTGCATGTGATATTAAAATATTGCAAGGGGCTATATGTGAATGTTTGTTAATTTAAGTAATTAACAAAATTCTGAATAAATTTAATAAAAAGAGTTTTATTAAATGAGAGAGCATTAAATTTGGAGAAATTTAATGCATTTAAAGTGGAGACTTTGAAAGGGAATGTGAAGAGGCATTTTAATGTGGAGGGGTTACCACCACATGAATGGGGGAGGTGAGGGGTCACCCCCCCATGCGCCGACCATGGAGAGAGGGGGCACCCCCCTCCTCCTATAAAAGGCCACCCATTCCCTCCTTCATCCACAGACCTCCTTGTGAAGGATCTCTCTCCCCCTCTAGAATTATTTCCCCATGGTCTCGGATTAGCGAGATACATGTTCCCGGTGGCATTTCGTCTGGAAGGAGTTGCTTCTTCCGCTGGATCGCTGGAGCGAGGAGGTGGAGGTTGTCCGGTGGCTTGAACGTGAAAAGTGCGGATGCGCTGCTGAGTTGCGGCGCTCAGACTTCCTCACGATCTTGAGATCGGCAAGTGTACGACTACATCAACCACGAGTTCCTACTCGTTAACAAAGCTCGTTGTCTACGAGGGTAAGTTCTCATTGGATGTATATCCACCCGTTGCTTTGTACCTAGTAGATAGATCTTGGCGTGTAGTTCACACCGTAGGAATTTTTTTGTTTTCTATGCTGCGGACCCAACACCTTTGGGCAGTGCTTGTTCAGGGAGGTGAAGTCCACGCACATCCACAGGATATCCGTGTCTTTTTTAGGTACCAGCACCGTGTTGGTGAGCCAAGTACTTTCCTTGATGTCACGTATGAATTTGGCATCGAGGAGTCTGTTGATCTCCATTCCGACCTCCTTTGCCCTTGGTTCAGACAGTCACCGGATTGTTTGCTTAACTGGCCTTGTGTCTGGGTTGACGTTGAGTGCGTGCTCGGAGAATTCCCTGGGAACCCCTGGCATGTCTGCTGGACACCAGGCAAAGATTTCCCAGTGCTCACAGAGGAATTCGACGAGCACGAGTTCCTATTCGGAACTCAAGTTGTTGGCGATGAGGGCCGTCTTGGTCAGGTCCGTTGGGTGGACCTGTACTTTCTTCGTGTGCACCGACGAGTCGAAGGACATGTTAGGTGAACTTGGCCGGCTCAGAGGAGGCAGACTGCTGTCTGTTGACTCGTTTAATCTTGCGAGTTCCTCCTGCATACCGAAGGGCTAGGAGATTCTATTGAAATCCCTGTCGCAAGTGCCAGACCTCTCGAAGTTTCCATTGATTGTGATTACGCCGTTTGGGCCCGGCATCTTCATCTGCAGGTAGGCGTAGTATGGCACTGCCATGAACCTTGCGAATGCGACACGTCTGAGGATGCAGTGATATTGTGAAGCCCAATCGACGACCTCGAAGTCGATGCGCTCTCGCCGAAAATTTTGCGGGGTGCCAAAGATGACGTCGAGGTTGATTTTGCCCAGGGGATATACACATTTCCCTAGGACGATGCCGTGGAACGTTGTGTCCGAAACTTCTAGACACGTCAGAGGGATCCTCATTGCACGCAAGGTACTCGCGAACATTAGGTTGATGCCACTGCCGCCGTCCATGAAGACGCGACTCATGTTGAAGACCCCAATCTACGCCTCGAGTACGAGGGGACAGTGGCCTGGATGAGGGACTTGGCGCGGGTGGTCACGCCAGTTGAAGGTGATGCAGGAGTCGCTTCCACTGAGGTACTCAGTGGTGGAGGGTGGAGAGTTGATCGCCAAGTTGACTTGGCGAGTGATGGACTTCTACACTCGATTCGAGGGACGCCCCTTTTGGATCATCCCCATGTTAGCCACGGGTCGTGGGTATGGTTCGCCACCATGATTCTGGACCGGTGCGGTCGCGGGTGGTGGTATTCCGGGCGGTGGTGGAGCTTCGTGTGCCACGACACCTATGGCGACTCCATAGCCCCTGTTGACTGCGTCGCGATTCATCCGAGTCAGACCCTCGTGGAGCTTGAGAAACTCGTCACAGTCTTTGAGAAGGTGGCTGGATTTTTTCTTGCCGTCGTGCTTGTCGATGTAGAAGTGCATGTTGCATGGTTCAGACAGTTTGTCCTCGATGGTTTTTGCGGGTGCCTCTTCACGAGTGTGGCGCTGCCACACCTGTGTGGTTTTCCCGGACTTGCGGTATCCACCGTTGCGGTAGTCGCTGTTGCGGTTGCCATCGCGTTTGTCAGCATAGCCGGCTGCGACCATGTTGACATCGTCGCAGTCATCGTAGATGCGCATTCGCCGCTTGCCTCGACGGTTGCGTCTGCGCCCGAGGTCGTCGTCATCGGAGTAGGTGCGGTTTTTCACCGAATCCTCTCCATCGGCCCACCGATTCGCAATTTCCATCAGGTGGTCGATTGTCTTGGGCTTCGAGCGACCCAGCTCCTCCCTGAGCTCTATGCGGTGAACACTGCCGTTGAATGCATCAATTGCGCAGTCCTCCAAGATGTTTTCTGCGGAGTTCTTGATGATGGACCACCTCTGGATGTACGAGCGTAGCGACTCGCCCGGCCTTTGCTGGCAGCTCCTCAGCTCTTTGATTGATACAGGCCTTTTGTAAGTGCCCTTGAAGTTGCGTACAAAGCTATAAACCAGTTCTTCCAAGCTGCGAATGGATCCTCACGGGAGGTTGTTGAGCCATGTGCGGGCGGCGCCCTGCAGCTGTAGCTGCAGGCATTGCATGGCCGTGCTTCGAATCCCGCCATGTAGCCTGACGAAGGAGATGTGGTCCTCCAACTAGATCTTTGGGTCTTGTAGGCCATCGAATTTTGGATTCTCCGACAGGGAGTTTGAACCCTTTAGGCATTCGCTTCTGCCTGATGGCCCTGCTAAAGTATCTGGCGCCACAGAGTTCAGTCTCGACCTCTTCGAAGTCAGTCGAACGAGCGCGTCTTGCCCTTGATTTGTCGATTTTGCGCTGTGTGAGGTCGCCGCGCGCATCATAATCGCCATCATGTCGCCGTGAGCGGCAACATCGAGACAGATCGTGACTGTCATCGCTGGATGATGGTGAGGAATAGCATTTTGCCAGAGCTTTGCCCTTCTTCGACTCCGGCGTTGGCTCTTTGTCGAGAGCGGCATCGACTAATCCCAAGCCCGTGATCATAGACCGGTGCATGGCGGCTCACGGATCTCCAACTGGTGGCTGGTTGTTGAGGAGGTACATGGTGGCCGCTGTCACTGCGGCTTGCGGTGTCTTTGGGACCATGTTGCACCGCGTGTCGATTGTCATAGAGCCTAAGTCGAGGACTTTCGCGGCTTCTATGCGTTCTTGCTTGGTGAGATGGGCCATCCGAGATCATCTCTTGTTGGCCACGTACTCGTTGCCCTTGGAGGAGGATCCTACGTGGGAGGAGAGCCTAGCTCGACGAAGACTCGACTCATCCGCCGCCTTTTTACGCGCTTTGAGTTAGGCGATTGCCTGTAGCTGGTGTCTGTACTCCTCCTTTAGTAGCGAATGTTAGCCCATCAGCATGTCCTGCTGCGTGCCGGGAGGCAGAGGATTGCCTCGCAGAGCTTCTTGGCAGCAGGCCCACGCGTTGTTGTTGAGTCTGATCACGACATGTTCACCAGTGTTCTCGTTCACCATTGTTGGAGGTTCGACTGCCCCTCTGTTGTTGACGGGCGCGCCATTGCCTCCATTGGTGGGGCCGCTGTTGGGTGGTCCGCCATTAGGTATGCCACCGTTGGGCGGATCGGTGCCAGATCCATTGCCACCGTTTTCGCGATTGGCAGTGGTGTCGCCAGCATTGATGACAACACACATGAAGTGGTTGGGGAAGTTGTTGCTTCTACAACTTTCGGATCCGGAGCCGTAGACTCCATCTTCCGTTGCTAGGTCACCTGGATCGGCTCCACGACTGCTGTCGTTGTCTGTGCTCCCAGCTGTTGCTGAGGTGTTGAGCTTGCTGAGGGTGCCGATTAGTGGCGGGAACCACGACACTAGAGCAATCGCAGGTGCAGTTGGCTGGTCAGGCATGCGAAGCGTGCCCATATGACCAACCTAGAAGCGGAAGCTCCCAATCGCTAGGCTGATTCCATCGCCTACGGACTCGAAAGTCGGGCGAGTGGCTGGCGTGTTGACGGTGAAGTCGAATGCACCGAAAAGCTGGCGAATCTCCACTGTTGCGGGGTTGTAGATCACGGTTGATGGGCCGAAGAAGCCGCGACATCAGCACTCCCAATTCCCACAGACGGTGCCAATTGACGAGGGTTTAACTCATCAATGCCCATTGTTATGGACTTGGGTTTTGGAGAAGGAGGGAGCGCTGGAGGCATCAGTCGGCTAGAAAACAAGCACACAAGGACGCAAGGTTTACCCAGGTTCAGGCCTCATAGAGGTCCCTACTCCTGCTTGTCTGCTCTTGGAATTAACGAAGGAATCGAAGATTACAGGGGCGCGCAGATGCCATCTGGCGAGAGTTGTGGAAACTAGGGTTGCGTGTGTCCTCCTCGCCGCCCCTCCTAGCCTTTATATAGATAGGCTAGGTCTCGGGTAGCAGGTCGAGTCAGTTACCGGTTAGGGTTTTACCTTTAAACTTTCTATCTTTGGCTTCTTCTTGTCTCGCAAGCAACCAAGAGTCTGTGGAACACTCGAGTTCTCCATTTTGGCCTTGGCAACGCCATGGGCTTCCACAGTATTCAGGCCGTATATACCAAACTCGAGTACCTGTAGGGTATACCCATGTCAAAGGGGGAGTACAATATTTCGCTCAGTGATACGCTTGGGATCTATAAAAACATCACCAATCATAAGGCTTTGGTATGTTTTACTTAATAAGCATTGTGACCCGTGGTTTAGAGGTGCAAATGGTTGGACCAATAGACTATTGTCACATGTGGTTTCACGGTCTCTAGTAGCTTAGGATGTGCTACCCACGACTCTTATCACTATTAGATCATTTTACACATGAATATGCTAAACTTTATATTTATCACATATGAATGGATAGCTACAGGTGACATTTCAACCCTGGATTATCTCCATCCACCGAAAACAACAAAAAGATACAGAGTAAAGTGGAAAACTTCGATAAATGAAAAACAAATCGTTTTAGTAAGTCTTATAGATGTTCATCAATTCCTATTAGCAAGTGTTTCTCAAGGTTTGATAAACCTAAGTCTTTTCTAAGGAAAAACTACTATACCGCATTCATAATCCGGATTGAAGCTATAAACTCTTTTTCTAGCGCCATTGTGAGGGAAGCAATTTCGTTATCCTGATGATGTTATTAGAGACCTTATTAAAAAATGTTTTAGTTTTTTAACATGGGTATGAATATTCGGGTTCTTATGATTAGTTACCCTAGTTACATGATGGCTCATGGCCCACAAAGCCCAAGAAGAAGGCCCACGAAGCATCGTACGGAAAGGATAACTTGCTAGATAAGGAAATAGAAACCGACATTGTATTAGTGTTGTAATTGTAAGATTGTAACCTATCCGTATATGGCCTCGGGACCCAGCCTATTATATATATGCTGGGAGGAGACAACATAGAGGCGGGGAAAAAATCCTTGAGCAATCTGTAATCAATTTGACCATAAGCAATCAGACGACTTTGACTCCCTTGTTTGTCTGATCAGCCGACGAAATCCCCAGCGTTCTCTTTTCCATGAAACCCTAAGTCCATAACCATGGGCATTGCCGAGGTTACCCCTTGTCAATTGGCACCATCTGTGGGAAATCTGGACGCTCGAATCATGGATTCGGTGGCTCTCTCTCAATCAAGCAACAATCCAACAGTAGGGGATCCACACCCGCCCACCCCTGTCTTGGTTCCCGCCGACTTCAACGGCAGATCCGATCTCATCATCGAAAGTTTACACTTTTAGGTGGAGCAACCCAAAAAAAATTGCCTACCAGCTTAGATATCTTCAGGCCCATCAGTCACAACAGTAGCGCCTACGGCGATACCTACATATTCTATTAGCTCATCAGGAGAAACTGCGCCACATCCGAAAAACGGAGGGGATAAATCTAGAAAATCCGCAGATTTGGGGATCTAGCCAATCTACTTAATGGCCTCTCCTTTGGATCAGATACCCAATTAACGCCACCACGTGGCACGAGTCCAGTAAACACTGAATCCGAAGAAAGCAGCGAAAGTATAGACTTCAGAATCAGGTTGGCCGAAATTACCCAGAACAGAAACCAAGGGATTTCACCGATCTCTCAAACGGTGTCTCCCACGGATCGGATGTCGACGCCAGCAACTCATATGTAAGGCACCATCAAGTGTGTGTGATCCTCGGGGAAACATCGACACCACGGGACTCCAACGGTAACCCTATCCTTGATCCCAATGACATTTTATCGGATGATGATGCAGGAAACCATGGAAACAAAGGAGACCAACCCAACAATCATGCAATCATGACACACAAGGAAGAGAAGGAAGACGCGACGATGAACAACTAACTCTACAATTATCCGTAGAAACATGGAAAAGAGCAAGAGACGCAGTCTCGGGAGCGGTTCCCATGATAGTATAAGCAACACGTGAGGACCTCATGGCATACTAGTAGGAACTCCACCATAAGAAGAGGGATTTACTCAGGATGCAAAGACAACTCGACGAAAGAAAAAGGCTAGCTGACGAATCTAGCCTCAGACGGGCGTAGCTAAGTTCTACCCGAGGATTAGGAAGCATAACAGGGGCGCACCACTAAGGAGAGGAACTTTGCGGCTACAAAATATCCCTGAAGAAGAAATAAACGAGATGGCCCAAAACCTTGATCTATCATTTATGTCGGTAGATCAAGAGGGATACATACGAGTAAAAACAGCGCAGGCTGGAATCGTCGCCACCCAAACCTACTTCACAACTCAACTCGCACCCGACGATCCCCGTGCGGTCCTCCATCAATCCGCTCTCATGAACCTCGGTATGGTGGGAGCATCGCTCCCAGAAGGAGAACAAGGAGCCACGCAAAAACCCGACAGATACCCACACCATCGTAGCAGCCCTCGACATGTGGGGCACACACGACGATCACAGTCACCACATCAGGTGCACTTTTTGAACACCGGGCCACGAGATGACGCAAGAAACGACATCACACAACACAGGATTGATAGATCTAGGGAGGAGCGCAACAGCTGAAGATACTACAACGGGGAAAGTGAGGACGAGCATGAACTATGTGGGGCTAGTTGCTTTACCCAACGGGTTGCCCAAGGATTTCAAACTCCCTCACGACCGTCAAAAATATGGCGGTCTCCAGGAAACCAAATGTTGGCTAGCAGATTATTTGGCAATAGTCAAATTACAGGGTGGCTCCAAAGCTACCGCAATGCAAAGCCTATAGCTACACTTAAGCGGTGTTGCACGATCGTAGTTAAAGCAACTACCCTAAGAATCCATCAGCAGCTGGAATGATCTTGAAGACAGGTTTATCCAAAATTTCACATCCACTTTCAAGCAACCCACATCCTTGGAGCAATTGCGGGGGTGCAAAGAAAATCCAGGCGAGCCAATATGATCCTTCATCCAATGATGGAACATCATCAAAAACTTGGCTGAAGTAAATTTATAGAAGAGCTAGGGCGAGTCAAGCCAAAAACAATTTCACAATTAATGGACATGGCCAAATGCTGGGTAGATGGCGAAGATGCAGTAAATAACAAGCGAGGTCGCTCACCCGAAGAAGACCGGGACATGCGCAATAACGACAGAAGAATACGCAACAACTATGGACGCAGGATTTTCAGGGGAAGATAACCAAGGAAGCAGCAATCGTAATGGCGGATATCGCGTTCACATAGATGTCAATGGAGGAACCCAATCAAGACAATGGTATCAATAGAGGATTAGGGAGCCTCCATGTCTCCACTACAAATGTTGGAAGGGCCCTGCAACATGCAATGTTACTTCAACTCCATGGGAAGGGGGCGATCAAACCATCTCATGAAAGATTGTCGTACTTTCTTAAAAATGTAGGAGGTATGTAATGCAAAAGCAGCAGACGTAGCAAGTCGAGGATACACCACAACACCCGGTGCATTGGCAATTGGCACACCACCACCACAGGCACAGCCGACAGCGGGGCAACCGCATACCGTAGTAAACATAAATCAAGAGGATGAGTACCCAAGGTCCAAATGTACAATGTCAATGATCCAAAAAGGGCACCCGTCAAATAGGATCCAGAAATTGATCATTCGACAAGTCAACTTGGGAGTAACAACACCACCTCCTACACCCGAGTATCTCCATTGGTTCGAACAAGAAATTACATTTAGCAGAACCGACCACCCACTTTGCGTCCCGCGGCCAGGATGCTCGGCTCTAATAGTAGAGGCACAAATCAGTGGATTCGAAATGAGCAAGGTTTTTGAAGGGGTTCCGTGTATGAAAATAATAATTTTTACCCTACACCCCTGAACCCCTGATGTTGCCAGGACATATTAGTAATGTAGTAACAGGAGGGCCTTTTTGCAAACTTACCCTTGAAGACCGAAAAGCGTTGTCAACGCTCAGGAGAGCGTGGTTGATGTAGACGAGCTGAAGCCGACCTCAAGGTCGTGATGAAGTCCTTGAACTCCTTTGGCTCCAACGACTTGAGTGCCTCAAGTGTGACACCTCGCGGGAAGTTACACACGTCCGGTGCCTGACGATGACTCCCGCTTCCCTGATCCAGCAGCAGTTGTGGAAGTAGAGCTCCTGGATCCGAATCCCGCAGTGCGATGGCGCTCCACGGTGAAGATGTCTCTCGTTCGCGTAGTCCGAACTTGGGACCATGTTCAAGAGAGAGAGAGAGAGAGAGAGAGAGAGAGAGAGAGAGAGTATCAATCGGAGGTCTCCCCAAAAGAGAGGATGTCGGGTCCGCAGCATAGAAAACAAAAAATTTCCTACGGTGTGAACTACACGCCAAGATCTATCTACTAGGTACAAAGCAACGGGTGGACATACATCCAACGAGAACTTACCCTTGTAGACAACGAGCTTTGTTAACGAGTAGGAACTCGTGGTTGATGTAGTCGTACACTTGCCGATCTCAAGATCGTGATGAAGTCCAGCAGGTCCGGCTCCAGCACGTCCATTAGATCCAGCTCCAGCACCACCAAGTCCAGCACCGCAAAGCAGCGGTGCATCCGTGATCGCACACACATCCGGTACCCCGACAACCTCCGTCCCTCGCTCCAGCAAAGCAGCGGCAACTCCTTTCCAGATAAAGCCACCGGGAACATGTATCTCGCTAATCCGAGACCATGGGGAATAATACTAGAGGGGGAGAGAGATCCTTCACAAGGAGGTGTGTGTGAGAAGTGAGGAGGGGGTGGCCTTTTATAGGAGGAGGGGGGGGTGCTCCTCCTTCATGGCCGGTGCATGGAGGAGGTGCCTCTTCACCTCCTCCATTCATGTGGTGGTAACCCCTCCACATTAAAATGCCCCTTCACATTCTCTTTTAAAGTCTCCACTTTAAATGCATTAAATTTCTCCAAATTTAATGCTCTCTCATTTAATAAAACTCTTTTATTAATTTTATTCAGAATTTTGTTAATTACTTTAATTAACAAACATTCACATCAAACCCCCTGCAACATTTCAATATTACATGCAGAACCAATTTCAGCAATTTCACCCGAAACAATTTCTGGTTTCTATTGAAATAATTCCAACGCTTTCTTAAATATTTATCTGAAACATTTTTTCTCCAAATGGTATCGGTATCCCTTAAGTGTGTCACCCTACGGTTCGCGAATAATGCAGACATGATCGAGACCCCTCTCCGATCAATAATCAGCAGCGGGACCTGGAGATCCATACTGACTCCTACACATTCAATGATGACTTATGTGATCGTGAGAACCTTTAACACTAGTTACTAAATCCCTTTGTCCCGCGATATATTACATGTCCGATATTCGATCATCGGTATCTCCATACCTAGTTTGATCTCGTTACCGACATGCACTCTTTTCTCGTTCCCGTGATATAACATTCTAGTGATCACATCACTTGCTTGCAAGCTATTTCAATGTGATATCACCGAGAGGGCCCAGAGTATATCTATCCGTCATCGGGATGGACAAATCCCACTCTTGAGCCATGCCTCAACATAACACCTTCGTAGCACTGAACCCACCTTTATAGTCACCCTGTTACGGTGTGACGTTTGATGTTATCAAGATACTCTTCCGGTGTTAGCAATTAACATGATCTCATGGTCTAAGGACTAAGATTACTTCGTATGATGTTATAGCAATATAAACATAATGACTTGATCGTAATTCTATACTTCGGATGAATGTTCATCACATCATTCCACCAATGGTGTGACCTTGTTATTAACAACATCCAATGTCTATGATCAGGAAACCTTGATCATCTTGTTAATCAACAAGCTAGTCTATAAGAGAGGCATGACTAGGAACCCTTTTTGTTTATTAAACACGCATGTATTGATCTTTCTGATAAATACAATTCTAGCATGTAAAATGAACATTTATCATAAACATGGAATAAGATAATAACCACTTTATTATTGCCTCTCAGGCATATTCCCTTCACTCTCCCACTTGCACTAGAGTCAATAATCTAGTTTGAAAAACTTTGCGTATTGAACACCTATGGCTTTCTGGTGTTGCATATACGCTATTGCTACTGGTTAACATAATCTCCGGATCTGACAGTTTTAGGTCCGTGCGTATTTGCATGTCTTTGCGTCTCTACGCATCACTCATTCTCAAATGAGATGGCATTGTATAAATTTGGTCCTCTGGTGAGACCTTTAGTTCGCTCGGCTCAAAATATGTTGATATTATTGTCACACAATATATCTTCATAGTATTAGCCTACTTTGAACCAAACCTACTTTGATAACAAACTACTTAACACAAATGCCCTCCTTTGCTGCTACTATAGCAGTTATATACTTAGCCTTTTGTTGTAGTATCTGTTACAATATCTCAACTTTGGAACTCATCCAAATCCATCATGGAACATCCTTTCCATTACATTGTGCCACCCATAGTCTAAATTGAGATAAATTTAATTTGTATCTTGTGACAAAATTAGTATCAATGTAACACTTTACCATGAACTACCTTTAACTATTTGTCACTTATACATGATATATTCTTAGTTCTTCCAAAGCTCATAAGAATATCTTTACTATTGTCCAATGATCATCTCATGAATCATTCTGGTATATGCTCATAACATTTAGAGCATAGGATATTCTGGATATATACATATCATGGTATAATCGATCAAAATCTTCATGTGATTTTACTCACCAAGTGTTGAAACACTTGAATCTTAATACAATTCTTTCCATGCAACAAGAACCTTTCTTGTTGTTTCTATATTGAACCCTTTCAATATCTCATATATGTATGTCTGGCACAACCATATTTGTGCCTTAATCTATCCATATAGATATTGATGCCAAATATTCCAGGTTTGCCCAAGTCTTTCATCGAAATCTTATTTTAATGAAATTATTAACTTGTGTCAATACAAGATACATCATTTCCAATTAACAATATGTCCTCTACATAATGTATTAGAAATATGTCTCAGCGCTCCCACTTAATTTCTTGCAAATGCAAGCATCTTCATCATCTCCGATGAATTTAAACTCTTTTAACAGTTTCATCATGGTGAAGATTCCAACTCCGCTATGCTTACTTCAACTATTGAAGTTTGCATGCCCTTTTAGCACCCTTTGAATTAACAAAACCCTTCGGACCATGTCATGTACATGTCCTAGGTTACCGTTCTATTAGAAGAAACTTGTTTTGTTTATTAAACTACCATATACCAAATTATATGTAGTGGTTGCTACATTAATCCGTCAAGACTATATATCGCTATGAAAGATCATATCTTGTCATAGTTAACTCCTTGAACATTGCCGTAAACTTCTTTCCGACATGTCGACTATTTCATAGATGTCAAACATCCATGTCTATTTCTTTATAGATCTAAACATGATCGATAGGCTTCATGCCTTTCCGGAGGGTCTTCCAAGTTCAGAAACTTGATTTCTCGTGTATGGATACTATCACGGATTCTATGACTTCTAGTCATTTTATGGAGTCAGGGCCCATCATCGCTTCTTTGCATGTAGTCGGTTCATCATTGTCAAAACAATAACGACTTGCTTATCAAATCTTACTATTTGATTCTTACCGACCCACACGGTTCTATAGGAACTCTAATCTCCGAGATCACACCTTTTGTAATCACGAGAGCCATGAGCATTGTGGCTGCCACCGGGACACTTTTCCGCGCTACTTAGCACATATAGCTAAGGTTCAACAACCTTATCAAAGTTCTATTGTCCTCCCACTTAACTTTTCACAAAAATTCCTTCTCAAGAAACTTGACGTTCCAAGTAACAAACTCTTTTGTCCTCGGTGTTATGGAGAAATTCCCAACAAATTCTTTGGGATAACCTACAAAGACGTGCTTATCCGACTTTGGTTGTAAACATTTTACTTATGCATAGCATACCAAAATTTAAGAAAATACAATTCGGGTTTTATCCGAAACCATAACTCATATGGTGTCATTTCAATGGATCACGATGGTGCTCTTTTCAGTGTAAAAGCGGTAGTCTCTAAAGCTTCAATCCTTAAAACATAATGGCAGTTTTATAAATGAAACCCTTGATCTTACCATGTCAAACATAGTTTGATTTTATCTCTCGAATATGCCATACTCCTATGGTTTATCGGGAAACACAAATCATGGAACAATTCCTCAAGTCTTAGGTGTTTTTGCTAAACATGTAACTCAAATATCTTCCTTTATGATCGAATCATAAACTCTTTATTTTCTTGTTACAATGATTTTCCATTTCATCTTGAAAGTCTTTGAACAATTTTCAAATGTTTCATACTTCTTCCTTATTAAGTAAATATACAGATATATTCACTCAAATTTTCGGAGAAAGCATATGAAGAAAAAAGATCCATCGCATATGGCTACACATAATGGACTATGCACATCAGCATGCACAATTTCCAATAAGCTAGTCATCCGTTCCTCTCTAGCCTATGGACGGAGTTTCAATTATCTCGAGGAAAGTCTCACATGCGTCAATTGATCAAAATCAAAGACTCCAAAAATCCATCAACATGGAGTTTCTTCATGTTTTCTTTCAAATATAATTTAAACAGCGATGTCACTTCATAAGTGATCTTTCAATCATTTGTCTTGCGACATTTTAGCAATAGTGTTTATGGATGTGATTTCTCCAACTAGACTTGTAAAAGTTCATCCATCCTTTATGGAATACGGTAATTATTTGAACAGCCATTGTTCTCATGATACCTAAACAAAATAATAATTATTTAAACAAATCTTGAAGGCTTGGTTTGATGATAACGAAAAACACAATAACACTTTATTTGTTTTCGATGAACATCATCACTCATTCTATTGCTGGTTACTTAGGCCATTGTAGTTCATGAATTGCGTTGTCCCGTATGACACTTCATACCAACCAATTCGGTATCCAATACCGGTATCCAATACCTAAGAACCACATTGTTTAACAAGCAAGGAATATAGCCATAACATGTATATCTTCTATAACCTAAGTTGGACATCTCCAACCTTTTATTTTCTGCCAAATATTTTATAGATTCTCTTTCAGCAATTCCTTTTTCTTTTAAAAGAATCTATCAACATCAATAGTGGTGTCATCAACATGACACATGGTACAAAGTGTATATAGTCAAATACTAATACCTTTGGACTTGCACTTTGAAGTGGATCACCATCATCAAATGTTTGGTGTTCTTTCAAAAATCCATTCTTTAGTAATCTATTAGTGTAGTGAACATTTTACTTACATCTTCTATTCATCCTTATCATGACAACTTTCATGATCAAGCTACTATAGACTATAAGGAAGAATCGCGAGTATAATATCAGTTCCCAAAACCTTTTTGGTAGATTCGGATGCCTAGCATCTCCATCCTTCACATATTCTCATACAATATGAGAACATGTATTTTGATAAATTATACTCTATCATAATGCAACCAAAAACATTGTTTCAGATATCACAATATCTTTCACACATGATGGTTTCTGAAACAATTTCCAGCTCCAAAATAATCTTGATATTAAAGCAACTTTTTGAATATCAATAATCATGGAGGCAAACATGATACTTTAGATACTAACATTGGAATTTTACTCTTAATTTAATACTACTTATTAAACTTCATGGAGTAAATAGAGTTTGCTGAAAGTTTGCAATAGGACTTATAAACATTAAATTGACATTCAAAACAATACGATACCAGTTCGTAAAGTAAATATCCAGAATTCTATAGTTCTATTATCTCAAATAAAAACTAAGCATAAGGTAGAAAACGAATGCCAATGACTACAAAAAACTATGCAAATTCACTTTGATTTAATTTATGACAAATTTGGTTTGACTAATCCAAATAAGAAATGAACTCCCACTCAAAAACGACATCCCTCGTGCCTTTTTGGTGATTACATGCACCAAATCCACTACACCAAGTCCGATCATCACGTGGGTTGATGTAGATTCAAAGGCGAGCATCTATATGGGAATCATATCAACTATATGACTCATGCTTAACCTTTCGGTCCGTGTTCCGAGGCCATGTCTGTACATGCTAGGCTCGCCAAGTAAGAACCTTAGTACTCGCGTGTGTAAAACTGTCTTACACCCATTGTATGAAAGCGTAGAATCGAGTACACCCGATCATCACGTGATGTCTTGAAATACGATCCACAAAACGGTGCATACTTAAGGAAGAACACATTTTTATCTTGATATCTAAATGAGGGATCATCTTACAATGCTACAGAAAGCGCCAAACTAGCAGTATAAGATGCTAACATCTAATGTGTAAAGTGAGATGATATGGTCCATGCATTTGATCTCTATCATTTGCATCGTGGTATGATCTCTATCATTCCTTTGTGTGTAAGGCCAAGGTCTATGGAACTTACACGTTGAGTGTGTTGTAAGAGTATCTATCATACATCTACTTGCAACAATACCATATCAATACACTAGCCCAACAACGATCTAAACTAGACGCCTCTAATTTATCAATTGCAAGTTTTACGTGGCTTAGGGCTTTCGGAGATAGAACCGTTCTTGCCTACGAACATGAACCACAACGAGGATAACCAAATTATTAGCAACTCGTTGTAAATCAGATATTGACTATAGTAGGAGAGACAGACACCCGCCAGCCACTTATGCAAAACTAGTTGCATGTCAGTCGTGGAACCGGTGTCATGTACGATGACATGTAAGGTTGGTCCAGGCCGCTTCATCCCACTATGCCACCAATATCCAAAGTACATAGAAGATGCAATAACATGATCATCATCGCCCACATATAAAGATATGTGTACTACCCATGCAAAACACCTACGCATAGATCAAGCTCTGATGCCACTGTTGGGTCCACAGCATAGAAAACAAAAAATTTCCTACCGTGTGAAATACACGCCAAGATCTATCTACTAGGTACAAAGCAACGGGTGGACATATATCCAACGAGAACTTACCCTCGTAGACAACGAGCTTTGTTAATGAGTAGGAACTCGTGGTTGATGTAGTCGTACACTTGCCGATCTCAAGATCGTGATGAAGTCCAGTAGGTCCGGCTCCAGCACGTCCATCAGATCCAGCTCCAGCACCACCAAGTCCAGCACCGCAAAGCAGCGGTGCATCCGTGATCGCACACACGTCCGGTACCCCGACAACCTCCGTCCCTCGCTCCAGCAAAGCAGCAACTCCTTTCCAGATAAAGCCACCGGGAACATGTATCTCGCTAATCCGAGACCATGGGGAATAATACTAGAGGGGGAGAGAGATCCTTCACAAGGAGGTGTGTGTGAGAAGTGAGGAGGGGGTGGCATTTTATAAGAGGAGGGGGGTGCCCGTCCTTCATGGCCGGCGCATGGAGGAGGTGCCTCTTCACCTCCTCCATTCATGTGGTGGTAACCCTCCACATTAAAATGCCCCTTCACATTCTCTTTTAAAGTCTCCACTTTAAATGCATTAAATTTCTACAAATTTAATGCTCTCTCATTTAATAAAACTCTTTTATTAATTTTATTCAGAATTTTGTTAATTACTTTAATTAACAAACATTCACATAAAACCCCCTGCAACATTTCAATATTACATGCATAACCAATTTTAGCAATTTCACCCGAAACAATTTCCGGTTTCTATTGAAATAATTCTAGCGCTTTCTTAAATCTTTATCTGAAACATTTTTGCTCCAAATGGTGTCGGTATCCCTTAAGTGTGTCACCCTACGGTTCGCGAATAATGCAGACATGATCGAGACCCCTCTCCGATCAATAATCAACAGCGGGACCTGGAGATCCATACTGACTCCTTCACATTCAACGATGACTTATGTGATCGTGAGAACCTTTAACGCTAGTAACTAAATCCCTTTGTCCCGCGATATATTACATGTCCGAGATTCGATCATCGGTATCTCCATACCTAGTTTGATCTCGTTACCGACATGCACTCTTTTCTCGTTCCCGTGATATAACATTCTAGTGATCACATCACTTGCTTGCAAGCTATTTCAATGTGATATCATCGAGAGGGCCCAGAGTATATCTATCCGTCATCAGGATGGATAAATCCCACTCTTGATCCATGAGTCTCAACATAACACCTTCGTAGCACTGAACCCACCTTTATAGTCACCCTGTTATGGTGTGACGTTTGATGTTATCAAGATACTCTTCCGGTGTTAGCAATTAACATGATCTCATGGTCTAAGGACTAAGATTACTTCGTATGATGTTATAGCAATATAGACATAATTACTTGATCGTAATGCTATACTTCGGATGAATGTTCATCACATCATTCCACCAATGGTGTGACCTTGTTATTAACAACATCCCATGTCTATGATCAGGAAACCTTGATCATCTTGTTAATCAACAAGCTAGTCTATAAGTGAGGCATGACTAGGAACCCTTTTTGTTTATTAAACACACATGTATTGATGTTTCCGATCAATACAATTCTAGCATGTAAAATAAAAATTTATCATAAAGATGAAATAAGATAATAACCACTTTATTATTGCCTCTCGGGCATATTCCCTTCAGAGGAAACCTTTTATTGAATATTGTGTGTATTTATCTGGACAAATACCCCCACTATATATAGGAGGAGGGGAGGTACTACCTCCCTCAAAGTCCCGGGGTGGGACTAAAGGAGGAGGAGAGGGGGATGGGTGGCGCCACCGGCCACCCCCATGGGCCCCACGCGGGGGGGGGGGGGGGGCTGGCCCACTAGGGCGCCGACCACCCCCTTTGGCCCTTCTACCTCTTGCCTTTCCCTAATGGGCCCTCTTCCCTCCGGAATTGGCCCATTAAGCCTTTTGACCTTTAAATTGATTTTCTCTTTTATTAAATAATTATGAATAAATAAATAAATCAATATTTAACATTCATTCACATATTATTCAACCTCCGTGGCTATGGACACCTTCCACCTCCACTCCGGACTTACCGAAACCCTTCCGGTTTTCTCTCTACTATTCTTCACCGATTTTACCTATCCTATAAACACTCTCTAAGCATCATCAAACCCTTAAGCATGATACCCTACGGTTCGGGAACACTCCAGACATGGTCGGGACACTCCCGGACCAATGATCAACAGAGGGACCTGGATGGCCATGTGACCCCTGTGCATTCCACAAAGATGTTTTGTTGTTTCAACCGGGACAGTCGTGTCTTATTACCTTTGTCTCTCAATACTTGCATTTACCGAGATCTGATCAATGGCATCACCATGTCGTGTTCAATCTCGTTACTGAATAATGCTACTTGACTCGTAATACAAGTGATATCCCTGTGATCAAATCACACGCTGCGCAGCTATTGGATATAACTTCTCCGAGTGGGCCCTTAAGTATCTTTCCGTCACGTGGACGGACAAATCCCGCTCTTGACATATATTGCCTCTATGGTTCCTCCGAATACCTGAACATACCTTTATAATCACTGTATTACCAAGTGATGCTTGATGCTATCTAAGCACTCTCTGGAGATAGTGATTGATATAGCATCACGGTCTAAGGAATAGTCTACGAGGATCCATGTCTAATCATCATAACTTGAACTTCATGACATGATCGGGTCACAATGTTTAGATTGGGTATTGGTTCATCATCTCATTCTCAGAATGAGTTGACTCCATTTCCAACTGGCATAAATGCCACATGATCAGGAACCTTGATCATCTGTTGACCAATGAACCAGTGACTAGAGTTTCACTAGGAACCCCTGGTTGTTTATATATCACATGTGTATTATTGTTTCCACTCAATGCAGTTATAGAATGATATAAAACTTAATTATAAACTCTATGAAATATGATAATAGTCCTTATTACTATTTGTGATATGGGGTGGCCCGATCTTCTCAGCAAGCTCTTGTCGATGATGATGGTGGATGATAGATAACTAGTGCGTAGCTACGATCTCTCCCGCTCGAACCCTGATGCCAATGCAATAGATCTCGAACCTTGTAGGATATTCACAACACCACACTCTTGCGCACGCAGCCGTGACCATGAACGGTAACATGCAATCTACTAATTCCCAATGGAACAACAGATCACACTCAATTATAGTTGGTAGATTCGAACACAGGGTAATTCCAGAGGTTCTATGAAAGAAACATCTCCAAAATATTTTAACATGGTCTAAACCTATCTTTTGATGGCTACGGAGGTTTATATGAGGGCTGGGGCATCCTCCCCTCTAAACGGGCCTAAAAACAGCCATATCTTGGCCCAAACTGACCTGGTTTAACTCAAACTAATACATACCGACCTATAGATGAGTTCGGCTTACTTGGCGCGCAGGCCATATGTCGTGGTGCACCTCAAACATGTCCTGGCACGCCACATATCTCTCTTTATCATGCTTGCTCTCATTATTGCCTCCTAATGCATCTTCCATCTCTCGATCGCCTTCCTTCCTCTCCTCCCGCTGGCGCTAGTCCGATAGATGCCAAATCTAGTCAAACAATAACACCATGATTTAGGTAGTATAAAGCTCTTATAAATCAAAGTATCATGTCCAACTAGGAACGAATTCACCTTGTGATATTTTTCAACGAGGCTTAATATTTCTTTCTAGTTCAAACACTCGAAATCAACATGATCCATGATTGTATCCTCATCAATTTGTCTCTAGGGCATATTTCCAATAGTCTCCCACGTGCACTAGAGTAAAAATAAACTAGCTGCATTTGTTCTTAATCATTGGAACCATATCCAGTACCCTGAACATGCTTGCTCATGGAAGAGGTTGAGTCTTGGGTCTGTACTTTATAGTCCCAAATCCTTTGCAACTTACTAATGTCACCTTGATTGACATTAATACTTTATCATCACATGATAACATCTGTGTGTATGCATCATCGCTATGGCAGCAGAACGAGGCCGGATTCTAGGAGTCTACAGTGACTTTAGATCAACCTTGAGGGCTTTCTCATGGGAACTGTGCCCTGGAACACATCATTCTACGTTAAAAGCGAACTAGCCCCGCCATAACATTATACAACACTTTAGATAAATGGATTCATCGAAACACGAGTGCACTCTGTGCAACTTTCAATGTTTTGTTCACCTCGCTTCCTACTTGACTTTAGTCGGTATTACAGGAGTTTCCAACCTATTCCCTTATAACATAACCCTTTATGCTTTAATATATGTCATTCTTCATGGATTTGGAAAACATGTCTACAGTTCTCTATTAGACACTGCGGACAAACTTAGCTCAACGTTCTATGGTTCAAACTTAATCACTTTTAAACGTTCCTTATTGGATCATATATTATGTTAAGTTATCATCATGGTTTTCTAAGATAGAACCTATGTCTCAACATAGTGGATGATGATCATCCTTTTCTTTCTTTCAACCATTGATGTTAAACTTAATACTATTCCTATCTTGAGTTATTAAGGACCAGTTCCTTAATTAACTTCTATTTTGAAACCCTTTTCAGAATCCCTCAAGGAATACTACATAATATCGTAATATACTTATTATAAACTTCTACCCCTTATAAATCATTATTTATTGGTACTTGCGCTTTTATTCTTAACACACTTAAGAATCACTCCTATAAGCTCCCACTCAAAATATGTTCCCAACATATTTGGGTATGAGTCACTACTCTTACTCGAACTATGTTCCTACATATTTGAATTTGAGACTTATATTGCTCCCACTCAAAAATATGTCATTCACATATTGTTTTAGGAAGACTTTTATAACTCTCACTCAATTTCATGAAAATTGCATATCCACTCACTATTTTGAACAACTTCAAAATCCTTTGATCAAATATCAAACTTGGAGATTTACTATAAGATACTAGTACTTTTACTAGTTTTAAATCCACTAGACATTCAACACACTTGAATCAAATTCATTTGAATTCGTCCAATACTTGACAAATTGTGCTTTTGTCATTCACCTCCTTTTCCACGATGGCTTTGCAGTCATTTGGGAAAATTCAAGTAACCCCTTTTACTTGTGAGATTCAGCAACGAATTGCTTTCTAATCTCAAGGGAATTTTTGCTTCTAGGATTTCTCATAATTTTAGTTTACCATTATTTCCTTAGTAGTTCGTAGGTATGTCATATTCTGGTAATCATGACAAATGATTCACAAATGTCTCCATACAAGATTTGGGCTACATTTTGAATCCTACTTTATGTAGTGAAAACACTAGTGGGGAAAACACAATGATCATTATCATTGATTCTTTCCTTTGTGAAGAGTATCATTCAGGACGTTTTCTGTTGTGCTTCTCAACACTATGATGTAGGGTTTTGAATCCTCGTCGTGTTTTGCACTATCTTCCATTTGCTCCATAATTGAGAAATATCACTCAATGTGAACTTTCTCGAGAATGCACCAAAATCCAAGCAATACTAGTTTTGCTTTCCTTTTGGTTCTAGCTATGGATTTCGTATTCGAAGTTTCCAATG
Organism: Avena insularis; assembly: GCA_023614405.1. Lineage (NCBI taxonomy): Eukaryota > Viridiplantae > Streptophyta > Magnoliopsida > Poales > Poaceae > Avena > Avena insularis. The sequence continues at coordinate 150,924,294 of CM042690.1, forward strand.
AATACTCTATAAGGACTTATTCGCTATTGTTTTGGTTATATCGAATAACCCCAAACTTTTACGATGATCCATACTAGATATGGATCCGATCTCATGAATCCAAATGGTTCACTATATATTCTAGCATGAGTGCTAACTATTTCTAACTTATGGTCTCTACATCTACACTACATCGATTTATTTGGCGCCATCTATTCACCCATTTTGATATCTAATATCACATTGTGATGCTTTGCATTTTGATGTTTCAAAATGCTTTGCATTCCACAATTTTCTTTTATGCCATTCTTATAAAGTCGAATTTCATTACTATTGATCAAATCGTAGTAATTGGATTCTCTTTTATATTCATACCCTTTGTTGATGAAATAATTTGATCATATAAAATAGTTTCATACTCATGTTTCCTTTGGTAAACTTCTTTACACATTTAAACAATCATATAATGATAATTACCATTTTTTCAAAACACAATACATCGAATATGTATTTACTTTTAACAATTCATCAAACACTTCGTATTCAAGTAATACACGGTGTTCAAGTTATTTTGCCGAACTTAGGCATGATTAATATATGATAAGAAATCGAATGTCTTTCACATATTATCACATAACTTTGAATTTAAACAATGGTTTCATTCATTAATGAATATATCATCAAGTTGGGTATTTTTCAAGGCATTTGAATATTTTACAAATGTTCATGTATTATCAATTAGTTTCAAAACAAGGATAATTCACACATAATCGAACAAGATATGAACACGAACAGAGAAAAAGTGGAACAACTGTTTGTTACAAGCTCATATGAATAACCGTCTCACAAAGTGTGAGACACACTAAAGAGGTTCACAATCTTTTGATTACAATAACTATCCAAAACATAAACTAAGTGATAAATGTCGAGGGAGAGTGTCGTTGGCCATCATCATTATGCTCGCCATCAACACATAACGTCACCTCCTCTCCAGCAAGCACCTCTATGCAGAAGGACCTGTTTTTAGCAAAATTGAACAAGTATCAAATATACTTAACACTGAAATGTGTTTGCAAGATTATAACATTTATAAAATTGTATATCAAATATATACCTTTGTCATCGATGACCTCACCGGTGATTGGTTCAAACTTTACGTTCCTGAAACATAATATGAACTCTTGGAAATCCAATGTTTCGGTATCACCACTCATGTGCTACTCCGGACATGTCCTTCGTAGCTGGGAGGCAACGATCGAAGAAGCACACCTATCGCAGACGGATCATCCATCCACTAGTCCATGAAGTGAACCAGTCTCATGTGTGCATCAAGCATGCGCTCCAAGTGACCCTTCAGACATGTGTGCTCCTCCATCTGTATGGAAATGAACTCTCCAAGCAGCTCATGCTTCCACATGCTCACATGGTTTATGAACTCTGCTCTCAGCTGATCCACCATCGAATATGGATCAAGATCACCCATGAGCGGATGGAGTTCATCCACCATCCCGTAACACATTATTATCTGAATGTAGGTGGACATCTCTTGACGATAGTAGCGGTCTGCCAGCTCTTGTGGGGTCTCATAGTGGTTTGGCTCAGTCAAATCCATCGTGTGGTGTATGTAGTCTACCACATGATTCCTAGTAAGGATATCATTCAGGCGCACAATCCAACTAGGGAAGTTGGATCCATCAAGTCTAAGTTTCTCACCCATTACCCTTTCCTCAATGACAAAGTAAGCTTCATGGTGAACCATCTCTTCATTTATAATTGCAAAAGGAATTTAGTCTAAGTTTATAATTAAATGAGTTAATAATAACTCCACTTAGAAACACCTATCCCCTGAAGGGTTCCTAGTGATAACACAACCCCTTTTTCCCACATCTCCCTCGATCATCACGGCCATCAATGTGGGTTCAAGGGTGGTTGCTAAACATCGGTGACATCATTCATGTGACTCGTGCTCAATCTTTTGACCATCCATGTTCCAAGGTCACGTCTCTGTAACGTGCTAGGCTCGCCAACTCAACCTTAGTGTATTCGCTGTGCAACATGGCTTACACCCACTTTATGCGAAGGTAGATATGTCTGACACCCGATCATCACGGCATGCCTCATACCAAAGAACTTTCTTGGTGGTGCACACTAAGGGGGAACACAATCATTGGTAATTTTAATAGGGATCATCTTATTAGGCTACCGTCGAGTATCTAATAATAGCACATAATAAGATATACAAACAATAACATTGAATGTAAATGCGATGTGATATGGTCCTTCACGTCGTGATCTCCATCCGTCGTCAACGGATTCCGGCGCCAGGGTTCCGGTGCCATAGACACCAGGGTACCGGTGTCTTTCCAGTGTGGTAGTCCGTCACTTTCGTGACTATGTACTACTACGTAACATAAGGTAATCACTTTACCTTTGCCACAACCATATCACAAAGCAACGCCCCTGCAAAACAAAGTTAGACGCCTCTACTTTATCTTTGCATATTTTACGTGGCTGAATGGGCTTTCCCACAAGAGCCGTTCTTACCTACGAACTTTCAGCACAACGCTGATCAAGTAGTTGTCTATACTACACCCCTTTCGGGGCCCTCCATTGCAAATGGCATACCAACAAATGCGATAGAGACAGACAACCCCCTAAGCCACTTTATACGGTACAAGCTGTATGTCAAGTGTGGACCAGTCTCGCGAATGAACGTGTAAAGTCGGTTGGGGGCCGCTTCATCAAGCATTACTTCGGTATACACAAGTACACGTGGGAGGGTAACAACTAAAAGATCAACTCCCACATGCTACATCTCGTGTGTTCTACCCGTACTAGCATTACTACGCATAGATCTTGCTCTGATACCACTGAAGGGGTTCCACGTATGAAAACAATAATTTTTACCCTACGCCCCTGAACCCTTGATGTTGCCAGGACCTATTTATTAGTAATGCAGTAACGGGAGGGGCTTTTCGCGAACTTACCCTTGAAGACCGAAAAGCATTGTCAACGCTCAGGAGAGCGTGGTTGATGTAGACGACCCAAAGCCGACCTCAAGGTCATGATGAAGTCCTTGCGCTCCTTTGGCTCCAACGACTTGAGTGCCTCAAGTGTGACACCTCGCGGGGAGTTACACATGTCTGGTGCCTGATGATGACTCCTGCTTCCCCGATCCAGCAGCAGTTGCGGAAGTAGAGCTCCTAGATCCGAATCCCGCAACACGACGGTGCTCCGCGGTGAATATGTCTCTCGTTCGCGCAGTCCAAACTTGGGACCATGGTCACGAGAGAGAGAGAGGGAGAGAGAGAGACAGAGAGAGAGAGAATATCAATTGGAGGTCTCCCCAAAAGAGAGGAAACCTTTTATTGAATATTGTGTGTATTTATCTGGCCAAATACCCCCACTATATATAGGGGGAGGGGAGGTACTACCTCCCTCAAAGTCCCGGGGTGGGACTAAAGGAGGAGGAGAGGGGGAGGGGTGGTGCCACCGGCCACCCCCATGGGCCCCACGCGGGGGGGGGGGAGGCTGGCCCACTAGGGCGCCGACCACCCCCTTTGGCCCTTCTCCCTCTTGCCTTTCCCTAATGGGCCCTCTTCCCTCTGGAATTGGCCCATTAAGCCTTTTAACCTTTAAATTGTTTTTCTCTTTTATTAGATAATTATGAATAAATGATTAAATCAATATTTAACATTCATTCACATATTATTCAACCTCCGTGGTTATGGAACTCCTTCCACCTCCACTCCGGACATCCTCCGGACTTACCGAAACCCTTCCGGTTTTCTCTCTACTATTCTTTGGCGATTTTACCGATCCTATAAACACTCTCTAAGCATCATCAAACCCTTAAGCATGATACCCTACGGTTCGGGAACACTCTAGACATGGTCGAGACACTCCTGGACTAATGATCAACAGAGGGACCTGGATGGCCATGTGACCCTTGTGCATTCCACGAAGATCTTTTGTCGTTTGAACCGGGATAGTCGTGTATTATTCCCTTTGTCTCTCGATACTTGCATTGCCTGAGATCTGATCAATGACATCACCATGTCGTGTTCAATATCGTTACTGAACAATGCTACTTGACTCGTGCGACAAGTGATATCCCTGTGATCAAATCACACGCTGCGCAACTATTGGATATAACTTCTCCGAGTGGGCCCTTAAGTATATTTCCATCACGTGGACGGACAAATCCCGCTCTTGACATATATTGCCTCTACGGTTCCTCCGAATACCTGAACACACCTTTATAATCACTGTATTACCAAGTGATGCTTGATGCTATCTAAGCACTCTCGGGAGATAGTGATTGATATAGCCTCACGGTCTAAGGAATAGTCCACGAGGATCCATGTCTAATCATCATAACTTGAACTTCGTGACATGATCGGGTCACGATGTTTAGATTGGGTATTGGTTCATCATCTCATTCTCATAATGAGTTGACTCCATTTCCAACTGGCATAAATGCCACATGATCAGGAAACTTGATCATCTGTTGACCAATGAACCAGTGACTAGAGTTTCACTAGGAACCCCTGGTTGTTTATATATCACACGTGTATTAATGTTTCCACTCAATACAGTTATAGCATGATATAAAACATAATTATAAACTCTACGAAATATGATTATAGTCCTTATTACTATTTGTCTCTAGGGCATATTTCCAACAGTTTTCATGGATGTAGGAAGCAGTATCAACCTAATATACGCCAAAACTCTACGAGCAATGAACTTTTTCTTGACAAATTTGTTTCCAACGGACATATATTTCCATGGCATTGTCCCAGGTAATGCTTCAATTCCTATAGGTAAAATTTATCTTGACGTTGTTTTCGGATCCAAAAAAAAATTCAGGCGCGAAAAGCTCAAGTTCGAAGTCATGGATTGGCCATCGCAGTACCATGCAATCCTAGGATGACCAAACTTTCCATGGTTCATGGTTGTGTGATACGTTGCTAACGTATCTATAATTTTTGATGTTCCATGCTTGTTTTATATCTACTTTCTTATGTTTTGTCCACACTTTGGAGTATTTCTATACACTTTCTTGGACTAACCTATTAACAAGATGCCATAGTGCCAGTTGCCTGTTTTCTTCTGTTTTTGGTTCCAGAAAAGTCAAAAAATGAATATTCTCGGAATTGTACCAGACAAAAGCCAAAGTCAATATTTTATTTGAAGACTCACGGAGCCAGAAGATGAGACGGAGAGGGGCCACAGGGTGGCCACACCCCTCTTAGCACGAGCTAGCCCTGGCTGCGCCACCAGGTGGTGTGGCCCCCCTGGCCGCCCATCGACCTTGCCTCTTCGCCTATAAGACGCCTCTCGATGCAAAAACCCTAAATCGTCAATCAGAAATCCATGAAAAGTTCCGCAGCACCGCCGCCACCGAAGGGGAGATTCAGGGGACAGAAAGTCTCTATTTCGGCACACTGCCGGGATAGGAAAGTGCCTCCGGATCCATCTCCATCGATCTCCACCACCATCTCCATCGCTGTTGTTGATTCCCATGATGATGAGGGAGTAGTTCTTCCTCAAGGCTAAGGGTTCTACTGGTAGCTATGTGTTCATCTCTCTCTCTATGCATGATCATATTGTGATCATGACCTTTGTAATCAAGTAGATCTACTTTGCTACTGAAGTGCTTTAATAGATCTCTGCTCTCCACATGTGTGTGAAAGTGACAGCGTGCACACCCTGGTGGCACTTAGGCTAGAGATTACAAATACTTGTTATGAGTTATATTTGGAGTTGGATGTTTCTATGAAATTGTGGTATTTGTTGGAACCATCTAGAGCTCAAGGTGACAGTGTGGGGTTATCTAGATGGGGAAAGTGAACTTTGAGGTGTGCTGGTATAGCCCTACCATGCATTAGAGTGTCTAACCGGAGAGTAGTTCAAAGTAGTATCATGAAGAGAAGATATTTATATGAGAGTGTTCACTAGCGAAAGTATGATCCCTAGGCCTTGTTTCTAAGCATTGAAACACCGTTTGCAACTAGATCTATTACATGTTTGCTTTCTTCCATCTTTATTTCAGTTTGCCTTTAGTCTCTTCCACGCCATCAAGCTATTTTCTAGCATCGTTACCACTTATAATTATCCATACCACTTCTATTTCACTATCTCTTCGCTGAACTAGTGCACCTATACACCTGACAAGTGTATTGGGTGTGTTGGGACACAAGAGACTTCTTGTATCTTGATTGCAGGGTTGCTTGAGAGGGGATACCTTTGACCACTTCCTCCCTAAGTTCGATAAACCTTGGGTAATCCACTTAAGGGAAACTTGCTGTTGTTCTACAAACCTCTGCACTTGGAGGCCCAACAACTGTCTACAAGAATAGAAGTGCGTAGACATCAAGCTATTTTCTGGCGCCGTTGCCGGGGAGGTAAGGTAAAAGGTACTCACATACTCTGGTGTGAGTGCTCGAAGTTATTTCCTTTAGATTCTGCAATTATATCTTTTTGTTTCTTGTTTTCACTAGTTAGGCTTAATGGAAAACAACAACAAAATTAGTGAGCTCTATAGTATTTATCTTGAGTTAGGACATGAAGTGTTTGAAGAGAAAATTAAAAAACCTATGGAACTTTATTTGCATGCTAATAGCAATGTTCTTAGTATGAATTCTTTGGACAGCATTATTGCTAATGCTATGGAAAATCTAAGCTTGGGGAAGCTAGTTTTTATGAAAATGATCTTTTTAGTTCCCCAACTTTGGAAGATAGCTATTCTATTTCTTATGATGATACCAAACCTCCAATATATGATGATTATAATGATGAATATGATATTTTCAGTCCACCTACTATTGAGGAGGAAATTAATTATGACTACAATATGCCTCCTATATTTGATGATTATGGTGATGAGAATAATAATGATAGCTATTTTGTTGAATTTGCTCCCACTACAATTAATAAGAATGACTATGCTTATGTGGAGAGTAGTAATTATTATATGCATGTGGCTCATGATAAGAATGTTTTATGTGATAGTTATATTGTTAATTTTATTCATGATGCTACTGAAAGTTATTATGAGAGAGGGAAACATGGTTTTATGTATCTCAACAATATTAAGTTTCCCCTCTTTATGTTGAAAGTCTTGAAGTTGCACTTGTTTTGCTTTCCTATGCTTGTTGCTTTGTGCTATCATGACTTGTTTCTTTACAAGATTCCTATGCGTAGAAGTGGGTTAGACTTAAATGTGTTTTGAATTTGCTTCTTGATGCTCTCTTTTACTTCAATTCATATTTCTGATGTGAGCATCTTCTCAAACTATCATGCCTAACTTAAAGGCGTTAAAGAAAAGTACTTATTGGGAGATAACCCAAAAGTTTTAGTTGAGCCTTGGAAGTTATTGCTTCAGTAATAATCACTCCTTATCCTTTTTATTTGCTTTTTGTGCCAAGAGTAACCTCTAATGAGAGAGAAGTAATGCTTGGGAAAGTTGCTGTCCCGAAACAGATTTCTGTGCTTCACCGTAAAAATTCGTGTAAAATCTCTGTATGTCCTTTCGAGGCGTGATTTTTTGTGCTTCTGTCCCAGGTTGTTATATAACTTTCGTTAGTTCAACATTTTTTGATTTGAGCAACATAAGGTCTTCGAAAAAATTGGTTTTTACCTCCTGGTCTGTTTTGACAGATTTCTGCCATTATTTGCATTTGCTTCTTGTTGGTTCCTTTTTGGGTTCTCTTTGGGGAATTGAGATTTTTCAGGGAAGTTCTACAGTAGCTTGTGTTTTAATGGAAGTTTTATTAGTGTTGAAACTGAACCCAAAGACTTATTATCTTGAGTGCACTAATGTTGCTAATATAGATTGTGTGAAGTTTTGTATGAAGGAAAAATATTAGGTGTATGGAGAGAATGATGTAATGAGATGAAGAATGGAATAAAGCTCAAGCTTGGGGATGCCACGCGTGTCACCCCAAGAAATATCCAAGAAGTACAAGCGTCAAAGCTTGGGGATGCCCAAGGCATCCCCTTCTTCATCAATAAAAATCTCAGGTTTCTTCCAAACACTTCATTTTTATTGTTTCATGCACAAGTTGTGTTGTTCTTGGAGCGTCTTTGTTTTTGTTTTTGTTTTTCGTTTGCTTGGTTTTCTTAGTTTGCTTGAATAAATTGGTTGGACCCCCTCTTTCATGCATTAGTTTTCAAATTAGTTTGGTTTGGAGTAGAAAAGAGTAGGAAAAGTTCATGCTTAAGTGGTAAAAAGAGCTTGTTTTTTACAGTGGCCTATGCTTTGTCGTGTCATGTTTGATATTGTTTTGGCTTTATGCTTAGTGATTTTTGCTGTAGCATGACATGTTATAAACAATTGAGATTGCTTAATGTGCCTTGAAAGAATCATGCGTTGTTTTAGCATATTAAAGCATAGTATTGTGGTATTCTCCTTTGATGCTTTATTTGGGTTGACTTGGCGCATGCTCACACCATGTTATGACTATCCCAAGTCACCATAAGCCTTTATGATTCTTTAGTTTTCGACTTGTAGTATCACTTTATGCTTTGATTAATGATGTTTTGTCTCTTTCCATGATTATGGCCATTATTGCTCTCTTAGTTGGTCGCTCCCAGTATTTTGCTAGCCTCCATAACCAAGTGTGAGTTCCACTCATGCATCCAACTCCAAATAAAACCAACTTATTCAAAAGACCATACCTACCTATTAGCATTTTGCTATTCCAAGTATATTCATGTTTTTATCTACCTTCTAAATTAAACTTGTTATGAGAAAACTAGTGAGTAAAGCTCTCACGAACTTGATGGCACACTTTACTTTTCTTGCCCTTAATAAACTTGAACCATTGTGTCATCTATGTTGTATATGCTTGCACTTATATGTTGGGGATTAGCAGAACCATGCTGTCATGGGGAACACTTTCAACATTGCGCATGTACTTTGTACCTAGTTGATATCATGCTCTTTTGTCTATGGATGTTGTCGGTGTGAAATGCAAGGGGAGCTTGTAAGTCCATGGAGTTATGTATGTGTGTTAGAGAAACGCCTGGGCTGCCGGTCTAATCCATGCTGTCATGGTGGAAACCTGCAGCGTAACCATAATGAGATGTCTATGAAGCATTCTTCTTATAAAAAAAGAGTCAGATATTGAGAAAAAAAGAGAGAAAAAGAAAAAAACAGATATGAGAAAAGAGGACAGAGAGAAAAAAGCACCATTTTCCCATGGTAAATAAGAAGATTGCTAAGATGCTCATTGTCTGCTTGCATTGTCATTTTGATATGGGGATTCTTCCGTATCATCGGGCAAGGGGTACTTGATACATTGCAAATGTATCTATAATTTTTGATGTTCCATGCTTGGTTTTATCCACTTTCTTGTGTTTTGTTCCAACTTTGGAGTGCTTTTCATACGATTTCTTGGAATTACCTATTAACAAGAGCCACAGTGCCAGCTGCCTGTTTTCTGCTATTTTTGGTTCCAGGAAAGTCAGAAAATGAATATTCTCGGAATTGGACGGGACAAAAGCCAAAGTGCCTATTTTTCCGGAAGGAATCAAGTGCCAGAATACGAGACGGAGAAGGGCCAGGGAGCCACCACACCACCTGGCCGCGCGTCCAGGCCTGGCCCGCGCCAGGGGGTGGTGTGGCTACTCTCGGCACCCCCTCGGCCTCTCCTTCCGCCTATATATTGCCTTCGGGACGAAAACCCTAATGCCGATCAAAATCCACGAAGAGTTCAGCCGCTGTCATCTCCATCCCTAGATCGGGAGGGATCTGAAGCTCTTCCCGGCACCCTGCCGGAGAGGGGAATTCACCTTTGAGGCCTTCTTCATCACCATGCAAGCCTCCGGTGTGATGCGTGAGTAGTTCATCCTTGGACTACGGATCCATCATGTAGCTAGATGGCTGGTTCTCCTCCTTTGTGCTTTCATGTTTAGATCTTGTGAGCTCCGTTCATGATCAAGATCATCTATTTGTAATTCATACATGTTGTGTTTGCGGGGATCCGATGGATATTGAGATGCTATTTCAGATTGATTATTGATTCTATCATGTATTTGTTATTTGTGATCGTACATGCTCTCCGTTGTTAGTAGCTATCTTGGCCAAGTAGATGATAGCAACTCCAAGAGTTAGTATTTATGCTCGATAGTGGGTTCGTGCCTCTCGTAATCTGGGGAAGTGACAGAAATCTCTAAGGTACTAGATGTGTTGTTGCTACTAGGGAGAAAACAACAATCCTTTGTTCATAGAACAATCGTATTGTTTACTTTACACGTAGTTCGTAAAGCAATAATCTATTGCTTGCAACTTAATACTGGAGGGGGTTCGGATGATAACCTCAAGGTGGATTATTAGTCATAGATGCAGTTGGATGGCGGTCTATGTATTATGTTGTAATGCCCAATCAAGTCTCAAAGGAGTCAAGATGATTAGTATATGCATGTATTGCTTTCTCGGTGTTTGTCAATTGCCCCGCTGTAATTTGTTCACCCAGCATGTTATCTATATAAGGAGAGCCACCTCTAGTGAACTATGGATCCCGGTCCTTTTTCTTTACATACAATCTACAACTGTTTACTTCTTTGTGTTTACTTTCTGCAAACTTTTACTTATTTCCATTCGATACGTTTAATCCTTTGTTTACCGCAAAACACAGTGAGATTGACAACCTCATCGCAAGTTGGGGACAAAGTTTCGTGGTTGTGTTGTGCAGGTCTCCACATTGCTACTAGCACCGGTAGTGCGCCCTGCCAAAGCTCAGCTAGTAACACCTTTGGGGTGTTTCCTTGCTCCTACTGGTTCGATTAAACCTTGGTTTCATAACTGAGGGAAAGCTTACTGCTGTGCTCATCATACCTTCCTCTTGGGGTTCCCAACGAGCTCTACGTCGAATGACGAGCACATCAAGATCTTTTCTAGCGCCGTTTGTTGTTTTTGTTGTTTTTGTTTTACTTAGTTTCGTTTTGCTTTGTTTGCTTGTTTTGTTCTTCAAAAAACACAAAGAAAATTAGTTTTACTAGTTTGCTTTCTTATTTGAAAACCCAAAAAAATGACTACTCTTGAAAACACTAAGTTGTGTGACTTCACTAGCACCAACAACAATGATTTTATGAGCACACCTATTGCTCCACCTGTGGCTAAAAATACTTTCTTTGAGATAAAACCTTCTTTGCTCAATCTTGTTATGAGAGAACAATTTTCTGGTATTGCTGCTTCCCATCTAAATAACTTTGTTGAACTTTGTGAGATGCAAAAGCATAGGGATATAGATGGTGATATTATTAAGCTGAAATTGTTTCCTTTCTCTTTGAGAGGAAAAGCTAAAGAGTGGTTGAATTCCTTAACTAGGAATAGTATTGATTCTTGGACTAAGTGCAAAGATGCTTTTATTGGAAAATACTATCCTCCTGCTAAGATTATATCTTTGAGAAGTGAAATAATGAAGTTTAAACAACTTGATAATGAGCATGTTGCTCAAGCTTGGGAAAGAATGAAATCTTTGGTAAAGAATTGTCCCACTCATGGACTGACTGCTTGGATGATCATCCAAACTTTTTATGTAGGATTGAACTGTTCTTCAAGGAACCTATTGGATTCTGCTGCTGGAGGTACTTTTATGACTATTACTTTGGGTGCTGCAACAAAACTGTAGCATCCCAATTGTCTAACAATTGTAATGCTACTTGGTCTAGTAATATAATGGCTACTTCAAATATATAATTGTTGCATCATCATTATATCATGCTCATGTCATCATGCCTCCTTGCATTTGAGCATCATCTAAAACCCTTTTCCTATGGTTCTTCTCTCATATGCATTGTTAATTGTATTTGCCTCTTGATATTGTATTTGGTTCTTGATATATTGTTTAATGCCCAAGTTGAGTTGGGGGCATATCTTTTATTAACTTCACCACCCTTTCTTTTCACCACCTTATAATTCCACCACCCAACTAAATATGAGCCTTGCACCTTATTTGGGTTTTACTTCTAGCTCATGTGGGTTGGGATGGATCCAATTCTTTTTCCACATGCTCTCATCTTAGCATCATGTTGTTTTCACAGTATTGATATTTGAGAGCCACATGGCCACCTGTGCATGCCTTGTCAGTGGAACCTTTTCTCCTAGCTTCCCTATGGTTTATCATGGAATTATGCTCATGTTGGAATATTTTGGGACTATTAAATACCTAGTGGCACATACACACTAGCAAGTCCCATTTCTATTCAAATATGGTCATCTCCATCTACTCCACATGGGACATCCTTTCTTTCTTTTGCTTGGCTTTATTCCACCTTTGGAAATGCAAATGAACAATGCCATGTTTAATATTATTGTTTTCACAAGAGTCAACATGGCATTAAATGTTTTGCATGGGCCATGCAAGTACCACCTTTTGCTTGTCCTTTGGTTTTTTTATTTGCATCTTTAGTTGATCATCTCTATCTCTATCTTTTCCTTTGGGCTTGATCTAGTTGATCTTGTTTCCATCAAACCATCATCCCCCATCTAAAACTAAACCCTAATCTACACCTAATCTAGACCAAACCCTAAGCACCCTACCACACCTTCCCTCTCTCGGCCTCCCTCTATCTCTCACCTAGCTTGGCCACCCTCTCACCAAAACCCTACCCGAGCCATACCCCCCTCTCCTTCCTACCCTAGCTCCAACCCGAGCCACTCTCCCTCTCTTCTCTCCATGCCACAAGGCCCCACCAACCCGAGCCTGCCCTCCTACCCACGAGCTCCCCTCCTCCCTTGGTCCCTCTTTGCCCTCTCTCAGCTACAGGACAAGAAGGAGGCAAGAAAGAGCCCTAGCCCATCCCTCCTCCTCACTTTATGCAAAGCCACCACCCCATGTGCTCCCTCCTCCCCTCTCTACCCCAACCACCCCAGCTACCCCAGTACCCCAGATCCCATCTGGAAGTGCCCAGACCCCTCTCCATCCTCCCTTCTTCCTCCCCTCCCCACCATGATCACCACCACGCCCCTAAGCCCTAGCCTCGGCCACCCCTTCCTCTAGCCGATCTAGAGCGCGCCAAGCCGAACTAGGAGCACCAGGGACCTCCCTCTGCTTCCTCTGCTTCGCCCTGAACCGCTGGGAGCCGCTGGACCTCGCCGGAGGAGCATCGCCGCCGCCGAGTCCGTGAGCACCAGGAGAACTCCGGCCGCCAGCCTCGTCGATGATCACCGGCTCCTCGGCCCGAACCAACACCACCGACGAGCCTCTGGTGAGCCCCGCTACCTCCCAGACATGGCCCCCTCCTCGCTCATGCACCGTAGCGTCGCTGCCCGTCGTCGAGCACCTCACAGACGCCGCCGCCTTGCAGACAGACAAGCAGCCCGGCAGCATCTGCCTCACGCCTTCGCCTGAAGTCCGCGCCACAACCCATCACAGTAGATGCCACCTGAACAAAACTTGTAGCCAGTAAAGCCCTCTTCAACTTTGGTTTTTGCGGCTTGGCAAGAATCGCCGTGGTTTGCTAGCCAACGTCGACCAAACTCCGGCCATATCCTCTGATCTCTGCAGATCGTCGCGCAGCAGCAGCTCGTCATCGTCGTCGTCTTAGCAGAAAACCCCCTGGGCTTTTTCCCGCCTCAACCCGCAGCCCCGCGTCCCCACCTGCCAGCCTCGGCTCGCTCTTTGCAAGAAGACCCCCGGGAAAACTGGACCACCACGGACCAGTCCCCCTCCGCGCGCCTGGGATCGCCCACGTGTCCAACACATGGCGGCCACAGCCTTATTGGCCAGCCACAGGGCCCGCCTTTGTCGATCTCGAAGCTAAGCGAGAGCCCCGGTGAAAAGCATTTCCGTGCGCGTGTGTGCTGAGTCAGCGCGTGACCCCACCCGTCTGTGTCTCTGGCTAGAAAAGTCTGAGTACAAAAAGGTTTTCAGTTTTCTGTTTTAAATTCAATTTTTTTTCCAAAATTAATTCAAATTCAAATTTAATTCTGTTTTTAAATATCTTTTAAAATATAAATCCAAATAATACAAATAATATATGTTTTCAAATCAGAAAAATGTGAGGATTTCAAATATGCAATTCAAAATATATTTTGAACATTTAAAATTCCAAGTTTATTTAAATTACAATAAAATGCCCTTTTCCTTAATAAATTAATAACTTTTGTTTTATAAGTCCAAATTTAACAAATAATATGTCTAAAATGATTAGCTCGACGAGACCTATCTGTTTATGCATTACATGTGTTGATTTGAAGCATGCATCATATAATTATAATGTGTACAGCAACTTATTTGTGAATAAAATGTGGCCAAAACCCAATATAATGCTTTATTATTGTTTTCCACACCTCACCCATGCCATGCTACCTTATTGCCATGCAAATTGTGCATCATTCATCATGGCATGATTGTTTGCTTGTCGCATTAATTCATATGCTTGTGCACTTTATTTATGTTGGCCCTTGTTTGTTTGGTTCTTCTTCGAATAGACGCTGAGCAGGGGATATATCAAGAGAACCAGGAGCACTACCCAGATCCTTCTCTTGCTTCAACTGAGCTTCCAGGCAAGCACTACCACATGCTTGCATACATATATTACCTATTGCTTCTATCTTATTCTTGCATCATTGAGTCGCGATTGCATTAAATTGAATCCCAAGTATTGCATAGCCTTTACTTTTAAACCCCACCGAAGCTTGTTCCTCCATCCCATGAGCCATTACTACAGGAGTTGTTTGAGCCATGCGAGTCGTAGAACAGCATGTGTAGGGTATGTGAGTGTCTGGTGGATAACGAGGTACCTAAACAACTTAACCTGAGTAGTAATGGGATAACTAATGAAAGTGGCATCGGTGAGCCATATTCGCTATTTGGTTTTTCAGGCTCACTTGTGTCCCGTAGGACCCCGAGTACTTGATTCCTGTTCCTTGAATATTCGCTATCCACATCCGGGAGGCTTATGAACCCCCAGGCGAGCTTGATTCATTCTTATTTCTTGGGGCCACAAACCAGTTTGAGGTTTTATTTACTATCTGTACTTATGCCATGCTTTCTGCTTTATTTAAAATTGTGCGAGGAGCACACTTGTCTGTTTAGGAAAGCGGAGTGTTTTCATGGTGTCGACAAGCCAGTCACATTTTCGGGTTCCCAGTCGTTCACAGCCACTGGCGCAAACCTTGAGGCCGTCTCGGAGTCAGCTAACTTCGTTGCGGGTAGCTTATTGGGGTGGCCCCTGAAATATTTCTGAATCCTGTAATTGCTTTGTCGTGACGGTCTTGGTGGGTTGGGAGGTGGTTTTTCCGAGGCATATCGAGTGTGGGGTGCTATTTGTGCACCCCAGGTAAAACTTTCGAAAGTCGTGTCCGCGGTTATGGGCGACTTGGAGCCAGTTCTCGATCATAGACAAGCATAACTAACGTACCGCTTTTAATTTGACTAGACTAGGTACCTGACTAGTAAATAGTGCAACACTCGTGGAATGGATCATAAAACTGCCAACGAATGGGGGGGGGGTTGTTCATCCGCTTCCTCGTCGGTAAGCGAGGAGGAGGATGGATCTGTTAAGATTACCGCCATAACTGTTGTTCTTAATTCACGGACATCCGCCTATCTCTGGTTAGGCGGATGGTTAGCAATATCTATAGAATTGCTAGGGTTTATCTTTTGCTGCAATTGCGTCACCCAGTTGTGTCCCCTTTAGAGGCATAAAGACTTGTGAGTACCCTAGGGTCTCACACGATAAATTATTGGTTCGGATGAGCAGGTACCTCGCAGGATGGATCTTTGGGTGGAGAGGCAGACGATGTGGGCAACGATCACTCGGTGTAGAGATTCCGGAACGGGATCCGTGAGATCTGTGGGCGGGATGTGCTTATTTATGGGGCATCTTATGCCGATTTGCTTCTTATCCGTACTCGGATTTTGTCTTCCGCTCGCTTGATACTACGTCGATTGATGTATGAGGAGATATCCTAAACTATTATATCTATCTAGGATATTTGGATCTTCTTGGTATGGCGTTGCTATATTCCTTTCTTTTTAGATGGAATGGCTCGATGTACTGTTGTATGGTGGCTTGCATACATACTCATTTGTGTATGTAGTTGATCCCTTCGCGCCGATTCGCCGCCCGTTCTTGTCCCGATGTTTGGAAATGGTTGGGACGGCGAAAGGTTCACTGTGAGTGGCATTTGGGCCCCACCGTACTATTTCAACCATTTCTGAATATCCAGGCTTGTACTAGGAGCGTAATTCACCGAGGTAGTTACAATTGGTATCAGAGCCATCCCGCCCTTCAGGGTCTCAGCCAAATGGTCGTTGTCTATCTAGCAAATATTTTTGGTAGTTATGTATACTAGGGAAAAACAAAACGCGAGAGTAGGACTGCTTCCACTTTTCTTCTTACCCAACCACCACCCTTTTCTGGTAAGGAAGTGTAACGTTTTCTATCCTCTTCTTAAAATTCAAACTAGGATTCACGTGTTATGGGTTCCCGTAGTACCATAGAAAGTGTGTGTGTGTGTAATTCCTTGTCTATCTGTTGCATCCAACTTGTTATCTTATCTCCCTTTGGTTATCGACTGTTGGTACATTCCATACTAACAGGCTTTTGCAAACCGGCGCGATCTATCTGACTTCTTGTTAACCGGTGCCATCTTCTTAAGGGTGTCCTTCCTTCTAGCAACTCCATATTCTGTGAAACATCAGTTGCTAATCTCTATCTGATAAGTGATTTTGCGCATCTATTGGTATTTTAATGCCGGAAAATGCGGAAATTTTTTCTTTGATACATCTGTGTTTCTACACTCCTTTCCAGTCGTGTGTGAAACATTATCTATCTCCCTTTTATCAGCATGTCCATGCTAACTCATTCTTTTGTCACCGGCGCTTAATCCTGGAGTTCCTTTTCATCTCCTTTTCTCTTGGGCTAATTACATAACGTGTGTCGATCTGATGCTGGTGATTGTAATTTGGCTCTCAGCATAGCTATATTCCACTCATGATAAGTGTCGATTGGAATATGGAAAATGCTATCAACCGTCACCATCTGGAGGATAAGGTTATCTCCTGTGATTTTGAGGACACCGTGATCATATCTATGCATATTCAAGCATCTTTGGCAATCCGGAGTTTCTCAAAGCACTACGGCGGTCTATCATCTGCTCATCATGCTGCACATCTTTTTGAACTCCGTATCTGCAAAATTCTCCTGGATACGAGGGAATTGCATCTTTTTCGTCTCTGATAGCTCATACCATAAGCAAAGCTATATCATCGTTTCTTATCCAAGACCTCTTTATCTTTGTAACCGGTGATCCGATCGACAATGTGAATCAGGTGACATCTCTTTTTCTTCCGAAGGACCAGATAATCTATTCTTCCAGTGCATCTTCTTCAACACGAACCCGTGCTCTTACTATGGATCTTTCTAAGAGCGTTGAGCTCAGGAAGTGTTCGAGCATTTGTTCGTTTCTCTCGCCTTTTTGAACTTGGTATTCTGGGAATATCCTATTAATCCATGGTGGTATATGTTGATAATATGCTTGCCTATTCGATATCAATGGAAGGACATGGAAGTTCATCTGTGTCTCTTTCTCTCAAGCTTCGAGAACACTGCCTGTGTGCAAAGTTCTCAAAGCATGAATTCTGGCTTCTTGAAGTCACCTATCTCGGCCACGTCCTTCTGCTAAATAGATCGCTCCAATTCTGGAATCAGCAAGTCCATTGTTAATTCCATCTTCCATCTTCAATCAAACCCGGAGTTGTTCCTTGTTGGCAAGTTATCATCGTCGTTCAGCTAAAGATTTCCTCAAGACTGCTAAATCTCTCTCAATCTTTTCAAGAAGACCATGGAGTTCTTTCACCTCGGTCTCGTCAAATGATCTTTTGAAACCCTCTCGTTCTATCACCTATGCTCAATCCACCGGAGGCCATGAAGACCTTCCAGATCTTGTAATCCTTCTGTTCAACTTGGTGCTATCTTTCTGTAGCTGTTGAATCTTGCAGTTGTCTCCGTGATCTTCCTTCTTATCTTTCCGGTGGCTGGTTACTCATGATATGACGACAACATCATCACCCTTATCTATCTTGGATCCGGTGAATCGTTGCATCAATCCTTGTTTTCTAACGGAGTCCCATGAGCTCTTTGTCAAGATCTTCAGTCTGTTTCAGTAGTTGGGTTGCATGGTTTTCTTATTCATGTGCGGAGTAATGCTTTGAGTGCGGGATGGAGTAGCTACCATACCACTACTCTTATCATTCGCTCTCGTACATTGAATTGGTGAATTAATGTGATTTCACTCATTCCACGGAAGTTAGAAGTGGCCTTTATCCCTCGATACTTTTACTTCCGTCCTTGTTTTTCCGGAGTGCTCTCTCGAAGAAAGTAATCAATAATCTCTTGTTGGTGATCTCGCCCTTGCTACACGGAGCAAATCTACCATTATCTGGTGGGAACAAACGCAAACTCTTTTCTGTCCTCGTCTTTCTACCGGTGCTCGACATCCACAAACAAGATGAAAGGAAAAATGTCTCTCTTTGATCCATCAATTCTTTTTCTGTGGTAAAGCCAAGTATGGTCGATGCCATCAGCCGCAAATCTATTGCGTTAGCCTCAAGGCTAAAGAAAGCAATAAGTATCTCTACAATAAACTCCAGATCCTCCATATTCTTTGCCTTTCGGGATTCCACCATGATCTGGCTCCACATCCGTCTCTAGAAGTTATATCCGCGCACCTCAATTGCGTGATCCTTCGGAGCCTTACCGGCGCAAGAAGAATCTAATCCGATGATGTCTAAATAAAATCTTTCTGTCGATATCACGGGACTCTATTGTTTGAAGGCAATATTGTTTCCGTACTTCATTTCTCCAATCCGAGAGAAGTTACGATGCTATTGTCATAGTGGTTCAAAATCTCTCCAATCTAGCTCTTTTCTTCCGGCGACATAAAGATTCATCCTCTCTCGTATCAGTAAATCTTTAATCTTAACGGTGTGCCTTTCTACATCCATGTTACATCATCTTGTCCTTTCTTTCACAAGTGGTTCTATTCTTTTATCATGTTTCTCGAGAAAACCGGAGCTATGTCCATCCTATCCTTCTTGTCTCACGACAATCCTTCAACTCTTCTAACCCGTTGTTTCTCAAGCAAAACGCAGGACTCGCAACAAGTCCATCAAGTTCTGCAAGGTGCAGTGGTCGCACCATTCCGTTGATGAAGCCACTTGGGAACGCGAAGATGAGCTCCGTGCCAAGTATCCTACCCTCTTTGTGTCTTCTTCTTCTTCCTAGAATCTCGGTGAGATTCTGTTTAGTGGGGAGAGTTGTAGCATCCCAATTGTCTAACAATTGTAATGCTACTTGGTCTAGTAATATAATGGCTACTTCAAATATATAATTGTTGCATCATCATTATATCATGCTCATGTCATCATGCCTCCTTGCATTTGAGCATCATCTAAAACCCTTTTCCTATGGTTCTTCTCTCATATGCATTGTTAATTGTATTTGCCTCTTGATATTGTATTTGGTTCTTGATATATTGTTTAATGCCCAAGTTGAGTTGGGGGCATATCTTTTATTAACTTCACCACCCTTTCTTTTCACCACCTTATAATTCCACCACCCAACTAAATATGAGCCTTGCACCTTATTGGGGTTTTACTTCTAGATCATGTGGGTTGGGATGGATCCAATTCTTTTTCCACATGCTCTCATCTTAGCATCATGTTGTTTTCACAGTATTGATATTTGAGAGCCACATGGCCACCTGTGCATGCCTTGTGAGTGGAACCTTTTCTCCTAGCTTCCCTATGGTTTATCATGGAATTATGCTCATGTTGGAATATTTTGGGACTATTAAATACCTAGTGGCACATACACACTAGCAAGTCCCATTTCTATTCAAATATGGTCATCTCCATCTACTCCACATGGGACATCCTTTCTTTCTTTTGCTTGGCTTTATTCCACCTTTGGAAATGCAAATGAACAATGCCATGTTTAATATTATTGTTTTCACAAGAGTCAACATGGCATTAAATGTTTTGCATGGGCCATGCAAGTACCACCTTTTGCTTGTCCTTTGGTTTTTTTTATTTGCATCTTTAGTGGATCATCTCTATCTCTATCTTTTCCTTTGGGCTTGATCTAGTTGATCTTGTTTCCATCAAACCATCATCCCCCATCTAAACCTAAACCCTAATCTACACCTAATCTAGACCAAACCCTAAGCACCCTACCACACCTTCCCTCTCTCGGCCTCCCTCTATCTCTCACCTAGCTTGGCCACCCTCTCACCAAAACCCTACCCGATCCATACCCCCCTCTCCTTCCTACCCTAGCTCCAACCCGAGCCACTCTCCCTCTCTTCTCTCCATGCCACAAGGCCCCACCAACCCGAGCCTGCCCTCCTACCCACGAGCTCCCCTCCTCCCTTGGTCCCTCTCTGCCCTCTCTCAGCTACAGGACAAGAAGGAGGCAAGAAAGAGCCCTAGCCCATCCCTCCTCCTCACTTTATGCAAAGCCACCACCCCATGTGCTCCCTCCTCCCCTCTCTACCCCAACCACCCCAGCTACCCCAGTACCCCAGATCCCATCTGGAAGTGCCCAGACCCCTCTCCATCCTCCCTTATTCCTCCCCTCCCCACCATGATCACCACCACGCCCCTAAGCCCTAGCCTCGGCCACCCCTTCCTCTAGCCGATCTAGAGCGCGCCAAGCCAAACCAGGAGCACCAGGGACCTCCCTCTGCTTCCTCTGCTTCGCCCTGAACCGCTGGGAGCCGCTGGACCTTGCCGGAGTAGCATCGCCGCCGCCGAGTCCGTGAGCACCAGGAGAACTCCGGCCGCCAGCCTCGTCGACGATCACCGGCTCCTCGGCCCGAACCAACACCACCGACGAGCCTCTGGTGAGCCCCGCTACCTCCCAGACATGGCCCCTCCTCGCTCATGCACCGTAGCGTCGCCGCCCGTCGTCGAGCACCTCGCGCACACGGCCGCTCGCCGCGCGCAGCAGCAGCAGCCGCGGCAGCCCCGTCCTACCTCTGTTCCGCTTCGAAGTCCGCGCGCCACAGCCCATCACAGTAGATGCCACCTAAACAAAACTTGTAGCCGGTAAAGCCCTCTTCAACTTTGGTTTTTGCGGCTTGGCAAGAATCGCCGTGGTTTGCTCGCCAACGTCGACCAAACTCCGGCCATATCCTCTGATCTCTGCAGATCGTCGCGCAGCAGCAGTCCGTCATAGTCATCGTCTTAGCAGAAAACCCCCTGGGCTTTTTCCCACCTCAACCCGCAGCCCCGCGTCCCCACCTGCCAGCCTCGGCTCGCTCTTTGCAAGAAGACCCCTGGGAAAACCGGACCACCACGGACCAGTCCCCCTCCGCGCGCCTGGGATCGCCCACGTGTCCAACACACGGCGTGGCTGCAAGCCAGCGACCACAGGCACTTTGTCGATCTCGAAGCTAGGCGAGCCCGGTGAAAAGCATTTCACAAGCAGCGTCTTGAGTCGAGTCAGTGCGTGACCCCACCTGTCTATGTCTCTGGCTAGAAAAGTCTGAGTACAAAAAGGTTTTCAGTTTTCTGTTTTAAATTCAAATTTTTTTCCAAAATTAATTCAAATTCAAATTTAATTCTGTTTTTAAATATCTTTTAAAATATAAATCCAAATAATACAAATAATATATGTTTTCAAATCAGAAAAATGTGAGGATTTCAAATATGCAATTCAAAATATATTTTGAACATATAAAATTCCAAGTTTATTTAAATTACAATAAAATGCCCTTTTCCTTAATAAATTAATAACTTTTGTTTTATAAGTCCAAATTTAACAAATAATATGTCTAAAATGATTAGCTCGACGAGACCTATCTGTTTATGCATTCCATGTGTTGATTTGAAGCATGCATAATATAATTATAATGTGTACAGCAACTTATTTGTGAATAAAATGTGGCCAAAACCCAATATAATGCTTTATTATTGTTTTCCACACCTCACCCATGCCATGCTACCTTATTGCCATGCAAATTGTGCATCATTCATCATGGCATGATTGTTTGCTTGTCGCATTAATTCATATGCTTGTGCACTTTATTTATGTTGGCCCTTGTTTGTTTGGTTCTTCTTCGAATAGACGCTGAGCAGGGGATATATCAAGAGAACCAGGAGCACTAGCCAGATCCTTCTCTTGCTTCAACTGAGCTGCCAGGCAAGCACTACCACATGCTTGCATACATATATTACCTATTGCCTCTATCTTATTCGTGCATCATTGAGTCGCGATTGCATTAAATTGAATCCCAAGTATTGCATAGCCTTTACTTTTAAACCCCACCGAAGCTTGTTCCTCCATCCCATGAGCCATTACTACAAGAGTTGTTTGAGCCATGCGAGTCGTAGAACAGCATGTGTAGGGTATGTAAGTGTCTGGTGGATAACGAGGTACCTAAACAACTTAACCTGAGTAGTAATGGGATAACTAATGAAAGTGGCATCGGTGACCCATTTTCGCTATTTGGTTTTTCAGGCTCACTTGTGTCCCGTAGGACCCCGAGTACTTGATTCCTGTTCCTTGAATATTCGCGCTATCCACATCCGGGAGGCTTATGAACCCCCCTGAGCCAGAGCTTGATTCATTCTTATTTCTTGGGGCCACAAACCAGTTTGAGGTTTTATTTACTATCCTGTACTTATGCCATGCTTTACTGCTTTATTTAAAATTGTGCGAGGAGCACACTGTACTGTTTAGGAAAGCGGAGTGTTTTCGCGGTGTCGACAAGCCCAGTCACATTTTCGGGTTCCCGATGCTCACACCACCGGCGCAAACCTTGAGGCCGTCTCGAGTCAGCTAACTTGCGGGTAGCTCAATGGGGTGGCCCTGAAATATTTCTGAATCCTGTAATTGCTTTGTCGTGACTGTCTCGTTGGGTTTTGATTTGGTTTTTCCGAGGCATATCGAGTGTGTGTTGCTATTTGTGCACCCCTGCAGGGTAAAACTTTCTGAAAGCCGTGTCCGCGGTTATGGACGACTTGGAGCACAGTTTCTCGATCATAGACAAGCATAACTAAAGTACCGCTTTTAATTTGACTAGACTAGGTACCTGACTAGTAAATAGTGCAACACTCGTGGAATGGATCATAAAACTGCCAACGGATGGGGGGGGTTGTTCGTCCGCTTCCTCGTCGGTAAGCGAGGAGGAGGATGGATCTGTTAAGATTACCGCCATAACTGTTGTTCTTAATTCACGGACATCCGCCTATCTCTGGTTAGGCGGATGGTTAGCGAGTATCTATAGAATTGCTAGGGTTTATCTTTTGCTGCAATTGCGTCACCCCAGGTTGTGTCCCCTTTAGAGGCATAAAGACTTGCTGAGTACCCCTAGGGTCTCACACGATAAATTATTGGTTCAGATGAACATGTACCCTCGCAAGATGGATACTGGGTGGAGGAGACGGACGATGTGGGCAACGATCACTCGGTGTAGAGATTCCGGGAACGGGGATCCGTGAGATCTGTGGGCGGGATGTGCTTATTTATGGGGCATCTTATGCCGATTTGCTTCTTATCCGTACTCGGATTTTGTCTTCCGCTTCCGCTTGATACTCTGTCGATTGATGTATGAGGAGATATCCTAAACTATTATATCTATCTAGGATATTTGGATCTTGTCGTATGGCGTTGCTATATTTCCTTTCTTTTTAGATGGAATGGCTCTGATGTACTGTTGTATGGTGGCTTGCATACATACTCATTTGTGTATGTAGTTGATCCTTCACGCCGACACGCCGCCCGTTCTTGTCCCGATGTTTGGAAATGGTTGGGACGGCCGAAAGGTCTACCTGTGAGTGGCATTTGGGCCCCACCGTACTATTTCAGCCATTTCTGAATATCCAGGCTTGTACTAGGAGCGTAATTCACCGAGGTAGTTACAAAAACTTCTGGACAATATGATGGTTAATTATTCTGAATGGCATACTGAGAGAGCTCCACAAGGTAGGAAGGTAAATTCTGTTGAGGAAACCTCCTCCTTGAGTGATAAAATTGATATTATTATGTCTATGATTGTTAATGGGAAAGCCCATATTGATCCAAATAATGTTCCTTTAGCCTCTTTGGTTGCTCAAGAAGAGCAAGTTGATGTGAACTTCATAAGAAATAATAATTTTGGCAACAATGCTTACGGTAACAATGCTTATAGGAACAATTTTGGTAACAACAATTTTAAGCCATATCCTCCCAACAATGGTAATGCTTATGGAAATTCTTACAACAATAATAAGAGTGGTCCCTCTGAACTTGAAGTTATGCTTAAAGAGTTTATTAGTAAACAAACTGCTTTCAACAAAACTATTGAGGAAAAACTCTCTAATGCTGAAAGAAATATAGCATCTTTGGCTGAAACTCAATCTTCTTTGAATAAAATGGCTGCAATACCTGAAACTAATGATAATCCCTTTGCAGCTACTAATGCCATACAAGTAATAATTGATGAAAATGTTAGACTATTAGCTGAATTGCATGCTTTAGTGGGAAAGAGAAGATGAAATTGCTAGAAACATTAGTGTTTCTACTATCACCACCACTAGTGTTGAGGCTAGTAATAGTTCTACTACTTTAGATGAGAAATTTGATTTTGATCTTGATAGTTGCAACATCTCTGAAGTTATTAAGCTCCTACAAAAGCTTGCTAAAAGTCCTAATGCTAGTGCTATGAACATGGCCTTTACAAAACACATTACCGATGCTCTCATAAAGATTAAGGAAGAAAAGATGAAACATAAAGCTTCTATTCCTATAAAACAAGAGGATGGTTGGGAACCCATCATTAATATGAAAGTGAATGACTTTGATTTCAAAGCTTTATGTGATCTTGATAGTAGTGTTTCTATTATGCCTAGAAGGATTTATGATATGCTTCATTTGCTTCCTCTTGAAGATTGCTATTTGAATGTCCCACTTGATGATAGTGCTAAAAAGAAACTCATGGGGAGTCTTAATGATGTTCTTATTATGGTTAACGATTCCTATGTCCCGTTGATTTCTATGTTTTGGATGTTGAATACAATGCTTCTTGTCCTATTACTTTGGGAAGACCTTTTCTTAGAACTATTGGTGCCATCATTGATATGAAAGAAGGCACCATTAAATATCAACTCCCACTCAAGAAAGGTATAGAACACTTCCCTAAAAATAGAGAGAAGATTTCTTTTGCTTCTCCTATGAAAACAAAATTTGGTCTTAATACTTCTTCATTTGAGAACACTTGATTCTTTCTTTGTTTCTTATGCCTAACTTAAAGGCGTTAAAGAAAAGTACTTATTGGGAGATAACCCAAAAGTTTTAGATGAGTCTTGGAAGTTATTACCTTCGTAATAACCTCTCCTTATCCTTTTTATTTGCTTTTTGTGCCAAGAGTAACCTCTAATGAGAGTGAAGTAATGATTGGGAAAGTTGCTGTCCTGAAACAGATTTTTGTGCTTCACCCTAAAAATCCGTGAGAGAGCTCTGTATGTCGGATTGAGCTGTAATTTTTTGTGCTTCTGCCGAAGGTTGTTATCTAAATTTCGTTAGTTCAACACTTTTTGATTTGAGCAACATAAGGTCTTCGAAAAAATTTGTCTTTACCTGCTGGTCTGTTTTGACAGATTTCTGCCATTTTCTGCATTTGCTTCTTGTTGGTTCCTTTTTGAGTTCTTTTGAGGAATTGAGCTTTTTGAAGGAAGTTCTACAGTAGCTAGTGTTCTAATGGAAGTTTATTTGGTGTTATAACTGAACCTTAAGACTTATTTATCCTACGTGCACTAATGTTGCTAATGAGATTGTGTGAAGTTTTGTATGAAGAAAAATTTTCAGGTGTATGGAAGGAATGAGTAATGAGATGAAGGATGTACTAAAGCTCAAGCTTGGGGATGCCACGAGTGTCACCCCAAGAAATATCCAAGAAGTACAAGCGTCAAATCTTGGGGATGCCCAAGGCATCCCCTTCTTCATCAATAAAAATCCCAGGTTTTTTCTAAACGCTTCATTTTTATTGTTTCATGCACAGTTGTGTTGTTCTTGGAGCGTCTTCTTTTTCATTTTCATTTTGGTTTTTCGTTTTATTTGGTTTGCCTAGTTTTCTGAATAAATTGGTTGGACCCCCCTCTTTTATACATTGGTTTGCAAATGGTTTGGAAAAGAGTAGGAAAGTTCATACTTATGTGGTAAAAAGAGCTCGTTTTCTACTGTGGCCTATGCTTTTTCATGCCATGCTTGATATTGTTTTGGATTTATGCTTAGTATTCTTTGCTGTAGCATGACTTGTTATAAACAATTGAGATTGCTTAATGTTCCTTGGATGAATCATGTGTTGTTTTAGCATATTAAAGCATAATATAGTGGTATTCTCCTTTGATGCTTTATTTGGGTTGACTTGGCGCATGCTCACACCATGTTATGACTATCACAAGTCACCATAGCCTTTATGATCCTTTAGTTTTCAACTTGTAGTATCACTTTATGCTTTGATCAATGATGTTTTGTCGCTCTGCATGATTATGGCCATTATTGCTCTCTTAGTTTGTCGCTCCCAGTCTTTTGCTAGCCTCCACAACCAAGTATGAGTACCACTCATGCATCCAACTCCCTAAAACAAGTTATCCCAAAGAGTCCACCATACCTACCTACTATCTTATGCTATTCCAAGTATATTCATGCTTTTGTTTACCTTCCAAATTAAACTTGTTATGAGAAAACTAGTGATTAAAGCTCTCACGAACTTGATGGCACACTTTACTTTACTTGCCTTTAATAAACTTGAACCATTGTGTCTTCTATGTTGTATATGCTTGCACTTATTTGTTGGGAATTAGCAGAACCATGCTTTCATGGGGAACGCTTTCAACATTGCACTTGGTACTTGTACCTAGTTGATATCATGCTCTTTTGTATGTGGATGTTGTCGGTGTGAAATGAAAGGGGAGCTTGTAAGTCCATGGAGTTATGTATATGTGTTAGAGAAACGCCTGGGCCGCTGGTCTAATCCATGCTGACATGGTGGAAACCTGCAGCGTAACCATAATGAGCTGTCTATGAAGCATTCTTCTTATAAAAAAAGAGTCCTATATTGAGAAAAAGAGAAAAGAAAAAAAAATATACTATGAAGAGAGGAAAGAGAGAAAAAAGCACCATATTCCCATGGTAAATAAGAAGAATGTTGAGATGCTCGTTGTCTGCTTGCCTTGTCATTTTGATATGGGGATTCTTCCGTATCACCGGCAAGGGGTACCCTGTTGGCGATTCTCTATGATACACATGTACTTACGATGACAAGAACTTATCGGTGACTAAACTTGAGTAGCATGAGGAGCGGCCCTCGTATACAAGGGACATGCGATTTCTGACTTATACTTCGTCAAGCATGTACACCATAGTTTGTTCACTTTAACCTTAATGACTTCAAGATGCTTATGATAGGGGCAATGAGAGCTGAAAGCTATAAGTACCATAATTTTTGGAAGCTCTTTATGAGACTTGAATCCCTACTTCCTTTTAAAAAAGGCCTTTCTTCCACCATTATATTGAGTCTCCACCTTCTACCTTTATGCACCTACTTTGAGAGCATAGTGGCCATTCTTAGTTCTATGTGCATTGTCCCAAGACTAGTTGATTGATGCATAACTTGATATTGCTAGTTTTAAACTATTGTATCTAGTCACTCTTATGAACTTTGAAGGTGTCCTATGCATTTATATTTGCTACTCTATGAGGGACAAGCTGAATACTATTATGCTATGTTTTCTTTATGTGAAACAAACAAACGTCTTGCAAAGCATTGTTATTCATGAATCTTTTGTTTGTGCCTTTTCATGTTGCATCATAGTTTCTTTGCTTATTGCTAGAACTTTGTCTTTCATGTTATGATTGAAGTACTATGATCCCAGCTTTGAATGTTTTGCAAATACTTTGATCAAGTCTTTGATGGTGCGTGTCACCTCAAAAATTATTCTTTCTTTTTATCACTTACCTACTCGGGGATGAGCAGGAGTTAAGATTGGGGATGTTGATACATTGCAAATGTATCTATAATTTTTGATGTTCCATGCTTGGTTTTATCCACTTTCTTGTGTTTTGTTCCAGCTTTGGAGTGCTTTTCATATGATTTCTTGGACTAACCTATTAACAAGAGACACAGTGCCAGCTGCCTGTTTTCTGCTGTTTTTGGTTCCAGGAAAGTCAGAAAATGAATATTCTCGGAATTGGACAGGACAAAAGCCAAAGTGCCTATTTTTCCGGAAGGGATCAAGTGCTAGAATACGAGACGGAGAAGGGCCAGGGAGCCACCACACCACCTGGCCGCACGGCCATGCCTGCCCATGCCAGGGGGTGGTGTGGCCGCTCCCGGCACCCCCTCGGCCTCTCCTTCCACCTATATATTGCCCTCGGGACGAAAACCCTAAGTACCCGATCAAAAATCCACGAAAGAGTCTCAGAGTCAGCCATCTCCATCCCTAGATCGGGAGGGATCTGAAGCTCTTCCCGGCACCCTGCCGGAGAGGGGAATTCACCCTAGAGGCCTTCTTCATCACCATGCAAGCCTCCGGTATGATGCGTGAGTAGTTCATCCTTGGACTACAGATCCATGTAGTAGCTAGATTGCTGGTTCTCCTCCTTTGTGCTTTCATGTTTAGATCTTGTGAGCTCCGTTCATGATCAAGATCATCTATTTGTAATTCATACATGTTGTGTTTGCGGGGATCCGATGGATATTGAGATGCTATTTCAGATTGATTATTGATTCTATCATGTCTTTGTTATTTGTGATGTTGCATGCTTTCCGTTGTTAGTAGCTATCTTGGCCAAGTAGATGCTAGCAACTCCAAGAGTTAGTATTTATGCTCGATAGTGGGTTCATGCCTCCGTAACTGGGAAGTGATGTAAATCTCTAAGGTACTAGATGTGTTGTTGCTACTAGGGAGAAAACACCAATCCTTTGTTCATAGAACAATCGTATTGATTACTTTACACGTAGTTCGTAAAGCAATAATCTGTTGCTTGCAACTTAATACTGGAGGGGGTTCGGATGATAACCTGAAGGTGGATTATTAGCCATAGATGCAGTTGGATGGCGGTCTATGTATTATGCTGTAATGCCCAATCAAGTCTCAAAGGAGTCAAGATGATTAGTATATGCATGTATTGCTTTCTCAGTGTTTGTCAATTGCCCCGTTGTAATTTGTTCACCCAGCATGTTATCTATCTAAGGAGATCCGCCTCTAGTGAATTATGGATCCCGGTCCTTTTTCTTTACATACATTCTACAACTGTTAACTTCTTTATGTTTACTTTCTTCAAACTTTTACTTCTTTGCATTCGATACGTTTAATCCATTGTTTTCCGCAAACCACGATGAGATTGACAACCTCATCGCAAGTTGGGGACAAAGTTCTGTGGTTGTGTTGTGCAGGTCTCCATGTTGCTACTAGCACCGGTAGTGCGCTCTGCCAAAGCTCAGCTAGTAACACCTTTGGGGTGTTTCCTTGCTCCTACTGGTTCGATTAAACCTTGGTTTCATAACTGAGGGAAAACTTACTTCTGTGCTCATCATACCTTCCTCTTGGGGTTCCCAACAAGCTCTACATCGAACGACGAGAACATCAGTACCCCGTTGGCGGTTCTCTATGATACACATGTACTTACAATGACAAGAACTTACCTGTGACTAAACTTGAGTAGCATGTGGAACGGTACTCGTATTCAAGGGCATGAGATTTCCAACTTATACTTTGTCAAGCATATACTCCATAGTTTGTTCACTTTAACCTTAATCACTTCAAGATGCTTATGATAGGGGCAATGAGAGTCGAAAGCTAATAAGTACCATAACTTTTGGAAGCTCTTTGTGAGACTTGAATCCCTGCTTCCTTCTATGAAGGTCTTTCTTTTACTTTTATGTTGAGTCTCCACCTTCTATCTTTATGTACCTATTTTGAGAGCATAGTGGCCATTCTTAGTTCTATGTGCATTGTCCCAAGACTTGTTGATTGATTCATAATGTTGATATTTCTTGTTCTTCAACTATTTGTATCTAGTCACCGTTATGAACTTTGAAGGTGTCCTATGCATTTATGTTTTGCTACGCCATGAGGGACAAGCTGAATGCCACTATGCTATGTTTTCTTTATGTGAAACAAACAAACGTCTTGCAAAGCATTGTTATTCATGAATCTTTTGTTTGTGCCTTTTCATATTACAGCATAGTTGCTATGTCTTATTGTTAGAACTTTATCTTTCATGCTATGTTGAAGTACTATGATTGCAGCTATTAATGTTTTACAAATACTTTGATCAAGATTGTGATGGTGCATGTCACCTCAAAGATTATTCTTTCTTTTTATCACTTACCTACTCGAGGACGAGCATGAGTTAAGCTTGGGGATGTTGATACGTTGCTAACGTATCTATAATTTTTGATGTTCCATCCTTGTTTTATATCTACTTTCTTATGTTTTGTCCACACTTTGGAGTATTTCTATACACTTTCTTGGACTAACCTATTAACAAGATGGCACAGTGCCAGTTGCCTGTTTTCTGCTATTTTTGGTTCCAGAAAAGTCAGAAAATGAATATTCTCGGAATTGGACCTGACAAAAGCCAAAGTCGATATTTTACCAGAAGACTCACGGAGCCAGAAGACGAGACGGAGAGGGGCCACAGGGTGGCCACACCCCCCTTGGCGTGGGCTAGCCCTGGCCACGCCACCAGGTGGTGTGGGCCCCCAAG
Organism: Avena insularis; assembly: GCA_023614405.1. Classification (NCBI taxonomy): domain Eukaryota; kingdom Viridiplantae; phylum Streptophyta; class Magnoliopsida; order Poales; family Poaceae; genus Avena; species Avena insularis. The sequence goes on from CM042690.1 coordinate 150,954,993, forward strand.
CTGCCCACCGACCTTGCCTCTTCGCCTATAAGATGCCTCCCGATGCAAAAACCCTAAATTGTCAATCAGAAATCCACGAAAAGTTCCACAGCGCTGCCGCCACCGAAGGGGAGATTCGGGGGACAGAAAGTCTCTGTTCCGGCACACTGCCAGGACGGGGAAGTACCCCCGGAGCCATCTCGATCGATCTCCACCACCATCTCCATCACCGTTGCTGATTCCCATGATTATGAGGGAGTAGTTCTTCCTCAAGGATAAGGGTTCTACTAGTGGCTATGTGTTCATTTCTCTCTCTATGCATGATCATATTGTGATCATGAGCTTTGTAATCAAGTACATCTACTTTTCTACTCAAGTGCTTTAATAGATCTCTGCTCTCCCCATGTGTGTGAAAGTGATAGCGTGCACACCATGGTGGCACTTAGGCTATTGATTACAAATACATGTTATGAGTTATATTTGGAGTTGGATGTTTCTATGAAATTGTGGTGTTTGTTGGTACCATCTAGAGCTCAAGGTGATAGTGTGGGGTTATCTAGATGGGGAAAGCGAACTTTGAGGTGTGCTGTTATAGCCCTACCATGGATTAGAGTGTCCAACCGGAGAGTAGTTCAGAGTAGTATCATGAAGAGAAGATATTTATATGAGAGTGTTCACTAGCGAAAGTATGATCCTTAGGCCCTGTTTCTAATCATTGAAACACCGTTTGCAACTAGATCTGTTACATGTTTGCTTGCTTCCATCTTTATTTCAGTTTGCCTTTAGTCTCTTCCAGGCCATCAAGCTATTTTCTAGCACCGTTACCACTTACAATTATCCATACCAGTTGTATTTCACTATCTCTTCACCGAACTAGTGCACCTATACATCTGACAAGTGTATTGGGTGTGTTGGGACACAAGAGACTTCTTGTATCTTGATTGCAGGGTTGCTTGAGAGGGATACCTTTGACCACTTTGTCCCTGAGTTCGATAAAAATCTTGGGTAATCCACTTAAGGGAAACTTGCTGCTATTCTACAAACCTCTACACTTGGAGGCCCAACAACTATCTACAAGAATAGAAGTGCGTAGACATCACTGTGCCACACTATGCATATCTGGTAATGAAAATGCTAGCACCAGGAGGAATCATAACCGTGAGAGGTAGCTTCACCTGATCCGGTAACTGTGGTTGGGAATTCAACAAAATATCCGGATCCTTCGGGACAGAGGCAGAATTCAAGCAACTTAAAGATTCAACGAAAGCAGAGCCCCTCGCAACATTACGTGCTAACCCTGACCAAGCTTTTGACACCACAAAAGATACACGAGAAGTCCAGGTGCACCCCACGGATCCAAAAAAAGACAACCTTTGTGGCCTCCAATCTTGGTCCCACATAGGAAAGCACGCTCATCGAGTTCCTCCGTGAGCGCTGGTAGATTTTTGCATGGTTGCCAGCCGACATGCCAAGAATCCCCAGGGAACTTGCTGAGCATGCACTTAACTTAAATCCTGAGGCCAAGCCAGTAAAACAGTCACTATGTCGTTTCATAGAACCAAAACACAACGTCATTGGAAAAGAACTCCATCGCCTGAAAGACGCAAAATTTATCAAAGAACTTAAGAAAGTAGAGTGGGTCGCCAATCCAGTATGCATCCTGAAGAAAAACACAAAGGAGCTACTTATGTGCATTGACTTCGCTGCGTGAAACAAACATTGTCCAAACGATCACTTTCCACTACCACGAATCAATCAAATAATTGATGGAACTGTGGGGTGCGAACATCTTTCCTTCCTAGACGCATACTCAGGATACCACTAGATTCGGATGAAGGAGGAATACCAGGATAAAAGAACATTTATCACACCCTATGGTGTATTCGGTTACACAACAATTCCATTCGGACTTAAAAATGCGGGTGCAACTTATCAGCGGATGATGCAAAATTTCCTAGGAAGCCAAATCAGAACAAATGTACAAGTTTACATCGACGATGTCATAGTTACAACAAAACAAGGGTCGACCCTTATCCTTGATCCCGAGAAACATTTGATAACCTCGACAAATACTGCATCATGATCAACCCGACAAAGTGCTCCTCTAGAGTCCCTGCGGGGAAACTCCTCTGATACCTTGTATCAACAAGAGGTATAGAGGCCAAACCCAAGAAAATACAGTCAATACTCACGATGAAAAGGCCAACAAATCTTCGGGGCGTGTAGCAATTGGCTGGGCGAGTTGTGGCACTCAGCCGTTTTATCGCCCGTTTAGGCGAAAAAGCATTACCGTTCTATGCCCTCATGAAGAAATCAGATAAATTCGAATGTAAAGACGAAGCTCAGCGTGCTTTCGAAGACCTCAAGAAAACACTTTCGGCATCCCTCGTTGTCGTGTCTCCACGAGAAAAATAACCCCTGCTTCTCCATATTTCCGCTACTAATTAGGTGGTAAGTACAGTTTTGGTCATCGAGCGACCCAAATAAGGGAAAACCCATGGTGTTCAAAGACCAGTTTATTTCCTAAGTGCGGTCCTCTCTCCCTCCAAGCAAAGGTATCCGCATTATCAGAAGCTAGCTTACGGAGTTTTCATGACATCACGCAAGCCGGGTCATTATTTTTCGGAACATCCTATCATAGTGGTCAATGAAGCACCTCTCTCCAATATTCTTAACAATCCAGAAGCCACAAGGCGCGTCTCTCTATGGGGAATTGAGTTATCCCCTCGAGATATCACGTACAAGAAACTCAAAACAATTAAATCATAGGTTTTGCTCAACTTTATTACTGAGTGGAGAGAGCTAAATTGACCGGGCCCACTAGACCTCCCCAGCGCATGGACAGTGTATTTCGATGGATCCAAAAGAATAGAAGGAGCAGGAGCCGGGGTCATATTGGTGTCACCTCAAGGCGACAAAATGCGCTACATTCTTCGTATGATTTTTGCAAATGCGTCAAATAATGAAACCGAATATGAAGCACTATTGCACGGCATGCGTATGGCTAAAGCTTGCGGTGCAACTCGCTTGAAAATATTCTGTGACTCCAACCTTGTGGCACAACAAGCAATGAACAAGTGTGACACTGTCAGCGACAACATGATCTCTTACTGTGATCTATATAGCATCATGGAAGCTCAATGTAACGGGTGTGAAGTTTCACACATAGGAAGGGCAAGCAATAAAGAGGCCGGCAATTTGGAAAACATTGGATCCTTATGCTTGCCAATGCCACCCGGAGTTTTCTGGGAAGAAATAACGGAGTGCTCCATCAAAACCACAAGGATCTTTGAAGTCATAGTACCAAAAACATGAAAGAAGGTCAAGCCACAGAAAGACTCGGGGGTTGTGCCAACACCTGAAAGCACAGAAGAAGTCCTTGACGAGGAGCTAGAAATCAACGAAGTCATGATACTAGAGCCTGCATGGATGCAGCCATACGTAGCATACATGATGAGAGGATAACTCCTAGAGGATGTGATAGAGGCATGACGGATAACACATCGGTCTAAAGCCTTTAGAGTCATTAAAGGAGAATTGTATAAAAGAAGAATCTTAGGGGTGCTATAGCGATGCATTACGCCCGAGGAAGGGAAGATCATCCTTAAATATATACATGAAGGAGTGTGTGACCATCATGCCAGCAGCCAAGCAATTGCATCTAAAGCCTTTCGTGTAGGGTTCTATTGTCTCACAGCAGTACAAGATGCAAAAGATACCGTGGGAACATGTGAAGCATGTCAATGTTTGGCAACAAAACCCAATGCACCTGCTGCAGAACTTAACCCCATACCTCTTGCTTGGCCATTCGCTCAGTGGGGGCTTGATATGGTGGGTAAACTTCACAAATTTGCGCCAGGAGGACATATCTTTCTGCTAGTAGTAGTCGACAAATTTACAAAATGGATTGAGGTGATGCCTATCACTAGCCAATATGGAACGTCGGCTGTGAATTTTATCAAATCAATAGTGTTCCAATTTGGAGTACCAAATAGTATTATCACTGACAGTGGAACAAACTTCACTTCCAACGGATTCAAGGAGTACTACAAGGAGATGGGTATAAATGTAAGCTATGCCTTAGTTGCTCACCCGCAAACCAATGGGCAAGTGGAAAAGGTCAATGGTCTCGTCACCAATGGTATTAAGAAAACATTGTTGGCACCACTCGATAGAGCAAAATTAAAGGAGCCTAGGTAGATGAGTTACCCTCTGTCCTATGGAGTCTACGCACCACCCCAAACAATTCAACACAAGAAACACCCTTCTTTCTAGTCCATGGCGCAGAAGTTCTCCTGCCAGTCGAAGTAATTCATGAGTCTCCTCGAGTTGCTGAATATGATGAAGAAGCATCCCAAGAAGCACTAGAAGATGACGTTGATGCACTCAACGAAGCTCGCGATGTTGCTTTACAAAGAAAAACCATATATCAGCAGAATTTACGCTACTACCACAGTTGACGACTACGACCCAGGTCTTTTGTCATAGGAGATTTGGTCCTTCGCCTCAAACAAGATGGTCACCAAAAGCTAGAATCACCATGGGAAGGACCTTACATCATCACATAAGTAATCCCCGCTGGAGCATATCGGCTCCAAGATAAGAAAACAGGAGTCAAATACTCCAATCCGTGGAACGTTGCGCAGCTATGATGTTTATATGCTTAGAGTTTTGTTATTTTTCTGCAATTTACATTAAATAAAGGCCAACGGCCAGGCAATTATGCCAGAACATGTACCTTCGTCTTCAGCTTTACAATAAAGGATAAGTTCTTCTGAACTCAGGTTTAGTTCTTCATATTTCTATACTAGGGGGATCCATCAATAGAATATATTGATGCTTGTATAAGTTGTCGCAATATCAGACAAAACAAGTCACAAATGTGAGCTTCTGCTCCAAAAAAGCATCTGGACATAACTGTTAGAATACATATCCTACACATGTTTGTATAGATGTAGGATACGTATGTGTGTGTATTCCTTGTATATATGTCCGTGTTGTATGCAACCGGGACTCCTTGTAATCCTCTTATATAATGAGCAATACAAGGCCACCTAACGTGTGGTTTCCCCTATCTTACATGGTATCAGTCGCAAAACCCTAACCAGACCTGCGCCTCCTCCCGCTTCCGCCGCTGCCGCAGCAGCCGATCTCGGCGCCGCCACCGCCGCCGCACCCGATCTCGGTGCCTGGCCTCTGCAAACCACCCACCTCTCCCCTTCTAGCCTTACTGCCCCTCTGCAATGGGTGACAATGCCACACGGATCGTGCAAGCCGCGAAGGAAAAAAGAAGATCGCGAGGCCAAAGAAGCTGTTGACGCCTAGTAGAAGCTCGCCCTCGCCACCGCCCCCTCCTCCAACGCGGGGGCCTTCTCGCTCACCTCGTTGCATTCCCAAGCCGTCGTCCTCCACTCCATCAAGGGGCACGTCCCCGTCCAGCTGGCCCTCGACACCGACGTTCATCGTCAATGGCGCACCTTTTTCCACGCCACCCTCCGCAAGTATGCACCGCTCGACCACGTCGACGCCCCTGCTCCGTCTGTTCTGACTCTACCGGAGTGGGCTCTCTTGGATGCCACGGTCGTCTCCTGGATCTATGGGTCCGTGTCCCTTGGCTTCCTCAACACCGTCATGACATCGGGCGAAGACCCCCTCGCCGTCGAGCTGTGGACAAGCATCAACGGGCTCTTCAACGACCACAAGACCAACCGCCAGCTCCACCTCTCCACCGAGCTGGGCGAGATCAATATGGGCGAGATGAACATGACCAAGTACTTGAAGAAGATCAAGGCCCTCAACGACGGTCTCGCGAATCTCGGATCCTAGAAGACGATGCCAAGCTGGTGATTCACTGCCTCAACAGACTTTCCGAGCAATACGAGGGCACCGCCGATCTCATATCCCTCATGCCCGACATATCGTTTGAGAAGTGTCGTTCTCTTCTCGCGCTCCAAGACATGAAGCGCAAGAATCATCGCTCGCGCAATGGCAACGGCAACATGGCCCTCTACTCCAATGCCACCACCGCCCCCAACTCCGAACGGGGCAACGGTGGCAAGGGCAAGAAAAACAAGAAGGCCGCAACGGACGCTGTCAAGGACACCGCCATCATCCAAGCCGGCCATGTCATCACACCTCTGGCCACCGCTCCTCCAATCCGGCCCATGCCGCTCCTGCCCTAGAACGGCGCGATCCAGATGTGATCATACGGCCCTGGTATGCAAGCTCGACCCCCCAACTACATGCACCACCCCCCGCCTCCACAGCATGCCTTCTGCGTGCAAGGGCCCTACACCGTGCCGCACGCCTATGGCTATGGCTACGGCGGCTAGGCTCCTTAGGCTCCTGCATATGGGCTCGGCGCTGCACCCCTGTCATCACCGGCTTCATCGACTGCCTCATGGGACCAGCCCGCGTTGATGAATCAGTTCCAGACAATGGGCCTTCAAGCGCCCACCACCAATTGGGTCATGGACACTGGCGCCACCTCCCACTTTGCATCGAACCCCGGTATGCTCACCTCCGTGTCTCCGCCTTCTTCTTCCTCTCGTGCTATCGTTGTCGGTAACGGTTCCACCCTTCCGATCACTGCTACCGGGCATGCATGTTTTCCTATTTCCACTCCCTCGCGTCCTCTACATCTTCGCAATGTCTTAGTAGCTCTCGATATAGTCAAAAACCTCCTGTCCGTTCGTCAATTCACCATTGATAATCGTGTTTCCGTCGAATTTGACCCCGTTGGTTTTTCTGTGAAGGACCTTCTAACCAGGCCCTAGATTCTCAGATGCAATGGTCTCGGAGCCCTCTACCCTGTCAGCACCTCCTCCCCTAGCCGACCACACACCTTCCTCGTTGTCGACCCTACTATGTGGCATCGGCACCTTGGACACCCTAGACGACCGGTCATGGAGTCATTAGCTTGCTCCTGCATTATTCCTAGGGATAACAATAAATCTAGTTTGCGTCATGCTTGTCAATTAGGTCTGCATGTTTGTCTACCTTTTTCTTCTACCAATAGTGTAACACATTATCCGTTTCAACTTATACATTGTGATTTGTGGACATCTCCTGTTGAGAGTATTTCTGGCTTTAAGTATTATCTCATTTGTCTCGATGATTTCACTCAATACGCTTGGGTTTATCCTTTATGTGCCAAGTCAGAAGCCTTCTCACACTTGTCGTCCCTCCATGCCTTAGCCCAAACTCAGCTTCATGCACCCTTGAAATCCATCCAGTGTGACAATGGTCGTGAGTTAGATAATTCCTCCCTACAATCGTTTGCCCAATGCCATGGGATAACACTCCGCTTCTCATGTCCCTATACTTCACAACAAAACGGTAAAGCCAAGAGAATTATTTGCACCCTTAACAACATCACTCGCACCCTTCTAATTCAAGCTAGCATGCCACCTTGCTTCTAGGCTGAGGCTCTCCATACAACCGTTTTGTTGCACAATCGGCTGCCTTCCAAGGCCATCGCGGATCGCGTGCCTTTTTGAGCCCTTCATGGTGTCGACCCTGCATATGCCAGTCTTAGGGTCTTCGGATGCTTATGCTACCCTAACACCACCGTCGTTGTCCCGCATAAACTTGCACCTCGCTCCGTGCCGTGTGTGTTCCTTGGTTATCCATCTCAACATCATGGCTATCGCTTCCTTGATCATTCCACCCAAAAGATGATCATCTCTCGCCATGTCCTGTTTGACGAGTCTATCTTTCCCTTTGCCTCTAACGCATCCCACCATCCTCTACTCCTACTTTGCAAAGTTATGACTTTCTACAGGTTGAGCAGCCGATGTGGCCAATGTCATTCACCACGCCGACCACGGGAACTTCTGTCGTGGGATCCATCGCGGCCACTCGGCAGCCTGCCATGGGCGTTCGGCAGCCTGCAGTAGGCACTTCTCCTGCCACGGCAGGATCTTCCACCCCGAGCACGCTGCCTCGGGCCCCCTCGCCTGGCCTGTCCTCGGCCAGGTCATCACCGTCAGGATCGCCCTCGTCCGCTCCCTCGCCCATCGTGTCTATGGATGATGGTGCCCCGGAGCCTTCTACGAGCTTGCCATCCACGGCTTCTACCCTGCCTCCCGCCACGGATGCTCCTCAGGCTCGTCATCCTCGAGCACCACCGCCGCTATTGTCTCACACCATGCTCACGCGTGCCAAGCACGACATTGTGCAGCCCAAGATGATTTTTGATCTTCATGTTGAAGGATTGTCTCCAATACCGAAGACTTATTGTGGTGCTCTCAAAGACCCCAACTGGCATGCTGCAATGGTTGAAGAGTAAAGTGCGCTCCTCTCCAACAACACTTGGGACTTGGTTGATCCTCCTCGCCGTGCCAACATTGTCACTGGCAAGTGGATATTTTGTCACAAGATGAAGTCTGATGGTTCGTTGGAACGATACAAAGCTCGTTGGGTCCTCCGGGGTTTTACTCAGCGTGAAGGTATTGATTTTGATGAGACTTTCAGCCCTATGGTAAAGCCAGCCACCATATGCATGGTGTTATCACTTGCGCTCTCTAGTAATTGGCTCATTCATCATCTTGATGTCAAGAACGCCTTCCTCAATGACACACTCATCGAGACCGTGTATGCTCGACAGCCTTCTGGGTTTACTGATCCCAGATTTCCCGACAAGGCGTGTCGCCCCAACAAATCTCTTTATAGTTTGAAGTAGGCGCCTAGAGCATGGTTTCAGTGGTTTGCTTTGTTCGTTGCTACTATTGTTTTGTTGGCTCCAAGTCCGATAGCTCCCTTTTTGTCTACCAGCATGGCACGGACATGGCCTATCTCCTGCTCTATGTGGAAGACATTATCCTGACAGCGTCTTCTCTGACTTTGTTGCACAGTTTAATTGCTTCTCTTCGTAAAGAGTTCAGCATGACAGATATGGGTGAGCTTCACTATTTTCTGGGCATCTCAGTCAAACGCACTAAGGACAGTTTGTTCCTCTCACAGGAGAAGTATGCATTGGAGCTTCTTGAAAAAGCTGGTATGTTACTCACGAGGGTTTAACTCATCAATGCCCATTGTTATGGACTTGGGTTTTGGAGAAGGAGGGAGCGCTGGAGGCGTTAGTCGGCTAGCAAACAAGCACATAGGGACGCAAGGTTTACCCAGGTTCAGGCCTCGTAGAGGTCCCTACTCCTGCTTGTTTACTCTTGGAATTAATGAAGGAATCGAAGATTATATGGGCGCGCAGATGCAATCTGGCGAGAGTTGTGGAAACTAGGGTTGCATGTGTCCTCCTCGCCGCTGCCTCCTAGCCTTTATATAGATAGGCTAGGTCTCGGGTAGCAGGTCGAGTCGGTTACAGGTTAGGGTTTTCCCTTTAAACTTTCTATCTTTGGCTTCTTCTTGTCTCGCAAGCAACCGAGAGTCCATGGGCCACTCGAGTTCTCCATTTGGGCCTTGGCAACGCCATGGGCTTCCGCAGTATTCAGGATGTATATACCAAACTCGAGTACCTATAGGGTATACCTATGTTAGTATCCCCCGAGTGTCCAGTGGAATCATAGATTCGACTGGGGACTTTATGAAGACATTCAAATACATGATTGAGTATTTTTTTTTGACTGTTCAGTTCATGTCATAGGGATTGTTGATATGCATGCCTGATTTAACCGATGTATCGGTATCAGTTAACTGCCTTAGGGAAAAACAACGCAATCTATTCAAACCCGAGTCCCCAGAGTCGAATTCGGAGAAGTGCTAGCGTAATTCGACTCAAGCCACAAAGGTCTTACGGAAGTCGAATTCCAGTGTATCGGTGTGAGAACTCGATGCGTCCATCAAGGCATGTTCATCTTACCTGAAGGTACGGATATGTTTCTGGTAGTGCGCAGTAGATGTGTTGCCAGGCCTTATTCAGGTCTTATCTTCACGCTATAAGCGCAACATCCGAATTTTTGATCATCGCAGAGATGATTCGGGTGGCCCAGGAGATGCAGTCTCTTTGTAGGGAAAATATGAGGCGGAGTCGCCACATCATTCGAGTGCGGATGTTATCAACACACAGTACGGTGTACAAATAATCATAGGGTGCACGACCAGCGCTCCCTATGGGAGTAGCCCCCGAGTGCCTGGTTGAGTTGAAGACTCAGACAGGGACTAAAATTTTGCGACTACTGTCGTCTTTTGTTGCTTGTTTTAGTCGAATTTGCTTTCGACGCTCCCTATGGGAGTAACCCATGATCCATAGTCGAATCGTAGATTCCAGTGGTTGGGTATGCTTTGAATGTTCATATTCCTGCATAAAAGAAAATCGTAGGGTGGGCGACCAGTGCTCCCTATGGGAGTAGCCCCCGAGTGCTTGGTGGAGTCGAAGACTCGAGCAAGGGATAAAGTAGTCGAAGTCTTCTAGTGCTCATCTTGATGACATCAGTGTTCATGATGTGATGACCTCAGTTGCCCGCGTGAGCAGTTTTGACGGGACGTGACGAGCGGTGGGTCCCACTTTCTGACTTTGATTTGACCGGGCGTGCGTAATCTTTCGTTTTAACTATGTCTCCTCGATTTCCGCGTGTAATGGAGATAGCGGGGGATGGTTCGTGTTTTGGACTCTCCACGTGTCGACCGCGATGTGCGCCACACGTCCAGTAGGGTTTCTGCTGGCCGTTGGATGGCATCCGCAAGGGGGTTAAGTAGCAGCGCAGCTGTGGTAATTTTCCCATCTGCCCTTTCTCTTCTTGTACTTCCATCGCCATTGCCGCTGCTCTCTGCTTCCTAGAGCTCGTCCTGTTCGTGGCGATGGACCAACTCCGCGTGTTCCCCAGCTACTTCCTCCGCTCGCACCGCCATCAGAAGATGGGGAAAAAGAAGGGAGGTGCCACCGCTGAGTCCGCCGCCGCCATTGCTGCTGCCAAGAAGAAGGGCGGCTCCACCACTGCAGGCACCAGCGCCAATGGTGCCGGGAAGAAGAAGGGCACGGGTACCCGCGTCACCAATGGTGCGTGGCACACGTCCATCATCAAATCCTCCGAGCTTCGTCTCCTGCGTCAAGATGGAGTTCTGTCATCCGTGGTGGATGACTCGCGAGTGCAAGGTGGCGAGGTAACTCCTTGTCCTCCTGCTGGTTTCCGCGTGATGTTCCTAGCATTCATCATCCGCGGTCTTTCTCTGCCCCTGCATCCTTTCTTCAGGGGCCTCCTTTGCTTCTATGGACTCTAGTTGCATTAGCTATCCCCAAACTCTATTCTCCACATTGCCCGCTATATTACACTTTGCGAGTGCTGGCTCAGAATCGAGCCACACTTTGGCCTCTTTAAGAGGATTTTCAAGTTGAAGCGCCAATCGGCATCTGGTTCCGTAGTCTACGACATAGGAGGCTGCGGAATCCATGTCTACTCCTTCGCCACATATTTCGATATCAATCTCATGGCATCCGTTGAAGGGTGGAGAGACAAGTGGTTCTAAGTCCGCAACCAGAAGGCCAACGGAGAGCACTACGGACTTGCGCCCTTCGATCACGTGACGCCATGCAGGAGGAGGCGTTCTTGGAAGAACGTGGTGATGCCTGGCGAGTCCGATGAGACGGAAGTGCTATACAAGCGCGTCTGCGACCTCGAGAGAAGCATGGGTAAAGAAGAGGGAGGCGCCGCCCTTATTCGCACATGGTTTCACCGTCGCATCCAGCCTCTGCAGGCCAGAGTCCACCCCATGTTCCAATGGGCTAGTGCGGACGATGCCACTCGCGTATCTGTCGATGGCATTTCCGCGGGTGAAGTAGATAAGAGGTTGCGACTAGTGACAAAGTACACCACCAAGGAGGTTCTCCTAGGCGAACTAGTCGTGCCTCCCTTCGACGCCTCTAACCCTCCTCCTGAGGTAGAATTGTGCTACGAAGTAGCTTGTTTTGTCGATTGCTTCTAGTTTCTTGATGGATAATGAATTTTTTTCTGAATGCAGGATTGGAAAATATCTCCCATTTTACCCCCTCTTCCTGAGGGGGTTATTCCTCATGAAGTAGATGAAGAGGACGAGTCGGAATCGACCGTCCCACTTGAAGAGGAGGAGGAAGCCCCCGAGCCCAGCGGTCTAGACAATCGCAAGTGTTCTCGCAGCGAGGATTCGGATGCTTCATCTCCTTCGACTCCAGAGGGCCCATCTATCGGTGCAGAGGAGCCGATACCCGCCATTCCTCTGGGCTCTATGGCTCCTCCTGCCTGGAAGAAGCTTCGACTGCCAAAGGAATCGTCAGAGTCGGAGGAGCAGTCCTTTGATCTTGATAGATTTGACTGGTAAGTTCTGTATTCGTGAATATGTTTTGGTTTCTTCTTTGAGTTGTCATCTGTCTTGAAGCTCTTGTCTGATTGTGTGTTTCAGTCAAGTGGCGACGTCGTCTTCTGACGATGTCCAATTTTTGAAGGAGTCCGGAGTCGCGGACTCCAAGTCCAAGAAGGTAGTTTCATGGTCTCCTTCTCCTCCATTGGTGGCCCACTCCGGGCATAACTCATCGAGTTCCCCGCATGCTAGGGAGCATCAGATGGTTACCCAGATGACTACAACAGCCTTCTTTGGAGTCTGTGGAGGATCATGTAAGTATCTTGTAGTTGGCAGTCGAATTTATTCTTGGCGTGCTTTACTTGAACTTGAAATGTCTCTGATGCAGATCATCGTGAAGGAAGCCGCCCACCTGGCGGAGCAGGTCCTTAACATGGGTCGACGGCATGCGCGGCTGGTCAATTGCCATCATATTGTCGAAAGTAAGTTTTGACTTCATCTTTGTCTTTTGTGAATATTATTGATTTGAATTGGTAACACTCTTTGTATGTTGCAGCTGAGCATAATGAATTACTTCGCCATGTGCTGCATTGGAGAAAACATTGGCCGCGGTGACGAAGAATCGTGACGAGGCAGTCGCAGCCTTGGAGGAGTCGCGGAAGCGAGAGCAGGATCTCCTTGCCTCCACTGTTGAGAGGGAGAGGATGTTCGAGGAGCAGCTTCTCTCGACTGCCAAGTCTCTCTCAGGTATGACTTTCTCATCTGGATATGTCTTGCTCTTCTGTGCTTTGACATGTGATTTTTGTACTAATGCTATTGTGTATGCAGATGCCGGCGGCTTGAGTTTCGATGCCCAATCTCTACGTCACGCGGATGCTTTGGCCGGTGCCATCGCCGCAGTCGAGGACCGCAGCGTTTCCCTCCAGGAGACGCTGGGGAAGGCCAAGGATGTGCTCAATCGCATCCGTGAGGACTTGACTCCCAAGGCTGGGATGATCGACAACCTCAGCGACCTGGTGGAATCCCTGGCTGGAGGAAACCCCACGGACTTCAAAAATTTGCAGCACTCCGTCGACGCCACCATGGCACTCGCAACGGTGCAGGCCCATGGTGTGGAGATGGATCCCGCAGCTATCTCTAAGGCGATGCCTGTCGACGCTGGAGGCCAGCAGGTAGTTTTTGCTCCCTATGCTGGTAAATGCAAAAATTACGGTCCCCAGCTTATCGAGACACTTGCCAAGTACTCCGAAGAGCGGCATCAAGCGAAGGCTGCTTTCAACGCTTCATAGGTACTTTGTACCTAGTTGATATCATGGTCTTTTGCTTATGGATCCTGGCGGTGTGAAATAAAAGTGGAACTTGTAAGATCATGGAGTTTGTATGTATGTTAGAGAAACGTCTGGGCCGCTAGCCTAAGCCATGCCTAATCATGGTGGAAACTTGCATCATAACCATAATGAGCATTCTATGAAACATCCTCAATAAAAATCTATGCACATAGTAAATAAAAAGATCGCCGAGATGCTCATTGTCTGCTTGCCTTGTTATTTTGATTATGGGATAACTTCCATGTCATGTGCAAGGGGTACCCCGTAGGTGGTTCTCTATGATACGTATATACTTACAATGACAAGAGCTTACTTGTGACTGAAGTTGAGTAGCATGAGGATCGGTCTTCGTAAGTAAGGAGCATGAGACTTTGATTTATAACTTGTCAAGCATATCCTCTTAGTTGTGTCACTTTAACCTTAACCATTTAAAGATGCTTATGATAGGGGCAATGAGAGATCAAAGCTAATGAGTACCATACTTTCAGCATTTGGAAGCTTTTCAAAATTATTCAAAACCTTTTTCTTTACTTGTTGAGTCTCCATTTATTCTTTGAGCACCTTCTTGAGAGCATAGTTGTCATTCTTTGTGTTTGTTCCATTACTTGATTATTTGTGTTATGACTTTGATGCTTGTATCCTTGATATCTTTACTTCTAGTCATCACTTGAATTTCAGAGGTGCCTTGATATTCATAATCAAAGGCAAGCGAGATACCACTCTATCATACCTTTCTATGAGCATTATAATGTTGCTTATGTTTGTGCCGGATGCTACTTATTATTCTTGAGTTGGAATCTCTTCATAGCTTGTAATGACTATTAAGTAGACTCAGTTGCATACTCTTTATTATGAACTATTTAAGTAGTTGATCGCATTGCTGAGAATATTTACATCTTATGAAGCAAATGTGTTCGTGAAAGTTCTTTTGTTGCACTCAGTTTTCAACTGAATTGCTTGAGGACAAGCAATACGCTAAGCTTGGGGGAGTTGATACGTCCAAAACGTATCTACTTTCACGAACACTTTTGCTATTGTTTCTCCTCTATACTTGTGTGATTTGGATACAACTAATGCGGACTGACAATGTTTTCAGCAGAATTGCCTTGGTGTCTACTTTTTGTGCAGAAAATCAACTATTAGGAAATATCCCGGAAAATATGCCAAAACGCGCCAGCAGGTGGTGTGGCCACCCCTGGCTCTTCTCCGTCTCGTATTCTGGCTCATGGAGTCTTCGGGTGAAATAGGATTTTTGGCATATTGGTGTGGGCCCCCTAGGAACCCCCTCGGCCTCTTTCTTCTCCTACAAGGAGCCTTCTGACCTAAAAACTTCGGGGGGTTCGACGTTTTTCCAGAAGGAGTTCCGCTCCGCCGCCACCACCAGATTCCATGAAACAGCACCAAACTCCGTTCTGGCACCCTGCCGGGATGGGGAATTGGAGGAGATCATCGCCATCATCATCGCCATCGCTTCTCCATCGACCATACATGTTTCCCCCATCTATGAGTGAGTAATTCCCCGCTGTAGGCTATGGGGATGGCAGGGATTGGATGAGATCGTTCATGTAATGGCATCAGATTGTTAGGGCATGGTGCCTAGTATCTTTTATTAGTGCTTTATGACTTTGTTGCGACTTGCTGTGCTTAATGCTTGTCACTAGGGCCCGAGTGCCATGATTTTAGATCTGAACATGTTATTGATTCATTATGATAGTATTGTTTTTGGTCTTATCTGCAAGTTGTATACACACGTTGATGTTCGGAACCTATGGCCCCGAAGTGACAGAAATTGGGATAACCGGAAGGGAATGGTTTTGATGTGAGGATCACATGTGTTCACAGAGTGTTAATGCTTTGCTCCGGTGCTCTATTAAAAGGAGCACCTTAATTGCCAGTAGTTCCCTAGAGGCCCCGCTGCAAACGGGCTGGCAGGACAAAAGATGTTGTGCAAGTTCTCATTGCGAGCACGTATGACTATATACGGAACACATGCCTAGGATTGTCTAGTACTTGGATGCTTTATCTTATTTATCTACAATTGCCCTATGTTCTGATTGCTATTAGAATTGTCTTGTCCATGCAACGCCCGTCCATCCATCCCTATGCCTACCGCACTCGAATCCCTTTTCATCGCTTTTGTTACTACCTTTTGCTTTACTACTGATGTTACTTTACTATTCCTACTACAAAACTGTTGCTACTGATAAACTGCTGTGAGCAAGATTGTTTCCACGTGCAGCTGAATTGACAACTCAGTTGTTAAGGCTTATAAATATTCTTTGGCTCCCCATGTGTCGAATCGATAAATTGGGTTTCACTTCCCTCGAAAATACTGCGATACACCCCGTATACTTGTGGGTCATCAAGACTATTTTCTGGCGCTGTTGCTGGGGAGAATAGCTTTATTTATCAAGTTCATTTGGATTCTCTATTGTTTGCTGTTATCCATCCATCATGGGCAAGTCTCGTGATGGCAAGGTTCCTATTTTACCATCCACTACAAGAAGAGGTACGGTTCTGAACACCTCTGCTGCTCTTGATTCACCGTTTGTTATGAGTAAGTTCCTTACACCACCACATACACATGCTACACACACTGCTACTACTGTTGAATCTGAAACTCCTGATGCTTATGATGCTGCTTCTACTGTGCTTGATAAGAGTGGTTCATTTGGTCCTTTCCTAGATGCTGCGATTGCTAGAACTATAGCTGGAAATACCGAAACTCCTAATGAAGACACTACCACACCTGTTATCTCACCTGAGTCTAGTGAGAGTTATGATATTGAAGATGGTTATGTTGAGATGACCGATGAGTTTATTAAAGAATGTAACAACACCCATGATAGGAGCGCTGCTAAGAGTCTCCTTGAGAGGCGTACTATTAGACCCAAATTATCTCCTGCTGCTAAGTTTGCTGCTTCTCCCATAAACTTTATAGATGAAGATTATGATTTCTCTCTCGATCTATCTTACATAGCTATTGTCGAGAAAGAACCTTTTGTGGGACTAAGAATGAAAGTCTGAGCACATATGAATGAACTTTCTACCATGAGTGGCTTGTTTTCTGATGATATTAAGATGCGTACTTACTTTGTTGCTAAGATTTTTCCCTTTTCACTGAAAGGAGAAGCTAAAACTTGGTTTAATAATTTACCTCCTGGATCTATTGATATCCCTGAGTGCTTGATTAGTACTTTCCTGTAGAAATATTTTCCTCCTAGTGCTAGACATGCTATTTTGCAGGAACTTTTTGATTTTAAACAGGGAGAAAAAGAGGTATTGCCCGAATCTTGGGCAAGGTTTTGTGCTTTGATTCATGCACAGGCTGGAAGTCCAATACCTAAGAATGAGCTTCTTGATATATTTTATAATGGACTAACAGAGGAATCTAGGACATACCTAGATAGTTGTGCTGATTGAATTTTCAGGAATAGGACTCCTAAGGAAGCTGAGGAATTAAATGCTAAAATAAGCAAGAATTATGAAGATTGGACTCCTCCTAAACAAGCTATACCTGAAGTAATTGTACCTGAACCATCTATTCCGGTGCCTATTCCAACATCAAAGAAGAGGGGAGTTATTGAATTAAATGATGAAGTGGTGAAGGAAGCTAAGAAATGTCTTAAGGAGAAGGGAATTAAAGCAGCAGATGTCAAGAATTTACCTCCTATAGAAGAATTATGTAAGCCTATTCCCTACTCATCCACTATTGAGGTACACTCTCTCCAACACTTTGATGAAGGTGATATCCCTTACTCTAAACCTCCTGATCAATGCTTAGAAGAATTTGATATCTTTATTGTTAAGAAAGATAACTTTAATAAAAGGGTGCAAAATCATCTAATGGAAAACACTAGAGCTATTGTTGAGTTGAACGATATTGTGGAAAGAACCTCTAATGATGTTAAAATGATTGTTAAACACTTTCAAATGGTTCAAACTCAAATAGATCAACTCGTTAAAGTGCAAAACGACTTGCTAGTTAATGCTGCTAAAGAAAAACATGCTTATGAAATTAGAACTAGAAGTGGTGCTGCCACCCAGGATCCTTTATATCCTGAGGGGCATCCCAAAAGAATTGAGCAGGATTCTCAATAAGATGAAAATAGTGGTTCTACTCGTAAGAAAAGGAAAAAGAAACATAAAATTGTTGTAGAACCCTCTGAACCTGCTATAGATCCTAATAGTATATCTATCTCTGATGCTGAAACTGAAAGTGGTAATGAAGAAAATGTTGTTCCTAATGAAGAAAAAGTTGAAGAAGAACCTGAAAACCACACTAAGAATACTAAATACACCAAAGAAGATTTTATTGCTAAGAAACATGGTAGTGAAAGAGAACCTTGGGTCCTAAAACCTATGCCTTTCCCTGATAAGAAACACAAGTCAAAGGAAGATGAACACTATAATAAGTTTTGTGAGTGGATGAAGACTTTATTCTTGCAAATTCCTTTGACTGATGCTATTAAATTGCCTCCTTACTCAAAGTATATGAAGGACATTGTCTTGAATAAAAGGAAGATCCCTAATGAAGAAATTTCTACTTTGCTTGCTAATTATTTCTTCAGTGGTAAGGTTCCTAAGAAACTTGGAGATCCAGGGATTCCATCTATACCTTGCTCTATTAAGAACAGTTATGTTAGAACTGCTTTGTGTGATTTGGAAGCTGGAGTTAGTGTTATGCCTTTCTCTCTCTATAAGAGGCTTCAACTTGAAAAATTAATACCAACTGATATATCTTTGCAAATGGCTGATAAATCTACCACTATTCCTGTGGGTATATGTGAGGATGTACCTGTTCAGGTGGCTCACAATTGCTTGATATTAACTGATTTTGTTGTGCTTGAAATGCCCGAAGATGATAATATGTCTATTATTCTTGGGAGACCTTTTCTTAATACTACAAGAGCTATTATTAATTGTAATCAAGGAAAGGTGACCTTCAATGTTAATGACAAGGAACATACTGTCTATTTCCCCAAGAAGATTGAAAGGACTTATGGCTTGAATTCAATTGAACATGTTGAAGGCATTCAAGTTGGAGAAATATATTGTCCCATACCAAGAGAAAAATTTGAAACTATTATGATTGGGACCATTGCTATCAAGGTTGAGGTAACATAATCATTAGTGGAATACAAAGTTTTGTCTCATATGCAATTGTTTTGGTAGCAAGACTTGATCAACCTTGTTAACAAAAGGATTCCATTGAACAAAACAATGTTTTCATTATGATTATCTCCGTTTATTTCTATCCTTTGCATTTTAGTTTTTGCTTTCGTTTAGTTTTCTTTTTGTTGTTAGTTGCTTGCATGTTAGAACTTCTGTAGTTCTAGCCTTGTTTTGTCCTTGCATCATGTTTCCAAAATAAAAAAAAATCTGTCCGTCAGAAAAATCATTCTTCTATTTCTGAAAAATGCCCAAAAATAAAGTGTCTCGAAAAATTCCAGAAAATTCATATTAAATTTTTACGCAAAAATGGGGCAGAGGAGTACCTGGGAGGTACCAGAGGGGCCCACCAGGCAGGCACACCACATGGTGGCGCGGCCAGCCTTGGGTGGCGCCATGCCCTGGTGTGGGCCACCCCTGCCCCCCCACTAACTCTCTCACCTGCCACTTTCTTCTCTCTCCCGAGTAAGCTCCAGTTCATAGCTCAAAATCGCGTTCTTGCTGTGCTTGCTCTTGTTTTTTTTCGATCTCCTTCCTCATCCCATCTTTCTTGCTGAAATTTGGAGCATTTTTTCCCTGGTATGTGACTCCTCCCCTTGTCCAAGTAGATTTGTGTTTAGTGGATTATATATTGAGTATTTTTCTACTGTAGGTGACTGGTTATGAGAGCTTGTAAGCTTGTTTGATGCTTAGAGATATAGTTTTGATGCATGTTTAGGCCTCTTGCAAGTCCCTATGAGTAGAATCCTTCATTATATTTACTTTGCAATCACTTGTTTAATAGGTGTTTAAATTTCAGAATACCAAGCATGAACAACCATACTTTTGGAGAGATATTTGAGAGTGATGCACCTAGGAGGTCGAGGCTCTCGAGGACAGCCTCTCAAGCTAGGCCATCATACAATGAAGATCTCATTGCAACTCGTATTGGTAGTGAAAGGGATGATGGGGATGCTCACCCATCCTCTTTTCCTTGTTTTACTTTCTTACAAGCTGCAGGTATTCTTGATGATTTCTTGCTACTGATTGAGAGGGTTGGTTTGACCTCATATATGCAAGATGAGAGTGCGCAATACGCTATGCTCACCAAAACTTTTGTTGAGAGCTTCACGTTTACTAACACACCCTATCAGTCTACTATCTCTTTCAAAATCTATAATCTGCCCTTCACCATGCCTTTGGAGAGATTTTGTAGTATTGTAGGTGTGCGCATAGCAGGAACTGTGAAGAAAATTCAAGGGCGACCCGCTGATTTGTTGGAACTTTATCGAGGGGTGACCAATGATGATGACCGTGTGGCGTAGCGCAGAAAGATAAGAAATATCTAACTCCCTGCTCTTAGATACTTTGCATATTATCTTGCTACTAGTGTACTTGGTAGGGAGAACACAAGTAATATCTCCAACTATCATTTAGCATTCCTTGCTGCTGCGCTTAACAATGATACTCGGTACAATCTTCGCTCGCTTATTGCTCGCCGCCTAGCTGCTAGGGGGGCTATCTATGGGGGCATCATTGCCTTGCTTATAGTCAATGCATTAGGTCTTTCAGTGGATCCCTATGATGCTATGCTGGCACCACAGAGGCTTGACCTTGTTGCCATGAAAACTCATCACTTTGTCACTACTACCTCTGATTTGAACAATCTAGTATATAGGATGATTTTCACTGACGGGGATGAAAGGGAGATCCTTTTGCCACAGCCTGCTTTGTTTAGTGTTCACAGGAGACCGTGGTCGCGCTCCAAGGAGGAGGTGGACGAGCAGCTTTGCTTGCTGGGTTTCCACGAGCAGCACCAGGAGGATGTGCCCTCCTATGATTACTCTGTGCATTACGGAGGGACGTACTCGAGTTTGCACCAGGATGAGGGGACCTCTTCGTCATACCAGGGTGACACTTCATCCTGGCTAGCTTGGGATTGATACCCACTTAGGCCAAAAGCCTAAGCTTGGGGGAGGTACGCTGACATCGCACTCATCTTCATATCATGTTGCGTCGGTACTTTGTATATTCATGTTTTTGTTCTCTTTTTAGTTTTCGTTCTTTTTTTGCTTTTGCTTTCTAAAAACACAAAAAGACCAAAAATATTTATGGTGTTTCTCTTTGGTTTGCTTCTTCTTTTTGCCTTGGTTTGCTTTTCCCTTTTTGCTTTGTTTGAACTATTCGAAAAACCCAAAAAGATTTTGCTTTGCTTGTTTTTCCCTTTTGGCTCTTGTTTAAAAATCGAAAACACCAAAAATATTTGTCGTTCTTCTTTGGTTTTGTGAGTTTGCTACAGGGATCAGCAGTCCTCAGTGGATATTGGTTTCATATTATTATTCAAGCCACACAAGTGAAGAGCAATAATGAGGATCAATGACAACTTGAGGCGTGGTAAGAGGCTGGTAACAAACTCTATTTGTTTTCATTTTGTACATATACTCATCATTGTGAGCTTGCCTAGTCCGTTCAAGTAGGGTGTATGTTATCTTTGGATGCTTAGTAGTTCTTGCTTTCTTATGATTAGCTCCAGCTCCCTAATAGTTTGTAGCATGTCTTATGAATGTTTGCTTGCATTGCTCTATTCATAAATTGGTATGACATCGTGGTATCCTCCTCTGAATGTTTCATTTGAATTGACTTGGCACATGCTCATGCATGCACATGACTGTGATAATCAGTTAAGCCTTGATGAATTATGTTGCCTTGAGGATCTTGAATCACTTTCATGCCATGAGTAGTCCTGTTTTGTTGCAAGCATGATAATGACAGCTATTTCTCTCTCGTTTGTCGCTCCCTTACTATTGCTAGCCTTCACTTTCACTGACTATGTTTTACTCAAGTTCCCAACTCCCTAAACCAAATATTTCCAAAGTGTCCACCATACCTACCTATTAGCATCATTTGCTACCTCCATGCATATTCAATATGCCTTGTTTTCTTACGAATGAAATGTTTGCTTGTTATGAGAAAGTTGGTTAGTAAAGCTCTCACAAACTTGATGGCACACTTTATTTTCTTGCACTTAATAAACCTGAACCATTGTGTCCTTCTTTGTTGCGCATATGCTTGCGCTTTATGAGTTGAAGTTAGCAGAACCATGTATCATGGGGACCGCTTTCAACGCTTCATAGGTACTTTGTACCTAGTTGATATCATGTTCTTTTGCTTATGGATGCCGACGATGTGAAATAAAAGTGGAACTTGTAAGGTCATGGAGTTTGTATGTATGTTAGAGAAATGCCTAGGCCGCTAGCCTAAGCCATGCCTAATCATGGTGGAAACTTGCAGCATAACCATAATGAGCATTCTATGAAACATCCTCAATAAAAATCTATGCACATAGTAAATAAAAAGATCACCGAGATGCTCATTGTCTGCTTGCCTTGTTATTTTGATTATGGGATAGCTCCCGTGTCATGTGCAAGGGGTACCCCGTTGGCGGTTCTCTATGATACGTATATACTTACAATGACAAGAGCTTACTTGTGACTGAAGTTGAGTAGCATGAGGATCGGTCTTCATAAGTAAGGGGCATGAGACTTTGATTTATAACTTGTCAAGCATATCCTCTTAGTTGTGTCACTTTAACCTTAACCATTTAAAGATGCTTATGATAGGGGCAATGAGAGATCAAAGCTAATGAGTACCATACTTTCAGCATTTGGAAGCTTTTCAAAATTATTCAAAACCTTTTTCTTTACTTGTCGCGTCTCCATTTATTCTTTGAGAACCTTCTTGAGAGCATAGTTGGCATTCTTTGTGTTTGTTCCATTACTTAATTATTTGTGTTATGACTTTGATGCTTGTATCCTTGATATCTTTACTTCTAGTCATCACTTGAATTTCAGAGGTGCCTTGATATTCATAATCAAAGGCAAGCGAGATACCACTCTATCATACCTTTCTATGAGCATTATAATGTTGCTTATGTTTGTGCCTCATGCTACTTATTATTCTTGAGTTGGAATCTCTTCATAGCTTGCAATGACTATTAAGTAGACTCAGTTGCATACTCTTTATTATGAACTATTTAAGTAGTTGATCGCATTGCTGAGAATATTTACATCTTATGAAGCAAATGTGTTCGTGAAAGTTCTTTTATCGCACTCAGTTTTCAACTGAATTGCTTGAGGACAAGCAATAAGCTAAGCTTGGGGGGAGTTGAACGTATCTACTTTCTCGAACACTTTTGCTATTGTTTCTCCTCTATACTTGTGTCATTTGGGTACAACTAATGCGGACTCACGCTGTTTTCAGCATAATTGCCTTGGTGTCTACTTTTTATGCAGAAAATCAACTATCGGGAAAAATCCCGGAAAATATGCCAAAAATCCTATTTCACCCGAAGACTGCAGGAGCCAGAATACGAGACAGAGAAGAGCCAGGGGTGGCCACACCACCTGCTGGCGCGGGCCAGGCCAGGCTGCGCCAGGGGGTGGTGTGGGCCACCCAGGCACCCCCTCGGCCTCTCTCTTTGCCTATAAGGAGCCTTCTGACCTAAAAACTTCAGGGGGTTCGACGTTTTTCCAGAAGGAGTTCCGCTCTGCCGCCACCACCAGATTCCATGAAACTTGACACGAAACTCCGTTACGGCACCTGCCGGGATGGGGAATTGGAGGAGATCATCGCCATCATCATCACCATCGCTTCTCCATCGACCATACATGTTTCGCCCATCTATGAATGAGTAATTCCCCGCTGTAGGCTATGGGGATGGTAGGGATTGGATGAGATCGTTCATGTAATGGCATCAGATTGTTAGGGCATGGTGCCTAGTATCTTTTATTAGTGCTTTATGACTTTGTTGCGACTTGCTGTGCTTAATGCTTGTCACTAGGGCCCGAGTGCCATGATTTCAGATCTAAACATGTTATTGATTCATTATGATAGTATTGTTTTTGGTCTTATCTGCAAGTTGCATACACACGTTGATGTCCAGAACCTATGGCCCCGAAGTGACAGAAATCAGGATAACCGGAAGGGAATGGTTTTGATGTGAGGATCACATGTGTTCACGGAGTGTTAATGCTTTCCTCCGGTGCTCTATTAAAAGGAGCACCTTAATTGCCAGTAGTTCCCTAGAGGCCCCACTGCAAACGTGCTGGCAGGACAAAAGATGTTGTGCAAGTTCTCATTGCGAGCATGTATGACTATATACGGAACACATGCCTAGGATTGTCTAGTACTTGGATGTTTTATCTTATTTATCTGCAATTGCCCTATGTTATGATTGCTATTTGAATTGTCTTGTCCATGCAACGCCCGTCCATCCATTCCTATGCCTACCGGACTCGAATCCAACTGTTTACTGCTTTTGTTACTACTGTCTTTGCTTTACTACTAATGTTACTTTACTATTCCTACTACAAAACAGTTGCTACTAATAAACTACTGTGAACAAGATTGTTTCCAGGTGTAGCTGAATTGACAACTTAGTTATTAAGGCTTATAAATATTCTTTGGCTCCCCTTGTGTCAAATCAATAAATTGGGTTTCACTTCCCTCGAAAATACGTCGATACACCCCCTATACTTGTGGGTCATCATGCATGTATGCCCTTTGCCAAATGCATTCTTGGTCTCTTAATTGATTTTTGCTTGATTTGTGGTAGGGTACATCGAGTGCTCCTTCGAGTGATCCATATGATCCTCCCTCTGCTGATGAGAACTTGGCGCAGCCTCGTTCGAAGGTGGAGGAGTTATCATTGCTTTTGCGACTGCACGATCGTATTAAACATCTGGAGCGTGAGTTACCCATTCTTCGCGGTAGCACCGATGTATGGAAGTCGAAGGCGGAGAAATCCTCTGCTCGCGAGAAGTACCTATTGGAGGAGGTGGCCCAGCTGAGTGAGCAGTTCAAATGTTAGCCTTCTATCCTCTTATCTTTTCCTTTAGTCACTCACGGCGATGCCTGTCTTTCACACTTTGCTTTTGTGTGGTGTAGTTGTTAGTGCTCGCCATCCGCAGGATGAAAAAGATCGGATTGTTGTTCGAATGCATGATCTGACCCAAGAGCAGCTGCAGGCGAGTGGGTACTTCTGGGTGGATCATGACCGTACAATTACACTTGCGACCCTACATGATCGTGCTTCTCGAGTGCTTCATTTTCTGAAGAAGGCGCAGTCGTTCCTTAGGCACATCTATCAGATGATGTTTCCACTGGACACTGTCCCTTCAAGCTTGTTGGCCTCCTGGCGAGATTCCAGGATTTGAGTGCAGTTCGTCAGTAGTTAGTGGTTGGTGCCAAGGCTGCTTTGTCGCTGGTGCGACTTCATAGGCCTGATGTGGACATTGCGGTTGTTGTTGTTGGGCCGCCGACTCCACCGTAAGGTTCGACCTGGAACATGGTTCCTCATTACCAGGCGGTGGATCGTTCAACAGAGGAAATTGTCGACTTCTTTCAGGAATAGACAAGCGTTCGTCTGTTGCAGTAGTAGTTTGATTTGTATCCTGCACATAAGTATACCAGTGTTGTAAAAGTTCATGTGGGTATATGTAATTACTTGATATGTAAAGAGCTTGCTAGCTTATATGTTTTGCGAGTGTATTTGTACTTGGCAGTTCCTTTTCGTTAGCCTGACTTGTTTTATCTCACCACCTTGCCAACCTGTTAGGTGCGTTGCAACTGGGTTGGTGTTTTATCAAGGGTTCGATTGATATTGCGTCAGCTACTCGGGATACTGTGGCTTGTTCGTAGAACAAATATGTAAAGGGTGGCGTAGCCGCCGAGTGAAAATATTGGCAGAAAAATAAAGAAGAACACAGAGTTTTCGGGGCACTTAGCTTTATTTATTCCCAGAACAGTACGAGGTACAATGTGTGGCTAAGTAGCCTGGCTGAATAGCCTTATTTAATGTAAGATAAAAAAGATGACTAGGGGTAGAAGCGCCGCAGCTGCGCGACCTTCCACAGGTTGGAGTATGCGACTCCTGTCTCGAAATCTTTGAGGCGATAGGCGCCACCTGGGATTACTTCTGTAATCACGTATGGTCCCTCCCAAGGGGACTCGAGCATGAGGTGCGCTTGCTTCTTCAGTCGCAGGACCAGGTCTACTTCGACGAAGGATGCAGGCGTAGCCTTCATTGTGGTTGCGCGAGTTACTGCTGGTAGATCGTCGATCTTTCTGCTGCGATATCCCATGCCTCGTCAAGGAGATCGACGGAGTCTTCGAGTGCAAGTGTTGACTCCTGCTCGATGTATGTGACTACCTGTGGGGCTTTAAAGCATACTTCTGCGGGTAGCACAGCTTTGGCGCCGTGCACCATGAAGAACGGGGTATATCCTGTGGCACTATTTGGGGTTGTGCACAGGCTCCAAAGTACAGACTGCAGCTCGTCTGGCCAACATCCAGCGGCCTGCTCGAGTGGCCAGAGGAGTCGCTTCTTGATTCCACCATAGATGAGGCCGTTGGCCTTTTCGACTTGACCATTGGTCTATGGATGAGCTACGCAGGCATAGCTTACGTTGATTCCCAGGTTCTCGCAAAAACCCTGTGACGAGGGTTTAACTCATCAATGATCATTGTTATGGACTTGGGTTTTGGAGAAGGAGGGAGCGCTGGAGGCATCAGTCGGCTAGAAAACAAGCACATAGGGACGCAAGGTTTACCCAGGTTCAGGCCTCGTAGATGTCCCTACTCTTGCTTGTCTACTCTTGCAATTAACGAAGGAATCAAAGATTATAGGGGCGCGCAGATGCAATCTGGCGAGAGTTGTGGAAACTAGGGTTGCGTGTGTCCTCCTCGCCGCCCCCTCCTAGCCTTTATATAGATAGGCTAGGTCTCGGGTAGTAGGTCGAGTCGGTTACAGGTTAGGGTTTCCCTTTAAACTTTCTATCTTTGGCGTCTTCTTGTCTCGCAAGAAACCGAGAGTCCGTGGGCCACTCGAGTTCTCCATTTGGGCCTTGGCAACGCCATGGGCTTCTGCAGTATTCAGGCCGTATATACCAAACTCGAGTACCTGTAGGGTATACCCATGTCAGTAGCCCCCGAGTGTCTAGTGGAATCGTATATTCGATTGGGGACTTTATGAAGACATTCGAATACATGATTGAGTATTTTTTCGACTATTCAGTTCATGTCATAGGGATTGTTGATATGCGTGCTTGATTTAACCAATGTATCGGTATCAGTTAACTGCCTTAGGGCAAAACAATGAAATCTACTCAAACCCGAGTCCTCGTACTCGAATTCGGAAAACTGCTGGCGTAATTTGACTCAAGCCACGGAGGTCTTACAAAAGTCGAATTCCAGTGTATGAGTGTGAGAAATCGATGGGTCCGTCAATGCATGTTCATCGTACCTATAGGTACGGATATGTTTCTGGTAGTGTGCATTAGATGCGTTGTCAGGCCTTATTCAGGTCTTATCGTCACGCTGTAAGCGCGGCCTCCGAATTTTTTATCATCGTGGAGATGATTCGAGTGGCCCAGGAGACGCAGTCTCTTTGTAGGGAAAATATGATGCGGAGCCGCCACATCATTCGAGTGTGGATGTTATCAACACACAGTATGGTGTACAAATAATCATAGGGTGCGCGACCAGTATCCTATGGGAACAGTAGCCTGGTTGAGTCGAAGACTCAGGCAGGGACTAAAATTTTGCAATTGTTGTCATCTTTTGTTGCTTGTTTCAGTCGAATTTGCTTCCGGTGCTCCCTATAGGAGTAACCCATGATCCATAGTCGAATCGTAGATTCGAGTGGTTGGGTATGCTTTGAATGTTCATATTCCTGCATAAAAGAAAATCGTAGGGTGCGCGACCAGCGCTCCCTATGGGAGTAACCCCCGAGTGCTTGGTGGAGTCGAAGACTCGAGCAAGGGCTAAAGTAGTCGAAGTCTTCTAGTGCTCATCTTGATGACATCAGTGCTGATGATGTGATGACCTCAGTTGCCCGCGTGAGCGGTTTTGCCGGGACGTGACGAGCGGTGGGTCCCACTTTCTGACTTTGATTTGATCGGGCATGCGTAATCTTTCGTTTTAACTGTGTCACCTCGATTTCCGCGTGTAATGGAGATAGCGGGGGATGGTTCGGAGGATGTCACGTTTTTTCGTTGGATCACATCCATCGAGCGGGGTTTTTGCACTCCCCGCGTGTCGATTTGGTCATTCTCTTCATGATGCCGGCGGTTATTTGCCCGTTAGATGCGGTTCTTTTCTTCTAAATCTTTCCATTGGTATCGTACCGCCATGCCATAGCTCTGTTGCTGCTTCCCTTCTCATCAACTCTCTTTCCCGAGGAAGAGCTTCTGCAAGCTTCGCGGCGTCCTCTGGCAGCAAAAGGATCAAAAGATGGGAGAGTCTAACGCCGAAGCTTCACCGCTGCCGCCAGCGCCGGGAGCGGAAACCAGCCCCAGACGCCCTTGATGCCCGCGTGCCAAGCACGCACGGGCGCCGGCTCCGCCAAGAGTACGCGGTACGCCTCCGGTCACGGTGAAGAAGAAGAGGCGCATCATCCCGCGTGAGTGCCGTCTGTCCCAGTGCCGTCTCATCCGCGGCTCCGATGATCCGCCTGCTGCGATCAAACTCCTCTCTCATCTCCTGTGGATCCTGGTAACTTCCTACGGCTTATATCCTCTTGTCTTTCCTCATCCTGCTCCCTTTCTTCACTTCCTTTCTTTCTCTCTCCCGGCTGCATTGACCATCTAAGCTCCTCCTCTATTCCGCTCCCACACTTTTACTTGCTTTCTTTAGCCCTTCCAGCTTGGCCTCCTCTTTAGCTTTGCCTCAGGATTTTCAGCTGTTAGCTTCATCTCGAGAAGTTCATTGGCCTCAGAGAAAAGGCTGTCGTTAAAGCCCTCGTGGTCGCCGCATGGCTCGTCTTCGATGTAGGAGCCCACATCCGCAGTGGAGAGACAGAGTGGTTCTACATCGCAACGAGGCCAATGGAAGCACTACTGGACTCGCTCCCTTGATCTCACGATGCCATGCGGAGGAGGCGTTCTTGGAAGAGCGTGGTGATGCTGGCGAGTCAGGAGGCGGAAGTGCTACTGAGCCGTCTGCGACCTCGAGAGCCGCATGGGTAAAGAAGAGGGAGGTGTCGCCCTTATTCACACATGGTTGCGGCATCGCATCCAGCCTCTGCAGGCCAGAGTCCACCCCATGTTCCAATGGGCTTGTGCGGACGATGCCACTCGCGTATCTGCCGATGGCATCTCCGCGGGTGAAGTAGATAAGAGGTTGCGACTGGTGACAAAGTACACCACCAAGGAGGTTCTCCCAGGCGAACCAGTCGTGCCTCCCTTCGACGCCTCTAACCCTCCTCCTGAGGTAGAATTGTGCTACAAAGTAGCTTGTTTTGTCGATTGCTTCTAGTTTCTTGATGTATAATGAATTGTTTTCTAAATGCAGGATTGGAAAGTATCTCCTAGTTTTCCCCCTCTTCCTGAGGGGTTTATTCCTCGCGAAGTAGATGAAGAGGACGAGTCAGAATCGACCGTCCCACTTCAAGAGGATGAGGACGCCCCAGTCGGTGATGCGGACATCATAAGCGTTTCGCAGGGAGGATTCCAGATGCGCCGTCTCCTTCAACTCGTAGGGCCCATCTCCGGAGGGCTCTATCGGTGCGGAGGAGCCGATACCGCTGTTCTATGGCTCCCCTGCCTGGAAGAAGCTTCCGCCAAAGGAATCGAGGTCGGAGGCGATCCTTCGATCTTGATAGATTTGACTGGTAAGTTCTATATTCGCGAATTCGTTTTGGCTTCTTCTTTGAGTTGTCATCTGTCTTGAAGCTCTTGTCTAATTGTGTGTTTCAGTCAAGTGGCGACGTCATCTTCTGACGACGTCCAATTTTTGAAGGAGTCCGGAGTCACGGACTCCAAGTCTAAGGAGGTGGTTTCGCGGTCTCCTTCTCCTCCATTTGCGGCCCACTCCGGGCATAACTCATCAAGTTCCCTGCATGCTAGGGAGCATCAGATGGTTACCCAGATGACTGTGCAACAGCCTTCTTCGGAGTCTGTGGAGGATCATGTAAGTATCTTGTAGTTGGTAGTCGAATTTATTCTTTGTGTGCTTTACTTGAACTTGAAATGTCTCTGATGCAGCTCATCATGAAAGAAGCCACCCACCTGGCGGAGCAGGTCCTTAACATGGGTCGATAGCATGCGCAACTAGACAATCGCCATCACATTGTCGAAAGTAAGTTTTGACTTCGTCTTTGTCTTTTGCGAATATTATTGATTCGATTTGGTAACACTCTCTATATGTTGTAGCTGAGCATAATGAATTATTTCGCCATGCTGCTACATTGGATAAAACATTGGCCACGGCGACAAAGAATCGTGACGAGGCAGTCGCAGCCTTGGAGGAGTCGCGGAAGCGAGAGCAGGATCTCCTTGCCTCCACTACTTAGAGGGAGAGGATATTCGAGGAGCAGCTTCTCTCGATTGCCAAGTCCCTCTCAGGTATGACTTTTTCATCTGGATATGTCTTGCTCTTCTGTTCTTTGACGTGTGATTATTGTACTAATGCTTTTGTGTATGCAGATGCCGGCGGCTTGAGTTTCGATGCCCAATATCTGTGTCGTGCGGATGCTTTGGCTGGTGCCATCGCTGTAGTCGAGAACCGCAGTGTTTCCCTCCAGGAGACGCTGGGGAAGGCCAAGGATGTTCTCAGTCGCATCCATGAGGACTTTACTCCCAAGGCTGGGATGATTGACAACCTCGGCGACCTGGTGGAATCCCTGGCTGGAGGAATCCTCGTGGACTTCAAAAATTCACGGCGCTCTGTCGGTGCCACCATGGCACTCGCAATGGTGCAGGCCCATGGCGTAGAGATGGATTCCGCAGCTATCTCTGAGGCGATGCCTGTTGACGATGGAGGCCAGCAGGTAGTTTTTGCTCCCTATGCTGGTAAATGCAAAAATTACGATCCCCAGCTTATGGAGACACTCGCCAAGTACTCCGAAGAGCGGCGTCAAGCGAAGGATGCAGCTTCTGGGGGTACTATCGGCAAGTCCGTGGCATCAGAGACTGCCACGGATGCGATGAAGCCCCCGAGGCCTAAGTCAAAGTCGAAGAAACATGTTGCGCCTTAGTCTTCATCTGTAATAGCTGCAGTGGTTTAGCCTTTTGCTTTATGGAACTATGATTTTGTTGGGGTGTCCCAATCGAAACTTTTCCTGTGTCTGAATGCATATATGCCCTTTGCCAAATGCATTCTTGGCCTCTTATTTGCTTTTTCCTTGATTTGTGGTAGGGTACATCGAGTGCTCCTTTGAGTGATCCATATGATCCTCCCTCTACCAATGAGAACTTGGCGCAGCCTCGTTCGAAGGTGGAGGAGTTGTCATTAAATGTTAGCCTTCTATCCTCTTATCTTTTCCTTTAGTCAGTCGCGGTGATGCCTGTCTTTCACACTTTGCTTTTGTGTGGTGTAGTTGTCAGTGCTCGCCATCCACAGGATGAAAAATACCGTATCGCTGTTCGAATGCATGATTTGACCCAGGAGCAGCTGCAGGCGAGTGGGTACTTCTAGGTGGATCATGACCGTGCAATTACACTTGCGACCCTGCAGGATCGTGCTTCTCGAGTGCTTCATTTTCTGAAGAAGGCGCAGTCGTGCCTCAGGCACATCTATCAGACGATGTTTCCACTGGACATTGTCCCTTCAAGCCTGTTGGCCCTCCTGGCGAGATTCCAGGATTTGAGTGCAGTTCGTGAGTGCGTGCGACAACAGTTAGTGGCTGGTGCCAAGGCTGCTTTGTCGCTGGTGCGACTCCATAGGCCTGATGTGGACATTGCGGCTGTTGCTGCTGGGTCGTCGACTCCACCGGTAGGTTCGACCTGGAACATGGTTCCTCATTACCAGGCGGTGGATCTTCCAGCAGAGGAAATTGTCGACTTCTTTGAGGAACAGACAAACTTTCTTCTGCTGTAGTAGTAGTTTGATTTGTATCCTGCACATAAGTATACCAGTGTTGTAAAAGTTCATGTGGATATATGTAATTACTTGATATGTAAAGAGCTTGCTAGCTTATATGTTTTGCGAGTGTATTTGTACTCGGCAGTTCCTTTTCGTTAGCCTGACTTGTTTTATCTCATCACCTTGCCAACCTGTCAGGTGCGTTGCA
Organism: Avena insularis; assembly: GCA_023614405.1. Taxonomy (NCBI): domain Eukaryota; kingdom Viridiplantae; phylum Streptophyta; class Magnoliopsida; order Poales; family Poaceae; genus Avena; species Avena insularis. Next base: position 150,986,748 of record CM042690.1, read on the forward strand.
ACTTGGTTGGTGTTTTATAAAGGGTTCGATTGATATTGCGTCAACTACTTGGGATACTATGGCTTGTTCGTAGAACGAATATGTAAAGGGTGGCGTAGCGCCCGAGTGAAAATATTGCCAGAAAAATAAAGAAGAACACAGAGTTTTCAGGGCACTTAGCTTTATTTATTTGCAGAATAGTACAAGGTACAATGTGTGGCTAAGTAGCCTGGCTGAATAGCCTTGTTTGTAATGTAAGAAAAAAAAGACAACTAGGGGTAGAAGCGTCGTAGCTGCACGATGTTCCAGGGGTTGGAGTATGCGACTCCTATCTCGAAATCTTTGAGGCGATAGGCGCCACTTTGGATTACTTTTGTAATCACGTATGGTCCCTCCCAAGGGGACTCAATCTTGAGGTTCCCTTGCTGCTTCAGTCACAGGACCAAGTCTCCATCGACAAAGGATCTGGGGCGTAGCCTTCTGCTGTGGTAGTTGCGCAGGTTTTGCTAGTAGATCGTCAATCTTTCTGCTACGATATCCCGTGCCTCGTCAAGGAGAACGATGGAGTCTTCGAGTGCAAGTGTTGACTCCTGCTCGCTGTATGTGACTACCCGTGGGGATCTAACGCGTACTTCTGCGGGTAGCACTACTTCAGCGCCGTGCACCATGAAGAACGGGGTATATCCCGTGGCACTATTTGAGGTTGTGCGCAGGCACCAAAGTACGGACTGCAGCTCGCCTGGCCAACATCCAGTGGCTTGCTCGAGTGGCCGGAGGAGTCGCTTCTTGATTCCACCGCAGACGAGGCCATTGGCCTTTTCGACTTGACCGTTTGTCTGTGGATGAGCTACGGAGGCATAGCTTATGTTGATTCCCAGGTTCTCGCAAAAACCCTGGAACTCCTTAGAGGTGAAGTTCGTTCCATTGTCCGTGATGATGCTGTGTGGCACTCCGAAGCGATAGACAATGGACTCGAAGAACTTGACGGCGCTGGCTCCTGACTGGTTTGTCATCGGCATGGCCTCTATCCACTTGGTGAATTTGTCGACTGTGACCAGGAGGTAGACGTAACCTCCTCGCGAGGACTTTGGGATCTTGCCGACCATGTCGAGTCCCCATTGTGCAAAGGGCCAAGCCAATGGTATTGGCCAGAGTTCCACGCCAGGTGCGTGCGGTTTGTCCGCGAATCGCTGACAAGCGTTGCATCTCTGGACGGTGTCCTTGGCGTCGCACATGGCTATGGGCCAGTAGAATCCAGCTCGTAGAGCTTTGGCGATGAGGGCGCGACTGCCGTCATGGTGCCCACAAGTCCCTTCATGGATGTCGAGGAGGACGTCCCTTCCGTCCATGTTGGAGACGCACCGTTGAAGTATTCATGTGATGCTGCGCTTGTATAGTTCGCCGTTGATGACGGCGAATGCCTTGGATCACCGTGCAATGTGTCGCGTGTCACTCGGGTCGTCCGGCATCCTCTTATTGAGAAAATATGTGATGTAGGGTTGAGTCCAAGATGGCTCGATCATCATGACCCCCATTGGTCCCTCGAGTCCTGTGTCAAGCTCCAGGTCGTCGAGTGCCATTGGCTCATTTGGTGGCGTAACCCCCGAGTCTGTTGTTGCGCTTCTTTTCTTCTCTGTGGCCTTTGGCTTGATGGAGCGTTCGCAGATAAGATCGAGAAATAACCCAGGTGGTATGGGGGCATAGGTGGAGCCAATGTTGGCGAGTGTGTCCGCCTCTTCATTACTTTCGCGTCCTCTGTGCCGCAGCTCACAACCGTCGAAGTCCCCTTCGAGTGTGTCGTAGAGGTCGCGGTAGGCGATCATACTGTCGTTCAGCGCGTCGCACTCGTGCATTGTATGGTTGGCGACCAGCTTGGAGTCGCCGTAGATGATGAATATCTTGCAACCGCAGGATTTTGCCATCCGCATCCTGTGCAACAGGGCCTCGTATTCAGCTTCGTTGTTGGAGGCAGTGAACTGCATTCGCAGAATGTATTTCAACTTGTCTCCCTGGGGCGATATTAGTATGACGCCTGCGCCAGCCCCGTCCTTACGCTTGGATCCATCGAAGTGCATCGTCCAGAGGTAAGACATATCTGGCTTTTTGGGGAGTTGGTTCTCCATCCAGTGCACGAGGAAGTCAGGGAGGACTTGCAATTTGATCGTGTCGCGCTTTTCGTATGTAATGTCTCATGGAGACAGCTCGATTCCCCAAAGCACGACTCGCCCGGTGGCATCGGGGTTGTTGAGTATATGACCAAGCAGGGCGTCGTTGACCACCACGATTGGGTGCTCTTGGAAGTAGTGTCCTAGTCGCCTGGCTGTCATGAAGATGCTCTATGCCAGCTTCTGATAGTGCGAGTACCGCTGCTTTGTTGGCGTGAGCACCTCGCTGAGGTAGTAGACAGGGCGCTGCACCCCGTGGACTGTTTTCTTCCGCTCGTTCCACCACGAGCACCGTGCTGACCACCTGGTTGGTGGCGGAGATGTAGAGCAACAGTGGTTCTTTTTCGCGTGGAGTCACCACTACTGACGAGGTGGATAGTAGACGCTTGAGGTCTTCGAATGCTTCTTGTGCCTCGTTGGTCCACTCGAACTTGTCAGTTTTGCAGAGAAGTTGGTAGAAAGACAGTGCCTTTTCGCCCATTCTACTGATGAATCGACTGAGCGCCGCGATTCGCCCGGCCAGCTGCTAGACGCCTCTTACGTTTTTTGGCTTCTCCATGGCCAGTATGGCTTTATTTTCTTCGGGTTCACCTCAATCCCTCTCGCGGAGATGAGATACCCGAGTAGTTGCCCAGATGGTACACCAAAGGCGCATTTGTCCGGATTGAGCTTGATCCGGTAGCAGTCGAGGGTGGCGAAGGTCTCGCATAAATCATCGATTAGCGAGCCTTCCTCTTTGGTTTTGATGACGATGTCGTCAACATAGACTTGGATGTTACGACCAAGTTGATTCTTGAGGCAAGCCTGCATGCACCACTGATAGGTGGCTCCTGCATTTTTGAGTCCGAAGGGCATTGTGTTGTAGCAGAACACACCAAAAGGCATTGTAAACGCCGTTTTCTCTTGATCCTCCTTCTTTTGAATCTGATTATAGCCTGAGTAGGCGTCGAGGAAGCATAGACTCTCACATCCCACGGTGGAGTCGATGATTTGGTTGATTCACGGTAGCAGGAAGTGATCCTTTGGGCAGTGCTTGTTCAGGGTATATACCAAACTCGAGTACCTGTAGGGTATACCCATGTCACTGCGGATCCGGATCCGAAAGTTGCGGAAGCAACAACTTCCCTAACCACTTCATGTGTGCTGTCATCAACGCTGACGACACCGCCGCTAATCGCAAAAACGGTGGCAATGGATCTGGCACCGATCTGCCCAATGGTGGCATACCTAATGGCAGACCACCCAACAGCGGCCCCACCAACGGAGGCAATGGCGTGCCCATCAACAACAGAGGGGCAGTCGAACCTCCAACCATGGTGAAGGAGCACACTAGTGAACGTGTCGTGATTAGACTCAACCACAACGAGTGGGCCCGCTGCCGAGAAGCCCTGCGAGCCAATCCTCTGCCTCCCGGCACGCTGCAGGACATGCTGATGGGCTACCATTGGCTACTAAAGGAGGAGTACAGACGCCAGCTACAGGCAATCGCGCAACTCGAAGCGCGTAAAAAGGCGGTGGATGAGTCGATTCTTCGTCGAGCTAGGCTCTCCTCCCATGGAGGATCCTCCTCCAAGGGCAAAGAGTACGTGGCCAACAAGAGACGATCTCGGATGGCCCATCTTACCGACCAAGAACGCATAGAAGCCATGAAAGTCCTCGACTTCGGCTCTATGACAGTCGACACGCGGAGCAACATGGTCCCAAAGACACCGCAAGCCGCGGTGACAGCGGCCATCATGTACCTCCTCAACAACCAGCCACCAGCTGGAGATCCGCAAGCTGCCATGCACCGGTCTATGATCGCAAGCTTGGGATTAGTCGAGGCCGCTCTTGACAAAGAGCCAACACCGGAGCTGAACAAGGGCAAAGCTCTGGCAAAACGCTATTCCTCACCTTCATCCAGCGACGACAGTCACGATCTGTCTCGACGTTGCCGCTCACGACGGCATGATCGCGATTATGATGCACGCGACGACCTCACGCAGTGCAAAATTAACAAATCAAGGGCAAGACGCGCTTGTTCGACTGACTCCGAAGAGGACGAGACTGAACTCTGCTGTGCCATATGCTCAGTAGGGCCATCTGGCAGAAGCGAATGCCTAAAGGGTTCAAACTCCCGTCAGAGAATCCAAAATTTGATGGACTACAAGACCCAAAGATCTGGTTGGAGGACCACATCTCCTCCGTCAGGCTACATGGCGGGAGTCGAAGCACGGCCATGCAATGCTTGCAGCTACACCTATAGGGCACCGCCCGTGCATGGCTCAACAACCTCCCACGCGGATCCATTCGCAGCTAGGAAGAGCTGGTTTACAGCTTTGTACACAACTTCAAGGGCACTTACAAAAGGCCTGCATCAATCGAAGAGCTAAGGAGCTGCCAGCAAAGGTCGGGTGAGTCGCTATGCTCGTACATCCAGAGGTGGTCTATCATCAAGAACTCCACAGAAAACATCTCGGAGGACCGCGCAATTGACGCATTCAACGGCGGTGTTCGCCACATAGAGCTCAGGGAGGAGCTGGGCCGCTCGAAGCCCAAGACAATCGACCACCTGATGGAAATTGCGAATCGGTGGGCCGATGGAGAGGATTCGGTGAAAAACCGCACCTACTCCGACAACAATGACCTTGGGAGCAGACGCGACCGTCGAGGAAAACGGTGAATGCGCGTCTATGATGACCGCGATGATGTCAACGTGGTCGCAGCCGGCTACGCCGACAAACGCGACGACAACCGCAAAAGCGGGTACCGCAGCAGTGGATACCGCTAGTCCGGGAAAACCACGCAGGTGTGGCAGCGCCGCACTCGTGAAGAGGCACCCGCAACAACCATCAAGGACAAACTGTCCGGACCATGCAGCATGCACTTCTACATCGACAAGCACGACGACAAGAAAAAATCCAACCACCTTCTCAAAGACTGCCGCGAGTTTCTCAAGCTCCACGAGGGTCTGACTCGGATGAATCGCGACACAGTCAATAGGGGATATGGAGTCGCCCCAGGCGCCGTGGCACACGGAGCTTCTCCACCACCGCCGAGAATACCACCACCCGCGGCCACACATGTCCAGAATCACGGTGGCAAACCATACCCACGACCCGTGGGCAACATGGGGATGATCCAAAAGGGGCGTCCCACGAATCGAGTGCAGAAGGCCATCACTCGCCAAGTCAACTTGGCAATCAACTCTCCACCTTCCACCACTGAGTACCTCAGTGGAAGCGACTCCTGCATCACCTTCGACCGGCGTGACCACCCGCGCCAAGTCCCTCGTCCAGGCCACTGTCCCCTCATACTCGAGGCGCAGATTGGGGGCTTCGACATGAGCCGCGTCTTCATGGACGACGGCAGCGGCATCAACCTAATGTCCGCGAGTACCTTGCGTGCAATGAGGATCCCTCTGACTTGTCTGGAAGTTTCAGACACAATGTTCCACGGCATCATCCCAGGAAAAGGTGTATATCCCTGGGCAAAATCAACCTCAACGTCATCTTCGGCACCCCGCAAAATTTTCGGCGAGAGCGCATCAACTTCGAGGTCATCGATTGGCCTAATAAATATCACTGCATCCTCGCACGTGTTGCGTTCGCAAGGTTCATGGAAGTGCAACACTACGCCTACCTGCAGATGAAGATGCCGGGCCCAAACGGCGTAATCACAATCAATGGCAACTTCGAGAGGTCTGACAGTTGCGACAGGGAATTCAACAGAATCTCCCAGTCCTTCGGTATGCAGGAGGAACTCGCAAGATTAAAGGAGTCAACAGACAACATTCTGCCTCCTCTGAGTCCGCCAAGTTCACCCGACGTGTCCTTCGACTCGTCGGTGCACACGAAGAAAGTCCAGGTCCACCCAACAGACCCGACCAAGACGGCCCTCATCACCAACAACTTGAGTTCTGCATAGGAACTCACGCTCGTCGAATTCCTCCATGAGCACTGGGAAATATTCGCCTGGTGTCCAGCGGACATGCCAGGGGTTCCCAGGGAATTCGCCAAGCACGCACTCAACATCAACCCAGACGCAAGGCCAGTCAAGCAAACAATTCGGAGACTGTCTGAACAAAGGGCAAAGGCGGTCGGAATGGAGATCAACAGACTCCTCGATGCCAAATTCATATGCGAGATCAAGGAAAGTACTTGGCTTGCCAACACGGTGCTAGTACCTAAAAAAGACACGGATATCCTGTAGATGTGAGTGGACTTCACCTCCCTGAACAAGCACTGCCCAAAGGATCACTTCCCGCTGCTGCGAATCGACCAAATCATCGACTCCACTGCGGGATGTGAGCGTCTATGCTTCCTCGACGCCTACTCAGGCTATAATCAGATTCGAATGAAGGAGGAGGATCAAGAGAAAACGGCATTTAAAACGCCTTTTGGTGTGTTCTGCTACAACACAATGCCCTTCGGGCTCAAAAACGCAGGAGCCACCTATCAGCGGTGCATGCAGGCTTGCCTCAAGAATCAACTCGGTCGCAACATCCAAGTCTATGTTGATGACATCATCATCAAAACCAAAGAGGAAGCCTCGCTAATCGACGATTTACGTGAGACCTTCACCAACCTCGACCGCTACCAGATCAAGCTCAATCCGGACAAATGCACCTTCGGCGTACCATCTGGGCAACTACTCGGGTATCTCATATTCGCGAGAGGGATTGAGGCGAACCCGAAGAATCCATACTGGATATGGAGAAGCCAAAAAACGTAAGAGGCGTCCAGCAGCTGGCCAGGCGCATCGCGGTGCTCAGTCGATTCATCAGTAGAATGGGCGAAAAGGCACTGCCTTTCTACCAATTTCTCCGCAAAACTGACAAGTTCGAGTGGAATGACGAGGCGCAAGAAGCATTCGAAGACCTCAAGCGTCTACTATCCACCTCGCAAGTACTGGTGACTCCATGCGAAAAAGAACCACTGTTGCTCTACATCTCCGCCACCAACCAGGTGGTCAGCACGGTGCTCGTGGTGGAACAAGCCGAAGAAAACAAAGTCAACGGGGTGCAGCACCCTGTCTACTACCTCAGCGAGGTGCTCACGCCAACAAAGCAGCGGTACCCGCACTATCAAAAGCTGGCATACGGCATCTTCATGACAGCCAGGCGACTACGCCAATACTTTCAAGAGCACCCAATCGTGGTGGTCAATGACGCCCCGCTTGGTCATATACTCAACAACCCCAATGCCACCGGAGCAGTCGTGCTTTGGGGAATCGAGCTGTCTCCACGAGACATTACATATGAAAAGCGCGACACGATCAAATTGCAAGTCCTCCCTGACTTCCTCATGCACTGGATGGAGAACCAACTCCCCGAAAATCCAGATATGTCTTACCTCTGGACGATGCACTTCGATGGATCCAAGCGTAAGGACAGGGCTGGCACAGGCGTCATACTAACATCGCCCCAGGGAGACAAGTTGAAATACATTCTGCGAATGCAGTTCACTGCCTCCAACAAAGAAGCAGAATACGAGGCCCTGTTGCACGGGATGCGGATGGCAAAAGCCTGCGGTGCCAAGAGGCTCATCATCTACGACGACTCCAAGCTGGTCATCAACCAGACAATGCACGAGTGCGACGCGCTGAACGACAATATGATCGCCTACCGCGACCTCTACGACACACTCGAAGGGGACTTTGATGGCTGTGAGCTGCGGCACGTAGGCCGCGAAAGCAATGAAGAGGCGGACGCACTCACCAACTTTGGATTCACCTGCGCCCCCATACCACCTGGGTATTTCTCGGAGCGTATCTACGAATGCTCCATCAAGCCAAAGGCCACAGAGAAGAAAACAAGCGCAACAACAGACTCGGGGGCTACACCACCAAATTTGCCAATGGCACTCGATGACCTGGAGCTTGACACAGGACTCGAGGGATGTTGGGGATATACTTTCTGGGTATCCTCACGGTTCCTCACTGACCAGGGTGGCCCACTTCGGCTTAGAGCTTTGCTTCATGGGCGGCCCAGTCAGGGAGAAAGACGGAGTCCAATCCGGCTACGGGAAGGCCCAGAAGACTTACCGACTTAGGCCCATAATGTTACTTGTAGTTCAAGATGTACTCTGTAACTGACTCTTAGTCGTAGCCGGATAGATCTCTCCTGTAAACCCTAGGTCGGATATCTATATAAGCCGTCCTAGGGAGAGCCTTTAGGGCACCACTATACACCCAATACTTTAGACCCTCAACTCGCACAGGCAAAACCCTTGTAACCCATATTCCGGCTCTGCCGTATTACTGGATTACTAGCAGGAGTAGGATCCGTCCAAAGCCGGCGGATTCGAACCTGGGTAAACTTGTGTGCTCACCGTCCCGGAATACCGTACGTCTCACCCCCCCTCTCTTCCGCACGCCTCGAGGACCCCCTCATGGCTTACTTGTCATCAATCCGACGACAATTGGCACCCACCGTGGGGCAAGTGAGCTACGGATCTACGTTCCGAGTGGAATCTGCAAGAATCGGAATCGGCGAGACTATCACCGTCGGTCGCATCCTCAACGCCAGCGACGTCCCTCTCATCGTTCTCGACGAGACTTGGATTCCGGCAAGGGAGGCCATGACTGCCTACACAATCATGTCTTTTGGCGAGATCGATGTTTACATCAGTTTCGCTGAACCTGCCCAACTCACCCCAGCGGTGATGATAGAGGCAGAAGAATTTTCTGGGTCCCCTTTGTCCACGGAGGCGGCAGAGTTCCGGATCTCAGAAAACCCTAATCCCACCCAACCCGCACCAGTTGCGAAGATAGTGGAGAAACCTGAACCTGAAGAAGACCTAGCGGTCAACGTCGAATCTGGAGTGGATCTCCCCGGAGGAGCCGAATCCCAGATCGACCCACCCGTGGAAGTCGAAATCCAGGAGGAGCATATCAACGACACTGATTCCAGCTCTGATGATGCCGGAACAGACAGGCCTTTCCTAAGGTACACACTACGACGTATGATACTGGAAGACGAAAGCGCAGATGCAATCCTCGAGACCATCAAAAGTTTCGATATGGCTGATCGCGAAAGCCGCAGGTACCTTAGAAAGCATGCGTCGCACTTCGTCGGATACGTGGGATCCGGATCCGGCTCTGCCGATGCTGGAGAAAACATCGACTCGGTGCTGGAGGCAATTGGAACAAACGCCGACGTACCCACATCCTCGAATGAGTCGATGACGTCAGCAGATTTCCGAAAGTTCTCCGCGGAATATGAAGAGGAGTATAACTCCAAAGCTGCAGAAGAAGGAGAACCCATGGACGAAGGATCCGAGGAACACTCTCCCAAAACACAGGATGACATGGACATCGGAGATAATCCCGAGGTCTAGATGTCCGAAAGTACCGATCAGAGCTTGACTCCGGGAAACGGACCCAAAGCCGTCTTTGCTACCGGCGCTGCCAAGAAGGCAAAGAAGAAGAACAAGAAAAACAAGACCCCGGCAAAAGACCCTCTGGCAGAGGAGGTGATTGCCGAGGAATACGAAGAAGACTTGGATGGAGCACTTATCCCAGATGAGCTGAAACAAGAAGCATCGGTGGATGGACACGTGATCACTGAAGGTGCGCGTAAACTCATCGATGCCACATTAACCACACCTATCCCTACAGCTGCAGAACTTACTGCAGATAAGCTGGATGAAAGGGCGCAAGCCCTAGAAGCGCATCATCAACAACTCCTCGATGAAGCCAAAAAGATCGAGGTGGAGAAGAAATGCATGTCGAACAAGGAGTACATGTCTCATCTGCATAAGAAGACACAGAAGCGTCACATAGATGACAACCAATTCCCACGTGTCCGTGCCGTCCTTTCTGGAGATGAGATGGGGAAGCCACGGAAAGATAGCAACGGAGATTGGGTATACCCAATACCAGTACAAAATACCATGGCAGCCCGAGAAATTCTATCGGCTAATCCAGGACCAGAGGAGATCTGTTTGGGTATCAAGCTACTCAACAAGGGACTGGAGCAGCAAAAGGTCGCCCTGTCCGGAAGTCAAAAACTGGTCTCAGATGCTGACCAATGTCGCACAGATCCGGCATGGGCTGGCGTAAGATCCCATTACGTCCGGGCGCAGTATCATGACCCCGAACGCAGGGAAGACAACTATTCAAGAACCGGATCTTCAGGACAACATCACAAAACTTCACGTAACTAGAGCAACGTTGCCCCAGCGGCCAAGAAAGACGCCATCGCTGCCCTGAATCCGACGAACCCTCCCCGACGAGAATCTAAGGATCGAAGGGGAGAAGATAAAGAGAAACGTCGGGAGGAGGATCGTCAGAGAATGCCACCTCCTAGACATGAGAACCGTCCGGCTGAGCCTCACCATGGTGGGAACGACGGACGAAGAAACGACAGAAACTATGCCGGTACAAGCCGGCAGGGGGCTCGTCGTAGTCAAGCTGCTCCACCCTCTCCACCACACAGTCATCACAACGGCTCCCATGGAGGGCAAGGAGGACGACATGGCGGAGGAGGTGGTGGCAGAAGCCGAAGTCCGGCTCCACGGCACCGCAGCCACAGCCGGCATTCGGGACGATCTCTATGACCGAATGACGCAAGACACAGGATCAACTCCAACATAGAGGCTCGGCGCTATGAAAAAGATGACGTGTACGTGGGCCCAAAGTGCTTCGGCCCACGTCAGAGCTACAAAATTCCCGGAAGGATTTTCTATCTCAAGACATATCCAAGCCTATGACGGCATTGCTCGGCCAGACACCTGGTTACAGGATTTCTTCCAAGCTTGCTGCATCGCCAAAGGCGGAAACAGCCTGGTCGCAACCCGATATCTCCCACTTATGTTGCGGAAGATGGCACGATCATGTCTCAATGAACTTCTGACAAACACCATCCATAACTGGTATGATTTACAAAGCGCGTTCTTTTGGAATTTCGAAGGCACATATTGGAGGCCCTGTACGGTTGGAGACCTACAGCGTTGCACCCAGAAAGCCGGAGAAACTTGTTGGGATTACCTCGGACGATGGATCGACACCAAGAACTCCTGCGAAGGAGTAAATGATCAAACTGCGATTGAAGCTTTCATCGTAGGTCTCCCTATTGGTTTAATACGCCATTGCTTGAAGTGTGACAAGGTTACCGATTTGGGAGAGGTGATAGAAACAGCAAGCAAGTATGCAGATGTTGACGATGATGCAGAATGACTTCTCAATGCCCTAGATGTGCCTCAGTCGGCAAAACAACCAAAGCAACAAGCTCAGAAGCACAAAAACACCTCGGAAGAAAAACCCAACGCGGAAACAGCGGTAGTCACCACTGTTTCCGGGTCTGGAGGACGAGGAGGACGTGGCGGAGGCCGCGGGCGTGGCCGTGGGACATCAAGGGTCCAAGGTACAGGAGAACAACAACCAGGCAAAACCTACTCCCCCATGTGTGCATCACCTAGACGCTAGTGGGGGCTCGTCCCACATCAACGCTGAATGTCGTTTCAATGACGACATCAAAAGAGATGACACCGCGGGCTACAAAGCTAAGCGGAAGAAGGGAAAGAAAAATCCCAAAAAAGACAAGGAGACGAAGGAAGATTCCGACATGGAGGAAGATGATGCTTCGAATCCCAAGTCGGAAGGGAAGAAGACTTTTCCCACCAAGAAGGATACTTATGTCACTTTTCTCGGATCTCAACCAGCAAAGGTCAAGAAAGCAGTTCTACACGAGCTCAATGCAACAGTTCCGGCTGTCCCCCAGTATTTGGACTGGTCGGAAGTGGCAATCACGTTTGACCGCGATGATCATCCGCCTAAGTTACACAGGCGAGCAAAATACGCCTTAATCGTCAACCCACTTATTGACGGTTATGGTTTCTCCAAGACCCTCATGGACAGTGGTAGCAGCATCAATATTCTCTATGTCGAAACGCTACGCCAGATGAAGATCTCGGAGACACAGCTAAACCATAGCTCTGTGATTTTTCACGGAGTTGTCCCAGGAAGACAAGCTAATTCCCTGGGAGAGATCACTTTGGATGTTACCTTTGGAACTCCAAAGAATTATCGGACAGAGGCACTTTCCTTCGAAGTGGTCCCGTTCAAGAGCGCATACCACGCTATATTCAGACGTCCGGCTTACTGGGATTTTATGGCTCGTCCGTGTTACATTTACAATATGATGAACATTCCAGGTCCCAAGGGCGTGATCACCATCAGGGGAGACCCGAAGAAAGCGCGAGAGTGCGAGGATGGAAATGCCGCCTTTGCTGAAGTCGTCTTTGACGCCTGAGTACCGGAGATCAAGAAGAGCATATATCCGTCTGAGATGCCCGCAACGAAGAAGGAGGTTAAAAGCCAAATCCGGAGTTCAAGGCATCAGAAGAGACGAAGAAAGCATCGTTGAAGGATGATGACCCCTCCAAGGTGACCTAGATAGGCGTAGGCCTAGATAGCGCATAGGAAAGCGCGCTTGTCAAGTTCCTCCAAGCAAATCAAGATATCTTCGCATGGCAGCCATCTGACATGACCGGAGTACCTAGGGAACTTGCCGAGCACTCTCTAAATGTAAACCCGAATGCTAAACCCGTCAAACAGTCCTTACGACGGTTTGGCGATGAAAAGCGTAAGGCAATAGCTAAGGAACTAGCACGGCTCGAGTTAGCCGGATTCATAGAAGAGGTCATCCACACTGAGTGGTCGGCCAATCCTGTAATGGTCCCTAAAAAGGACACCACTGATTTAAGGATGTGTGTTGATTATACTGCCTTGAACAATGCTTGTCCAAAAGATCCGTTTGCTCTGCCTAGAATTGATCAAGTTATCGATTCGACGACAGGCTCGGAACTCCTCTGTTTTCTCGACACATATTCCGGTTATCACCAAATCTGGATGAAGGAATCTGACAAAGTCAAAACTTCATTCATAACCCCCTTCGGAACCTTCTGTTTTGTTACGATGCCCTTTGGGCTGAAGAACGCAGGAGCTACGTACCAGCGCACGATGCAGCGTTGCCTCCACGACCAACTCGGACGCAATGTACATGCATACGTGGATGATATCGCGGTGATGTCCAAAAAGAAGGAAACACTCATTTCCGACTTGGAGGAAACATTCGCCAATCTACGAAAATACAACATCATGCTTAACCTGAAGAAATGTTTCTTTGGAATACCAGCCGGAAAATTGTTAGGTTTCATCGTGTCTCAAAGAGGCATAGAGGTGAATCGCGACAAAATCAAGGCTATACTCAACATTTCCAGGCCAACTCGCCTGAAGGACGTACAAAGATTAACTGGTTGCATTCTTTGTGGTCACCGATTTGTAAGCCGGCTTGGTGAAGAGAGCGCACCATTATACAAACTCTGAAGAAGACCAAGGATTTTGTGCGGACGGCTGTCAAGCACTACAAGACCTGAAGAAAGTACTCTCATCTGCTCCTATCCTCGCAGCGCCGGAACCTTAGGAACCGATGTTGCTTTATATTGCTGCGACAAATAAGGTCGTTATTATCATCATGGTGGTGGAGAGACCAGAGGAAAATCAGGAACACTTGGTGCAGCGTCCGACTTACTTTGTTAGTGAGGTCTTGACAGAATCAAAACAGCTCGTAAGTTACGACATTATTTTCAGGAGCATCCAATTAGCGTGGTGAGCAAATCTCCCATGAGAGACATAATCAACAATAGCGACGCCACAGGACGTGTCGCCAAATGGGGCATAGAGCTCTCAGCTTTCGATATTGAGTATAAACCTCGGACATCAATCAAATCCCAGATCCTTGCCGACTTTGTCGCTGATTGGACAGAGACGAAGGAGAACATGGTCCTCCCTGAGTCGGAATACTGGACCCTCTTTTTCGATGGGTCTAAGGCTCGAGGGGGCTCGGGGGCTAGCATGGTGCTCAAATCACCCCAAGGAGATAAACTATTATACGTGTTGCAGATCCACTTCACAGCGACAATAATATTGCCGAGTATGAAGCACTGCTGCATGGAATCCGGATTGCCAAGGATATTGACATCCGATGTTTGATGTGTTACGGAGATTCAGATCTTGTTGCTCAGCAAGTCTGGAATATTTGTAATGAAAATATGCACATGACAGCATATAAAGACGTTGTGGATGATCTATCTAAATTGTTCGAAGGGTTTGAAGTTCAACACATCCCTTGAGCAGAAAATGAGGAAGCAGATGCACTATCTCGAATAGGCTCTGTGCGGAAAGAGGTCCCGGATGGTGCTTTTTTAGAGCACCTCAAAGTTCCCTCAATAAAGGGAGTAGATGAGGAATATCCGACCAAATCCAACTCACCTTTAATAGCAGTTCTGGCTGTAATTCCCAGCTGGACTCAACCCTACCTCGATTATTTGGTAGATGGCAAATTACCCAAAGACGACATGCTAAGCCGGCAGATTATCTGACGAGCAAAAGCCTATACTATTGTTAAGGGTGAGCTCCATAAATGGAGTGTTTCTGGGGTTTTTCAGCGCTGTGTATCTCCGAAAGAAGGAGTGGAAATCTTAAGGGAAATCCACGAAGGCGAGTGTGGTCACCATGCTGCAGCCAAATCTTTAGTGGCAAAATCTTTTCGACATGGATTTTTCTGGCTCACGGCTCAGGAAGATGCCGAACGGTTAGTCAAGACATGCAAAGGCTGCCAAAAGTACGCCAAACAAGCTCATGTTCCGGCTGATCAGTTGCGAACAATACCTATAACATGGCCTTTTGCTGTCTGGGGGCTTGACATGGTAGGACCCTTTAAACGAGCTCCAAGTGGATTTACCCACCTCTTAGTGATGGTGGATAAATTCACCAAGTGGATCAAGGCTAAACCTATCACTAGTTGTAATGGAGCAACAACCAAAAGATTTGTCGAGGATGTTATAATCCGGTATGGTTATCCACATAGCATTATCACGGACAACGGGAGTAACTTTTCTATGGGAGAACTGGCTGAATTCTGCGATGAGCAAAATATCCGGCTTGACATTGCGTCAGTCGCACATCCACAAGCTAACGGACAAGTCAAAAGAGCAAATGGTTTAATTCTACAAGGCTTGAAACCAAGAATCGAAGCACCACTATGACGTGCTGCGGGGGCTTGGGCAGAAGAATTACCTTCTGTAATTTGGAGTCTTCAAACAACTCCAAACAGGTCAACAGGATACACACCTTTCTTCTTGGTCTATGGCGCAGAAGCAGTTCTTCCTAGTGATTTAATTCATACTTCTCCTAGAGTGGCCGCGTATATCGAAGAGGATGCCAAGATTTCTTGACAAAATGATCTCGACTTAGTCGAAGAAGTTCGCGTCGTTGCTGAAATAAGATCTACAGCCCATCAGCAGAAGTTACGCAAGTATCATAGCTAGAGAGTCCGAATAGATCTTTTAATAAAGGTGATTTGGTTCTCCGGCTTGTGCAACAAAGAAAGAACAAACTTTCCCCAGTATGGGAAGGGCCCTTTTTAGTTAGCCGAGTATTGCACAATGGATCGTACTACTTAACTAACATGAGGCCAGTCAAAGAAAGACCTGCTACTAAGAAGAGAAAGAGAGCTGGAGGCTGTACAAATCCGGATGAGTTAGACAGACCATGGAAAATTGCTCAGCTACGTCCCTTTTATTCTTAGTTTATCCTTCTTTGTAATCATACATATGTACATGTTCTATGAGAAATAAAAGTTTTGGTTACCTCAGGTTTTTTCTGAGAAGTTCTTAGACCATCTTATTTCCGAATGATCATGTCATAGTCGAAAATCCCAGAATGCTTGAAAGTACTTTATGCTCATGTTCGTTCTGGTCTAGATTTCTGATTCTAAAAACTGCTACCTTCGGGTATAACTCTAAAAAATTTCTAGTCTTTACTTTGGTTATTTATCTGATTGCCGGATGAGGGCATTTTCTGAGTAGTGAATTGTTGGTACTGGAAGCCGGCTTTGTTTCCGAGTTTAAACTGGTTTAGCAATTGAGCTCCATTGCTCGGCAAAGTTTCCGGCTGAAGGTTTAGCCAGCTCACGAAAGGGACGAGGCGGAAAGCCAGATAAACGATAAGTCAAGACGAAAAATATAAGTGCTTGTGTAAACATTTCAGGCACGCAAAAATTTCAAAAGTCAAAAGTGCTGAATAGATCAAAAGCTTAGCACTGGCAAAGATAAATAATACTTAATATTTACAATCACATCAGTTTTTCCAGGATAATATATAAATTTCTAGTCTATGATGCAGGGGAAGATGAAGGATCTGCCGGTTCGCTGGTCACTCCGCCTTGATATCGTTCCGAGATATCCGCATCCGAGTTGGTGCGTTCATCGTCGGAAACTTCTTCAGCTTCTTCTGCAGGAGGAGACAGAGTAGCCACGCGGGTGAAGAAGGGGATCTCGTAGCTGGTCAGATCAGCTATGTGGCACCCATATCTGGCACAGGAGTGCACGATGGCGTGAAGGTCCTGCTCCTGGCCGTCTTCATCTACCTTGCAGTACCCTTTAGTCACTTGCCATATTTCCATGTTTCCATGGTGGCTCATGACCATGGAGAGGGCATTCTGCGCAGCAGTCCGTGTGTAGGACATGTTCCAGTCCCGAACAAGCTGCGGCATCTCCTTGGCCCTGTCCCGCACCTCAAAATACGACATGCTTGGCATGTCTGGAATCCTGAGAGACTCGCCAATGTCCTCAAGGGACTGGCGGTAGTCATGAAGAAGATCACCGACTTGGGTAAGCCGGTGAGTGCGGGGCTCAGACGAGGAAGAGTCCATCAACTTTAGAGGACCTATACACAAAACAAGTCAAGAAAAAACTGACATTGATAAAAGTCGAAGAAAAGATAAGTCGGAGAGGTGGAACGTACCAAAAATGACGTCGTCAATCTTGGTCTTCTCCTCCTAGAGACTCTGGAGTTCAGCTCGGAGCGCCTGGGATATGTCCTTCTCTCTGCCAAGCTCATTCTTGAGGTCCGAGATTATTTTATCTTGAGCGGCAATCTTGCGATCGCGCTCTTCAGTAGCCATGGAGGAGGATTCCAGGACTTGAGCTATGCTCGTTTCATGATCCGCCTTGAGCTTATCCAGCTCTTGGTGAAGTCCCTTGTTTTCCACCACCAGGGTTTTGAGGTTCTCGGCCTCTTCAATCATAGCGATGGATTGTTTCACCAACGTTGTAAGACAAAAAAGAACAACAGTTCAGAAAAATTCGACATAGAAAAAGCAAAAGACAAGGTTTGAATCTCGAAATGTTTACCTTCGGCTTCATCCTTGGCTACCTTGAGCTCATCATTTTTAAGCCGGAGAGCTTTGATCTCTCTCCTCTTATCACAGACATTGGACAATAATTCCTGGTTATAGGAACATACTTTCTGTAAGTCAGAATACCCAAAGTCTGAAAGCTACTTAAGACTCGGGCTAATATTTTTTGCTAAATATCAACACGAGCCTTGGGGGCTACACTAGTTCATTCTTTGGCATCCTAATGAAAGCATAAACTCGGATTCTATATCCTACTTCATGCTTGGGGGCTAAAGGATATGATATAACATAATGTGAAAACAAGAGTTGGAATTCCGACTTACATATTGCTCGCGGGTGAGTTTGTCTAAACCCGCATTCACTTCAGCTGCCACCTTCTCGGCGAGAGTAAGAGGGATCACTGGGGCTATTGGAAGCTCGCCAGTCCTGATCCTCTCGCCGCGAAGGCGGACTTGAGCGAGAAGGTCAGAGAACTTGACATCCTCTGCTTATTGCGCCTCCTCTTCGGGGGATAGATGGCTTTTGTCCAGGACTTGCCTGGCTAGCCGCTGGATCTCCTCTGCAGATTTCCGGGTCAGGCCAAACTTGGCAAGACCCGGATTGTTGAGGAGGTTTTCGATGAAGACTTCAGCCGAGGGATCATTACCCGAAGAGGGTTCACCCTTATCTTGACTGGCGCACCACGATGGCGTCAGTTTGCGACAAGGATCCTGGGCTCCGTTTGAGGGCGGATCTTCGACTTCCGACGAGATAACCGGAGTTGCAGAAGGTTGAGGATCCGGAGTTGGAGGAGCTACGGCAGGCGACGCTATGATAAGCTTCGTCTAGCGTAAGGGCTTCGAAGAAATCCCTTTCCCCTTGCCCTTGATGATCGATTTTGCTCTGAGAAGGTAACAAAGTCGGAAACATTACATCTCGGAAAGAAGTTTAAGTAAAGCACAAAGACGGAAAAGTTGTGACGGAAAGGATACCTCCTCACGATAGGCACCTCCTTTGTGCCAACCGCTACTGTCGGAACTTTGCGCTTCTTGAGCGCAAGATCCGACAGTGGAACTACTTCCACCTCCTGAGAGAACTCCGGAGGGTATCCTTCGAGCGGAGCAAGTTCCGACTCGGGGATGTCAGCAAGCTAAAAACAAGAAAACATATCAGCATTACAATATAACTCGAAGATAGAAACACATAAAAGATGTGATGATAAAAGCTTACCGGCACCACGGGGTTTTCTGCCATGTGCATGTCCAGAGAAACCTCTGGAATCCGCCTCTCGATCTGCTCCTTCATCAGCCACTTGATTTGGCTTACATAGCCTTGAGTGGTGTAGGCCTTGGGGCTGATGTGGAGGAAGTCGGTCAGAGAAGACGTGACGGAGTGCATCAGTCTATCCCCGTGGTACTGAAGTGGCTGGATCCAGCGTGAGACCCAGCACTGGACCAAGTCGGATCCCTTCAGACCATTGTGCTTGATCAGATATTCGATCCACCTCTTAGCGAGGATTAGATCATCTGTGAGAGCCGTAGCAGCCTCGTCCCAGGAAGGCTGGGCCGTGGCGGCTCCGTCAACAAAAACCGGCAAAGCAGTATCTTTGCCGGGAGCCGGAATATTCCTATGGTAGAAAAAAGTTGCTGGCCATTGTTCGACCGAGTCACTGGCAGAAATTTTGGGATATGCCCGGTCTCGTCTAAGAGAAAAACTAATGGTGCCGGTGATGTAAGGAACACCGGCAGTGATGGAATTCCTCCGGACATGAAAGTAAAACCGGAAGAGAAGCAAACTCGGCCTAATGCCGAGAAAGCCCTCGCAAAGCGCAGCATATGCGCTCATTTCTAGAAGAGAATTGGGAGGAAGATTGTGGAGTTGAACTCCATACTGATCTATCACCTCAGAGAAGAACTCTGAGGGAGGAAAAGACAGACCTCGGTCCAGATGAGTGCCGAAGTGGACTCGCTTGCCCTCGTGTGGGTTGGGGACGGTTTCGCCGGAGCCGCTCCGCCAGTCACCGGCGATGAGCAGCCCCTCCTTCTCCATGTTCTTGAGGCCTGCTTCGTCGAGGGCGCAGGGGATCTAGATTCCCCTGTAGCTTTCCTTCTCCGCTGCAGCTTCCGCCTTCGCCGCCGCTGCCGCTGTCGTCAAGCCAGAGGAAGAAGATGATGAAGCCATTTTTCTCCGGTGAGAAAGTGACCTTAAAGGGGTGGCGCTGGGAGTTTCTATGGGGGAAGGACGAAGAGGCTCGATGCACGCAGGAGGATTGGGAAGGAAGGAAACGACAAAGGACTGGTGGAAAGGAGCAGAAGAAATCTAAACCCCTTATATCCACCTACCTGCACCAAGATTCGTGCAAACGCTACAGTGCAACCGCCACGCGTCATGGAAAGAACTAGGAAGGACCCGCGCGATGATTATGTCGCCTCGATCTCCACGCACGCATTGAAACGGCGCCTCGGTTCCGTGGACCGCGGACCCACCAACGGTCGTCCTAACGGAACGCTGTCAGATGACGTGACTTGACCATGCTTGTGTCAGGTGGCGTTAGAGACCAAGTTCCGGTTTAGTTTGAAAACGAGCTAGAAAATCCGAGTAACCAACTGAAAGGTCCGACTTATTTTTTCAGACCTGGATCGTATCTTTTGTTGTGAAGTTTCAGGAACCCTTCAAGATTCTGCAAGCCGAAGATCAAGCTAGACGATGATAAATCCGACTTTGGATCTTGGAGGCCTCCGGGAGCTGCTGTTGGGGATATACTTTCCGGGTATCCTCACGGTTCCTCACTGACCAGGGTGGCCCACTTCAGGTTAGAGCTTTGCTTCACGGGCGGCCCAGTCAAGGAGAAAGACAGAGTCCAATCCGGCTATGGGAAGGCCCAGAAGACTTACCGACTTAGGCCCATAATGTTACTTGTAGTTCAAGATGTACTCTGTAACCGACTCTTATTCGTAGCCGGATAGATCTCTCCTGTAAACCCTAGGTCGGATATCTATATAAGCCGTCCTAGGGAGAGCCTTTAGGGCACACCCAATACTTTAGACCCTCAACTCGCACAGGCAAAACCCTTGTAACCCATATTCCGGCTCTGCCGTATTACTGGATTGCTAGCAGGAGTAGGATCCGTCCAAAGCCGGCGGATTCAAACCTGGGTAAACTTGTGTGCTCACCGTCTCGGAATACCGTACGTCTCACCCCCTCTCTTCCGCACGCCTCGAGGACCCCCTCATGGCGTACTTGTCATCAATCCGACGACAAGGGACCAATGGGGGTCATGATGATTGAGCCATCTTGGACTCAACCCTACATCACATATCTTCTCAACAAGAGGCTGCCGGATGACCCGACGGATGTGTGACACATCGCACGGCGATCCAAGGCATTTGTCGTCATCAACAACGAACTATACAAGCGCAGCATCACAGGAGTACTCCAATGGTGCGTCTCCAACATGGACGGAAGGACCGTCCTCCTCGACATCCACGAAGGGACTTGTGGGCACCATGCCGGCAGTCGCGCCCTCATCGCCAAAGCTCTACGAGCTAGAATCTACTAGCCCACGGCCATGTGTGATGCCAAGGACACCGTCTAGAGATGCAACGCTTGTCAGCAATTCGCGGACAAACCGCACGCACCTGGTGCAGAACTTCGGCCAATACCATTGGCTTGGCCCTTTGCGCAATGGGGACTCGACATGGTCGGCAAGCTCCCAAAGTCCTCGCGAGGAGGCTATGTCTACCTCCTGGTCGCAATCGACAAATTCACCAAGTGGATAGAGGCCATGCCGGTGACAAACCAGTTAGGAGCCAGCGCCGTCAAGTTCTTCGAGTCCATCGTTTATCGCTTCAGAGTGCCACACAGCATCATCACGGACAATGGAACGAACTTCACCTCTAAGGAGTTCCAGGGTTTTTGCGAGAACCTAGGAATCAACATAAGCTATGCCTCCATAGCTCATCCACAGACCAACGGTCAAGTCGAAAAGGCCAACGGCCTCGTCTGCGGTGGAATCAAGATGCGACTCCTCCGGCCACTCGAGGAAGCCGCTAGATGTTGGCCAGACGAGCTGCAGTCCGTACTTTGGAGCCTGCGCACAACCCCAAATAGTGCCACGGGATATAACCCGTTCTTCATGGTGCACAGCGCCGAAGCAGTGCTACCCGCAGAAGTACGCTTTAAAGCCCCATGGGTAGTCGCATACAGCGAGTAGGAGTCAACACTTGCACGCGAAGACTCCGTCGATCTCCTTGACAAGGCACGGGATATCGCAGCAGAATGATCGATGATCTACCAGCAGAACCTGCGCAACTACCACAGCAGAAGGCTATGCCCCAGATCCTTCGTCGAAGGAGACCTGGTCCTGCGACTGAAGCAGCAAGGGCACCTCAAGCTCGAGTACCCTTGGGAGGGACCATACGTGATTACAGAAGTAATCCCAGGTGGCGCCTATCGCCTCAAAGATTTCGAGACAGGAGTCGCATACTCCATGGACTGGAACGTCGCGCAGTTGCGGCGCTTCTACCCCTAGTGTGGCATCCCGCAAAACCACTACTAGAAATCGCGTTGAATTTGTGCATTGCATCGTCATCATCATGCATTGTTTGCATAAAACTATTTTCGCAACGCCCGATTTGTTTTCCAAACGCCCCATCTTAATTCAAATGCAAAGCCCGGTCTCCGGATTATTTTTGTTTGAGTGCTATCGGTTTGCAAACGGTGTTAATAAAACAAATAAAAATTATATTATTTTTAGTGGGGGCAGTCGAACGGGCCAGATCGAGCGATTCCCGCCCAGGTTTCATCGGTCCAACCAGTCCCACCCATAATCCTAAACCTACCAAACTACCTACCCAGCCCAACCCTCCACCTCACCCCAACCAGTAGCAGGCTGCCACCTCACCTGGCCCTATCCCTCACCCAATCAACTCCTGCCACATCACCCTAACCCTCCCTCTCACCCCAACCACCGAGCCAACCCACTCCCTCCCTGGCCGCTGGGCCCGCGCCCACCTCTCCCCGCGGGACCCACCCCGAGCAGCCCCCGTCCCCGCACGCGCCCACCCCACCTGGAACCTCCCCCCGCTTGCCCTGCCTTCCTTCTCTCGCTCCCACCCCGAGCGCCTCCCCTCCCGCCTCCGGCGAGCCCCGCGACCGCCCGAGCCTCCTCCCAACACCCCCTACCACCTCGCCTCCCCCGCCTCCGCGCGACCCCGCCAACCTCTTCCTCGCCTCCGGCCTCCTCCTCCGTCGCGCGCCCGCGTCCGGCCGCCTCGGACCCCGTTCCTCCCGCCTCCGCCGGCCCCGCTCCTCCCGCCTCCGCCGGTCCCGCTCCGCTCCGCCTCCGCCGGTCCCGCTCCGCCCGCCTCCTCTCCAACCCTCTCCGGCCGACGCGCCTCGCCGGCCTCCTCCCCACCGCAACGCCGCCGCTCGCCTCCAACCACCCTCACCCCGCCAGCGCCGCCTCGGCCCCGAGCCTCCCAGTCGACGAGCCGCCGCCCGTCCGCCCCTCTTCGCCGCCGCCGGCTGCCCTCCTCGCCTCGCGTCCGCCGCTGCAGCCCTTCGGCTCCCTCCATCCGCCATTGAGGCCGACGCCCCTGCTGCCCTGTTCCGGTTGGATGGCGCCCAAGCACATCGACGCCCCGATGGCCTTCCCCAATGCGAGCCGAAGGACCCTCCTGTGTAGCATCAGACGTGCCTCCGAGTGGTGCCTTCGGGGTGTTTGGATACCTCAGACATGAACCCCTCGTGTGGTGGATGAGGTCGTCGACATGACCGGCATCGAGCATGAGTGCGTGTCAAGATTTAACAAGACCTTCACCAAGACAGTATCGAGACAGGTCCTAAGATCGACACTGATCCTCAAGCCCGAAGACTACATCGGACCGGAGACACTCGAAGAAGCATCTACAAGGACTCTACGCGGAATGGAACGACATGATCTTCTTCATGGACAAGGGAAAGTTGCGCGACTCAGAGACCACCGGCAGGAAAAACCGGAACCATAAGATCAACGACAGGGACGCCAAGATCTTCAATCGGAACCGGGGACATCGAGACCCTGGCGCGTCAAGATCTCCTTCCCGGATTCAAGGACTCCGACCGAGTGCGACTAGTACTCCCTCGAGGACGCCAAGTTCTTCACCCCGGACGTCAAGTCTGACCCGACCCGCGGACCCGACAAGGTCTTCGCGACGACAAGATCGACACCAACCAGGGGAAAGTCCGATGCGCCCCCGACGTCAACCAAGTCCGGCTATCCGGTTGCGACAAGACCTTCCTCCCGTACCGAACCCGATCTCGCCGAACCGCGGACCACGGACCTGAGACCGACCCGGAACCCCAAGTTCGTCGAACCCTAATGTGCGAACCCCTTCCCGAAAACCCTATTTTATAATATATACAACTTGTCGCATATTAAATGTTCATGCATGCATCCTTGTCTGTGGTTTGGGGGCCTTATGCCGATTCACCTCTAATTAAATATGGGGACCATATGCGGGCAAATCTAGTCTCATATCGGCCTCATTTAAATTTGATATAGCGAACCGGTGTTGTATTTTGGCCATGTTAATCCAACATTTAAATTGCGGGGTATTTAAATAACTCGAACCATATAATCATTTGTCGGGACCCCTGGTTCCACTTAATATGACCTAATTGCATCACGTCTTTGCTATACCATGCATCATACATGCATCATGCCGATCTTCTGCCGTTGTATTAAATATTGCATCCGGTGTTTCTTCTAGTGTTTTGCTTCTTCGCGGATAAGGCCGTTGAGTTGATGTGAGCTTCGCCCCGATCTTCGGTTGAACCTTCGGCAATGTTTTTCAGGCGAGCATCTCCCCCTTTCTACCTATCTTACTTTTATAGTATTTATTCCCTCCTGTTGATCTATTGCTATCTGTGTTGTGATGCTTTAGTTTTCCGTACCCGTGATATCCCTTGCAGCCCTATATTGCCTTGGACACACCCTATTACCTGTTGTTTGGTAGATAGTTGGACTTGCGCGTCGTAGTCGCTTGCTCAAGTGCTGTTGCGTGTCGTCAAGTGCCACAGTTGTTGATGTATTGCCGCATGTTGATGTTGGAGATGATCATAGTTTTACTTATCGCTCACTTTAATTCCTGTTTAACAACTAAAATTGAAATAAGCAGAGGCATCGGTGGGTGATAGATAATATTTGGTTTCCGAACGCCCACTTGTGTCCCGTAGGACCCCGAGTGCTTGATATCTATTCCTTGATTTATCGCGCTATCCACATCCGGGAGGCTTATGGACCCCCCTGAGCCAGAGCTTGATTCATTCTTATTTCTTGGGGCCACAACTAGTTTGAGGTTTTATTTACTATCCTGTACTTATGCCATGCTTTACTGCTTTATTTAAATTGTGCGAGGAGCACTTGTCTTTGTTAGGAAGCGGAGTGTTTTCGCGGTATCGACAGTCCCAGTTTTGGGATCTGCTGTCGTTTACAGCCATTGGCGCAAACCTTGAGTCCGTCTCGGAGTCAGCTAACTTCGTTGCGGGTAGCTTAATGGGGTGGCCCCCTGAAATATTTCTGAATCCTGTAATTGCTTTGTCGTGGACTGTCTGCTGGGTTGGGTTTTGATTTGGTTTTTCCGAGGCATATCGAGTGTGTGTTGCTATTTGTGCACCCCTGCAGGGTAAAAACTTTCTGAAAGCCGTGTCCGCGGTTATGGACGACTTGGAGCACAGTATCTCGACCATAGACAAGCATAACTAAAGTTTATTGCTATGAATTTGACTTTATAATGACTAGTAATCAGCTTCACTATAATGGAATGGCTAAATAAAACTGCCAACAATTGCTTGCTTGGGTCGTCGCCAGCGACCATTGTATCTGACTAGTAAGTATTGCAACTACAACGGAATGGCTGAATAAAAGTACCAACAACTGCTGGGTTTTGGGGTTATCTCATGCTAATTGTATCTGACTAGTAAGTATTGCCACTATAACGGAATGGTTAACTAAAAGTGCCCACTGCTTACTTTACCAGGATGATTATCTAAACCTGACTAGTAAAGTGCCGCAACTATAACTGAATAAATAAAACTGCCAACTATGTGAGTTCCTCGGTCGACTTCCTCGTTTGGTCTCGAGGGGGGAATACCAGGATGGGATTGTTTGGTGTTAGTATCAGGCTGGTTCCGAATAGGTCTTTCTTACCCCTCTCTGATTGCCGCCAGTTGTATCGAGTCTCTATAGGTTGATTAGTGCATGCTGCCGCTTGATCCACCATACCTATGTAGGCGAGGACCGAATTCTAGTCTCGCCGTGTCTTGGCCTCAAGATCGACGCTCCTCTTTTCCTTTGCCCTCTGTCGGCACCTTTTGTTTAAGCAGGTTTTGAGATCGACGCCGTTAGCGGGGTTACCTTCCGGCTTGGCACAGGCAGGGTTATGGGCGCCATTGGTTATTCTTGGGCTCTTAGCCCCATTTGCATCTTGTCCGTAGCAGGGGCGCTTTATCGTTTTCCGGTGATTTGGATCTTTGTATTGTATATCTGTATTCTTGACTCGTTGAGTCATGTTGTATATATCTGTTACGTGGGTCCCATCGAGGAGTTGTGTAATGTTATTACTGCCGTTTTCCACCCGCACGAAAATGCCTGGTGGGCACCTTCGAATCGTTTCTATGCGGGTTTGGCAGGTTTTCGCTAAAACTTGCATAGGGCCGATTCTGAGGGTGTTACAGAGTGGTATCAGAGCTCAGCAGTTACGATACCCCACAAGTCCAGCCTGTAGGATAACCTAGCTAACGGCCGAAGTAGAGTGTCAAAACTAGTTTTCAAAATCGGTTGGATAGATCTGGTTAGGGCTGCTTTTACTCCTTACCCCTCTGCTATTCTACTCTTACCTCTGCGTGTTTTGAATCCGCTCTCGTCCCTTTCTTCGAGTCCAGGAATTCTCGTGGTTGGGTTCCGTCGTACCTTCAGGGTTTCGCTTCCTTCTTTGATAACGGTGCTCTACCATCCGGTGTTCAAGCCGCCTGAGGAATCCGTCTACTGCGGTACCATTCTTTGTTCCTTGTTTGTGCCTTCCGGTGTTTTCCGACGCGACGACATCATCTACGCCAGATCCGATGCAGAGTCTGCATCACTCCTTTGTTCTGAACCTCGCTTGTCGAGATCTTCAGTCTGATTCCGAGAGTTGGTTGCATAATCCGCCTATTCGTGTGCAGAGTAATGGTTCGAGTGCGGGATGGAGTAGCTACCATACCACTACTCTTATCATTCGCTCTTGTACATCGAATCAGTGGATCCAGCAATTTTACTCCGTCCACGGAAGTTAGGGGTGGCTTTATTTGAGGATACCTCTACCTTCGACCTTTTGTCCCCGGAGTGTTCTCTCGACGATCACGGACAACGACCTCTTGTTAGTGGTGTCGCGAGGATCTACACGAAGCGAGAAGACGCAGATCGCCGACCATCCTTCCGGTACCATGAGGCGGATCTCGAGGGCGAGATCCTTTGTTAGTGGTGTCGAATTGTGGCATCCCGCAAAACCACTACTAGAAAATCGCGTTGAATTTGTGCATTGCATCGTCATCATCATGCATTGTTTGCATAAAACTATTTTCGCAACGCCCGATTTGTTTTCCAAACGCCTCATCTTAATTCAAATACCAAAACCCGGTCTCCGGATTATTTTTGTTTGAACGCTATCGGTTTGCAAACGGTGTTAATAAAACAAATAAAAATTATATTATTTTTAGTGGGGGCAGTCGAACGGGCCAGATCGACCCGAACGACCGCCCCAGGTTTTAAATCGGTCCAACCAGTCCCACCCATAATCCTAAACCTACCAAACTACCTACCCAGCCCAACCCTCCACCTCACCCCAACCAGTAGCAGGCTGCCACCTCACCTGGCCCTATCCCTCACCCAATCAACTCCTGCCACATCACCCTAACCCTCCCTCTCACCCCAACCACCGAGCCAACCCACTCCCTCCCTGGCCGCTGGGCCCGCGCCCACCTCTCCCCGCGGGACCCACCCCGAGCAGCCCCCGTCCCCGCACGCGCCCACCCCACCTGGAACCTCCCCCGCTTGCCCTGCCTTCCTTCTCTCGCTCCCACCCCGAGCGCCTCCCCTCCCGCCTCCGGCGAGCCCCGCGACCGCCCGAGCCTCCTCCCAACACCCCCTACCACCTCGCCTCCCCCGCCTCCGCGCGACCCCGCCAACCTCTTCCTCGCCTCCGGCCTCCTCCTCCGTCGCGCGCCCGCGTCCGGCCGCCTCGGACCCCGTTCCTCCCGCCTCCGCCGGCCCCGCTCCTCCCGCCTCCGGTCCGCTCCGCTCCTGGCCTGTCCGCTCACTTGCCTCCTCTCCAACCTCTCCTCGGCCGCGCCTCGCCCGGCCTCCTCCCCACATAGCGCCGCTGCCTCAACCACCCTCACCCCGCCCGCGCCGCCTCGGCCCAGCCTCCCGTCGGCGGGCGCGCCCGTCCGCCCCTCTTCGCGCGCCCGGCCTGCCCTCCTGCCTCGCGCGTCCGGCCGCTGCAGCCCCGGCTCCCTCCATCCGCCGCTCGCTGAGGCCGACGCCCCTGCTGCCCTGTTCCGGTTGGATGGCGCCCAAGCACATCGACGCCCCGATGGCCTTCCCCAATGCGAGCCGAAGGACCCTCCTGTGTAGCATCAGACGTGCCTCCGAGTGGTGCCTTCGGGGTGTTTGGATACCTCAGACATGAACCCCTCGTGTGGTGGATGAGGTCGTCGACATGACCGGCATCGAGCATGAGTGCGTGTCAAGATTTAACAAGACCTTCACCAAGACAGTATCGAGTCAGGTCCTAAGATCGACACTAATCCTTAAGCCCGAAGACTACATCGGACCGGAGACACTCGAAGAAGCATCTACAAGGACTCTACGCGGAATGGAACGACATGATCTTCTTCATGGACAAGGGAAAGTTGCGCGACTCAGAGACCACCGGCAGGAAAAACCGGAACCATAAGATCAACGACAGGGACGCCAAGATCTTCAATCGGAACCGGGGACATCGAGACCCTGGCGCGTCAAGATCTCCTTCCCGGATTCAAGGACTCCGACCGAGTGCGACTAGTACTCCCTCGAGGACGCCAAGTTCTTCACCCCGGACGTCAAGTCTGACCCGACCCGCGGACCCGACAAGGTCTTCGCGACGACAAGATCGACACCAACCAGGGGAAAGTCCGATGCGCCCCCGACGTCAACCAAGTCCGGCTATCCGGTTGCGACAAGACCTTCCTCCCGTACCGAACCCGATCTCGCCGAACCCGCCGGACCCTGGACCCTGAGACCGGACCCCGAACCCCGGAACCCCAAGTTCGTCGAACCCTAATGTGCGAACCCCTTCCCGAAAACCCTATTTTATAATATATACAACTTGTCGCATATTAAATGTTCATGCATGCATCCTTGTCTGTGGTTTGGGGGCCTTATGCCGATTCACCTCTAATTAAATATGGGGCCCATATGCGGGCAAATCTAGTCTCATATCGGCCTCATTTAAATTTGATATAGCGAACCGGTGTTGTATTTTGGCCATGTTAATCCAACATTTAAATTGCGGGGTATTTAAATAACTCGAACCATATAATCATTTGTCGGGACCCCTGGTTCCACTTAATATGACCTAATTGCATCGCGTCTTTGCTATACCATGCATCATACATGCATCATGCCGATCTTCTGCCGTTGTATTAAATATTGCATCCGGTGTTTCTTCTAGTGTTTTGCTTCTTCGCGGATAAGGCCGTTGAGTTGATGTGAGCTTCGCCCCGATCTTCGGTTGAACCTTCGGCAATGTTTTTCAGGCGAGCATCTCCCCTTTCTACCTATCTTACTTTTATAGTATTTATTCCCTCCTGTTGATCTATTGCTATCTGTGTTGCGATGCTTTAGTTTTCCGTACCCGTGATATCCCTTGCAGCCCTATATTGCCTTGGACACACCCTATTACCTGTTGTTTGGTAGATAGTTGGACTTGCGCGTCGGAGTCGCTTGCTCAAGTGCTGTTGCGTGTCGTCAAGTGCCACAGTTGTTGATGTATTGCCGCATGTTGATGTTGGAGATGATCATAGTTTTACTTATCGCTCACTTTAATTCCTGTTTAACAACTAAAATTGAAATAAGCAGAGGCATCGGTGGGTGATAGATAATATTTGGTTTCGAACCACTTGTGTCCCGTGGGACCCCGAGTGCTTGATATCTGTTCCTTGATTTATCGCTATCCACATCCGGAGGCTTATGGACCCCGAGGCGAGCTTGATTCATTCTTATTTCTTGGGGCCACAACTAGTTTGAGGTTTTATTTACTATCCTGTACTTATGCCATGCTTTACTGCTTTATTTAAATTGTGCGAGGAGCACACTGTACTGTTTAGGAAGCGGAGTGTTTTCGCGGTATCGACAGTCCCAGTTTTGGGATCTGCTGTCGTTTACAGCCATTGGCGCAAACCTTGAGTCCGTCTCGGAGTCAGCTAACTCCGTTGCGGGTAGCTTAATGGGGTGGCCCCTGAAATATTTCTGAATCCTGTAATTGCTTTGTCGTGACTGTCTTGTTGGGTTTTGATTTGGTTTTTCCGAGGCATATCGAGTGTGTGTTGCTATTTGTGCACCGCAGGGTAAAAACTTTCAAAGCCGTGTCATGAGTTATGGACGACTTGGAGCACAGTATCTCGACCATAGACAAGCATAACTAAAGTTTATTGCTATGAATTTGACTTTATAATGACTAGTAATCAGCTTCACTATAATGGAATGGCTAAATAAAACTGCCAACAATTGCTTGCTTGGGTCGCCAAATGACCATTGTATCGACTAGTAAGTATTGCAACTACAACGGAATGGCTGAATAAAAGTACCAACAACTGCTGGGTTTTGGGGTTATCTCATGCTAATTGTATGTCGACTAGTAAGTATTGCCACTATAACGGAATGGTTAACTAAAAGTGCCCACCGCTACTTTACCGGGATGATTATCTAAACGACTAGTAAAGTGCCGCAACTATAACTGAATAAATAAAGCGCCAACTGTGGTGAGTTCTCGGTCGACTTCCTCGTTTGGTCTCGAGGGGAATACCAGATGGGATTGTTTGGTGTTAGTATCAGGCTGGTTCGAATAGGTCTTTCTTACCCCTCTCGATTGCCGCCCGGTTGTATCGAGTCTCTATAGGTTGATTAGTGCATCTTTGCGCTGCCGCTTGATCCATCATACCTATGTGGCGAGGACCGCCAATTCTAGTCTCGCCGTGTCTTGGCCTCGATCTTGGCCTCCTCTTTTCCTTTGCCCTCTGTCGGCACCCCTTTTGTTTAAGCAGGTTTTGAGATCGACGCCGTTAGCAGGGTTACCCTTCCGGCTTGGCCTGGGCAGGGTTATGGACGCCATTGGTTATTCTTCAGGGCTCTTAGCCCCATTTGCATCTTGTCCGTAGCAGGACGCTTTATCGTTTTCCAGGTGATTTGGATCTTTGTATTGTATATCTGTATTCTTGACTCGTTGAGTCGCTGTTGTATATATCTGTTCTGTGGGTCCCATCGAGGACTGTTGTGTAATGTTATTACTTCGTTTTCCACCCGCACGAAAATGCCTGGTGGGCACCTTCGAATCGTTTCTATGCGGGTTTGGCGGGTTTTCGCTAAAACTTGCATAGGGCCGATTCTGAGGGTGTTACACCTAGTCATCTTTTTTTCTTACATTACAAATAAGACTATTTAGTCAGGCTACTTAGCCACACATTGTACCTCGTACTGTTCTGCGAATAAATAAAGCTAAGTGCCCCGAAAACTCTATGTTCTTCTTTATTTTTCTGGCAATATTTTCACTCGGGAGGCTACGCCACCCTTTACATATTCGTTCTATGAACAAGCCATAGTATCCCGAGTAGCTGACGCAATATCAATCGAACCCTTGATAAAACACCAACCCAGTTGCAACGCACCTAACAGGTTGGCAAGGTGCTGAGATAAAA
Source organism: Avena insularis (assembly GCA_023614405.1). NCBI lineage: Eukaryota > Viridiplantae > Streptophyta > Magnoliopsida > Poales > Poaceae > Avena > Avena insularis. The sequence continues at coordinate 151,018,029 of CM042690.1, forward strand.
CAAGTCAGGCTAACGAAAAGGAACTACCGAGTACAAATACACTCGCAAAACATATAAGCTAGCAAGCTCTTTACATATCAAGTAATTACATATATCCACATGAACTTTTACAACACTGGTATACTTATGTGCAGGATACAAATAGGTTTGCCACTAGAGACCGCCATATGCTCAGTTTTGCCACTAGTGCAGAATGGTGCTCAGTTTTGCCACTATTTCGAGCCCAGCTGCTATGGCGACGCCAATCGGCCAGTTTAAATGAGCATAACAAATTAAAAAATTAAAAAAAATTAAAAAAATATACACATAGTCTTCTAATGTCATATACTAACGATTCAAGTTTATAAACAAGGTCTACATACATTCAAACGAAAAAATCATGAATACATGATAAACAAGGTCTACATACATGAATACATGAAGTTTTTGTTTGAATGTATGTAAACCTTGTTTATCAACTTGAATCGTTAGTATAAGACATAACAAGACTATCTGCGCAGGTTTTTTATTTTTTTGATTTTTTTTAATTTTTTATGCTCATTTAAACTGGCTTGTTGGCGTCGCCATAGCAGCTATGCCCGAAAAAGTGGCAAGACTGAGCACCATTTTGCGCTAGTGGCAAAACTGAGGATATGGCAGCCTCTAGTGGCAAGCCAATAATTAACCCCAAATAAAACTACTACTGCAGCAGAAGAACGTTTGTTTGTTCCTCAAAGAAGTCGACAATTTCCTCTGCTGGGCGATCTACCGCCTGGTAATAAGGAACCATGTTCCAGGTCGAACCTACCGGTGGACTCGACGGCCCAGCAGCAACAGCCGCAATGTCCACATCAGGCCTATGCAGTCGCACCAGCGACAAAGCAGCCTTGGCACCAGCCACTAACTGATGTCGCACGCACTCACGAACTGCACTCAAATCCTGGAATCTCACCAGGAGGGCCAACAGGCTTGAAGGGACAGCGTCCGGTGGAAACATCGTCTGATAGATGTGCCTGAGGCACGACTGCGCCTTCTTCAGAAAATGAAGCACTCGAGAAGCACGATCCTACAGGGTCACAAGTGTAATTGCACGGTCATGATCCACCCAGAAGTACCCACTCGCCTGTAGCTGCTCCTGGGTCAAATCATGCATTCGAACAGCGATCCGATCTCTTTCATCCTGCGGATGGCGAGCACTGACAACTACACCACACAAAAGCAAAGTGTGAAAGACAGGTATCGCCGCGACTGACTAAAGGAAAAGATAAGAGGATAGAAGGCTAACATTTGAACTACTCACTCAGCTGGGCCACCTCCTCCAATAGGTACTTCTCGCGAGCAGAGGCTTTCTCCGCCTTCGACTTCCATACATCGGTGCTACCGCAGAGAATGGGCAACTCACGCTCTAGTTGTTTAATACGATCGCGCAGTCGCGAAAGCAATGACAACTTCTCCACCTTCGAACGAGGCCGCGCCAAGTTCTCATCGGCATAGGGAGGATCATATGGATCACACAAAGGAGCACTCGATGTACCCTATGATACATTGCAAATGTATCTATAATTTTTGATGTTCCATGCTTGGTTTTATCTACTTTCTTGTGTTTTGTCCACACTTTGGAGTACTTTTCATATGATTTCTTGGACTAACCTATTAAAAAGAGCCACAGTGCCAGTTGCCTGTTTTCTGCTGTTTTTGGTTCCAGAAAGTCAGAAAATGAATATTCTCGGAATTGGACGGGACAAAAGCCAATATGCCTATTTTTCCCGAAGATACTTGGAGCCAGAATACGAGACGGAGAAGGCCTAGAGGGTGCCCACACCACCTGGTGGCGCGGGCCAGGCCAGGCCGTGCCAGGGGGTGGTGTGGGCTCCTTCGGCACCCCCTCGGTCTCCCCTCTCGCCTATAAGATCCTCCTGATGCATAAACCCTAGATGGTCAATCAGAAATCCACGAAAAGTTCCGCAGCATCGTCACCACCGAAGGGGAGATTCGTGGGACAGAAAGTCTCTGTTTCGGCACCCTGCCGGGACGGGGAAGTGCCCCTGGAGCCATCTCCATCGATCTCCACCACCATCTCCATCACCGTTGCTGATTCCCATGATGAGGAGGGAGTAGTTCTCTCTCGGGTCTAAGGGTTCTACCGGTAGCTATGTGTTCATCTCTCTCTATGCATGATCTTATTGAGATCATGAGCTTGTAATCTATAGATCTACCTTGCTACTCAAGTGCTTTAATAGATCTCTGCTCTCCCCATGTGTGTGAAAGTGACAGCGTGCACACCATGGTGGCACTTAGGCTAGAGATTACAAATACTTGTTATGAGTTATATTTGGAGTTGGATGTCTTTATGAAATTGTGGTGTTTATTGGAACCATCTAGTACTCAAGGTGACAGTGTGGGGTTTTCTAGATGGGAAAGGCTTACTTTGAGGTGTGCTGTTATAGCCCTACCATGGATTAGAGTGTCCAACCGGAGAGTAGTTCAGCGTAGTATCATAAAGAAGAATATATTTATATGAGAGTGTTCACTAGTGAAAGTATGATCCCTAGGCCTTGTTTCTAAGCACTGAAACACCGTTTGCAATTAGATCTGTTACATGTTTGCTTGCTTCCTTCTTTATTTCAGTTTGCCTTTAGTCTTTTCCCACGTCAACCACACGCCATCAAGCTATTTTCTATCACCATTACCACTTATAATTATCTATACCACTTGTATTTCACTATCTCTTCGCTGAACTAGTGCACCTATACACCTGACAAGTGTATTGGGTGTGTTGGGGACAGAAGAGACTTCTTGTATCTTGATTGCAGGGTTGCTTGAGAGGGGATACCTTTGATCACTTCCTCCCTGAGTTCGATAAATCTTGGGTGATCCACTTAAGGGAAAACTTGCTGTTGTTCTACAAACCTCTGCACTTGGAGGCCCAACAACTGTCTATAAGAATAGAAGTACGTAGACATCAAGCTATTTTCTGGCGCCGTTGCCGGGGAGGTAAGCTAAAAGGTATTCACACCGGAGGATTAAAGAAGAAGAGCCTCCCATGGCAAACGCCTATTTTCTAGCGCCGTTGCCGGGGAGGTAAGGTAAAAGGTACTCACATCCTCCGGTGTGAGTGCTCGAAGTTATTTCCTTTAGATTCTGCAATTTTGTCTTTTTGTTTCTTGTTTTCACTAGTTAGGCTTAATGGAAAACAACAACAAAATTAGAGAGCTTTATAGTATTTACCTTGAGTTAGGACATGAAGTGTTTGAAGAGAAAATTAAAAAACCTATGGAACTTTATTTGCATGCTAATAGCAATGTTGTTAGTATGAATTCTTTGGACACCATTATTGCTAATGATATGGAAAAGTCTAAGCTTGGGGAAGCTAGTTTTTATGAAAATGATCTTTTTAGTTCCCCACCTTTAGAAGATAGCTATTCTATTGCTTATGATGATACCAAACCTCCAATATATGATGATTACAATGATGAATATGATATTTTCAGTCCACCTACTATTGAGGAGGAAATTAATTATGAGTACAATATGCCTCCTATATTTGATGATTATGGTGATGAGAATAATGATGATAGCTATTTTGTTGAATTTGCTCCCACCATAATTAATAAGAATGACTATGCTTATGTGGAGAGTAATATTGATTATATGCATGTGGCTCATGATAAGAATGTTTCATGTGATAGTTATATTGTTAATTTTATTCATGATGCTACTAAAAGTTATTATGAGAGAGGGAAACATGGTTTTATGTATCTCAACAATATTAAGTTTCCCCTCTTTATGTTGAAAGTCTTGAAGTTGCACTTGTTTTGCTTTACTATACTTGTTGCTTTGTGCTTTCATGACTTGTTTCTTTACAAGATTCCTATGCATAGGAAGTGGGTTAGACTTAAATGTGCTTTGAATTTGCTTCTTGATGCTCTCTTTTACTTCAATTCATATTTCTTATGTGAGCATCTTCTCAAACTATCATGTCTAACTTAAAGGCGTTAAAGAAAAGTACTTATTGGGAGATAACCCAAAAGTTTTAGATGAGTCTTGGAAGTTATTACTTCAGTAATAACCGCTCCTTATCCTTTTTATTTGCTTTTTGTGCCAAGAGTAACATTTAATGAGAGAGAAGTAATGATTGGGAAAGTTGCTGTCCCGAAACAGATTTATGTGCTTCACCATAAATATTCGTGTAAAATCTCTGTAAGTCCTTTTGAGGCGTGAATTTTTGTGCTTCTGCCCCAGGTTGTTATCTAACTTTCGTTAGTTCAACACTTTTTGCTTTGAGCAACAGAAGGTCTTCAAAATAATTCGTCTTTACCTGCTGGTCTGTTTTGAAAGCTTTCTGCCATTTTCTGCATTTGCTTCTTGTTGGTTCCTTTTTGCGTTCTTTTGGGGAATTGATCTTTTTGAGGGAAGTGCTATAGTAGCTAGTGTTTTAATGGAAGTTTTATTGGGGTTGGAACTGAACCTAAAGACTTATTATCTTCAGTGCACTAATGTTGCTAATAAAGATTGTGTGAAGTTTTGTATGAAGGAAAAATTTCAGGTGTATGGAGAGAATGATGTAATGAGATGAATAATGGACTAATTCTCAAGCTTGGGGATGGCACCCGTGTCACCCCAAGAAATATCCAAGAAGTACAAGCATCAAAGCTTGGGGATGCCCAAGGCATCCCCTTCTTCATCGATAAAAATCTCAGGTTTCTTCCAAACACTTCATTTTTATTGTTTCATGCGCAGCTGTGTTGTTCTTGGAGCGGCTTCGTTTTTGTTTTTGATTTTCGTTTTCTTAGTTTGCTGAATAAATTGGTTGGACCCCCTCTTTCATGCATTGGTTTTCAAATAGTTTTGTTTGGATTGGAAAAGAGTAGGAAAATTTCATGCTTAAGTGGTAAAGAGAGCTTGTTTTTGACTGTGGCCTATGCGTTGTCATGCCATGCTTGATATTGTTTTAGCTTTATGCTTAGTATTCTTTGCTATAGCATGACTTTTTATAAACAATTGAGATTGCTTAATGTGCCTTGGATGAATCATGTGTTGTTTTAGCATATTAAAGCATAGTATAGTGGTATTCTCCTTTGATGCTTTATTTGGGTTGACTTGGCGCATTCTCACACCATGTTATGACTATCTCAAGTCACCATAAGCCTTTATGATCCTTTAGTTTTCAACTTGTAGTATCACTTTATGCTTTGATCAATGATGTTTTGTTGCTCTGCATGATTATGGCCATTATTGCTCTCTTAGTTTGTCTCTCCCAGTGTTTTGCTAGCCTCCGTAACCAAGTATGAGTTCCACTCATGCATCCAACTCCTAAAACCAAGTTATTCCAAAGAGTTCACCATACCTACCTACTAGCATATGCTATTCCAAGTATATTCATGTTTTTGTTTACCTTCCAAATTAAACTTGTTATGAGAAAACTAGTGATTAAAGCTCTCACGAACTTGATGGCACACTTTACTTTTCTTGCCCTTAATAAACTTGAACCATTGTGTCGTCTATGTTGTATGTGCTTGAACTTATTTGTTGGGGATTAGCAGAACCATGTTGTCATGGGGAACGCTTTCAACATTGCACTGGTACTTTGTACCTAGTTGATATCATGCTCTTTTGTCTATGGATGTCGTCGGTGTGAAATGAAAGGGGATCTTGTAAGTCCATGGAGTTATGTATGTGTGTTAGAGAAACGCCTGGGCCACTGGTCTAATCCATGCTGTCATGGTGGAAACCTGCAGTGTAACCATAATGAGCTGTCTATGAAGCATTCTTCTTATAAAAAAAGAGTCCTATATTGAGAAAATAGAGAAAAATAAAAGAAAAAAGAGATTATGAAAAGAGGAAAGAGAGAAAAAAGCACCATATTCCCATGGTAAATAAGAAGATTGCTGAGATGCTTGTTGTCTACTTGCCTTGTCATTTTGATATGTGAATTTTTTCGTATCATCGGGCAAGGGGTACCCTGTTGGCGGTTCTCTATGATACACATGTACTTACGATGACAAGAACTTACCGGTGACTAAACTTGAGTAGCATGAGGAGCGGCCCTCGTATTCAAGGGACATGAGATTTCTAACTTATACTTCGTCAAGCATGTACACCATAGTTTGTTCACTTTAACCTTAATCACTTCAAGATGCTTATGATAGGGGCAATGAGATCTGAAAGCTATAAGTACCATAATTTTTGGAAGCTCTTTATGAAACTTGAATCTCTGCTTCCTTTTATGAAGACCTTTCTTCCACTTATATATTGAGTCTCCACCTTCTATCTTCATGCACTTACTTTGAGAGCATAGTGGCCATTCTTAGTTCTATGTGCATTGTCCCAAGACTAGTTGATTGATGCATAACTTGATATTGCTTGTTTTAAACTATTTGTATCTAGTCACTCTTATGAACTTTGAAGGTGTCCTATGCATTTATGTTTGCTACTCTATGAGGGACAAACTGAATCTATTATGCTATGTTTTCTTTATGTGAAACAAACAAACGTCTTGCAAAGAATTGTTATTCATGAATCTTTCGTTTGTGCCTTTTCATGTTGCAACATAGTTTCTTTGTCTTATTGGTAGAACTTTGTCTTTCATGTTATGATTGAAGTACTATGATCCCAGCATTGAATGTTTTACAAGTACTTTGATCAAGTTTATGATGGTGCATGTCACCTCAAAAATTATTCTTTCTTTTTATCACTCACCTACTCGAGGACGAGCAGGAGTTAAGCTTGGGGATGTTGATACATTGCAAATGTATCTATAATTTTTGATGTTCCATGCTTGGTTTTATCTACTTTCTTGTGTTTTGTCCACACTTTGGAGTACTTTTCATATGATTTCTTGGACTAACCTATTAACAAGAGTCACAGTGCCAATTGCCTGTTTTCTGCTGTTTTTGGTTCTAGAAAGTCAGAAAATGAATATTCTCAGAATTGGACGGGACAAAAGCCAATTTGCCTATTTTTCCCGGAGACACTTGGAGCCAGAATACGAGACGGAGAAGGGCCAGAGGGTGGCCACACCACCTGGTGGCGCGGGCAGGCCAGGCCGCGCCAAGGGGTGGTGTGGGCCCCTTCGGCGCCCTCTCGGTCTCCCCTCTCGCCTATAAGAGCCTCCCGATGCATAAACCCTAGATGGTCAATCAGAAATCCACGAAAAGTTCTGCAGCGCCGTCGCCACCGAAGGGGAGATTCGGGGGATAGAAAGTCTCTGTTTCGGCACCCTGCCGGGACGGGGAAGTGCCCCTAGAGCCATCTCCATCAATCTCCACCACCATCTCCATCATCGTTGTTGATTCCCATGATGAGGAGGGAGTAGTTCTCTCTCGAGGCTAAGGGTTCTACCGGTAGCTATGTGTTCATCTATCTATGCATGATCTTATTGAGATCATGAGCTTGTAATGTATAGATCTATCTTGCTACTCAAGTGCTTTAATAGATCTCTTCTCTCCCCATGTGTGTGAAAGTGACAGCGTGCACACCATGGTGGCAATTAGGCTAGAGATTACAAATACTTGTTATGAGTTATATTTGGAGTTGGATGTCTTTATGAAATTGTGGTGTTTGTTGGAACCATCTAGTACTCAAGGTGACAGTGTGTGGTTTTCTAGATGGGAAAGGCTTACTTTGAGGTGTGTCGTTATAGCCCTACCATGGATTAGAGTGTCCAACCGGAGAGTAGTTCAGCGTAGTATCATAAAGAATAATATATTTATATGAGAGTGTTCACTAGTGAAAGTATGATCCCTAGGCCTTGTTTCTAAGCACTGAAACACTTTTGCAATTAGATATGTTACATGTTTGCTTGCTTCCTTCTTTATTTCAATTTGCCTTTAGTCTTTTCCCACATCAACCACACGCCATCAAGCTATTTTCTATCACCATTACCACTTATAATTATCTATACCACTTGTATTTCACTATCTCTTCGCCGAACTAGTGCACCTATACACCTGACAAGTGTATTGGGTGTGTTGGGGACACAAGAGACTTCTTGTATCTTGATTGTAGGGTTGCTTGAGAGGGGATACCTTTACCACTTCCTCCCTGAGTTCGATAAACCTTGGGTGATCCATTTAAGGGAAAACTTGCTGCTGTTCTACAAACCTCTAAACTTGGAGGCCCAACAACTGTCTACAAGAATAGAAGTGCGTAGACCTCACCCTACCACGAATCAAGCAAAAAGCAAATAAGAGACCAAGAATGCATTTGGCAAAGGGCATATATGCATTCAGACACAGGAAAAGTTTTGATTGGGACACTCCCACAAAATCATAGTTCCATAAAGCAAAAGGCTAAACCACTGCAGCTATTACAGATGAAGACTAAGGTGCAGCATGTTTCTTCAACTTTGACTTAGGCCTCGGGGGCTTCATCGCATCTGTGGCAGTCTCCAACGCCACAGACTTGCTGGTAGTACCCCCAGAAGCCGTAGCCTTCGCTTGACGCCGCTCTTCGGAGTACTTGGCGAGTGTCTCGATAAGCTGGGGACCGTAATTTTTGCATTTACCAGCATAGGGAGCAAAAACTACCTGCTGGCCTCCAGCGTCGACAGGCATCGCCTCAGAGATAGCTCCGGGATCCATCTCCACGCCATGGGCCTGCACCATTACGAGTGCCATGGTGGCCCCGACGGAGAGCTGCGAATTTTTGAAGTCCGCGGGGATTCCTCTAGCCAGGGATTCCACCAGGTTGTCGAGGTTGTCGATCATCCCACCCTTGGGAGTCAAGTCCTCACGGATGCGACTGAGCACATCCTTGGCCTTCCCGAGCGTCTCCTAGAGGGAAGCGTTGCGGTCCTCGACTGCGGCGATGGCACCAGCCAAAGCATCCGCGTGACACAAAGATTGGGCATCAAAACTCAAGACGCCGGCATCTGCATACACAAAAGCATTAGTACAACAATCACACGTTAAAGCACAGAAGAGCAAGACATATCCAGATGAAAAAGTCATACCTGAGAGGGACATGGCAATCGAGAGAAGCTGCTCCTCGAACATCCTCTCCCTCTTAGCAGTGGAGGCAAGGAGATCCTGCTCTCTCTTCCGCGACTCCTCCAAGGCTGCGACTGCCTCGTCACGATTCTTTGTCGCTGCGGCCAATGTTTTCTCCAATGTAGAAGCATGGCGAAGTAATTCATTATGCTCAGCTACAACATACAGAGAGTGTTACCAAATCGAATCAATAATATTTGCAAAATACAAAGACGAAGACAAAACTTACTTTCGACAATGCGATGGTGATTGTCTAGTCGCGCATGCTATCGACCCATGTTACGGACCTGCTCCGCCAGGCGGGAAGCTTCCTTCACGATGAGCTGCATCAGAGACATTTCAAGTTCAAGTAAAGCACGCCAAGAATAAATTCGACTGGCAACTATAAGATACTTACATGATCCTCCACAGACTCCAAAGGAGGCTATTGCACAGTCATCCGGGTAACCATCTGATGCTCCACAGCATGCGGGGAACTCGATGAGTTATGCCCAAAGTGGGCCACCAATGGAGGAGAAGGAGACCGCGAAACCACCTTCTTGGACTTGGAGTCCGCGACTCCGGACTCCTTCAAAAATTGGACGTCGTTAGAAGACGACGTCGCCAATTGACTCAAACACACAATCAGACAAGAGCTTCAAGACAGATGACAACTCAAAGAAGAAACCAAAATGAATTCACGAATATAGAACTTACCAGTCAAATCTATCAAGATTGAAGGACTGCTCCTCCGACTCCGACGATTCCTTTGGCAGTCGAAGCTTCTTCCGGGCAGGAGGAGCCATAGAGCGCATAGGAACGGCAGGTATCGGCTCCTCCGCACCGATAGATGGGCCCTCTGGAGTCGAAGGAGATGAAGCATCCGAATCCTTGCTGCGAGAACGCTTGTGATTGTCCGGACCGCTGGACTCGGGGGCTTCCTCCTCCTCTTCAAGTGGTACGGTCGATTCCGACTCGTCCTCTTCATCTACTTCGCAAGGAATAACCCCCTCAGGAAGAGGGGGCAAACTAGGAGATACTTTCCAATCCTGCATTCAAAAAACAATTCATTATACATCAAGAAACTAGAAGCAATCAACAAAACAAGCTACTTCGTAGCACAATTCTACTTCGGGAGGAGGGTTAGAGGCGTCAAAGGGAGGCACGACTGGTTCACCTGGGAGAACCTCCTTGGTGGTGTACTTTGTCACCAGTCGCAACCTCTTATCTACTTCACCCGCAGAAATTCCATCGGCAGATACGCGTGTGGCATCATCCGCACTAGCCCATTGGAACATGGGGTGGACTCTAGCCTGCAAAGGCTGGATGCGACGGCGCAACCATGTGCGAATAAGGGCGGCGCCTCCCTCTTCTTTACAGATGCGGCTCTCGAGGTCGCAGACGCTCTTGTACAGCACTTCCGTCTCCTCGGACTCGCCAGGCATCACCATGTTCTTCCAAGAACGTCTCCTCCTGCATGGCATCGCGGGATCGAAGGGCGCGAGTCCGTAGTGCTCTCCATTGGCCTTCTGGTCGCGGATGTAGAACCACTTGTCTCTCCACCCTTGGACGGACGCCATGAGCTTGATATCAAATATGTGGTGGAGGAGTCGACATGGATTCCGCAGCCTCCTACGTCGTAGACTATGGAACCAGATGCTGACTGGCGCTTCAGCTTGAAAATCCTCTTAAAGAGGCCAAAGTGTGGCTCGATTCCGAGCCAGCACTCGCAAAGTATAATATAGCGGGCGATGTGGAGAATAGAGTTTGGGGACAGCTGATGCAGCTGGAGCCCGTAGAAGCAATGGAGGCCCCTGAAGAAAGGATGCAGGGTTAGAGAAAGATCGCGGATGATGAACGCTAGGAACATCACCCGGAAACCAGCAGGAGAACAAGGAGTTACCTCACCACCTGGCACTCGCGAGTCATCCACCACAGATGACAGAACTCCATCTTAACGCAGGAGATGGAGCTCAGAGGATTTGATGATGGACGCGCGCCACGCACCATTGGTGACGCGGGTACCCGCACCCTTCTTCTTCCCGGCGCAGTGGTGGAGCCACCCTTCTTCTTGGCAGCAGCAATGGCGGCGGCAGACTCAGTGGTGGTGTCTTCCTTCTTTTTCCCCATCTTGTGATTGCGGTGCGAGCGGAGGAAGTAGCTCGGGAACACGCAGAGTTCGTCTAGCGCAACGAAAAGGATGAGCTCTAGGAAGTAGAGAGCAGCGGCAATGCCGATGAAAGTACAAGCAGAGAAAGGGCAGATGGGAAAATTACCGCAGCTGCGCTGCTACTTCACCCCCTTGCGGATGCCATCCAACGGCCAGCAGAAACCCTACTGGATGCATGGCGCACATCGCGGTCGACACGTGGAGAGGGCAAAACACGAATCATCCCCCACTATCTCCATTATGCGCGGAAATCATGGAGATGCAGTTAAAACGAAAGATTACGCATGCCCGGTCAAATCAAAGTCAGAAAGTGGGACCCACCGCTTGTCACGTCCTGTCAAAACCGCTCACGCGGGCAACTGAGGTCATCATATCGTCAGCACTGATGTCATCAAGATGAGCACTAGAAGACTTCGACTACTTTAGCCCTTGATCGAGTCTTCGACTCCACCAAGCACTCGGGGGCTACTCCCATAGGGAGCGCTGGTCGCGCACCCTACGATTTTCTTTTATGCAGGAATATAAACATTCAAAGCATACCCAACCACTCGAATCTACGATTCGACTATGGATCATGGGTTACGCCCATAGGGAGCACCGAAAGCAAATTCGACTGAAACAAGCAACAAAAGACGATAGCAGTCGCAAAATTTTAGTCCCTGCCTGAGTCTTCGACTCAACCAGGCACTCGGGGTCTACTCCCATAGGGAGCGCTGGTCGCGCACCCTATGATTATTTGTACACCGTACTATGTCTTGATAACATCCACACTCGAATGCTGTGGCGACTCCGCCTCCTATTTTCCCTACAAAGAGACTGCATCTCCTGGGCCACCCGAATCATCTCCGTGATGATCAAAAATTCGGATGCCGCGCTTACAGCGTGAAGATAAGACCTGAATAAGGCCTGGCAACGCATCTACTGCGCACTACCTGACATGGGTATACCCTGTCGGTACTCGAGTTTGGTATATACGGTCCAGATATGGTGGAAGCCCACGGCGTTGCCACGGCCCAATAAAGATTTCGAGTGACCTACGAACTCTCAATAACTTGTGAAACAAGAACAAGTCTAAAGATAGAAAGTTTGAAAGGCAAACCCTAACCTTTAACCGACTCGACCTGCTACCCGAGACCTAGCCTATCTATATAAAGGCTAGGAGGGGGCGGCGAGGAGCACACATCCAACCCTAGTTTCCACAACCCTCACCAGATTGCATCTGTGCACCATTGTAATCTTCGATTCCTTCGTTAATTCCACGAGCAGACAAGCAGGAGTAGGGACCTCTACGAGGCCTGAACCTGGGTAAACCTTGCGTCCCTATGTGCTTGTTTGCTAGCCGATTGATGCTTCTAGTGCACCCTCCTTCTCCAAAACCCAAGTCCATAACAATGGGCATTGATGAGTTAAACCCTCGTCACTACCAGAAACATATCCGTACCTATAGGTACGATGAACATGCCTTGACGGGCGCGTCGAGTGCTCACACCCATACACTGGAATTTGACTTCTATAAGACCTCTGTGGCTTGAGTCGAATTACGCCAGCACCTTTCCGAATTCGAGTCTGGGGACTCGGGTTTGAGTAGATTGCATTGTTTTTCCCAAAGGCAGTTAACTGATACCGATACATCAGTTAAATCAGGCACGCCTATCAACAATCCCTATGACATGAACTGAATAGTCGAAAAAATACTCAATCATATATTCGAATGTCTTCATAAAGTCCCCAGTCGAATCTATGATTCCACTGGACACTCGGGGGCTACTGACATGGGTATACCCTACAGGTACTCGAGTTTGGTATATACGGCCCGAATACTGCGGAAGCTCACGGTGTTGCCAAGGCCCAAATGGAGAACTCGAGTGGCCCACGGACTCTCGGTTGCTTGCGAGACAAGAAGAAGCCAAAGATAGAAAGTTTAAAGGGAAAACCCTAACCTGTAACCGACTCGACCTGCTACCCGAGACCTAGCCTATCTATATAAAGGCTAGGAGGGGGCGGCGAGGAGGACACACGCAACCCTAGTTTCCACAACTCTCGCCAGATTGCATCTGCGCGCCCCTATAATCTTCGATTCCTTCGTTAATTTCAAGAGAAGACAAGCAAGAGTAGGGACCTCTACAAGGCCTGAACCTGGGTAAACCTTGTGTCCATGTGTGCTTGTTTGCTAGCTGACTGATGCCTCCAGCGCTCCCTCCTTCTCCAAAACCCAAGTCCATAACAATGGGCATTGATGAGTTAAACCCTCGTCACACAGACTCCATCTTCCATTGCTAGGTCACCTGGATCAGCTCCACGACTGTTGTCGATGTCCGTGCTCCCAGCTATTGCTGAGGTGTTGAGCTCGCTGAGGGTGCTGATTGGTGGCGGGAACCACGACGCTAGAGCAATCGCGGGTGTAGTTGGCTGGTCAGGCATGCGAAGCGTGCCCATCTGACCAACCTGGAAGCAGAAGATCCCAATCGCCATGCTGATTCCATCGCCTACAGACTTAAAATCCGGGTGAGTGGCTGGCGTGTGGACGGTGAAGTCGAATATGCCGAAAAGCTGGCGAATCTCCACTGTTGCGGAGTTATAGATCACGGTTGATGGGGCCAAAGAAGCCGCGACATCAGCACTCCCAATTCCCACAGATGGCGCTAATTAACGAGGGTTTAACTCATCAATGCCCATTGTTATGGACTTGGGTTTTTGAGAAGGAGGGAGCGCTGGAGGCATCAGTCGGCTAGCAAACAAGCACACAGGGACGCAAGGTTTACCCAGGTTCAGGCCTCGTAGAGGTCCCTACTCCTGCTTGTCTGCTCTTGGAATTAACGAAGGAATCGAAGATTACAGGGGCGCGTAGATGCAATCTGGCAAGAGTTATGGAAACTAGGGTTACGTGTGTCCTCCTTGTCGCCCCTCCTAGCCTTTATATAAATAGGCTAGGTCTCGGGTAGCAGGTCGAGTCGGTTACAGGTTAGGGTTTTCCCTTTAAACTTTCTATCTTTGGCTTCTTCTTGTTTTGCAAGCAACCGAGAGTCCGTGGGCCACTTGAGTTCTCCATTTGGGCCTTGGCAACGCCGTGGGCTTCCGCAGTATTCAGGCCATATATACCAAACTCGAGTACCTGTAGGGTATAGCCATGTCAGTTACAGTGTAAATCTATCTCCACTCCAGTTGATACAGCTTCTAAGCTTGCAGCTCAGTCTAGTGATCCTGTGGCTCATCCTACAGAATATCACAGTATTGCAGGAGGTCTCCAATACCTCACTTTCACTCGGCCAGATATCTCCTATGCAGTACAATAGATATGTCTTCATATGCATGATCCATGGGCTAATCACTTCCTCCTTGTGAAGCGTGTTCTACGCTACATTCGTGGCACCACCAACTATGGTCCCACTTTGTATCGACGCACATCGAACAAATTGCTGGCCTACTCTGATGCTGACTGGGCAGGTTGTCCAGACACTCGATGGTCTACTTCAGGCTATTGTGTGTTCCTCGGCACGAATTTGGTGTCTTGGTCGGCTAAGCGGCAGCACACTATTTCCCGATCGAGTGCGGAGGCTGAGTATCGGGCGGTAGCAAATGTGGTGGCTGAATCTTGTTAGCTTCGACAGCTACCCTTGGAGCTTCATCGACCGGTGCATGATGCTTCAGTGGTCTTCTGTGACAATTTGAGCTCTATTTACATGACACAGAATCCAGTGCATCACCAGCATACCAAGCATGTGGAGATTGATCTACACTTTGTCAGAGATCGTGTGACAATTGGCGAGGTTAAGGTCCTACATGTTCCTAGTTCATCACAGTTCACGGACATCTTCACCAAAGGATTACCATCGCCTCTCTTCTTGGACTTTCAGGACAGTCTCAACATTCATCGGCTGCCTAGTTTTGACTGAGGGAGGGTGTTAGAATACATATCATACACGTGTTTGTATAGATGTAGGATACGTATGCAAGTGTATTCCTTGTATATATGTCCATGTTGTATACAACCGGGACTCCTTGCAATCCTCTTATATAATGAGCAATATAAGGCCATCTAACGTGTGGATTCCCCTATCTTACAATAACCTCAAAGGTTCCTCCCATGGGAAGCATTAGCGCACACCCGACAAAAACGCCATAAGGATTCTACAAAGAGAATACCTGAGTCGAAATTTTCTTTGGATAATTAGAGACATGAGCCTACAATGCAATACAAATATTTGATTATAGCCTCGGGGGGCTACTCCCATCAAGAGAGTTGTCGAGCACCCGATAGAAAGACTTCGTTCTACATATAAGGTTAAAGCATGATCCGAAGCAATATTATCCTCATGTGTCGAAAGCACACCCAATAAAATAACAACTCCGGTACAGTCCAAAGAATATAACTTATAAGAATCACATCATCGTATCCTCGAATGTTTTCTCCCATCAGGAGTGATTATAAGCATCACCCGAAGAAAATAATAAGCTAACAACTTCAGCAATTCCAATAGCCAAACAAGGCAGTTGATAAAATTTCCAAAATTCTTGGACCATGCCTGACGCGATAATAAGTCTAAATGTCGTGTCCACGACATGAAGGTAATGCCCTAGGATTTATCCTATGTGGCCTAGTAATCGCACATGAATGCGCTCTGCAGTAAATTATCTGTATCAACAATACGATGAAAAATCCAGACGGATGCGTTGGGTACCCAAAATAATAGAACTGGGATTCAGTATTCGATAAGACTTCAACAGCCCGAACTGAATTACGCTAGCAAACTCCAAGTTCAAGCTTGGGGACTTGAATTTGATATAGTTTCACAGTGTCTTTGCCCTGGAGCAATGAACTGATTCTGGATCCATTGGATGCATCAGGCCTGTTGTACCAAATCCCTACAACAATTTAAATGAAATAAAAAACTCTGGTTTATGATAAAAATTGTCTTTCGGACTCAACCCGAATCTATGATTCGGATGGAGTCTTAGGGGCTACTAACATGGGTATGAATATTCGGGTTCTTATGATTAGTTACCCTTGTTACATGATGGATCATGGCCCACGAAGCCCAAGAAGAAGTACCACGAAGCATCTGACGGAAAGCATAACTTGCTAGATAAGGAAATAGAAACCGACATTGTATTAGTGTTGTAATTATAAGATTGTAACCTATCTGTTTACGGCCTCGGGACGAGGCGGGAAAAAAATCCTTGAGCAATCTGTAATAGATTTGACCATAAGCAACAAGACAACTTCGACTCCCTTGTTTGTCTGATTAACCAACAAAATCCTAGCAGTCTCTTTTCCATGAAACCCTAAGTCCATAACCATGGGCATTGTCGAGGTTACCTCTTATCAGTTTTAGTTTTTTTGTTATTAGTTTACTTTTTGTTATCTATTTTCAAACCCAAAAAGATTAGTTACTTATTAAATTATTTTTCTCAATCTAAAAATACTAAAACGATAAGTATCATGGCAGAAAAGAAGCTTAGGGAGTATGATACTCCCAATGATGTTTTATTCGTGCACCTATTACCCAACTGGCTGTTACTGCGAAAAACTATGAGATTAAGTCTAACCTTTTAAGTTTGGTTAAACGGAACCAATTTGGAGGCTTGGCTACTAAAGATTCAGGTTTGCACTTAAATACATTTACTAAAATATGTGATATGATGTGCAAAAAAGATGTTAACCTTGATGCGGTTAAATTATACTTATTACCTTTTTCATTTAGAGGAAAAGAAAAAAACTGGTTGCTAGCTTTGCCTAAAGGCAGTATCACTTCATGGGAGGAATGTACTAACATTTTTATAACTAAGTTTTTCCCTCTAGACAAGACTATGCAACTTCGATCTAATATTACATGTTTTAGCCAAGATGATTGCAAGCCACTAGCACTTGCTTGGGAAAGAATGAAGCTATGATTATCTATCCTAGCCATGGAATGTAAGAGTGGTTAATTCTCCACTTGTTTTATAATACCCTTAACCCAATGTCTAAATCTATGCTTGACACTACAGCTGGAGGCATATTCATGGTGTTGGTTCCGTGGAGAGATCCGCCCGAGGGGCTCACCCTTGAAGCAACTCACGACCCTGCCCCCGCCGCCTTCTCGGCCCGGGAGCATGATACTCGGGTGACTCACTAGGAACGGAGCAACCTAGGAAAGATCCCTAGTGCTAGGAACGGTAGGGCTACCTCTGGCCTATGGTTCAGGCTACCCTGCTAGGGTCATCATGGCACTCAGAGGCGACCTCATGGGCTCGCCACATTGATACCATGTGCTCTATGGCTAGCCGTGTGGCTAGGCCGTGCCGCCAGGCCGTGTCACCGCTTATATATCAACACTTGTGGTGTCCCCTTATGATATAAAAGGAGGCCCGAGTCAAGTAGATGGGGGAGGAAAGTTGGCTAAGGGTAGGGTTCCTTCCTAGGAGAAGGAATGAGTGAAAGTCCAGTGACATCAGATAGTAGACATTATAGGATGTAGGGCTCCACTCAAGGAGGACCTGAACCGGGGGGGAACGCATCTCTCTCTCTCTATGTGATTTTTTTCGTCTAGCTCGCCGATCGAGCTCTCCGGACATTGCTCCGCTGGTCGAACAACAAATGGGGAGTCATACCCTCGGTGTCAAAAACTGCGACACGACATCTGGCGCATCAGGTAGGAGCCGCACGTCTGACAGCACAAGATGACAGCCACTGACCCGTGCCTCGGAGCTTAGGAGTGGTCGTCTGAGGCACGGTGGGGGCTACCATTCGCACTAGCGCTACCCGACACCGTGTGGAGCAGCAACATCAAGAAGAGGAAGCCGCCAGCAAGCCCGCTTCAAACAAAGTGTCCGCTCGGACCACCGTGCCCTTGAGGGACGTGTCATCTGAACCACGACCCAGCAGAGAGCCTCTCTCACCTAGGAGCTCCTATGCTCCGAGAACACCAGACAAAGGAGGCAGTGACCCCACGAGACTGGACTCCCCTAATCGGCCTGTCCTGCGTCCCCACAAAGAAGCACCCTTACACCCGGGGGGGCTAGCCCCGTTGCAGCTTTAGCCATCATGGAGGCCATGATGGAGTTTCCACCGGAGGCATTCGGGGATAACTCGCACACTAATA
This sequence comes from Avena insularis, assembly GCA_023614405.1. Classification (NCBI taxonomy): domain Eukaryota; kingdom Viridiplantae; phylum Streptophyta; class Magnoliopsida; order Poales; family Poaceae; genus Avena; species Avena insularis. The sequence goes on from CM042690.1 coordinate 151,036,229, forward strand.
CGTTGCTAACGTATCCATAATTTTTGATGTTCCATGCTTGGTTTTATCTACTTTCTTATGTTTTGCCCACACTTTGGAGTATTTTTATACACTTTCTTGGACTAACCTATTAACAAGATGCCACAATACCAGTTGCCTGTTTTTTGCTGTTTTTGGTTCCAGGAAAGTCACAAAATGAATATTCTCGGAATTGGACGGGACAAAAGCCAAAGTCAGTTTTTCACCGAGGGGGACACGGAGCCAGAATACGAGACGGAGAGGGGCCAGGGGCCAGCCACACCACCTGGCCACGCGGCCAGGCCTGGCGATGCGGCCAAGCCTAGCCCGTGCCAGGGGGTGGTCTTGCCACCTACGGCACCCCCTCGGCCTCCCCTTTCGCCTATAAGATGTCTCCGATATAGAAACACTAAGTACCCGATCAAAATTCCATGAAAGAGTCTATAGCTGCCGTCATCTACATCCCTAGATCGGAGGGATCTGAAGCTCTTCCCGGCACCCTGCCGAAGAGGAGAATTCACCCTGGAGGCCTTCTTCATCATGATTCAAGCCTCCGGTGTGATACGTGAGTAGTTCATCCTTAGACTACGGGTCCATGTAGTAGCTAGATGGCTTGTTCTTCTCCTTTGTGCTATCATGTTTAGACCTTGTGAGCTCCGTTCATGATCAAGATCATCTATTTGTAATCCTACATGTTGTGTTTGCGAGGATCCGATGGATATTGAGATGCTATTTAAGATTGATTATTGATTCTATCATGTATTTTTTATTTGTGAATCTTGCATGCTTTCCATTGTTAGTAGCTATCTTGGCCAAGTAGATGCTAGCAACTCCAAGAGATAGTATTTATGCTCGATAGTGGGTTCATGCCTCTAGTAATCTAGGGAAGTGACAGAAATCTCTAAGGTACTAGATGTGATGTTGCTACTAGGGAGAAAACAACAATCCTTTGTTTATAGAACAATCGTATTGTTTACTTTACACGCAATGCGTAATGCAATTATCTGTTGCTTACAACTTAATACTGGAGGGGGTTCAGATGATAACTTGAAGGTGGATTATTAGTCATAGATGCAGTTGGATTACGGTCTATGTATAATGTTGTAATGCCCAATCAAATCTCAAAGGAATCAAGATGATTAGTATATGCATGTATGCTTTCTCGATGTTTGTCAATTGCCCCGCTGTAATTTGTTCACCAAACATGTCATCTATCTTAAGGAGAGCCACCACTAGTGAACTATGGACCCCGGTCCTTTCTTTTACCATCAATATTTTGGAGATATGCCCAAGAGGCAATAATAAAAGTGGTTATTATTATATCTTTGTGTTTATGATGAATGTTTACATCCCATGCTATAATTGTATTATTAGGAAACACTAATACTTGTGTGTTTTGTAAACATAAAAGAGTCCCTAGTAAGCCTCTTGTTGAACTAGCTTGTTGATTAATAGATGATCATGGTTTCCTGATCATGGACATTGGATGTCATTAATAACAAGGTCATATCATTAGGATAATGATGTGATGGAAACACACCCATAGTAAGTGTAGCATAAGATCAACTCATTTAGTTCGTATTGCCACAAGCTTATCAAATGCATAGTAACCTAATCCTTCGACCATGAGGTTATGTTAATCACCATCACCGGATGGGTACTTTGATGACATCAAACACCGCTTCGTAACTAGGTGGTTATAAAGGTGTCATTGGGTATTCTGAAAGTATGTGTTGAAGCGCATGGACCAAGATTGGGATTTATCCATCCATATGACGGATAGATATGCTCTGGGCCCTCTCGGTGGAATGTCATCTAGTTAGCTTGCCAGCATGTGACTAGGTCACAAGGGATGACATAACATGGAACGAGTAAAGAGTAATTATCAGTAACGAGGTAGAACTAGGTATGGAGATACCGACGATCAAACCTCGGATAAGTAGAGTATCGTGTGACAAAGGGAATTGGTTTCGTATGTTAATGGTTCTATCGATCATGAAGTCATCGTTGAGTATGTGGGAGCCGTTATGGATCTCTAGATCCCGCTGATGGTTATTGATCGGAAAGGTGTCTCCATCATGTCTGCATATTCACGAACCGTAGGGTGACACACTTAAGGTTCGAAGTTGTTTTAAGTAGATATGGAATGTGCGTTGGAGACCGAATGTTGTTCGGAGTCTCGGATTGGATCTGAGACATCACGAGGAGATCCAAAAGTGTCCGGAGAATAAGATTCATATAATGGAGATCATTTTCTAGGTTCGGAAATGTTCCGGAGTGTTTATATGGGGGTTCTAGAAGGTTTCGGAATGTTCTGGAAAGTTCCAGAAGGTTCCGTGGACTTTACTTGAAAACCAAGAAAGGAAAAGGGGAGACTTGGGGGGGAAGGAATCTCCCTCCCCCCTCTCCCTTGTGCACCGGCCCTAAGGGGTGGGCCTAGGGGTGGGAACCCTAGGCCGCACCCCTCCCTCTATATATAGAGGGGTGGAGGCGCCACCCCCCTTTTTGTCCCCTCCCACTCAAAACCCTAGCCGCCTCTCTCCTCATCCTTCCTTCTGCTCAGGCTTAGGCGAAGCCCTGCAGAATTCTCTACTCCACCACCACCACCACGCTGTCGTGCTGCTGGGATTCCATGGAGTGATCTACTACCTCCGCTGCTCGCTGGAACGGGGAGAGGAAGGTCTGCTTCAACTCCGCACGTGTGACCGACTGCGGAAGCGTTGCCGAAACACGGCGCCGGAAGGATCGTCTACTCGATCTTGAGATCGGCAAGTGATCGTCTACATCAACCACGAGATCCGATCTCGCACAAGGCTTTCGGATCTATAAGGGTTAGTACAGATCTATCTCGTTTGCACATGTCTAATAGATTAGATCTTGGCTTTTATCTAGATTAGATCTGGGTTTTGTTCGTTCTTGCGGTAGAAATTTTTTGTTTTCCATGCTACGAACCCATCACAATCTACAACTGTTTACTGCTTTCTGTTTACTTTCTGCAAACTATTAATTTCTTCCACACATTATGTTTAATCCTTTGTTTTCAGCAAAACCGGTGAGATTGACAACCTCACTGTAAGTTGGGGGCCAAGTTCTGTGGTTGTGTTGTGCAGGTTTCCACGTTGCTGCTAGCACCGGTAGTGCGCCCTGCCAAAGGCCAGCTAGCAACACCTTGGAGGTGTTTCCTTGCTCCTACTTATTCGATAACCTTGGTTTCATAACTGAGGGAAACTTACTGTTGTGCTCATCATACCTTCCTCTTGGGGTTCCCCAACGAGCTGGCTATTACACGAGTCAGCAAGTATTTTTCTGGCGCCATTGCCGGGGAGTCAAGGACATCTTCACAAGGGGAGTCCCTCATAACCACTCTCTTTACTTTGTTGTTTTTGTTTTGCTTAGTTTATTTTTGCTTTGTTTGCTTGTTTCTTTATCAAAAACACACAAAAAATTAGTTTTACTAGTTTGCTTTATTTATTAAAAACACAAAAAATGACTACTCTTGAAAACACTAAGTTGTGTGACTTCATTAGCACCAACAACAATGATTTCATGTGCACACCTATTTCTCCACTTGTTCCTGAAGCTACTTTCTTTGAAATTAAACCTGCTTTACTCAATCTTGTTATGAGAGAACAATTTTCTAGTATTGGTAATGAAGATGCTGCTGCTCACCTAAATAACTTTGTTGAACTTTGTGAGATGCAAAAGCATAGGGATATAGATGGAGATATTATTCAGCTTAAATTGTTTCCTTTCTCTTTGAGAGGAAAAGCTAAAGAATGGTTGCAATCCCTAACTAGAAATGGTATTGATTCTTGGACTAAATGCAAATATGCTTTCATTGGAAAATACTATCCTCCTGCTAAGATTATATCTATGAGAAGTGAAATAATGAAATTTAAACAATCTGATAATGAACATGTTGCTCAAGCTTGGGAAAGAATGAAATCTTTGGTAAAGAATTGTCCCACTCATGGACTGACTGCTTGGATGATTATCCAAACCTTTTATGCAGGATTGAACTATTCTTCAAGAAATATATTGGATTTTGTTGCTGGAGGTACCTTTATGACCATTACTTTGGGTGCTACAACAAAGCTTCTGGATAATATGATGGTTAACTATTCTGAATGGCATACTGAGAGAGCTCCACAAGGTAAGAAGGTAAATTTTGTTGAAGAAACCTCCTCCTTGAGTGATAAAATTGATGTTATTATGTCTATGCTTGTTAATGGGAAGGCTCATATTGATCCAAATCATGTTCCCTTAGCCTCTTTGGTTGCTCAAGAAGAGCAAGTTGATGTGAACTTTATAAGAAATTACAATTTTAGCAATAATGCCTACATGAATAATTTTGGTAACAACAATTATAGGCCATATCCTCCCAACAATGGTAATGCTTATGGAAATTCCTACAACAATAATAGGAGTGCTCCCTCTGAACTTGAAGTTATGCTTAAAGACTTTATTAGTAAACAAACTGCTTTCAATAAAACTATTGAGGAAAAACTCTCTAATGCTGAAAGAAATATAGCATTATTGGCTGAAACTCAATCTTCTTTGAATAAAATGGCTGCTAAACCTGAAACTATTGATAATCCCTTTGATGCTACTAATGCCATACAAGTTAGAATTGATGAAAATGTTAGACTATTAGCTGAATTGCATGCTAAGTGGGAAAGAGAAGATGAAATTGCTAGAAACATTAGTGTTTCTACTATCACTACCACTAGTGTCGAGGCTAGTAATAGCTCTACTACTTAGATGATAATTATGATTTTTATCTTGATGGTTGCAATATCTCTGAAGTTATTAAGTTCCTACAAAAGCTTGCTAAAATTCCTAATGCTAGTTCTATGAATATGGCCTTTACAAAACACATTACTGATGCTCTCATAAAAATTAAAGAAGAAAAGATGAAACATAAAGCTTCTATTCCTATGAAACAAGAAGATGGTTGGGAACCCATCATTAATATGAAAGTGAATGATTTTGATTTCAAAGCTTTATGTGATCTTGATAGTAGTGTTTCTATTATCCCTAGAAGGATTTATGATATGCTTGATTTGCCACCATTAGAAGATTGTTATTTGAATGTCCCACTTGATGATAATGCTAAAAAGAAACTCATAGGGAGTATTAATGATGTTCTTATTATGGTTAACAATTCCTATGTTCCCGTTTATTTCTATGTTTTGGATGTTGAATGCAATGCTTCTTGTCCAATTACTTTGGGAAGACTTTTCTTAGAACTATTGGTGCCATTATTGATATGAAAGAAGGCACCATTAAATATCAACTCCCACTCAAGAAAGGTATAGAACACTTCCCTAAGAATAGAGAGAAGATTTATTTTGCCTCTCCTATGAAAACAAAATTTGCTCTTAATGCTTCTTCATTTGAGAACACTTGATTCTTTTTCTTGCTTCTTATGCCTAACTTAAAGGCGTTAAAGAAAAGTACTTATTGGGAGATAACGCAAAAGTTTTAGATGAGTCTTGGAAGTTATTACCTCTATAATAACCGCTCATTATCCTTTTTATTTGCTTTTTGTGCCAAGAGTAACCTCTAATGAGAGAGAAGTACTGATTGGGAAAGTTGCTGTCCCGAAACAGATTTCTGTGCTTCACCGTAAACATTCGTGTAAAATCTCTGTACGTCTTTTTGAGGTGTGAAATTTTGTGCTTCTGCCCCAGGTTGTTATCTAACTTTCGTTAGTTCAACACTTTTTGATTTGAGCAACAGAAGGTCTTCAAAAAAATTGGTTTTTACCAGCTGGTATGTTTTGACAGATTTCTGACATTATTTGCATTTGCTTCTTGTTGGTTCCTTTTTGAGTTCTTTTGGAGAATTGACTTTTTGATGGAAGTGCTACAGTAGCTTGTGTTTTAATGAAAGTTTTATTGGTGTTGAAACTGAACCTAAAGACTTATTATCTTGAGTGCACTAATGTTGCTAATAAAGATTGTGTGAAGTTTTGTATGAAGGAAAAATTTCAGGTGTATGGAGAGAATGATGTAACGAGATGAAGAATGGACTAAAGCTCAAGCTTGGGGATGCCACCCCGTGTCACCCCAAGAAATATTCAAGAGGTACAAGCGTCAAAGCTTGGGAATTCCCAAGGCATCCCCTTCTTCATCAATAAAAATCCCAGGTTTCTTCCAAACACTTCATTTTTATTGATTCATGCACAGTTGTGTTGTTCTTGGAGCGTCTTCTTTTTTGTTTTTTTGTTTTTAGTTTTTGTTTACTTGGTTTTCTTAGTTTGCTTGAATAAATTGGTTGGACCCCCTCTTTCATGCATTGGTTTTCAAATAGTTTGGTTTGGATTGGAAAAGAGTAAGAAAAGTTCATGCTTAAGTGGTAATTTTTGACTGTGGCCTATGCTTTGGCATGCCATGCTTGATATTGTTTTGGCTTTATGCTTAGTGATCTTTGTTGTAGCATGACGTGTTATAAACAATTGAGATTGCTTAATGTGCCTTGGAAGAATCATGCGTTGTTTTAGCATATTAAAGCATAATGTTGTGGTATTCTCCTTTGATGCTTTATTTGGGTTGACTTGGTGCATGCTCACACCATGTTTTGACTATCCCAAGTCACCATAGCCTTTATGATCCTTTAGTTTTCGACTTGTAGTATCACTTTCTGCTTTGATTAATGATGTTTTGTCGCTCTGCATGATTATGGCCATTATTGCTCTCTTAGTTGGTCGCTCCCAGTCTTTTGCTATCCTCCATAACCAAGTATGAGTTCCACTCATGCATCCAACTTCTAAAACCAAGTTATTCCAAAGAGTCCACCATACCTACCTATTAGCATTCGCTATTCCAAGTATATTCATGTTTTTATCTACCTTCTGAATTAAACTTGTTATGAGAAAACTAGTGATTAAAGATCTCACGAACTTGATGGCACACTTTACTTTTCTTGCCCTTAATAAACTTGAACCATTGTGTCGTCTATGTTGTATATGCTTGCACTTATATGTTGGGATTAGCAGAACAATGTTGTCATGGGGAACGCTTTCAACATTGCACTTGTACTTTATACCTAGTTGATATCATGCTCTTTTTTCTATGGATGTCGTCGGTGTGAAATGAAAGGGGGGCTTGTAAGTCCATGGAGTTATGTATGTGTGTTAGAGAAATGCCTGGGTTGCTGGTCTAATCCATGTCGTCATGGTGGAAACCTGCAGCGTAACCATAATGAGCTGTCTATGAAGCATTCTTCTTATAAAAAAAGAGTCAGATATTGAGAAAAAAAGAAAAAAAGAGAGATACGAGAAAAGAGGAAAGAGAGAAAAAAGCACCATTTCCCCATGGTAAATAAGAAGATTGCTGAGATGCTCGTTGTTTGCTTGCCTTGTCATTTTTTATATGGGGATTCTTCTATATCATCAGGCAAGGGGTACCCCGTTGGCGGTTCTCTATGATACACATGTACTTACTATGACAAGAACTTACCGGTAACTAAACTTGAGTAGCATGAGGAGCGGCCCTCGTATGCAAGGGACATGAGATTTCCAACTTATAGTTTGTCAAGCATATACTCCATAGTTTGTTCACTTTAACCTTAATCACTTCAAGATGCTTATGATAAAAGGGGCAATGAGAGCTGAAAGCTAATAAGTACCATAATTTTTGGAAGCTCTTTATGAAACTTGAATCCCTGCTTCCTTCTATGAAGGGCCTTTCTTTTACTTTTATGCTGAGTCTCCACCTTCTATCTTTATGCACCTATTGAGGGAGCATAGTGGCCATTCTTAGTTCTATGTGCATTGTCCCAAGACTTGTTGATTGATGCATAACTTTTATATTGCTTGTTCGTAAACTATTTGTATCTAGTCACTCTTATGAACTTTGAAGGTGTCCTATGCATTTATGTTTGCTACTCTATGAGGGACCAGCTGAATGCCACTATGCTATGTTTTCTTTATGTGAAACAAACAAATGTGTTGCAAAGCATTGTTATTCATGAATCTTTTGTTTGTGCCTTTTCATGTTGCAACATAGTTTCTATCTCTTATATTTAGAACTTTATCTTTCATGTTATGTTGAAGTACTATGATCCCAGCTATCAATGTTTTACAAATACTTTGATCAAGTTTATGATGGTTCATGTCACCTCAAAAAAATTTCTTTCTTTTTATCACTTACCTACTCGAGGACGAGTAGGAGTTAAGCTTGGGGATGTTGATACGTTGCTAACGTATCCATAATTTTTGATGCTCCATGCATGGTTTTATCTACTTTCTTATGTTTTACCCACACTTTGGAGTACTTTTTATACACTTTCTTGGACTAACCTATTAACAAGATGCCATAGTTCCAGTTGCATGTTTTCTACTGTTTTTGGTTCCAGGAAAGTCAGAAAATGAATATTATCGGAATTGGATGGGACAAAAGCCAAAGTCAGTTTTTCACTGAGGGGGACACGGAGCCAAAATACGAGACGGAGCGGGGCCAGCCACACCACCTGGCCACGCGCTAGGCTTGGCCCACGCCAGGGGGTGGTCTGGCCACCTAGGGCACCCCCTCGGCCTCCCCTTTCGCCTATAAGATGCCTCTAATACAGAAACCCTAAGTACCCGATCAAAATTCCATGAAAGAGTCTGTAGCCGCCGTCATATCCATCCCTAGATCAGGAGGGATCTGAAGCTCTTCCCGGCACCCTGCCGTAGGGGAGAATTCACCCTGGAGGCCTTCTTCATCATCATGCAAGCCTCCGGTGTGATGCGTGAATAGTTCATCCTTGGATTATGGGTCCATGTAGTAGCTAGATGGCTGGTTCTTCTCCTTTGTGCTATCATGTTTAGATCTTGTGACCTCCGTTCATGATCAAGATCATCTATTTGTAATCCTACATGTTGTGTTTGCAGGGATCCGATGGATATTGAGATGCTATTTCGGATTGATTATTTATTCTATCATGTCTTTGTTATTTGTGATCTTGCATGCTTTCCGTTGTTAGTAGCTATCTTGGCCAAGTAGATGCTAGCAACTCCAAGAGTTAGTATTTATGCTCGATAGTGGGTTCATGCCTCTAGTAATCTGGGGAAGTGACAGAAATTTCTAAGGTACTAGATGTGCTGTTGCTACTAGGGGGAAAACAACCATCCTTTGTTCATAGAACAATCATATTGTTTACTTTACACATAATGCGTAATGCAATTATCTATTGCTTGCAACTTAATACTGGAGGGAGTTCAGATGATAACCTGAAGGTGGATTATTAGTCATAGATGCAGTTGGATTACGGTCTATGTATAATGTTGTAATGCCCAATCAAATCTCAAAGGAGTCAAGATGATTAGTATATGCATGTATGCTTTCTCGATCTTTGTAAATTGCCCCGCTGAAATTTGTTCACCCAACATGTCATCTATCTTAAGGAGAGCCACCACTAGTGAACTATGGACCCCGGTCCTTTCTTTTACCATCAGTCTACAACTATTTACTGCTTTCTGTTTACTTTCTACAAACTATTACTTTCTTCCACACAATACATTTAATCCTTTGTTTTTAGCAAAACCGGTGAGATTGACAATCTCACTGTAAGTTGGCAGCAAAGTTCTGTGGTTGTGTTGTGCAGGTTTCCACGTTGCTGCTAGCATCGGTAGTGCGCCCTGCCAAAGGCCAGCTACCAACACCTTGCAGGTGTTTCCTTGCTCCTACTGGTTCGATAACCTTGGTTTCATAACTAAGGGAAACTTACTATTGTGCTCATCATACCTTCCTCTTGGGGTTCCCCAATGAGCTTGTTATTACACGAGTCAGCACACACCAACGCCTGGCTAGCGATATTGGCCCACTTCGTCAGTGCCGCTCGACACCAAGGGGGACCCTCTGTCTCACGTTCAACAGTCAGGGCCCCTCCGTCCCAGGGAACAGGGGGCGATCAAGACCCCACGGTGGAAGCCAGGCTCCCCGACCCACTAGTAGAAGAGCCCTGGAGTAAAATCATAACCTGCCGAATCACTGCCACTCGGAGAGCCATCATGAGGGTGATCCTCCCTGGAATTTGGCCAGCGAGAGAGGTAACGATCGCGCTTCTGTGGGCTCCTCTCAATCCTTGCGGTCACAAGACCTTCGCTGGATCCTAAGTGAGTGCCAAGGGGAGGACGCCCGGACGTGCATCAAGCACCGCTGAGAGGATCACCTCCACGATAGCATCAGGCCGGCCTGATCTGGGTGGAGCGCCCCCAGCATTCTTGGTGGGATACACTGCCTTCACTCCGGAGCTATAGAGAGTCACTTGGCCACTAAAGTTCCGGCATGACGTACCTGACAAGTACGACGGGAAGACCAACCCGAAGGATTTCCTCTAAATTTACTACATAGTGGTGCAGGCGACCGGGGGCGATGAGCGGGTCATGACTATCTGGTTTCCCCTTGCCTCAAGAGAGAGGCTCGGGCCTGGCTCATCAATCTGCCCGCCGACTCCATCAAATTGTGGGAGGATCTCTGCGATCAGTTTGTCGAGGCCCTCGCATGAGGGAAAAGATGAGTACACGAGACCTGGATACCACCCCGGAGTTGTTCGTCTTAGCAGACAAGTGTGCTCAGGCCAAAGAGGGTGAATTCAGCCCGGCGAAGCTATTGATGAAGATGAAGACTCCACCAAGAAAAAGAATTGCAAGCGCCCACCTGTGAAGTAGGCCCTGGCAATTGAGTCAGAGCATAATAAGACCAAGGCACCTAAGGTGGCCACTGTAGACACTAGCGGCAGGCCATGGTGCCCCATCCAAAACTCGCTAGCCCACGCCCTGAAGAACTACAGCCGGGTCAAATCTCTGGTGGAGATGCGGTCCCACGGGGATTTCTTCATATGCCTCAAGCCCGGCCACCGTGAAAGGGACTGCCCTGAGTAGTGCAACCAAGAAGACACAAAAGGCGACCAGGATGGATCAGGCGGGGACCATGACAACTAAACCTGACGGGATCACGTCCCGAGTCGCAATGACGGAGGGCGTCCCCTCAAAGTTATTGCGATGACAACAGACCTTGCCAGGAGGCCTGACTAGAGGCTTAAGCCGGGACGGTCCCGGACGGACCAGGGTCATGGTCCTAGACCGCACTTGGGACCTTCACTTGTTACCACGGTGTGGCATTTCTCTTATGCGAAGGGAGATTTGTCCCGAGGTTAGAGAGTAGATCCGGGACACCCCCAGAAGACGGGTCCGAGCTTTGGTGCCTCGCCATGCCCGAGACCCTCTTTTTCCACGTCACCATGGCTTGAGATTTCTCCTATGCGAAGGGGGATTTGTCCCACGGCTGACGGACTTAACCGGGTTGAACCTGGGAAGTGGACCAGGGCACCGGAAAACCACCGTGCCCGGAAAACTTATACATCACCATGGCGTGGAATTGCTCCTATGCGAAAGGAGATTTGTCCCATGGCCAATAGGAAAAAACTGACCAGTTTCCGAAGACATGACCAAGCTTCAGCACCCCTCCGTACCTGGAACCCTCACCCGACGCTACAGTGTGGCATTCCTCCTATGTGAAGGGAGGTTTGTCTCGTAGTCGTCAGGCCACAAGGACCGAAATATCCAGGAAGACTAGCTCGGGTGCTGGCATACCGCCATTTCCAGAGTCCTTACCCGTCACCACGGCGTGGCATTTCTCCTATGCGAAGGGAGATTTGTCCTGTGAACATCGGGTAGCAAAAATTGGGGCAATCTTGGAAAGAAGATCCAGGCTTCGACACCTTGCCATGCTTAGAACCCCACCTATCGTCGCCATGGAGTGGCATTTATCCTATGCAAAGGAGATTTGTCCCGTGGTCGAAGGGTTACAAGAACCAAGACACTCCCTGAAGACAAGCCTGGGGCGTCAGCACATCGCCGATCCTAGGTCCGTTATCCTTCACCACAGCGTGGCATTTATCCTATGTGAAGGGAGAATTGTCCCATGGATAAATGACCACCAGAAAACCGGGATCAAACCCAGAAGACATACCTGGGCCTCGACACTTTGCCGCACCCGGGGCATTTCACCCAGCGGCACGGTTCAGCGCCTCCTATGCGAAGGGAGTATTTCCACCATGATCAAAGGGAAACTAGAACTCAAAGATGGGACTTAGTCCCACCTCAGCTCCATGGATCGGTTGAGCCCAGGACACGACTATGGGCTCACAAACTGCGGGGGTCTTATGCGAAAGCCTATGCTATCCACAAGTAGAACTAGAAGTGTACCCGATCAGGGATCTTTATGGCGAATGCAACTACCATATCTAGGATCCCGGGAATGGTCATTCCTTGCAAATTTCCCTCCCGACTATAAGTTTTCCAAAAATGGAGGCTGGTCGGGAACCGTGCACTTTGGAAAGAGGAGGGGCTCATGAAGGAGTCCACAGGTATAATTCCCGTGGCCCCGTTGATGGGACCTCCTCTAGCAATTTGCATAGTCGAGCACTCTCAGAGGCCAAGGACTCACGAGGGTGACCCTAGGTATATTCCCGCGGCCCTGTGGATAGGACCTTGGCTGACCAGTGCGGAGAACAAACCTGACGACTCGCGGCTCTCCCGCATATGACGTGCTGGTACGATACTAGGCTCTACGTGTCCAGATAGTCTTCTGGAGGGGTTGGCGGTATTGTAGGACCTATGTGACGCCTATATGGTGCCCTGGTATGAGGCAGCAGGAGCTGCAAAAACCTTCCCGAGAGACTAGGGGCCCATGAGGGTGAACCAGGGTATATTCCTGTGGACCTATGGACGGGGCCCTATCCGACCGAACAACAAGGCTAGGGAACCATGAGGGTGAACCCGGGTATATTCCTGTGAACCTGTGGACAGGGCCCTATCCGACTAGACAAGAAGGCTAGGGACCCATGAGGGTGAACCCGGGTATATTCCCGCGGACCTGTGGACAAGGCCCTATCTGACCGAACAATGAAGATTATGCAAGAAACACCAGGAAACTCTTGTTGAACTTGGGGACCATATTGCAAAAGTAGTAAGAAAGTTACACCAGAAATTACAAGAGACCTAGTACAAACTACTGGCCATGGAGTATAGCGGATGCCACAATTGTCTCTATCAAAGAAACAACGACGGCCTTTGCCACAAGTCTGCCCCCCTCAGGGATCGGTAGAATATCAATAGACAAGTCCATATGGGGGTGGCGATGGTGCATACGGGAGATTATGAGGCAAGGGAGAGACCTCACCACATCTCTCCCCTTCCCGGCTACCACTTCGTCGATCATTTTCCCCTTCCCTCTAGCTGGTCGGTCAAGTCATCGAGAAAGCTGACCAGATCTTCTACCATGTCCTCTCGTTGGGGAGTGTGAGGCGCCATTCATACCAATCACATTGCCTCATTGACGTGCTCGACGACAGCTTCAAGACACCCGAAGTCATGGCGCCAGAGACGACGCAGCTCTACTGCCTCAAGAGCATTGTTCCCGGAGGCGAGACTCAGGCATTCCACTTTCTCTGTCCAGTCATGCACCTACATGTCCTAGGTGTGAACCTCCTGCTGGGCGGCGACGAGTTGGTACTAGAGGGACGAAGCGCGCTCGGCCAAGGAGGCCTCCCGAGCCGCTATAGAGGAGGCATGTGCTTCGGTGCTACGACCTACTTCGGTGAGCTCCTCCATGGTCCTCTAGGCATCTGCCAACTCCTGGCGGAGGGCCTACATTGTCTGGTCATGCACCCACATGGAGCGGAGGTGCGTCTGCTTCAGCACCTCCACTCCCTCGAGCATGCTCATGCTCTTGGGCAAGAGAGGCCTCGATGTGGCATGCCTCCGCTTGCCTCACTGATTGAATTAGTTTCTGGCGCCCTTCGAGCGCTAGCAAGAAGGCAGCCCGGAGCCGAATCTCGGTAAGAGAAGATTTGCTCCTCGGGATCTCCCAAGTAAAAGCTTTAGCAATAGAGTCATCCTATCCCAAGCCCAGCTGATAAAATGCTTCGGAAAGACGCTCGTGCAAGACCTCCAGTCGGGAGGTCGCTTGTTCACGAACAGATACCATGCATTCTCTCTCCTATAAGGCCAAAACCCTCATACGGAGGAGAGCCTCCGGGAAGAAAGGGACAGGAGGAGGGCCTAGGAGAGGGCTAGAAGGAGGGACGTGGTCCTCCTGATAAAGGTAGGGGAACAGGAAGGCACATCGAAGGCACCGGTCCTCCACTCTCTCCCCCGATAGTACCTATGAACAGAAAGCAAGATCAGTACACATGCCTACCTGAGAAGAAGAAGGGATAACTCGAAGGCTCACCAGAGCGGGGATCCACCACAGGATCTGGGAGGGGGTCCTCAGGGCAGAGGCCAACGCCAGGCACATCCTATCAGGCGGCATCACTGGTAGAATCATTGTACCCGAGGAGTAGCCACTTCACCAAACAAGAGGCAAGGTAAGTGATTAAGAGGGACTGGGAACAGAGGGTGAAGGTGGAGACAGATGACCTCGACAGGTTCCCTGACCATAACCACTTCCCTGCTTGAGTCGTGGACCTCCCCAGAAGATAGCCCTTCCTCAGCAGTCCGCTTACTAGCCAAGGGCGCTCGGGGCGAAGGGGTGCCGGCAGCTGCACCCTCAGCTACCTCATCACCATTGGTCTCCTGAAGAGCCCGCTGGGTCGTAGCAAAAATGCTTCCCCTCCTCCCCCCCCCCCCCGCGGGATCCCTACCCAAGAAGTGAGCCACTTGCTCTGGCGTGAGCACCGGCTTGGATTGCCTCGTCCGAGCCTTCCACCCAACATAGGGGTGTGATGGTTGACCCGCAGTGTAAGAGGAATGGTAATCCCCGAGGGTCCCACACCCGACATGTGTAAGGCGCTAGTGGGCTTCTAGAGCTCTTCGACCCCCCACTCGTCGCAGTTGGGGAGTGAAGCAATCAAGGCGTCCCGCCCATTGTCCGCCCAAAGCATCCACACCCCGGACGACAGGGAAGCGGCCTCCCCTCCCTGCATACTAGATGAACATGTTTCTCTAGCAGGGAAGGGCATGCCATTTGTCGAGACGTAGCCAGGTCGCATCGACAGGACCTTCGTACACCCACATAGGGTGCAGGCACTGATGTAGTGGCGCCACGTGCTCGAGAAGATAATTCGTCACCACCTGGCGGATTGACAACCCCAGGGCACGGAGAAATTCTATCCGGGCAAGAATAGGAGCGAGCTCCCCATCCCGGGAATCCAGCCTCTTCTAGGTGGAATTGCCCACCGTCGGGGCAGTTGGATCCTCGAGCTGATCCAGCAGCTCGGGGAAGCGGACAAGACGCCATCAATGGCGCCATTAGGGCCAGTCTCCTGAGAAGTCGCCAATGATGTACCCCTAGACATCCCATCCCAAAGAAAGAAGTCCACTCCTCCGTGCAGCACTGATGCATCTACCATGCGTGGCACAAAGAAATATCGGAACAGCGCCCGAGACGGCATAACTCCGACAAAACTCTTGCATAGATGTTGGAAGGAAGCTAGGATGGTGATGACCCTCGGATGAAGCTAAGCCAAGAACGCCCCGTATTCTGCCAGCACGACATGGAGAAATAGAGATAGTGGTGGAACAACCCCCGCCATGAGGAACTGAATGAAAATTGGGATGTCTAGGACCTCTAGATCTGAAGCATTGGCAGCCTTCACGACGGTAGCTCCACCGTCATGGGCCTTGCTAGAGACTAGCCAATGGATAATGCTCAAATCCTGGCTACTGGTCATGCCCCTGTCGAAGCGCACATGGTGGTCTTGCAGCCGCGAAGCCCACCGCCAGGAGGAGGAAGAGATCTATGGGCGGCAGAAGATCTAGCCATGGGAGTGATGCAGGAGGGAAAAGTGAAGAACAGGCATCGTGATGGCTCAAAATATGTAGAGCTCGTTGGGAACCCCAAGAGGAAGGTATGATGAGCATAGTAGCAAGTTTTCCCTCAGTTATGAAACCAAGGTTATCAAACCAGTAGGAGTAAGGAAACAACTCCAAGGTGTTGCTAGCAACTTGGAATCCTGCACAACACAACCGCAGAACTTCGCCCCAACTTACAATGAGGTTGTCAAACTCACTGGTTTTGCTAAAAGCAAAGGATTAAACATATAGTGTGGAAGATAGTAATTGCTTGTAGAAAGTAAACACTAAATGGTAAACCGTAGATGGTATATCAATGGTAAAGGAATGGACTAGGGTCCATAGTTCACTAGAGATGTTTCTCCTTAAGATAAATAGCATGTTGGGTGCACAAATTTCAGCGGGGCAATTGACAGATTGAGAAAGGATAACAATCCATATACTAGACATCTTGACTCCTACGAGATTTGATTGGGCATTACAACATAATACATAGACCATAATCCAACTACATCTATGACTAATAATCCACCTTCAGGTTATCATCCGAACCCCTTCCAGTATTAAGTTGCAAGCAACAGATAATTGCATTAAGCAAAGTATGTAAAGTAAACAATACGATTACCCCATGGACAAAGGATTGTTGTTTTCTCCCTAGTAGCACCAGCACATCTACAACCTTAGAGATTTTTGTCACTTCCCCAGATTACTAGACGCATGAACCCATTATCAAGCATAAATACTCCCTCTTGGAGTTGCAAGCATCTACTTGGCCAAGATAGTTACTAACAACGGAGAGCATGCAAGATCACAAATAACTTAGACATGATAGAATCAATAATCAATCTGACAGAGTATCTCAATATCCATCGGATCCCCTCAAACACAACATATAGGATTACAAATAGATGATCTTGATCATGAACAAAGCTCATAAGATCTAAACATGATAGCGCAAAGGAGGAGAACCAACCATCTAGCTAGTGTATGTACCCGTAGTCCAAGGCTGAACTACTCACGCATCACTCCGGAGGCTAGCATGGTGATGAAGAAAGCCTCCAGGGTGATCTCTCCCCTCCGGCAGGGTGCCAGGAAGAGCTTCGGATCCCCCCGATCTAGGGATGGAGATGGCGGCGGCTACAGACTCTTTCATGGATTTTTGATCGGGTACTTGGGGTTTTCGTCCCGAGAGGCTTTTATAGGTGAAGGGGCAAGGTCGGTGGAGCTCCAGGGGGGCCACACCACCTGGTGGTGCGCCCCCTGGCCGCACGTCCACCAGGTGTGGCCGCCCTGGTGCGCCACTTCGTCTCCCCTTCGGTCTCCGTGTTGCTTCGGGTAAAATATTGACTTTGGCTTTTGTCCCGTCCAATTCCGAGAATATTTCTTTACTAGGTTTTCTGAAATCAAAAACAGCTGAAAACAAGCAACTGGCACTGTGGCATCTTGTTAATAGGTTAGTCCAGAAAATGTATAAAAATACCTCAAAGTGTGAACAAAACATAAGAAAGTTGATATAAAACAAGCATGGAGCATCAAAAATTATAAGGACGTTTATGACGTATCAAGCATCCCCAAGTTTAACTCATGCTCTTCCTCGAGTAGGTAAGTGATAAAAAGAATAATTTGTGAGGTGACATGCACCATCACAATCTTGATCAAGGTATTTGTAAAGCATTGATAGCTGGGATCAAAGTACTCTAAACATAAGCATGAAAGATAGAGTTGTAACAATAAGACATAGAAACTATGTTGTAACATGAAAAGGTACAAACAAAAGATCATGAATAACAATGCATTGAAAAATGTTTGTTTGTTTCACATATAGAAAACATAATAAGAGTGGTATTCAGATTGTCCCTCATGGTATAGCAAATCATAAATGCATAGGACACCTTCAAAGTTCATAAGGGTGACTAGATACAAATAGTTTAAGAGCAAGCAATATCAAAGTTATGAATAAATCAACAAGTTTTGGGACAATGCACATTAAACTAAGAATGACCACTATGCTCTCTCAATTGGTGCATAAAGATAGAAGATGGAGACTCAACATAAAAGTAAAAAAAAGAAAGGCCCTTCAAAGAGGGAAGCGGGGATTTCACGTTTCATCAAGAGCTTCCAAAAATTATGGTACTTATTAGCTTTCATCTGTCCCCTATCATAAGCATCTTGAGGTGATTAAGGTTAAAGTGACACAAATATGAAGATATGCTTGACAAGTTATAAGTTGAAAATCTCATGCCCCTTGCTTACGAGTACCGAACCTCATGCTACTCAACTTTAGTCACAAGTAAGTTCTTGTCATTGTAAGTACATGTGTATCATAGAGAACCGCCAACGGGGTACCCCTTGCCCCATGACACAGGAGCTATCCCATATCAAAATGACAAGGCAGCAGACAATGAGCATCTCAACGATCTTTTTATTTGCTATTTGCATAGGTTTTTATTGAGGATGCTTCATAGAATGCTCACTATGGTTATGCTGCAAGTTTCCACCATGATTAGGCATGGCTTAGGATAGCCTCCCATGCGTTTCTCTAACACACATATAAACTCCATGAGCTTACAAGCTCCCCCTTTTATTTCACACCACCGGGATCCATAAGCAAAAGGACATGATATCAACTGAATACTAAGTGCAATGTTGAAAGCGTTCCCCATGACAGCATGGTTCTGCTAATTCACAACTTATAAAGTGCATGCATATAAGCAGCATATATGGACACAATGGTTCAAGTTTATTAAGTGCAAGAAAGTAAAGTGTGCCATCAAGTTTGTGAGAGCTTTAATCACTAATTTTCACATAACAAGTTTAATTTGGAAGGTAGATAAAAACATGAATATACTTGGAATGGTGTAACACACCATGCATAGGAATTTATAGTGGACTCTTTGGAATAACTTGGTTTTCTTGGACGTTGGATGCATGAGTGGAACTCATACTTGGTACAGGTGGAGGCTAGCAAAAGACTAGGAGCGACCAACTAAGAGAGAAATTGTAGCATCCCAATTGTCTAACAATTGCAATGCTACTAGCCTAGTCTAGATAATGGCTACTTCCTATATATAATTGTTGCATCATAAATGTATCATGCTCATGTCATCATGCCACCTTGCATTTGAGCATCATATAAAACCCCTTCTTGTTTGGTTCTTATCTCATATGCATCATTAATTGCATTTGCCTCTTGATATTGTATTTGGCTCTTGATATATTGTTTAAATGCCCAAGTTGAGTTGGGGGCATATCTCTTATTAACCCCACCACCTTTTATTTCACCACCTTATAATTCCACCATCTAACTAAATATGAGCTTGGCAATTATTGTTTTACTTCTAGCTCATGTGGGTTGGGATGGATCCAAATTCTTTTACCACATGCTCTCATCTTAGCATCATGTTGTTTTCACAATATTGGTTCATGAGAGCCACATGGCCACCTTTGCATGCCTTGTGAGTGGAACCCTTTTTCCTAGCTTCCATATGGATTATTATGGATTTATGCTCATGTGGGAATATTTTTGGGACTATTAAACATCTAGTGGAATATACACACTAGCAAGTCCCAACTATAATCAAATGTGATCATCCCCATCTACTCCACTTGGAACTTATTCTACAATTCTTTTTGCTTGGCTCTTAATCCAATTTTGGGAATGCATGATAATAATGCCATGTTTAATATTATTGTTCTCACAAAATAAGCATGGCATTAATTGATTGCATGGGCCATGCAAGAACCATCTTTTGCTAGCTTTGGTTTGTATTTGCATTTTGAGTGGATCTTTTCAAAAACCCCAACATCATCTCCATCCACCCATCACCACCTTCCTTTTATTCTCTCTTTTGGCCATTTCTTGCTTGAGCTTGTTTTGAGTCTTGCTTGATCTTGTCAAAGGGTTGTCACCACCTCATCTTTCCTCTCTCTCTAAACCTCCTACCTCATCTAAACCATCTACCCCTCTCCCTAAACCACCCCCATCTAGCCTAACCCTCATCTACCCTAGTTACCACCTAACCTCCCCTTAGTCTCCATGCCGAGCCCCACCTTGCAGGTTCCACTGCCACCCACCCTGCCCTAGCTACCCTCCATTCCAACCAAAACCCTAGCTACACCCGAGCCACCCATTCCTCTACCACACCCTAAACCCGAGCCTCTCTCCCTCTAGCTCTCTCTCTGCCTTGTGGCCCTAGCCCGAGCCTGCCCCTGCCTCCCAGACCACCCTACCCCACTGCCCGGCCCCTGCTACTGCCCTACAGGCGCCCGGCAGGCACGTGAGGAGAGAGGTAGAGAAAAGGTGGCGAGCCACCTTTATCTCCAACTACTCCCTCCCCACGGCATCATCCTCCCTCCCTCTGCTTTACCACCACCCCACGGCTCTCCCTGACCTTCTCCAGATCCAGCCCCAGCACCCTGCTCGCCCCCCTCTCTTCTCCACCTCCGTCTACACCCGAGCGCCGAACACCGTCGGCCTCTACTCCGTCCCGGCGATCGATCGTGCGTCGGTGGAAGGCTCGAAGACCGAGAGGCTCCCTCGCCTGTCAGCCTGCACGCCGGCAGCGAGGAGGAGAGCCGGAGCTACTAGATCGACGCCAAGGCCGACACCAAACCCTAGCCGCCCGGCCTCTGCCCCGACGACGATCCCCTGCTCGTCGACCCGATCCTTCGCCACCGACAGCCCCACGGTGAGCTGAAACACCTCCCTGACATGGTCCCCTTCGCCACACAGCCCTAGTGTCGCCGCCACTCCGTCGAGCAATTGCGTCTTGCCAGCGGCGCTAACGCGTCACTCGCTCTGCGTAAAACCCTACCTAGGCCACGCCCACTCTCCTGGCACCAAGCCCAAACCAGCGCAGTGGCTCCGCCCTCCGCGCGCGCACACTAGGTCCCTGGATCGAACCCCGCCCGTGCAGCCGACCGTCGCTTCGGCCATGAGAGAGAGAAGAAACAAGATCATGGCGCCTGCTTTGCTACGCCCCTGCAATTTTTGTTGCATCAACCCGCGCTCCCGCGTGGCCCACCGTCAGCCTCTCGTGGCTTTTTGCAAAAAGGATCCCAGGTTTTCGTAAAGCTCAACCCGCGCTCCCCTAGCACCGCCACGTGGTCCACCCTGGCTTGTCACGTGGGCCGCGATTCTTGCCCGCTTGTCATCCGCTTAGGCTAGAGTAGGCCACGGTGCAAAAAGGTTTTCTGTGCGCTTGTTGCCCAGTCAGCAGCTGACCCAACCTGTCAGCGACAGTGGCTGAGTGTGTCTGGGTATAAAAAGTATTTACCTGCTTCTGTTTTAAATTCAAATCTTTTTCTAATTATTTCAAATTCAAATATAATTCTGTTTTTAATATCTTTTCAAATATTAATCCAAATAATACATATAATATATGTTTTCAAATCAGAAAAATGTGAGGAATTCAAATATGCCATTCAAAATATATTCTGAATATTTAAAATTCCAAGTTTATTTAAATTACAATAAATTGCCCTTTTGACTTAAATAATTAATAACTTTTGTTTTATAACTCCAAATTTAACAAATGATATGTCTAAAATGATTAGCTCGACGAGACCTTTCTGTTTATGCATTCCATGGTTTGTTTTGAAGCATGCATCATATAAATATAATGAGTACATCCACTAATATGAGTATAAAATGGGGCCAAAACTAAATAAAATGCTTTATTATTGTATTCCACACCCCACCCATGCCATGCTACTTCAATGCCATGCAAATTGTGCATCATTCATCATGGCATGATTGTTTGCTTGTCGCATTTATTCATATGTTTGTGCACTTTATTTATGTCGGCCCTTGTTTGTTTGGTTCTTCTTCGAATAGATGCTGAGCAGGGGATATACCAAGAGAACCAGGAGCACTACCCAGATCCATCACTTGCTTCAACTGAGCTGCCAGGCAAGCACTACCACATGCTTGCATACATATAGTACCTATTGCCTCTATCTTATTCTTGCATCATTGAGTCGCGATTGCATTAAATTGAATCCCAAGTATTGCATAGCCTTTATTTTTTTAAACCCCACCGAAGCTTGTTTCCCCATCCCATGAGCCATTACTACAGGAGTTGTTTGAGCCATGCGAGTCGTAGAACAGCATGTGTAGGGTATGTGAGTGTCTGATGGATAACGAGGTACCTAAACAACTTAACCTGAGTAGTAATGGGATAACTAATGAAAGTGGCATCGGTGAGCCATATTCGCTATTTGGTTTTTCAGGCTCACTTGTGTCCCGTAAGACCCCGAGTACTTGATTCCTGTTCCAAGAATATTCGCGCTATCCACATCCGGGAGGCTTATGGACCCCCCTGAGCCAGACCTTGATTCATTCTTATTTCTTGGGGCCACAAACTAGTTTGAGGTTTTACTTACTATCCTGTACTTATGCCATGCTTTACTGCTTTATTTAAATTATGCAGGTGCACCGCATCGCTTTAGTATCGTGGCCCGATTTATGTCGACAAGCCCGACCACACTTTCGGGTTCCCGATCGTTTACCGCCTCACAACCTTAAGCCCGTTTGAGCCGGCCGGCTTCGCGGATCTACTTAAAGGGTGGCCCCGCAATATTTCTGAATCCTGCAATTGCTTTGTCGTGACTGTCTCGTTGGGTTTTGATTTGGTTTTTCCGAGGCATATCGAGTGTGTGTTGCTATTTGTGCACCCCTCAGGTAAAACTTTCAAAGCCGTGGTCGCGGTTATGGACGACTTGGAGCACAGTTTCTCGATCATAGACAAGAATAACTAAAGTACCGCTTTTAATTTGACTAGACTAGGTACCTGACTAGTAAATAGTGCAATACTCACGGAATGGATAATAAAACTGCCAACGGATGGGGGGTTGTTCGTCCGCTTCCTCGTCGATGGCGAGGAGGAGGAGGATCTGTTAAGATTACCGTTATAAGCTATTACAAGCTTGTTATTAATTCACGGACATCCGTCCATCTCTGGTTAGGCGGATGGATGGCGAGTATCGTAGAACTGTTAGGGTTTATCTTTTGCTGCAATTGCGTCACCCAGGTTGTGTCCCTTTAGAGGCATAAAGACTTGCTGAGTACCCTAGGGTCTCACACGATAAATTATTGGTTCAGATGAACAGGTACCTCGCAAGATGGATCTTTGGGTGGAAGAGACAGACGATGTGGGCAACGATCATTCGGTGTAGAGATTCCGGGAACGGGATCCGTGAGATCTGTATGGGATGTGCTTATTTATGGGGCATCTTATGCCGATTTGCTTCTTATCCGTACCCGGATCTTGTTTTCCGCTTCCGCTTGATACTCTGATGTTTGATGTATGAGGAGATATCCTAAACTATTATATCTATCTAGGATATTTGGATCTTGCCGTATGGCGTTGCTATATTCCTTTCTTTTTAGATGGAGCAGCTCGATGTACTATTGTATGGTGGCTTGCATACATACTCATTTGTGTATGTAGTTGATCCTTACTTTGCCGATTACGCCGCCCGTTCTTGTCCCGATGTTTGGAAATGGTTGGGACGGCCGAAAGGTCTACCTGTGAGTGGCATTTGGGCCCCACCGTACTATTTCAACCATTTCTGATCATCCAGGCTTGTACTAGGAGCGTAATTCACCGAGGTAGTTACAATTGGTATCAGAGCCATCCCGCCCTTCAGGGTCTCAGCCAAATGGTCGTTGTCTGTCTAGCAAATATTTTTGGTAGTTATGTATACTAGGGAAAACAAAACGCGAGAGTAGGACTGCTTCCACTTTTCTTCTTACCCACCCACCACCCTTTTCTGGTAAGGAAGTGTAACGTTTTCAATCCTCTTCTTAAAATTCAAATTAGGATTCACGTGTTCTGGGTGTCCGTAGTACCATAGAAAGTGTGTGTGTGTGTGTGTGTGTGTGTGTAATTCCTTGTCTATCTGTTGCATCCAAGTTGTTATCACAATCTGCCTTTGGTTATCAACTGTGGGTACATTCCATACTGACAGGCTTTTGAAAACCGGCGCGATCTATCTGACTCCTTGTCAACCGGTGCCATCTTCTTAAGGGTGTTCTTCCTTCTAGCAACTCCTCTTTCTGTGTAACCATCTGTTGCTAATCTCTATCTGCTAAGAGATTTTGCGCATCTATTGGTATTTTTAATGCCGAAAAATGCGGAAATTTTTTCTTTGATACATCTGTGTTTCCACACTCCTTTTCAGTCGTGTGTGAAACATTATCTATCTCTCTTTTATCAGCATGTCCATGCTAACTCATTCTTTTGTCACCGGCGCTCAATCCAGAGTTTCCCAAATCACTACGGTGGTCTATCATCTGTTATCATGCTGCACATCTTTTTCAACTTCATATCTGCACATTTTTTTCGTCTCTGATAGCTCATACCATAAGCAAAGCTATATCATCGTTTCCCATCCAAGATCTCTTTATCTTTGTAACCGGTGACCCAATTGACAATGTGAATCAGGTGACATCTCTTCTTCTTAGAAGGACCGGATAATCTATTCTTCGGTGCATCTTCTTCAACACGAACCCGTGCTCTTAATATTGATCTTTCAAAGGCGTTGAGCTGTGAAGTGTTTCGAGCATTTGTTCGTTTCTCTCGCCTCTTGGACTTGATATTCTGGGAATATCTTGTTGATCCATGGTGGTATATGTTGTTAATATGCTTGCCACTCCATATCAATGGAAGGACATGGAAGATCATCTATGTTTTTTCTCTCTCAAGCCTTGAGAACACTGCCTGTGTGCAAAGTCTCAAAGTGAGAACTCTGACTTTTTCAAGTCACCTATCTCGGCCACGTCCTTCTGCTAAATAGATCGCTTCAATTCTGGAATTAGCAAGTCCATTGTTAATTCCATCCTCCATCTTCAACCAATCCGGAGTTGTTCCTTGTTGGCAAATTATCATCGTCGTTCTGCTAAAGTTTTTCCTCAAGACTGCTAAATCTCTCTCAATCTTTTCAAGAAGGACATGGAGTTCTTTTCACCTCAGTCTCGTCAAGTGATCTCTTGAAACCCTATCGTTCTATCATCTATGCTCAATCCACCGGAGGCCATGAAGACTTTTCAGATCTTTCATAATCCTTCTGTTCAAGTTGGTGTTATCTTTTCTGTAGCTGTTGAATCTTGCAGTTGTTCTCCGTAATCTTCCTTCATATCTTTCCGGTGGCTGGTTACTTATGATATGACGACAACATCATCACCCTTATCTATCTTGGATCCGGTGAATCGTTTGCATCTATCCTTGGGTTCTAACGGAGTTCCATTAGTTATTCTTATCAATACCTTCAGTCTGTTTCGGTAGTTGGATTGCATGGTTTTCTTATTCATGTGCGGAGTAATGCTTTGAGTGCGGGATGGAGTAGCTACCATACCACTACTCTTATCATTCGCTCTCATACATTGAATTGGTGAACTAATGTGATTTCACTCATTCCACGGAAGTTATAAGTGGCCTTTATCCCTTGATACTTTTACTTTCGTCCTTGTTTTCCGGAGTGCTCTCTCGAAGAAAGTAACCAATAATCTCTTGTCGATGATCTATCTTTCCTACACGAAGCAAAATCTTCAATTATCTGGTGGAACAAACGCAGACTCCTTTCTGTCCTCGTCTTTCTACCGGTGCTCGACATCCCCAAACAAGATGAAAGGAATCTATATCTCTCTTGGGTTCATCAATTCTTTCTCGGTGGTAAAGCCAATTATGGTTGATGCCATCAGCCGCAAATCTATTGCGTTAGCCTCAAGGCTAAAGAAAGCGATAAGTATCTCTACAATAAACCCCAGATCCTCCATATTCTTTGCTTCTCAATCATTCCACCATGATCTGGCTTCACATCCGTCTCTGGAAGTTATATCTGCGCACATTAATTGTGTGATCCTTTGGTTCTTACCGGCGCAACAAGAATCTAATCCGACGATGTCTAACTAAATCTTTCCGTTCATATCAAGGGACTCTATTGTTCGAAGGCAATATTGTTTCCGAACTTCTTTTCTCAAATCTGAGAGAGGATACGATGCTATTGTCACAGTGGTTCAAAACCTCTCCAATCTAGCTCTTTTCTTCCGGCGACACAAAGGTTCATCCTCTCTAGTATCAGTAAATCTTTAATCTTAACGGTGTCTTTCTTTATCCAGGATACATCATTTTGTCCCTTCTTTCACAAGTGGCTCTATTCTTTTATCATGTTTCTTGAGAAAACCGGAGCTATGTCCATCCTATCCTTCTTGTCTCACGACAATCCATCAACTCTCCTAACCGTTGTTTCTCAAGCAAAATGCAAGACTCGCAACAAGTCTAGCAAGTTTTGCAAGGTGTAGTGGTCGCACCTTTCCGTTCTTCATCATCATGGGAACGGAAGGATCACCTTCGTTCCGAACACCCGCCTCCCCTTGTGTTGTTTTCCTTTTTCCTAGGAATCTCGGGGCGAGATTCTTGTTTAGTGGGGGAGAGTTGTAGCATCCCAATTGTCTAACAATTGCAATGCTACTAGCCTAGTCTAGATAATGGCTACTTCCTATATATAATTGTTGCATCATAAATGTATCATGCTCATGTCATCATGCCACCTTGCATTTGAGCATCATATAAAACCCCTTCTTGTTTGGTTCTTATCTCATATGCATCATTAATTGCATTTGCCTCTTGATATTGTATTTGGCTCTTGATATATTGTTTAAATGCCCAAGTTGAGTTGGGGGCATATCTCTTATTAACCCCACCACCTTTTATTTCACCACCTTATAATTCCACCATCTAACTAAATATGAGCTTGGCAATTATTGTTTTACTTCTAGCTCATGTGGGTTGGGATGGATCCAAATTCTTTTACCACATGCTCTCATCTTAGCATCATGTTGTTTTCACAATATTGGTTCATGAGAGCCACATGGCCACCTTTGCATGCCTTGTGAGTGGAACCCTTTTTCCTAGCTTCCATATGGATTATTATGGATTTATGCTCATGTGGGAATATTTTTGGGACTATTAAACATCTAGTGGAATATACACACTAGCAAGTCCCAACTATAATCAAATGTGATCATCCCCATCTACTCCACTTGGAACTTATTCTACAATTCTTTTTGCTTGGCTCTTAATCCAATTTTGGGAATGCATGATAATAATGCCATGTTTAATATTATTGTTCTCACAAAATAAGCATGGCATTAATTGATTGCATGGGCCATGCAAGAACCATCTTTTGCTAGCTTTGGTTTGTATTTGCATTTTGAGTGGATCTTTTCAAAAACCCCAACATCATCTCCATCCACCCATCACCACCTTCCTTTTATTCTCTCTTTTGGCCATTTCTTGCTTGAGCTTGTTTTGAGTCTTGCTTGATCTTGTCAAAGGGTTGTCACCACCTCATCTTTCCTCTCTCTCTAAACCTCCTACCTCATCTAAACCATCTACCCCTCTCCCTAAACCACCCCCATCTAGCCTAACCCTCATCTACCCTAGTTACCACCTAACCTCCCCTTAGTCTCCATGCCGAGCCCCACCTTGCAGGTTCCACCTGGCCACCCACCCCTGCCCTAGCTACCCTCCATTCCAACCAAAACCCTAGCTACACCCGAGCCACCCATTCCTCTACCACACCCTAAACCCGAGCCTCTCTCCCTCTAGCTCTCTCTCTGCCTTGTGGCCCTAGCCCGAGCCTGCCCCTGCCTCCCAGACCACACCTACCCCACCCCCTCAAGGCGCCTCTACCCTGGCAAGGCCGACGAAAGCACGTGAGGAGAGTAGAGAAAAGGTGGCGAGCCACCTTTATCTCCAACTACTCCTCCCCACGCATCATCCTCCTCCCTCTCGCTTTACCACCACCCCACGGCTCTCCCCGACCTTCTCCAGATCCAGCCCTCGCCGCACCTCTCTCTTCTCCACCTCCGTTTACACCGTCTCCGGCGATCGTCGCTGCCAGCCGCTGGAAGGCTCGAAGACCGAGGAGGCTCCCCTCACGCCTGTGCACGCCGCGGCAGAGAGGAGAGCCGAGCTACTAGATCGACGCCAAGGCCGACACCAAACCCTAGCCGCGCCGGCTCGCTTTGACGACGATCCTCGCCGTCGACCGATCCTTCGCCACCGACAGCCCCACGGTGAGCTGAAACACCTCCCTGACATGGTCCCCTTCGCCACACAGCCCTAGTGTCGCCGCCCACTCCGTCGAACAGGCGCAGCCGCGGCGCTTAACGTCTACTTCTCGCGCTGCGTAAACCCTACCTAGGCCACGCCCACTCTCCGGCACCAAGCCCAAACCAGCTGATGGCTCCGCCCTCCGCGCGCGCACACTAGGTCCCTGGATCGAACCCCGCCCGTGCCAGCGCCGACCGTCGCCGGCGCGCAGAGAGAGAGAAAAACAGATCATGGCGCCGTTTTGCTGTTACCCCCCTGCAATTTTTGTTGCATCAACCCGCGCTCCCGCGTGGCCCACCGTCAGCCTCTCGTGGCATTTTGCAAAAAGGATCCCAGGTTTTCGTAAAGCTCAACCCGCGCTCCCCTAGCACCGCCACGTGGTCCACCACAGCCACCCAATAAGTAGCCATCGCTTGCCCGCTTGTCATCCGCTTAGGCTAGAGTAGGCCACGGTGCAAAAAGGTTTTCTGTGCGCTTGTTGCCCAGTCAGCAGCTGACCCCACCTGTCAGCGACAGTGGCTGAGTCTGTCTGGGTATAAAAAGTATTTACCTGTTTCTGTTTTAAATTCAAATCTTTTTCTAATTATTTCAAATTCAAATATAATTCTGTTTTTAATATCTTTTCAAATATTAATCCAAATAATACATATAATATATGTTTTCAAATCAGAAAAATGTGAGGAATTCAAATATGCCATTCAAAATATATTCTGAATATTTAAAATTCCAAGTTTATTTAAATTACAATAAATTGCCCTTTTGACTTAAATAATTAATAACTTTTGTGTTATAACTCCAAATTTAACAAATGATATGTCTAAAAGGATTAGCTCGACGAGACCTTTCTGTTTATGCATTCCATGGTTTGTTTTGAAGCATGCATCATATAAATATAATGAGTACAGCCACTAATATGAGTATAAAATGGGGCCAAAACTAAATAAAATGCTTTATTATTGTATTCCACACCCCACCCATGCCATGCTACTTCAATGCCATGCAAATTGTGCATCATTCATCATGGCATGATTGTTTGCTTGTCGCATTTATTCATATGCTTGTGCACTTTATTTATGTCGGCCCTTGTTTGTTTGGTTCTTCTTCAAATAGACGCCGAGGTGGGATATACCAAGAGAACCAGAGCACTACCAGATCCATCACTTGCTTCAACTGAGCTGTGCAAGCACTACCACATGCTTGCATACATATAGTACCTATTGCCTCTATCTTATTCTTGCATCATTGAGTCGTGATTGCATTAAATTGAATCCCAAGTATTGCATAGCCTTTATTTTTTAAACCCCACCAAGCTTGTTTCCCATCCCATGAGCCATTACTAGGAGTTGTTTGAGCCATGCGAGTCGAGAACAACATGTGTAGGGTATGTGAGTGTCGATGGATAACGAGGTACCTAAACAACTTAACCCGAGTAGTAATGGGATAACTAATGAAAGTGGCATCGGTGAGCCATATTCGCTATTTGGTTTTTCAGCTCACTTGTGTCCCGTAAGACCCAGTACTTGATTCTGTTCCAAGAATATTCGCTATCCACATCCGGAGGCTTATGGACCCCGAGCGAGCTTGATTCATTCTTATTTCTTGGGGCCACAAACTAGTTTGAGGTTTTACTTACTATCTGTACTTATGCCATGCTTTATCGCTTTATTTAAATTGTGCGAGGTAACGCATTATCTTTGCATCTTTAGTATCGTGGCCCGATTTCTATGTATCGACAAGCCAAGCCACACTTTCGGGTTCCCGATCGTTCTGACCGCCTCCACAACCTTAAGCCCGCTTGAGCCCGGCTTGCTATGGATCTACTTAAAGGGGTGGCCCCTGCAATATTTCTGAATCCTGCAATTGCTTTGTCGTGACTGTCTCGTTGGGTTTTGATTTGGTTTTTCCGAGGCATATCGAGTGTGTGTTGCTATTTGTGCACCCTCGGTAAAAACTTTCTGAAAGCCGTGTCCGCGGTTATGGACGACTTGGAGCACAGTTTCTCGATCATAGACAAGAATAACTAAAGTACCGCTTTTAATTTGACTAGACTAGGTACCTGACTAGTAAATAGTGCAATACTCACGGAATGGATAATAAAACTGCCAACGGATGGGGGGGTTGTTCGTCCGCTTCCTCGTCGGTAAGCGAGGAGGAGGAGGGATCTGTTAAGATTACCGTTATAACTGTTACAACTGTTGTTATTAATTCACGGACATCCGTCCATCTCTGGTTAGGCGGATGGATAGCGAGTATCTGTAGAACTGTTAGGGTTTATCTTTTGCTGCAATTGCGTCACCCCAGGTTGTGTCCCCTTTAGAGGCATAAAGACTTGCTGAGTACCCCTAGGGTCTCACACGATAAATTATTGGTTCAGATGAACAGGTACCCTGGCAAGATGGATACTGGGTGGAAGAGACGGACGATGTGGGCAACGATCATTCGGTGTAGAGATTCCGGGAACGGGGATCCGTGAGATCTGTGGGCGGGATGTGCTTATTTATGGGGCATCTTATGCCGATTTGCTTCTTATCCGTACTCGGATTTTGTCTTCCGCTTCCGCTTGATACTCTGATGTTTGATGTATGAGGAGATATCCTGAACTATTATATCTATCTAGGATATTTGGATCTTGCCGTATGGCGTTGCTATATTTCCTTTCTTTTTAGATGGAACGGCTCTGATGTACTATTGTACGGTGGCTTGCATACATACTCATTTGTGTATGTAGATCCTTCGCTGCCGACACGCCGCCGTTCTTGTCCCGATGTTTGGAAATGGTTGGGACGGCCGAAAGGTCTACCTGTGAGTGGCATTTGGGCCCCACCGTACTATTTCAACCATTTCTGATCATCCAGGCTTGTACTAGGAGCGTAATTCACCGAGGTAGTTACAGAAATAATGGCCATACTCATGCAAAGCGACAAAACATTATTAATTAAAGCATAAAGTGATATGACAAGTCAAAAACTAAATGATCATAGAGTCTAAGGTGACTGGTTCATAGTCTTAACATGGTGTAAGCATGTGCCAAGTTAACCCAAATAAAGCATCAAAGGAGAATACCACAATATTATGCTTTTGTATGCTAAAACAACGCATCATTCTTTCAAGGCACATTAAGCAATCTCAATTGTTTGGAAGAAGTCATGCTATAGCAATAATCACTAAGCATAAAGTCAAAGCAATATCAAACATGACATGATAGAGTCTAGGCCACAGTTAAAACAAGCTCCTTTTGTACCACTTATAAGCATGAAACTTCCTACTCTTTTCCAACACCAATCAACTTATTTGAAACCACATATGAATGCGGGGGTCCAACCAATTTATTTAAGAAAACTAAACAAAAGAAAACTAAAAACAAAAACAAAGACGCTCTAAGAACAACACAATTGTGCATGAAACAATAAAAATGAAGTGTTTTGGAAGAAAAATCTGAGATTTTTATTGATGAAGAAGGGGATGCCTTGGGCATCCCCAAGCTTTGACGCTTGTACTTATCGAATATTTCTTGGGGTGACATGGGTGGCATCCCCAAGCTTGAGCTTTTGTCCATACTTCATCTCATCACATTGTTCTTCCCTACACTTGAAAATTTCCTTCATACAAAACTTCACACAATCTTCATTAGCAACATTAGTGTATTCAAGGAAATATGTCTTTGGGTTTAGTTTCAACACAAGTAAAACTTCCAGTAAAACACAAGCTATTGTAGCAATTCCTTCTAAAAGCTCAAGTGATCAAAGAGAACTCAAAGAAAAAGAGATTAAGAGGCAAATTCAAATAATAGCAGAAATTTGTCAAAACAGACCAACAGGTAAGAACTGATTTTTTCAAAGACCTTCTGTTGCTCAAAACGAAAAGTGATAAACTAATGAAAGTTAGATAAAAACCTGGGGCATAAGCACAGAAAATGATAGCTCCATCTGACGTACATGGATTTTTCACGGTTTTTATAGTGAAGCACAAAAATCTGTTTCGGGACAACAACTTTCTCAAGTCTTACTTCTCTCTCATTAGAGGTTATTCTTGGCACAAAAACCACACAAAAAGGATAAGGAGAGGTTATTACTAAAGCAGTAACTTCCAAGACTCAACAAAAGAAAAACTTACTGAAAATAAAAATAATTTGGGTTATCTACCAATAGTGCTTTTCTTTAACGCCTTTCAGCTAGGCATAGGAGCAAGATTCAAGTATTTTCAAATGAAGAAGCATTAAGATCAATACCAGAAATATCTTCAACAAGGCAAGGTATCTCGTCCAAATAAGTTCTAGAGGATCCTCTCTCAATACTCTTCGGTTCACTATTTTCATCAAACGGGTTTTCAAGAACAATCCAATCAAAATTCTTTTCTAAGGCTTCATGCATTCCTACAAGTTTAAAAGGTATTGGTATTTTAATTTCCTCTCCATTTTTGCGTTTGGTTTTGTCCATCTTTTCTAGTGTACCAATAACATCTACACATGAGTCTAGCATATTAAAACGACCAGAGACCTTTCTAGCTTCCTTAATAACATCATAGAATTCTTTAAGAAAAGTTTCTAGGATAAAATCTCTCTTTTCAGTATCCTCAATATCTTTAAGTTTAAGAAACATTACTTGCATCATGGGGTTAAGGTTAACAAACCTAGCCTCCAACATGTGAACTAAAGAAGCTGTAGCAATTCATAATTTGGAGCAAGTTCTGCTAAGGATCTATCCTCAATATCCTCATGCTTGCTAACATGATTAAAGAATTCTTCAATATTATCTTTCCCAATTATAGAGCCAGTACTTATTGAAAGGTCTTTTAGGGTGAACTTAGGGATCAACATGGTGAGCTAAGAACGAGGTGACAACTACAGAAAGAACTATTTTTTGTGTTTTTGATAAAAGAGGCAAACCAATACAACTAATTTTTTTGTGTTTTTGATAAAAAGAAACAAGCAAAAGAAAGCAAAATAAACAAAGCAAATCA
This sequence comes from Avena insularis, assembly GCA_023614405.1. Classification (NCBI taxonomy): domain Eukaryota; kingdom Viridiplantae; phylum Streptophyta; class Magnoliopsida; order Poales; family Poaceae; genus Avena; species Avena insularis. The sequence goes on from CM042690.1 coordinate 151,069,091, forward strand.
AAAACAAAGTAAGGAGATTGGTTGTGAGAGACTCCCCTTGCAAGAATCTTCTTTCTCCCTGAAAAGTGATTGATGAGGAGGAAGAGATTGAAGCTGTCCTTAACTCCCCAGCAACGGCGCCAAAAAAAGTGCTTGATGGCTCAAAATATGTAGAGCTCGTTGGGAACCCCAAGAGGAAGGTATGATGAGCATAGTAGCAAGTTTTCCCTCAGTTATGAAACCAATGTTATCAAACTAGGAAGAGTAAGGAAACACCTCCAAGGTGTTGCTAGCAACTTGGAATCCTGCACAACATAACCACAGAACTTTGCCCCAACTTACAATAAGGTTGTCAATCTCACTGGTTTTGCTGAAAGCAAAGGATTAAACGTATAGTGTGGAAGATAGTAATTGCTTGCAGAAAGTAAATAGTAAAAGGTAAACAGTAGATGGTATATCAATGGTAAAGGAATGGACTGGGGTCTATAGTTCACTAGAGGTGTTTCTCCTTAAGATAAATAGCATGTTGGGTGAACAAATTATAGCGGGGCAATTGACAGATTGAGAAAGCATAACAATGCATATACTAGACATCTTGACTCCTACGAGATTTGATTGGGCATTACAACATAATACATAGATCGTAATCCAACTGCATCTATGACTAATAATCCACCTTCAGGTTATCATCCGAACCCCTTCCAGTATTAAGTTGCAAGCAATAGATAATTGCATTAAGCAAAGTGTGTAAAGTAAACAATATGATTGCCCCATGGATAAAGAATTGTTGTTTTATCCCTAATAGCAATATCACATCTACAACCTTAGAGATTTCTGTCACTTCCCCAGATTACTATTGGCATGAACCCACTATCGAGCATAAATACTCCCTCTTGGAGTTGCAAGCATCTACCTGGCCAAGATAGTTACTAACAACGGAGAGCATGCAAGATCACCAATAACATAGACATGATAGAATCAATAATCAATCTGACATAGTATCTCAATATCCACCGGATCTCCGCAAACACAACATATAGGATTATAAATAGATGATCTTGATCATGAATGGAGCTCACAAGATCTAAACATTATAGCACAAAGGAGGAGAACCAACCATCTAGCTACTGTATGGACCCATAGTACAAGGGTGAACTTCTCACGCATCACTCCGGATGCTGGAATGGTGATGAAGAAGGACTCCAGGGTGATCTCTCCCCTCCGGCAGGGTGCCGGGAAGATCTTCGGACCCCCCCCGATCTAGGGATGGAGATGGCGGCGGCTACAGACTCTTTCATGAATTTTTGATTGGGTACTTAGGGTTTTCGTCTCGGGAGGCTTTTATGGGCGAAGGGGCAAGGTCGATGGAGCTCCAGGGGGCCCACACCACCTGGTGGCACGCCCCCTGGCCGTGCAGCCACCAGGTGTGGCTGCCCTGGTGCGCCACTTCTTCTCCCCTTCGGTCTCCGTGTTGCTTCGGGTAAAATATTGACTTTGGTTTTTGTCTCATCCAATTCCGAGAATATTTCTTTACTAGCTTTTCTGAAACCAAAAACAGCAGAAAACAGGCAACTGACACTGTGGCATCTTGTTAATAGGTTAGTTCCAGAAAATGTATAAAAATACCTCAAAGTGTGATCAAAACATAAGAAAGTTGATATAAAACAAGCATGGAGCATCAAAAATTATAGATACGTTTATGACGTATCACATCACTCCGCCCTATTATATAAGGGAGGGGCGCAAGGCGCGTCGCTGCCAACCGTTTCCCCTTAATGCACCCACAACCAACATCGCCTCGATTCTCACAGCGAACTAGCATGGCCAGCTGAAGTGGGGCAACGATTTGTGTACCGAGCATATGGACACGACGGAGAAGCACCACAAGGGCGGGCCCTCTCTTGACTATAGGGCGCGCGATCAGTTCCCCGGGAACCAAACCCACGCCTGAGGGCTACTGTTAGTTCCGCGGAGAGATCCACACGAGGGCTCACCCTAGAAGCAACTCGTGATCCCACCCCTGCCGCTTGCTCGGCCCAAGAGCGCGATACCCGGGTGAGTCACTGGGAACGAAGGAACCCGAGAAAGATCCTCGGTGCCAGGAATGGCAGGGCTACCTTTGGCCTATGGCTCAGGCTACCCCGCTAGGATCATCATGGAGCTTAGAGGCGACATCACAGTCTTGTCACATTGATGGCATGCACTCTATGGCTGGCCACGTGGCTAGGACATGCTACCGCGTGTATATCGACACTTGTGGTGTCCCCTTACGATATAAAAGGAGGCCCATGTTGAGTAGAGGGGGAGGACAGTTGGCTCAGAGTAGGGTTCCTTCCCTGGAGAAGGAACAAGTTGTAGTCTAGTGACAATCAGATAGTATACACTGCAAGATGCAGGGCTCAGCTCACGGTGGACCTGAACCTGGGTAAAACAAACCACGTCTCTCTCTGTGATTTTGTTCGTCTAGCTCACCAATCAAGCTCGCTGATGTTGCACCTTCCAACTTGTTCCTTGCAAAATCTGCCATTCCAAACTATAACTTAACACCAAATTTGAGCACTCTTCTAGTAATTTATTTCAAGTATCAAGCTCTCCAAACTCGTGGACCCATATACGGAGGAGGAGTTATCACCGTTCTAGACCGCTCCATCGCAACATAAGTCATTTACAACTGTTGGAAGGTGTTCACTGTCTTGATTTTGCTACTCTAAATGCATGTGGTATAATTAGAAGAATTAGTGATTGGTATTACTTAAATATACCTAGAGCCAATCACTTGATCGCTGCTCCTTTGCCTAACAGTCTATTCTCTATCAAGAATGGATGTCTGCCTTATGATACGCAGGTTGAGGCAACCCTACCACCACAAGCTAAACCACAAGGAGAGAAGTAAGTAGAAGAAGACCAAGAAGGACCCAAACAAGAGTAGCAAACACCGAACTACTACACCACCTACGAGGATATATATACACGCTCGAATCCAACACTGAAAGCATGGACAACCTTGCCATCAACCTTCAAGACTCCACCGCAAACCTCTTGTCCCAATTCACTAATTAGATCAGCCAATGGAACTTGGGAGATTATCTTTCGCCACCACAATGAGCAACAAGAGGGCTTGTAAAAGCCTAAGCTTGGGGATGTGTTCCCTAAGCAATTTATTTATGTAATAATGAAGTTGTACTACATCTCCTAGTGAGCTTTGAAACCCTCGTATTGGACTTGTTCCAACACTTTACTTTTTCTTTTTTTTCGTTTGTTTTTAGTTTCTTAATTTGTCGCCAATCTTTTTATTTTCTCTAAACCCAATCTTCAAAAAACAAAAAAATATTTTTCCTTTTATCTTTATTCATGGAAAGTGGATCATCATTTGCCTCTTTGCTTTGATATTATAAATGGGAGTGATGTACTTTTGAGTTTTGAAGGAACACATCATACGGAAGAGAATTGTGAAGTCACTCATAAGAGATATGTCCTATGTCTCCTACTTTATAAATTTGAAATGTTTTATGCTAGCTAGTAGTATTGTTAAGATACTATGTTAGTGGGAGTGATTTGAAATAGTTAGAGTGAAGGTTTTTATTCCTATGAATAATTAGTCGAGTGAGCTTTTGTCTAGTTCTTGTAGTTAACCGAGTCTTGCATTGAAAATAATTATGCTAAATAAGTGCAGTAAGAAAAAGTCTCCAATTATGACTTGTGTGATGTTATGATTGTCTTAAGAGTTTAACCTTGAAGATACTCAACTCTATAGATTTAATGATAGTCTAGATATCACTTTTGAAAGGAGTTGTTGGATTGAAATTAAGTCTAGTAGTGATTGAGATGCATTCCAAAATTAAAAGTGTGATCCAAAGTGTGATATTGCTTGAAAGCTTGTCTACAAACTGTTGATGCATACCCTAGGATGCCAACAATTCCGCTAGCCTTCGAACGATCTAGGCATAAATACTGATTTCGGCTATGATTTGAATGCATGGGTATCTAGCAACCTATGGGCAAAAGTATTAGTACTCTTGTGGGATATGAAAAATATTACAAAAGTCATTAATGACTTCAACTAGAAACTATTTTTGAATCCAAAGTAATCACCTAGAAAGTCTTTGGCATGATCTCATCACTATTATATGAATTTTCTTGAAAGACAATAAATAGAAAGAAGTGTTTTGACAGACTTGATTCATTGATGTGGTTGTCCATGAGACACTTGATTGTTATGCTTATTTTGACATGATCTCTCACACTTAAATTGATGCTATGAAACTTCCGAGTGTTCCTTGGCAAGCTAAGAGTTAGCTAGATGAATTGGAATGATTGCTACACTTCTAGTTATTTATGTTTATAGAGACTTCACTTTGATTTTCTTGAGTTACCAAAGCTAGTATGATATGCTTGGCACTACTCTAACTATGTTAAGCTTTGAAATGGAATAAGTGTTAGACTCATATGGCTATCTCTTATAAGTGATTTTACATTCTCGTTATTTCAGTTTAAACGATGAGTTCCTTATGATTTTTGGTTTCTTGATCGAGGACGATCAAGGTTTAAGGTTGGGGATGTTGATGGATGTGAAAACAACCATCTTTATCTGTGTTTAAATCTTATTTAAGGTCAAGAAACTGACCAAATATCTCTCTAGCCTTGCTACTAATGACTAATTATTGCAAAGATGTGCACATACTTCTCTTTATTTGTGATGTGTAGAAATCAAGCTTTTATGACGAAATTAGGAGCAATTATTGAAGAATATGTCATTGGCAACACAACCAAGTCAACCTGGGGCGAAAAGGCATCTCTAGGAGCCGGGCGAGGCCCGCTCATACCACCTCCCAATGTCTTCCTTAGGTCAAACAGAACCTTTTATGTGAAGGGAGCGAGATCATTGGAGGAGCGAGATCATTGGAGCAGAACACAGTCGCCATTCAGATCTCATCCATCACACAACCAAGGAGATCCATAACTCCACCACCACCATAGTTCATCCTCTCCATCTCCATTCTCCTTCGTAGCCATAACCATCATCTTCTAATAGAGATATCCTTGCAAATTGGCGACTATTGTAAGAATATTTGATTTCAATCTAAGTATTTTGTCAATGATTTCTATCCTTGATCTTATTATTGTGAGTGAGTAGTCCTCACGGGCTGCGAGTTGAAGTGAAACCTCGCAGCGATTATGTGCATCTAATTGCATGGAATATTGTGTAGTGATTAAATGGGAGCTTTGTTATCTTGTATCTTTGTCTCTACCTCAATCTGAGGACTTGTAGGTACCCAAGACCCCGCAGATTGATCAAGGTGTGAGGTGAGATGAATGGAGAACGACGTCTAACACCCGAAACCCCAGTGACAAAAAGGGGAGTACATTATTCGCTTAGTGGTCCGCTTGGGATCTACAGAAACATCACCAATCATAAGGATTTGGTCTATTTTACTTAATAATCATTGTGACGCATGGTTTCGAGGTGTAAAAAGTTGGATCAAGAGACTATTGCCACCTGTGGTTTTAGGGGCTCTAATAGCTTAGGATGTGCTGCCCACACCTCTTATCACTATTAGATTATTTTACACATGAATGTGCTTAAATTTATCGTTATCCCATATGAATGCATAGCTGCAAGTGAATATTCAACCCTAGCCTATCTCCATCCACTGAAAACAACAAAAATATACCAAGTAAACTAGAAAGGTCTGATAAACGAAAAAACAAATCTTTTTAGTAAGTCTTGTAGACGTTCCTCAATTCCTTTTAGCAAGTATTTCCCAAGGTTCGATAAACCTAGGTATTTTCTAGGGAAATGGCTACTATACTATATCCATAATCTGAATTGAAGGTATCAACTCCCAAAGTAAAAAAGGAAAAGATGTAATACTAGTCGTAGTGGATAGATTGACTAAGTATGCTCATCTCCTTCCACTCTCTCATCCATACACTACTGCTCAGGTATCTAAACTCTTCATGGACAATTTGCAAAAGTTACATGGCATTCCCCAGGTAATAATCGCTGACAGGGACAAGATTTTTACCAGCTCAATATGGCAAGAAGTATTCTTAGCTCTTAAGGTCAAAGTCAACTTCAGTACTGCTTGCCACCCTAAGTTTGATGGGTAGACTGAAAGAGTCAACTTGTGCCTAGAACAGTATCTCAGAAGTATGGCATTCAGAGAACCAAAGAAGTGGGCTGAATGGATTCCCACAACTGAGTGGTGGTACAATTCTGCCTATCATACTGCTCTTAAGAAATCCCCTTTGAAGCATTGTATGGGTATAAACCACCTCCGATTGGAGAAATTGCAATCCCCTGTAATGCATCTGCTGAAGCTGAGGTGACATTACGAGAGCATGAAGAAATTTTGAAATCTCTCCAACATAACTTGTAGGAACAAAACAAGATGAAGAAGTTTGATGATGTTAACAGAACTGAGAGCATAATTGATGTTGGTGACTTAGTGTATTTGAAAATGCAGCCCTATAGAGAGACCGCAGTAGGGCTATGGAACTCACTAAAGTTAACATCCAAGTTCTATGGACCATTCAGAATCATCAAGAAAGTGGGAAGGGTAGCATACTAGCTATAGCTACCTACGGGCATCTCCACCGGGCTGACCTAAACGCGCGATCAAATCGTCCGTGTCTCGTCTGCTTGGGTCGACTCATGGTCACTTTGAATACAGTCTGTCGAGACGACCGTGTCTAGCGGTGCGACCCAAATGTCCGCGCCTGTCCAGCGCTGTCCAGACCTGGCCCTTTGTATATGAATAGTTCAGAGCCAATTTTCATAGATAAATATACATTTTGACAAGCAAATAAACTAGCTTATATAATATAATTAAAATAGTTCTTACATATGAATAGTTCACACTCACATGGTTCGATACAAAACAACCAAATGTCACTCAAATTGCAGAAAACAAATTAGGGGTTAAGCATTTTGGTTTCCTGCACGAGCCCATATATGCTCAACCAAATCATGTTGAAGCTGGTCATATGTGTGCCTATGACGCAAATTTTCATGCACTTGCATGAATTCTTCCCAAGACGCTAAACCTGGCTCTGGCTCAACCAACTGACCCTGGAAATCCCAGCCTTGTTCCAAAATGTCATCATCACGCTCGTCCTCGACGATCATATTGTGCATGATCACGCACATAGTCATCAGATCCCACATCCTCTCCGTGCTCCAGGTTCTAGCAGGGTATCGAACAATAGCCCATCTTGCCTAAAGCACACCAAATGCTCGCTCCACATCCTTCCTAGCGGCCTCTTGCTCTTTCACAAACCTCTTGCATTTCTCATCTCCAGGGTTATGAATTGTCTTAACAAAGGTGGCCCGGAATGGATAGATACCGTCAGCTAGGTAGTACACCCATATCATATGCATTGCCATTGATCTCGTAGGAAACTTGTGGGGCATTTCCTTCTGCCATCCTAGCAAACACTGGAGACCTCTACATCACATTGCTGTCATTGTTTGATCCAGCCATGCCAAAAAAGGAGTGCCAAATCCAGAGATCTTGTGATGCAACATCCTCTAATATGACAATGCAATCCTCGGCATGTCCTTTGAACTGCCCTTGCCAACCAAAATGACAATTCTTCCACTGCCAATGCATGCAGTCGATGCTGCCAAGCATCACAGGAAACCCCCTACGCTCGTTGATGGACAGAAGGCGGGCAGTGTCTTCGGTGTTTGGCTCTCTCAGGTATACTTTGCCAAACACCGCTACAACTGCGCTGCAGAATCTATACACGACCTCATGGCATGTAGACTCGCTCATGCGCATGTAGTCATCGAGGAGATCACCAGGCACTCCACATGCAACTGCCAGATGGCAGCTGAACATTTCTGATAGGAGGAGAAGCCTAACTTACCGGTGCAAACATACTTGGCCTCGAAGTAGTCGTCGTACTCCCTCACCCTATTGAGTATTTCCAAGAACAGGTTCCTGGATATTCGATAGCAGCGACGAAATGCCTTCTCTTTGAAGACCGGATTAGTTGGGTCAAAGTAGTCCTTGTAAAGGCGTATGTGCCCCTCTTCCCGATCGCGTTCATGGTTGGCTTCCCACCGCTTCGCCGAGCCACCTCTACGTGGCGGGAGGAGGTAGTTGTCGTGCACCGTATGTGCAACCGCCAGAATAATTTCGGTCTCACCATCAGACTCCTCCTCGGACGATGAATCGACGTAATTCTTGTAGAAAAACTCGATCGCCCTTCGCCTACTACCCATTTGTCAAGTACACTGCCGTCAATGGCTTTACCAACTCTCGCAGCGGACTAGATTACCAAGACAAGACCGGCAAACGCACCTCGGCAAACGGCCGAACAGGTTGTGCACGTCCAATGTAGAGGCGAAGGTCGGGGCGACAGGTTTGCCTATGGAGCGTCCAGTCAAGTCCGGCACCGTGCGTGGCCTGCGACCATCCTGCTCGATATCGCGTCGGGGGCCGCGGGGGCGATAGCCGTCAATGGCGGGGACGACGGCTGGTTGCGTCTGCTCTGGCCGCGGGATATGGAAGGCGAGGGTTGAGGGGGAGGAGGAGTGTCTTTGTGCCACTGGCTACAGGGCCCGGGTGAACAAGTGGTCGGACACGCGAGGCCGCGCGCGCTGTCCGGGCCGACCTAGTGGTCACGCAAATTAGATGCACGGATGGGTCGAGCCGGACGCGTTGGGACGGATGGATCGTGCCGCTGCAGTATCGCGCACGTCGCGCGTGTCTGTGCGGACGAGTTCAGACACGCCGGGACGGGTTGGGTCGACCCGGTGGAGATACCCTAAAAGTAATAAAATGCATGATGTATTCCGTGTGAACCCACTCAAAAAACACCTAGAACCAATGGCATTCCCAAACCATACCCTGCATGTGCTGAATTCAGAAGGTAAGATTAAACTTTTCCTATAAAAATATTGCAACATCGACAAATTCCCAGGTACGCAGGTGAATACAATATACCAGTGGCTGAGTGGTTGATCCATTGGAGAAACTTCACCAAGGAGGAGGCTACCTGGGAAGATACCGAGTTCATCCAAGCATCGTTTCCAACGTTCAAATCTTCTTGTCTCGAGCGACTGATATTGTCAGGAACTACTCCTCTGTTCCTAATAATAGAAGACTACTTGACCACTGCACCGTTGATTGAAGATCTAAGGGTTGTGATCCAACGTACCGCTTCAGGAAGGATTCCCTCGCTTAATGAATTAAGTACTACTATAAATTATGCGCTTGTCTGTGCTGCTAATGTAGTAAGGTACATTATCGAGGCTCACGGTTTTGTGTTATAAAGGCCGGAGAGTGGGCGGACGGGTGGCTCGATATATGACATAAAAAACCTAATTCCTTCTCTGCTTGTTCTTGTCTTAGATGCTATTCCATCGAAAGATTCCTTTTATCCTTCTACTAGTTTCCTTCCAATTACTGCCCTTTATTGCAAATTATCTTGTCGAGATCCAGTTCTAGTAGCTCGGTAGGGATCGTGACAGTTGCCTAGTTGTCCATGGGGCCAATCTGTCTGTCACAAGGGGCACACGGAGAGCTCGCGGGGCCCACGGGATCGTGTCACCGTGCCCCACGGCAACACGCCAATACTATCCCATCCGCGGAGAACTAGCCCGTCCGACCTCCCTCTACGGCAATCGCCAAATCCAGCAAAGCCATCCATCGCCGACGGCGAGGCCCGGCGGAACCCCATAGCCCTAGCCCAGCGCCTCCCACAATGCGCTTCCTCCTCGTCCTTCTTCTCGCGGCGGCGGCGGCGGCGGTCGTCGGCAACGCCAGCGCCGAGTCCGTCCTCCGCGCGGTCACGGACGTCCCCGCCGCCGTGTCCTCGGGCGCCGCCGACGCGGACGCGCTCTTCTGCGACAGCTGGATGCTGTCGGTGGAGACGGGCAACGCGGGGCCGTGGCGCCAGGTGCCGGCGCGCTGCGGGACCTTCGTCCGCGCGTACATGGAGGGCGAGCGCTACGCGTCCGACTCCGCCGTTGCCGCCGCCGAATCCCTCGCCTTCGCCGGGCAGGCGTTCGCCTTGGGCGAGGGGGGAGCCAAGCCGGCGTGGGTCTTCGACGTCGACGAGACGCTGCTCTCCAATGCGCCCTACTACGCCATCAGCGGATGGGGGTAATTCACCCCGACCCACCTCTGGTTTTTTCCGTTACATTGAACTCTGCGTGCACAAATCAATCAGTCACCAATATTTCTTCCTGCGTTTGAGATTGGAAATCCATTGAATGCAATGAGAATTTGTGTTGATAACGAGGGAATTTTGTAAATTTGTCGCTAATTGAAAGGTTCCATTGCGAAGTAACAACAAATTGTCTACGAGTTTGCCTGTTGCCACATGAAAATGTCTTCCTTTAGCAGTTCTACATCATATTATTTCATATCTTTTGAGTAATAAAGCGTCCCTTATCGAAAAAAAAGCAGCTCTACATCATATTATTACATCGGGATCCCTATTACATCATGCATGCTCATTACTGCCAGATGCAATTTTTTGTGGACTACTGATACAACAGATAGTAGTACTGCATAGTTGGTCAGGTAATATACCAAGTGCCAACGCAAACTCATATTACTTAATGGATTTAGTGTTAGTCGTGCACCGAGAAACAAGATGCAGGATTCCCTTTTTTGCTAAGGACATTGTACATAAAATTCATCTCCTCATGATAAAATTGATTTGGTTTGTAAATTAACTTCTATGAACAGCTTTATTCCATGTTGCATTTCTTCGGTTCATATGGAAGTAGAAGTACCTGTAGCTCACTTTATCTTATAATAAAATCCTGCAAATGCAATGTACTATAATAAACTTCGAAAGACGTAGTGCATAAACTAGCTTAAGAAATAGGTTTTAGATATTTCTTCTCAAATATGTACTTGCCTTTTAAGTTTATCACCAAGTTTTTCTTAATCCTGACAAATCACACCTGACTTGTAGCCTATTCTCTTAGCAGTGGCATAATTGTCACTTATTAAAGGACAACATAGTCATATTTCCGTTTGCAGTTTTTTTAATCTAAAGGGCACCAACATCATTGCCCTGAGCTACACCTTCATTGCAACGGATTACAAGCATATTGTTAAAAAACAGAGCAAACAGGTTTGAAAAAACTATAAAGTACCACATTTCAGCCAACAAAGTAATCAGCTGCTAAGCCTATTACATTGAGTTTTTTTTTTTCAGCAACTCACCTCTTGACTTTCAAGTTCTCCCAGCAGCGTATGCTGCGGATAGCAAACATGTCCACCCCCCCGGGTTTCCTTTTGAGGCAATGATTTCCACATTTATTCTCCTTTTCTTCTTCAGAGCCACCCAAACATCAGTGGAGTCACATCTTTCTGCTCAAACTTCTGAATACATTGATCTATCACCGGCAATTCGGAGTCATGGTGAAGCAATCTCCAGTTTCTTAGCATCTAGGTTAGTTTGAGTTGTAGAACCTGCAGTAAGCTCAAAGGACCATGACTGGTACATGTATCATTTCTCATTCTAATTTCCCAAAAGGGAAAATTTAATAATATTAAGGATATCTACTTTGTTGTTCTATTGTAAATGATCGGTGCTTTATTATTTTCACACTTCCACTGATTTTGCAGATTGGTGGAATTCGATGAAACCTCGTTTGATGCATGGGTTGACGTAGCAAAGGCACCTGCATTACCATCCAGCTTGAAACTGTACAATGAACTTCAAGGACTTGGTTTCCATATTATCCTCTTGACTGGCCGAAGTGAATCACAGCGTAATGCTACAGAACAAAATCTCTTGTTTGCTGGCTACCATTCATGGGAAAAACTCATACTGAGGTATTTGCTACATTTCTTGCATCAAACAAGTCAGCTCCCCAATGTATCTTTCTCTGCATAAGAAGCCGTAATTGGATCAAAGCTGCTTCTAGAAGTCCCTAGTTTCCAAATGGTATCCTAGGACATGGTAGTTGAAGTAAGTTAGGAACTTTAGGATGTTTCATGAAGAGAACTTATGTGAACATGACTTATCCTTGAAAAGCTCTCAGTGAAACGCTTCACAGTTTAACTTACAGGAATGCATTGAATGCTGATCAATGTGAGGACTGAGGACTGATGCCAAATTTTATGAAACTTTAGAGCCAGTGTTGTTGCTTTGAGTACTACTGATTTATTTCAAAATAAATGTTTTTACCTCCGGGTGTTAGGCACAAGATAGCATGAAACTCCACCAGAATTAGGTTTTCCATCTTTCCATATACTCCCTCTGATCCATATTACTTGACTTGGATTTATCTAGATTTGGATGTATCTAATACTAAAACATGTCTAGATACATCCGAATCTAGACAAATTCGAGTCAACTAATATGGGTCGGAGGGAGTAGTGTTTTTTTTATCTGTGGTGGATTATTTTGAAGTTAAGCTGTTAACCATCTTTCTCAGACTTTGAGGAACCATATACTGTGTCTTGTTTTTAGATCAATGTGCATGGACCATCTAGTTTTATCCAATGCATGGACCCCCTTCTTACTTTTAGATCAATGTGCATGGACCATCTAGTTTTAACCATCTTGTTTTTAGATCAATGTGCATGGACCCCCTTCTTACTTTCCAATGTGAAATATGCAAATTAATAGATATTAAAAAAAACTTGGTTTTTCCAGCCAGCTCTTATTCTCCTCTGGTTATGTTACTGCAACCTCTTAATGTGACATGCAAATTAATAGATATTCTGTATCATTAGAAACACTTTAAGACATCTGTCTTAGTAGATCACCAGTCAGTTTTTTTAATCGGAAGTATGCTCATGCTGCAGACAACCCTCTGATATTGGCAAGACCGCTGTACAGTACAAATCAGAGAGACGAGCTGCGATGGAAGTTGAAGGATTCAAGATACTTGGTAACTCTGGGGATCAGTGGAGTGATTTGATAGGGCTGCCAGTGTCAACGAGATCCTTCAAACTTCCAAATCCAATGTACTATATCAGTTGATTTTATCGGTGACACTGGAGAATATTGCTACTCCTGCCGTACAACATTCTTACCATTTATATGGCCCCAAGTCCCGAAACCTCTTTAATTTTAGGGTCTTAATTTGCATCACCAATGGGCAAAGGTGGAATTGTCTTCAATCATGTGAGTAGCTGGGTCGAGTACCAGTGAATTTGCCAACGATGTTTTTGGGAATAGATATTTTGCTGAAAAGGGTGTATTTTCCTGTGTATTATATTATGTAATGAATGCAACTTTTAAGATGTGCCGCTCATTGTACTGGCAGTACCTACCTGATTTCGAACAGATGAGATGTCAATTAAACATCATATTTGAGTATTGTATATATGTTGTGTGTATTCATGATCATTGCTGACTGACCAAATGTCTGAAACTGCATTGTGCTAGACTACATATTAACCAGTGTTGATTTTATTATAAAATATCGGTGGTGCTAGTTCAACCTTTGCAGGTTGTGCCTAGCATCTCCAGACCAAGCATACAGTAACAATGATTGGGCACAGATGAAAATATAAGTAAGCAAAACTTTGTTTCTGAAAACTTGAATTGCAGAAAGCTCCTGTGACAAATCTGGGGAGTATTCTAGCTCTGTGATAGCTTCTCTAGTAAATCTCATCTCACTTTGCAAGACCCTGAGCTTTTAGCTACTGCACAGTTCTTTCTTGCTCTGGTACGCAGGTGGTTTACGGCTTGTGTGCAAGAGGCCCCTGCTCCTTGCTCTTGACAGCAGTGGATCCGATGAACCCCTCGGGGTCGTCTTCTTGGCTATCATCTTGCTGCAAGGCCCTCGAACGTCATGTAGAACTGACGAACGACTTGCCTTAGTTCTGCTGATGTGAGATGTGGTCTTCTTTGCGAGATGTTGCAAGCATTTGACATCGGAGAGGGATGCGAAGGACTGCGACTTCCCTTTGTAGTACTTGGACAGCCCTGTCCTGTGGGAAGTGAAATGTTTATTTGTCAGAGATCATGTATGTGTGCATAGTATAGTAGTAATGGCATATCGTACCAGATTTATTCCTATAAGATGAACTGAAGTTCTAGTTACCAAGCTGCTAATAGTTCAGGCATATACTACTTCTTAGCTTACAGTTGGCTGAGAAATTTTCGTTTCAGTTTTACTTGAGATGCTGTAGGTTTGGAGAAGAAAACAATCTGGATACTTAAACGTCGATCCACGTACCTGACAGGAAGGTGCGCCAGCAGCTGCGACAGCTCGTAGAGAGGCCCGATGTCCTCCCCGTCGAGCTGCATGGTGTCCGACGAAGATGACGACGCTGAAGACCGTGTAGGATCACCCACCGTCGGGGAGGACTCGGCGTCGTCCTCGGTCAGGCTCGACGTAGTCGACGAGCACAGCAATCCACTGGACACACCGGAGTCCAAGCTGACCGACGCCGACGCAGGCACCAAGTCGTCTCCGCCGCCGACGCCGACGTCTTCTTCTCGTCCGCGCAGCTCCCCCATGACGCCTAGCCTGTACATGAATCAAGCAGGTTTGGTAGCGAAATGTCTGTCGATTTGTGTCTGTTTATATACGCAAGGGGATCGCGGGGAGCCAGGAGGCGATGTGCTGGATGGATTGGATAACGGTAATGGGAAACGGAAAGGCGAACGGAGAGAGGGAGAGGATTGCGGGATATGCATGCATGGACTGGGAATAAATGTTGGTTTCCGTGGGCGGAACGTCACCATCCTGGATACTACTGCCCCCTGAATCGATAGACTGGATAGACGAGAAGGTGCGAAAAGGGAAGGCGATCGGCGTCATGATCCGGAGTTAGTGTCAGCACATATCGCCTTTGGACGCGTACGGGGACTGGTTAATTGGTAATTAAGGTGGAGATAAACATTGCATTTAAATGTGGCATGCGTACGTGTAGCTGGCAATTTAAGCCTTCTATACACGCGTGCGTCTCGGCCGTGGATGCGATCGGCACTGCACGAGTTTGGAAAGTCCTCATTTATCTCGCCAGAATTTATAGCATAAAACTACAAATTTTCTGCTTAAATTTTAAAAAAACACCATTTTTTATTTGCGTCGTCTCTGGCTCGGAAGGTCCTAGCATCACCGGCGAAGATCAGCCACCGGTGCGGAACATCTTTGGGCGGCATCGAATAAGTTTCTGTCCCCTCTCTATGCTAGTTCCACTCCCCTGTCTCTGAAGACGGGTAGATTTAGACTGTTAGGTTTAGATTTTAGGCTAGGAATTTAGAATATTAGTAAGGTTACCATTGTACTAAACTTATGTTGCCCATGTTAAGTTTGATAACTGAATTTATAGTGTTAACTGTATTTAGCTTGTTAACTAAATGTACCAACTTAATGTATCTAGTTCTAGGCTAGGATATTTAAGTATCTTAGTTTGGATTAAGGCTAGGATAATTAACTACTTAACTGAATGTATGCTAGGATATTAAATTTGGTCATCATAGAATAGTTTCTTAATTGAATGGCCTCACCAATATCACTGAACTTAATATTACATTATTTTTTATATTCAGTTTGAATGATGATATTTCAGACATAAGGTTTAATTCCCTGATGAAGATAATTTAGAGAAAACATTGTGCTCATCTGATATTACTGTTTTGAATCTGAGAGCACTAATTGAAGGACATGGTGATGTCTACGCACTTCTATTCTTGTAGACAGTTGTTGGGCCTCCAAGTGCAAAAGTTTGTAGAACAACAACAAGTTTTCCCTTAAGTGGATCACCCAAGGTTTATCGAACTCAGGAAGGAAGTGGTCAAAGGTATCCCCTCTCAAGCAACCCTACAATCAAGATACAAGAAGTCTCTTGTGCCCCAACACACCCAATACACTTGTCAGGTGTATAGGTGCACTAGTTTGGCGAAGAGATAGTGAAATACAAGTGGTATAGATAATTATAAGTGGTAATGGTGATAGAAAATAGCTTGATGGCGTGGAAAAGACTAAAGTAAAACTGAAATAAAGATAGAAGCAAGCAAATATGTAATAGATATAATAGCAAACGGTGTTTCAGTGCTTAGAAACAAGGCCTAGGGATCATATTTTCACTAGTAAACACTCTCATATAAATATATTCTTCTTTATGATACTACGCTGAACTACTCTCCGGTTGGACACTCTAATCCATGGTATGGCTATAACAGCACACCTCAAAGTAAGCCTTTCCCATCTAGATAACCCCACACTGTTACCTTGAGTACTAGATGGTTCAAACAAACACCACAATTTCATAAAGACATCCAACTCCAAATATAACTCATAACAAGTATTTGTAATCTCTAGCCTAAGTGCCACCATGGTGTGCACACTGTCAACTTCACACACATGGGGAGAGCAGAGATCTATTAAAGCACTTGAGTATCAAGGTAGATCTATAAATTACAAGCTCATGATCTCAATAAGATCATGCATAAAAAGAGAGATGAACACATCGCTACCGGTAGAACCCTTAGCCTCGAGAGAGAACTACTCCCTCCTCATCATGGGAATCAGCAACGACAATGGAGATGGCAGTGGGGATCGATGGAGATGGCTCCGGGGGCACTTCCCTGTCCCGGCACGGTGCCGGAACAGAGACTTTTTGTCCCCCGAATCTCCCCCCCTTCGGTGGCGGCAGTGCTTTGGAACTTTTCGTGGCTGGAGGCTTGACGACTTAGGGTTTTTGCATCGGGAGGCATCTTATAGGCGAAGAGGCAAGGTCGGTGGGCAGCCAGGGGGCCCACACCATGCCCTGGCGCGGCCTGGGGGGACCCGTGCCTAGGGGTGGTTTGGCCACCCTGTGGCCCCCCTTCGTCTCTCCTTCTGGCTCCATGAATCTTCCGGGAAAATAACGACTTTGGCTTTTGTCCGGTCCAATTCCGAGAATATTCATTTTCTGACTTTCTGGAACCAAAATCAACAGAAAACACGCAACTGGCACTGTGGCTCTTGTTAATAGGTTAGTCCAAGAAATCATATGAAAAGTACTCCAAAGTGTGGACAAAACATAAGAAAGTAGATAAAACCAAGTATGGAACATCAAAAATTATAGATACGTTTGAACGTATCAACATCCCCAAGCTTAACTCCTGCTCGTCCTCGAGTAGGTAAGTGATAAAAAGAAAGAATAATTTTTGAGGTGACATGCACCATCATAAACTTGATCAAAGTATTTGTAAAACGTTCAAAGTTGGGATCATAGTACTTCAATCATAACATGAAAGACAAAGTTCTAGCAATAAGACAAAGAAACTATGTCGCAACATGAAAAGGCACAAACAAAAGATTAATGAATAACAATGCTTTGCAAGACATTTGTTTGTTTCACATAAAGAAAACATAGCATAGTGGCATTCAGCTTGTCCCTCATAGAGTAGCAAACATAAATGCATAGGACACCTTCAAAGTTCATAAGAGTGACTAGATACAAATAGTTTAAAACAAGCAATATCAAAGTTATGCGTCAATCAACAAGTCTTGGGACAATGCACATAGAACTAAGAATGGCCACTATGCTCTTAAAGTAGGTGCATAAAGATAGAAGGTGGAGACTCAACATAAAAGTAAAAGAAAGGCCTTCATAGAAGGAAGTAGGGATTCAAGTCTCATAAAGAGCTTCCAAAAATTATGGTACTTAATAGCTTTCAGCTCTCATTGCCCCTATCATAAGTATCTTGAAGTGATTAAGGTTAAAGTGAACAAACTATGGAGTATATGCTTGACAAAGTATAAGTTGGAAATCTCATGCCCCTTGAATACGAGGGCCGCTCCTCATGCTACTCAAGTTTAGTCACCGGTAAGTTCTTGTCATCGTAAGTACATGTGTATCATAGAGAACCGCCAATGGGGTACCCCTTGCCCGATGATACGGAAGAATCCCCATATCAAAATGACAAGGCAAGCAGACAACGAGCATCTCAACAATCTTCTTATTTACCATGGGAATATGGTGCTTTTTCTCTCTTTCCTATTTTCATATATCTCTTTTTTTTCTCTTTTCTTTTTCTCTTTTTTCTCAATATCTGACTCTTTTTTTTATAAGAAGAAAGCTTCATAGACATCTCATTATGGTTATGCTGCAGGTTTCCACCATGATTAGGCATGGATTAGACCGGCGACCCAGGCGTTTCTCTAACACATATACATAACTCCATGGACTTACAAGCTCCCCTTTCATTTCACACCGACGACATCCATAGACAAAAGAGCATGATATCAACTAGGTACAAAGTACAAGTGCAATGTTGAAAGTGTTCCCCATGCCAGCATGGTTCTGCTAATCCCCAACAAATAAGTGCAAGCATATACAACATAGACGACACAATGGTTCAAGTTTATTAAGGGCAAGAAAATTAAAGTGTGCCATCAAGTTCATGAGAGCTTTAATCACTAGTTTTCTCATAACAAGTTTAATTCGGAAGGTTGATAAAAACATGAATATACTTGGAATAACATATGCTAGTAGGTAGGTATGGTGGACTCTTCGGAAAAACTTGGTTTTAGGAGTTGGATGCATGAGTGGAACTCATACTTGGTTGTGGAGGCTAGCAAAAGACTGGGAGCGACCAACTAAGAGAGCAATAATGGCCATAATCATGCAGAGCGACAAAACATCATTGATCAAAGCATAAAGTGGTACTACAAGTTGAAAACTAAAGGATCATAAAGGCTATGGTGACTTGGGATAGTCATAACATGGTGTGAGCATGTGCCAAGTCAACCCAAATAAAGCATCAAAGGAGAATACCACAATACTATGCTTTAATATGCTACAACAACACATGATTCTTCAAAGGCACATTAAGCAATCTCAATTGTTTATAACAAGTCATGCTAAAGCAAATAATACTAAGCATAAAGCCAAAACAATATCAAGCATGGCATAACAAAGCATAAGCTACAGTAAAAAACAAGCTCTCTTTACCACTTAATCATGAGCTTTCCTACTCTTTTCCAATCCAAACCAAACTATTTGAAAACCAATGTATGAAAGAGGGGGTCCAACCAATTTATTCAAGCAAACTAAGAAAACCAAGAAAACAAAAATTAAAATTAAAACGAAAAAGAAGACGCTCCAAGAACAACACAACTGTGCATGAAACAATAAAAATGAAGTGTTTGGAAGAAACCTGGAATTTTTATTGATGAAGAAGGGGATGGCTTGGGAATCCCCAAGCTTTGACGCTTGTACCTCTTGAATATTTCTTGGGATGACACGGGGTGGAATCCCCAAGCTTGAGCTTTAGTCCATTCTTCATCTCATTACATTATTCTCTCCATACACCTGAAATGTGTCCTTCATACAAAACTTTACACAATCTTTATTAGCAACATTAGTGCGCTCAAGATAATAAGTCTTTAGGTTCAGTTTCAATACCAATAAAACTTCCATTAGAACACAAGGTACTGTAGCAATTCCCTCAAAAATCTCAATTCCCCAAAAGAACTCAAAAAGGAACCAACAAGAAGCAAATGCAAATAATGGCAGAAATCTGTCAAAACAGACCAGGAGGTAAAAACCAATTTTTTCGAAGACCTTATGTTGCTCAAATCAAAAAATGTTGAACTAACGAAAGTTATATAACAACCTGGGACAGAAGCACAAAAAATCACGCCTCCAAAGGACATACAGAGATTTGACACAAATTTTTACGGTGAAGCACAGAAATCTGTTTCGGGGCAGCAACTTTCCCAAGCATTACTTCTCTCTCATTAGAGGTTACTCTTGGCATAAAAAGCAAATAAAAAGGATAAGGAGCGGTTATTACAGAGGTAATAACTTCCAAGACTCATCTAAAACTTTTGGGTTATCTCCCAATAAGTACTTTTCTTTAACGCCTTTAAGTTAGGCATGATAGTTTGAGAAGATGCTCACATAAGAAATATGAATTGAAGTAAAAGAGAGCATCAAGAAGCAAATTGAAAGCACATTTAAGTCTAACCCACTTCCTATGCATAGGAATCTTGTAAAGAAACAAGTCATGAAATCACAAAGCAACAAGCATAGTAAAGCAAAACAAGTGCAACTTCAAGACTTTCAACATATAGAGGAGAAACTTAATATTATTGAGATGCATAAAACCATGTTTCCCTCTCTCATAATAACTTTCAGTAGCAACATGAATAAAGTTAACAATATAACTATCACATAAAACATTCTTATCATGAGCCACATGCATATAATAATTATTACTCTCCACATAAGCATAGTCATTCTTATTAATTATAGTGGGAGCAAATTCAACAAAATAGCTATCATTATCATTCTCATCACCATAATCATCAAATATAGGAGGCATATTGTAGTCATAATTAATTTACTCCTCAATAGTAGGTGGACTGAGAATATCATATTCATCATTGTAATCATCATATATTAGAGGCATAGTATCATCAAAGTAAATTTTCTCCTCTAAAGATGGGGGACTAAAAAGATCATTTTCATCAAAACTAGCTTCCCCAAGCTTAGACTTTTCCATAGCATTAGCAATAATGGTGCCCAAAGAATTCATACTAACAACATTGCTATTAGCATGCAAATAAAGTTCCATAGGTTTTTTAATTTTCTCTTTAAACACTTCATGTCCTAACTCAAGATAAATACTATAAAGCTCTCTAATTTTTTTGTTATTTTCCATTAAGCCTAACTAGTGAAAACAAGAACAAAATTGCAGAATCTAAAGGAAATATCTTCGAGCACTCACACCGGAGGATGTGAGTACCTTTTACCTTACCTCCTCGGCAACGGCGCCAGAAAATAGCTTGATGTCTACGCACTTCTATTCTTGTAGACAGTTGTTGGGCCTCCAAGTGCAGAGGTTTGTAGAACAGCAGCAAGTTTTCCCTTAAGTGGATCACCCAAGGTTTATCGAACTCAGGGAGTAAGTGGTCAAAGGTATCCCCTCTCAAGCAACCCTGCAATCAAGATACAAGAAGTCTCTTGTGTCCCCAACACACCCAATACACTTGTCAGGTGTATAGGTGCACTAGTTTGGCGAAGAGATAGTGAAATACAAGTGGTATAGATAATTATAAGTGGTAATAGTGATAGAAAATAGCTTGATGGCGTGGAAAAGACTAAAGTAAAACTGAAATAAAGATAGAAGCAAGCAAACATGTAATAGATCTAATAGCAAACGGTGTTTCAGTGCTTAGAAACAAGGCCTAGGGATCATA
Organism: Avena insularis; assembly: GCA_023614405.1. Lineage (NCBI taxonomy): Eukaryota > Viridiplantae > Streptophyta > Magnoliopsida > Poales > Poaceae > Avena > Avena insularis. Next base: position 151,090,203 of record CM042690.1, read on the forward strand.
CTTTCACTAGTGAACACTCTCATATAAATATATTCTTCTTTATGATACTACACTGAACTACTCTTCGGTTGGACACTCTAATCCATGGTAGGGCTATAACAACACACCTCAAAGTAAGCCTTTCCCATCTAGATAACCCCACACTGTCACCTTGAGTACTAGATGGTTCAAACAAACACCACAATTTCATAAAGACATCCAACTCCAAATATAACTCATAACAAGTATTTGTAATCTCTAGCCTAAGTGCCACCATGGTGTGCACACTGTCAACTTCACACACATGGGAGAGCAGAGATCTATTAAAGCACTTGAGTAGCAAGGTAGATCTATAGATTACAAGCGGCGGCGCTCCCCCGAATCTCCCCTTCGGTCGCGGCGGCGCTGTGGAACTTTTCGTGGCTGGAGGCTTGACGACTTAGGGTTTTTGCATCGGGAGGCATCTTATAGGCGAAGAGGCAAGGTCGGTGGGCAGCCAGGGGGCCCACACCATGCCTTGGCGCGGCCTGGGGGACCCGCGCCTAGGGGTGGTTTGGCCACCCTGTGGCTCCCCCTTCGTATCTCCTTCTAGCTCCGTGAATCTTCCGGGAAAATAACGACTTTGGCTTTTGTCCAGTCCAATTATGAGAATATTTATTTTCTGACTTTTTGGAACCAAAAACAGCAGAAAACAGGCAACTGGCACTGTGGCTTTTGTTAATAGGTTAGTCCAAGAAATCATATGAAAAGTACTCCAAAATATGGACAAAACATAAGAAAGTAGATAAAACCAAGTATGGAACATCAAAAATTATAGATACGTTTGCAACGTATCACATGGCTATGATTACAAAGATACAATTTACTGTGTCAGAGAAAAGGGAAAAGGAATTGAAGGTTTGGAGGCAGTGAACAACCTGTCAAGGGTGAAGAAGATGAGAAAATTGTTTGACCAGAGTTAGGTTCTCAAAATTGATAGTGATTAAGCACAATTCAGTTGTTCCCGCTGGACTCAACCAGGATGAGTTGGAAGCTAAGCTACAAAGACATGAGCCAATTCTTCTATCTATTGACAAGGATGGAGTAACTCATATTAGTGAGGATGAATATGAAGACATATACCCTGTTGTAGTTGACGTCTCGAATGCGGTCTTCATTGGGACTCAACAGAGCTATAATATGGACAAGGGTAAGAACCATGTGCCATTTGATGATGTGCCGATTGAAGTTCTTGATTCATCGTATGATGATTTTATGTGGAAAACATGTGAATACAACCCTTACAAACATGATAGAGCAATAGCATATGAGCTACAATTAATCAAGAAATTGAAGAGGCAAAGGAAAGAAGAAGATCCTGAAGATGTTGAGATTAAGGAGATGCTTAGGCAGCAGAAGAAGCAAAGAGAAGATCCTGGTCTACACATTGAAGGGGAGACAAATTTAGAAGAGATTTATGAAGAAAAGGATGAGGAAGAGTAAAGATTTTTATTTGTATGAGTAATTAGTTGTGGAAGCTTTTTTCTCTAGTTCTTGTAGTTAACCGAGTCTTGTCTTAGAAATAATATTGTTAAACGAATACAACAAGAAAAAGTCTCCAATTTATGACTTGTTTGATGCGGGATTATCTTAAGAGTTTACCTTTGAAGATAATTAACCCTATAGATATTTTGATAGACTTGATGGCTCTCTTGAAAGGAGTTGTTTGATTAAAATGAAGTCTACTGGTAATTGTGATTCATGCCAAAGCTAAACCTTGTGGATCAAAATGTGACACTGCTTAAAGTTTAAATATTTTTGATGCACACCTTTGGATGCCAACAACTCCGTTGGCCTACGAACGATAAATGGTAAAACCCCTGATTTTGGCCATGAGTTGATGACATGGGTAGCACCTGTTACTGTAATGGGTAAAAGTATTGGTACTCTTGAAAGGCTATGCAAACCATTGCTAAAAGAATCACTCAATTGTCCTTGTTGAGAATTATCTTTGAAAAATAAAGATCCACACAAAACAGCCTTTGGCATGGTCTCGTTTACTCTATGAATTTTCTTGAAAGACAATGATTGGAACAGTAATGTTTTGATAGTCTTGATTTATTGATGTGGGCGTCAATGAGACACTTCACTATTATGCTACTTATGACATGATCTATCTTACTTAAATTTGCTGTTATGAAATATTCAAGTGTTCCTTGGCAAGCTATGAGTTAACTAGAGGAATTGGAATAATTGCTACACCTCTAGTTGTTTATACTTATATTAAACTCTACTTTGATTATTTTGAGTTATCAAAACTTGTATAGTATTCTTGGCACCTCTCTAACTTTGATGAGGTTTTCAAATGGAAGAAGTGCTGGATACATATGACTACCAACCATAAGTGGATTCATCTTCTCATTATTTTGGTTTAAACACTAAGTTCTTTATGGTTTTGTTGTTTTCTTCCTCGAGGATGTCAAGGTTTGAGCTTTGGGAAAGTTGATGGCTGTGAAAATAGCCATCTTTCTCCGCATTTAAATCACATTTTTAGTCAAAAAATGATCAAGAATCTCTCTAGCCTTGCTACTAATGACTAATTATTGCAAAGATGTGAAATCCTTTGTTTTAAATTGTATTGTGTAGGAAATCACACTTTTAAGGCGAAATCAGGAGTTATTAATAAAAATTATGAGGATGACTACATGGCCAAGCAAGCATTGGTCGAAACCCAACCTCTAGAGGGTTTAACGACCATCAGTACAGGCAAGGTCCGCCCGTACCATTTGGCAGCGGCTCCGTCAAATCAAACTCTACAACTTTCGTGAAGACACCTATTGACGAGGTTTTAACTCGTCAATGCCCATTGTTATGGACTTGGGTTTTGGAGAAGGAGGGAGCGCTGGAGACATCAATCGGCTAGCAAACAAGCACACAGGGACGCAAGATTTACCCAGGTTCAGGCCTCGTAGAGGTCCCTACTCCTGCTTGTCTGCTCTTGGAATTATCGAGAGAGTCAAAAGTTACAGGGGTGCGCAGATGTAATCTAGCAATGTTGTGGAAAACTAGGGTTGTGATTGTCCTCCTCGCCGCCCCCTCCTAGCCTTTATATAGATAGGCTAGGTCTCAGGTAGCAGGTCGAGTCGGTTACAGATTAGGGTCCGTCCCTTTGAACTTTATATTTTAAGCTTCTTCGTGCGCTGCAAGCAATCAAAGTGTCCGTGAGTCACCCGAATCTTGTATTGGGCCTTGGCAACACCGTGGGATTCTACCGTATCTGGACCGTATATGCCAAACTCGAGTACCTGCAGGGTATGCCCACGTCAGTAGCCCCCGAGTGTCCAGTGGAATCGCAGATTCGACTGGGGACTTTATGAAGCCTTTTGAGGGCATGACTGAGCATATTTTCGAGTGTTCTGTCTGTGTCATAGGGATTGTTGATATACATGCCTGATTTATCCAACGTATCGGTATCAGCTAACTGTCTTAGGGAAAGACTACGTAATGTACTCAAACTCGAGTCCTCGGACTCGAATTCAGAAAAGTGCTGGTGTAATTCGACTCAAGCCACGGAGGTCTTATATGAGCCGAATTTCAGTGTATAAATGTGAGCACTCGACGCGTCCGTCAAGGCATATTCATCGTACCTACAGGCACGGATATATTTCTGATAGTGCACAGTAGATGCGTTACCAGGCCTTATTCAGGTCTTATCTTCACGCTGTAAGCGCGACATCTGAATTTTTGCCATCATAGAGATGATTGGGGTGGCCCAGGAGACGTAATATCTTTGTAGGGAAAATATGAGCCGGAGTCGCCATAGCTTTCGAATGTGGATGATATCAACACATAGTACGGTGTACAAGAAAAATAATCATAGGGTGCTCGACCAGCGCTCCCTATGGGAGTAGCCCCTGAGTGCCTATTCAAGTCGTAGACTCGAGTGGGGACTAAAAATTTTTTTGCGACTGCTGTCGTCTTTTGTTGCTTGTTTCAGTCGAATGTGCTTCCAGCGCTCCCTATGGCAGTAACCCGTAGTCCACAATCGAATCGTTGATTCGAGTGAAGGGTTTTCGTGAAGCTTGTATACCTGCACAAAAATTCTTTCAGGTGCGCGACCAGCGCTGCTGTAAGGAGTAGCCCCCGGGTGCTTGGTTGAGTCGAAGACTCGAGCAAGTGTTGGGGATATACTTTCCGTGTATCCTCACAGTTCCTCACTGACCAGGGTGGCCCACTTCGGGTTAGAGCTTTGCTTCACGGGCGGCCCAGTCAGGGAGAAAGACGGAGTCCAATCCGGCTACAGGAAGACCCAGAAGACTTACCGACTTAGGCCCATAGTGTTACTTGTAGTTCAAGATGTACTCTGTAACCGACTCTTAGAGGTAGCCAGATGGATCTCTCCTGTAAACCCTAGGCCGGATATCTATATAAGCCATCCTAGGGAGAGCCTTTAGGGCAACCCAATACTTTAGACCTTCAACTCGCACAGGCGAAACTCTTGTAACCCATATTCCGGCCCTGCCGTATTACTGGATTGCTAGCAGGAGTAGGATTCTTCCAAAGCCGGTGGATTCGAACCTGGGTAAACTTGTGTGCTCACCATCCCGGAATACCGTACGTCTCACACCCCTCTCTTCCGCACGCCTCGAGGACCCCCTCATGGCGTACTTGTCATCAATCCGACAACAGTTGGCGCCCACCATGGGGCAAGTGAGGTTCGGATCTGCGTTCCGAGCGGAATCTGCAAGAATTGGAATCAGCGAGACTATCCTGTCGGTGGCATCCTCTACGCCAGCGACGTCCCTCTCATCGTTCTCGACGAGACTTGGATTCCGGCAAGGGAGGCCGTGACTGCCTACACAATCATGTCTTTTGGTGAGATCGATGTTTTCATCGGTTTCGCTGAACCTACCCAATCCACCCCAGCGGTGATGATAGAGGCAGAAGAATTTTCTGTGTCCCCTTTGTCCGCAGAGGCGGTAGAGTTCTGGATCTCAGAAAACCCTAATCCCACCCAGCCCACACCAGCTGCGGAGATAGTGGAGAAACCCGAGCCTGAAGAAGACCTAGCGGACCAAGTCAAATCTGGAGTGGATCTCCCCGGAGAAGCCGGATCCTAGATCGACCCACCCGTGGAAGTCGAAATCCAGGAGGAGCATATCAACGACACTGACTTCGGCTCTGATGATGCCGGGTCAGACAGACCTTTCCTAAGGTACACACTAAAACGTATGATACTGCAAGGCGAAAGCGCAGATGCAATCCTCGAGACCATCAAAATTTTCGATATGGCTGATCGCGAAAGCCGCAGGTACCTCAGGAAGCACGCGTCGCACTTCATCGGATACATGGGATCCGGATCCGGCTCTGCCGATGCTGGAGAAAACACCGACTCGGTGCTGGAGGCAATTGGAACAAACGCCGACGTACCCGCATCCTCGGATGAATCGATGACGTCAGCAGATTTCCGAAAGTTCTCCGCAGAATATGAAGAGGAGTACAACTCCAAAGCTGCAGAAGAAGGAGAAGCCATGGATGAAGGATCAGAGGAACACTCTCCCAAAACACAGGATGATATGGACGTCAGAGACAATCCCGAGGTCCAGATGTCCGAAAGTACCAATCAGAGCTTGACTCTGGGAAACGGACCCAAAGCCATCTTTGCTACCGGCGCTGCCAAGAAGGCAAAGAAGAAGAACAAGAAAAACAAGACCCCGGCAAAAGACCCTCTGACAGAGGAGGTGATTGCCGAGGAATATGAGGAAGACTCGGATGGAGCACTTATCCCAGACGAGCCAAAAAAAGAAGCATCGGTGGATGGACATGTGATCACTGAAGGTGCACGTAAACTCATCGATGCCGCATTAACCATACCTATCCCTACAACTGCAGAACTTACTACAGATGAGCTGGACGAAAGGGTGCAAGCCCTAGAAGCGCGTTGTCAACAACTCCTCGATGAAGCCAAAAACATCGAGGTGGAGAAGAAACGCATGTCAAACAAGGAATACATGTCTCGTCTACATCAGAAGACACGAAAGCGTCACATAGATGACAACCAATTCCCACGTGTCCGTGCCGTCCTTTTTGGAGATGAGATGGGGAAACCACGGAAAGATAGCAACGGAGATTGGGTATACCCAACACCAGTACAAAATACCGTGGCAGCCCGAGAAATTCTATCGGCTAATCCAGGACCAGAGGAGATCCGTTTGGGTATCAAGCTACTCAACAAAGGACTGGAGCAGCAAAAGGTCGCCCTGTCTGGAAGTCAAAAACTAGTCTCAGATCCGTTTGGGTATCCGTGCCGTCCTTTATATTATGACTAAAGTAGTCAAAATATTCTTCTGCTGGAATCGATGACGTCAGTGCTAACGATGAGATGACTTCAGTTGCCCGCATGAGCAGCTTTGACGGGAAGTGACGAGCAATGGGTTCCACTTTCTGACTTTGATTTGACTGGGCATGCGTAAGCTTCTGTTTTAACTGCGTCTCCTTGATTTCCGCGCGTAATGGGAATAGTGGGGGACGGTTCGCGTTTTACCCTTGCCACGCTTCAGTGCCGATGTGCGCCACGTGTCTGGTGGGTTTTGTACTGACTGTTGGATGTCATCTGCTAGGTGGTTAAGTCGGGATAGACCGTGCAGTAATTCCCCACATCTCTCTTCTTTGCTCGCGCTTCCTCCGCCATTGTTGCTCTTCCTGCTCCTTTGCGCACCTCTTTTCCGTGGCACTGGACCAGCTCCGCGTCTTCCCCAGTTACTTCCTGCGTTCGCATCACCATCGCAAGATGGGCAAGAAAAAAGAGGCTCTGCCGCTAGATCTGCGGCCGCCATTGTCGCTGCCAAGAAGAAGGAAGGCGCCGCCACCGTGGGTACCAGCGCTACCGGTGCTAGGAAGAAGTAGGGTGCGGGGACTCGCGTCACCAATGAGTCTTGGCGCCCATCCACCATCAAGCCCGCGGAGCTATTCAATCTTCGTCAAGATGGAGCACTTCCTCCCGCGGAAGGCGACTCCCGCATTCCTGGCGAGGAGGTAATTCCTGTTCCTCCTGTGGGTTTCTGGGTGATGTTCCTTGCGTTCATCATCCGCAGTCTCTCTCTTCCCCTGCATCCTTTCGTTAGGGGTCTTCTCTGTTTCTATGGGCTCCAGCTGCATCAGCTGTCCCCAAATTCGATTCTCCACATCACTTGTTTTATCACACTTTGCGAGTGCTGGCTCAGAGTTGAGCCACACTTTGGTCTCTTCAAGAAGCTTTTTAAGCTCAAACATCAATCGGCGTCTGGTTAGGTAGTCTATGACGTAGGGGGCTACGAGATCCACGTCGACTCCTCCGCCACTTACTTTGATATCAAGCTCACCGCATCTGTCCAAGAGTGGAGAGATAAGTGGTTCTACATCCGCGACCAGAAGGCCGACAGAGAGCACTACAGACTCACGCCCTTCGATCCCGTGGCAGCTTGCAAGAGGAGGCGCTCCTGGAAGAACGTCGTGATGCCCGGCGAGTTCGAGGAGACGGAGATGTTGTATCAGCGTGTCTGCAACCTCGAAGGCCGTACAAGCAAAGAAGAAGGTGGCGTTGCGCTCATTCGCACGTGGTTGCACCATCGTATCCAGCCTCTACAGGCCAGAGCCCATCCGATGTACCGCTGGATCGGCGCTGGCGATGTCACTTGCATATCTGTGGAGGGCATTTGTGCGGGTGAGGTGGACAGGAGGTTGCGACTGGTGACCAAGTATACCGCCAAGGAGGATCTCCCAGGCGAATCAATCGTGCCTCCTTTTGATGCCAACAACCCTCCACCTGAGGTAGAGTTTTCCTGTGAAGTAGTCTGCAATTTTTGATTGGTTGCCAAGTGCTTGATATATACTTAATGTTTCTTCTGATTGTAGGACTAGAAAGTGGCTTCCAGCTTTCCTCCTTAGCCTGAAGGTGTTATCCGGCATGAAGCGGTGGAAGAGGACGAGTCGGATTCGACCGTCCCGATTAAAGAAGAGGAGGAAGTCCTCGAGTCTAGTGGCCACGGCACTAGCAAGTGCTCCTGTAGCAAGGATTCTGACGCTTCTTTGCCGACGATGCCGAAGGGTTCTCCTACTGCTACTGCAGAGGAGCCGATTCCTGCCGTGCATGTACGCGCCATGGCTCCTCCCTCTCGGAAGAAGCTGCGGTTGCCGAAGGAGTCGTCGGATGACTCCTTTGACCTCGACAAATTTAACTGGTGAGTTTTTATATCTGCGAATTTCATCTTGTTTTCTTTGAAGTTTCTTTTCTGAAGTGGCACCGGGCCTGTTTTGCAGTCCAACGGCGTCATCATCTTCCGATGGCGTTCAATTTGTAAAAGAATCTGGAGTCGCAGACTCCAAGAACAAGGAGGTGGCTGTACAGTTGCCTTCTCCTCCGGTGGCGGCCCACTCCGGCACCAATTCTTCGAGTTCCCCCCATGCTGGGGGACACCAGATGGTTGCACGGACGCCTACCCGACAGGCATCTTCAGAGTCCCTGGAGGAACACGTAAGTGTCTTTTTTGCTATTGGCAGTCGAATTTTGGAGTTTGTGCTTTTTGTTGATGCTGAAACTTTGTTTTCTTTGGATGTAGCCTATTGTGAAGGATTCCGCTCGCCTCACAGAGCAGGTCCTTGCTATGGGTCAACAGCACACCTTGCTGGACAACCACCATTGCACAGTCAAAGGTTTGTTCTAATCGTTGTCTCTTTTTTCTCCTTTGTATTGAAATTTGTAGACTTATATACTTGCTGTGTTCTGCCCTTTGTAGGTGAGCATAATGAACTTCTCCGCCGCTTTACTTCCCTCAAGAAGGGGCTTGCCACGACGGAGAAGAAACGTGACAAGGCGATCGTGGCCCTGGAGGAGTCGCAGAAGCGGGAGGAAGACCTACGCGCTTCTACTGCTGAGAGGGAGAAGTTGTTCGCGGAACAGATTTTCTCGACTACAAAGGCACTCTCAGGTACTTGCACTGCTTCACTTGCATTTTCCCTAGCTTTGTCTTCTCGCCCTTATGCTAACACTTTATATTCTGTAGATGCCGCTGGTCTCAGTTTTGACACCCAGGTCTTGAATCGTGAGGATGCTTTTGCTGGCGCTGTGGCCGCAGTCGAGGACCGCGGTGTCTCCCTCCAAGAGATGCTGGGGAAGACCAAAGGTGTGCTAAGTCGCCTTCGGGAGGACCTGACCCCCAAGGCTAGCCTAATTGACAATCTTGATGACCTGGTGGAATCCTTCACCGAGGGTATTCCCGTGGATTTCAAGAATTCTCAGCGGTCTGTCGGCGCCACCATGGCACCCGTGATGGCGCAAGCCCATGGCGTGGAGTTGGAACCCAGCACGATCTCCAAGGCGATTCCCGTCAACACGGATGTCCAATAGGTAGTGTTTGCTCCCTTCGCTACTGGCTGTGGTAAGTATGGGCCATAGCTCATCGATACAGTCGCGAGATATTCTATGGAGCTGCAACGAGCGAAGGCAGCGAAGACTACGATGTCTAGGGCTACCACCAGAAAGTCTGTGGTGACTGCCACGGATTCGATGACACCCCCAAAGTCGAAGTCCAAGTCAAAGAAGTAGATTGCTCCTTAGTTGCCATTTGTAATAGCCGTAGTTGCCTTTTGTCTGAACCATGCTTTTGTGGGGGTGTCCCTGTCAATACTTTGTTGTGTTCGAATGCATTCGTACTTCTATTAATGTATTCTTGTTTCCTTATTTGCTTCTTGCTTGATTGTAATAGGGTCCTTCGAGTGATCCTCGTGACTCTCCTCCCACCGATAAAAATGCAGCACAACCGCGTTCGAAGGTGGAGGAGCTGTCGCTTCTCTCGCGACCGTGTGACCGTATTAAGCAGTTGGAGAGGGAGCTGCCCATTGTCCGTGGTAATGCGGATACGTGGAAGTCGAAGGCGGAGAAGGCCACCACCCGTGTAACGCCCCAGTTTTAGTTAATCTTAATTAGGGCTTTGATTGTGCATTCATGAGCATCATCCCTTAAAATGCATGCAAATAAAATAAAGTAAAACCCTAAACCCTAGCTATTTCCCCCTCTCTAAAATGAATTCAAAAGGTTTTGAATATCTTTGAGAACTCAAAAACATGTGGAGCCCAAATGGAATAAAGGGGCCCCATAATATTTCATATATTTGCAAAAGCCTCTGGTATTTTTGAAATAACAAAAGCAGGCTTGAAATTGGAAATACAAAATAGAAAACAAAACAAGAAAAGGTAAAAGCTTTTTGCTAAAAAATTAGCCAGAGCTAGACCAGGCCGCGCAGCCCAGCTAACCCACCTCCCTCTTCTCTCTTCCTGTCGCCCACGAGCGCCCGCATCAGGCCCATCCTCGGCCCAAGGCCCGATACCCCTTCCCGTGTTTCTCCTTTCTTCCTCCTCGGAACAAAGGCGAAGCAGCTTCATGCCCGCCGGCTGGCCGTCGATCACCTCAGCGCCAAGATCCCCACAGTCGCTCCAGAGAAGGAGATAAGAACCCCCTGACCCTCTCTCTCGTCCCTATCCCCTCACTCTCTCTCCTGGCGTCTCTCTTCCTCTCTCCTAGAGAGCTCCCTAACCCTAGTTCGAACCTCGCCGGTGCCCCGCCATCTTCGGCCGCCCAAGGCTCCGCTAAGGCCACCGTTAGGACTGCCGTCGTGTCCTCGTTCTTCCCCAACAGGCTTCACAAGCCGACGCACTCTCAATCGCTCGAATCGAGATCTCCGGCCGTCGCCAGTCACCTCCACTCACCGTCGACTCCGGCCCCGCCCCTCCTTGCCAACCCCTCCATCAGCCTATTGGTGAGCTGCTAGTCCTCCCAGACCTCTCCTTTCTCTCCCTCCCGCTTTGCTTTGAGCCCGCGTCGTGCTCCACTTTCCACCGCCGTCGGAGCTCATCACCGGCGTGTCTCCGGTGACCAAAACCGTGCGGCGCCGCCACCTTTCTGTTCCTCACAGTTCCCTCGTTCGAACACGCTAGCTCCCGTAGCCCTGCACGCCTCGCTCCGACGTCCCCGTCATTCACTGAGAGGTGACCGCCGGCGTGACGTCGTGCTGACGTCACCGTGACGCCAGCACGCACGAGTCAGTCCGGTCAAACCGGCCAGTGGCCCCACCTGCCCGCATGGCAGCTGAGGTGGCCTAGGGCCCCTCTGTCAGCTGCAGTGGGTAGCCTCTGCCCCGGTGTAAAAAGGTTTTCCCTATTTTGTAATATTTCCAGAAAATGGTTTAAATCTTATAAATTCAATATCTAATTATTTATAAGTCAGAAAAATGTGTATAATGTATGAAAATGTTCAGAAAAATGAGATCTTTACAATATCTTCATCATCATGCATTGGTAATAAACTTTAATTACAAGTTTAATTAGAACAACATATCAACCCCTCTCATATACATCTAGGGTTTCTCCAAATTAGGGTTTGGACCCTTCGGATCCCGCTTAAATTGCCAAAAATGCTTTAGGGTTACATTTCAACTCTAAATAACTTGTCATATCATCATCCTTTCTTGAGCATTGCATTGATGCCATGTGTTGATTGTTTCCCTTTCTTTCCGATGTTTGCTTCTTCCCGGTAGAATACGATATCGAGATCGAGATCGAAGACTGAGATCAACACCATAGAAGATCGATGAACAATACTTGAACAACTATAACCAAGTCAAGTACAAGGCTCCCGAAGATCTATATCTGGGTATCAACAAACAAGGCAAGCATAGCCCCACACATAAAAGAATCCTATGCTTTTGAAAGTATTTCAATTCTTGTCATGATGCATACGATTCTACTATGGTCTTTTATCGATAGATAGAGTATCCTATCTATTGCATTACTCCCTTTGAGCTTATATTACCTGATCCATGATGGCCCAAAATATATCGAGCTCGTTGGGGAACCCCAAGAGGAAGGTATGACGAGCATAGCAGCAAGTTTTCCCTCAGTTATGAAACCAAGGTTTAATCAAACCAGTAGGAGCAAGGAAACACCCCAAAGGTGTTGCTAGCTGAACTTTGGCAGGGCGCACTACCGGTGCCAGCAGCAACGTGGAGACCTGCACAACACAACCACAAAACTCTGTGCCAAACTTGTGATAAGGTTGTCAATCTCACCGGTTTTGCTGAAAACAAAGGATTAAACGTATCGAGTGGAAGAAAGTAATAGTTTGCAGAAAGTAAACACAAAGCAGTAAACAGTTGATTATAGATTGAAAGTAAAAGAAAGGACCGGGGTCCATAGTTCACTAGAGATGGCTCTCCTTAAGATAGATAAAATGTTGGGTGAACAAATTACAACGGGGCAATTGACAAACATCGAGAAAGCATACAAGCATATACTAATCATCTTGACTCCTTTGAGATTCGATTGGGCATTACAACATTATACATAGAACGCCATCCAACTGCATCTATGACTAATAATCCACCTTCAGGTTATCATCCAAACCCCCTCTAGTATTAAGTTGCAAGCAACGGATAATTGAATTACGAATTGCGTGTAAAGTAAACAATATGATTGTTCTATGAACAAAGGATTGCTGTTTTCTCGCTAGTAGCAACAACACATCTAGTACCTTAGAGATTTCTATCACATCCCCAGATTACCAAAGGCATGAACCCACTATCGAGCATAAATACTAACTCTTGGAGTTGCTAGCATCTACTTGGCCAAGATAGCTACTAACAACGGAAAGCATGCAAGACCACAAATAACAAAGACATGATAGAATCAATAATCAATCTGAAATAGCATCTCAATATCCATCGGATCCCCGCAAACACAACATGCAGAATTACAAATAGATGATCTTGATCATAAACGGAGCTCACAAGATCTAAACATGATAGCACAAAGGAGGAGAACCAGCCATCTAGCTACTACATGGACCTATAGTCCAGAGATGAACTACTCACGCATCACACCGGAGGCTTGCATGTTGATGAAGAAGGCCTCCAGGGTGAATTCCCCTCTCCGGCAGGGTTCCGGGAAGAGCTTCAGATCCCTCCCGATCTAGGGATGAAGATTATGGCGGCTACAGACTCTTTCGTGGAATTTTGATCGGGTACTTATGGTTTTCGTATCAGAGGCAACTTATAGGCGGAAGGAGAGGCCAAGGGGGTGCTGGCGGACCACCCCGGCATGGGCTGGCACGCTGTGGCCAGTGGTGTGGCCGGGCCCCATCCCCTCTCCGTCTCGTATTATGGCTCTAGATGTCCCTCGGTGGAAAACTGACTTTGGCTTTTGTCCCGTTCAATTCCGAGAATATTCATTTTCTGACTTTCCTAGAACCAAAAACAACAAAAAATAGGCAGCTGGCACTGTGGCTCTTGTTAATAGGTTAGTCCAAGAAATCATATGAAAAGTACTCCAAAGTGTGGACAAAATATAAGAAAGTAGATAAAACCAAGCATGGAACATCAAAAATTATGGATACGTTTGCAACATATCAATCCACTGCTCCTAGCATAACTAGGTTTGGCTTGTGTGCATTGCTAGAGATTATATCTGTGTCTTGCTTAGCCATGCTTAGCTGTCAGTCCTGGTTCATCCAGATGATGTATCATATGCAGAGAATCTAGTATGACAGGAGATCGAGGTATACTGATGAGGTAAGATCAGTGGTAAAGGTTAAACATGCTAAGGCTTGTATGGGAGGCCACGGTGGGATGTGGTTTTTGTAGTCCCATGCTCGCCATTACTAGGAACCCAGTTCTTGCCTTTGGAACCGAGACGAGCGTACAACCACACGGGGCCTGGAAAACCTCACGAGCAACTAACTTGCCTAGTAGATTCCATGAGTCACATAGTTCGGGCGTTCCATTCGACATATGCATAGAAAATGTTTTGAAATATTTGGCGGGTGAAGGTGCATCATAACAGGTAGGTAAGCTTGGCCGGGGTTGCTTGGGGTAGATGGCGCCCCTGATAAACCAACCTCTACTCACATCTCTAGGGACGGGCTTTGGGATTTGACCCGTTATAGCGGAACCCTCCTTTGAATCATGGTCTCGGCGAAAGCAAGGTAAAGGTCGTGTCCAACCACCCTCTGCCAGCCTTCCAAGGAAGAGGGTTAATAGCTTGGCATTAAGAGTCGGTTGGTATGTGTGGGTAAAGTTGTACACCCCTGCAGGGTTAAATCTTTTCGAAAAGCCGTGTTCACGGTTATGAACGCTTGGTGACCGAATTCTAAGATCATAGAGAACATTAACCTAATCGTAAAACTTGGCAGTTCAACATGTGCTTAAGGATGGTTCCTCATGGGTACGAGGGGGTGATCCTAGTTGTGAGATGAGGATTACTTTGGTGGATATGAAGATGATGATCAATTCTTTAGAGATGTCGCTCTCTTATCCCCTTATAAAATATTCTGAGTAGACGAGCTTCTTCTCCCTCTTGTTTTACAAAACAAAGATGGCTTTATGCAAAATAACCCCACTATTCATAAGTCTTGCGGAGTACACCCTATACTCCACCTTTCTTTGTTGATACTTTTGTAGCAGAATAAGTGTTCCCCTGAAGACGAGTTTGGTACGACATCGACAGTGACGAGTAGCTTGGGGTTCCCGGCCGGCAGCCTGGAATCTATGGGCTGGGACGTCATCGTTATGCTTCAGGCCTCTTAGGACATTTGTTAAGTTTGATATACTTAATAGCATAATTTGACTTCCGTTGTTTGATGTTTGTGGTCAATGACCTTTGCTTGTAATATTTTGGTTCTTCGCTCAGTTATGAGCTTGCTGTAATAATTTTTGTGTCGCAGGGTTACTGTTGTGTTACCGATTTCTCACTGGATATCCTCGAGGTCTAGGTTAAGCTTATGTTAGGCTAAGGTCTGGATTTGTTTAACCCTGATCCCGGGGGTGTTACAGGTTTTGGTATCAGAGCAGTACCGACCGTAGGAAAACCTTGCTATTGGTCGATGTTGAGTCTAGTGCTTGTGAAAACTATTTCAAAGATGAAAATTAATTGTGAAAACTCTAGTATGCTTCTTTTTCTCCTTATCCAGTTTCGCTCTAACTCTGGGTCATCTTATCTTGTGTTGACTTTAAAATGTTTTGATATCTCTTCTACTCTTTCAAAACTTAGGTGCCTTCTTGGCAGGTCATTGCTCAACCAGTTGACCTAGTGTTGAGTTCTCTACAGTTGAGTGTGTTGTGAATTCCTTGTTTCCCCTTGTTCTGCTTCAATCGAGAGATTCCTTTCTATTTTGATCTCTCTATCTTATTGGTCCACAACATCATGTTGATGGTTCCACAGTATTCTATTCTAGGTCTCGAGGTTTCCTTTCACCTCGTGTGCCTCCTTTTTATTTGTTCGGGTACTTCAGAAGTCGTTTCTTATCTTGGAAGCTACCTCGTGATTCCTACCTTGCAGTATACGCTGTATTACTCAAGTAGTAGTTAATATTTTCTCGGGTTTTAACTCTTGGACTTGAACCAAAGATCCCGGATTGTGCTGGATTCTAGTGTTATGAATCTTGTACATGAAGCTGATCTTTAACCCAAGATCCATTCCATTGACCCCTATCGTTAATGTTTACACATTAACTCAGGATGGCTGGTACTATAATTTTAGCCTTCAAGCTTGTGGTTATTGTTGCGATTGAATTGTGATAATTAAGGACTTCCCCTACCACTAGCTATGGCAGATGTTCTTTAATGGAACCAAATAGATCACGACAAGAGTACTCCTCGTGAGTCTCACATCTATAATTGTGACTCTACCACACCCTCCCTTCTATGCATTGGTTTTTGGAAGATTGATAATCTATGCATCCACATCTCGGGGTTCTATCCCGAGCATGTTCCTTTCTCCTTGTTGTTCTGACCTTTGTTTACTAGTTGGTAGCCAAGTAGTAAAGTGCATTGGTGTTTTCCGATGCAATATACTCTTGTGGTCCGTCATGACAAACCATTTCGGAATGTTAGGAGAAACAAACTCCAGTACCTCGTCATATCTAGGACCATGCCAAAGTGTTGTAGTCCACAAATTAAGAGGCATTATTAGCTTCTATATATTCCACCTTAGAGTGTCACACTCTTATATACTAAGAGGTCGTTTCAAGTTTCATGACCCCTTAATGAAGCGATGCTCTTACATATTTTTACCACCCTTCCTTCAAGCTTTCGCGCTCGAAAATGATGCGTGTGCGTAATAATGTAGTCATCTGAGATTCTTAGTAATTATTAATGCTTTGAACTCCAAGGACATTTGAGTCATCTTTATCATGATTGGTTAATCCTATCACTAAGCAAATGATGATTGTGCTACCAAGTCTATTATTCTGGTACACTCTCTTCGGTCAAAGAGTTAGGCTTGTGACGAAGCTCTGAGACTATGTCTTCTTGCCTCACAAAGCAAGTCTACTTTCGAACTGAGTGACATATTGGTGGTCCATGATATTCTAGATGTCTACTAGAAGTATTGCCATGTTGCCACATGACCGTGCCGTCAAGTTTTTGAGCAAGCAAGTTCTCTGAACTGCTCTTCTCTCCAAGGATCCATACTGGATACCCCTGAATTAGTTGGTTAAGCTTAAACAACAACTTGGAGAGTTGTATGACAGAAGTTCTATTTGACTTAGTTTATCTTAAAGGTATGTATAGTTCTTTTTGTTCTGAAGTAAGATAGTATTTCCTTCGTGGATATGTTATCTCCCCTACCTTTGATTTGATGTGGGATATCGTCAAATCAAACTCAGTTCCAAGGACTATCCTGATGATGTTGCTACTCATGCTGTTTCACTTGAGTACATCCTCATGTCCGTTGGTATGACCAATACTCTGCCTCGTTCATACAACATATGAGTCCATCTTCGTGGAGTATATCGATAAGTTTGTTGTTGAGCCCATCGATAATATCCTTATCTTCTCCATACTAGAAAAGACTCATATGAAACATTTGACATTAATGTTGGAAAAACTTTCGAGAACCTCCTTCGTGTTATCTCGAAGTATGTGTTTTGGATGTTAGAAGTAACCTTCTCCGATTCACGGGCAAATGGTGAAAGATGTCGCTGTGGATTCGAGTAGAGTTATCTATGTTTCCTTATGGACACTTGTGTTTCCTTGCAAGTACCTGATGTATAAGTAGTTGTCTTTTGACAAGTTGTTAATACATGGGTCTAGCAATTCAGCTCAGTCTATTGGAGCTTAACACTGTAGTCCATGTCTTGAGAATCTAGTAACTTTACCTTTACGGTAAATGTTGCAAACTATCTATTCAGACATGCTGAGTTTGAAGTATCATTCCACTTAACCGAATCTGAATCTCAAGCAGATATATGGTTGGTGTTCCTCAAGGTTTTGACATAGGTTTCTATGTAAGTCCGACATGACTGATGTAATGGTTGACACAACTAGTCAGAAAGTCTATTGTCAAATTCTCTTGAATCAGCAATAACAACCACACTTCATGAGGCATCTTCTATGATTCATTATAGGAGTTGTGCTTATGTTTCCTTTGTATCCGAAGTCCGACCTTTACTTAATGTTTGGTGTCTTGAACATCAAGGAGAACATTTAAAGTAGTGTTGCTAAATGTCTCTTGGTCGGACCCTTTTATGTTGGCAAGCGTCTTGTTGTGCCAAGTAATTAATCCGAGAATGAAGTTTATTTTTCCTCGTGTCATTGGGAATGTTCTTACCTCTTCATCTGGTGGTGTAAAGTGGTATCATGATCTTTGACAAAGATTTTGATAAACCTGGATGAATAAAGAGTTTCCTTCGTTATCGATCACGTTCAAGAGTGACGATGATTTTGATAATTAGAAATCCCTCTTGTTACATGTTTCTTGTGACTCTTACGAGTCTTCGCCACAAAAAACCTTTATATCTTGATCTTCTGTTGAACGAAGAGTGATCCTTCTGTATCAAAAGTAGATCAACAGATTGGCTCTCTATATCCCTGAAAGCTCTACTTAAGATGTTTAGTAGAGGTTCCCCTTTTCAAAGTCTGTGATTTTGTTCTTTCTGTGGCAAGTTTCCATATTCAGAAGCTTGAACTCTTGTGAAACTCCGTGGTCTCAATCCTTATGAAGACCAGTTATTTATTACCTTGAAATCATCTCCTCTTGTTTCCTTCGTTACCTTGATGTGTTTCTTATTGTCATCTCAGAGTTGTCTCTGAACACCCCATCACGAGTTGACCATGAGATACTCTATGTGTTGGTTAGTGTGTTTCCTTCTTATCCTTAGAAGTGACCCTGTTTTTCTTCTGTCTTCCTACCTTTGGAATCTTGGGTCGAGATTCTTGTAAGGGGGATAGAGCTGTAACGCCCCAGTTTTAGTTAATCTTAATTAGGGCTTTGATTGTGCATTCATGAGCATCATCCCTTATAATGCATACAAATAAAATAAAGTAAAACCCTAAACCCTAGCAATTTTCCCCCCTCTCTAAAATGAATTCAAAAGGTTTTGACTATCTTTGAAAACTCAAAAACATGTCGAGCCCAAATGGAATAAAGGGGACCAACAATATTTCATATATTTGCAAAAGCCTCTAGTATTTTGAAATAACAAAAGCAGGTTTGAAATTGGAAATACAAAAGAGAAAACAAAACAAAAAAAGGTAAAAGGTTTTTGCTAAAAAAAAGCTAGAGCTAGACCAGGCTGCATAGCCCAACTAGCCCACCTCCCTCTTCTCTCTTCCTGTCGCCCACGTGATCCTGCATCAGGCCCATCCTCGGCCCAAGGCCCGGTACCCCTTACCGTGTTTCTCCTTTCTTCCTCCTCGTGACAGAGGCGAAGCAGCTGCGTGCCCGCCGGCTGGCCGTCAATCACATCGGTGCCAAGATTCCCGCCGCTGCTCCGGAGAAGGAGATAAGGACACCCCTGTCACTCTCTCTCTCGTCCCTATCCCCTCACTCGCTCTCCTGGCGTCTCCCTTCCTCTCTCCCAGAGAGCTCCCTAACCCTAGTTCGGACCTCGCTGGTGCCCCACCGTCTCCGGCCGCCTAAGGCTCCGCTGAGGCCACCATTAGGAATGCCGTCATCTCCTTGTTCTTTCCCAATAAGCTTCGCAAGCCGGCACACTCTCAATCGCTCGAATCGAGATCTCCAGCCGTCGCCAGTCACCGTCGCTCACTGTAGACTCCGGCCCCGCCCCTCCTCGCTGACCCCTCCATCAGCCTATTGGTGAGCCGCTAGTCCTCCCGAACCTCTCCTTTTTCTCCCTCCTGCTTTGCTTCGAGCCCGCGTTGTGCTCCACTTTCTGCCACCGTCGGAGCTCGTCACCGGCGTGTCTCCGGCGACCAAAACCGAGTGGCACCGCCAGCTTTCTGTTCCTTGCAGTGCCCTCGTTCGAATGCGCTAGCTCTTGTAGCCCTGCGTGCCTCGCTCCGCTGTCCCCCGTCGTTCACTAAGAGGTGACCGCCGGTGTGAGGTCGTGCTGACATCACCATGATACCAACACGCGCGGGTCAGTTCGGTCAAACCGGCTAGTGGCCCCACTTGCCCGCGTGGCAGCTGAGGTGGCCTAAGGCCCCTTTGTGAGCTGCAGTGGGTAGCCTCTACCCTGGTGTAAAAAGGTTTTCCCTATTTTGTAATAGTTCTAGAAAATGGTTTAAATCTTGTAAATTCAATATCTAATTATTTATAAGTCAGAAAATTGTGTATAATGTATCAAAATGTTTAGAAAAATGAGATCTTTATAATAGCTTCATCATTATGCATTGATAATAATCTTTAATTACAAGTTTAATTAGAACAACAGATCAACCCCTCTCATATACATCCAGGGTTTCTCCGAATTAGGGTTTGGACCCTTCGGACCCCGCTTAAATTGCCAAGCATGCTTTAGGGTTACACTTCAACTCTAAATAACTTGTCATATCATCATCCTTTGCTTGAGAATTGCATGGATGCCATGTGTTGATTGTTTCCCTTTCTTTCCGGTGTTTGCTTCTTCCCGGTAGAATACGATATCGAGATCGAGATCGGAGACCGAGATCAACAGCATAGAAGATCGATGAACAATACTTGACCAACTGTAACCAAGTCAAGTACAAGGCTCCCGAAGATCTATATCTGGGTATCAACCAACAAGGCAAGCACAACCCCACGAATAAGAGAATCCTATGCTTTTGAAAGTATTTCAATTCTTGTCATGATGCATACGATTCTACTGTGGTCATTTATCGATAGATAGAGTATCCTATCTATTGCATTACTCCCTTTGAGCTTATATTACCTAATCCATTGATCCTAGCATAACTAGGTTTGGCTTGTGTGCATTGCTAGAGCTTATATCTGTGTCTTTGCTTAGCCATGCTTAGCTGTCAGTCCTGGTTCATCCAGATGATGTATCATATGCAGAGAATCTAGTATGACAGGAGATCGAGGTATACTGATGAGGTAAGATCAGTGGTAAAGGTTAAACATGCTAAGGCTTGTATGGGAGGCCACGGTGGGATGTGGTTTTTGTAGTCCCATGCTCGCCATTACTAGGAACCGAGTTCTTGCCTTTGGAACCGAGACGAGCATACAGCCACACGGGGCCTGGAAAACCTCACGAGCAACTAACTTGCCTAGTAGATTCCATGAGTCACATAGGTCAGGCGTTCCATTCAACATATGCATAACAAACATTTTGAAAGATTTGGCGGGTGAAGGTGCATCATAACAGGTAGGTAAGCATGGCTGAGGTTGCTTGGGGTAGATGGCGCCCCTGATAAACCAATCTCGACTCACATCTCTAGGGACCGGCTTCAGATTTGACCCGTTACGGCAGAACCCTCCTTAGGGCGTGACTCATGGTCTCGGCGAACACAAGGTAAAGGTCATGTCCAACTACCCTCTGCCGGCCTTCCAAGGAAGAGGGCTAATAGCTTGGCATTAAGAGTCGGTTGGTACATGTGGGTAAAGTTGTACACCACTGCAGGGTTAAATCTTTTCAAAAAGCTTTGTTCACGGTTATGAACGCTTGGTGACCGAATTCTAAGATCATAGAGAACATTAACCTAATCGTAAAACTTGGCAGTTCAAGATGTGCTTAAGGATGCTTCCTCATGGGTACGAGGGGGTGATCCTAGTTGTGAGATGAGGATTACTTTGGTTGATATTAAGATGATGATCAATTCTTCAGAGATGTCGCTCTCTTATCCTCTTTTAAAATATTCTGAGTAGACGAGCTTCTTCTCCCTCTTGTTTTACAAAACAAAGATGGGTTTATGGAAAATAACCCCACCAGCCATAAGTCTTGCGGAGTACACCCTGTACTCACCCTTGCTTTGTTGATACTTTTGTAGCAGAATAAGTGTTCCCCTAAAGACGAGTTTGGTACGACATCGACACCGACGAGTAGTTTGGGGTTCTCAGCCGACAACCTGGAATCTATGGGCTGGGACATCATCGTTATGCTTCAGGCCTCTTAGGCAATTTGTTAAGTTTGCTATACTTAATACCATACTTTGCCTTCCGTTATTTGATGTTTGTGGTCAGTGACCTCTGCTTGTAATATTTTGGTTCTTCGCTCAGTTATGAGCTTGCTGTAATAATTTTTGTGTCGCAGGGTTACTGTTGTGTTACTGATTTCTCACTGGATATCCTCGAGGTCTAGGTTAAGCTTATGTCAGGATAAGGTCTGGATTTGTTTAACCCTGATCCCGGAGGTGTTACAACCCACGAGAAGTATCTTCTAGATGAAGTTGCTCAATTGAGCGAGCACTTTAATTGTTAGTTCTCTATCTTCTTATCTCTTCCTTAGCCATTTGCGGTGATGCCTTGGCTTATGCTATTGGTCTTGCTTTTGTAGTTGTAAGCGCTCGCCATCCGTAGGATGAGAAGGACCGGGTGGCCATTCGTATGAATAACCTAACCCAAAAGCAGCTACAAGCTAGTGGGTATTTTTGGGTGGATTATGACCATGCAGTCGCGTTGGCGACTTTGCAGGATCGCGCCTCGTGGGTGCTTCAATGCTTGAAGAAGGCACAATCTTGCTTGAAGTATATTTACCAGACCCTGTTTCGGCTGGATGCCGTACCTTCAAGAATGTTGGCTCTTCTGGTGAAATTTCAAGATATAAGCGCGGTCCGCGAGTGCGTGCGACAGCAACTGGTCGCAGGTGTGAAGGCTGCCCTGTCACTGGTGCGACTGCATCGTCTAGACGTGGACATAGCGTCTGTTGCCGCTGGACCGCCACCGATACCAGAAGGGATGACTTGGAACATGGTGCCGAACTACCAGGCAGTTGATCGGCCAGCGGATGACATCGTCGACTTCTTTGAAGAGCAGGCGAATGTGCATATTTTGCAGCAGTAGCGTAATTTTTACCCTGCACATAGTTGTGTAATTATTGTAAAGTTCATATGATTGTGGTGGGTGTATTTAATACCCATTGATATATGAAGAGCTTGCTAGCTGGTATGATTTTAGAGTGTATTGTACTCTGCAGTTCCCTTTCATTAGCCTGACTTGTATTTATCTCAGCACCTTGCCAACCTGTCAGGTGCGTTACAGCTGGGTTGGTGTTTATCAAGGGTTCGATTGGTAGTGTTTCAGCTCCTCAGGATACTGTGATTTGTTCGTAGAACGAAGGTGTAAAGGGTGGCGCATCCCCCGAGTGAATAATTGCAAAAATAGAAAAGACATAGAGTTTTGGGGCACTTAGCTTTATTTATTCGCAAGATAGTACGAGGTACAATGTGTGGCTAAGTAGCCTGGCTGAATAGCCTTATTGGTGAAGTAAAAATGACTAAGGGTAGAAACGGCGCAGTTGCGCGATGTTCCAGGGGTTGGAGTATGTGACTCCGCTCTTGAAATCTTTAAGGCGATAGGCGCCACCTAGGATTACTTCTGTAATCACTTAAGGTCCTTCCCAAGGGGACTCGAACTTGCTTCAATCGCAGGACCAGGTCTCCTTCAGCGAAGGATCTGGGGCGTAGCCTTCTGCTGTGGTAGTTGCGGAGACTCTGCTGGTATATCGTGGATCTCTCCGCTGCGATCTCGCATGCCTTGTCAAGGAGGTTGACGGAGTCTTCGAGTGCGAGTTGACTCCTCGCTGTATGCAACCACCCGTGGGGCTTTGTAGCGCATTTCTGCGGGTAGCACCGCTACAACGCCATGCACCATGAAGAACGGAGTGTATCCCATGGCGCTATTTGGAGTTGTGCGTAGGCTCTAAAGTACGGATTATAGCTCGTCTGGACAGCGCCCAGCGGCTTGTTCGCTGAAGGAGTCGTTTCTTGATTCCGCCGCAGACGAGGCTGTTGGCCTTTTTGACTTAACCGTTGGTCTGAGGGTGAGCCACCGAGGCGTAGCTAATGTTGATTCCCAGGTTTTCATAGAATTCCTGGAACTCCTTGGAGGTGAAGTTCGTCCTATTGTCCGTGATGATGCTATGTGGCACCTCGAAACGGTAGACGATGGACTTGAAGAACTTAACGGTGCTGGCTCCTGACTGATTCGTGACTGGCATGGCCTCGATCCACTTGGTGAATTTGTCGACCGTGACTAAGAGGTAGACGTAGCCTCCTTGCGAGGACCTCAGGAGCTTGCCAACCATGTTGAGTCCCCATTGTGCGAAGGCCCAAGCCAATGGTATTGGCCTGAGTTCCGCGCTAGGTGCATGCGGTTTGTTCGTGAATCGCTAGCAAGCGTTAGATCGCTGGACGATGTCCTTGGAGTCGCGCATGGCTGTTGGCCAATAGAATCCAGCTCGTAGAGCTTTGGCGACGAGAGTGTGACTGCCAGCGTGGTGTCTGCAGGTGCCTTCATGTATGTCGAGGAGGACGGCTCTTCCATCCCTATTGGAGACGCACCGTAGAAGAACTCCTGTGATGCTGCGCTTGTATAGTTCGCCGTTGATGAGGGCGAATGCCTTGGATCATCGCGCTATGTGCCGCGCATCAGTCGGATCATCTGACAGCCTCTTGCTGAGCAGGTATGCGATGTACGGCTGTGTCCAGGATGGCTCGATCATCATGACCTCCATTGGGCCCTCGAGTCCTGTACCAAGCTCCATGTCATCGAGTTCCATTAGCTCGTTGGGTGGCGTAGCCCCCGAGTCCGTTGGCGTGCTTGCTTTCTTCTCTGGATCCTTGGGCTTGATGGAGCGTTCACAGATGGGCTCGAGGAATACTCCGGGTGGTATTGGGGCGCAGGTGGAGCCGATGTTGTCGAGTACATCCGCCTCTTCGTTGCTTTCGCGGCCAACATGGCGCAGCTCGTAGCCGTCGAAGTCTCCTTCAAGTGTGTCGTAGAGGTCGCGGTAGGCGATCATGTTGTCGCTCAGAGCATCACACTCGTGCATTGTTTGATTGACCACCAGTTTGGAGTCGCCGTAGACGACGAGTCTCTTTTGCGCCGCAGGCTTTTTCCATCCGCATTCCATGGATCAAGGCTTTGTACTCAGCTTCATTGTTGGAGGCTGTGAACTGCATTCACAGAACATATTTCATCTTGTCTCCTTGGGGAGATGTCAGTATGACACCTGCTCTAGCTCTGACTTTTCGCTTGGACCCGTGGAAGTGCATTGTCCAGAGATAGGACATATCTAGTTTGTCAGGGAGCTGATTCTCCATCGAGTGCACGAGGAAGTCCGGGAGAACTTGTGACTTGATCGCGTCGCGCTTCTCGTATGTGATGTCTCATGGCGACAACTCTATGCCCCAGAGCACGACTCGCCCAGTAGCGTCAGGATTATTGAGTATGTGTCCGAGTGGGGCATCGTTCACCACCATGATTGGGTGCTCCTGGAAGTAGTGGCACAGTCGCCTGGCTGTCATGAAGACACCGTACGCCAACTTCTGGTAGTGCGGGTATCGCTATTTTGTTGGCATGAGCACCTCGCTAAGGTAGTAGACTGGGCGTTGTACCCCGTGGACTTTTTTTTCTTCGGCTCGTTCCACCACGAGCACAGTGCTGACCACCTGGTTGGTGGCGGAGATATATAACAACTGCGGCTCCTTTTTACGGGGCATTACCAGTACTGGCGAGGTGGACAGTAGACGCTTGAGGTCTTCGAATGCTTCTTGTGCTTCGTCTGTCCACTCGAACTTGTTAGCTTTACGGAGAAGTTGGTAGAAGGGCAGTGCCTTTTTGCCCATTCGACTGATGAATCGACTGAGCGCCATGATTCGCCCAGCCAGCTGCTAGACGCCTTTTACGTTCTTCGGCTTCTCCATGGCCAGTATGGCCTTTATTTTCTTCGGGTTTGCTTCGATCCGCCTTGTAGAGATGAGATACCCAAGTAGTTGCCCAAATGGTACGCCGAAGGCGCATTTATCTGGATTGAGGTTGATCCGGTAGCGGTCGAGATTAGCGAAGGTCTCGCGGAGATCGTCGATTAACATGGCTTCCTCTTTGGTTTTGATGATGATGTCGTCGACGTAGACTTGGATATTGTGACCAAGTTGGTTCTTGAGGCAAGCCTGCATGCACCGCTGATAGGTGGATCCCGCGTTTTTTAGCCCGAAGGGCATCGTGTTGTAGCAGAATACACCAAAGGGTGTCGTGAATGCCGTCTTCTCTTGATCTTCCTCCTTCATTCGAATCTGATTGTAGCCTGAGTAGGCGTCGAGGAAGCATAGGCGCTCACATCCCATAGTGGAGTCGATTATTTGATCGATCCGTGGCAACAGGAAATGATCCTTTGGGCAGTGCTTGTTCAAGGAGGTGAAGTCCACGCACATCCACATGATATCCGTGTCTTTTTAGGCACAAGCAATGTATTGGAGAGCCAGGTGCTTTCCTTGATCTCGCATCTGAAATTTGCGTCGAGGAGTTTTTTGATCTCCATACCGATTGCTTTTGCTCTTGGTTCAGACAAATAAATGCCCGATCGCCGCTATGCCTGGCCCGGATTCACATTGAGTGAGTGCTCGGTGAATTCCCTAGGAACCCCTGGCATGTCCGCTAGACACCAGGCGAAGATTTCCCAGTGCTCACGGAGGAATTAGACGAGCGCGAGTTCCTATGCGGAACTCAAGTTGTTGGCAATGAGGGCCGTCTTTGTCGGATCCGTTGGGTGGACCTGGACTTTCTTGGTATGCACTGATGAGTCGAAGGATAGATCGGGCAAGCTTGGCTTGCGTACGGGAGGTAGACTGTTGTCTGTCGACTCCTTCAATCTTGCGAGTTCCTCTTGCATGCAGAAGGACTGGGAGATTCTGTTGAATTCCCTATCGTAGCTGTCAGACCTCTCGAAGCTTCCATTGACTATGAGGACGCCGTTTGGACCTGACATTTTCATCTGCAGGTAGGCGTAATGTGACACTGCCATGAACCTTGCGAACGCGACATGTCCGAGGATGCAGTGGTACTGTGAGGACCAGTCAACGACTTCAAAGTCGATGCGCTCTCGCCGAAAGTTTTGTGGCATGCTGAAGATGACGTCGAGGTTAATTTTTCCCAGGGGTATACGCCCTTCCCTGGGACGATGCCATGGAATGTCGTGTTTGAAACTTCTAGACATGTCAGAGGGATCCTCATCACGTGCAAGGTACTTGCGATAATGAGGTTGATGCCGCTCCGGTCGTCCATGAAGACACGACTCATATCGAAGCCCCTGATCCGTGCCTCGAGTACGAGGGGACAGTGGCCTAGGCGAGGAACTTGGCGCGGGTGGTCGCGCTTATCGAAGGTGATGCAGGATTCGCTTCCACTGAGGTACTCATTGGTGGAAGGTGGAGAGTTTATAGCCAAATTGACTTGGCGAGTGATTGCCTTCTGCACTTGATTTGAGGGACGCCCCTTTTGGATCATACCCATATTGCCCAGCGCTCGTGGGTACGGCTCTCCCCCACGGTTCTGGACTAGTGCAGCCGCAGGTGGTGGTGGTGGCGCTCCCTGAGCCACGGCTCCCGGGGTAGCTCCATATCCCTGGTTGATCGCGTCGCGATTCATCTGGGCCAGGCCTCCGTGGAGCTTGAGGAATTCATGGCAGTCCTTGAGAAGGTGGCTAGACTTTTTCTTGCCGTCGTGCTTGTCAATGTAGAAGTATACGGTGCATGGTCCGGATAGTTTGTCCTGGATGGATTGCCAGGCGCATCGCCGCGAGTGCGGTGTTGCCACACTTGCATGGTTTTTCCGCTGTCACGGTATCCACCACTGTGGTATCCGCTGTTGCGGTTGTCATCGCGTTTGTCGGTGTAGCCAGCCGCGACCATGTTGACTTCTTCGTGGTCCTCGTAGACGTGCATTTGACGTTTCCCTCGACCGTCACG
Organism: Avena insularis; assembly: GCA_023614405.1. Taxonomy (NCBI): domain Eukaryota; kingdom Viridiplantae; phylum Streptophyta; class Magnoliopsida; order Poales; family Poaceae; genus Avena; species Avena insularis. Next base: position 151,117,310 of record CM042690.1, read on the forward strand.
TCTGCGCCCAAGGTTGTCGTCATCGTCGGAGTAGGTGCGGTTTTCACCGAGTCTTCTCCGTCCGCCCACCGATTCGCGATTTCCATTAGGTGGTCGATTGTGTTGGGCTTCGAGCGGCCCAGCTCTTCCCCGAGCTCTATACGGTGAACGCCGCCGTTGAACGCGTCGATTGCACGGTCCTCCGAGATATTTTCTCTGGAGTTCTTGATGATGGACCACCTCTGGATGTATGAGCGCAGCGACTCGCCAGACCTTTGGTGGCAGCCTCTTAGCTCTTCAATTGACACGAGCCTTTTGTAAGTGCCCTCGAAGTTGTGCACAAAGCTGTAGACCAACTCTTCCCAACCGCGAATTGATCCACACGGGAGATTGTTGAGCCATGCGCGAGCGGCGCCTTGCAGCTATAGCTGCAGGCATTGCATTGCCGTGCTTGAGCTTCTGCCATGTAGCCTGACAGAGGAGATGTGATCCTCTAGCCAGATTTTTGGGTCCTGCAGGCCGTCAATTTTTGGGTTCTCCGATGGGAGTTTGAACCCCTTAGGCATTCGCTTCTGCCTGATGACCCTACTATAGCATCTGGCGTCGTAGAGCTCCACCTCATCATCTTCCGAGTCAGTCGAATGAGCGCACCTTGCCCGCATCTTGTTGACCTTGCGCTGCGTGATGTCATCACGCGCGTCGTAGTCGTGGTCGTGCCGCCGTGAGCGATGTCGCCGTGATAGATCGTGACTGTCGTCACTGGAGGAGTACGAGTAGTAGTATTTTTTCGGAGTTTTTCCTTTATTCGGCTCCGGTGTCGACTCCTTGATGAGGGCAACCTCGACTAGCCCTAGGCCTGCGATCGTAGATCGATGCATTGCAGCTCGCGGATCCCCAGCTGGCGGCTGGTTGTTGAGGAGGTACATGGTGGCCGCTATCACCGCTGCTTGCGGCGTCTTCGGGAGCACGTTGCCTCGCGTGTCCACCATCATAGAGCCGAAGTCAAGGACTTTCGCGGCTTCTTCACGCTCTTTGTCGGTGAGGTGGGCCAGTCGAGATCGACGTTTGGCGGCCACGTATTCGTTGCCCTTGGAAGAGGATCCTCTCATAGAGGAAAGCTGAGCCCGTCGAAGGCTCGACTCATCCACTGCTTTTCTGTGCTCGTCGAGTTGCACGACTACTTGTTGCTGGCACTTGAACTCCTCGTTGAGCAGCCAGTAGTATCCCATCAACATCTGTTGCGATGCGCCTAGGGGGAGAGGATTCCCCGCAGGGCCTCGCGGCAACGGGCCCACTTGTTGTTGTTGAGTTTGATCAGCATGCGCTCCATGGCATGCCCATCCGTCATGGGGTCCAGGTTCCCGTCCATTCCGTTGTTGATGGGTGCGCTGTTGGTGGGGGCGCCATTAGCGGGGCCACCATTCCCTCTATTGAACGGACCAGTGCCGGTGTTGTCGCGATTAACACCGGTGACGCATGCGTTGATGACGGTGCACATAAAGTGATTAGGGAAGCTGTTGCTCCCGCAACTCTCAGATCTGGAGCCGTAGGCTCCATCCTCTGTGGCCAGGTCACCCAGATCGGATCCATGACTGCTATCGCCGTCCGTACCCTCGACTGTTGTTGGGGTGTTGAGCTTGCTCGGGTGCCGATTGGTGGTGGAAACCATGATGCTGGAGCGATCGCAGGAGCCGTCGGCTGATCAGGAAGGCGAAGTGTGCCTAGCTGAGTAACTTGGAAGTGTAAGCTCCCGATCACCAAGCCGATTCCGTCGCCTACGGACTCGAAAGCTGGGCGAGTGGCTGGCGTGTGGACGGTGAAGTCGAAAGCACCAAAGAGCTGGCGAGTCTCCGCTGTTGCAGAGTGGTAGATTGCGGTTGATGGGGCCGAACAAGCCACGACATCAGCACTCCCGATTCCCACAGACGGCGCCAATTGACGAGGTTTTAACTCATCAATGCCCATTGTTATGGACTTGGGTTTTGGAGAAGGAGGGAGCGCTGGAGGCATCAATCGGCTAGCAAACAAGCACACAGGGACGCAAGATTTACCCAGGTTCAGGCCTCGTAGAGGTCCCTACTCCTGCTTGTCTGCTCTTGGAATTATCGAGAGGGTTGAAAGTTACAGGGGGTGCGTAGATGCAATCTAGCGATGTTGTGGAAAACTAGGGTTGTGATTGTCCTTCTCGCCGCCCCTCCTAGCCTTTATATAGATAGGCTAGGTCTCAGGTAGCAGGTCGAGTCAGTTACAGATTAGGGTTCATCCCTTTGAACTTTCTATCTTAAGCTTCTTCTTGCACTGCAAGCAATCGAAGTTCGTGAGTCACCCGGATCTTGTATTGGGCCTTTGCAACGCCATGGGCTTCTACCGTATCTGGACCGTATATGCCAAACTCGAGTACCTGCAGGGTATGCCCACGTCACCTATATATTTTGAGGTCCCAACCATAGCGCAGGGGGCGCCATTCTAAGATTGCATCACAACACCACCAAAGGAGATCCACCACCATAGTGCATCCTCTCCATCCTCCATCCTCTCCATAGCCATAGCCATTATCTTGTACTTGAGATCTCCTTGTGATTCGGTGACCATTGTAAGAATATTTGATTTCAATCTAAGTATTTTGCACAATGTTTTCTATCCTTGATCTTATTATTACGAGTGAGTAGTCCTCACGGGCTGCGGGTTGGGGTAAAACCTCACAGTGATTATGTGCATCTAATTCATGGGAATATTGTGTATTGATTGATTATAGATTTTTATCTTTGTTTCTTTGTCTCTTGTATCGATCTATGGACTTAGGTACCCAAGATCCCATAGATTGATAAAGGCTTGAGGTGAGATGCTTGGTCAGCGACGATCTCGTAGGAAACCAAGTGACCGAAAGGGGAGTATGGTCTTTGTTTAGCGATCCATTTGGGAACAACAACAACATCACTTTTTAAGGCTTTGATCTATGTTTTCACTTAATAATTGTTATAGCCCAGTATTTAGTGGTATAACGGTTGGATAAAAATACTATTGCTATGCATGTTACTCGAAGGGGATCTAGTATATTAGGATGTGTTGTCCACAAATTTTATCTTTGTTAAATCATTACACATAAAAATGCTTATTACTATCTTTATCCCATATGATGTGCAACTACAGGTGAATCTTCATCCCTAGCCTATCTCCACCCACTGCAACAAACAATATTCTAAAAGTAAACTAGAAAGGTCCGGTAAATGAAGGTAAAACGAACAAACAAGTCTTATAGGTGTGCCTCATTTAATTTCCAATTATCATTGTTTTCCAAGGTTTGATTGAACCAATGTCTACTTGGGAAAAAGCTACTATACTGCATCCGTAAATCCGGATCGAAGGTATTAGGTATGTGAGTACGGTTTCTCCGCCAAAAATCGCGGACATCTATGATCTACATTGCCACCTCATGTACAAATGGTACATACAACGCTGACAGGTTGATCTCGAACAGTACCGACTACATGATAGGGCTACTTTGAGAATCCGTGCATGCCTATGGTTTATGCTTCGCGGTCTATGCCCGCGAGAACGTATGTAGCATATTATGTACACTGACAAACTGTGTGAGTTTACATAGCCACATCAGTTTCGGACGTCCCCACGTCCACAAACAACCATGGCCGGCATGGGCTTATCGCGCCATGTCGGTTATGAGCGGGCCCTAGAAACGCGAGGAACCACAAATAGCTACAGTCTATGTCACCACGTCGGCCCTAGACGCCCGCGTCCATAAGAAACCGCAGACGTCATGGGCTCACGACGCCACGTCATATTTTAGTAGGCCCCGCTGTCGTCAGATTGAAGACGAGTACGCCATGAGGGGGTCCTCGAGGCATGGGAAAATGTAGTGTAACATCCCAAAACTTCAATCCAAGCTTATCAAAGATCGAATCATCCAAATTTAGGATTAACAAAAACGTTTCCATATTTAAAATGAAAGCATTCATATATGTGTGCATTTAAAATAGGAGTTGTTTTGAATTGCCATGATTGTGTGATCCTTTGCTTCTAAAATGTTTCTTAGGGGATTTAAGCATCATCTACATCATTCCCAAACTTTTCCTAAAAGAAATCATATAAAAAAGAATTAAAATAAAGGAATGGTCATTTTGAAAAAATTAACTCTCATGCCTACTTTGGCTATTCCTAGTACTCATTTCTTAACAGAAACAATTCTTGATCTTTACACCTCTTGCTAGTACACATAATGAGGTACCAAGGCCCACCATTTGATCTTCTAAAAACCTTCTGGAAACTATTTTAAATGGTAGTTCAAAATTGAATCTAATGCACATGCATAGATCACCCCTATTTCAAAAACCATGTATTTGAGCTCCATTTTCAAAACCCTTGCAACCAGAGCCTACCTAGTACTAGTGGAGATCACCCAAAATTTTTGAACTCAAAATTCAAAACTTTTTTCTTGCGGCCATTTCATCAAACACTTGGCAGGCAGAATCCTAACTCTAATCCTAGCTCACTGTTTTGAACAGGGTTTTGCCCCCATTTGATCTCCATTTAATCCCTCTGTCCCCCTTTGATCAAACCATGCCCATTGCAGCCCATCCCCTACATACTAGTGGCAATGCCAAGCCATGCCGAGCACCACCCTGGCCGGCCAACCTTGCAACCGCACGCACCACCCCTTCCCTCGCCATGTCTAGGAGGTAGCTAACGCCCCGCCCTCTCTGTCCCTTGCCCGAGCCAAGAGCAGCCGTGGACCACCGAGGAGAAGCCGCGCCCAGTACCACCAGACCATGCCGACGCCGCCCGCAGAGCGCGCCCTGTCCCCGCGTGCACAAGCCGCCGCTCGGCACCAGCTCGCGCCCACCGCTCCGCCTCGACCTGGAGAACACCCTAGACACCCCCGTTCGGCGCCCAAAGCCCCACAGCCACCTCTCGCCGTGGACATAGCCGCTTCGGCCGCGCAGAGCGCTACCTCACCCCGACCACATACCACCGCCCCTACGGCCGCATTTAAGCGCTAGAGCACCGCCAAGGGACCGCCCATCAATCGCCATCCCCAGCCATGCCGCTAGCTCGCCGTAGCCATGTCACCACCATCGACCGCCCATCCCGCTCGGTCTTACCATCGAGCCTATAAAAGGAGCACTCCCCAGCACCAAAGACTCACACCATTCCACTCCCCTCACCTCTCTGAACCTCAACCACCCCTCGCTGAAGCAAGTGGAGCAGCAGCTCGCCGGAATTGCAGCCGAAGCCGCCGCCTCTGGAGAAGAAGGGTGTCGTTGATTCTGGCCACCCCAAGCTCCACCGCGACCATGCCTCGCCTCGCCGTCGTCTTCCACTTTGTTCGCCCGCATCGCCGACCCTGCTGGAGCCTGTACGCCTCAAGACCCCCACCGAGCCGCTAGGGTTCGAGCTCGCCGGCGACCCGTCCGTCGTCGACGACGACCCTCAGCCGTAGATCTAGCCTCTAATCGCACGGCCCACAGCGCGCGTACCGTTTCGCGTTTTAAGTGCCGCTGACCAGTGGGACCCCCCTGTCAGCTGAGCCCTGTGCCGCGCAGCGCCACTGGGCCGGCCCATTTCCTTTCCCGCGCTAGCCCACAGATTCAAATCTGGATTTTTCTTTTAGTTTGAATCTAGTTTCTGACCACTAGTTTGAAAATCAATTCAGAGAGTTTTAGAAATCCAAATTACATGAAACCAATTTTGTCTGGAAGGTATTCAAATGCTCTATCCAAGCCCATTGGAGTTAATTCATTTAGAGTTATAGATTTCTCCTAATAAAAATAAGAATACATAAGCTTTTGCAACTTGAAAGATTTTTATAAAATCAACCAAGTTATCTTTTGAGTTGATTCCAACTCTCAAAATTCACATTTCATCATATCTATCCAAATATGTAATAATATTAAGGTTTACAGGCAGTGACTTTGGACTAGTACCAAAATAATGCTATATAGGCATTTCCAGTCACTTTAAATCAATAAATAATAAACTTAAACCAAAGTAATATTGATCCACCCTTTAAATCTCATTCCCACATGTTAGAACATGTGGTGAGGACATGTGTCCACATGATCCCAGGTTTTAGTGGTGTATTAAATTGTAGTTAATTTTTCAATGAGTAGAAATTACTTTTCCAAAATAAAAAGGTTGAAAATATTGAATTAAACTTGTGATGCTTGGGATGATAATAGATCATCACTTGTGTGGTTTAGAATACTACTTAGACTAAATTAAGTATTGCTTGGTGATTGTGCGCTCCCTATGTATTTCTAGACGCTAGTACCGACCAAGCCTTCGAGGAGGAGGAGTTCTACCAAGAAGAAGAAGACAACTTCAACCACTGCACCAACCAAGGCAAGCTATTAGTGGCAAGCTAACCCTTGCAAACATGCTTTAGTAAGCTATTGTAGCATGCTAGAATAAAACTAGATAGTTTAGTAAAAGATGCCTTAAGCATACTTTGCTCACACCCCCTTAGTTTACACAAAGACCTTTAACTAATCTTGAAGGTAGCGTAAAGAGTATAAAACTTGACCTACCTAGAAAACCTTAGATGTCATTCTATGGCATGAGATTGATCCCACCTTTCCACCTTAGTGAACACTCTTAACCTAGTGTTTTAGAATAGATCAAACTTGAGTCATTTTAGATGGGAACACTTGGTGCAAATGAGTTATGAAAACCTTGGAATGATGAGTCATTCTATTGAGATGTTTTGACATGTGTTGAGAAACACAATTGGTTTATGATGATGAAAATGATGAGGCATGAGCCTTAACCCTTTTTATAAAACTGATGGTTGGATTCGGATGTGATACCATTCCAAATTTACCGTACAACCACATTACCTGAATTGGGTAAGGCTTAGCTAGAAATTTATATGCATTAGTATTAGTTCCCTCACGGGAGAGGTTTGAGATGAGGCTACCTCTCAATGTTGTCCACCTATGCAGTGCCCAAGATGACTGATGGTCATGGTTGGGAGGCCATGCTCATAGGAGAGGTGCTTGTACTAGGGTGTGTAAAGGGAAAGTTATGTTTGATTATCTGCATACTAAGTATGATGATTCAGGGTTATCCCGATGATGTATCGAATCTTGTGGTGAAAGTGTACCACCTCTGCAGTGTCAAACTATTGAATAGCGGCGTCATGATTATGGACAGTTGGAATGGCCATACTGTTTCGTTGTCAGATGTTTTCTAAATACCTTGAAATGAATGATGAACCTTGACTTGACCACAACAGGGTTGTGTAGATGAAAATAGCTCCCCACCTTAAGTGATTCTAGACTTTTATTTTATCTTTTCTTGTTTCAGAACTCAGCTTAGGTTTCAAACTTAACTTGATAGTTATTCTTTCAATTTAACTTGGAATCATAACCCTTGCTAGTAGTAGTTTGCGAGTACTTAAAGAGTACTCATGGCTTTGTCCCTGGCTATTATCATGGGCAGACTATGAAGGAGATTATCAAGATGATGGTCATCAGGACGGCTATGATAACTAGGACTATCTGCCTTCGTCAGCATTGCCTGTGCCCCTGAAGATGGACCCCACCGCTACGCTATCGTTTATTTCCGCTGCTTGTTGTATTAAAGACTGGATCATGAGATCCTTATTTGTGTAAAACCTTATGTATGGTTTGTAATGGATGATGTACTATGATATCCAATCCGTTATGTCTCGCAAAAATGGTAATCCTGGGATTGCGAGGTAGGGCATAACGGGCATCTGGGATTAAAAATCCGGGTGTTGACAAGTTGGTATCAGAGCCATCCTGACCATAGGAGACCCTAGTTAGAATGGACGTCCAAACCAAAAACTTAGCTTCAAAAACCAAAGTGAGTATTTATGAAAAACTATTTCCCCTCTTACCCTTGTGAACTCATTCTTTCTCAAAGTACATGTTCCTAAAAATTCTTACATTACTACTTAAAACTTTGACACACTTGATCACTTCACTAATTTCCTCATCCTAAATTCTTGTAGATGGAGACTCAGTTCAGCAAGTTTTACCAGTTGGGAAACGGAGGTCAGTTGATCTTCGAGAGGGATCTGGATTCACTATCAGAATTTCTGGGACGCCCACATCCGGAGTTTCTTGGAGCTCAACTTCCAGGACCCCCAGGAGGAGACCTACAATGGCTAGTCACCGCAGATCTTCGAGGGAGCATTGAAGCACCAACTTCCGGGAAAATTCAGTTCTCTGTGAGAGAGAACAACTGGCTAGATGGATTAGCCAGGGCAATGCATGAAGCTCTCGCACGTCTATGTGCCCTCAGCGTCAACAAGATTCAAGGAACCCGTTTTGCCCACTATGCAAGACGTGACTTCATGGGAATGCCGATGGAGATGCCAAGTCACCCAGAGTTGAAGCGTCAAGTGGAGAACCTTGACTTCTTGCTTCATGACCGACAGCAGGAACTGGACAATGCCATAGAGTTAGCCAACCAGAACCGTGCAATTGCCGACCAGAAGGCCCAGACTTTTCGCCTTTGCCGTCCAAGATCGCCAGTCTCTTCGTCGCCAGCGTGCAAAGAAGGATCGCACCATCGCCCGTCTTCGCAAGAAGGTGGCCGACCTCGAGAAGACCGTCAATGAGCAGGAAGCTCAGCTTGCCGCCAAAGATGAAGATGACGAGGGTGAAGACATCCAGGGAGATATGGATTCTTACCTCAGCAACAATGACGATTTTCTGGCAGAGGATGCTGTGGACTTCTACACCGATGATGAAGACTCCGACTTCATTGACGATGAGTAGATGCACTAGAGCACTGTCGTAGCATGAGATGTATCATCTCATTGTATCGTAGTTTGCAGAATGGTTCTTCAAACCATCTGTTTTCCCCTTTTGATTGTTGTGGTGTGTGTTGTATCGTGTGCTTGCTTGCATAAATGAGAATGAAGTTAGTTGAAAAACCTGAGTCTAACTCAAAGTTGTAGCTTTGAAAACCCAAAACCCTGAACCTTAGAATTTCCCTCTTACCCCTATATCTATCTCAATCTTCAGATGACTCGTGGAAACCAAGGAGGGAGCAGCTCATCGTAGGACCCAATGCTGCAGATCTTGCAGAATCTCATCGTGGACCGTGAAGCAAGCAGGGCCGAACGTCAAGCCAACATAGCAACATTGCAGCAGATCGCCCAAATGGCTCTCAACAACCAAGGACATGGAAATCAGGATCACCATGGATCTAAATTCAAAAACTTTCAGAACACCAATCCCCCAATCTTCAACCAATCTGAAAACCCATTAGATGCTGATGACTGGTTACAGACCATGGAAAACAACCTAGAGGTTGCAGGAGTTGATGAGAATGAGAAAGTTCTCTTCACCACTCACTATCTGGCGGGAGATGCAAGAGCTTGGTGGAATAGCGTCCACAACATGAACCATGGCCAGGTGATGACCTGGGAAGCATTCAAGGTCAAGTTCAGCCGCACCCACATGCCGCAAGGTCTTGTCAATAGGATGAGAGATGAATTCCATGAACTGAAGCAAGGAAGATTGACTGTAGTAGAGTACCGTGAAAAATTCTTGTCACTTGCCAGATATGCACCGGATGAAATCAACACGGAGGCCAAGAAGAAATAGAGATTCTTAAATGGACTGCATGATGGGATGCAGACTGTCCTTGTCAACATCCGTTTCTAGGATCTTGAAGAGCTAGTCGACTCTGCCATTCAGATGGAAGGGAAGATTAACCAGGCAAACGACAACCGCAAGCATCGTATGATGCAGCAGTCGGGATCCAGTAGTCACCAGAAGTACCGTCCCAACCCCTCACCAGGATATGCACCAAGGAACAACCGACCCCCAAATTCTCGCCCAAGCTACCCCAACCGTAGCGGAGGCAATGTGAAGCCCGGAGAAAACAATCACAACTCCGACAATGCCAACAACTTCAACCGTGCCCCTCCCAAGAGCAACAACAACACGCCCCAGGCTGGCAGCAATCACGTACTGTTGCCAAGGACAAGTCCCAGATCACTTGTTTCGAGTGTGGAGTGAAGGGTCACTACTCCAATGAGTGTCCCAAGAAGACTGCCGCCAATGCCCCTGTGAATGCCCCAGCTCAGCAGCAGCGTCGTGTTCAACCAGGAAGGAGAATTGCCCCAGGAAACCCGCACAACCGCAATGGTAGTCTCTTCCACATGAACGCAGAAGAAGCCCAGGAAGCACCAGATGTAGTGCTGGGTATGTTTTTTGTCAACTCAATCTTAGCAAGAGTATTGTTTGATTCTGGAGCATCGCATTCATTTGTCACCGAAGAATTTGTATGCACTAGTAAGATTCGCCCAACCAACCTGAAGCATGTCATGGTAGTTCAAATCCCCGGTTCAACTACAAAAGCTAGAAAAATTTGCAAAGCTGTACCTATCAGAATACATGGGATAGATTTTTATGCCAACCTAATTGTACTTGGAACCAAAGGTTTGGAAGTAGTACTAGGTATGGACTAGATGTCAAAGCATAAAGGACTGATAGACTGTGCTAAGAAAGCCATCACCATGACCAGTAGTTCTGGAGTAACTGTAGAACATATCTCTGAAACCTTACCCTGCCAATTCAAATGCAACAAAAGTGTAGCCCTGCCTACCATTGACCACGTCAGAGTAGTGTGTGAATACCCCGACGTATTCCCAGATGAATTGCCAGGTATTCCCCCGGATAGGGATATAGAGTTCATTATCGAACTAATCCCCGGAACCGGACCTATAGCCCAGAGACCCTATACCATGAACCCCTCAGAGTTAGTAGAACTGAAGAAGCAGTTGGATGCCATGCTAGCAACCGGCTTGATTCCGCCAAGTGCATCGCCATGGAGATCACCAGTGTTATTTGTCGACAAGAAGGACTGGAGGCAACTATCTGTGTACAGACTACAGAAAGTTGAATGATGTCACCATCAAGAACAAGTACCCCTTGCCAAAGATAGAGGATCTATTTGATCAGTTGACTGGAGCTCAGGTATTCTCAAAGATTGATCTTAGGACTGGTTATCACCAACTTAAGATTCGTGCAACGGATATTCCGAAGACCGCCTTTACTACTCGCTATGGTTTATACGAGTATACGGTTATGTCTTTTGGATTAACCAATGCCCCTGCTTATTTCATGAATCTCATGAATAAGATCTTTATGAATTTCTTAGATAAGTTTGTAGTTGTGTTTATCGACGACATCCTTATCTACTCCAAGTCAGAAGAAGAGCATGAGCAACATCTGAGAATCATCCTAGAAACCCTGAGAGAGCATTAGTTATATGCCAAGTTCAGCAAGTGTGAGTTTTGGCTGAAAGAAGTAGGATTCCTAGGACATATTGTGTCTGCCGGAGGAGTCTCTGTTGATCCCAGCAAGATCAAAGATGTCGAAGAATGGGAAGCCCCAACCAATCAAACCCAAGTTCGTTCATTTCTCGGATTAGCGGGATATTACCGAAAGTTCGTAGAAGGATTCTCGAGCATAGCCCGACCAATGACCCAATTATTGAAGAAGGACAAGAAGTTTGAATGGACAGACAAGTGTGAAGCCAGTTTCCAGGAGCTGAAGAAGAGATTGATATCAACCCCAATTTTGATCATGCCAGATATCAAGAAGCCGTTTGATGTGTATTGGTCTAGGATGTGTATTGATGCAAGAAGGCAAAGTCATCGCGTATCTGTCTCGACAACTGAAGCAGCATGAGCAGAACTATCCGACCCATGATCTTGAGCTAGCAGCGGTGGTTCTAGCGTTGAAGACATGGCGTCATTATTTGATGGGTAATCGCTGTGAGATTTACTCAGACCATAAGAGCTTGAAGTATATCTTCACCCAGAAGGAGTTGAATATGAGGCAAAGAAGATGGATAGAGTTAATCAAGGATTATGACCTTGACATTCACTATCACCCCAGCAAAGCCAATGTGGTAGCGGATTCTCTTAGCAGATTGTCGTGTAGGCTTAACACCATGATCAAAGAGAAGCAACCAAGTTTGTATGAGGAGTTGGAGCAGTTCAGGACTGAGTTAGTTAGCAAAGGATTCCTAGCTAGCATTGAACTTCAACCCACGTTGATTTTCCAAATCAAGGAAGCCCAGAAGGGAATGAAAGTATCGACGGAATCAAACGTCAGACAGTGCATAACAAAGTACCTGGATTCACCGAAGACGAAGAAGGTGTACTGTGGTACAAGGGACGTATCTGTGTACCAGCAGATTCAGAGCTGAAGGAAATTATCATGAAGGAAGCTCATGATACTCTTTATTCTATCCACCCCGGAGGAACAAAGATGTATCAGGATTTGAAAGAGCAATTTTGGTGGCACAAGATGAAGAGAGAGATCGGAAGCTACATCGCCAAATGTGACATTTGTCAAAGAGTCAAAGCGGAGCATCAGAGACCTGCAGGATTGTTGCAACCATTGCATTCCGAATGGAAATGGGATTCCGTCGAATGGATTTTATCACGGTTTACCTACTTCTAGTAGGGAAATGACTCAATCTGGGTCATAGTTGATAGACTATCCAAGGTAGCCCACTTCATACCAGTCAAGACAACCTACCAGAGTGCAAAACTAGCAGAGCTGTACATTGCTAGGATTGTTAGTCTGCATGGAACCCCCAAGACCATCGTATCAGATCGAGGAACTCAGTTTACTTCAAGATTTTGGCAGAAAGTTCAGGAAGGTTTAGGAACCAAGTTGAATTTCAGTACCGCTTATCACCCATAACCGATGGATGATGAGAGAGTCAACCAGATCTTGGAGGATATGCTTAGAGATTGTGTGTTGGAATACGGATCAAAATGGGAAGACGCACGCCTTTCAGAATTCTCATATAACAACAGTTATCAAGCTAGTTTGCAGATGGCACCTTTGAATTCCTATACACGGAAGAAAGTGTCGTAACCTTAGAAATGGTCGCAAGTAGGAGAGAGTCGGATCTTTGGACACGACATTCTCAGAAGCGAAGAGAAAGTTCACAAAGTTCGTGAGCACCTCAAGACCGCCCAATCCGCATGTAAGAGCTATGCTGACAAGAGAAGGAGAGACCTGACTTTCAATGTCGGAGATTTCGTATATCTCAAGGTTTCACCATTGAAGGGAACACAACGCTTTAGTCTGAAGGGAAAGTTAGCTCCCAGATATATCGAACCTTTCAAAATTCTGAACCGCCGAGGAGAAGTATCGTATCAACTGGAACTGCCTGAAGAGATGTCAGCCATCCACAATGTGTTCCATATCTCGTTACTTCGCAAATGCTTGGAAGTGCCTGAGAAGACTGAAGTTTTCAAGAATATCGATCACAGAGCAGTGGAAATCAACAATGACCTGACCTATCCGGAAGTGCCCATTCATATCTTAGAAGAAGCCTACAGAACCACCAGGACCAGGAGTATCAAGTTTCTCAAGATTCAGTGGAGCAACCATACCGAGGAGGAAGCCACTTGGGAGCGCGAGGATTACATTAGGGCAGAGTTCCTAGATCTCTTTAGTTCCTAGTTTTCTTGTAAATCTCGGGACGAGATTTTATTTAAGGGGGGAAGGTTTGTAACATCCCAAAACTTCAATCCAAGCTTATCAAAGATAAAATCATCCAAATTTAGGATTAACAAAAACTTTTCCATATTTAAAATGAAAGCATTCATATATGTGTGCATTTAAAATAGGAGTTGTTTTGAATTGCCATGATTGTGTGATCCTTTGCTTCTAAAATGTTTCTTAGGGGATTTAAGCATCATCTACATCATTCCCAAACTTTTCCTAAAAGAAATCATATAAAAAAGAATTAAAATAAAGGAATGGTCATTTTGACAAAATTAACTCTCATGCCTACTTTGGCTATTCCTAGTACTCATTTCTTAACAGAAACAATTCTTGATCTTTACACCCCTTGCTAGTACACATAATGAGGTACCAAGGCCCACCTTTTGATCTTCTAAAAACCTTCTGGAAACTATTTTAAATGGCAGTTCAAAATTGAATCTAATGCACATGCATAGATCACCCCTATTTCAAAAACCATGTATTTGAGCTCCATTTTCAAAACCCTTGCAACTAGAGCCTACCTAGCACTAGTGGAGATCACCCAAAAATTTTGAACTCAAAATTCAAAACTTTTTTTCTTGCGGCCATTTCATCAAACACTTGCCAGGCAGAATCCTAACTCTAATCCTAGCTCACTGTTTTGAACAGGGTTTTGCCCCCATTTGATCTCCATTTAACCCCTCTGTCCCCCTTTGATCAAACCATGCCCATTGCAGCCCATCCCCTACACCCTAGTGGCAATGCCAAGCCATGCCGAGCACCACCCTGGCCGGCCAACCTTGCAACCGTTGTAGCAGACCACTCCCCCTTCCCTCGCCATGTCTAGGAGGTAGCCAACGCTGCACCACCCCTCTCTGTCCCTTGCCCGAGCCAAGAGCAGCCGTGGACCACCGAGGAGAAGCCGCGCCCAGTGCCACCAGACCATCTTGGCCTTGCAGCGCCCGCCCTCCCTGTCCCCAGGCACAAGCCGCCGCCGACACCAGCCGCCCACGCCCGCTCACCTCGACACAGAGAACACCCTAGACACCCCGTTCGCCCAAAGCCCCACATCCACCGCTGCCGTGGACACGGCCGCTCGGCAGAGCGCCCTCACCCGACCGCATACCACCGCCCCTACGGCCGCATTTAAGCGCTAGAGCACCGCCAGGGGACCGCCCATCGATCGCCATCCCCAGCCATGCCGCTAGCTCGCCGTAGCCATGTTGCCACCGTCGACCGCCCATCCCGCTCGGTCTCACCATCGAGCCTATAAAAGGAGCACTCCCCAGCACCAAAGACTCACACCATTCCACTCCCCTCACCTCTCTGAACCTCAACCACCCCTCGCCGGAGCAAGTGCAGCAGCAGCTCGCTGGAATTGCAGCCGGAGCCGCCGCCTCTGGAGAAGAAGGGTGTCGTTGATTTCGGCCACCCCAAGCTCCGCCACGACCACGCCTCGCCTCGTCGTCGTCTTCCACTTCGTTCGCCGGCATCGCTGACCCCGCTGGAGCCCTGGTATGCCCCCAGTAGACCCCCACCGAGCTGCTAGGGTTCGACCTCGCCGGCGACCCGTCCGTCGTCGACGACGACCCTCAGCCGTAGATCTAGCCTCTAATCATGCAGCCACAGCTGCTGCCGTTTAAGTGCTGCTGACCAGTGGGACCCCTGTCAGCTGAGCCAGGTTGCCAGCCACTGGGCCGGCCCATTTCCTTTCCCGCGCTAGCCCACAGATTCAAATGTGGATTTTTCTTTTAGTTTGAATCTAGTTTCTGACCACTAGTTTGAAAATCAATTCAGAGAGTTTTAGAAATCCAAATTGCATGAAACCAATTTTTTCTGGAAGGTATTGAAATGCTCTATCCAAGCCCGTTGGAGTTAATTCATTTAGAGTTATAGATTTCTCCTAATAAAAATAAGAAGACAGAAGCTTTTGCAACTTGAAACATTTTTATAAAATCAACCAAGTTATCTTTTGAGTTGATTCCAACTCTGAAAAATCACATTTCATCATATCTATCCAAATATGTAATAATATTAAGGTTTACAGGCAGTGACTTTGGACTAGTACCAAAATAATGCTATATAGGCATTTTCTAGTCACTTTAAATCATTAAATAATAAACTTAAACCAAAGTAATATTGATCCACCCTTTAAATCTCATTCCCACATGTTATAATAGGTGGTGAGGACATGTGTCCACATGATCCTAGGTTTTAGTGGTGAATATTAAATTGTAGTTAATTATTTGATGAGTAGAAATTACTTTTCCAAAATAAAAAGGTTGAAAATATTGAATTAAACTTGTGATGCTTGGGATGATAATAGATCATCACTTGTGTGGTTTAGAATACTACTTAGCCTAAATTAAGTATTGCTTGGTGATTGTGCACTCCCTATGTATTTCTAGACGCTAGTACCGACCAAGCCTTCGAGGAGGAGGAGTTCTACCAAGAAGAAGAAGAAGACAACTTCAACCACTGCACCAACCAAGGCAAGCTATTAGTGGCAAGCTAACCCTTGCAAACATGCTTTAGTAAGCTATTGTAGCACGCTAGAATAAAACTAGATAGTTTAGTAAAAGATGCCTTAAGCATACTTTGCTCACACCCCCTTAGTTTACACAAAGACCTTTAACTAATCTTGAAGGTAGCATAAAGAGTATAAAACTTGACCTACCTAGAAAACCTTAGATGTCATTCTATGGCATGAGATTGATCCCACCTTTACACCTTAGTGAACACTCTTAACCTAGTGTTTTAGAATAGATCAAACTTGAGTCATTTTAGATGGGAACACTTGGTGCAAATGAGTTATGAAAACCTTGGAATGATGAGTCATTCTATTGAGATGTTTTGACATGTGTTGAGACACACAATTGGTTTATGATGATGAAAATGATGAGGCATGAGCCTTAACCCTTTTTATAAAACTGATGGTTAGATTCGGATGCGATACCATTCCAAATTTACCGTACAACCACATTACCTAAATTGGGTAAGGCTTAGCTGGAAATTTATATGCATTAGTATTAGTTTCCTCACGGGAGAGGTTTGAGCTGAGGCTACGTCTCAATGTTGTCCACCTATGCAGTGCCCAAGATGACTGATGGTCATGGTTGGGAGGCCATGCTCATAGGAGAGGTGCTTGTACTAGGGTGTGTAAAGGGAAAGTTATGTTTGATTATCTGCATACTAAGTATGATGATTCAGGGTTATCCCTGACAGATGTATCTAATCTTGTGGTGAAAGTGTACCACCTCTGCAGAGTGTCAAACTATTCGAATAGCCGCGTCCATGGTTATGTACAGTTGGAATGGCCATACTGTTTCGTTGTCAGATGTTTTCTAAATACCTTGAAATGAATGATGAACCTTGACTTGACCACAACAGGGTTGTGTAGATGAAAATAGCTCCCCACCTTAAGTGATTCTAGACTTTTATTTTATCTTTTCTTGTTTCAGAACTCAACTTAGGTTTCAAACTTAACTTGATAGTTATTCTTTCAATTCAGTACTTTAACTTGGAATCATAACCCTTGCTAGTAGTAGTTTGCGAGTACTTAAAGAGTACTCATGGCTTTGTCCCTGGCTATTATCATGGACAGACTATGAAGGAGATTATCAAGATGATGGTCATCAGGACGCTATGATAACTAGGACTATCTGCCTTCATCAGCATTGCCTGTGCCCCTG
Source organism: Avena insularis (assembly GCA_023614405.1). NCBI lineage: Eukaryota > Viridiplantae > Streptophyta > Magnoliopsida > Poales > Poaceae > Avena > Avena insularis. The sequence continues at coordinate 151,134,492 of CM042690.1, forward strand.
AAGATGGACTCCACCGCTACGCTATCGTTTATTTCCGCTGCTTGTTGTATTAAAGACTGGATCATGAGATCCTTATTTGTGTAAAACCTTATGTATGGTTTGTAATGGATGATGTACTATGATATCCAATCCGTTATGTCTCGCAAAAATGGTAATCCTGGGATTGCGAGGTAGGGCATACCGGGCATCTGGGATTAAAAATCCGGGTGTTGACATGTAGGGTGTGAGACGTACGATTCTTTGAGACGGTGAGTACACAAGTTTACCTTGGTTTAGATCCGACTGCATGGGATGGATCCTACTCCTGCTAGTAATCCAGTATATCGGCAGAGCTAGAAGTACAGATTACAAGAGATGTTTCGCCTGTGCGAGTTGTGGTTGTAGTGCGTTGTGCCCTAAAGGCTGGTCCCTAGGTTGGCTTATATAGTCGCTCGGCCTAGGGCTATAGGAGGTTCCTATCCGGCTACGATATAGAGTCGGTTACATAGTACATCTTGGACTACAAGTATTCCTATAGGCCTAAGTCGGTAAGTCTTTTGGGCCTTCCCGTAGCCGGATGGGCTTCCTTCTTATCTCCCTAAATGGGCCGCCTGTGAAGCATATCTCTAACCCGTAAGTGGGTCACCTTGGTCAATGAGTCATAGTGGGTATACCTGGAAAGTATATCCCAACAGTAGCCCTAGAAGCCTCCAAGATCCAAAGTCGGATTCCATCGTCTAGCTTGATTCTTCTTCGGCTATAGAATCTTGAAGGGTTCCTGAAACTTCAAAACAAAAGGTACGATTCAAGTCACAAATGAGTCAAACTTGTTGATATATCATAATTGCTTTCCTCCCCAATTTCAAACTAAGCCAGAATTTGGTCTGTGACGTAACCCTGACAACATTTCAGGTCTTGTCTTGTCACTGGCAAATATTCTGTCAGTTTGACCGTTGGTGGGTCCGCATTGTGCGGAACCGACAATGTGAGCATAGAGATCGAGGCGGTGGAGGTTTCGCGAGGAAGTTACCCCTCCTGTTCCATGACGCGTGGCGTTAATTCCATGTGTTTAAACACTAATCTTAGTGCAAATGGTCGTTTATAAGGGGCAAGTCTCCTCATTTTCTTCCACTTCCGCACTTGTTCTTCCTTCTCCTCGAGAAACCATGTTCCCTCCAAATCCACCAGCACCGCCCATTCAAGGTCAACCAGCAACAAGATGGATGACGCATCGAGCTTAGGGGGTGCGGCATCATCGGTGGCAGAGGATAAGAAGTACCACAGGATTTGGATCCCGTGCATACTAAACAATGAGAAACTCAAAACCACGGAGGAGGAAGGACTTCTCCGCACTGGCGAGTGGCGGAGCGGCTACGACAAGCCTCTCCCTGCACCACACAACGACGAGAGGGTTCATTTTGGGACCCACCTAGATCGCGGCTTAAGCTTCGCGCCGTCGGAATTCTTTTTCAAGGTAATCTCCTACTACGATGTCCAGCTTCATAATCTCCCTCCAAATTCTCTTCTAGAGCTTAGTGCCCATGTCTCTCTTTGTGAGGGGTATCTTAGAATTAAACCGAGTCTACTTCTCTTGGTATTATTTTGGTACTAGAAAAAACTCTATCACTGTCGGTGTTCCATACAATACTAGAACTCTTATCTTAGTCCTTAGGAGAGACCAAGTCTATCCCAAGGTCATAACTAGCGATTCATTGAAAAAGTGGCCAGCCACTTTCTTTGATCACAAGGATAAGCTGGATCCCTGCAAGCTAGAAAGATTTTTGCCGGTTTTTGGTGATGGTGCAGCCGTCCACCAAGATTCCTGGGATGCGGAGGCACCGGCTCTGACTGGAGACTTAATCTGCACCAAGAGGCAGATTGAGTTTCTGATGAAGAACAAAGTCTTAAAAGGATCTGACTTAGTCAACTGCTAGCTAATTCGTCGGATTCAACCTCTGAATATCATGGGGACCGACTGATGCACACGGTCACCCTCGACAAGAAGGACAACATGAAGGTGAGTTCGACTACGATCCCCTCCAAGGAATACGATTCCCGAGTCAGGTGGTTGATCAAGGAGCGAGTTAACCTGAAGGTACCAGAAATCTCAATGCACATGTATACGACAGAGAGACCCCTGACCCTAGTGAGTTTTCCGACTTGCCTACCATGTCTTGTCTATTTTTACATGCTTTATTATATCACAATGCTGAGACATTCCTGACTTTCAGCTTGCTGACCTCCCCGAGTCGGAGCTTGCTCCTATCGAGGGATATCCACTAGAAGATCCGGTTCCTCTTCAAGAGGAAGAACCTGAAGAAGTTCCAGAAGCGCTTACCTGGAAGCATAAAACTCTGGTTGTTTCGACTAGCCCGCAAATGCTGCCAATCGTAAAGAAGTACATTCTTCCGCCAGATCTCGTACTTTTGTTTGAATTCTTTCTAGGTCATAATGATTTCAATCCTTTACGATCCAGATCTAAACCATTGGGAAAAGGAAAAGAGAAGCCTGGGAAAACTCTGTTTCAGCAGCAATTGAACTTAGTTTCACCTGCTGCAGCTCCTCCGACTCCCAACCCAAACACATCGTCAACACCGAAAGATATTTCGTCTCCGCGCACTGAGGATGCTGAGGCTCATCCTGAAGATCCACTGTACTTTGGTTCATAAACCGACATCACCATGAGTGACTCGGAAATAGATAAGGAGGAACCCTCTAAGGGTAATGATCCCTCATCTGAAACTTTTGTCAACAATCCTCTGAAGATTCATGGTGCTGCCAAACTTGGCCTTACCAAGAAAAGCACATAAGAGATTCAAAAACTTGCTTTCCATTGTCTGGAGACCAGGAATATTTCAGCTGAAGAATAGGCTCAAGAAGCGGAAGATGTAAATCTTGAAGATCTGCTGTCTCAAGTTCATATTCGCGACAAAATGCTAAAGGCTGGTGCAGTGCCACCTCCACCAATTATACCTTTAACTTTGGCTGAGAAGGTTTTTGCTGCAACAGCAGCCTCAACAAGTTGCAGCATGAGCACTTTGTAAGTCATTTTCCGACACTTTATTGTATTTATATCATATCCTCTAGTCCTCAAGCATTAAGTTGGATAGAGATAAAATCCGAGTTTATGCTTTTATAGGATGCCAAATAATGAAGTAGTGTAGCCCCCAAGGCTCGTGCGGAAATTTAACCCAGTTAAAATAACAGCCCGAGTCTTAGTGTACTTCTAACTCTGGTTATTATTCTGACTTATAGAAAGTTAATGTTTACAACCAGGAATTGTTGAAGAACATCTGTGGAGAGAGGTCAAAGCTCTCCGGCTTGAAAATGCTCAACTTAAGGTTGAGAAGGATGAAGCGGAAAGTAAGGTTTTCCGGCTATCTCTTCTCGGACCTTTACTCAATGTTGAACTTTGAATTCGACTAACATTATCCTTTCTAGTCTAGGTTTGCTGACTCAGTCTTGCAAACTCATGGAGGAAGTTGAGAATTTCAAGGTCTTGTAGGCAGATAATGTCGGATTATGAGAGGAGCTTCAAAAATTGAAGGTTGACCACGAAAGTAGTGTTATTAACATCCTAGAATCTAGAAACATGGCCAATGAAGAGCACGACCGAATCATTGCTCGACAAGACAAAGAAATCTCTGATCTAAAGGCAGAAATGGAAAGGTAGAATGATATGACTCAAGCTCTTCAGGATGAACTCCATAGTTTGCGAGTTGAGAAGACCAAGATAGATGAAGCCGCCCTTGGTAAATTTTGTTGCCAAAACCATATATGTTTCCTACGTCAATGTTTTCTTACTAAACTTTGTCAATTTTTACTAATGTTGCTTTTCACAGTTCCTTTCAACATTCCGGATGCATCCTCATCCAAATCCCGCAATGAACGATTCATCGTAGTTAGAGATTTGATCCATGACTTCCGCCAAACTCTTGAAGAGGTTGGAGAAGCTGTTAATATTTCCGACCTGTACAGGCTATCCTCTTTCGAGTTGCGGGACAGGACGAAAGAGTTTTCGAAGCTGGTTGAGGACTGGAAGATGTCGTATGCCCGGACGTCTTCACAGAATGCCCTTACCATGGTAATGAATCACCATGGTAGCATGAAAATCTGGCAAGTCACAAAGGGTATCTCGACCGTTGACGAAGACGGCATCGCTCAAAATATTGGAGCTATATGGGAATCTTGTGCCAGATGCGCCTGCTGAGTAGCCGAGATGACCAGCTACGAGAAGCCGTTCTTCTAGTCCGTCATGGTACCACCAAGCCCCCTAGCCGAAGATGCATCTAACGATGACGAGAAGACTGAGTCTGACGTCATTGTGTCGGATAAAGATTAGGGTGACCAGCGAGTCGGCAAATCCTCCTTCACCTGTAGCATAGGATTGAAAAAACTATGTATTATTCTGAAGCAAGTGTTATAATAGTTAAACTATTTATCTAGTTGTGTTTGTGTGTAAAAACTTATGCTTTACTCTAGAACTTTGATTATTTTCGTTGTTCTTGGAAAGTTACTTAAGCACTTGATGACTACAAGTGCACAAATCAATTGTAGCTAGTTTCAAAGTAAAAGTATCAAACCCATAGAGAGCTATTGGTAAAGGTCTTTATGCTCCTCGTTACTATGTACCAAAGGATACTTATAAGCTACCTTTGATCTCAAGTAAAGGGTGTTTGAAAGGTTTTTGATTGTTTGTAGAAAAGTAATTAAAACAAGTAAAAGAAAGCAAGTAACAAGGTTGTGTGAAAGCGTGGTTGAATTCAATAGGGCTAAAACATTCTCGGGGATGTAGGATACACCACTAGCATGATATTATTATTATTATTAAATAAGATAATATACTTCTCATGTCATGAGATGTGTGGAGAGAGATCCATAATAAGATGTTCACTACAAGGCTCGTAGGAAGCCACTTTGTTGAGCCAGGAGCGAGGTCACCTCTAAATAACTACTGCGATGTCTGAGAGAAATCACCCATACGAACCATCGCAATTAAGGGTTTCCCTATGAATATCATAATTAGCTTAGGGAGTCTCTCTTTATCCTCCTTTAAACATGTAGGTTACAAGCCAGCGCCAATTGTCACAAAGCTATTCTGGGCACGATCCCAAACACGTCCAAAGGAAATTCTCCCTCTCTTTAGTCCCGAGGGCAAATGATATGTGGCCGACTACACATACCATCTAAAGAGAAAGAGATCAAACACAAATCATAAATCTATCATAGACCGACCAGTCATACGGACACAAGAATAGATCATCTTTATTGCAAGTTCATAATAGTGTTAGGGTTTCTCCATCTCCCCAAGAACAAAGGAACTACTCACACATGGAAGCAATCAACAACATCATCTTAATCAAATGGATGGATAAAAGTACGGAGGTATATCTAATGCAAACCACAATTGAATCTCGAATTACAACAAGATCTAATAGATGAGAGATGGGGGTAGCGATTGTGATGGAGATGCAACAGCTGATGGTGAAGGGGATTGTAACATCCCAAAACTTTAATCAAAGTTATCAAGATCCAAACCACCCAATTTAGGGTTAACAAATTTTTTTTATCATTAAAATAATTAAGAATGCATATGTGTGTTGCATTAAAATAGAATTGTTTGGAATTTCCATGATTGATTGTTCTAATGGTTGTAAAATGATTGAAAGGTGAATGCCACATCATCTAGATCATTCCAAAACCAAATCCAAAGAAAAAGAAATCAAATGGAATTAATAAAGCCAAATAGTCACTTTTGCCATTTTAAAACACTAGGTCACTTTAGGTGTTCCTAGAAGTCAAATTCAAGCAAAAACAATTCTAAATCTGTAGCATCCCAATTGTCTAACAATTGTAATGCTACTTGGTCTAGTAATATATTGGCTACTTCAAATATATAATTGTTGCATCATCATTATATCATGCTCATGTCATCATGCCTCCTTGCATTTGAGCATCATATAAAACCCACTTTGTTTTGGTTCTTATCTCATATGCATTGTTAATTGTATTTGCCTCTTGATATTGTATTTGGTTCTTGATATATTGTTTAATGCCCAAGTGGAGTTGGGGGCATATCTCTTATTAACTCCACCACCTTTCTTTCACCACCTTATAATTCCACCATCCAACTAAATATGAGCTGGGCATTTACTGGTTTTACTTCTAGCTCATGTGAGTTGGGATGGATCCAATTCTTTGCCACATGCTCTCATCTTGGCATCATGTTGTTTTCACAATATTGACATATGAGAGCCACATGGCCACCTTTGCATGCCTTGTGAGTGGAACCTTTTTCCTAGCTTCCATATGTGTGGTTTTGGGGTTATCATCATGTTGGGATATTGAGTGAGCTTATTAAATACCTAGTGGCATATACACACTAGCAAGTTCCAAATATAATCCAATATGATCATCTCCATATACTCCACTTGGAATTCTTCTAAATTCCTTTGCTTGGGCCTTACTCCATATTTTGGGATGCATAATAATAATGCCATGAATTAATGATGTTTTCACAAGTATCAACATGGCATTAAATGTTTTGCATGGCCCATGCAAGTACCATCTTTATGCTTGTCATTTGGATTTTTATTTGGATTTTGAGTGGATTTAAACCACATCTCTCTCTCTCTCTCTCCTCTTAGCTTGATCTTGTTTGATCTTGCTTAAGACCATCAACACCACATCCCCTCTTTTCTTGCCTTGTTTTGTTAGAGCTTGGCTTAGCTTGTCTTGATCTTAACAAAAACTAAACCTAGCTCTCACCTCCCTCTCATCTAATCTACCCTACCCCTCTCTAACCCCAAACCCTAGACCACCTAGCTCGGCCCCACCTGGCCCACCCTTCCCCTGGCCATCTACTCCAGCCCTAAGACAAACCCTAGCCCGAGCCACACCCTCCTACCCGAGCCCATCTACCCCCCCGAGCCTCCTCTCTCTCTAGCTCTCTCTCTCCCTGCCAAGAGGACCCCCCCCACACCGAGCCTCTCCCTGCCTCCTTGCTTCGCCCTACCCCACCTGCCAGTCCCCCAGCTACCCCCTGCTCCTGCCGAGCCCCAGCCCGAGCACGTGCTCGAGGAGAGAAAGGTGGCACCGAGCCACCTTTTTCCTCCATCTACCCCTCCCCCACGGCGTCTCCCTCTCCCTATCCACCCCACCTCTCTGCCTCGCCTCTCTGGCCTCCCCCAGATCCACCCCGAACGCCTGCCTCTTCCCTCGTTCCTCCTCCGACGCCACCAACGACCGACGCCGGCCACCGTCTGCCCACCACCGATCCACCGTACCAGGCGTCTTGCGCGACGTGGGGGTGGACGAGAATCTGAAGACCCCTGCAGCAGCCCCGTACCCAGCGCCGCGCAGAGGAAGCCCCGGAGCCGCCAGTACCAGCGCCGCCGAGCCGAAACCCTAGGTCTCCTGGCCGTCTGCATCGCCGTCGACCTGCTGCTCCCCTGCACGATCCAGGCCCTCCAACGACCCCGCGGTGAGCCACGCTACCTCCCAGACACCTCCCTTTTCTTGTTCGTTTCCTGGACGGGCGGGACACGGCGACGAGCGCCCTCGGTGCACGGCGTGAACGTCGACGTCGTCTCGCTCCCGCGCGCGCAGAAACCCTATCTAGGCCCGTCCGCCCTCCCTGACAACCACGCCAGCCCACCGCAGCGGTAGCCGCCAACGCGCGCGTGCGTGAGGTCGCCAGATCGATTCCCCCGCCCGCGCTGTCGCCCACCGATCGGTCGCGCGAGACAGAGAAGAAAAACAGTGCGCGCATGGTCGTTTTGCCGATACCCCCCTCTGTTTTGTCTCTGCTCAACCCGCGGTACCCCTGGCCCACCAGACAGCCACCCAGGCAAACTTGCAAAAGAGCCCCCAGCTTCTCTGTCCTCAACCCGCGCTCCCTCGCTCGTCCACAGCGCCCATGCTGCTGTCACGACGCCTGGGCCCGAGCGATTGGCCCACTACATCTCACGGGCTAGCAGCAGCTGCGGTGTAAAACATTTTTCTGTGCTTGCGTCGGCCCAGTCAGCAACGGCCCCACTCGTCAGTGTCTGGGTCTGAGTCTGCCTGGGTATAAAAAGTAATTCTGCGAATCTGTTTTAAATTAAAATCTTTTTCTAATTATTTAAATCCAAATTAAATTCTGTTTTTAAATAACTTTTCAAATATTAATCCAAATAATACAAATAATATATGTTTTCAAATCAGAAAAATGTGAGGATTTCAAATATGCAAACCAAAACATATTTTGAACCCTTAAATTTCCAAGTTTATTTAAATTACAATAAATGCCCCTTTTCCTTAAATAATTAATAACTTTTGATTTATAAGTCCAAATTCAACAAATGATATGTCTAAAATGATTAGCTCGACGAGACCTTTCTGTTTATGCATTCCATGGTTTGAATTGAAGCATGCATCATATAAATATAAAGTATACAGCAACTAATATGAGAATAAAATGAGCTCAAAACTAAATAAAATGCTTTAATACTGTATTCCACACCTCACCCATGCCATGCTACTTAATTGCCATGCGAATTGTGCATCATTCATCATGGCATGATTGTTTGCTTGATGTATTTATTCATATGATTGTACACCTTATTTATGTCGGCCCTTGTTTGTTTGGTTCTTCTTCGAATAGACGCTGAGCAGGGGATATATCAAGAGAACCAGGAGCACTACCCAGATCCATTCCTTGCTTCAACTGAGCTGCCAGGCAAGCACTACCACATGCTTGCATACATATAGTACCTATTGCCTCTTTCTTATTCTTGCATCATTGAGTCGCGATTGCATTAAATCGAATCCCAAGTATTGCATAGCCTTTATTTTTTTTTTAAACCCCACCGAAGCTTGTTCCTCCATCCCATGAGCCATTACTACAGGAGTTGTTTGAGCCATGCGAGTCGTAGAACAGCATGAGTAGGGTATGTGAGTGTCTGTTGGATAACGAGGTACCTAAACAACTTAACCTGAGTAGTAATGGGATAACTAATGAAAGTGGCATCGGTGAGCCACATCCGCTATTTGGTTTTTCAGGCTCACTTGTGTCCCGTAAGACCCCGAGTACTTGATTCCTGTTCCAAGATTATTCGCGCTATCCACATCCGGGAGGCTTATGGGCCCCCCTGAGCCAGAGCTTGATTCATTCTTATTTCTTGGGGCCACAACTAGTTTGAGGTTTTATTTACTATCCTGTACTTATGCCATGCTTTACTGCTTTATTTACGATTGTGTGAGGAGCACGCTGTACTGTTTAGGATCGTGGCCCGATTTCGCTGTATCGACAAGCCCAGTCACACTTTCGGGTTCCCAGTCGTTTACAGCCGCCTCCACAACCTTAAGCCCGTTTCGGAGCCGGCCGGCTTCGATGCGGGATCTACTTAAAGGGGTGGCCCCCTGAAATATTTCTGAACCCTGTAATTGCTTTGTCGTGACTGTCTCGTTGGGTTTTGATTTGGTTTTCCGAGGCATATCGAGTGTGTGTTGCTATTTGTGCACCCCTGCAGGGTAAAACTTTCTGAAAGCCGTGTCCGCGGTTATGGACGACTTGGAGCACAGTTTCTCGATCACAGACAAGAACAACTAAAGTACCGCTTTTAATCTGTCTAGACTAGGTACCTGCCTAGTAAATAGTGCAACACTCATGGAATGGTTAATAAAACTGCCAACGGATGGGGGTGTTCGTCCGCTTCCTCGTCGGTAAGCGAGGAGGAGGATGGATCGGTTAAGATTACCTTTATAACTGTTATAACTGTTGATATTAATTCACGGACATCCGTCTATCTCTGGTTAGGCGGATGGTTAGCGAGTATCTGTAGAATTGTTAGGGTTTATCTTTTGCTGCAATTGCGTCACCCCAGGTTGTGTCCCCTTTAGAGGCATAAAGACTTGCTGAGTACCCCTAGGGTCTCACACGATAAATTATTGGTTCAGATGAACAGGTACACTCACAAGATGGATACTGGGTGGAAGAGACGGACGATGTGGGCAACGATCATTCGGTGTAGAGATTCCGGGAACGGGGATCCGTGAGATCTGTGGGCGGGATCTGCTTATTTATGGGCATCCTATGCCGATTTGCTTCTTATCCGTACTCGGATTTTGTCTTCCGCTTCCGCTTGATACTCTGTTGATTGATGTATGAGGAGATATCCTAAACTATTATATCTATCTAGGACATTTGGATCTTGCCGTATGGCGTTGCTATATTTCCTTTCTTTTTAGATGGAATGGCTCTGATGTACTCTTGTATGGTGGCTTGCATACATACTCATTTGTGTATGTAGTTGATCCCTTCGCCTGCCGATTACGCCGCCCGTTCTTGCCCCGATGTGTGGAAATGGTTGGGACGGCCGAGAGGTCTACCTGTGAGTGGCATTTGGGCCCCACCGTACTATTTCAACCATTTCTGCTCATCCAGGCTTGTAACTAGGAGCATAATTCACCGAGGTAGTTACAATTGGTATCAGAGCCATCCCGACCTTCAGGGTCTCAGCCAAATGGTCGTTGTCTGTCTAGCAAATATTTTTGGTAGTTATGTATACTAGGGAAAAACAAAACGTGAGAGTAAGACTGCTTCCACTTTTCTTCTTACCCACCCACCCACCCCTTTTCTGGTAAGGAAGTGTAACGTTTTCAATCCTCGTCTTAAATTCAAACTAGGATTCACGTGTTCTGGGTTTCCGTAGTACCATAGGTTGTGTATCTGTGTGCGTGTGTGTGTGTGTGTAATTCTTTGTCTATCTGTTGCATCCAAGTTGTTATCTTATCGGCCTTTTGGTTATCAACTGTTGGTACATTCCATACCGACAGGCTTTTGCAAACCGACGCGATCTATCTGATTCGTTGTATACCGACGCGATCTATCTTACTCTTTGTTATCCGACGTTATCTTCTTTTGTGTGTCCGTTTCCGTAGTTACCAATCTTTAGGTTCATCGTGAGAAGAAGGTGTTGGGATATGTGTTTTACTTGTTCAGGTGCGGAGTAATGATTTGGGTGCGGGATGGAGTCGCGACCATACCACTACTCTTATCATTCGCTCTTGTATATTGGATTGGTAGAGTCACTAATCTTGATTCGTTAAGTAATTTTGCGCATATATTGGTATTTTAATGCCGAAATTTGTGGAAAATTTTTCTTTGATATATATGTGTACCACACTCCTTTTCAGTCGTGTGCGATATGCTTAATATCTCCTAGGTGCTTTGAACTTTGTTGATATTTTAATATCATCTTAGTAAATTGTATCCTTTAATCTTGAGTAATTCCATCTTGGTACTATTTTGGATTATTATTATTCTCCATCATAGTAATCGACTGTGTTATATCAATCACAGGATGGCACCACCACTGCTCGAGGAGGACATACAACCTGAACTGGGGGCAGCTTTGTCAAGCATCGCCAATGCCTTGGCAGCAATGCAGCAGAACCAGCAGCGCTTCGAGGAAAGTGTCAGGAGGAATGAGTTTGTGCCGCTACCTCCACCTCCCAAGCGTGGGGACATCAAAAGCTTCCTGAAGTTCAACCCTCGTCAGTTTGATGTTTCTGATCAACCACTTGATGCTGATGATTGGCTGCGTGAGATGTCAAGGTTACTGGCAACTGCTGATGTTCCCGAGCAAGAATGGGTAAAGTGTGCTACTCACCTTCTGAAGGGAGATGCAGCTCTCTGGTGGGAGAATTACCTGAAGGCAAACTGCACTGGTTTTCAGCCTACTTGGGGACAGTTCACTGGAGCTTTCAAGGAGCAGTATCTGTCAGAAATTGTCATGGAGAGAATGAAGGAAGTGTTTCTTAACCTGAAGCAGGGCAATGATAATGTCAACACCTACATCAGGAACTTCATGAACCTTTCTCGTTATGGTGGCGATGAGATCTCTGATGACAAGAAGAAGCAAAAGAGGTTCAGGCAAGGGCTCAATGCATCGATCAAGTATGCAATCACACATGCAAGGCCAGCGTCCTTTCTGGAACTTCAGCATACAGCTCTACAGGAAGAGGCAAGTAGGCAAGTGTTTGACGAGTCAAAGAAGCACAGCCGTGATGCAGCAAGCTCTTCAGCTATGTCAGCTCCTTCTAAGCGTCGTGTCTGGGTTCCTAACACCCCACCGTCGCTCCCGGCTCCACCAAGACCTTCAAGCTACGCGGCAAGGCCACCAAACTTCTTCACTGCGGCTCCCAGGGGCTACAACCACCACTACCCTGGAGCGCCTGGCGGAGTCCCTGGCTATGTTGCTCCACGTCCACCTGGTGCTTGTTACAGTTGTGGAGACTCTGGGCATCAACAATGGAACTGTCCGATGAAGAACAAGGCTCTCCCTCCACCACCTCCAAGATCTGCGGCAAGCTCTCCTTTGGTTCGTGCACCACCACCTCGGGCTCTCAACATCAACACCAAGCCCGGTCTCGTGCTAATCGTGCATCAACGCCGCTCAAGCTGAGCATGCACCTGGAGTTGTGATGGGTATGCTTCCCGTTAACTCAGTTCCTGCAAGAGTTTTGTTTGATTCTGGTGCATCGCATTCTTTTGTGTCAACCAAGTTTGCAGATGAGAATGTGTTAGCTATGGAACCTCTCCTTAAGCAGTTAAGGGTCCTATCTCCTGGTTCAAACATGAGGGCTGCTTATATCAGCCATGGCAATCAAATTGAGATTGGTGGCTCTTCGTTCTCGGCGTCCTTAATTGTTCTGGGCAATTCTGACATTGATGTCATCTTGGGCATGGATTGGTTGACAGCAAATGCAGCTGTGATTGATTGTGCTGAATTCGGTTTCTCTCAAGATTCTGAAGGCCATATAGTCTATTCTCCAAGTCGACTCACCTATCCAGCTTTTCTCTTTGGCGGCTCTGAATGTTGATGCTATGGAAGCTATTCAGAGTGTTCCGTGGTCTGTGAGTTCCGGATGTCTTTCTGAAGAGTTGCTGTGTATGCCTCCGAATCGTGAGGTTGAGTTTGTTATTGAGCTTGAACCTGGTACCGCTCCTATCTCCAAGCGGCCTTATAAAATGGGTCCTGCTGAGTTGGCTGAACTCAAACGTCAACTTGATGAACAAGAGAAGTTGGGTTTCATTCAGCATAGTACTTCTTCTTGGGGTAGCCCAACTCTCTTTGTGAAGAAGCGAGACCAGACTGATAGACTTTGTGTTGACTATCGGGCTCTCAATGCTAAAACCATCAAGAATAAATATCCCCTTCCGCGGATTAATGATCTTTTTGATCAGCTAGCTGGAGCTGTGGTTTTCTCTAAGCTGGACTTGAGGAGTGGTTATCACCAAATCAAGATTCGCAAGGAAGATGTTCCGAAGACAGCTTTCACCACCCGCTATGGCCTGTATGAGTACACGGTCATGTCTTTCGGTCTCACCAACGCGCCTGCCACCTTCTCGAGGCTCATGAACTCGGTTTTCATGGAGTATCTTGACAAGTTCGTTGTGGTCTATCTGGATGACATCCTAGTCTATTCTAAGTCACGAGAAGAGCATGAAGAACACCTTCGGTGTGTCCTAAGCAAGCTTCGTGAGAACCGCTTGTATGCAAAGTTCTCCAAGTGTGAGTTTTGGCTGCCTCAAGTAACCTATCTTGGTCACGTCATCTCTGCCAAGGGCATTGCAGTCAATCCGGAAACTGTGAAGACAATTGTTGAATGGCTCCCTCCTGTTAATGTCAAAGAAGTGCGGAGTTTCCTTGGTTTGGCTAGTTATTGCCGTCGCTTCGTTCAGAACTTTTCGAAGATAGCGAAGCCTCTTACCGATCTTCTCAAGAAAGGCAAGAGATACCTTTGGACTCCTGCATGTCAAGCAAGCTTTGAGACACTCAAAGAAAAGCTCACTTCCACACCAGTCTTGGTTCCTCCGGATACATCCAAGCCGTTCTAGATCTTCTGTGACGCCTCTTTGCATGGATTGGGTGCGGTCCTTATGCAAGAAAAACAAGTTGTTGCTTATGCCTCTCGTCAGTTGAAGACGCATGAGATCAACTATCCTACACATGACCTCGAGCTCGCAGCAGTTGTCTTTGCTTTGAAAGTATGGAGGCACTACTTGCTTGGCAACCGTTGTGAGATCTTTTCTGATCACAAGAGTCTGAAGTATATCTTTACTCAGCCTGATCTCAACCTTAGGCAAAGGAGATGGATTGAAGCAATCAATGACTTCGATTTGACCATCAACTACACTCCGGGAAAAGCTAATGTCATGGCAGATGCTCTCAGCCGCAAAGCCTATGTCAACAACCTCATGATGGAAGAACAACAGCCTCTCTTTTGCGAGGAATTCCGTCAGCTCAACCTGGAAATTGTGGAACCAGGAAATCTCCTGAACCTTCTAGCAACACCTATCTTGGAAGAAAAGGTTCGCTCTTCTCAGCTTGGTGATCCGCACACAAGAAAGATCATCTCTAGGCTTCAGCTTCCGAAGTATGAGTCCTTTCACGTCGATGATCAAGGCACGCTCTTCTTTGAACACCGGATGTTTGTACCGAACTACCCGGGTTTGAGAGAGCAAGTTCTCAAGGAGGCGCATGATTCTGTTCTTTCTATCCACCCTGGCAGCACAAAGATGTACATGGACTTGAAAACACAATATTGGTGGCCTGGTTTGAAAAGGTATTGTGCCAAGTATGTCTCGGAGTGTGATGTCTGCCGCAGAGTGAAAGCTGTTCATCAAAAACCTTCCGGTCTTCTACAGCCATTGAAGCCCCCGGAATGGAAATGGGAGAAAGTAGAGATGGACTTCATCACTGGTTTTCCGAGGTCGCAGAAGGGCAACAATGCAATCTTTGTTGTCATTGACAGACTTTCTAAAGTGGCTCACTTCTTCCCCGTCAAGGAAACCATTTCTGCAATTCAGTTAGCGGAGCTCTATATCAACAGAATTGTATCTCTGTATGGGGTTCCGCTTGAGATCAGTTCAGACCGTGGAAGCATATTCACTTCCAAGTTCTGGGAGAGATTCCAAAATGCTTTGGGAACAAAGTTGAACTTCAGCACAACTTACCACCCTCAGTCGCAAGGACAAGTTGAAAGGATCAATCAGATTCTGGAGGATATGCTTCGTGCTTGCGTCATCTCTTTTGGCATGAAGTGGGAAGAATGCCTTCCTTATGCTGAATTCTCGTACAACAATAGCTTCCAGAAAAGTCTAAAGATGGCACCATTTGAGGCTCTCTATGGTCGCAAATGCAGAACTCCGATTGGTTGGTCGGGTGCAGGTGAAAGGATCTTGTTTGGCCCTGACATTGTGACTCAAGCGGAGGAGAAGGTTCACATCATTCTTGAGAATCTGAGGATTGCTCAAAGTCGCCAGAAGAGCAATTATGACAGGAAGCACACGGACATGGAGTATGTCCCTGGTGATCTCGTTTACCTTCGTGTCACTCCCATGAGAGGCACGCACCGTTTTGGTATCAAAGGAAAGCTGGCTCCTAGATACATCGGTCCCTTCAAAGTTCGTGGAAGAAGAGGAGAAGTTGCTTACGCTCTTGAGCTTCCGGAAAAACTCAAAGTCCATGATGTTTTCCACATCTCTCAGCTCAAGAAGTGCTTCAAGGATCCCGGCAGGACCGTGGATCATGAGCTTATCAACCTCCAAGAAGACCTGTCTTATCAAGAACACCCCACAAAAATCCTTGAAGTCGCAGAAAGAAGGACTCGCAACAAGTCCATCAAGTTCTGCAAGGTGCAGTGGTCGCACCATTCCGTTGATGAAGCCACTTGGGAACGTGAAGATGAGCTCCGTGCCAAGTACCCTACCCTCTTTGTGTCTTCTTCTTCCTAGAATCTCGGGGCGAGATTCCTGTTTAGTGGGGGAGAGTTGTAGCATCCCAATTGTCTAACAATTGTAATGCTACTTGGTCTAGTAATATATTGGCTACTTCAAATATATAATTGTTGCATCATCATTATATCATGCTCATGTCATCATGCCTCCTTGCATTTGAGCATCATATAAAACCCACTTTGTTTTGGTTCTTATCTCATATGCATTGTTAATTGTATTTGCCTCTTGATATTGTATTTGGTTCTTGATATATTGTTTAATGCCCAAGTGGAGTTGGGGGCATATCTCTTATTAACTCCACCACCTTTCTTTCACCACCTTATAATTCCGCCATCCAACTAAATATGAGCTGGGCATTTACTGGTTTTACTTCTAGCTCATGTGAGTTGGGATGGATCCAATTCTTTGCCACATGCTCTCATCTTGGCATCATGTTGTTTTCACAATATTGACATATGAGAGCCACATGGCCACCTTTGCATGCCTTGTGAGTGGAACCTTTTTCCTAGCTTCCATATGTGTGGTTTTGGGGTTATCATCATGTTGGGATATTGAGTGAGCTTATTAAATACCTAGTGGCATATACACACTAGCAAGTTCCAAATATAATCCAATATGATCATCTCCATATACTCCACTTGGAATTCTTCTAAATTCCTTTGCTTGGGCCTTACTCCATATTTTGGGATGCATAATAATAATGCCATGAATTAATGATGTTTTCACAAGTATCAACATGGCATTAAATGTTTTGCATGGCCCATGCAAGTACCATCTTTATGCTTGTCATTTGGATTTTTATTTGGATTTTGAGTGGATTTAAACCACATCTCTCTCTCTCTCTCCTCTTAGCTTGATCTTGTTTGATCTTGCTTAAGACCATCAACACCACATCCCCTCTTTTCTTGCCTTGTTTTGTTAGAGCTTGGCTTAGCTTGTCTTGATCTTAACAAAAACTAAACCTAGCTCTCACCTCCCTCTCATCTAATCTACCCTACCCCTCTCTAACCCCAAACCCTAGACCACCTAGCTCGGCCCCACCTGGCCCACCCTTCCCCTGGCCATCTACTCCAGCCCTAAGACAAACCCTAGCCCGAGCCACACCCTCCTACCCGAGCCTATCTACCCCCGAGCCTCCTCTCTCTCTAGCTCTCTCTCTCCCTGCCAAGAGGACCCCCCACACCGAGCCTCTCCCTGCCTCCTTGCTTCGCCCTACCCCACCTGCCAGTCCCCCAGCTACCCCCCTGCTCCTGCCGAGCCCCAGCCCGAGCACGTGCTCGAGGAGAGAAAGGTGGCACCGAGCCACCTTTTTCCTCCATCTACCCCTCCCCCACGGCGTCTCCCTCTCCCTATCCACCCCACCTCTCTGCCTCGCCTCTCTGGCCTCCCCCAGATCCACCCCGAACGCCTGCCTCTTCCCTCGTTCCTCCTCCGACGCCACCAACGACCGACGCCGGCCACCGTCTGCCCACCACCGATCCACCGTACCAGGCGTCTTGCGCGACGTGGGGGTGGACGAGGAGTACGAGAAGACCCCCTGCAGCAGCCCCGTACCCAGCGCCGCGCAGAGGAAGCCCCGGAGCCGCCAGTACCAGCGCCGCCGAGCCGAAACCCTAGGTCTCCTGGCCGTCTGCATCGCCGTCGACCTGCTGCTCCCCTGCACGATCCAGGCCCTCCAACGACCCCGCGGTGAGCCACGCTACCTCCCAGACACCTCCCTTTTCTTGTTCGCTTCTGACGGGCGGTGCACGGCGTGAACGTCGACGCTGCCTTCGCCTCCCGCCAGCGTAGAAACCCTATCTAGGCCCGTCGCCGCCCTCGACAACCACGCCATCATCCCACCGCAGCGGTAGCCGCCAACGCGCGCGTGCGTGAGGTCGCCAGATCGATTCCCCCGCCCGCGCTGTCGCCCACCGATCGGTCGCGCGAGACAGAGAAGAAAAACAGTGCGCGCATGGTCGTTTTGCCGATACCCCCCTCTGTTTTGTCTCTGCTCAACCCGGTACTGGCCCACCGCAGACCCACCTGTGCAAACTTGCAAAAGAGCCCCCAGCTTCTCTGTCCTCAACCCGCGCTCCCTCGCTCGTCCACTGCAGCCTCACAGGCGTTCACGACGCCTGGCCCGAGCCGATTGGCCCCTTCTGTCATCTCACGGGCTAGCAGCATGCGTGTAAAACATTTTTACGTTATGCGTCGGCCCAAGAACGGCCCCACTAAATGGTTGTCTGGGTCGAGTCTCACTGGTATAAAAAGTAATTCTGCGAATCTGTTTTAAATTAAAATCTTTTTCTAATTATTTAAATCCAAATTAAATTTGCTTTTTAAATAACTTTTCAAATATTAATCCAAATAATACAAATAATATATGTTTTCAAATCAGAAAAATGTGAGGATTTCAAATATGCAAACCAAAACATATTTTGAACCCTTAAATTTCCAAGTTTATTTAAATTACAATAAATGCCCCTTTTCCTTAAATAATTAATAACTTTTGATTTATAAGTCCAAATTCAACAAATGATATGTCTAAAATGATTAGCTCGACGAGACCTTTCTGTTTATGCATTCCATGGTTTGAATTGAAGCATGCATCATATAAATATAAAGTATACAGCAACTAATATGAGAATAAAATGAGCTCAAAACTAAATAAAATGCTTTAATACTGTATTCCACACCTCACCCATGCCATGCTACTTAATTGCCATGCGAATTGTGCATCATTCATCATGGCATGATTGTTTGCTTGATGTATTTATTCATAAGATTGTACACCTTATTTATGTCGGCCCTTGTTTGTTTGGTTCTTCTTCGAATAGACGCTGAGCAGGGGATATATCAAGAGAACCAGGAGCACTACCCAGATCCATTCCTTGCTTCAACTGAGCTGCCAGGCAAGCACTACCACATGCTTGCATACATATAGTACCTATTGCCTCTTTCTTATTCTTGCATCATTGAGTCGCGATTGCATTAAATCGAATCCCAAGTATTGCATAGCCTTTATTTTTTTTAAACCCCACCGAAGCTTGTTCCTCCATCCCATGAGCCATTACTACAGGAGTTGTTTGAGCCATGCGAGTCGTAGAACAGCATGAGTAGGGTATGTGAGTGTCTGTTGGATAACGAGGTACCTAAACAACTTAACCTGAGTAGTAATGGGATAACTAATGAAAGTGGCATCGGTGAGCCACATCCGCTATTTGGTTTTTCAGGCTCACTTGTGTCCCGTAAGACCCCGAGTACTTGATTCCTGTTCCAAGATTATTCGCGCTATCCACATCCGGGAGGCTTATGGGCCCCCGAGAGCTTGATTCATTCTTATTTCTTGGGGCCACAACTAGTTTGAGGTTTTATATACTATCCTGTACTTATGCCATGCTTTATCGCTTTATTTACGATTGTGTGAGAGCACGTTGTCTGTTTAGGATCGTGGCCCGATTTATTTGTATCGACAAGCCCCCACACTTTCGGGTTCCCGTTTACTGCCGCCTCCACAACCTTAAGCCTGCTTTGAGCCGCCGGCGGCGCGGATCTACTAAAAGGTGGCCCCTGAAATATTTCGAACCTGTAATTGCTTTGTCGTGGACTGTCTGGGTTTTGATTTGGTTTTCCGAGGCATATCGAGTGTGTTGCTATTTGTGCACCCCTGCAGGTAAAACTTTCAAAAGCCGTGTCCGCGTTATGGACGACTTGGAGCATGCGTTTCGATCACGCACAAGAACAACTAAAGTACCGCTTTTAATCTGTCTAGACTAGGTACCTGCCTAGTAAATAGTGCAACACTCATGGAATGGTTAATAAAACTGCCAACGGATGGGGGTGTTCGTCCGCTTCCTCGTCGGTAAGCGAGGAGGAGGATGGATCGGTTAAGATTACCTTTATAACTGTTATAACTGTTGATATTAATTCACGGACATCCGTCTATCTCTGGTTAGGCGGATGGTTAGCGAGTATCTATAGAATTGCTAGGGTTTATCTTTTGCTGCAATTGCGTCACCCCAGGTTGTGTCCCCTTTAGAGGCATAAAGACTTGCTGAGTACCCCTAGGGTCTCACACGATAAATTATTGGTTCAGATGAACAGGTACACTCACAAGATGGATACTGGGTGGAAGAGACGGACGATGTGGGCAACGATCATTCGGTGTAGAGATTCCGGGAACGGGGATCCGTGAGATCTGTGGGCGGGATCTGCTTATTTATGGGCATCTTATGCCGATTTGCTTCTTATCCGTACTCGGATTTTGTCTTCCGCTTCCGCTTGATACTCTGTTGATTGATGTATGAGGAGATATCCTAAACTATTATATCTATCTAGGACATTTGGATCTTGCCGTATGCTATATATTTCTTTTTTTAGATGGAATGGCTCTGATGTACTCTTGTATGGTGGCTTGCATACATACTCATTTGTGTATGTAGTTGATCCCTTCGCCTGCCGATTACGCCGCCCGTTCTTGCCCCGATGTGTGGAAATGGTTGGGACGGCCGAGAGGTCTACCTGTGAGTGGCATTTGGGCCCCACCGTACTATTTCAACCATTTCTGCTCATCCAGGCTTGTAACTAGGAGCGTAATTCACCGAGGTAGTTACAAAATCTTTGCACCCCTTGCTAGTACAAGTAATGATCTACCAAGGCCCACTTTGAAATCCTAACAAAACATTTAAACCCTAATTTTAAATGGCATTTGAAAATGGAATCCATTTCATACGCATAGATCCCACTTTTTCAAAAACCACTCAAATGAGTTCACCTTGACATTCCCCACCAACCACAAATGCTTAAGCATGTGACTAACACACCCACCAAAAATCTTTTCAAAATTCAAACAAAACTTTCTTGCGGCCATTTTGTCGAATAGTTGGCAGACAGAGAAGATTTGGCCTAACTAATACTATTGCTAATCAACTCTCTGTCCCCCATTCGACCCCCTTTTCTCTTCCATGTCTCCCCTAGTTCCAACCAAGCCATCAAAGAGCTACCCTTTAGCCCCTAGTAGCAGTACCACGCCGCCCGTTCTTGGTCGCCGCCGGCCAAACATGGGCAACGCGCCAAAGACAGAGCCGCGCCAAACCAGCACATCCCCTAGCTCCGCCGCACCATACCGTGATCCCCTGTCCACCCACGGACGCAGCCGAGCACTGGACCACCGAGTAGCGCCCGCGCACCGAGCCTCTGCGCCATGCACGGAGCACGCCAGAGCGCCGTCCCCGACAGGCCAGAACAAGCCGCGCCTTGACCTCAGCTTGCACGCGCCGCTCCGCCATAACCCCAACATGATCTAGGACATGCCCTTTTCCCGCCGCGCGACCAGTAGCCACCGCACGCCGCGTCGAGCACCGCCTCTGCTGCGCAGAGCGTCAACCTTTCCTGACCGCATACCACCGCCCCAAGCTGCGCCATTGCACCGTAGCTGACCGCCAGGAGGCAAGCCACCATCCGCCTACCCCACCCATGCCTCTAGCGCCCTGTACCACACCGACAAGCTCACCGTCGCACCCCACGGTCTCCTCGTCGAGCTATAAAAGGAGCCCTCCCCAACACCATTTCTGCACAACACTCACCTCCCCTCTCACCACTGAGTCCCTCACACCTCTCGCCGGAGCCGCTCGAGCAGCCATTCGCCGAATTTCCACCGGAGTCGCCGTAGTAGAGGAGAAAGGGGCCCGTCGATTGCGACCACCACACGAGCCGCCTTGACCTCGCCTGAGTCCGTCGTCGTCCGCTTGTTCGATTGGCCCCATCGCCACATTACCTAGAGCCCACCAAGCCGCTAGGGTTCAATCTCGCCGGTGACCAATCCGTCGTTGATGATGAGCCAGAGCCGTTGATCTAGGTTCTAATCGCACGGTCCACATCGCCCCGTACTGCTTCGTGTTTAGTTGTGTCGCTGACATGCGGGACCCCCTTGTCAGTTGCCTTCTACGCCGCGGAGTGTCACTGGGCCAGCCTGTTAGTGTTCCCACGCTGGCCCTAAAATTCAAATATAGGTTTTTCTATTTAGATTTAAACTCAATTCTGTCCACTAGTTTAAAAATAAATTCAGAAAGATCTACTGAACCAAATTGAATGATTCAAACTTTGCTAGAAAGATAATTAAAATATCTATCCAAGCCCGTTGGATTTAAATATTTTAGAGTTATAGATGACCTATAGCAAAAATAACAAGACAGCGACTTTTCTACATTCAAACATTTTTCAAAAATCAACAATAATAGCTTTTGAGTTGATTCCAACTCTCAAAAACCACAATTGATAATACCCATCTGAATATGTAATAATATTTAGGTTTGCATGCAGTGACTTTGGACTAGTACCAAAATAATTCTATATAGGCATTTCTAGTCACTTTAAATCATTTAAATATGAATCCTAAACTTTATAAAATGTGATCCCACATTTAAATCACATTCCCATGTATTAGAATATGTGGTGATGACATGTGTCCACATGATCCCATATTTTAATTGGAGAATATTAAATCTTAATTAATTTCAATGAGTAGAAATTACTTTTCTCAAATAAAATAAATGAAACTAGTTCATAAAATCTTGTGATGAATGTGATGATACTAGATCATCAACAGTGTGCCTTAGTGTGCTAAATAGACTAGTTAAGTATTGTTTGGTGATTGTGTATCCCGTATGTATTTACAGACGATAGTACCGACCAAGTCTACAAGGAGGAGGAGTTCTACCTCGAAGAAGACAAGGAGAATTTCAACCACTGCACCAATCAAGGCAAGCTATTATTGGCAAGCTAATAGTTGCAAGCCATCATTACTAGGTGAGATAGAACTAAGCAAGTTAACACTTGCCCCCTTAACTTGATAAAATGCATTAGGCATGCTTTGGTTATACCTTTTGAGTTATACCCATCCCAAGTTTTATTTACAAGTTTTATCTTTTGCTTTACCAACGTTTCTTTACTTTTAGTAATTCTTTGTGAGATTTTAGAAAATAGTTTAGATAGCATAAAGAGTATAAAACTTGGCCTATACTAGATGTCATTCTATGGCATGAGATTGAGATTAGCATCCCACCTTAGTGAACACTCTTAACTTAGTGATTAGAGCTAAACCAATAACTGGATCACTCTAGATGGGAATACTTGGTGAAAATGCTTATGAAAACCTTGGAATGATGAGTCATTCTATTGAGATGTTTTGACATGTGTTGAGAAACACAAATGGTGTATGATGATGAAAATATTGAGGTATGAGCCTTAGCCCTTTATAAAAACTGATGGTTGGGTTCGGATGCGATACCATTCCAATTTTACGTACAACCACAATAACTGAATTGGATAAGGCTTAGCCGGAAGTTTATATGCATTAGTATTGGTTCCCTCGTGGGAGAGGTTTGAGCTGAGGCTACCTCTCAATGTTGTCCACCTATGTAGTGCCCAAGATGGCAGATGGCCATGGCTGGGAGGCCAAGCTCATAGGAGACGTGCTTATACTAGAGTGTGTAAAGGAAAGGTTATGTTTGATTATCTTCATACTAAGTATGATGATTCAGGGTTATCCCTGACGGATGTATCAAATTTTTGGTAAAAGTGTACCACCTCTGTAGAGTGTCAAACTATTCGAATAGCTGCGTCCGCGGTTATGGACAGTTGGAGTAGCCATACTATTCCGTTGCCAGATGTTTTCAAAATGACTTAGGAAATGAATTGTGACATGACTTGACCACAACATGGTTGTGACTATGACAACTAAGTTCCCACTTAGGTGATTTAGAACTGTAATTTATCTTTGTTTGTTTCTGACCTCAGCTTAGGTTTCAAACTTAACTTTACAAATAAACTTAGAACTTAGCACTCCTACTAGAACTACCTTACTTGTTTAGTGATAGTTTGTGAGTACTTAAAGAGTATTCATGGCTTTGTCCCTGGCTATTCCCGTGGCCAGACTATGAGGAGGACTACCAGGAGGAAGGACAGCAGGACGGCTACGACAACTAGGATCATCTCCCATCGTCAGCATTGCCTATGACACTTTAGATGGAGCCCACCGCTACACTATTTATTCCGCTACTTGTTTGTACTATGACTGGATCATGAGATCCTTTATTTGTGTAAGACCTTATTATGGTTTGTAATGGATGATGTACTGTGATATCCAATATGTTATGTCTCGCAAAAATGGTAATCCTGGGATTGCGATGTATGGCATAACATGCATCTGGAATTAAAAATCCTGGTGTTGACAAGTTGGTATGAGAGCCATCCTGACCATAGGAGACCCTAGTTAGAATGGACGTCCGAACAAAAAATTAGTTTCAAAACCAAAGTGAGTATTTGTGAAAATCTATTTCCCCTCTTACCCTTGAGATTCTTTCAAAAGATATATGTTCCTCAAAATTCTTACATTACTCCATAAAATTTGACACACTTGATCACCTCACTAACTTTCTCATCCTAAATTCTTATAGATGGAAGTTCAGTACTGCAAGTTCTACCAGGTGGAGAACCTCGACTTCCTATTGTATGATAGACAGAAGGAATTGGACAATGCTCGAGAGTACGCCAACCACAACCTTGCCATTGCTGCCCAGAAGGCCCAGACATTTTCACTGCTTGTCAAGGATCGTCAATTACTTCGTCATCAACATGCAAAGAAGGATCGCACCATCGACCGTCTTTGCAAGAAGGTGGCCGACCTCGAGAAGACCATCAAGGAGCAAGAAGCTCATCTTGCAGCAAAAGAAGAAGAAGGTGAAGACATCCAGGGGGATATTCACTCGTACCTCAACAATAGTGATGACTACCTAGAGGATGATGCCATGGACTTCTACACCGACGATGATGACTCCGACTTCATCGATGATGAGTAGATGCACTAGAGCACTATCGTAGGAGTGATAACTATCGGTCCCATTGTATCTTAGCTTACAGAATGGTTCTTAAAACCATCTGGTTTCCTTTTGTTGTGGTGTGTGTGTTTGTATCGTGTGCTTTACTTGAATGAGTGAAAAGAAGTTAGTTGCAAAACCTGAGTCAAACTCAAAGTTTTAGCTTTGAAAACAAAACCATAAACCTTAGAACTTTCCCTCTTACACCATTATCTATCTCAATCTTCAGATGACTCGTGGAAACCAAGGAGTGAGCAGCTCATTGTAGGACCCAATGCTGCAGATTCTGCAGACGCTAATTGCAGACCACGAAGCTAGTAGAGCAGAGAGCCAAGCAAATCTAGCTACCCTGCAGTAGATCACCCAGATGACCCACAACAATCAAGGCCATGGAAATCAGGATCATCATGGATCCAAGCTCAAAAACTTCCAGAATACCAATCCCCCAATCTTTAGCAAGTCTGAAGACCTGCTGGATGCTGATGATTGGTTACAGACCATATAGAATAACTTAGAAGTCGCAGGAGTGGATGCCAACGAGAAAGTTCTGTTTGCCACCCACTATCTGGCAGGAGATGCAAGAGCATGGTGGAACATCACCCGCACGATGAACCACAGTCAAGTGATGACGTGGGAAGCCTTCAAAGTCAAGTTCAGCCGCACCCATGTGTCGCAGGGTTTAGTCACCAGAATGGGAGATGAATTCAGAGAACTAAAGCAAGACAGAATGACTGTAGTGGAGTACCATGATAGATTCTTGTCCCTCGCCAGGTATGCACCTGATGAAATCAACACTGAAGCCCAAAATAAGGAGAGATTCTTGAATAGACTGCATGATGAGATGCAGACGATGCTAGTCAACATCCGTTTTGAGGACCTCGAAGAGCTAGTCGACTCTTCCATTCAGATGGAAGGGTAGATCAACCAAGCAAACGACAACCGCAAACATCGTATGATGCACCAAGCTGGGCCCCATAGTGTCCAGAAGTATCGCCCCAACCCGTCTTCCGGATATGCCCCACGGAACAATAGACCCCCAATGTCTCGCCCAAGCTACCCCAACCGTAGCGGAGGAAATGTGAATACCAGAGGAAACAACAACAACCACCCTGGCAACTCCAACAACTTCAACCATGCACCACCCAAGTCCAACAACAACAACAACAACACTGCCTCAAGGACTGGAAGCAATGCCGTGCCTGTTGCAGCCAAAGACAAGTCCTAGATTACTTGTTTTGAGTGTGGAGTGAAGGGTCACTACTCCAATGAGTGTCCCAAGAAGATTGCTGCCACTGCCAATGTGAATGCCCCAGCTCAATAGCAGCGCCGTGTTCAGCCCGGAAGAAGATTCACCCTAGGGAACCCGCACAACCGCAATGTCCGTCTCTTCCACATGAACACCGAAGAAGCCCAAGAAGAACCAGATGTCGTGCTGGTTATGTTTTCTGATAACTCAGTTTTAGAAAGAGTGTTGTTTGATTCTGGAGCATCGCACTCATTTGTTACCAAAGAATTTGAATGCACTAGTAAGATTCACCCAACCAACTTGAAGCATGTTATGATAGTTGAAATACCTAGTTCAACCACCAAAGCTAGAAAAATTTGCAAAGCTGTGCCTATCAGAATACATGGGATAGATTTTTATGCCAATCTAATAGTACTTGGAAACAAAAGTTTGGAAGTAGTACTAGGAATGGATTGGAGGTCGAAGCATAAAGGATTGATCGACTATGCCAAGAAAGCCATCACCATGACCAGTAGATCTGGAGTATCAGTATAGCATATATCTAAAACCTTGCCCCATCAATTCAAATGCAACAAGAGTCTAGCCCTCCCCACCATAGACCAAGTCAGAGTAGTCTGTGAATACCCCGATGTATTCCCAGATGAATTGCCCGGTATGCCCCCAGATCGGGATATTGAGTTCATTATTGAACTAATTCCTGGAACCGGACCCATAGCTCAGACACCCTATAGCATGAACCCATCAGAGTTAGTGGAGCTGAAGAAGCAACTGGATGCTATGCTGGAGAAAGGCTTGATTCAACCAAGCACAATGCCTTGGAGATCGCCCGTGTTGTTCGTCAACAAGAAAGATGGAGGTAACCGTTTGTGCACAGATTACTGGAAGCTGAATGATGTCACCATCAAGAACAAGTACCCTTTGCCCAATATAGAGGATCTGTTTGATCAGTTGACTAGTGCTAGAGTGTTCTCTAAGATTGATCTTAGGACTGGTTATCACCAACTTAAGATTCGTGCAACGGATATTCCAGAGACCGCCTTTACCACCAGATATGGATTATATGAGTATATCGTATTGTCTTTTGGATTAACCAATGCCCCCGCTTATTTCATGAATCTCATTAATAAGATCTTTATGAATTTTCTGGATAAGTTTGTCATTGTGTTTATCGACGATATTCTTATCTACTCCAAGTCAGAAGAAGACCATGAGCAACATCTGAGAATCATCCTTGAAACCCTTAGAGAGCATCAGTTGTATGCCAAGTTCAGCAAATGTGAGTTCTGGCTGAAAGAAGTAGGATTCCTTGGACATATTGTATCGGCAGGAGGAGTCGCTGTTAATCCCACCAAGATCAAAGATGTTGAAGAATGGAAAGCCCCAACCACTCAAACCCAAGTCCGTGCATTTCTCGGATTAACGGGATATTACCGCAAGTTCGTAGAAGGATTTTCGAGCATCACAAGACCAATGACCCAATTGTTGAAGAAGGACAAGAAGTTTGAATGGACCAACAAATGTGAAGCAAGTTTCCAAGAGCTCAAGAAGAGATTGATTTCAGCCCCAATATTGATTATGCCAGATATCAAGAAGCCGTTTGATGTGTATTGTGATGCATCCAAGATTGGTCTCGGATGTGTGTTGATGCAAGAAGGGAAAGTCATCGCGTAACTTTCTCGACAACTGAAGCAACATGAGCAGAACTACCCTACCCATGATCTTGAATTAACCGCTGTAGTTTTAGCTTTGAAGACATGGCGTCATTATCTTATGGGTAATTGCTATGAGATTTACTCAGATCACAAGAGCTTGAAGTATATTTTCACTCAGAAGGAGCTGGATATGAGGCAAAGGAGATGGATAGAGTTAATCAAGGATTATGACCTTAACATTCATTATCATCCCGGCAAAGCCAATGTGGTAGCGAATGCTCTTAGCAGATTGCCGTGTAGGTTAAACACTATGATCAAGGAGAACCAACCAAGTTTGCATGAGGAGTTGGGGCAGTTTAGAACTGAGCTTGTTAGCAAAGGATTTTTAGCTAGCATTGAACTTCAACCCACTTTGATTAGTTAAATCAAGGAAGCCTAGAAGGGGAATGCAAGTATCGACGGAATCAAACGTCGTATTGGTACAGGAAAGGTACCTGGATTCACCGAAGACGAAGAAGGAGTTATGTGGTACAAAGGACGTATCTGTGTGCCAGTAGATTCGGAGATGAAGCAAGTGATCATGCATGAAGCTCATGATACTCTTTATTCTATCCACCCCGGAGGAACAAAGATGTATCAGGATTTGAAGGAGCAATTTTGGTGGCACAAGATGAAGAGAGAAATCGGAAGCTACATCATCAAGTGTGATATCTGTCAACGAGTAAAAGCGGAACTTCAGAGACCCGCAGGACTATTGCAACCATTGCAGATTCCAGAATGGAAATGGGATTCCGTCAGAATGGACTTTATCACCGGTTTGCCTACCTCTAGTAGGGGAAATGACTCAATCTGGGTCATCGTTGATAGACTGTCCAAGGTAGCCCATTTTATACCTGTCAAGACAACCTACAAGAGTTCGAAGCTAGCAGAGTTGTACATTGCTAGAATCATCTGTTTGCATGGAACCCCCAAGACCATAGTGTCGGATCGAGGAACCAAGTTGAATTTCAGCACAACTTATCACCCTAAGACCGATGGACAGACTGAAAGAGTCAACCAAATCTTAGAAGATATGTTGAGAGCTTGTGTGTTAGAGTACGGATCAAAATGGGAAGATTGTCTGCCTTTCGCAGAATTCTCATACAACAATAGTTATCAAGCCAGTTTGCAAATGGCCCCATTTGAGTTCTTATATGGAAGAAAGGGACGTACCCCTTTGAATTGGTCGCAAGTAGGAGAGAGTCAGATTTTCAGACCCGCCATCCTACGGGAAGCCGAAGAGAAGGTTCACAGAGTCCGTGAGCACCTCAAGACCGCCCAATCAAGACAGAAGAGTTATGCTGACAAAAGACGCAGAGACCTGACTTTCAATGTCGGAGATTTTGTGTATCTCAAAGTTTTGCCATTGAAGGGAACACAACATTTTAGTCTGAAAGGAAAGTTATCCCCTAGATATATCGGACCCTTCAAGATTCTGAATCATCGAGGAGAAGTATCGTATCAACTGGAACTGCCTGAAGAGATGTCTGCCATCCACAATGTGTTCCATATCTCGTTACTTCGCAAATGCCTAGAAGTGCCAGAGAAGACCAAAGTTTTCAAGAACATCGATCATCGAGCCGTTGATATCAACAAGGATCTGACGTATCATGAAGTGCCCATCCGTATCTTGGAAGAAGCTTATAGAACCACCAGGACCCGGAGTATCAAATTTCTCAAGATCCAATGGAGCAACCATACCGAAGAAGAAGCCACTTGGGAGCGAGAAGATTACATTAGGACTGAGTTTCCAGATCTCTTTAGTTCCTAGTTTTCGTTCTTAAATCTCGAGACGAGATTTTGTTTAAGGGGGAAGGTTTGTAACATCCCAAAACTTTAATCAAAGTTACCAAGATCCAAATCATCCAATTTAGGGTTAACAAAAACTTTTTATCATTAAAATAATTAAGAATGCATATGTGTGTTGCATTAAAATAGAATTGTTTGGAATTGCCATGATTGATTGTTCTAATGGTTGTAAAATGATTCAAAGGTGAATGCCACATCATCTAGATCATTCCAAAATCAAATCCAAAGAAAAAGAAATCAAATGGAATTAATAAAGGCAAATGGTCACTTTTGCCATTTTAATCCACTAGGTCACTTTAGGTGTTCCTAGAAGTCAAATTCAAACAGAAACAATTCTAACTCTTTGCACCCCTTGCTAGTACAAGTAATGATCTACCAAGGCCCACTTTGAAATCTTACAAAAACATTTAAACCCTAATTTTAAATGGCATTTGAAAATGGAATCCATTTCATATGCATGGACCCCACTTTTTCAAAAACCACTCAAATAAGTTCACCTTGACATTCCCCAGCAACCACAGATGCTTAAGGATGTGACTAACACACCCACCAAAATCTTTTCAAAATTCAAACAAAAATTTCTTATGGCCATTTTGTCGAACAGTTGGCAGACAGAGAAGATTTGGCCTAACTAATACTGTTGCTAATCAACTCTTTGTCCCCCATTCGACCCCCTCTGCTCTTCCCTGTCTCCCCTAGTTCCAACCAAGCCATCAAAGAGCTACCCTTTAGCCCCTAGAAGCAGTACCGTGCCGCCCGTTCTTGGTCGCCGCCGGCCAAACATGGGCAATGCGCCAGAGACAGCTCCGTGCCAAACCAGCACATTCCTAGCTCCGCCGCACCCTACCGCGACCCCCTGTCCACCCCACGAACGCAGCCGAGCACTGGACCACCGAGGAGCGCCCGCGCACCGAGCCTCTGCGCCATGCATGGAGAACACCAGAGCGCCGTCCCCGTCAGGCCCGCACAAGCCGCGCCTTGACCTCAGCTTGCACGTGCCGCTCCGCCATAACCCCAACATGCTCCAGGACATGCCCTTTTCTCGCCGCGCGACTAGCAGCCACCGCACGCCACGTCAAGCACCGCCTCTTCCGCGTAGAGCGTCGACCTTTCCCGACGGCATACCACTGCCCCTAGCTGCGCCATTGCGTCACAGCTGACCGCCAGGAGGAAAGCCACCGTCCACCTACCCCGCCCATGCCTCTAGCGCCCTGTACCACCGTCACCGATGAGCTCACCGTCACACCCCACGGTCTCCTTGTCGAGCTATAAAAGGAGCCCTCCCCAGCACCATTTCTGCACAACACTCACCTCCCCTCTCACCACTGAGTCCCTCACACCTTTCGCCGGAGCCGCTCGAGCAGCCGTTCGCCGGAATTTCCACCGGAGTCGCTGCAGCAGAGGAGAAAGGGGCCCATCGATTGCAACCACCCCAGGAGCCACCGCGACCTCGCCTGAGTCCGCCTTCATCCGCTCGTTCGATCGCCCCCATCGCCATGTTAGCTGGAGCCCTGGTAAACCCCCAGTCGACCCCCACCAAGCCGCTAGGGTTCAGTCTTGCTGATGCCCAGTCCTTCGTCGACGATGAGCCAGAGCCGATGATCTAGGTTCTAATCGAATGGTCCACATCGCCCCATACCGCTTCGTGTTTAGTTGTGCCGCTGACATGCGGGACCCCCTTGTCAGTTGCCTTCTACGCCGTGGAGTGTCACTGGGCCGGTGCATTAGTGTTCCCGCGCTGGTCCTATAATTCAAATATAGGTTTTTCTATTTAGACTTAAACTCAATTCTGTCCACTAGTTTAAAAATCAATTCAGAAAGATCTACTGAACCAAATTGAATGATTCAAATTTTGCTAGAAAGATAATTCAAATATCTATCCAATCCCGTTGGATTTAAATCAATTAGAATTATAGATGACCTATAGCAAAACTAACAAGACAGAGACTTTTCTACATTCAAACATTTTTCAAAAACCAACCATAATAGCTTTTGAGTTGATTCCAACTCTCAAAAACCACAATTGATAATACCTATCTGAATATGTAATAATATTTAGGTTTGCATGTAGTGACTTTGGACTAGTACCAAAATAGTTCTATATAGGCATTTCTAGTCACTTTAAATCATTTAAATATGAATCCTAAACTTTATAAAATGTGATCCCACATTTAAATCACATTTCCATGTATTAGAATATGTGATGATGACATGTGTCCACATGATCCCATATTTTAATTGGAGAATATTAAATCTTAATTAATTTCAATGAGTAAAAATTACTTTTCTCAAATAAAATAAATGAAACTAGTTCATAAAATCTTGTGATGAATGTGATGATACTAGATCATCAAATGTGTGCCTTAGTGTGCTAAATAGACGAGTTAAGTATTGTTTGGTTATTGTGTATCCCGTATGTATTTATAGATGATAGTACTGACCAAGTCTACGAGGAGGAGGAGTTCTACCCCAAAGAAGACGAGGAGAATTTCAACCACTACACCAATCAAGGCAAGCTATTATTGGCAAGCTAATACTTGCAAGCCATCATTACTAGGCAACCTAGAACTAAGCAAGTTAACACTTGCCCCCTTAACTTGAGAAAATGCATTAGGCATGCTTTGGTTATACCTTTTGAGTTATACCCATCCCAAGTTTTATTTACAAGTTTTACCTTTTGCTTTACCAAAGTTTCTTTACTTTTAGTAATGCTTTGTGAGATTTTAGAAAATAGTTTAGATAGCATAAAGAGTATAAAACTTGGCCTATACAAGATGTCATTCTATGGCATGAGATTGAGATTAGCATCCAACCTTAGTGAACACTCTTAACTTAGTGATTAGAGCTAAACCAAAAACATGATCACTCTAGATGGGAATACTTGGTGAAAATGCTTATGAAAACCTTGGAATGATGAGTCATTCTATTGAGATGTTTTGACATGTGTTGAGAAACACAAATGGTGTATGATGATGAGAATGTTGAGGTATGAGCCTTAGCCCTTTATAAAAACTGATGGTTGGGTTCGGATGCGATACCATTCCAATTTACCGTACAACCACAATACTTGAATTGGGTAAGGCTTAGCCGGAAGTTTATATGCATTAGTATTGGTTCCCTCACGGGAGAGGTTTGAGCTGAGGCTACCTCTCAATGTTGTCCACCTATGTAGTGCCCAGGATGGCACATGGCCATGGATGGGAGGCCAAGCTCATAGGAGATGTGCTTATACTAGAGTGTGTAAAGGAAAGGTTATGTTTCATTATCTGCATACTAAGTATGATGATTCAGGGTTATCCCTAACGGATGTATCAAATTTTGTGGTGAAAGTGTACCACCTCTACAGAGTGTCAAACTATTCGAATAGCCGCATCCACGGTTGTGGACAGTTGGAGTGGCCATACTATTCCATTGTCAGATGTTTTCAAAATGACTTAGGAAATGAATTGTGACATGACTTGACCACAACATGGCTGTGACTATAACAACTAAGTTCCCACTTAGGTGATTTAGAACTTTATTTTATCCTTGTTTGTTTCTGACCTCAGCTTAGGTTTCAAACTTAACTTTACAAATAAACTTAGAACTTAGCACTCCTACTAGAACTACCTTACTTGTTTAGTGATAGTTTGCGAGTACTTAAAGAGTACTCATGGATTTTTCCCTAGATATTCCCGTGGCAAGACTATGAGGAGGACTACCAGGAGGAAGGACAGCAGGACGGCTACGACAACTAGGATCATCTCCCATCACCAGCATTGCCTGTGACACTGAAGATGGAGGCCACCGCTACGCTATTTATTCCGCTACTTATTTGTACTAAGACTAGATCATGAGATCCTTTATTTGTGTAAGACCTTATTATGGTTTGTAATGCATGATGTACTGTGATATCCAATCTGTTATGTCTCGCAAAAATGGTAATCTCGGGATTGTGATGTATGGCATAACTGGCATCTGGGATTAAAAATCCAGGTGTTGAAAGGGATATGTGATGTCCTCCAATGATCCGTGAAGCAGCAAGGATTTGCCCCCAGCGAAGTTCCTCCTTCAGATTCCTTTCAGATGCAGTTTTTCGTGGTTTCTAGAGGCTGTGAATGTTGGATGCTTCTGTCGTCTTCACCAAGAGAAAGTATTTGACGAGATGGGCGTGTTGCCAGTCAGTACGGACGGGCTCTGCCCGTACCACTGGTAGTTATTGGTGATGGTGACTTCCCCTCGTTTTGTGTTCTCCTGGATGCGAAGGTACATCCATAAAATGACTTCTCGTACGTGCAAACACAATGAAATACAAAAATCCCTACTCTATTTATGCAAAAATGAAAGGTAAATATGCTTCAATTTTGGACTCATCAACTCCCCCAAGCTACACTCTTGCTCGTCCCCGGGCAAGATAGTGGCTTATGGATAAGAACATCATGTTCATGAGGCACGAGTCGTTACAATAAATGAGGTAGAAATTGAAATGGGAATACAACATCAGATGTAGAGATACTTCGGGGTATTATCATACCCTTACACATCACATGACTTAGAGGCTTCCACGCCCTTTTAGTATTAATGAAGTTATAAGAAGCTTCTAGTGATTTAACATATCATATAATCATAAAGTTTAAAATGATTAAGCACTTGATACCTTTGATCCAGATTCACGGATATAGTATAATAGCTTTTTCCCTAGAAGACCTAGGTTTAATCGAACCTCGGAAAGCAATGCTAAAAGGAAATAAAAAGGACACGTCTACAAGACTTTGTTTGTTCGTTTACCTTAGTTTACCGGACCAATCTAGTTTAATTTATAATGGGTTGAATCAATGGATGGTGATAGCCAGGGTTGAAGATCCACCTGGAGCTGCACATCATATGGGAATAAAGATAATAATAAGCATAGTCATGTATAATGTTTGAACGGAGATAATCTCTTGTGGGCAACACATCCTAATATTCTAGATCCCCCGTGATGCAGCGGGCATAGCAATAGACTTTTAATCCAACCGAGTGCATACTGAAGCCACGGGTTACAAACGATTATTAAGTGTAAAACACAGATCAAAGCTTCAAGTGGTGATGTTGTTGATCCTAAATGAGGCGCTAAGTCAAGATTGTACTACCCTTTCTGTCACTGAGGTTCCTGTGATATCGTTGCTAGCCAAGTATATCACCTCAAGCCTTTATCAATCTATGGGATCTTGGGTACCTACAAGTCCACATATCGAGACAACAGACAAAGAAACAAAAGATACAAATCTCAATTGCAAACAAAATACAATTCTCCCTTGATCTAGATGCACATAATCGCTGCGAGGTTTCTCCCCAACCCGCAGCCCGTGAGGACTACTCACTCATAACAAATAGATCAGAGATAGAAAACATCATACAAATACTTAGATTGAAATCAAATATTCTTACAATGGTTGCCAAATCACAAGGAGATCTAAACTATAAAGCAATGGCTAAGGCTAGTGGATGGATGGATGGTGGAAGTGATGAACAATGGCATGGATCTCCTTTGGTGGTGTTGTGATGTAATCTGAGAATGGCAGCTCTCTAGCCAGCGGCTAGAGCCTCAAAATATATAAGCGTCTTCATGAAAGTTGTAGGGTTTGAAGAGACGAAGCTGTCGCCACCTAGTATAGGCGGGCGGTACGGGTGGACCCTGCCCGTACCAGTGGTCGTTAAGCATGCTGACGCCCTGGCATAGCTTCCCAATTACTTGGCCGTCTGTACTTTCTCAAAAACCTTCATTATGACTCCTTATTTCACATTAAAAATCGTGATTTCCTGCACAACATAATTCAAAGAGAGGTTTTGCATATCTTTGCAATTATTGGTCATGTCGGGGGGTGACCCCCGGATAGGCTAGCTGGATAAGAACAAGGCAGAGAAAGTAATGGCTGGCAATCTGGGCTTAGCTGGATGGAAACACAACATAGGGCACAAGGAAGAACCCGAATAAAAGAAGGTTAGCAAGGTGTTGGTCCAGCTAGACGTTCCTAGCCGGACGAAGTCAAGACAGAGGCAGCAGGCAGGGCGACGTGCGACACAGTGCGTGGTATGCTCTGGCCTATCTACGGGACATAAAGCAAGCAGAGGATGATGCCCATGCCGACGACTTTGTGGCTGACGGGGGGCACATTGACTAGTTGCTGACGCAATGCTCCCAATGGCTCGCATGCCATCCACTGTGCCCATGACGCCCCGCACGGCAGGCACTATAGACAAGACCGCCACTACGCGGCACTACAGATGACTAGCCGACTAGGGCCCACCTATGGGAACCGGCAGCCGGCCTGACCAATGTGATCGCTACCCCTATCCTATATAAGGGGGAGCATGGATCTCGTAGCAAGGGTTGGACTCCATTAGATAGATAGTTCATACAGCTCGAGGAGCATTCTATAGTTCTTGTGCTGATCATACCATAGTCAGATCGGTAGGATTAGGGGTGTTACCTCCACAGGAGGGCCCCGAACCTGGGTACTTCCTGTGTTCCGTTATGTTGGCTCGTATCCAATCCCGCATGCGGACACCGTCGATAGCTTCCCTGCTGTTTTCCCACACCTCTTTCTAGCCTTCTCAGGCACTATCATTCCACATACAACGACAAGTCATTAGTGGCAAGGACTGAGAGTTTCTTGGCAATTGCTTGACCAAAAAAATGTTTAAACATAGTGGAAGATGGCAAATATTGGAGCCATCAACTTCCCCAAAGCTCAAACCTTGATCGCCCTCGAGCAAGAAGAACCAAAAGAACTATAAGGAATTCAGTGTTTAAACTTGAAACAACGAGAATAAGAATTCACTTACGGTTGCTAGTCGTATGTGCTCAACACTTCATTCATTTGCGAGGATTATCAAAGTTAGAGAGATGACAAGAATACTATACAAGCTTAGGTAAGTCAAGACAAGTAAAGTAAAGTATATTATGAGTATAAGTAACTATAAGTGTAGCAATCAATCCAATTCTTCTAATTAACTCTCATATTGCCATGGAACACTAGAATGTTTAAATAGCATAATTGAGTAAGAGAGTTTCATGTCCCAAGTAGTATAACAATGAAGTGTCTTACTTACACCCACATCAATAAATCAAGTCTATAAAAACACTTCTAATCCAATCATTATCTTTCAAGAAAAACTCGTAAAGTAGTAATGAGACCATGCCAAGGACTTGTTATGTGGATCCTCATAGATATCTTTTTTTATTCTTTCAAGGATCGCTGGATGTTTATTTTAAAAGTGTTTGCACAACCTTTGAGAGTACCAATACTTTTTCCCATATATTGACACGTATGGCACTCATGTCATCAACTCATAGCCGAAATTCTGGGTTATACCATAGATCATTCAAAAGCTAGCAGAGTTGTTGGCATCCCAAAGGTGTGCATTAGAGACATAGAACAAAGTTGTCTCACTTCTTTCTCCCTTATTTTGAGCTAGTACCGCGGTTTGATCCACAAGGTTAGCTTTGGCATGCATCACAATTACCACTAGACTTTATTTCAATCAAACAAATCCATTCATGAGTGTCGTCAAGACTATCAAAATATCTATGGGATTAAGTATCAACAAGGGTATACTCTCAAGACAATCATTCATCAAACAAGTCATAAATTTCAGACTTTTTCTTATTGTACTTGTTTGGTAATATTATTTCCAAGGCAAGACTCGATTAACTAAAAGAACTAGAGCAAGAGATTCAACAACTAATCATAATACTAATAAAAAGCCTCACTCTAACCATATTAAATTACTTCCCACTAGCCTAGCATCTTAGCAAATCAGCCAACTAAGATAAACAACTCAAACTTCATAAGTGGGAGACATAGGACATACCTCTCATAAGTGACTTCATGATCCTCTTCCTTATAGAGATGTGTTCCTTCAAAACTCAAACACGATTACTCTCATAATGATATTAAAGAAAAGAGACAAAGTGTGAATCCACATTTACCAAAAAAGGAAAAATGGAAAAAACTTTTGTATTTTTGAGGATAGAGATCAAAGAATGGAAAAGAACTTGCGACCAAGCAAGGGTTTTAAGAAAAGAAAACAAATGAAAAACAAACTAAAATGAAAGAAAATTAAAAAGAAAAGTGTTGGAACAAGCCAACATGAGTGTTTCAAAGCTCCAATGGAGCTGGAGTAGAACCTTGTTATTACACAAATAAATTTGCCAGGGGAACACATCGCCAAGCTTAGGCTTTTGCAAGCCCTTTTATTGCTCATTGTGGTGGCAGTGGATAATATCCCACGTTCCATTGGCTCCTCCAATCATGGAATTGGGTGGCGAGGCTTGCAGTAGCATCTCAAAGGTTGATGGAGAGGTTGTTCATGTTTTGCATATTTCCTTCGAGTGAGTAGATGTATTCATAGGTGGTGTAGTATTTTGGTGGCTGCTCATCTTGTTCGGGTCCTCCTTGTTCTACTTCTTCATCTTCTCCTCCTTCCATGGGTATTTATTGTTGGGGTAGATTAGCTTCAACCTGCATGTCAAAACACAAACGTCCATCCTCGATAGAGAATAAACCGTTAGGCAAAGGAGCTGGGAGCAAGTGATCTGCTCTAGGTATATCGAAGAATTATCTACCATGATTTTTAGAAATGATACCACATGCTCTCAGAGTAGAAAGACCGAGACGGTGACTTCCTGTCAACGGTTGGATGTTACCTAGGTTGATGCGAAGTGCGCGTGCAAGAATGGTCACAACTCCTCCTCCACATATGGGTCCTTGAGATTGAAGAACCTGATGCTTAAGGTAAAACACGAGAAGAGCGCCCAAATTTGGCGTTAAGTTATAATTAATAATAACAGATTTAGCGAGGATCAACATGTCCTCCTCATTAACTCTAGTAAACTCACCATATGCCTGCAAAGTGTTAGCAATCACATAGAATAAATATCGAATAACAGGATGATCAATTTGGTTCCCCTTGGGTGTGTTTCCACGAATTCTCATCAAATTAAAGTATTGTGAAGGGGAAGGATCTAAAACAAAAGTAGTTGTGCATATGTCGGTAGTGTTGTAGGCAAACCCAAAGCATTGAGCCCATTGGCTAAGTGTCAAGTTGTACTCACGGTTCATAAGGCGGAAATTGATGCGATCAACTCCGGGCCTTTGTTCCTCGGTACAACCATAAGGATCCACCATGTGTATCAAGGTGCTGAAGAAATCAAGCATCAAGAGGTGATACGTGGCAACATCCTGAAAGACAAAATCATACAAACCAACATTGTTGCAAAGTAAATCGAAATCAGCACGAATGCCAAGTTAGTTCAGGATATAGGGACACGTCCACTTGGTGGACTTGATTTCTCGGAGCTTGAGACGATTGAAACAATTCAGCTAAAACTCCTCGGTGAAGTCGCTGTCAAGTGACTCGGGGGTCAATGTCTCAACGGGTGGTGTGGAGGATTCCGCAACCATCTTACGTGTACGGCTCCTTTTGTTCATCTAGTATTAATTAAAAATAAGAGAAAGTTAATAAAATTGCTAATAATTTTTTTTGGTCCAATAGAAACATAGCATAAGTGATTCTCTATGCTAACAACAAAAGAAACTTCTCTAAAAATAATGCTAAGCATGCTCAATATCAAGATTGAATCAAGAACAGGACCTATGTCTAGATTAGCAATGATGAAAGATTGAGTGAAGCTTTTGCACAAATAAGTTGAGGATCAGAGGAGAATCATATCTTAGATCGAATGAATGCGATGAATCAAATAAAGATTAAGCAAATTTGAAGTTCCAATGGAGGTGGTTTGGAGTTTGGAGGAAGAAGAAAGAGAAAGATTGATTTGGGGGATTTTTAGGTTACCTCCTCGGGCTGAATATGGTGGCCGTGTATGTGGTACAAGAGGGTGGTTCGGCCGGAGCCCGCCCATACCGGGTGACTTACCTTGGGGGCGACGACTGCTCCCAGGCGGTGCACTCGGTACGAGCGCACGGGACAGTACCGCGTGCCCGTACTACTGGTCATTATCATATCGGTACCTTTGCTTGAAATCTGATGTTTTGCTCGAGGGTACAGTATGGGCACGTGGTACAGGCGCGTCCAGCCGTACCATTGGTCGTTATCAGCACTGATACCTATGGAAAAATCAGAATTTCTATCTTCCTTCATCTTGATGTGGTACGGGCACACGGTATGGTCCCTTCCGGCCGTAC
Source organism: Avena insularis (assembly GCA_023614405.1). Taxonomy (NCBI): domain Eukaryota; kingdom Viridiplantae; phylum Streptophyta; class Magnoliopsida; order Poales; family Poaceae; genus Avena; species Avena insularis. The sequence goes on from CM042690.1 coordinate 151,174,031, forward strand.
CAGTGGTCATTAAGAACATTGTGAGCTACATAACTCAATTTTTTTGATTAGAAGCTTCGTGTGCCTTTGCACATCTTATCAAAGGACAAAATAACATCAAATATACTAAGTAAAGATCCAGCAATACTTCCTAGGCCATGTGTTAGTCCAAAGGTCTTCTTGAACACTCCTTATAGAGGATTACCTTATTTCTTCTCCTCTCTCCAAAGGTCTTCTTGAACACTCCTTATTAAAAACAAAAACAAAATAGAACAAACTAACACAACAAAAACTAATACATAAATAAAAATTTATTTCACATGGGTTGCCTCCCATGAAGCGCTTCTAGTTAAGGTCAATTAGCTTGAAATGGAAATCACTTAGGTTTGAGAAGTGGAACACCCACTCCGAAATGGTTAGCTTTTAAAGTAATTACACCATCATCATCATTAGGCTTGGCCTTATTTTTCCTTGGGAAGTGGACTATAAAAGGATCTCAAGATGGTAGCCCTATTCTCACATTCCCTTCATGTAAATTAATCAAAGCTTTAGTAGTTCTGAGGAATGGCCTACCTAGAATTATAGGTGCGATGGGATCTTTAGGCATGTCCACAATAACAAGATCAATAAGAGTGGGACTACCTTTAATTTCAACAACTATATTTTCTTTAATCCCAACAGCTTGTTTATAAGTTGAATCAGCTAGATGGAGTCTCGATTCAGTTGTAACAAATGACCCCAAGTTTAATTTGTCGAATAAGCCTTTGGAAATTGTTGAGACGCTCGCACTAAGATCACAAAGTGTGGATATCTCATTGACTCCTAACTTAATTTTAATGTTGGGCTCAAATATATCATCTAGCTTAGTTGGAATCTTATCAGCTAGTCTTTTATACTCCATATCTAAATCGTGAACTTTAGATGCTACTTGTTGTATAAATTGTTGGTACCTAGCATCATTACCTTATTCAATAACTGGATTCTTCATGGTGTTCATCTTCAATAGATCTTCCACGTTATATTCCGGTGTTGGCGTGTTGCTATAATTCAGCTCTTCAGGTTTTTCTTCATTGGTTACCACCCTCATCATCTTGAGGTTTTCTATCGGATTTGGCTCGGGTTTTCCAGCAAACTTTGCTAGTATGAGAGCTTGGCTCTCAGCTACTTTACCTAGCTGAGCCTCCACGGTCTTTGTCCTTTCCTATAGAGCATGCACATCATTTCTAATTGCAACGACCTGGTTAGATAATTTTCCTATACTACTTTCATGGTTCTCCGTGATTTTAATAAGCATATTATTTTTCTCGGTTTGAGCTTGTATAAATGTTCTAAAAGTTTGCTCAAACGAGAGATTGACATGATTTGCTCCATTAATATTATCATAATTATTGTAAGGAGATCCTGCAGGATTAGCATGATATTTTTGAACATTAGAAGCATATTTATTTTCCCATGCAGGATTAAAAGGTCAAGCTCTAAAATTGACATTATTAACATCGGTAGTGATAGCATTAACTTGGGTATATTCTTTACCCTTTACTAAGCTAAGCAACTCATCTACCTTAGATGTAAGCTCTTCATTATTTACCTCGGTAATTGAACTTACTCTCTTCGAGGTTCTTTCCACATGCCATTGGGCATGGTTGTTTTGCATATCATCAAGTAACTTCTTTGCAACACTCACTTGCTTCCCCATGATTGTTCCTCTTGCTACAGTATCTAGCATAGACTTAGACATTTGGTTAATACCTATATAAAACAAATGTAGTATAAGACACTCTTCCATCCCATGACTAGGATGGTTCATTATGGCTTCTTTCAACCTTTCCCACGCAAGCACTAGTGGCTCATGATCTTCTTGTCTAAAGCTTGTAATGTTGGATCTTAGCTGCATAGTCTTAGCTGGGGAGGGATTTAATCATAAACAAATTAGTACATTCCTCCCAAGATTTAATAGTGCACTTTGGTAGAGCTAGCAACCGATCCTTAGCTTTTCCTCTAAGAGAGAAAGGAAACAATCTTAATTTAACAGCATTTGGATCTACATCCTTAATATGCATCATGTCGCAAATTTTAGTAAAAGTGTTTAAGTGCAAACCCGGATCTTCAACGGATGAGCCCCCAAATTGGCTTTTTTGAACCAAACTTAAAATGTTAGGCTTTATCTCATATGTTTCCGCATCAACTGCACGATGAGTGATGGGTGCACGAATAAAATCATCAATGAGAGTAGCATACTCCCCTAATCTCCTTTGAGCCATGGCTCTTATATTTTTTGGTATTTTTTAAGTAATGAAAACAAATAACAAGTAACTATTTTTTTGGGTTTTCAAATAGATAAGAAGAAAGTAAACTAATAACAAGAATTAAACTACAAACTTATAATAAAACTAAAAACAAGGTCTCTAGTGACCTCACCAGGATAGCGAAATTGCTTCCCCGACAATGGCACTAGAAAAAGGATTGATACCTTCGATCCGGATTTATGGATGTAGTATAATAGCTTTTTCCCTAGAAGACCTAGGTATAATCTGTCAACACCCGGATTTTTAATCCTAGATGCCTGTTATGCCATACATCGCAATCCCAGGATTACCATTTTTGTGAGACATAACAGATTGGATACCACAGTACATCATCCATTACAAACCATAATAAGGTCTTACACAAATAAAGAATCTCATGATCCAGTCTTAGTACAAAGAAGCAGCAGAGTAATAAGCGTAGCGGTGGGCTCCATCTTCAGTGTCACAGGGAATGCTGACGATGGGAGATGATCCTAGTTGTCGTAGCCGTCCTGTTGTCCTTCTTCCGGATAGTCCTCCTCATAGTCTGGCCACAGGAATAGCCAGGGACAAAGCCATGAGTACTCTTTAAGTACTCACAAACTATCACTAACAAGTAAGGTAGTTCTAGTAGGAATGCTAAACTCTAAGTTTATTTACAAAGCTAAATTTGAAACCTAAGCTGAGTTCAGAACCAAATAAAGATAAAATAAAGTTCTAAAACACCTAAGTTGGGAACTTAGTTTTCATAGTCACAACCCTATTGTGCTCAAGTCACAATTTATTTCATAAGTCATTTTGAAAACATCTGAAGACAGAACAGTATGGCCACTCCAACTGTCCATGACCGCGGACACGGCTATTCAAATAGTTTGACACTCTACAGACGTGGTACACTTTCACCACAAAATTCGATACATCCGTCAGGGATAACCCTGAATCATCATACTTAGTATGTGGATAATCAATCATAACCTTTCCTTTACACACTCTAGTACAAGCACCTCTCCTATGAGCTTGGCCTCCCAGCCATGGCCATCTGCCATCCTGGGCACTTCATAGGTGGACAACATAAAGAGGTAGCCTCAGCTCAAACCTCTTCCGCGAGGGAACCCATACAAATGCATATAAACTTCCGGCTAAGCCTTACCCAATTCAGGTATTGTGGTTGTACGGTAAAATTGGAATGGTATCGCATCCGAACCCAACCATCAGTTTTTATAAAGGGCTAAGGCTCATGCCTCAACATTTTCATCATCATAAACCATTTGTGTTTCTCAACACATGTCAAAACATCTCAATAGAATGACTTATCAGTCCAAGGTTTTCATAAGCATTTGCACCAAGTATTCCCATCTAAAGTGATCAAGTTTTTTGGTTTAGCACTAGCCACTAAGTTAAGAGTGTTCACTCAGGTGGGATGCTAATCTCAATCTCATGCCATAGAATGGCATCTAGTATAGGCCAAGTTTTATACTCTTTATGCTATCTATACTACTTTCCAAAATCTCACAAAGCATTACTAAAAGTAAAGAAACTTTGGTAAAGCAAAAGTAAAGTTTGCAAGTAAAACATGGGATGGGTATAAATCCAAAAGTATAACCAAAGCATGCCTAATGCATCTTGCTTAGGTTAACTTGCATATAGTGATGGCTTGCCTTGATTGGTGTAGTGATTGAAGTTATCTTCGTAGACTTGGTCGGTACTATCGTCTATAAATAAATACGGGATACACAATCACCAAACAAATACTTAACTAAGTCTATTCAGTACACTAAGGTTCAAACTTGATGATCTAGCATCATCACACTCATCACAAGATTTAATGAACTAGTTTCATTTATTTTATTTGAGAAAAGTAATTTCTACTCATTCAAATTAATTAAGATTTAATATTCTCCAATTAAAATATGGGATCATGTGGACACATGTCATCACCACATAATCTAATACATGGGAATGTGATTTAAAAGGTTGATCACATTTCAATAAGTTTAAGTTTATTACTTAAATGATTTAAAGTGACTAGAAATGCCTATATAGCATTATTTTGGTACTAGTCCAAAGTCATTGCATGGAATCCTAGATATTATTACATATTCAGATATATATTATCAAATGTGATTTTTTAGAGTTGGAATCAACTCATAATCTGTTATGGTTGATTTTAGAAAAATGTTTGAAGTTGCAAAAGTCTCTGTTTTGTTATTTTTGCTGTATGTGATCTCTAACTCCAATTGATTAAAATCCAACGGGCTTAGATAGATATTTTAATTATCTTTCTAGAAAAATTTGAATCATGCATTTTGGTTAAGTGGATCTCTCTGAATTGATTTTTAAACAAGTGGATAGAATCTAGTTTAAACCTAAATAGAAAAACCTTTATTTGAATCTGTGGGCTAGCGCGGGAAAAGAAATGGTCCGGCCCAGTGGTGCTCCGCGGTGCAGAGGGCAACTGACAGGGGGGGCTCCGCATGTCAGCGACTAATCCTAAGTGAAGCGGTACGGGGCAATACCAGCCGTGCGATTAGAACAAGAATCGACAACCGACATTAATCGTCCCCGGTGAACAGCTCCGGCGAGAACTAACCCTAACGTGGCACAGTGGGGGTCTACGGTGGCTTACCAGGGCTCCAGCTAGACGTGATGATGGGGGCGATCGAACTAGTGGATGACGGCGATTCTAGGCGTGGTCACGACGGCTCCTAGGACAGCTCCAATCGACGACGCCTCTTCTCCTCTGTTGTGGCAACCTTTGGCAAAATTCCGGCGAACGGTGGTCCGCCTTGCTCCGGGGATGGGGTGGAAGGATCAGTGGAGAGAGGGGAGTGATATGGTGTGCAGAATGAGGCTAGGGGTGGCCTCTATCTATAGTTCGACGAAGCGGGATCGGAGAGAGATGGCGGGACACCATGGAGTCGGCCCATGCATGGGCGCCGGGTGGTTCGGCTTCGACATACAAAGAAGGGGGCTAGTATTAGAGGCATTGGTTGGTGCTGGGGTGACCATGGGACAAAGATTGAGCCAAATGGGGGGGGGGGGACAAGACATTGATCAAAACAATAATTGTTAGACAGGTTATTTTGTGCTCACCAACTGTTCGACGCAATGCCCGCATGAAGTTTAAATTTGAATTTTGGAAAGATTTTGGGTGGGTGTGTTGGTCATAAGCTTGATCATTTGTGGTTGCTTGGGATTGTCAAGTGGAGTTGGTTTAGTGGGTTTTTGAAAAAGTGGGATCTTCTCATATGATTTGGATTCCATTTTCAAATGCCATTTAAATTGTTTTGCTAGATGTTTTTGTAAGATTTTAAAGAGGGCCTTGGTAGATCTTTACTTGTACTAGCAAGGGGTGCAAAGACCTAAAATTGTTTCTGTTGGGAAATGACTTCTAGAAACACCTAAAGTGGCCTAGTGGATTAAATGGCCAAAGTGACCATTTGCATTATTTACTCTTATTTGATTTCTTTTTCTTTGGATTTTGTTTGTAAACGATCTAGATGATGTGGCATTCAACTTTAAACCATTTCATATCATTTAGAACAAACAAACATGGCATTTTCAAGCAATTCTTCATTAATGCAAACACACATGCATTCATATGCCTTATATTAATAAAAAGTTTTTGTTAACCCTAACTTGGGTGATTTGAACTTTGATAACCTTGATTAAAGATTTGGGATGTTACAAACCATCCCCCCTTAAACAAAATCTTGTCCTGAGATTTAAGAAAAACTAGGAACTAAAGAGATTTGGAAACTCAGTCCTAATGTAATCTTCTCGCTCCCAAGTATCTTCTTCTTCGGTGTGGTTGCTCCATTAGATCTTGAGGAATTTGATACTCCGGGTCCTGGTGGTTCTGAAGGCTTCTTCCAAGATACGGATGGGTACTTCACGGTACGTCAGATCCTTGTTGATATCAATGGCTCGGTGATCAATGTTCTTGAAAACTTCAGTCTTCTTCGGCACTTCTAGGCATTTGCGAAGTAACGAGATGTGGAACACATTATGGATGGCTGACATCTCCTCTGGCAGTTCTAGTTGATACGATACTTCTCCTCGACGATTCATAATCTTGAAGGGTCCAATATATCTGAGGGCTAACTTTCCTTTCAGACTAAAACATTGCGTTTCTTTCAACGACGACACTTTGAGATACACGAAATCTCCGACATTGAAAGTCAGGTCTCTACGTCTCTTGTCAGCATAACTCTTCTCTCTGGATTGGGCGGTCTTGAGGTGCTCATGGACTTTGTGAACCTTCTCTTCGGCTTCTCGTAGGATGTCGGGTCCGAAAATTTGACTCTCTCCTACTTGCGACCGATTCAAAGGGGTACGGCACTTTCTTCCATATAAGAACTCAAATGGGGCCATTTGCAAACTAGCTTGATAACTGTTGTTGTATGAGAATTCTGCGAAGGGTATACAATCTTCCCATTTTGATCCAAACTCTAACACACAAGCTCTCAACATATCTTCTAAGATTTGGTTGACTCTTTCAGTCTGTCCATCAGTCTGCGGGTGATAAGCTGTGCTGAAATTCAACTTGGTCCCTAATCCTTCTTGGACTTTCTGCCAAAATCTCCAGGTAAATTGGGTTCCTCGATCCGACACTATGGTCTTAGGGGTTCCATGCAAACTGAAAATTCTAGCAATGTACAACTCTGCTTGCTTCGAACTCTGGTAGGTTGTCTTGACAGGTATAAAATGGGCTACCTTGGACAGTCTATCAACTATGGCCCAGATAGAGTCATTTCCCCTACTATAAGTAGGTAAACCTGTGATAAATTCCATTCCGACGGAATCCCATTTCCATTCGGGAATCTGCAATGGTTGCAATAGTCCTGCGGCTCTCTGATGTTCCACTTTGGCTCTTTGACAGATATCACACTTGGCGATGTAGCTTCCGATTTCTCTCTTCATCTTGTGCCACCAAAATTTCTCCTTCAAATCATGATACATCTTTGTTCCTCCGGGGTGGATAAAATAAAGAGTATCATGAGCTTCTTGCATGATAACTTGCTTCAGCTCCGAATCTGCTGGCACACAAATACGTACCTTGTACCACAAAATTCCTTCAGCATCTTCGGTGAATCCAGGTACCTTTCCTGTACCAATACGGCGCTTGATTTCGTTGATACTTGCATTTCCTTTCTGGGCTTCCTTGATTTGACTAATCAAAGTGGGTTGAAGTTGAATGCTAGCTAAAAATCCTTTGCTAACAAGCTCTGTTCTAAACTGCTCCAATTCTTCATGCAAACTTGGCTGGTTCTCTTTGATCATGGTGTTTAATCTGCACGGCAATCTGCTAAGAGCATCCGCTACCACATTGGCTTTGCCGGGGTGATAGTGAATGTCAAGGTCATAATCCTTGATTAACTCTATCCATCTCCTTTGCCTCATATTCAGCTCCTTTTGAGTGAAAATATACTTCAGACTCTTATGATCTCAATAAATCTCACAGCGATTACCCATAAGGTAATGACGCCATGTCTTCAAGGCTAACACTACAACTGCTAATTCAAGATAATGGGTAGGGTAGTTTTGCTCATGCTACTTTAGTTGTCTTGACAAATATGCTATAACTTTTCCTTCTTGCATCAACACACATCCGAGACCAATCTTGGATGCATCACAATACACATCAAAAGGCTTCTTGATATCTGGCATAATCAATATTGGGGCTGAAATCAATCTCTTCTTGAGCTCTTGAAAACTTGCTTCACATTTGTCGGTCCATTTAAACTTCTTGTCTTTCTTCAACAATTGGGTCATCGGTCTTGCAATGCTAGAAAATCCTTCTACGAACTTGTGGTAGTATCCCGTTAATCCGAGAAATGCACGGACTTGGGTTTGAGTGGTTGGGGCTTCCCATTATTCAACATCTTTTATCTTGGCAAGATCAACAGCGACTCCTACTGCCGACACAATATGTCCGAGGGATCCTACTTCTTTCAGCTAAAACTCACATTTGCTGAACTTGGCATACAACTGATGTTCTCTAAGGGTTTCAAGGATGATTCTCAGATGTTGCTCATGTTCTTCCTCTGACTTGGAATAGATAAGAATATCGTCGATAAACACAACGACAAACTTATCCAGAAAATTCATAAAGATCTTATTCATGAGATTCATGAAATAAGTGGGGGCATTGGTTAATCCAAAAGACATGACCGTATACTCATACAATCCATATCTGCTGGTAATGGTGGTCTTTGGAATATCCGTTGCACGAATCTTGAGCTAATGATAACCAGTTCTAAGATCAATCTTAGAGAACACTCTGGCACCAGTCAACTAATCAAACAAATCCTCTATGTTGGGTAGTGTGTACTTGTTGTTGATGGTGACATCATTCAGCTTCTGGTAATCTGTGCACAAACGGTTACCTCCATCCTTCTTATCAACAAACAGAACGGGCGATCTCCATGGCAATGTGCTTGGTTGAATCAAGCCTTTCTCCAGCATAGCATCAAGTTGCTTCTTCAGCTCCACTAACTGTGATGGGTTCATGCTATAAGGTCTCTCAGCTATGGGTCCAGTTCCAAGAACTAGTTAAATAATGAACTCAATATCCCGATCTGGGGGCATACCGGGCAATTCATTTGGGAATACGTCAGGGTATTCATAGACTACTCTGACTTGGATTATGGTTGGTAGGGCTAGACTCTTGTTGCATTTGAACTGGCGGGGCAAGGTTTCAAATATATGCTCTACTGATACTCCAGAGCTACTGGTCATGGTGATGGCTTTCTTGGCACAGTCGATCAATCCTTTATGTTTCTACATCCAATCCATTCCTAGTACTACTTCCAAACCTTTGGTTCCAAGTACTATAAGATTGGCATAAAAATCTATCCCATGTATTCTAATAGGTACAACCTTGCAAATTTTTCTAGCTTTGGTGGTTGAACCAGGAATTTGAACTACCATAACATGCTTCAAATTGGTTGGGTGAATCTTACTAGTGCATGAAAATTCTTCATTAACAAACAAGTGCGATTCTCCAGAATCAAACAACACTCTTGCTAATACCGAGTTAACAGAAAACATACCCAACACGACATCTGGCGCTTCTTGGGCTTCTTCAGCGTTCATGTGGAATAGACGGCCATTGCGGTTGAGCGAATTCCCTGGGGCAAATCTTCGTCCGGGTTGAACACGACGTTGTTATTGAGCTGGGGCATTCACATTGGTGGTGGCTGCAAGCCTCTTGGGGCACTCGTTGGAGTAGTGACCCTTCACTCCACATTCAAAACAAGTAATCTAGGACTTGTCTTTGGCTGCAACAGGCACGACATTGCTTCCAGTCCCTAGGGCAGTATTGTTGTTATTGTTGTTGGACTTGGGCGGTGCACGGTTGAAGTTATTGGAATTGCCCGGAATGTTGTTGTGGTTTCCTCCAAACTTCACGTTTCCTCCGCTACAGTTGGGGTATCTTGGACGAGACATTGGGGGTCTATTGTTCCTTGGGGCATATCTGGCAGACGGGTTGGGGCGATATTTCTGGGTATTGTCGGACCGAGTCTGATGCATCATTCGGCGCTTGCGGTTGTCATTTGCTTGGTTGATCTTCCCTTCCATCTAGATGGCAGAGTCGACTAGCTCTTTGAGATCATCAAAACGGATGTTTACTAACACCGTCTGCATCTCATCATGCACTCCGTTCAGGAATCTCTCCTTCTTGGCTTTAGTGTTGATCTCATCAGCTGCATATCTTGCTAAGGACAAAAATCTGTCACGGTACTCCACTACCGTCATCCTTCCTTGCTTTAGTTCCCTGAACTCATCTCTCATTCTGGTGACTAAACCTTGCGGCACATGGGTGCGGCTAAACTTGATCTTGAAAGCTTCCCACGTCATCGCTTGACCATCGTTCATAGGGCGGGTGCTATTCCACCAGGCTCTTGCATCTCCTGCCAGGTAGTGGGTGGCTAATAGAACTTTCTCATTGTCATCAACTCCTGCGACTTCTAGGTTATTCTCCATGGTCTGCAACCAATCATCAGCATCCAACGGGTCTTCAGACTTGTTAAAGATAGGGGGATTGGTATTCTGGAAGTTCTTGAGTTTGGACCCATGATGATCCTGATTTCCATGGCCTTGATTATTGTGGGCCATCTGAGCGATCTATTGTAGGGTGGCTAGGTTGGCTTGGCGCTCTGCTCTACTAGCTTCACGGTCGAAAACTAGAATCTACAGAATCTGCAGCATCGGGTCCTGCGATGAGCTTCTTCCTCCTTGGTTTCTACGAGTCATCTGAAGATTGAGATAGATAATGGGGTAAGAGGGAAAGTTCTAAGGTTCATGGTTTTGTTTTCAAAGTTAAAACTTTGAGTTTGAACTCAGGTTTTGCAAACTAACTCCTTCTCATTCATTCATTCAATCAAAGCACACGATACAAACACACCCACTACAACATGAAAGGAAAACATATGGTTTTAAGAACCATTCTGTTGAAGCTAAGATACAAGGGGACCGATACATATCCTTCCTACGGTAGTGATCAAGTGTATCTACTCATCATTGATGAAGTCAGAGTCATCATCATCGGTGTAGAAGTCCATGGCATCATCCTCCAGATAGTCATTGTCCTCATTGAGGTAGGAGTGAATATCTCCCTGGATGTCCTCGCCTTCTTCTTCTTCTACTTCTTTTGCTGCAAGCTGATCTTCTTGCTCCCGGATGGTCTTTTTGAGGTTGGCCAGCTTCTTGCGAAGACGAGCGATGGTGCGATCATTCTTCTCGCGTTGTCGGCGAAGTGATTGACGATCCTTGACGAGCAGGGTGAAAGTCTAGGCCTTCTAGGCGGCCATGGCAAGGTTGTGGTTGGCGTAGGCTCGAGCATTGTCCGATTTCTTCTGCCTGTCATACAATAGGAAGTCAAGATTCTCCACTTGGCGCTTCAACTCTGGGTGACTTGGCATCTCCAACGACATTCCCATAGATTCACGCCTTGCATAGTGAGCAAAGCGAGTTCCCTGGATCAAGTTGATATTTTGTCCGCAGAGACGGGCAAGAGCTTCATGCATAGCCCTGGCTAATCCATCCAGCCAGTTGTTCTCCCTCATGGTGAATTGGATCTTTTTGGAAAGGGGTGCCTCCATTTTGCCTCGAAGATCTGCAACTATCAGCCAGTGTAGAACTCCTCCTGAAAAATCCTTGAGTTGAGCTCCGAAGAATTCCAGATGCGGACGCTCAAGATGCTCTGACAGTGCATCAAGATCCCTCTCGAAGATTAGTGGGCCTCCATTGCCCAACTAGTAGAACTTGTAGTACTGAACCTCCATCTATAAGAATTTAGGATGAGTAAGTTAGTGAGGTGATCAAGTGTGTCAAATTTTATGTAGTAATGTAAGAATTTTTTAGGAACATGAATTTTTTTGAAAGAATCTCAAGGATAAGAGGGGAAATAGGTTTTCATAAATACTCACTTCTTTGGTTTTGAAACTAAGTCTTTGTTCGGACAGCCATTCTAACTAGGGTCTCCTATGGTCAGGATGGCTCTGATACCAACTTGTCAACACCCGAATTTTTAATCCCAGATGCCTGTTATGCCATACATCGCAATCCCAGGATTACCATTTTTGCGAGACATGACAGATTGGATATCATAGTACATCATCTATTACAAACCATAATAAGGTCTTACACAAATAAAGGATCTCATGATCCAGTCTTAGTACAAACAAGCAGCGGAGTAATAAGCGTAGCGGTGGGCTCCATCTTCAGTGTCACAGGCAATGCTGATGATGGGAGATGATCCTAGTTGTCGTAGCCGTCCTGTTGTCCTTCTTCCGGATAGTCCTCCTCATAGTCTGGCCACGGGAATAGCCAGGGACAAAGCCATGAGTACTCTTTAAGTACTCGCAAACTATCACTAACAAGTAAGGTAGTTCTAGTAGGAATGCTAAACTCTAAGTTTATTTGCAAAGCTAAATTTGAAACCTAAGCTGAGTTCAGAAACAAAGAAAGATAAAATAAAGTTCTAAAACACCTAAGTTGGGAACTTAGTTTCATAGTCACAACCCTGTTGTGGTCAAGTCAAGTCACAATTTATTTCATAAGTCATTTTGAAAACATCTGAAGACAGAACGGTATGGCCACTCCAACTGTCCATGACCACGGACGCGGCTATTCGAATAGTTTGACACTCTACAGACGTGGTACACTTTCACCAAAAAATTCGATACATCCGTCAGGGATAACCCTGAATCATCATACTCAGTATGCGGATAATCAATCATAACCTTTCCTTTACACACTCTAGTACAAGCACCTCTCCTATGAGCTTGGCCTCCCAGCCATGGCCATCTGCCATCCTGGGCACTGCATAGGTGGACAACATCAAGAGGTAGCCTCAGCTCAAACCTCTTCTGCGAGGGAACCCATACTAATGCATATAAACTTCCAGCTATGCCTTACCCAATTCAGGTATTGTGGTTGTATGGTAAAATTGGAATGGTATCGCATCCGAACCCAACCATCAGTTTTTATAAAGGGCTAAGGCTCATGCCTCAACATTTTCATCATCATAAACCATTTGTGTTTATCAACACATGTCAAAACATCTCAATAGAATGACTCATCATTCCAAGGTTTTCATAAGAATTTTCACCAAGTATTCCCATATAAAGTGATCAAGTTTTTGGTTTATCACTAGCCACTAAGTTAAGATGTTCACTAAGGTGGGATGATAATATCAATCTCATGCCATAGAATGACATCTAGTATAGGCCAAGATTTATACTCTTTATGCTATCTATACTACTTTCCAAAATCTCACAAAGCATTACTAAAAGTAAAGAAACTTTGGTAAAGAAAAAGTAAAGTTTGCAAGTAAAACTTGGGATGGGTATAAATCAAAAAGTATAACCAAAGCATGCATAATGCATCTTGCTTAGGTTAACTTGCATCTAGTGATGGCGTGCCTTGATTGGTGCAGTGATTGAAGTTCTGTTCGTCTTCTTCGGGGTAGAACTCCTCCTCCTCGTAGACTTGGTCGATACTATTGTCTATAAATAAACACGGGATACACAATCACCAAACAAATACTTAACTAAGTTTATTCAGCACACCAAGGTTCGAACTTGATGATCTAGCATCATCACACTCATCACAAGATTTAATGAACTAGTTTCATTTATTTTATTTGAGAAAAGTAATTTCTACTCATTGATATTAATTAAGATTTAATATTCTCCAATTAAAATATGGGATCATGTGGACACATGTCATCACCACATATTCTAATACATGGGAATGTGATTTAAAAGGTTGATCACATTTCAATAAGTTTAAGTTTATTTGTTGGGGGGATACCCCCGGGTAGGGTCACGCCGGGGTATAAAGGCCGAGTTAGCGGAGGTACGGCAAGGTCAAAGCGAATGCTGTCTGAGTTACCTCAAGGCAGGCCGAATCTCGGGGTAACCCGGACCATGAGATGTCCACCTAACTGAGTCTCATCCGACTTAAGCAGTGAGCCGGATAGACAAATCTAACTTGTATGCAGGGACAGGTGTGACCGGGTCCTCTACGATCCGGGTCATAGCAAGCTTCTAGCAGAAGGAAGGAATCTCGCTGGTCAAAATTAAACCCGGTACGCACTACATGAGCAAAGCGGACAGGGGCAGGACCACCGAGGCATGGCCGACAGAGGTGACGACGCTCGTGTTGGCTGACGCAGGCGCCGTAGAGGCTCACATAGCCTCTGCATGGGTGACGCGGGGGAAAAGCACCCTGGTCGGTTTGCTATTTTGGGAGGAGACATATTCTTTGGAATATGCCTCCACGTATGCCCTAAGGGGAGACCTAGCCACCCCTATATAAGGAGCTCTAGGGCCTCTGTAGAAGGGGTTCGTCTATTCTAATTGGTTTTAGGTTCCAAGGGTCTTGTACGGGTTAACTGTGGGTGAGAGTAAGAGAGTTCCTTCTTCCTCCTCCCGCCAATACAGCTCTAGGAGCACTTGTAACCTTGGAAGTGAATCAAATACAAAGCATCTGTGTGAGGAATCACCTCACTATCCCTCCCTGGATTCCCCTAGTGCATTTAGTCCCCACCTTTAGCCTATCCATGGCATCTGCCGTGACACCACCACGACAGTTGGCACCCACCATGGGGCTAGCGGCGCTAGCAGGGGTCAAGATCCGGACAGGAAACCTCAACGGCACCGAAAAACGCATCGTCTCCGGGCTTGTTCAGCGCTTTGGAGAGCTGGACTTCGTCAGCGACAACACTGGCTGCTTCGGCACGCGCCCGCTTCTGCGCAATGGCCTCTTCGTCAAGCTTGGTGCGCACAAGGTCAATGTTGTTGTGGACGTATCATGCGTTCATCCGCGGCACGTCGTCGAGGCAGGGGAGCCACCCCTTAGCATGGTTCACGGGGCACGTATCACTCGCTCCTCGGACCGTGCTGAGGTGATGATGACCGTGCCAGGTGCAGGCGCAAGCAAGGATCCGGCACCAGATCCGGAGGTAACACCTAAGGCACCGTGGAAAAGTAGAGGTCCTTCCCTAGAGAGGCCTGAGAATGTACTGAGAGAAGCTTTGGATAGCTTGGCAAACCCGGTAGCAGCAGTGGTAGATCTGGCTCAGGCACAGGCCGAGCTAGAGGAAACTAGGCAGAAAATTCTAGAGGGAGCGAAAAAGATTGCTGCGGCTCAGCAGTCGTTGAACATGACGCTGCGTGAGTATGCAAAGGCAAATAAAGTAAATGCTGTAAAAGTGAAGGGGAGAAATCTCATGAGTGAAATGAACAAAGAGGGTGATACTAGGATTGAGGAGTCAGAGAACTGTTTGTCCGTGGGGCTACCGAAGTACAGTACCTCGGCAAAAAACCTCAGATCAGTGGATGCAGCTGCATCCGAGCTAGAGGGTCTGACGGGTGAAGCCCGCCAGAGATAGCAAGATAGGGTTAACGAGTTGGTTCGGATCGCGAACAGGCAAAATGAGGAACTACTCAGGGCAATCCTGGAGAGAGCTGGGGCCTCCAAGATCGTTCATTCGGCGGTGGGTAACCCGGAGAAATCCGCTGGAGCCGCATCGTCTCCTCATGGTGGCCCTAGGAGAGAAAAGGTAGTAACCTCGGCCAGGAGAAACAAGCAGATTGTTCCATATGACCCGACAAGGGCAGGAAAGGCAAAAGAGGTACAAAGAAACAACGATCGACGGAGTGTAAGCCGAGGTGAAGCTGGCCGAGGTAACCGTGACCAAGGCAATGTTGGTCAAGAAAACGTTATTAATGGCAATGCCGGACAACGCGACTTGGCAGGACAACCGCAGCAGCGGAATATACCGAGGCAAGAGCAAAGTGCTGGCCGAGGTATGCAACAGAGAGATGCACCACGAGAGCGAGACCGTTATAACGATGGAAGATTCGGAAATGGTGAATGCAGGATACCCAAGGCCGGACTATCATGTGATAGGGTCGAGATTGGGAAGTAGGGATCTAATGCCGGACGACGCCAGGTTGAAACTGGATTGGCTGTATAGGTCGGAGCAGATCAAAAGTCAAGGTCCTCCGGGTCCTGCGTGTTTTGGACCCCGTATCATGAAGGAGCCACTGGTACCTAACTTCCAGTTACCCAGAGCCACAAAGACGTATGACGGTAGCACTAAGCCGGAGGACTGGTTGATAAACTATGCTACGGCTGTGAAAATTGCTACAGGTAACTTGCGATGGCATGTGAGATATGTACCCCAGATGTTGGAGGGGCCAACAAGGTTATGGCTGAACAATTTGCCACCCGGAAGTATTAACTGCTGGATCGATTTTGAGGAAATGTTTATCAACAATTTCTCAAGTACGTATCAGAGGCCAAACAAGCCACAGACCCTAGATATGTGCAAACATAGACCGAATGAGACGGACCGGGAGTTCTTAACCCGGTGGTGTACCGTGCGAAACTCGTGTGAGGGGGTGATAGAGTCACAGGCCATAGCATGGTTTGCGCAGGGGTGCAGGTATGCAAGCGAACTATGGCAAAAGTTGCAAAGGAAAATGCCAACCACTTTGGCAGAAATGATCCGAATTGCTGATTCGTACGCTTTGGGTGATCCGACTCAACCCAGGCTCGTGTCGAACGAGTCGAATGAGGAGTACTACCAGAGAGATGGAGCCGGATCATCCCAGAGGAATGATTACAGAGGTAAAAGGAGAGATGATAGGCCGGATCACCGGTACAGTTCGATCCAAATTGCAGCTGTGAATCAAGATCAGCCCGGAACAGGGAGCAATCAACGTCAGAAAACTGGAGGGCAACAATGGACACCAAGGAATGATGGCAAGAAAACTAGGATGCTAGAGCAGAAGAAACAGTGGCAAGAAAAGAAGGACCGTCCGAGGTACACTTATGAGTTGATGTTGGATCAGCCGTGTAAATTTCACACGCCAAATCCGAGTAACCCAGCGGGTCATACAACGAGGCAATGTGAGTGGATGCGCAAGATAGAACAAGGTGGTTCGGGGAATGCTCAGGCACCCCGGAATGATCAACCTCGGCAGGAGTTACTCCGGCAGCAATTGCTCTCCGGAGCGAACACGCAACAACTAATGTTGCCTCCCCTCCGCTGAGGTATGATAACCATGAGAGAAGAGATGCAGTGCATCAAGTAGAAAACCAGAATCAACCGGATCAGAGGTACCCCAGAAATGAGGGGAGGAATGAGTACAGGGAGCATCATCAGAGTTACTGTGTGTTTACCACTGAGGAAACAGATAGGAAGAGCTTGCAGCGCCGACATATGGAGGTCAATGCGGTAATGCCCGCAGTGACGAGGTATATGCCTTGGTCGGACCAGGAAATCACTTGGAACATCAAAGATCATCCCAAGATTATGCCGAGTCTTGGTTCGTATGCGTTAGTGCTGGGTCCAACATTCATTGGGCCAAACATCAATGTGAGGTTCTCCAAGGTACTGATTGACAATGGTAGTAGCATTAACATCATGTATGCGGATACAATACGCAAGTTGGGTATCTCGGAGAACATGCTCCAAGCTACAAGGACAACTTTCCATGGTATTGTACCGGGCATTTCATGTGAGCCCATAGGCAAAGTCCGGGTTGACGTGTTGTTCGGCACGAGAGATAATTGCCAAACTGAGAATCTAGAGTTTGAGGTGGTGAACTTGGAAAGTGCGTACCACGCATTACTCGGAAGACCAGCATTGAACAAGTTCATGGCAAGCTGCCACATCAGTTATTTGAAGATGAAGTTGCCCGGGCGAAATGGGGTGATTACCATTGCTGGAGATTTCCGACGTTCCATTGTGTGTGCCTCAGCCGGGTCTAATTTAGCCGAGTCACTTGTGATTGTGCAAGAGAAAAGAAAAATCCAAGAGGTGGCGGCATTAGCTCAGTCCGCGCAGCAGTATATGCCGGCGTTGAGTAACCCGCATGGTAGCGTTTCGTTCCAAGCCGCAAAGGATACAAAGAAAGTGCCTGTTGATGATATGTTCCCAGAGCGCACCGTAATAATTGGTGCCGGGTTGAGTGATAAATAGGAAAGCGAGCTCGTCCACTTCCTCCATGAGAATCAGGATATTTTTGCTTGGTCCACACAGGACTTGCAAGGTGTTCCGAGGGAGTTCGCCGAGCACTCTTTGAACATGAGACCCGGAGCAAGGCCGGTGAAGCAATCTCTCCGACGCTTCGCCGAGGATAGGAGAAAAGTCATAGGAGATGAAATAGCTCGGTTACTAGCAGCAGGATTTATCATGGAAGTACTTTACCCAGATTGGCTGTCTAATCCGGTGCTGGTGGAGAAGAAGAAAGATGATCCGAATGTGGCAGTGGTTTGGCGTATGTGTATCGATTACACGAACCTGAACAAGGCGTGTCCAAAGATCCATTTCCACTGCCGAGGATAGATCAGGTCATAGACTCAACTGCTGGATGTGAACTGTTGTCATTCATTGATGCGTATTCTGGTTTCCACCAGATACCTCTGAATCCGGATGATCAAATAAAGACTGCATTTATCACCCCGTATGGGGCTTATTGCTATCGCACCATGCCGTTTGGTTTACGTAATGCAGGGGCAATGTACCAAAGATGTATGCAGAAATGTTTGCACAACCAAATAGGTCAAAATGTACAAGTGTATGTGGATGATGTGGTTATCAAGACCAAGGAAAGCAAAACGCTCCTTGACGACATCAGGCAGACATTCGTGAACTTAAGAAGGTTCCGGATGAAGCTTAACCTGGAAAAATGTACCTTCGGTGTCCCGGCTGGAAAATTACTCAGATTTCTCGTTTCCAGCCGAGGTATCGAAGTTAATCCAACTAAGATCCAGGCCATTGAACGAATGGAATTGCCGAAGTGTCTTAACGATGTCTAGAAGTTCACTGGTTGCCTGGCATCGTTAAGTCGGTTTGTATGTCGGTTGGGAGAAAAGGCATTGCCTCTCTACCAACTCATGAAAAAGTCGGATAAGTTCGTTTGGACGCCACAGGCTGATGAAGCCTTTGCCCACTTAAAGAAGATGTTAGCCACTGCACCAATGTTAGTCTCTCCACTATCAAAGGAGCCAATGTTGCTCTACATAGCCGGAACCAACCGAGTTGTAAGTGTAGTGATTGTGGTAGAGCACGACGAAGAGGGTAAGTCGGTGCAAAGGCCAGTGTATTACTTGAGCGAGGTATTATCTGCCTCAAAGCAGAACTACCCACACTATCAAAAGGTGGCATATGGTGTCTATATGGTAGCTAAGAAATTAAAGCATTACTTTGAGGAGCATTCCATCAAAGTAATATGTGAAGCTCCCATATCCGAGATAATGATTAACAAAGATGCGAGTGGCAGAATTGCAAAATGGGCAACTGAACTAGCTCCTTATGCGCCACAATATGACAGAAGAGAAGCAATCAAGTCCCAGGCTGTAGCTGACTTTTTTGTGGACTGGGCCGAGGTACAATATGAACCACCGCCACCAGATCCGAACTACTGGAGGATGCATTTTGACGGGTCAAAAACAAAAACCGGGCTAGGCGCCGGAGTTGTGCTTACCTTGCCAAAGAAGGACCAACTGAAATATGTGCTACAGATCCATTTCACGACATCAAACAATGTCGCTGAGTATGAAGCACTTGTGCATCGGCTCAAAGTGGCAAAAGAGATTGGGATACGTCGGATACTATGCTTTGGCGACTCGGATTTGGTAATACAGCAAGTGTCGGGATTGTGGGACGCCCTTGATCCAAACATGGCTCTGTACAGATTTCATGTGCAGAAGATATCTGGTTACTTTGAGGGATGTGAATTTCACCATGTACCTCAGGTGGAAAATGAGGATGCCGACATGCTGTTGAAGCTCGGATCAACCCGACAAGCAATTCCACCGGGTGCAGCATTGGAACACCTCATAAAACCGTCCATCAGGCCATCCCCACGAACCGACTCAATCTATGTCCCGGAAGATACAGAATCCGGAGCTGTGCCCATGGACATTGACATGAGAGGTGTGCTTGAAACCGGGATCCTCAAGAACCCGGGGACTGCCTCGCAGGACCCGGGGACTACTCAGCGTGATCCGGTTGAAGTTATGCCGGTGGATCAGATGGAAATTGATGAGAATGTGTTCCCTATGCGAGCAATACCAGCTTGGGCACTGCCTATATTTCAATTCTTGAAAGATGGAACGTTACCCACTAAGGAGGTGTTATCCAGGCAAACTCAGAGGAGAGCAAAGGCATACACAATCATCAATTCCGAGCTATACAAATGAAGTGTGACCAATGTCCTCCAGCGATGCGTTGACCCGGAAGAAGGGCTTGACATCCTCCGAGATATACATCAGGGGGAGTGCGGGCATCATGCCTCGTCCCGAGCCTTGGTGGCAAAAGCTTTTCGGCGTGGATTCTACTGTCCAAGTGCCTTAGAACAGGCAGAAGATCTGGTGAGAAAATGCAATGGTTGTCAGAGGTATGCTACCAAGACACATATGCCTATGTCGGAACTCAAAACCATACAAATCACGTGGCCATTTGCCGTATGGTGTTTGGATATGGTTGGCCCGTTCCAACCAGCAAGGGGGAATATGACTCACATTTTGGTCATGGTGGATAAGTTTACAAAATGGATTGAAGTGAAGCCTATAAGAAAATGTGATGGAGCTAAGGCCGTAACATTTCTCAAAGACATTATCTTGAGATACGGTTATCCTCACAATATCATAACTGACAATGGTACGAATTTTGCTGAAGGAGCATTCGCGCGATTCTGCCGAGATAAGAAGATCCGGCTGGACGTTGCCTCGGTAGCCCACCCCGCATCGAACGGACAAGTGGAAAGATCCAACGGATTGGTATTATCCGGGATAAAACCTAGGCTCATTGAGTCGCTGCAAAGATCAGCGGGGTGCTGGATAGAAGAACTACCAGCAGTACTGTGGAGTTTAAGAACAACTCCGAATCGATCAGCAAGCTATACGCCATTTTTTATAGTATATGGGGCAGAAGCTGTATTACCAGCCGACATAGAGCATGATTCGCCTAGGGTCACCCAATAAACAAAAGCTGAAGTGCAAGAAGCCCGGCAAAATGATGTTGATCTGCTGGAAGAAGCGAGAGAATTGGCATTGTCCAGATCCGCCATATATCAGCAAAATCTCCGACGCT
This sequence comes from Avena insularis, assembly GCA_023614405.1. Classification (NCBI taxonomy): domain Eukaryota; kingdom Viridiplantae; phylum Streptophyta; class Magnoliopsida; order Poales; family Poaceae; genus Avena; species Avena insularis. The sequence continues at coordinate 151,194,917 of CM042690.1, forward strand.
ATCATAGCCGGAAAGTAAGCCCCCGAGTCTTCCGGGAGGGCGATCTAGTGCTCCGGTTGGTACAACATACTGCTGGCATGCATAAGTTATCTCCCCCATGGGAAGGGCCGTTCATTGTGAGCAAAGCATTGCACAATGATTCTTATTATCTTATCGATGCAAAGCCACAGGAAAAGAACAAGGCGGACAGGTCCGGCGAGGAATCTAAGCGCCCATGGAATGTAGCTCTACTTCGTCCTTTCTACACTTAGCAGAGAAGTGTATGTATCCGAGTCTTCTCATATGTCGGTATGTATGCCGACAATGAGCCTATCAATGAAATGTTGGCACCTCGAGCAGTAACTCGGGGACTGCCTTAATAATATTTGTTGTTTTTTCATTATTTATACATCAGTTGGATAAGTTGTTCTACTTAACTCGGATTAGTAGTGTGTGAGCACCAAAAACCCAACTCTTCGACTTGCTGCTGTCCAACAAGAATTGGCTTCATGGCAAGCAAGATAACAAGTTTGGAATTGTGTAGCACATGAAAAACGACTAAGGAAAAGAACTTAATCGAGCCGACGTTTGTTTTTTGGACTAAACTTGTATTTACTTTCAAATTATTATGCTGAATTATTTTGAGATAAGCCTAAAGTTTCTATGTATTGTTAAAACAATTTTTGAAGCTCGGATTCGTAAGTCGTAAAACCAAATCAAGGTAGACACGAACCGAGCCAAAAGATCGGACGAACAGGAAAATGAAACTCGGGGGCTACGCCCAAGTTGATACGGCATAAAAACTTAGTAGCAAAATATCACATGTGTACTGGATACAATTCCACCCGGCATATCGGGGATCTGATAAGTTTTCAAGTGTTTTCACTTAAGGAGCACCAGGAGGAGGAAGTTCGGCATCATCTTCGCCTTCTTCGATATCCGAGGCATCGTCCTCTCCATCCTCGTCCAAACCATCTTCAACATTCTCAACCTCTTCATCACCAGCGGCTTCCAGGAAGCTCGGTCCCTCAGTCCATTCATGAATGGGAGCATATTCAATGAGGCTATGGGCACAAGCCTGGCGCCGAGCTACCCACTCCGGGTCATTGGTCCATTTGGATCCGGTGTGAAGGCATGTCAGGAGGTTGAGATCGATCTTCTCGTACCACGTGAGTATGTGGTGAAGAACGGTGTCAGCTGCAGCACGTCCAGCAGGTCCTCCATGCCGTAGTTCTTGATGATTTCCACGCGAGATGACAGGCTGACCAACAGGTCCTCCATGTCATAGGGAATGTCTTCACCGTCAGGAGCGACGGGAGTACCCCTATCTCGGCGGAAATTGGCAACGGCGGCGCTCTCAATGGGAGTACCCTCTGGAAATTTGCCTAAAAACGAGACAAGAGAAGCAAGTAATGAAAAGACATGTGAGGTAACCCGGAGAAATATGTCGGACAAGGAAAAGGAACTTACGTAAAATGTGGCTGTGGATCCGGGTCAATTCCTGGGTACAATCATCGCGTCTTTTGCGGAGCTGCACCAGTTCAGCGTTCGCCGACTCAAGCTTAACGTCTTCCTCCTGGAGAAGTTCTCGATCCTTGGCAATTTGGAGATTGAGGCGTTCACGCTCTTCGGTGTAGTCCTGGCCAACCTTTTCAAGCTCGGTTTGGTGCTGCGCTTTCATCTTCTTCATTTCTGCTTTTAACTTGGCAATCTCGTCGTCCTTGGTTCGGAGGAGGTCAAGCTCATCGTCTTTCTTCTTGAGCTCGGCCTGATGCTTCCCTGCTTGTTCGAGAAAATGCAACATCATATCAGGCATGGGCACACTCTCTTCCAGTGATACTGAAATAGTTTTTTAACCCGACAAAGCCAAGGTATGAATGTTCGCCGAGACAAGGAGAAAAGGAGATAGAAAGCAAAGCAAGGTCGGACAAAAGTAGCTTACCCTTAATCTGATCCAGATTCTTCCTCATAAGCTTGTTCTCAGCCTCCACCCCAGCTGCGGAAACCGAATAACAGATTAGTTCGGCAGAAGAGGATGAAGGAAAACAGAAAAATGTGAAGAAGAGAACGTACCCCTTTGTGAGTGTCTAGGAGGCGCTGGAACTCAGCGTTCCGGCGGTTGGTGGTCACCTGAAAAGAGTACAAAAATTTAGCTTAAGCCTTGTGCATATTCGAAGTGTACAAGATCCGGGCCAAGTGGAACTTAACCCGGCTCTAGGTGTGTGCATATTCGAAGTGTACAAGGTCCGGGCCAAGTGGAACTTAACCCGGCTCTAGGTGTGTGCATATTCGAAGTGTACAAGATCCGGGCCAAGTGTGACTTAACCCGACTCTAGGTGTGTGCATATTCGAAGTGTACAAGATCCGGGCCAAGTGGAACTTAACCCGGCTCTAGGTGTGTGCATATTCGAAGTGTACAAGATCCGGGCCAAGTGGAACTTAACCCGGCTCTAGGTGTGTGCATATTCGAAGTGTACAAGATCCGGGCCAAGTGGAACTTAACCCGCTCTAGGTGTGTGCATATTCGAAGTGTACAAGATCCGGGCCAAGTGGAACTTAACCCGGCTCTAGGTGTGTGCATATTCAAAGTGTACAAGATCCGGGCCAAGTGGAACTTAACCCGGCTCTAGGTGTGTGCATATTAGAAGTGTACAAGATCGGGCCAAGTGGAACTTAACCCGGCTCTAGGTGTGTGCATATTCGAAGTGTACAAGATCCGGGCCAAGTGGAACTTAACCCGGCTCTAGGTGTGTGCATATTTGAAGTTGTCAAGGAGCTACGTTAGTTTTCTAAGGAGCATCCGGCCGAGTAACAAGTTACTCCCCCAGAGGCTCGGGGACTAATAGTTATATCGCTAGTGCATGCTAAGGAAAAGGTGAAGTAGCGTACCTCCATCATCCGGCCCATGAGGTTAATCGCCTTAGCGGCCGTGTTCATCTGAGCAGAGAACTCGGTGGGACCGAACTTCTCCGGGAGATCGTCGTTGTAGACGAACTCCGCCTTGTTCCAGTTGTTCATGAACTCGATCAAGGTCGGAGGATATTGCTCACCGCTGAGCATGTGGGGCGCCACCAAGCCCTTGGCATGCGCCTCCCTCCTCTCAACCTGAGCAAGGGTCGGACTGGTGTGCAGAACAAGTTGCTGCGCATTAGTTGGCTCGGCGGGGGCGTCCTTCGGTGCTAGAGGATTCTGGGAAAGCATGGACGCGAGGGTGCGTTGTCCAGACCCAACGGACGCTGCCCTGGTGGCGTCAGGGGCTTTCTTGCCTTTGAGCTGCTGAGAGGAGGAAGTGGTTGCGGCAGATTTTCCCTTAGGAGCTGCCTAGGTACTTCCTCGCCAAGACTAAGAAGACTCGGACGAGGCGGAGGAGCTTGGCGTTGGTGCTCTTGTTGTTGGTGCTGGTGCCGGAGTTGGCGCTAGTGCTGGAGTGGTTGATGGTGCTGGTGCTGGAGTTGGGGCTGGTGCTGAGGTAGTCACGGTAGTTGCTGGTTGCGGCGAAGCCGAAGTGGTGGATGTCGCTGCCTCGGCTGGGTCCATCTCCCCTGATCCGAGGTTGCCCCCCTCTTGACGAGGTGGGCTTGAACCCGGAGCAGCCGCAGAACCCTCTAGAATAGGGCTCAGCGGGCATGACTCGTCGTCACGAGGGGAGAAGGGCTAGGTCGGAGCGGTGAAGATATGCTAAATCCACTCTGGGGGACCTCCACCGCAACACTGCCGAATCAAATAATGTCAGGAGAGAAACTAAAACAGTGCAAGGAAGAATAAGTTGTAGAGGGAAAAGAGGCTTACGCATCCGAGGTCAAGGGCTCCTTGGGTTTCTGAGCCCTACGTGCTAGGGCCTTGCCTGCTGGCTTGGAGGCGGTTTTGTCTCCATACTTCTTTCGCCTTTTGGAGGGCTGAGAAGGTCCAGAGGAGGAACTTGATGCAGCTCCACGCTTCATCTTCGGCGCTACCGGAACAGGTTCACCCGTAGCAAGGGGAGGGTCCTCGTGGATCTGCCCACCGGGGTTAGCTGATGCCGGAAAAGCATAAGAAAGGGGGACAGCGTCAACAACTTCCATCACCTCAATATCCGAGTCATCCTCATCGTCGGGCCAATCTCTAATATAAGAGAGTTTACCGGTGGGTCGCTTGGTCGCGTCGGACATTGGGAGAAACATCTCCTGGTCCGGTTCTTCCTCGTCCGAGCTCTCCCGGTCAGGCGTGCATTTGAGGGTGGGGTCGGTGCCATCCTCAATAGTCTGCTGAAGGAATTGCTAAGGAGAAAAAAGACAACAAAGTTAAAAATAAAATAGCAACCGACATAAGATCTAATTCGGAGAAAGTTGGTGGCACGAAGCTTACCATTGGAGGAAGCCTATCCCGGCAATAATGCTCAATTCCCCACGTCCACTCAGAGGAGAAGTCCTTGTGGGTGGTGAAGAGCACCTTGACCTGGCGGTAGATTTCTGTGTTGCTAAGCTCGAAGGACGAGGTCCGGTTGGGGTCGCGACCCCAGCTCATGTGGCACACCTTGTGAGTGCGCTTCTGGAGAGGGGAGATCCGGTTGCGGACGAATGTGATCATGGCGTCCTCATTGTTCAACCCGAGATCCTTCAGCTCCTTGAACCATTTATTGACCTGGTAGGCCAAGACTGTGGGCTTCTTGGGGACAACGTCCCATAACTCCGGGTTAGGAGGACCCAGAGCATAGGGGTGAAGCCGGATCAAATCTTCAGTGCCTTCATTCCGAACATAAAAGAAGGTCCAGGCCCATCCTTTGCAGGAATCTAGCCCGATAACCCGGGGAAAGACAGAGAACCTTCGGGGTGAAATGGAGCAGCGCCGAACCGCGTAAGTTGTTTATCCTCCGGCTCTAGATCTATGTTCGGAATGACATTACGACGAAGGCCGAAAAACCGGATCCATAGCTCCTTCGTGGGCCATAGTCCGGCATACCCTTCGATCGTGGAGGCGAAAGCAGAAAGAGAAGTAATTGCGTTGGCAGGAAGGTGGTCCGGCTGGAGTTCATAGGTATTCAACCAATCGTGGAAAAAGTCGCTAACTGGTAAACCGAACCCCCGCTAGAAGTGTGACAAGAACACCACAAACTCACCCATATTGGGTGAGGGGGCAATTTCGGCAGAGGCAAGGCACGTGATGACTCCGACGGGAATGCGTTTGGTGCGGTAGAGCCAGTCCAGGTCGTCTTGGCAGACCCAGGACCCGGCCCACGCACCACGGTCCACCGTGGCGGTGTCTTCCTCCATCTCTTGCTCGGCGACGACGAGCTCCTCCTCTGTCATCTCCAGTTCGTTGCCCTCACTGTCGCTAGCAGCGGTGGGGGGCAGCGGCCTAGATTGACAACGACCCGTGGCGGAGGAGGTGCGTAGCGGTGGCGGCGATGTAGAGGCCTGGGGAAGCAGTGCGGCGGCGGCGCTGCTACTTGGAAGTAGTGGCGGTGGCGCTATCGTGGGGAAGACGACGAAGAAGAAGAGCTAGAGGCAGAGGGGCGCAGAAGGGGGAAAAGACCTAAGGGGTGCGCCCCTCCCCTATTTAACCACTCCCTCAAGGGGGAAGTGGGATCGTGTCAAACGGGTAAGCCACACGGTGTGGCCGTGTATTGCCCGCGTCAACCAATCGGCAGCGAGCCACACGGAAGGCCATAGGGTGTAGCTGATCCCATGACGTGACGCATTGATGTGGTTAACGAGGAGGCAGGCGTGACGTGACCCGTGCGCAGTGATAACTGACAATTACTGCGGCAGTTACTGTGGCTAGCCCTTAAAATGAGGCAACCTAATGATTAGCCTCCACGTGGGTTAGCGTACGAGAGAAGGAAAGAAGACCCGGATGAGACCGTGGTAACCCGGCTAGCAAGTGAAAACTTGGAATGTGCCAAGGGAAAGTAAAACCATGAGGTCCAAGTTAGGGTGGTAACCCGGCCGGCAAGTGAGAGCTTGGAACGTGCCAAGGGAAAGTAAATCCAAAGAATCCGAGATAAGGAGGAAACTCGGAGAAGGAGCACAAAGCTTGGTGGAATTGAACCTGTTGTGGCCTTAGCGGCTAAGGCAGCTAAGACCGCACCAGCTTCGGGGACTATTGTTGGGGGGATACCCCCAGGTAGGGTCACAGCAGGGTATAAAGGCCGAGTTAGCCGAGGTACGGCAAGTTCAAAGCGAATGCTGTCCGAGTTACCTCAAGGCAGGCTGAATCTCGGGGTAACCCGGACCAGGGGATGTCCACCTAACTGAGTCTCATCCGACTTAAGTAGTGATCCGAATAGACAAATCTAACTTGTATGCAGGGACATGTGTGACCGGGTCCTCTATGATCCGGGTAATAGCAAGCTTCTAGCAGAAGGAAGGAATCTCGCTGGCCAAAAGTAAACCCGGTACGCACTGCATGAGCGAAGCAGACTGCGGCAGGACCACCGAGGCGTGGCCGACAGAGGTGATGATGCCCGTGTCGGCTGACGCAGGCGTTGCAGAGGCTCACGTAGCCTCTGCATGGGTGACGCGGGGGAAAAGCACTTGGAATATGCCTCCACGTATGCCCTAAGGGGAGACCTAGCCACCCCTATATAAGGAGGGCTAGGGCCTATGTAGAAGGGGTTCCTCTATTCTGATTGGTTTTAGGTTCCAAGGGTCTTGTACGGGTTAACTGTTGGTGAGAGTAAGAGAGTTCCTTCTTCCTCCTCTCGCCAATACAGCTCTAGGAGCACTTGTAACCTTGGAAGTGAATCAAATACAAAGCTTCTGTGTGAGGAATCACCTTACTATCCCTCCCTGGATTCCCCTAGTGCATTTAGTCCCCACCTTTAGCCTATCCATGGCATCTGCCGTGACACCAACACGACATTATTATTTAAATGATTTAAAGTGACTAGAAATGCCTATATAGCATTATTTTGGTTCTAGTCCAAAGTCACTGCATGCAATCCTAGATATTATTACATATTCAGATATATATTATCAAATGTGATTTTTGAGAGTTGGAATCAACTCAAAAGCTATTATGCTTGATTTTAGAAAAATGTTTGAAGTTGCAAAAGTCTCTGTTTTGTTATTTTTGCTGTATGTGATCTCTAACTCCAATTGATTTAAATCTAACAGGCTTAGATAGATATTTTAATTATCTTTCTAGCAAAATTTGAATCATACATTTTGGTTAAGTGGATCTCTCTGAATTGATTTTTAAACAAGTGGACAGAATCTAGTTTAAACCTAAATAGAAAAACCTTTATTTGAATCTGTGGGCTAGCACGGGAAAAGAAATGGGCCGGCCCAGTGGCGCTCCGTGGTGCAGAGGGCAACTAACAGGGGGTCTGCATGTCAGCGACTAATCCTAAGCGAAGCGGTATAGGGCAATATCAACCGTGCGATTAGAACAAGAATCGACAGCCGACGTTAATCGTCTCCAGTGAACAGCTCCGGCGAGAACTAACCCTAACGCGACACGGTGGGGGTCTACGGTGGCTTACCAGGGCTCCAGCTAGACGTGGTGATGGGGGCGATCGAACTGGTGGACGACGGCGGTTCTAGGCGTGGTCGCGGCGGCTCCTAGGAAAACTCCTATCGACGGCGCCTCTTCTCCTCTACTGCGGCAAGCTCCGGCAAAATTCTGGCGAACGACGGCCCGCCTTGCTCTGGGGATGGGATGGAAGGATCAGTGGAGAGAGAGGAGTGAGATGGTGTGCAGAATGAGGCTGGGGGTGGCCTCTATTTATAGTTCGACGAAGCGACCCGGCGAGGGAGGTACAACGTGCATGGCTAGAGGTAGGGGACGGTGCGCGGTCTGCTGGCGGTCATCTACGGCGTAAAGGCGTGGCTATGGGCAGTGGCATTTGGTCGGGCGCGGCTGGTGCTCTACGCGGGAGAAGCAGCGTTCAACGCGGCGCACGGGGGCTGCAAGTCAAGCGACGGCGAACGGGCATGTCTGGGAGGTTCTTGGGGTCGTGGCGAAGCGGCGCGCGCGGGCTGTGGTCGAGGCGCGATGTGTGCATGCTTGTCGGGCATGGCGCTCTGGCGCGTGCTCGGCATGGCGCATACATGATGGGCGCAGCATGCTCGGGCTGGTCCACGGCCTGCAGCGCTTGGGGAAGGGACAGGGGGCGGCAGTGTGATCTCTCTTACCTCCTAGGCACGGCGGGAGAGAGCGGGGCGGTTTGCTGGGAGTGCACCATGGTCGACCGACATCATGGCGCTCGGGTGTCTCGGCACTGGAGCATACAGTGAAGGGGGCTAGTCTTAGAGGCTTTGGCTTGTGCTGGGGTGACCAGGGGACAAAGATTGAGCCAAATGGGGGGGGGACAAGACATTGATCAAAACAGTAATTGTTAGGCAAGTTATTTTTTGCTCACCAACTGTTCGACACAATGCCCGCATGAAGTTTAAATTTGAATTTTGGAAAGATTTTTGGTGGGTGTGTTGGTCATAAGCTTGATCATCTGTGGTTGCTTGGGATTGTCAAGTGGAGTTGGTTTAGTGGGTTTTTGAAAAAGTGGGATCTTCTCATATGATTTGGATTCCATTTTCAAATGCCATTTAAATTGCTTTGCTAGATGTTTTTGTAAGATTTTAAAGTAGGCCTTGGTATGTAACATCCCAAAACTTTAATCCAAGTGATCAAGATCCAAATCACCCAATTTAGGGTTAACAAATAATTAAGCATGCATATGTGTGTTGCATTAAATAAGAATTCAATTGAATTGCCATGATTGTTCGTTCTAATGGTTGTAAAATGACTCTAAGATGAATGCCACATCATCTAGATCATTCCCAAGGAAAAATCGAAGAAAAAGAAATCAAATAGAATTAATAATGGAAATGGTCACTTTTGCCATTTTAATCAACTAGGTCACTTTAGGTGTTCCTAGCACTCAAATTCCAATAGAAACAATTGTGGACCTTTGCACCCCTTGCTAGTACAAGTAAAGGTGTACCAAGGCCCACTTTGTGATCTTCCAAAAATGTTTAAACCCTAATATAAAATGACATTTGAAAATGGAATCTATCTCATATGTCTAGATCCCACTTGTTCAAAAACCACTCAAATGACTTCAACTTAACAAATCCTATCAAAAACAGATGCTTAAGCATGTGACAAACAACTCCACCAAATTTCATTTCAAAATTCAAAAATTGAATTCTTGCTGCCATTGTGTCGAACACTTGGTGAGCAGAATCCAACCTGCCTAACTAATACTGTTTTGATCAAAATTTGTCGAGCCATTTGAACCCAATTCACTTCCCTTGTCCCCCTTAACCCCAACCAGGCCATCAAAGACCTACCAAATGGCCTAGGACAACAGTGCAGCGCCACCCCGAGGCCATGGACGCCGGCCGACCGTGCCCCAGCCATAGGAGCACGCCCCTCCCTCTCTCGCCATGTCTAGGAGGAAGGCGTGGTAGCACCATCACCCCTCGCTCGAGCCCAGCGCCTGGACCACCGCCCCGCCTCACTCCCGCTGTTAGCGCACGCAAGAGCGCCGACCCCGACAGCGCGCCATAAGCCGCCCCTCGACCACAGCCCACGTGCGCCGCTCTGCCTTGACCACCTCACCCCGCCAGACACGCCCTTACCCCGCCGCGCGACCCACAGCACCGGGAACCACGTCGAGCACCGCCTCTGTCACTCAGAGCGCAAGACGCTCCCGACCGTAATCCACCGCCCCTAGCATCGCCATTAAGCCCTAGCTGACCACTAGGGAACCTTCCACCATCCGCCTACCTCGCCCACGCCGATAGCACCCGGTGTCGTCGTCACCGGCGAGCTCCGCCCATGCTTCTCTGCCGCCTCGTCGAGCCTATATAAGGGAGCCTCCCCAGCACCATTTCTTCACACTCCCACACTCCCCTCTCTCCACTGGTCCTTCCCCACCTCTCACCGGAGCTGCTCGAGTAGCGAGCCACCGGAATTTCGTCGGAGATAGCCGCAGCAGAGGAGAAGTCCCCGTCGATTTGGTCCACCCCCGGAGCTGCCGCGACTTTGCCTGAGCCCGCCGTCGTCTCCTCGTTCATTTTCCCGCCTCGCCACACTCGCTGGAGCCCTGGTATGCCCTCACTGCACCCCCACTGAGCCGTTAGGGTTCCACCTCGCCGGTGACAGGTCCGTCGTCGATGATAAGCCCGAGCCGTAGATTCTAGTTCTAATCCTATGGTCCACATTGCCCCGTACCGCATCGTGTTTAATGGGCCAGTGACAGGCGGGACCCACCTGTCAGCAGTCCTCAGTGCCGCGGAGTGAGACTGGGCTGGCTCATTAGTGTTCCCGCGCAACCCACCAGATTCAAATAAACCTTTTTCTTTTTAGAAGTAAACTTAGTTCTGTCCCTTAGTTCAAAAATCAATTCAGGGAGTTTTACAAATCCAAATTGAGTGATTCCAATTTTCTTCGAAATGTAATAAAAATATCTATCCAAGCCCGTTGGATTTAAATCATTTATAGTTAGAGATATCTCCTAGAAAAAATAACAAGATAGAAGCTTTTTCACATTCAAACATTTTTCTAAAATCAACCATAATAGCTTTTGAGTTGTTTCCAACTCTCAAAAATCACATTTAACCATACCTATCTGAATATGTAATAATATTAAGGTTTACATGCAGTGACTTTGGACTAGTACCAAAATAGTGCTATATAGGCATTTCTAGTCACTTTAAATCATTAAATATTAAACTTAAACTTATTAAAAATGTGATCCAACCTTTAAATCACATTCCCATGCATTAGAATATGCGGTGATGACATGTGTCCACATGATCCCATATTTTAATTGGAGAATATTAAATCTTAGTTAATTTCAATGAGTAGAAATTACTTTTCTCAAATAAAATAAATGAAACTAGTTCATTAAATCTTGTGATGTTTGTGATGATACTAGATCATCAAATGTGTGCCTTAGAGTGCTAAGTAGACTAGTTAAGTATTTTTTGGTGATTGTGTATTCCGTATGTATTTATAGACGATAGTACCGACCAAGTCTACGAGGAGGAGGAGTTCTACCCCGAAAGAAGAGGAGAATTTCAACCACTGCACCAACCAAGGCAAGCTATTATTGGCAAGCTAACCCTTGCAAGCTAGATAACCTAAGGAAATGCATTAGTCATACTTTGGTTATACCATTTGACTTATACCTACTCCAAGTTTTATTTACAAGCTTTACTTTCTTTTACTTTACCAAAGTTTCTTACTTGTTTATAGATAGCTTAAAGAGTATAAAACTTGACCTATCTAGTTAGACTTATATGTCATTCTATGGCATGAGATTGATATTAGCATCCCACATTAGTGAACACTCTTAACTTAGTAGTTTAGAGCTAAACCAAAATTGATCACTCTAGACGAGAATACTTGGTAAAAATGACTTGTGAAAACCTTGGAATGATGAGTCATTCTATTGAGATGTTTTGACATGTATTGAGAAACACAAATGGTTTATGATGATGAAAATGTTAAGGCATGACCCTTAGCCCCTTTTATAAAAGTTGATCATTGGGTTCGGATGCGATACCATTCCAATTTTACCGTACAACCACAATACCTGAATTGGGTAAGGCGTAGCCGGAAGTTTATATGCATTAGTATTAGTTCCCTCATGGGAGAGGTTTGAGCTAAGGATATCTCTCAATGTTGTCCACCTATGCAGTGCCCAGGATGGCAGATGGCCATGGCTGGGAGGCCAAGCTCATAGGAGAGGTGCTTATACTAGAGTGTGTAAAGGAAAGATTATGTTTGATTATCTGCATACTAAGTATGATGATTCAGGGTTATCCCTGACAGATGTATCGAATTTTGTGGTGAAAGTGTACCACCTCTGCAAAGTGTTGATGACCCACAAGTATAGGGGGTGTATCGCAGTATTTTCGATAAGTAAGAGTGTCGAACCCAATGAGGAGCAGAACGTGCTGGCTAGTGGTATGGATCAAGTATTCTCTACAAATACTTAGCAAATGGATTTTTAGGGGTTTTTTTTAAAGCAAGTAAACAAAGTACGAGTAAATAAAAGACAGTAGGAATAAATGTAGCAAGTGGCCCAATCCTTTATGCAGCAAAGGACAAGCCGGTTGTATTACTTAAGATGACCAAACGTTCTCGAGGACACATGGGAAGACTGTCAAGTGCTTTCGCTTCATATAGTTGATTAATATTCTTTAGCTTACTAAGTGTTGTGTGGGTGAACCAGTGCTAATGTACCGACCTTTCTAGGACTAATACATACTTGTGATTATACCCCTTGAAAACATCCGTAAGTAAAAGAAAGTAATTAAGGTAGAAACCTAACCACAGCTTTAAACTCTAAGACCCTTACGCCCCTTGTGCAATGGTTTCCTAACGGGGGTTCAGGTTTCTGCCACTCCGGCAACCCCTACGATTAGTAGGCAAATACACAATGCATTAACCTAGGCCCATGTAGGTGAAGTGTCATGTAGTCGATGTTCACATGACACCACTAGAAGATGTACACAACAACTTAAATATCAAACTACTGAATCTTTCTCAACACAACTCCACTACTAACAACATGACTTCTCCCATGTCCTCAAGAACAAAACGAACTACTCACAAGGCATCATATGGATCATGATCAGAGATGCAATAATGATGTAAAACAATCTGAACATAAACAATAATTCAACGGTTCACTCAATAGCATCAACTACAAAGAGTAATCAACACCGGGAAAGTTTCCCCTATGAACTATGCAAGATTCAACGCAATTGTTACAGCAATATGGAGATGGTGGTGAGGGTGCTGATGGTGATGATGATGGTGATGATGATGATCCTGATAAAGTCCAGCTTGATGGTGGTGTTGATGGCGACGATCTCCCCTCTCCGGGAAGGAATTCCCGTGGCAGAAATCTGTCTGCCAGAGAGATCTTTCTCTCTTGGTGTTTTCTGCCCCATAGAGGCGGCGGAATCTTTCTGTGGTCGCTCCCCGAGTCTTCGGGTTTCGGGCGGATAATATACGCCAGAGGGGAGTGCCTGGGGTGGACAAGGGTGGCCACACCACTTGGTGGTGCGACCTAGGCTGGCCCGCGCTAGGGGGTGGTGTGGGCCCCCTGTGGCCCATCTCCAGCCCCCCTTCTGGCTTCCTTCGTCGTCTGGAAAAATAGGATTTTCCGTATATTTTCCCGGATTTTTTGATCTTCGCGAATTTTGCCTCCAAATAGCACCTTTTCCATCAGAATCCTGACTGCAGCGGTCCATTCTCCAAAAGTCATCAACCATGCAAAAACAGATGAAATAACATAAGTATCACCTCTCAATACGAAATATATCAATGAATAACAGTGAATTATGACATAGAATAGTGATGCAAAATGGACGTATCAACTCCCCCCGAGCTTAGACTTCGCTTGTCCCCAAGCGAAACTGAGCTCAATAAACATGACCTCAGGTTTATGGAGTGAAGAGTCGATAAAAGAATATGGACAAGAAGCATCACATTCATCAATACATAGATCATAATAGAAGACAACTCACTATTATATAACTCAACTTGCAATGAGTAAAGGAAACACAATAAAGATACATAAAGTAAATCATAATTGGTAATGGCAAACTTAGCTCTTGGTCGAAGAATAGTTGATAATTTGCTGGAGTTCACAAATAACTAGTTTTCAATGAAAGCTTTCAAAGTAGTGAACATAAGGATTAGAGCAATGTGCAAAACAAGGAACAAAAGCAACATGATTGAATAAATCATCTTATGAATGAATGCAACACAACAACTCAAAATACTTGCTGAGATAGAAGGGAGTAGGTTTACTGACTCAACTACAGAGTAAAAGAAAGGCCCTTGATAGAGGGAAGCAGGGATTGCAAGTCTCATAAAGAGCTCCCAAAAATTATGATACTTACTAGCTTTCAGCTCTCATTGCCCTATCATAGGCATCTTTAGGTGATTAAGGTTAAAGTGATCAAATATGAGGATATGCATTGACAAGTTGTAAATTGAGAACCTCTTGTCCCTTGAATACGAGGGCCGCTCCTCATGCTACTCAAGTTTAGTCACCCGTAAGTTCTTGTCATCGTAAGCATATGTGTATCATAGAGAATCCCCATATCAACAATCTTCATATCAAAAGGGGTACCCCTTGCCTGATGATACGAAAGAATCCCCATATCAAAATGACAAGGCAAGAAGACAACAAGCATCTCAACAATCTTCTTATTTACCATGGGAATATGGTGCTTTTTTCGCTCTCTTTCCTCTTTTCATAATCTTTTTTTTCTTTTTCTCTTTTTCTCAATCTCTATCTCATTTTTTATAAGAAGAATGCTTCATAGCTGCTCGTTATGGTTACGCTGCAGGTTTCCACCATGTTAGCATGGATTAGACCAACGGCCCAGGCGTTTCTCTAACACATATAAATAACTCAATGGACTTACAAGTCCCCTTTCATTTCACACCGACGACATCCATAGACAAAAGAACATGATATCAACTAGGTACAAAGTACAGTGCAATGTTGAAAGCGTTCCCCATGACAACATGGTTCTGCTAATTCACAACTTACAAAGCGCAAGCATATACGCAACATAGGTGAGCACAATGGTTCAAGTTTATTAAGTGCAAGAAAGGAAAGTGTGCCATCAAGTTCGTGAGAGCTTTAATCACTAATTTTCACATAACAAGTTTAATTTGGGAGGTAGATAAAACAAGAATTTACTTGGAATAATAATAATGCTAATAGGTAGCTATGGTGGACACAAATGGCAAAGGTTTTGGTTTAAAGGAGTGGATGAAGGAGAAGAATTCCCTCTCAGTACAGGTTTTTGGCTAGAAAGGTTGGGTAGAAAGTACAAGAGTTGAAGGAAACAAACAAACATACAAGTGATAAAGACAAACATGCAATCTTCCTTGGAAGCACAAAAGATCTTAACTAGAGAATACTAGACTTATGAGAAAATCAAGAAAGAAAGCCGATGAAATTATTTTTCTTTAGAGTACTTTTGTCCTTTTCATTCAACTCTTCAAAAATAGTTTTGCTACTGACCAAGCCAGGTTTGCCAAAACTAACTAAATTAACTCAATGATCCTAAAGTGATACCAATACTAACGACAAGATCAATCATATAACCACGAACTGAAAACTAATATAAGCTATGAAAAAGAGTGAATGATAGAACTTCTCATTAATATTCCATAACGACAACTCACACCAAAGGACGCATATCTAACGAGAGAGGGGACACTTCCATAATGCAAACCATCCTACATAATAACTTCTCTATTCATGATATGACTCTACTAATAAGGTAAAAAGATAGAAGATAGTGATGTGATACCGCGGCACTCCCCCACGCTTGGAGCAAACCAAGGGGATGCCAAACCTGATGACGAATTACTCCTTCGGTGGTGATGGTAATATTTTCTTAGTTGACGTGAGGAAATCTTCCAGCATCTTGCGAAGCCTATTATTCTCCCATTGAAGCATGTCCACCTTCCTCCTCAAGTATCGGTACTTATTGCAGAACTCCTTAGTGACTCGTAGGGCTTCCGTTGATGCAGGGCAAGTAACTAAAGGTACCAGCCCCTGCTTGGGGTCTTGGAGATCTGTCTCCATAGGCTCCTTTCTCTTATCCTTGGCGGACACCATTGTGCTCCCAAGCTTTCAAAGATAGTTCCTGGTAGAAACAGATCGAAACAAAAACACAACGAAAACACGATATAGGAACCTCGGGAGATCCGGGGGATTATATATTACGAAGTTTCATGACGAAAGAAAGGTACTTGCAGAAAACGAGTCGGAGGCGGAGTCCGGGGTGGACTCACCACCTGGTGGTGGGGCTAGGGAGGTCCTGCGCCACAGGGTGGTGTGAGCCACCCTGGCTCCTTTTCCGTCCCTTTTTCGCTTCGTAGCTTTCCTTATTGACTAAAAACTGCAAAAATATAGTTGGATAGTATTTTCGCGGAACTTTTCTTACTAGAACTGTTACCTATTTGGAAACAGACTCTGCAGGTCTCTGAATTTGGTATCTAGTGGATCTTTTCAGAGTCATTACTTTAATAACATCAATATCTTCATCTTTATACTCTTATTACTTGAGTCATAAAACCTTTCTCTTCCTTATTACACCATTATCTCCACTTCCTAGAAATTTCTTTCACACAAAACTCCACACAGTTCTCATTAGCAACATTACTATATATAAAGTGATAAAACCTTTTGTGTCCAACTTCAACTGAAAACCATCAAAACATAATCTACTGTAGCAACTCCTTCTGAAAACCCAAAAAGAATTCGAAAAGGAAATCGATTAAAGAAGCAAATGCAGGAGTGGCAAAATCTGTCAAAACAGACCAGCAGGTAAAGATCAATTGTTTCGAAAATCTTCTGTTGCTCAAATGAAAAAGTGCAAAACTAACTAAAGTTAAATAACAACCTAGGTCAGAAGCACAAAAAATTACAGCTCAATCCGACATACGGAGATCTCTCGCGAATTTTTACGGTGAAGCACAAAAATCTGTTTCGGTACAACAACTTCCCCAAATCTTACTTCTCTCTCATTAGAGGTTGATCTTGACACAAAAACCAAACAAAACGGATAAGGAGCGGTTATTACCTAAGTAATAACTTCCATGACTCAAAGAAACAAAAACAAACCGAAAGAAAAAATAAATTGGGTTGTCTCCCAAAAAGCTCTTTCTTTATAGCCATTAACATGGGCATGATCATTTTGAAGATGCTCACATAGGAATATGAATTGAAGTGAAAGAGAGCATTAAGAAGCAAAAATACATGCATTTAAGTCTAACCCACTTCCTATGCAAGGGAATTTTGTAAACAAACAAGTTGTCGAAACCAGAGGTTACAAGCATAGGAAGGCAAAAGAAGTGCAACATAAAAACTTTCAGCATAAAACAAGGAAACTTGATATTATTGAGATACATAAGAACACTTTTCCCTCTCTCATAATAACTTTGATTATCATGCATAAACTTAACAATATAACTATCACAAGGGCCATCATAGAAATGATTTCTTATTCTAATGGAAAAAAAAGGAATACTAGCTCTCATAACATTACTTTGTGGAACAATATTAGAGGTATCCTTACAAAGGATAGTGTGTCCCTCTTCTACACATTTAGTGACAAAGTCTTTCACATTTCTATTATAGGTTCATCAACCATTTGTTTATCAGGTTCAATAGCTTCATTCATACTTTCATCAACCATACTAGCTATCATAGAATGTTCCTTTATCTTAACTGGGAAAGGCATTTTCTCAATATAAGGTTCAAGTAAAACATGGTTAGCAGTATAAACTTCAGTATTTCTTGCAGGAACACTCTTAGCAACATCTTTATAAGGTTCATGATAATTATTCCACTTCTTTTTAGGCACTTCAATGTAGGAAGCAAAATCCTTAAAATAAGAAGCAATAGCTTGAGAGTCTAGACCATAAGCATTTTTAATATTTTGAAAGTCATCAGTTCCCATAAAAGATCAATGCATTCATAATCATAATTTATACCTGACTTTCTACCTTTGTCATTCTCCCAAGCTTCAGCATTGTCTTGAATACGGTCCAGAAGATCCCATTTAGCTTCTTCTTCCATGCGAGTGAATGATCCAGCACAAGAAGCATCCAATAAATCCTTATCATGAAGAGAAAGCCTTGCATAAAAGTTAATGATAATAATATTGTTGGGGAGCTCATGAATGGGACATTTGAGCATTAGTAACTTCAATCTCCCCCAAGATTGAGCTGTACTCTCTCCACCAAGAGGCCAAAAGTTGTATATTACATTCCAATCTTTATGAATCTCACTAGGAGGATAAAACTTTGAATAAAAGAGAGGCACTATTTCCTCCCATTCTAGAGCTTGACCATTCTTCAGCAGCTTATACCATTCCTCAGCTCTTCCTTTCAGCGATAATGAGAATAACTTCTTCTTAACTTGATCTGTAGTAATACCTGCACACTTGAACAACCTGCATAATTCATGTATAAAGAGCAAATGATTACCGGGATGGATAGTTCCATCCCCAATATAGTAGTTATCCATAACACGATCAATAATTCTTGTAGGTATTTTGAAGCATCATTCTCAGCAGGAGGTGGTTCATCTACTACCTTAGCAGTGGTACTAGAATTACCAAATAAGAAACTCAACGAATTATCCATAACGAAAGTAAAGCAACTAGCAGAAGTAAACAATACTCACAGTAGAAGTTTCCTTTACCGGTTCCACTCTCCAATAGCGCTTCACTCCCTGGAAATGGCGCCAGAAAATAGTCTTGATGACCCACAAGTATAGGGGGTGTATCGAAGTATTTTCGATAAGTAAGAGTGTCGAACCCAACGAGGAGCAGAAGGTGCTGGCTAGTGGTATGGATCAGGAATTCTCTGCAAATACTTAGCAAACGGATTTTTAGGGGTTTTGATAAAGCAAGTAAACAAAGTACGAGTAAATAAAAGACAGTAGGAATAAATGCAGCAAGTGGCCCAATCCTTTATGCAGCAAAGGACAAGCCGGTTATATTACTTAAGATGACCAAACATTCTCGAGGACACATGGGAAGATTGTCAAGTGCTAATGTTGATTAATCTTCTTTAGCTTGCTACATGTTGTGTGGGTGAACCTGTGCTAATGTACCGACCTTCCTAGGACTAATACATACTTGTGATTATACCCCTTGCAAACATCCGTAAGTACAAGAAAGTAATTAAGGCAGAAACCTAACCACAGCTTTAAACTCTAAGACCCTTACGTCCCTTGTGCAATGGTTTCCTAACGGGGGTTCAGGTTTCTGTCACTCCGGCAACCCCTACGATTAGTAGCCAAATACACAATGCATTCCCCTAGGACCATATAGGTGAAGCTTCATGTAGTCGATGTTCACATGACACCACTAGAAGAAGTACACCACAACTTAAATATCAAACTATTGAATCTTTCTGAACACAACTCCACTACTAACAACATGACTTCTCCCATGTCCTCAAGAATAAAACGAACTACTCACAAGACAACATATGGATCATGATCAGAGATGGAATAATGATGTATAACAATCTGAACATAAACAATAATTCAACGGTTCACTCAATAGCATCAACTACAAAGAGTAATCAACATCGGGAAAGTTTCCCCTATGAACTATGCAAGATTCAACGCAATTGTTACAGCAATATGGAGATGGTGGTGAGGGTGCTGATGGTGATGATGATGCTGCTGCTGATCATGATGATCCCGATGAAGTCCAGCTTGATGGTGGTGTTGATGGCGACGATCTCCCCTCTCCGGGAAGGAATTCCCCCGGCAGAAATTTGTCTGCCGGAGAGATCTTTCTCTCTCGGTGTTTTTCGCCCCGCAGAGGCGGCGGAATCTTTCTGTGGTTGCTCCCTGAGTCTTAGGGTTTCGGCGGATAATATATGCCAGAGGGGAGTGCCAGGGGTGGACCAGGGTGGCCACACCACCTGGTGGTGCGGCCTAGGCTGGCCCGCGCCAGGGGGTGGTGTGGCCCCCCTATGGCCCATCTCTAGCCCCCCTTCTGGCTTCCTTCGTCTTCTGGAAAAATAGGATTTTCCGTATATTTTCCCGGATTTTCTGATCTTCACGAATTTTGCCTCCAAACAACACCTTTTGCATCAGAATCTTGACTGCAGCGATTCATGCTCCAAAAGTCATCAACCATGCAAAAACAGATGAAATAACATAAGTATCACCTCTCAATACGAAATATATCAATGAATAACAGTGAATTATGACATAGAATAGTGATGCAAAATGGATGTATCAGGTGTCAAACTATTCGAATAGCCACGTCCCCGGTTATGGACAGTTGGAGTGGCCATACTGTTCTGTTGTTAGATGTTTTCAAAATGACTTATGAAATGAATTGTGACATGACTTGGCCACAACATGGTTGTGACTATGACAGTTAAGTTCCCACTTAGGTGATTTTAAACCTTATTTTATCTTTCTTTGTTTCTGAACTCAGCTTAGGTTCCAAACTTAACTCTACAAATAAACTTAGAACTTAGCATTCCTACTAGAACTACCTTAATTGTTAGTGATATTTTGCGAGTACTTAAAGAGTACTCATGGCTTCGTCCCTGGCTATTCCTATGGCCAGACTATGAGGAGGACTACCCTGAAGGAGGACAGCAGGATGGCTATGACAACTAGGATCATCTCCCATCGTCAGCATTGCCTGTGACACTGAATATGGAGCCCACCGCTACGCTATTTATTCCGCTACTTGTTTGTACTAAGACTGGATCATGAGATCCTTTATTTGTGTAAGACCTTATTATGGTTTGTAATGTATGATGTACTGTGATATCCAATCTGTTATGTCTCGCAAAACTGGTAAATCCTGGGATTGCGATGTATGGCATAACCGGCATCTGGGATTAAAAATCCGGGTGTTAACAAGTTGGTATCCGAGCCACCCTGACCATAGGAGACCCTAGTTAGAATGGACGTCCGTACAAAAACTTAGTTTCAAAACCAAAGTGAGTATTTGTGAAAATCTATTTCCTCTCTTACCCTTGGGATTCTTTCTCTCAAATTTTTTTTGCATGTTCCTCAAATATTCTTACATTACTACATAAAATTTTGACACACTTGATCACTTCACTAATTTCTCATCCTAAATTCTTATAAATGGAAGTTTAGTACAGCAAGTTCTACCAGTTGGGCAATGGAGGCCAACTGATCTTCGAGAGGGATCTAGATACATTGTATGAGTACTTGGAGCGCCCCAATCCGGAATTCTTTGGAGCTCAACTCAATGGTCCCCCAGGATGAGATTTACAATGGCTAGTAGTTGCTGATCTTCGAGGCAAGTTAGAAGCACCAATGTCCGAGAAGATTCAGTTCTCCATAAGAGAGAATAACTGACTAGATGTATTAGCCAAGGCAATGCACGAAGCTCTCGCTCGTCTCTGCACACAGAATGTCAACCTGATCCAAGGAACCCGCTTTACTCACTATGCAAGGTGTGATTCTATGGGAATGCCACTAGAGATGCCAAGTCACCCGGAGTTGAAGCGTCAAGTGGAGAACCTCGACTTCCTACTGTACGATGGACAGAAGGAATTGGACAATGCTCGAGAGTTCTCCAACCACAACCTTGCCATTGCCGCCAGAAGGCCCAGACTTTCTCACTGCTCGTCAAGGATCGTCAGTCTCTTCGCCGTCAACGTGCAAAGAAGGATCGCACCATCGACCGTCTTCGCAAGAAGGTGGCCGACCTCGAGAAGACCATCAAGGAGCAAGAAGCTCAGCTTGCAGCAAAAGAAGAAGAAGAGGAAGGTGAATACATCCAGGGGGATATTCACTCATACCTCAGCAATGATGATGACTATCTGGAGGATGATGCCATGGACTTCTACACCGACGAGGATGACTCAAACTTCATCGACGATGAGTAGATGCACTAGAGCACTATCGTAGGAGTGAGAAGTATCGGTCCCATTATATCGTAGATGTGGTTCTTAAAACCATCTGTTTTCCTTTCATGTTGTGGTGTGTGTGTGTGTGTTTGTATCGTGTGCTTTGCTTGAATGAATGAAAAGAAGTTAGTTGCAAAACCTGAGTCAAACTCAAAGTTTTAGCTTGAAACCAAAACCATGAACCTTAGAACTTTCCCACTTACCCCTTTATCTACCTAAATCTTCAGATGACTCGTGGAAACCAAGGAGGGAGTATCTCATCGCAAGACCCAATGCTGCAGATTCTGCAGACACTCATTGCAGACCGTGAAGCTAGTAGGGTAGAGCACCAAGCAAATGGAGCCACCCTGCAGCAGATCGCCCATATGGCTCACAACAATCAGAACCATGGAAATCAGGATCATCATGGATCCAAACTCAAAAACTTCCAGAATACCAATCCCCCAATCTTTAGCAAGTCTGAAGACCCACTGGATGCAGATGATTGGTTACAGACCATGGAGAACAACTTAGAAGTCGCAGGAGTGGATGCAAACGAGAAAGTTCTGTTTGGCACCCACTATTTGGCCGGAGATGCAAGAGCATGGTGGAACAACACCCGCACGATGAACCATGGTCAAGTGATGACATGGGAAGCCTTCAAATTCAAGTTCAGCCGCACCCACGTGCCGCAGGGTCTAGTCACTAGAATGAGAGATGAATTCAGAGAGTTAAAGCAAGGCAGAATGACTGTAGTGGAGTACCGTGATAGATTTTAGTCCCTCGCCAGGTATGCACCAGATGAGATCAACACAGAGGCCAAGAAGAAGGAGAGATTCCTGAACGGACTGCATGATGAGATGCAGACTGTACTCGTCAACATCTATTTCGAGGATCTTGAAGAGCTAGTCGACTCTGCCATTCAGATGGAAGGGAAGATTAATCAAGCAAACGACAACCGCAAACGTCGGATGATGCACCAAGTTGGATCCAGCAGTCACCAGAAATACCGTCCCAACCCGTCTGCCGGATATGCACCATGGAACAATCGACCCCAATGTCTCGCCTAAGCTACCCCAACCGTAGCGGAGGAAATGTGAAGGCCGGAGGAAACAACAACCACCCCGGCAACTCCAGCAATTTCAACCTTGCACCTCCCAAGCACAGCAACAACAACAACAACACTGCACCCAGAACTGGAAGCAATGTTGTGCCCGTGGCAGCAAAAGACAAGTCTCAGATTACTTGTTTCGAGTCTGGAGTGAAGAGTCACTACTCCAATGAGTGTCCCAAGAAGATTGCCGCCACTGCTAATGTGAATGCGCCAGCTCAACAACAGCGTCGTGTTCAACCAGGAAGAAGATTCGCCCTAGGGAACCCTCACAACCGCAACGGCTGTCTCTTCCACATGAACGCCGAAGAAGCCCAAGAAGCGCCAGATGTAGTGCTGGGTATGTTTTCTGTCAACTCAGTTTTAGCCAGAGTGTTGTTTGATTCTGGAGCATCGCACTCATTTGTCACCGAAGAATTTTCATGCACTAGTAAGATTCACTGAACCAACTTGAAGCATGTCATGATAGTTCAAATACCTGCTTCAACTACAAAAGCTAGAAAAAATTGCAAAGCTATACCTATGATAATACATGGGATAAACTTTTATGCCAATCTAATTGTACACGGAACCAAAGGTTTGGAAGTAGTACTAGGAATGGACTGGATGTCAAAGCATAAAGGATTGATTGACTGTGCCAAGAAAGCCATCACAATGACCAGTAGCTCTGGAGTATCAGTAGAGCATATATCTGAAACCTTGCCCCGTCAATTCAAGTGCAACAAGAGTCTAGCCCTACCCACCATAGACTAAGTCAGAGTAGTCTGTGAATACCTCGACGTATTCCCAGATGAATTGCTCCGTATGCCCTCGAATCGGGATATTGAGTTCATTATCGAACTAATCCCCGGAACCGGTCCCATAGCTCAGAGACCCTATAACATGAACCCCTTAGAGTTAGTGGAACTGAAGAAGCAGTTGGATGCTCTGCTGGAGAAAGGCTTGATTCAACCAAGCGCATCGCCATGGAGATCGCCTGTGTTATTCATCGACAAGAAAGATGGAGGCAACCGTTTGTGCACAGATTACAGGAAGTTGAATGACGTCACAATCAAGAACAAGTACCCATTGCCAAAGATAGAGGATCTATTTGATTAGTTGACTGGTGCCAGTGTGTTCTCTAAGATCGATCTTAGGACTGGTTATCACCAACTTAAGATTCATGCAACGGATATTCCAAAGACCGCCTTTACCACCCGATATGGATTATACGAGTATAAAATCATGTCTTTTGGATTAGCCAATGCTCTCGCTTATTTCATTAATCTCATGAATAAGATCTTTATGAATTTTCTAGATAAGTTTGTTGTTGTGTTTATCGACGATATCCTTATCTACTCCAAGTCAGAAGAAGAGCATGAGCAACATCTGAGAATCATCCTTGAAACCCTTAGAGAGCATCAGTTGTATGCCAAGTTCAGCAAATGTGAGTTTTGGCTGTGACATGGGTATACCCTGCAGGTACTCGAGCTTGGTATACGGTCCAAATACATACAGGCCCACGGTGTCACCAAGGCCCGGATGGAGGGACTCGAGTAACCTACGGACTCTCGATTGCTTGAAGGACAAGAAGAAGCTAAAGATAGAAAGTTTGAAGGGGAAAACCCTAACTTGTAACCGACTCGACCTGCTACCTAAGACCTGGCCTATCTATATAAAGGCTAGGAGGGGGCAGCGAGGAGAACACACGCAACCCTAGTTTCCACAACCCTTGCCAGATTGCATCTGCGCACCATTGTAACTTTCGACTACTTCGATAATTCCACGAGCAGACTAGCAGGAGTAGGGACATCTACGAGGCCTAAACCTGGGTAAATCCTTTGTCCCCTATGTGCTTGTTTGCTAGCCGATAGATGTCTCCAGCGCTCCCTCCTTCACCAAAACCCAAGTCTATAACAATGGGCATTGACGAGTTAAACCCTCGTCAATTGGCGCCGTCTGTGGGAATTGGCAGTGCTGATGTTGTGGCTTCTTCGGCCCCATCAAACGCGATCTACAACTCTGCAATAGCGGAGATTCGCCAGCTTTTCAGCGCCTTCGACTTCACCGTCCACACGCCGGCTACTCGCCCGGCCTTCGAGTCCGTGGGCGACGGAATCAGCCTGGCGATTGGGAGCTTCCACTTCCAGGTTGGTCAGATGGGCACGCTTCGCATGCCCGATCAGCCGACGACACCGGCGATTTCCCCAGCATCATAGTTCCCTCCATCGATCGGCACCCTCAGCGAGCTCAATGCTCTGGCGGTAGTTGGGAACATGGTCTGACGGCGATCGCGACTCGATCTGGCGATCGGCCCGCGAAGATGGAACCTACGGTTCTGGATCTCAAAGTTGTGGAAGCAACAACTTCCCAAATCACTTCATGTGCACCATCATCAACGCAGGCGACACCTCTGCCAATCGCGGCAACGGTGGTAACACCGGCAACGGCACCAACCCGCCCAACGCCGCCAACGGCAGCAACGGCGGCAATGGAGGAGCAGTCGAACCCCCCAGCATAATCAACGAGCAAACCGGCGAACGCGTCATGATCAGGCTCAACAAGCAAGAGTGGGAACGCTGCCGCGAAGCCCTACGAGGTTCACCTCTACCCTTCGGGTCCCCTCAGGAACTACTGATGGGTTACCACTGGCTACTAAAAGAGGAATTCAAGCGCCAGAAACAGGCCGCAGTGACAGCGGCCACCATGTACCTTCTCAATAACCAGCCACCGGCTGGAGATCCCTGAACGGCCATGCACCAATCTACGATCGCGGGCCTGGGGCTAATCGAGGCCGCCCTCGACAAGGAACCGGTACCAGACCCAAAAAAGGGCAAAGCGTTAGCAAAGCGCTGCTCCTCGCCCTCGTCCAGCGATGACAGTCATGACCTGTCCTGGCGCCGCCGCTCACGGCGACACGATCGCGACTATGATGCACGCGATTAACTCACCCAGCGCAAGATCGACAAGTCAAGGGCACGACGTGCTCGATCGACTGACTCAGAAGAAGAAGACGGGGAGCTCTGCGGTGCCAGATGCTTCAGCAGATCCATCAGGCAAAAGCGAATGCCTAAAGGGTTCAAACTCCCATCAGAGAACCCGAAATTTGACGGTTTGCAGGACCCCAAGATCTGGCTGGAGGATCACATCTCCTCCGTCAGGCTACATGGAGGCAGTCAAAGTACTGCCATGCAATGCTTGCAGCTATAGCTGCAGGGCGCCACCTGGGCATGGCTCAATAACCTCCCACGTGGATCCATTCGCAGCTGGGATGAGCTGGTCTACAGCTTCGTGCGCAACTTTAAGGGCACGTACAAACGCCCTGCCTCAATCGAAGAACTAAGATGCTGCCAGCAAAGATCTGGCGAATTGCTGCGCTCTTACATCCAAAGGTGGTCCATCATCAAGAACTCCGCGGAGAACATCTCGGAAGACCGCGCGATTGATGCATTCAACGGTGGTGTCCGCCGCATGGAACTCAGGGAGGAGCTAGGCCGCTCAAAGCTCCAGACCATCGACCACCTGATGGAGATCGCGAATCGATGGGCTGATGGAGAAGATTCGGTGAAGAATCACGTTCACTCTAACGAAGAGGCAGAACTCGAACAAAGACGCGACCGCCGGAGCAAGCGTCGCATGCGCGTCTACGATGATCGCGATGACGTAAACATGGTCGCAGCCGGCTACACCGATAGACGCGACGATAACCGCAACAACGGATACCGCAGCGGCGCATACCACGACTTCGGGAAAACCACGCAAGTGTGGGAACGCCGCACTCGCGATGAAGCACCCGCGACCTCCATCTAGGAAAAACTGTCCGGGCCATGCACGGTACACTTTTACATCAACAAGCATGATGGCAAGAGAAAGTCCAGCCACCTCCTCAAGGACTGCCACGAGTTCCATAAGCTACATGAGGGATTGGTTCGGATGAACTGCAGTGTAGTCGAAAGAGGCTACAGAGCCGCTCCAGGCGCCGTGGCACATGGCGCACCACCACCACCATCTAGGCCACCCCCGAACGGAGCTGCACCGGACCAGCACCACGGAGGCGAACCATACCCACGGGCCATGGGTACCATGATGATCCAAAAGGGACGCCCCTCCAATAGGGTGCAGAAGGCCATCACTCGCCAAGTCAACTTGGCCATGCACTCGCCACCATCCACCACTGAGTACCTCAGTGGTAGTGAGTCATGCATTACCTTCGACAAACGCGACAACCCGCCTCAAGTACCTCTCCCAGGTCATTGCCCCCTCGTACTCGAGGCGCAAATTGGATGCTTCGACATGAGTCGCGTCTTCATGGATGGCGGAAGCGGTATCAACCTCATATTTGCGAGTACCTTGCGAGCAATGAGGATCCCTCTAACCTTCTTAGAGGCATCGAACACAACGTTCCACGACATCGTCCTAGGAAAAGGCATATACCCCTGGGTAAAATCAACCTCGACGTCATATTCGGCACGCCGAAGAACTTCCGGCGCGAGCGCATCGACTTTGAAGTTATCGACTGGTCCTCACAATACCACTGCATCCTCGGGCGCGTCACGTTTGCTAGGTTCATGGTAGTACCTCACTACGCCTACCTGCAGATGAAAATGCCAGGTCCCAACGGCGTCATCACGATCAATGGGAGTTTCGAGCG
Source organism: Avena insularis (assembly GCA_023614405.1). Lineage (NCBI taxonomy): Eukaryota > Viridiplantae > Streptophyta > Magnoliopsida > Poales > Poaceae > Avena > Avena insularis. The sequence continues at coordinate 151,222,018 of CM042690.1, forward strand.
ATCTGACAGTTGCGACAGGGAATTCAATAGAATCTCCCAGTCCTTCGGCATGCAGGAGGAGCTCGTGCGATTGAAGGAAATGATGACAACATCGCCCCTCGAGTAGGCCAAGCTCACCGACCTCTACTTGACTCATCTCAGGCACACAAAGAAGGTGCAGGTCCATCCATCAGATCCCGCTAAAACGGCCGTCATCGCCAACAACTTGAGTCCCGCATAGGAACTCGCGCTCGTCGAATTCCTCCGTGAGCACTGGGAAATTTTCGCTTGGTGTCCTGCAGACATGCCAGGAGTTCCTAGGGAATTCGCCGAGCACACACTCAACGTCAACCCCGACGCAAGGCCAGTCAAGCAAACAATCAGCGATCGTATGCGAACCACGGGCACAAAATGGAATGGAGATCAATAGACTCCTCAAGGCCAAATTCATACGCAAGATCAAGGAAAGCACTTGGCTCGCCAGTACGGTGCTGGTGCCAAAAAAGGACACCGATATCCTGCGGATGTGCGTGGACTTCACTTCTTTAAACAAGCGCTGCCCAAAAAATCACTTCCCGCTACCACGGATCGATCAAATCATCGACTTCACTGCTGGATGCGAACGCCTCTGCTTCCTCTATGCCTACTCAGGCTATAACCAAATTCAAATGAAGGAGGAAGACCAGGAGCAGACCGCATTTACAATGCCCTTCAGTGTGTTCTGCTACAACACAATGCCCTTCGGGCTAAAAAACGCAGGAGCCACGTACCAGCGGTGCATGCAGGCCTGCCTCAAGGAGCAACTTGGTCGCAACATCCAAGTCTATGTCGATGACATAGTAATCAAAATCAAGGAAGAAGCCTCTCTAATCGATGACTTGCACGAAACCTTCGCCAATCTCGATCGCTACCGGATAAAGCTCAATCCAGACAAATGCGCCTTCGGCGTACCCTCTGGGCAGCTGCTCGGGTATCTCATCTCCACGAGAGGGATTGAGGCAAACCCGAAAAAGATAAAGGCCATACTGGCCATGGAGAAGCCAAAAAACATAAGAGGTGTTCAACAACTAGCCGAGCGAATCACAGCCCTCAGTCGATTTATTAGTCGAATGGGAGAAAAATCGCTGCCCTTCTATCAGCTCCTCCGCAAAGCTGACAAATTCGAGTGGAACAATGAAGCGCAAGAAGCATTCGAAGAACTCAAGCGCCTGCTATCCACCTCGCTAGTATTGGTAACTCCACGAGAAAGGGAACCACTGCTGCTGTACATCTCCGCCACCAACCAAGTGGTTAGCACAGTACTCGTCCTCGAACGGGCCGAGGAAAACAAGGTCCACGGCGTACAACGCCCGGTATACTACCTCAGCGAGGTCCTCATGCCAACAAAACAGCGGTACCCGCACTACCAGAAGCTGGCGTACGACGTCTTTATGACCGCCCGACGACTGTGCCATTACTTCCAGGAACACCCAATCGTGGTAGTCAACGACGCCCCATTGGGACATATCCTCAATAACCCTGACGCCACAGGGCGAGTCGCGCTTTGGGGAATCGAACTGTCTCCACAGGACATCACATACGAAAAGCGTGGCGCAATAAAGTCGCAAGTTCTCCCTGACTTCCTTGTACATTGGATGGAAAACCAACTCCCGGACAGGCCAGACATTTCCTACCTCTGGACAATGCACTTCGATGGGTCCAAGAGGAAAGATGGAGCAGGAGCAGGTGTCATACTGACATCGCCTCAAGGGGATAAGCTGAAGTACGTCCTGCGAATGCAGTTCACAGCCTCAAACAACGAGGCTGAATACGAGGCCCTGTTACACGGGATGAGAATGGCAAAAGCCTGCGGCGCAAAGAGGCTAATCATATATGGTGACTCCAAGCTGGTCGTTAACCAAACAATGCACGAGTGTGACGCACTAAACGAGAACATGATCGCATACCGCGACCTCTATGATACACTTGAAGGAGACTTTGATGGTTGCGAGTTGCGACACATAGGTCGCGAAAGCAATGAGGAGGCGGACGCACTCGCCAACATAGGCTCCACCTGTGCACCCATACCACCTAGGGTATTTCTCGAGCGCATATGCGAACGCTCCATCAAGTCGAAGGCCGCAGAGAAAACAAGCGCAGCAACGGACTCGGGGGCTACACCACCCAATGAGCCAATGACAATCGATGACTTAGAGCTCGACACAGGACTCGAGGGACCAATGAGCGTCATGATGATCGAAGAATCCTGGACGCAGCCGTACATTACGTACCTCCTCAGTAAGCGCCTACCGGACGACCCGACAGACGCACGACACATCGCGTGACGCTCCAAGGAATTCGCTGTTATCAACGACGAACTGTATAAACGCAGCATCACAGGCGTGTTACAGTGATGCGTCTCCCTAGCCGATGGAAGAGCAGTCCTCCTCAACATCCATGAAGGGACCTGCGGGCACCACGCCGGCAGTCGCGTCCTCGTTGCCAAAGCTCTACGAGCAGGATTTTACTGGCCCACGGCCATGCGCGACGCCAAGGACATAGTCCAAAAGTGCAATGCTTGCCAGCGATTCGTAGACAAGCCACACGCACCAGGCGCAGAACTCCGGCCTATCCCATTGGCCTGGCCCTTCGCCCAGTGGGGACTTGACATGGTTGGCAAACTTCCAAGGTCCTCGCAAGGAGGCTACATCTACCTCCTGGTCGTAGTCGACAAATTCACCAAGTGGATTGAGGCCATGCCAGTGACCAAGCAATCAGGGCGCAGCGCAGTAAAATTCTTCGAGTCCATCGTCTACCGCTTCGGCGTGCCGCACAACATCATCACCGACAACAGAATGAACTTTACATCCAAGGAGTTCCAAGAATTCTGCGAGAACCTGGGGATCAACATCAGCTACGCCTCAGTAGCACACCCACAGACCAACGGTCAGGTGGAAAAGGCAAACGGGCTCGTCTGCAGCGGCATCAAGAAGCGACTCCTCCGACCACTCGAACAAGCCGCGGGCTGCTGGCCAAATGAGCTGCAGTCTGTACTCTGGAGCCTGCGTACAACTCCAAACAGCGCCACCGGCTACACGCCATTCTTTATGGTACACGGAGCAGAGGCAGTACTACCCGCCGAGGTACAGTACAAAGCGCCATGCGTAGTCGCCTACAGCGAGCAGGAGTCATCCCTCGCACTCGAAGGCTCCGTCGACCTCCTTGACGAAGCAAGAGAAATCGCCGCAGAAAGATCCATGATCTACCAGCAGAACCTGCGCAACTATCATAACAGAAGGCTTCGCCCCAGATCCTTCGTCGAAGGTGACCTAGTCCTGCGACTGAAGCAGCAGGGACATCTCAAGCTCGAGTCCCCCTGGGAAGGACCATACGTGATTACAGAAGTAATCCCAGGTGGCGCCTATCGCCTTCAAGATTTAGAGATAGGAGTCGCATACTCCAACCCTTGGAACGTCGCACAACTGCGATGCTTCTACCCTTAGTCGTTTCTTCTTTACTTTTGCATCGCAAATAAGGCTATTCAGCCAAGGCTACTTAGCCGCACATTGTACTTCATACTGATCTTCGAATAAATAAAAGCTAAGTTCCCCAAAACTCTGTGTTCTCTTTTCTTTTGTCAACTTTCATACTCGGGGGCTACGCCACCCTATACACACATGTTCTTCGAACAAAAACGCGACATCCTGAGTAGCTGGCACATCAATCGAACCCCTTAACACAAACTCAACACAGCTGCAACGCACCTGACAGGTTGACAAGGGAACGATACAAAGATGGCCAAGCTAACGAAAAGGACTCGCATAAGTGCAACGCACCCCACGCTTATAAATCTATTTGTATACATTCAACAATAAATTATCTACAAATATATATGAGCTTTACAACACCGGTACACTTATGTGCAGGATACATATTTGGCTACCCTTGCAATAGAAGAACATTAGTCTGTTCCTCGAAGAAGTTGACGATCTCCTCGGCTGGATGATCCACCGCCTGATAGTGCGGCACCATGTTCCAGGAAGATCCTGCTGGTGGCATCGGTGGCCCAGAGGAAATGGCGACGACATCCACGTCAGGCCTGTGCAAACGCACCACGGAGAGGGTAGCCTTGGCACCGGCCACCAACTGCTGCCTCACGCACTCGCGAACCGCGGACATATCTTGAAATTTGGTCAGAAGGGCCAGCAGGCTTGATGGAGTATCATCCAGCGGGAACATCGCCCAGTAGATGTTCTTCAAACACGACTGCAACTTCTTCAGAAAGAGCAGCACTCGCGAGGCGCGATCCTGCAGGGTCGCTAACGCAGTCACACGATCATGATCTACCCAGAAGTACCCACTCTCCTAAAGATGCTCCTGGGTGAGATCATGAAGGCGGACGACAATCCTATCCCTCTCCTCCCGCGGACGGCGTGCACTAACAACTACATGAAGCAGCATCAACAACATGAGTACAACGTACCATTGCGATTAACTACAAAGGAAAAGACGAGGATGAGCAAACTAACATTTAAACTGGTCGCCCAGTTGCTTCACCTCGCCAAGCAGATATTGCTCACGGGCGGCGGCTTTTTCAGCCTTTGACTTCCACACGTCCGTGCTACCATGGACCACGGGCAATTCATGCTCCAGTTGCTTCACGCGATCACGAAGTCGCGAAAGCAAGGACAACTCCTCTACCCTGGAGCATGGTGGTGCCATTGCATCCTCAAGAGATGGCGAGAACGGGGTTCCCCCTGACAGGACCACTTGATGTACCCTACCAAAAATCAAGCCAGAGGCAAAATAAGGTGACCAACTCAAAAGTCAAAAGTAACAGATGCATTCAGGATTAATAAAAGTATCTACAAACACATTCGCCAACAGGCATGTTCTCCAATCAAAAGAGCAAGTTCATTAGCTATTACAAGAAACTAACTATGGAGCAGCTGGCTTCTTCGACTTTGATGACCGCGGGGGATTCATCAAGTCCGTGGCAGTATCAGATGCCACTGACTTTCTGCCGGCCCCTGAGGACGAAGTTTTCGCAGCCTTCTTTGCACGATTGAGCTCCTCCGAATACTTGGCAATAGTGTTTATCAAGGAATGGCCATACTTGGCATAGGCAGTCGCAAAGGGAGCGAATACTACCTGCTGACCATCCGCGCCAACAGGCATCGTCTTCGACACCGTAGAGGGATCCACTTCGACTCCGTGGGCTTGCACCATGGCAAGCAACATGGTCGCGCCAGCTGCGCGGAGGGAGTTCTTGTATGTGGCAGGCACACCCCCAGCAAGCGACTCCACTAGTTCTTCCACATTGTCGACCAGCTCTGCCTTCGGCATCAGCTCCTCCCGGAGGCGACTCAGGGTGGCCTTAGCATTGGACAGCGTATTTTGGACAGCGGCGCTACGATCTTCGACCATAGATACCGCGCCCGCCAGAGCGTCATCGCAACCAAGGGCTTGTGGATCAAAACTCAAGCCGCCAGCATCTACACCAAAATACACACATGGGTCAAACTTCTAATGCCACCGGCACGACAGAAGAAGAGAAGAACATCAATAAAATATCTACCAAGTAAAGGTACCTGAGAGGGCCTTGGCGACTAAGAACAGTTGCTCTTCGAACAACTTCTCCCTGGCCGCAAAGGAGGCACGCAGATCCTCTTCGCGCTTCTGGGCCTCATCACGAGCCGCGATTGCCTCGTCGCGCCCCTTCATAGCTGCGGCTAGCGTCTTCTCCAACGTGGCGACATCACGCAGTAAAGCATTATGCTCAGCTACATGGCAGTCAAAAATTTGGCTGTTAGTCGATTATACCAAAATACAGAGAAGACGAAAAGAATAAGTATAGAACACTCACTCTCAACCACGCGGTGGCGCGTCTCTAGCATCTTATGCTGGCGACCCATCGCCATCACCTGCTCCGCCACCTGTGCGGCTTCCTTTACAAGGAGCTGTCGCACAAAACAAGGAGTCAGCAGAGGGCAACAAAGGGCGTTGATTGCCAACTTATAAAAGAAAGAAAGATATACTTACATGGTCCTCCAGCGACTCCGAAGAAGATTGCTGAACCGTCATCCGAGCAACTACTTGATGCTCCCCTACGTGAGGAGAGCTCGAAGAATTGTGCCCGGATTGGGCCACCGCCGGAGGAGAAGGAGCGCGCTCGACCTCTATCTTGGCCTTTGAGGTCGCGACTCCTGATTCCTTCAAAAATTTGACGTCGCCAGAAGATGACGACGCCTCTTGACTGCAAGATAAAATCCGCACTCAGAAAGGGAAAACTCCAGGGCAAAGCCAACAAGAAGAAAACAAGAGAAGAATGAATGCACTAGCAAACTTACCAGTCAAATCTGTCAAGATCAAATGTGGCCTTTGCTGACTCCGACGAAGACTCCTTGGGCAATCGCATCTTCTTGCGAGAAGACGGTGCCACAGCCCTCATAGGAATAGCTGGAATTGGCGATTCCGCGTTAATAGCCGTGCCTCCTGGAGATGAAGGAGTCGACGCGTCGGAATCCCCGCTACGTGAATGCTTGCGAGTATCCGGACTCTCGGACTCGAGGGCTTCCTCTTCCACATTGGAAGGGACAGTCGACTCAGACTCGTCCTCTTCCAAAGCTTCACGAGGAATAATCCCCCCAGGGAGGGGAGGCATGCAAGGCGACACCGCCCACTCCTGCATACAAAAAGTAAAGATCAGCAAACACAATAGGAAACGCAATCGAGAAAATAAGCTACTACGTAGCGCAACTGTACCTCGGGAGGAGGATTCGAAGCATCGAAGGGAGGAACGACAGGCTCGTTCGGAAGCACATCTTTGAGGGTGTACTTCGTGACCAGTCGCACCCTCTTATCTACCTCACTCGCGGACATGCCATCAGCAGACACGCGAGTGGGATCACCAGCGCCACCCCATTGGAACATGGGATGGACCCTGGCCTGGAGAGGCTGGACGCGACGACGCAGCCAAGTCCTGACAAGGGCGCAACCTCCCTCTTCCACGCCAATGCGACTCTCGAGGTCACAGACGCGCTGATATAACACGTCTGTCTCCACGAGTTCGGAAGGCATGATCACGTTCTTCCAAGAACGCATCTTCTTGCAGGGAGTCGCGGGATCAAAACGCGCGAGTCCAAAGTGCTCGTCCTTGGCCTTCTGGTCGCGCACATAGAACCATTTCTCCCTCCATCCCTGGACGGACTTGGTAAGCTTGATATCGAAGTCGGTGGCAGATGGGTCAACGTGGATTCCGCAACCATCTACGTCATAAACTAAAGAGCCAGATGCGGACCGACGCTTCAATTTAAAGATGCGTTTGAAAATACCAAAGTGCGGCTTGATTCCGAGCCAGCACTCGCAGAGAGTGATGAAACAAGTGATGTGGAGGAGAGAATTTGGGGACAGCTGATGGAGCTGGAGCCCATAGAAACAAAGAAGATCCCGAAGAAATGGGTGAAGAGGCAAGGAAAGACCGCGGATGATGAAAGCAAGAAACATCACTCGATAACCAGCGGGAGGCACAGGAATGGTCTCACCGCTGGGGACGCACGAATCGGCGACTGCTGCAGAAATAACTCCGTCTTGGCGAAGAAGATGGAGATCCGACGCCTTGATGATAGAGGGGCACCATGCGCCATTGGTCACGCGGGTGCCCACGACCTTCTTCTTCCCGACGGCGGCGGCACTGGTGCCCGCAGCAGCGGAGCCACTTTTCTTCTTCGCTGCAGCGAGGGTGGCGATGGAACCAGCGGCAGCGCCTCCCTTCTTCTTCCCCATTGCGCGGCGGCGATGTGAGCGAAGGAAGTAGCTTGGGAACGAACGGAGATGGTCCAGCATCGTGGAGAAGATGGGCGCAGGGGAAAGCAGAAAAGCAAACAGCAATGGTGATGGCAGCAAGGAAGAAAGAGCACATATGGGAAATTACCGCCGCAGCATCGCTACTTAACCCCTGGGAGATGCAATCCAACGGCTGACAAAAACCCTATTGGACGCGTGGCACGCATCACGTAAGACACGTGGAGAAGAGGAAGCGCGAACCGTCCCCCCACTTCTACCATTACGCGCGGAAATCGAGGAGGCACAGTTAAAAATAAGATTACGCACGCCCAGTCAAATCAAAGTCAGAAAGTGGGACCCACCGCTCGTCACGTCCCGTCAAAACCGCTCACGCAGGCAACTAAGGTCATACAAGCGTCAGCACTGACGTCACCAAGGCTATGCAGTGGAAAACTTCGACTATTTTTAGTCCTTGCTGGAGTCTTCGACTCCACCAAGCACTCGGGGGCTACTCCCATAGGGAGCGCTGGCCACGCACCCTACGACTTTTCTTTTTCTTGTTGTAGGAACATGGACAATCACAAGAGCAAACTCAACCACTCGAAACACAGTTCGATTATGGACATGTGTTACTCCCATAGGGAGCGCCGGAAACAAGCAGGCAGAAGACAACAGCAGTCGCGAAAGTGTTTTAGTACCTGCCTGGGTCATCAACTGAACAAGCAAGCAAAAGACGACAGCAGTCGCAAAAGTTCTTTAGTCCCTGCCTAAGTCTTCGACTCTACCAGGCACTCGGGGGCTACTCCCATAGGGAGCGCTGGTCGCGCACCCTATGATTATTTGTACAAAAAACTGTGTGTTGATAACATCCACACTCGAAACTCATGGCGACACCACCTCATAATTTTTCCCCTACAAAGAGACTGCGTCTCCTGGGTTACCCGAATCGTCTCCGCGATGATAAAATTCAGATGCCGCGCCTACGACGTGAAGGTAAGACCTGAATAAGGCCTGGCAACGCATTTAATCGCGACTACCGTAAACATATCCGTGTCTACAGCACGATGTACATGCCTTGACGACGCGTCAAGTGCTCACACCCATATAACTAGAATTCGACTCTGTAAGACCTCCATGGCCGAGTCGAATTACACCAAAGATTTTTCCGGATTCGAGTCCGGGGACTCGAATTTGAGTAGATTGCGTTGTTTCACCCTAAGGTGGTTAACTGATACCGATACTTCGGTTATATTAGGCACGTATATCAACAATCCCTATGACACAAATAAAAGCAATCGAAATGTACTCATTTAGGCACTCGAAGGCTTCAAAAAGTCCCCAGTCGAATCTATGATTCCACTGGACACTCGGGGGCTACTGACATGGGTATACCCTACAGGTACTCGAGCTTGGTATATACGGTCCAAATACATACAGGCCCACGGTGTCGCCAAGGCCCGAATGGAGGGACTCGAGTAACCTACGGACTCTCGATTGCTTGAAGGACAAGAAGAAGCTAAAGATAGAAAGTTTGAAGGGGAAAACCCTAACTTGTAACCGACTCGACCTGCTACCTGAGACCTAGCCTATCTATATAAAGCCTAGGAGGGGGCAGCAAGGAGAACACACGCAACCCTAGTTTCCACAAACCTTGCCAGATTGCATCTGCGCACCATTGTAACTTTCGACTCCTTCGATAATTCCACGAGCAGACAAGCAGGAGTAGGGACCTCTACGAGGCCTGAACCTCGGTAAATCCTTTGTCCCCTGTGTGCTTGTTTGCTAGCCGATAGATGTCTCCAGCGCTCCCTCCTTCTCCAAAACCCAAGTCCATAAAAATGGGCATTGACGAGTTAAACCCTCGTCAGGCTGAAAGAAGTAGGATTCCTAGGACATATTGTGTCTGCCGGAGGAGTCACTGTTGATCCCGCCAAGATCAAACATGTAGAAGAATGGGAAGCCCCAACCACTCAAACCCAAGTCCGTGCATTTCTCGGATTAGCGGGATATTACCGCAAGTTCGTAGAAGGATTTTCGAGCATAGCAAGACCCATGACCCAATTGTTGAAGAAGGACAAGAAGTTTGAATGGACCGACAAATGTGAAGCCAGTTTCCAAGAGCTGAAGATGAGATTGATTTCAGCCCCAATATTGATCATGCCAGATATCAAGAAGCCGTTTGATGTGTATTGTGATGCATCCATGATCAGTCTAGGATGTGTATTAATGCAAGAAGGAAAAGTCATCGCATATCTGTCTCGACAACTGAAGCAGCATGAGCAGAACTATCCTACCCATGATCTTGAATTAGCAGCCATAGTTTTGGCACTGGAGACATGGCGTCATTACCTCATGGGTAATCACTGTGAAATTTACTCATATCACAAAAGCTTGAAGTATATTTTCACTCAGAAGGAGCTGAATATCAGGTAAAGGAGATGGATAGAGTTAATCAAGGATTATGACCTTGACATTCACTATCACCCCGGCAAAGCCAATGTGGTAGTGGATGCTCTTAGCAGATTGTCGTGTAGGCTAAACACCATGATCAAGGAGAAGCAACCAAGTTTGTACGAGGAGTTGGAGCAGTTTAGAACTGAGCTAGTTAGCAAAGGATTTTTAGCTAGTATTGAACTCCAACCCACTTTGATTAGTCAAATCAAGGAAGCCCAGAAGGGAAATGCAAGTATCGACGGAATCAAGCGTCGTATTGGTACATGCAAGGTACCTGGATTCACCGAAGACGAAGAAGGAGTTATGTGGTACAAATGACGTATCTGTGTGCCAGCAGATTCGGAGCTGAAGCAAGTTATCATGCAGGAAGCTCATGATACTCTTTATTCTATCCACCCTAGAGGAACAAAGATGTATCAGGATTTGAAGGAGCAATTTTGGTGGCACAAGATGAAGAGAGAAATTGGAAGCTATATCGCCAAGTGTGATATCTGTCAGAGAGTCAAAGCAGAACATCGGAGACCTGCAGGACTGTTGCAACCATTGCAGATTCCGGAATGGAAATGGGATTCCGTCGGAATGGACTTGATCACCAGTTTGCCTACTTCTAGTAGGGGAAATGACTCAATATGGGTCATTGTTGATAGACTGTCCAAGGTAGCTCATTTTATACCTGTCAAGACAACCTACCAGGGTTCGAAGCTAGCAGAGTTGTACATTGCTAGAATTGTTTGTTTGCATGGACCCCCCAAGACCATAGTGTTGGATCGAGGAACCCAATTTACCTCGAGATTTTGGCAGAAAGTCCAAGAAGGATTAGGAACCAAGTTGAATTTTAGCACAACTTATCACCTGCAGACCGATGGATAGACTGAAAGAGTCAACCAAATCTTAGAAGATATGTTGAGAGCTTGTGTGTTGGAGTATGGATCAAAATGGGAATATTGTCTGCCTTTCGCAGAATTCTCATACAACAACAGTTATCAAGCCAGTTTGCAAATGGCCCCATTTGAGTTCCTATATGGAAGAAAGTGTCGTACCCCGTTGAATTGGTTGCAAATAGGAGAGAGTCAGATTTTTGGACCCGACATCCTACGAGAAGCCGAAGAGAAGGTTCACAAAGTCCGTGAGCACCTCAAGACCGCCCAATCCAGAGAGAAGAGTTATGCTGACAAGAGACGTAGAGACCTGACTTTCAATGTCGGAGATTTTGTGTATCTCAAAGTTTCGCCATTGAAGGGAACGCAATGTTTTAGTCTGAAAGGAAAGTTAGCCCCCAGATATATTTGACCCTTCAAGATTCTGAATCGTCGAGGAGAAGTATCGTATCAACTGGAACTGCCAGAGGAGATGTCAGCCATCCATGATGTGTTCCATATCTCGTTACTTCGCAAATGCTTAGAAGTGCCGGAGAAGACCGAAGTTTTCAAGAACATCAATCACCGAGCCGTGGATATCAACAAGGACCTGACGTATCGTGAAGTGCCCATCCGTATCTTGGAGGAAGCTTACAGAACCACCAGGACTCGGAGTATCAAATTTCTCAAGATTCAATGGAGCAACCATACCGAAGAAGAAGCCACTTGGGAGCGAGAAGATTACATTAGGACAGAGTTCCCTGATCTCTTTAGTTCCTAGTTTTCTTTCTTAAATGTCGGTACGAGTATTTGTTTAAGGGGGGAAGGTTTGTAACATCTCGAAACTTTAATCCAAGTTATCAAGATCCAAATTACCCAATTTAGGGTTAACAAAAAACTTTTTCTCTTTTAAATAATTAAGCATGCATATGTGTGTTGCATTAAATAAGAATTGAATTGAATTGCCATGATTGTTTGTTCTAATGGTTGTAAAATGACTCTAAGATGAATGCCACATCATCTAGATCATTCCCAAGAAAAAATCAAAGAAAAAGAAATCAAATAGAATTAATAATGGAAATGGTCACTTTTGCCATTTTAATCAACTAGGTCACTTATGGTGTTCCTAGCACTCAAATTCCAATAGAAACAATTGTGGATCTTTGCACCCCTTGCTAGTACAAGTAATGATGTACCAATGCCCACTTTGTGATCTTCCAAAAACATTTAAACCCTAATTAAAAATGACATTTGAAAATGGCATCTATCTCATATGTCTAGATCCCACTTGTTCAAAAACCACTCAAATGACTTCAACTTAACAAATCCTAGCAACCACAGATGCTTAAGCATGTGACAAACAAGTCCACCAAATTTCATTTCAAAATTCAAAAATTGAATTCTTGTGGCCATTGTGTCGAACACTTGGTGAGTAGAATCCAACCTGCCTAACTAATACTGTTTTTGATCAAAATTTGTCGTGCCATTTGAACCCAATTCACTTCCCTTGTCCCCTTAGCCCCAACCAGGCCATCAAAGACCTACCAAATGGCCTAGGACAATAGTGCAGCGCCACCCCGAGGCCATGGACGCCGGCCGACCGTGCCCCAGCCATAGGAGCGCGCCCCTCCCTCTCTCGCCATGTCTAGGAGGAAGGCGTGGTAGCACCATCACCCCCTGTCCGCTCCTCGAGCCTAGCAAGCCCCTGGACCACCTCACATCGCCCGCGCCGACCGCCTCTGTGCCATGCGCATCGCATGCCAGAGCGCCGACCCCGACAGCGTGCCATAAGCCCCTCCTCGACAACAGCCCAAGCGCGCCGCTCCGCCTTGACCACCTCACCCTGCCATACACGCCCTTACCCCGCCGCGCGACCCACAGCCACCAGGAACCACGTCGAGCATCGCCTCTGTCACTCAGAGCACGAGACGCTCCCGACCGCAATCCACCGCCCCTAGCATTGCCATAAAGCCCTAGCTGACCGCTAGGGAACCGCCCACCGTCCGCCTACCTTGCCCACGCCGATAGCACCCTGTGTCGTCGTCACCAGCGAGCTCCGTCCATGCTTCTCTACCGCCTCGCCGAGCCTATATAAGGGAGCCTCCCCAACACCATTTCTTCACACTCCCACACTCCCCTCTCTCCACTGGTACTTACCTACCTCTCGCCGGAGCCACTCGAGCAGCTAGCTGCCGGAATTTCGCCGGAGATAGCCGCAGCAGAGGAGGAGAAGTCTCCGTCGATTTCGTCCACCCCCGGAGCTGCCGCGACTTCGCTTGAGCCTGCCGTCGTCTCCTCGTTCATTTGCCCGCCTCGCCGCAGTCGCTGGAGCCCTAGTACACCATCACCACACCCCCACTGAGCCGTTAGGGTTCCACCTCTCCGGCGACAGGTCCGTCATCGACGATAAGCCCCAGCGGTAGATTCTAGTTCTAATCCTACTGTCCACATTGCCCCGTACCGCTTCGCGTTTAATGAGCCACTAACAGGCGGGACCCCCTGTCAGCAGTCCTCGGTGCCGTGGAGTGAGACTGGGTCGGCCCATTAGTGTTCCCGTGCAACCTAGCAGATTCAAATAAACCTTTTTCTTTTTAGAAGTAAACTTAGTTTTGTCCCTTAGTTCAAAAATCAATTCAGGGAGTTTTACAAATCGAAATTGAGTGATTCCAATTTGGTTGGAAAGGCAATGAAAATATCCATCCAAGCCCGTTGGATTTAAATCATTTAGAGTTAGAGATATCTCCTAGAAAAAATAACAAGATAGAAGCTTTTTCACATTCAAACATTTTTCTAAAATTAACCATAATAGCTTTTGAGTTGTTTCCAACTCTCAAAAATCACATTTAACCATACCTATCTGAATATGTAATAATATTAAGGTTTGCATGCAGTGACTTTGGACTAGTACCAAAATAATGCTATATAGGAATTTCTAGTCACTTTAAATCATTAAATATTAAGCTTAAACTTATTAAAAATGATCCAACCTTTAAATAACTTTCCCATGCATTAGAATATGTGGTGATAACATGTGTCCACATGATCCCATATTTTAATTGGAGAATATTAAATCTTAGTTAATTTCAATGAGTAGAAATTACTTTTCTCAAATAAAATAAATGAAACTAGTTCATTAAATCTTGTGATGTTTGTGATGATACTAGATCATCAAATGTCTGCCTTAGAGTGCTAACTAGACTAGTTAAGTATTTTTTGGTGATTGTGTATTCCGTATGTATTTATAGACGATAGTACCGACCAAGTCTATGAGGAGGAGGAGTTCTACCCCGAAAGAAGAGGAGAATTTCAACCACTGCACCAACCAAGGCAAGCTATTATTGGCAAGCTAACCCTTGAAAGCTAGATAATCTAAGAAAATGCATTAGGCATACTTTGGTTATACCATTTGACTTATACCTACTCCAAGTTTTATTTACAAGCTTTACTTTCTTTTACTTTACCAAAGTTTCTTACTTGTTTATAGATAGCATAAAGAGTATAAAACTTGACCTATCTAGTTAGACTTAGATGTCATTCTATGGCATGAGATTGATATTAGCATCCCACATTAGTGAACACTCTTAACTTAGTAGATTAGAGCTAAACCAAAACTTGATCACACTAGATGGGAATACTTGGTAAAAATGACTTGTGAAAACCTTGGAATGATGAGTCATTCTATTGAGATGTTTTGACATGTGTTGAGAAACAAAAATGGTTTATGATGATGAAAATGTTAAGGCATGAGCCTTAGCCCCTTTTATAAAAGCTGTTGGTTGGGTTCAGATGCGATACCATTCCAATTTTACCGTACAACCACAATACCTGAATTGGGTAAGGCGTAGCCGGAAGTTTATATGCATTAGTATTAGTTCCCTCGCGGGAGAGGTTTGAGCTGAGGCTACCTCTCAATGCTGTCCACCTATGCAGTGCCCAGGATGGTAGATGGCCATGGCTGGGAGGCCAAGCTCATAGGAGACGTGCTTATACTAGAGTGTGTAAAGGAAAGGTTATGTTTGATTATCTGCATACTAAGTATGATGATTCAGGGTTATCCCTGACAGATGTATCGAATTTTATGGTGAAAGTGTACCACCTCTACAGAGTGTCAAACTATTCGAATAGCTGCCTCCGTGGTTATGGACAGTTGGAGTGACCATACTATTCCGTTATCAGATGTTTTCAAAATGACTTATGAAATGAATTGTGACATGACTTGACCACAACATGATTGTGACTATGACAGTTAAGTTCCCACTTAGGTGATTTTAAACCTTATTTTATCTTTCTTTGTTTTTAAACTCAGCTTAGGTTTCAAACTTAACTCTACAAATAAACTTAGAACTTAGCATTCCTACTAGAACTACCTTAATTGTTAGTGATAGTTTGTGAGTACTTAAAGAGTACTTATGGCTTTGTCCCTGGCTATTCCTATGGACAGACTATGAGGAGGACTACCCTGAAGGAGGACAGCAGGACGACTATGACAACTAGGATCATCTCCCATCGTCGGCATTGCCTGTGACACTGAAGATGGATCCCATCGCTACGCTATTTATTCCGCTACTTGTTTGTACTAAGATTGGATCATGAGATCCTTTATTTGTGTAATACCTTATTATGGATTGTAATGGATGATGTACTGTGATATCCAATCTGTTATATCTCACAAAAATGGTAAATCCTGGGATTGCGATGTATGGCGTAACAGGCATCTGGGATTAAAAATACGGGTGTTGACATGGTAGATCTTTACTTGTACTAGCAAGGGGTGCAAAGACCTAGAATTGTTTCTGTTGGGAAATAACTTCTAGGAACACCTAAAGTGGCCTAGTGGATTAAAATAGCCAGAGTTACCATTTGCATTATTTACTCTTATTTGATTTCTTTTCTTTGGATTTTGTTTGTAAATGATCTAGATGATGTGGCATTCACCTTTAAACCATTTCATATCATTTAGAACAAACAAACATAGCATTTCCAAGCAATTCTTCATTAATGCAAACACACATGCATTCATATGCCTTATATTAATAAAAAAGTTTTTGTTAACCCTAAATTGGGTGATTTTAACTTTGATAAACTTGATTAAAGATTTGGGATGTTACATAATCGAACCTCGGAAAGCAATGCTAAAAGGAAATAAAAAGGAGACGTCTACAAGCTTTGTTTGTTAGTTTTACCTTAGTTTACCGGACCAATCTAGTTTACTTTATAATGGGTTCAATCAATGGATGCAAATAGGCCAGCGTTGAAGATCCACCTGCAGCTACACATCATATGGTAATAAAGATAATAATAAGCATAGTCATGTATAATGTTTGAAAAGAGATAATCTCTTGTGGGAAACACATCCTAATATTCTAGAGCCCCCGTGATGCTGTAGGCATAGCAATAGACTTTTAATCCTACCGAGTGCACACCGAAGCCACGGGTTACAAACGATTATTAAGTGTAAAACACAGATCAAAGCTTTAAGTGGTGATGTTGTTGTTGATCCCGAATGGGGCGCTAAGCAAAGACCGTACTACCCTTTCCGTCACTGAGGTTCCTATGAGATTGTCACTAGACAAGTATCTCAACTCAAGACTTTATCAATCTATGGGATCTTGGGTACCTACAAGTCCACGGATCGAGACAAGAGACAAAGAAACAAAAGATACAAATCTCAATTGAAAACAAAATACAATTCTCCCATGATCTAGATGCACATAATCGCTGCGAGGTTTCTCCCCAACCCGCAGCCCGTGAGGACTACTCACTCATAACAAATAGTCCGAGATACAAAACATCATACAAATACTTAGATTGAAATCAAATATTCTTACAATGATCGCCAAATCACAAGGAGATCTAAAGTACAAAGCAATGGCTATGGCTAGTGGATGGATGGATGGTGGAAGTGATGAACAATGGATGGACAATGGATGAACAATGGCGTGGATCTCCTTTGGTGGTGTTGTGATGTAATCTGAGAATTGTGGCTCTCTGGTCGGCGGCTAGAGCCTCAAAATTTAGAGGCGTCTTCATGAAAGTTATAGGGTTTGACGAGACGAAGACGTCACCACCTGGTACGGGTGGGCGGTACGGGCAGGCCCTACCCATACCAGTGGTCGTTAAGCGTACGGATGCCCTAACATAGCTTCCCAATTACTTGTCCATGTGGACTTCCTCAAAAACCTTCATTATGACTCCTTATTTTGCATTAAAAACCGTGATTTCCTGCACAACATAATTCAAAGAGAGATTTTGCATATCTTTGCAATTATTAGTCATTAGTGGCAAGGATTGAGAATTTCTTGGCAATTGCTTGACCAAAAACAATGTTTAAATGCAGTGGAAGATGGCAAATATTGGAGCCATCAGCACTTGATTCAGTAATGAAGATTCATGATCATTCTTTTTCTTTCATATTTTCTTTCTACCTTTTGATTATTTTGATAGCTTCTCTTCTTGTTTCTTTCTTTCTTCTCTTTTTTATCTCTCTCTATATATTTTTTACTTTTTTCTTTCTCCTCTTCTCTCTTTTTTTAGTACAGCTATTTGATCATGCTCACTACTTTTATGGCTTTCAATTGTGACTATAATATGCTACCAAAATTCTTCTTCTCATAGACTAATCAATACTTTTATTGGTGTGGAAGTCCCTAAAATCATGACAGTTGTACAAGTATCTAATATAATAATCATCAACCAAAAGGCAACTTCAAATATCTTAAATTCTCGCAACTCAACGGATATAAATCTTCTCCTGAACAAAAGGAGCTCGAAGTTGATGCAAATGCAAATTCTATAATTAAAACCTAACATGTGTGTAGGAAAGTAAACATGATAAAAATTGTAAGATAGATTACAAGGTCCTCATAGATCCCCCAAGCTTGGAATCAAACCGGGTGGATAAAATAATTCATTGCTATTATTTAATACTATGGTGCGTCTTTAGTTTGCAGGAGTCATGCTGGAGATTGCCGTACAAAGCCTCTTGTTTGTTTCCTCCAAGGCAGATATGCAACACACGCACTTCTGCAGATCCGAATGCAAGAGGAACATCCTGTTAGCGACTTTAATCATCATGTCATTGAGTTCCTTCTTGCCTTCTATATCCAAGAGACGCTTGCGCATAATCTCCATGTGAATGAGTTCTTCTTTTTCCTACTTATTTAATTTACGAAGATGATGTTCAGTGTCTGGAATGTGTGTGTTGACAGGCACATCTAGAAGGTTGAACCCCCAATCATCTTGAGGCTTCACGCTCATATGTGCATTCATAGTGATCTTGTTTGTTGTTGAAGTATGCGTTGTGGTCTCCTGGTAAGTTCCTGCATCGGGACGGTGAGATTTCTTACGCTTTTGTGAGGAGTAGTTGGTGGCGATGAACTTGAGCGACTCCGTGCACCCCTTCCCATGAGGATTCTTGGATACCTTCTTGTCTTCGGGCTTCACCATAGCCAGGTAGTTTGGCTGCCACCACCCCCTCTTCGCTTGCTCCATGAAGGTCTTGAACTCCTCATCATCAGAGTCATCACCGAAGTCATAGGTGTACCACTTGTTCTTCAGGCTTAGGCCTTTATCTTCATGGTCATCAGCTTCAATGGAGGAGGTCTAGAAACTATCCCATGAAGGATCCATGAGGTTTAAAGGCTTGCCTTTGGCTCGAACTAGGTAGCGCATGAAGTAGATTGGATCTGTTGATATAAGAGGGAGGAAGACCTCTAGGGAGGCTTATTAAAAGTCAGAAGCAGGGGAAAATTCGTACTAGAAGGAAAAGGGTCGGCCAAGAAAAGAATCCCAACGAATATGGAAAGAAATAAGTGCAAAGGAGGAAAATCACGATCATGACGACCGACTGATACGGGCGAACGCCTGTACGGCGCACCCATACCGAGTTGTTTCCAAAAATTCAATGTGCGAAAGTCGGTAACTAGTCAAACGACTAAGTGGTACGGGCAGGTCCCGCCCGTACTGCCCATCCGTACTGACTTTATCGACTTATTTTTTTTTTGAAATAAAGGGAAACAAACAAAGAACAGATGAAAAAGGCATAGAACTGGTGACGACCAGTCGTACAGGCGAATGCACCCGTACTACCTAGTCGTACCAATATGGAAAAATGAAGCAAAGATCACTGTCACCTTAACGATCAGTGGTATGGTAGGAGCATGCCGTACCGCACGCCTGTACCGACTTCGCAAGACCGGCAATGAACTCAGAAAAACAAAGGGAATACAAATATGCAAAAAGAAACAGTAGAAAATCGTCCAGAACAAAGATGTGTTCAGGATTTCACATGCCTAGCTCATCTAGATAAAATGAGTTTATTTGGGTACCTTCTCCTTTTTGGATCAACCTTTTCTTCTTCCCATTGAACAAGGTCGGTTGTAGAAAATCACAGAGACCATTGCAAGGATAAATTGAATTTCCTTTTCGGAATTGTAGTTCCCACCGGTATGCAAATGGATGGCACCGTCTCAGGTGGATTAGCTTCTTGAATGTTAATGGATGCTTCCTCCATCTCTTATTTTCTTTGGAGAATCTGTAAATCAAATTCTTGCAAAAGTAGAGTCCAACGGATCATTCTTGGCTTAACGTCAGTCCTTTCAAAAATCTCCTTTAATTAAGCCAACATGATCAGTATGTACCCTTACTTTAGAGTCAATGATATAAGATCTAAACTTATCATAGGAGAAAACCATAGCAAAAAATCTTTTTCTGCCATAGGGTAATTCTTTTAGGCCCCGTTTAGGGTGCGACTAGCATGATGAATGATATTAAGATCATCACCAACATACTAACAATAAATTGCTCCCATGGATTCATGGCTAGCCTCATAGAATAGCTCACACGGTCTCTTCTAGTTAGGTGGTTTTATAATGGGGGCTTCAAGGAGGGCTTTTTTTTAATATGTTGAAAGAAGTGAGACACTTTTCATCAAAATCAACATCCTTTTGAAGAAGGTTAGTTAAAGGTGTATTAGTTTTAATTTTTTTTAATGAACCTTCTATAAAATCCATCATGGCCTAAGAAACTCCTTATACCTTTTACATCTCGAGGAGGGGGAAGCCTTTCTATTGCTTCAATATTTGCTTAATCAACTTATATACCTTACCTGAGATTTTTGACCAAGCACTATACCTTCTTGAACCATAAAATGACATTTCTCCTAGTTCAAGGCTAAGTTAGTGTCTTCACATATCTGCATATCTTTATGAAGATTATGGAGACAATGATTAAAGGAAGTTCCATAAATAGAGAAGTCATCCATGAATACTTCCATAATACTTTCAACATAATCGGCAAATATAGCAGTCATACACCTTTGAAAAGTGGCAGGAGCATTGCAGAGACCAAAAGGCATACGGCGATAGACATAAAGACCATAGGGACAGATAAAGGTTGTTTTAGGTTGATCATCATGGTGACCAACAATTTGAGAAAAACCAGAATAACCGTCTAAGTAACAAAAATGAGAATGCATAGCAAGCCTTTCTAAAGTTTGATCTATAAATGACAAAGGGTAATGATCCTTCCTAGTTTCTGTATTAAGTTTTCTATAGTCAATGCACATCATGTGGCCATGTCGTGGTGGTGTCACGGCAGATGCCATGGATAGGCTAAAGGTGGGGACTAAATGCATTAGGGGAATCCAGGGAGGGATAGTGTGGCGATTACACACATAGTAGCTTTATATTTGATTCACTTCCAGAGATTACAAGTGCTCCTTGAGCTGTATTGGGGAGAGGAGGAAGAAGGATCTCTCTTACTCTCACCACTAGCTTGCCCTCAGGAACTTTCTAGTAGAACATGAACCTCTCAAGATCAACTAGTCCAAGACCAACCCAGTTGAACCCAACCCTTTCTACAGAGGCCCTAGCCCTCCTTATATAGGGGTGGCTAGGTCTCCAATTAGGGCATACGTGGAGGCATATTCCAAGGAATATGCCTCCTCCCAAAATAGCAAGCCGACCGGGTCACTTTAACCCAGCGTCATCCATGTAGAGGCTACGTGAGCCTCTGCGGCGCCCGCGTCACTCGACACAGGCTTCGTCACCTTTGTCTGCCATGCCTCGGTGGTCCTGGCCTCTGTCCGCTTCGCTCACACTGCGTACAGTGGTCACCCTTTGACCAGCGAGATACCTCCCTTCTCTTGTAAGCTTGATATAACCCGGATTGTACCTAGTAAATCCGGCCATACCTGTACCTGCATACAATTTAAATATATCTCACGGACTTATGATATAAGTCGGCTGAGACCCAGTTAGGTGGACATCCCTTGGTCCGGGTTACCCCGTGATTCGGCCTGCCTTGAGGTGACTCGGCTAGCACCTACTTTGACCTTGTCGTACCTCGGCTAACTCGGCCTTTATACCCCGGCGTGACCCTACCCGGGGGTATCCCCCCAATATTAGTCCCCGAAGCTGGAGCGGTCTTAGCTGCCTTAGCTGTTAAGGCCACAGCAGGTTCAATTTTATCAAGCCTCCGACTCCCTTTCCGAGTTAACTCATAGTCCGAATTTCATAGGTTTACTTTCCCTTGGAACATTCAGAGTTTTCACTCACTGGCCGGGTTACCTCATATTCATCCGGGTCATTCATCCTTCTCTTGTACGCTTCCCCACGTGGAGGTTAATCATTACTTTTGCCTCATTTTAAGGGCCTGTGCTAGTAACCCCCATAGTAATTGTCAGTTATCACTGTAGCACACGTCACATCGTGCCTGCCTCCTCGTTAACTACATCATAACATCACGTCATGGGATTTCTTGCGCCATGTGGCCATTCCTGTGGCTCGCTACTGATTCGTTGATCCGGGGTATGCACGGCCACACCTTGTGGCCCGCCCGCATAGCGCGATCCCACTACCCCTTAAGGGCGTGGTTAAATAGGGGTGGGGGCGCCCCTTGGGTCTTTTCCCCACTCTCGTGCCCCCTTTGCCTCTTCTTCTTCCTCTTCCTCTCCAGCTGCACCGCTTCTCAAGCACCAAGACTGCGCCGCCGCCACCTCCCCGCATCTCTTCCGCCATGGGTCCTCGCCTATCCAGGCCACTGTCACCCACCGCCGCTAGCGCCAGTGAGGACAGTGATCTTGAGATGACTGAAGAGGAGCTCGCCGTCGCCGAGCAAGAAATGGAGGAGAACACGGTGAACGCCGACCACGGCGCCTGGGCTGGGTCCTGGGTTTGCCAGGACGATCTTGACTAGCTATACCTCACCCGACGCATCTCGGAGGGAGTCACCGTGTGTCCTCCTGCTGCGGAGCTTGCCCCCTCACCTAATCCGGGTGAGTATATGGTATTCCTATCCCACTTCCAACATGGATTCGGGATCCCAGCAAGCGATTTTTTCAACGACTGGCTCAACACATATGAGCTTCAGCCGCACCATCTTCCGGCTAACGCCATCACCTCTCTCTCTACCTTCGCTTCCACCATTGAAGGCTACGCCGGACTATGGCCCACGAAGGAGCTCTGGATCCGGTTCTTTGGCCTTCGCCGGAACGTGATTCCGAACATCTAGCTTAATCCAGAGGACAAGCAGCTCACGCAGTTCGGTGCAGCTTCCATCTCCCCCCGGAAACAGTCTATCTTTCCCTGAGTTATGGGGCTTGACTCCTGCATGGGCTGGGCCCGAACCTTCTCCTATGTCCGGAATAGCACAACTGAGGATCAGATCCGGCTGCGCCCTTACGCTCCGGGTCCTCCCAATCCGGATCTGTGGGACGTGGTCCCCAAGAAGCCCACCGTCCTAGCGAACCAAGTCAACAAAAGGTTCCAGGAGCTGAAGGACTTGGGGTTGCACAATGAGGACGCGATGATTACGTTCGTCCGCAACCGGATCTCCCCCCTCCAGAAACATACACATAAAGTTTGCCACATGAGCTGGGGTCGTGATCCCAACTGGACCTCCTCATTTGAGTTAAGCAACACCGAGATCTTCCACCGGGTCAAGGGCCTCTTCACCACTAAGAAGGACTTCTCGGCTGCATGGACGTGGGGGATCGAACACTTCTGCCGAGATAGGCTTCCCCCCGCGGGAAGTCTCGTGCCCCAAACTTTCTCCGAATTGTATCGTATGTCGGTTTCTATTGTAGGTTTAATCCCTTTGTCTTTTCTTTCCCTTAGATGTTCCTTCAGCAAACCATTGAGGATGGCACCGAGCCTTCTCTCAAATGGGCACCTGATCGAGACACCTCGGATGTGGAGGAGCCGGATCAGGAGATGTTCCTGCCGATGGCAGACGCGACCAAGCGACCCACCGGTAAACTCTCTTCTATTAGAGATTGGCCCGACAATGAAGATGATTCGGACGTTGAGGTGATGGAGGCATTTGATGCTGTCCCCCTTGCTTATGCTTTTCCGACATCAGCTAACCCCGGTGGGCAGATCCATGAAGATCCTCCCCTTGCCACGGGTGAGCCTGTCCCGGTCGCGCCGAAGAAGAGGGGGGCCGCATCTGCTTCTTCCTCCGGACCTTCTCAGCCAGCTAAGAGGCAAAAGAAGTCCACCGACAAAGCTGCCACCAAGGCCACGACTAAGGAGGTGGCCCGGAGAGCTCGCAAGCCGAAGGATCCCGTGACTTCGGATGAGTAAGTCGCTTCTCCCTTTGCTATTCACTTGTTCTTCTTTTGTTATAGTTTCTCATCATACATGATTTGATTCGGCAGGGCCACGGTGGAGGTCCCATAGAGTGGATCCGGCATTGCCTCGCCGCTCCGACACAGCCCTTCTCCCCCTCGTGGCGACGATTCGCGCCAGTTGAGCCCCATTCTGGAGGGTTCATCGGCTGCTCCGGGTTCTAGCCCACCTCGTCAGGAGGAGGGCAACCTCGGAGCGGGGGAAACTGGCTCTGCCGAGGCAGCCGCAATCACCGCTTCGGCTTCGCCACAACCAGCTACCACCGAGGTTCCTTCAGCACCTCCGCCGAAACAGAAATCAGCACCAGCAGCAACAGCAGCACCACCAAGCCCCTCCGCCTCGTCCGAGTCTTCCAAGGCTCGGCGAGAAGACACCAGCAGTACCAAGGCTAGCGCCAAGGCAGCTCCCAAGGGCAAATCCGCTGCAACAACCTCAACTTCTCAGCAGCAGCCCAAGGGCAAAAAGGCTCCTGACGCCACCAGGGCAGCGTCAATCGAGTGGACAGCGCACCCTCGCGCCATGCTTTCGAAGAAGACTCCACCGTCGAAGGACGCCCCTGTCGAGCCAGTTGATGCGCAACTCGTTTTGCACACCAGCCCTGCCGTTGCTCAGGTTGAGAGAAGAGAAGCGCATGCCAAGGGCCTGGGGGCGCCCCACATTCTTAGCGGCGAACGATATCCTCCGACCTTGATCGAGTTTTTAAATAACTGGAACAAGGCGGAGTTCGTCCACAACGACTATCTCCCGGAGAAGTTCGGTCCTGCCGAATTTGCTGCGTAGATGAATACTGCTGCCAAGGCAATTAACCTTGTGGGTCGGATGATGGAGGTATGTTACTTCGTCCTTTCCTTAACATGTTGAAGATATTTAGTGATATAGCCATTAGTCCCCGAGCCTCCGGGGGAGTAATTTGTTACTCGGCCGGATGCTCCATAGAAAACTAACGTAGCTCCTTAATAACTTCGAATATGCACACACCTAGAGCCGGGTTAAGTTCCACTTGGCCCGGATCTTGTACACTTCGAATATGCACACACCTAGAGCCGGGTTAAGTTCCACTTGGCCCGGATCTTGTACACTTCGAATATGCACACACCTAGAGCCGGGTTAAGTTCCGCTTGGCCCGGATCTTGTACACTTTGAATATGCACACACCTAGAGCCGGGTTAAGTTCCACTTGGCCTGGATCTTGTATACTTTGAATATGCACACACCTAGAGCCGGGTTAAGTTTCGCTTGGCCCAGATCTTGCACACTTCGAATATGCACACTCCTAGAGCCGGGTTAAGTTCCGCTTGGCCCGGATCTTGTACACTTCGAATATGCACACATCTAGAGCCGGGTTAAGTTCCACTTGGCCCAGATTTTGTACAGTTTGAATATGCACAAGACTAAGCTATCATTTTGTACTCTTTTCAGGTGACCACCAATCGCTGGAGCGCTGAGTTTTAGCGTCTCCTGGATACTCACAAGATGTTGCGCGCAAAACATAGTGCACTTCCCGTTGAACATGAGAAAAATGGTAAGTTTCTTCCTTGGCATTTTTACGTTTTTCTTCATCTTTTTTCGCTGAACTAATCCATCATTCGGATTTCGCAGCTGGGTTGGAGGCTGAGAATACCATCATGAGGAAAAACTTGGAGCAGATCAAGGGTAAGTTATTCCTGCTCAATCTCTCTATGCGCCCTATCCTCTTTTCTTCTTGGCTCGACAAATATTCATACCTCGGCTTTGCCGGGTCAACAAACTATTTCAGCATCACTTGAAGATAGTGTTCCCGTGCCTGATATGATGCTGCATTTTCTCGAACAAGCAGGGCAGCATCAGGCCGAACTCAAAAATAAAGATGATGAGCTTGCCCTCCTCCGAACTAAAGATGATGAGATTGCCAAGCTCAAGGTAGATATGAAGAAGCTCAAAGCACATCACAAATCCGAGCTAGAGAAAGCAGGCTAGGACTTTACTGAAGAGCGCGAGCGCCTAAACCTCTAGATCGCCAAGGACCAAGAACTACTTAAAGAGGCCAACGTCAAGCTTGAGTCGGTGAATGCTGACCTTGTGCAACTCCGGGAGAGGCGCGACAACGGCACCAAGGAGCTGACCCGGGTTCACAGCCATATTTCTGGTAAGTTCCCTTCCTTCAACTGACGCTGATCTTTCCGGGTTTACTTCCTTTACTTACTCCACCTGTCTTATTTTTTCAGGCAAATTCCAAGAGAGCGATGTCATTGCATCCAAGGATGTTGCCAAGCTCCGCAGGCAGAGGGGTACTCCATTGGGTCCTAGCACCATTCCTCTTGATCTCGAGGACTTGATAGTCAGCTTGTCCTCCCGAGTTGAGATCGTGAAGAACTACGGCAAGGATATCTTAGACGTAGTAGTCCGGAGAGTACCGCTATTCTTTTTCCCAAGCTCATGGAATGCGAGACTCAGCTCGATCTCTGGAGAGAATCAGTTGGGCGCGCCGGAGCTGAGATCGTTCTTCACTACGTGCTTACGTGGTACGAGAAGATTGACCTCAAACACCTTGAGCGCATGCGCACCAGATCAAGGTGGTCCACTGACCCGGATTGGGTAGCTCGGCGCAAGGCTTGCGCCCATAGCTTCATCCAATACGCCCCCATTCATCAATGGAACGAGGGACCAAGCTTCCTAGATGCCGCTAATGATGAAAATGCTGAAAACGTTGAAGATGATTCGGATGAAGACAAAGAGGACGAAGCCTCAGACGTCGAGGAGGACGCAGATGACTCTGAAGCCGAGGCTAGGGCTGCACCTGCTGACACCGAATTACCTCCTCCTTCTTCTCCTTGATTATAAACACTTTAAATTTCATCAGATCCCCGGTATGCCGGGTGCAATTGTATCAAGCACACAAGTGATATTTTGCTACTAAGTTTTTATGCTGGATTGACTTGGGCGTAGTCCCCGAGTTTCATTTTCTTGTTCTTCCAATTTCTTGGCTCGGCTCGTGTCTACCTTGATTCGGTTTTATGACTTACGAGTCCGAGCTTCAAAAATTGTCTTAACAATACTTGGAAAATTTGGGATTAGCTCAAAGTAATTCAGCATAATAAATCGAAAGTAAACATAAGGTTAGTCCGAAAAACAAACGTCGGCTCGATTAAGTTCCTTTCCTTAGTCGTTTTTCATGTGCTATGCAATTCCAAACTTGTTCTCTTGCTTGCCATGAAGCCAAATCTTGTTGGACAGCAGCAAGTCAAAGAGTTGGGTTCTTGGTGCTCACACACTACTAATCCGGCTTAAGTAGAAACAACTTACGCCAGCCGACGTATAAATAATAAATATAGAAGACAACAAATATTTTTAAGGGAGTCCCCGAGTTACTGCTCAAGGTGCCCACATTTCATTGATAGGCTCATTGCCGGCATACACACCGACATATGAGAGACTCGGATACATACACTTCTCTGCTAAGTGTAGAAAGGACGAAGTAGAGCTACATTCCATGGACGCTTAGATTCCTCGCCAGACCTGTCCGCCGTGTTCTTCTCATGTGGTTTTGCATCGATAAGATAATAAGAATCATTGTGCAATGTTTTGCTCACAATGAATGGCCCTTCCCATGGGGGGATAACTTGTGCATGCCAGCAGTACGTTGTACCAACCGGAGTACCAGATCACCTTCCTGGAAAACTCGGGGGTTTACTTTCCGGCTATGATAGCGTTAGAGATTTTCCTGATATATGGCGGATCTGGACAATGCCAATTCTCTCGCTTCTTCCAGCAGATCAACATCATTTTGCCGGGCTTCTTGCACTTCGGCTTCTGTGTATTGGGTGACCCTAGGCGATTCATGCTCTATGTCAGCTGGTAATACAGCTTCTGCCCCATATACCAGAAAGAATGGCGTATAGGTTGTTGATCGATTTGGAGTTGTTCTTAAACTCCACAGTACCGCTAGTAGTTCTTCTATCCAGCACCCCGCTAATCTTTGCAGCGGCTCAATGAGTCGATGTTTTATCCCGGATAATACTAAGTCGTTGGATCTTTCCACTTGTCCGTTCGATGCAGGGTGGGCTGTCGAGGCAACGTCCAGCCGGATCTTCTTATCTCGGCAGAATCGTGCAAATGCTCCTTCAGCAAAATTTGTGCCATTATCTGTTATGATACTGTGAGGATAACCGTATCTCAAGATGATGTCTTTGAGAAATGTCACGGCCGTAGCTCCATCACATTTTCTTATTGGCTTTACTTCAATCCACTTTGTAAATTTATCAACCATGACCAAAATGTGAGTCATATTTCCCCTCGCTGGTTTGAACGGGCCAACCATGTCCAAACACCATACGGCAAATGGCCAGGTGATTGGTATAGTCTTGAGCTCCGACATTGGCATATGTGTCTTGGTAGCATACCTCTGACAACCATTGCATTTTCTTACCAAGTCCTCTGCTTGTTCTAAGGCACTTGGCCAGTAGAATCCATGACGGAAAGCTTTTGCTACCAAGGCTCTGGACGAGGCATGATGCCCACATTCCCCTTGATGTATATCTCGGAGGATGTCAAACCCTTCTTCCGGGTCAACACATCGCTGGAGGACATTAGTCACACTCCTTTTATATAGCTCAGAATTGATGATCGTGTATGCCTTTGCTCTCCTCTGAGTTTGACTGGATAACACCTCCTCAGCGGGTAAGGTTCCATCTTCCAGGAATTGAAATATGGGCAACGCCCAAGCTGGTATGGCTCGCACTAGGAACATATCCTCATCAATTTCCATCTTATCCACCGGCATAACCTCAACCTGATCACACTGAGCAGTCCCCGGGTCTTGCGAAGCAGTCCTCGGGTTCGCTGAGGCAGTCCCCGGGTTTCGCGTACCACCTCCCACGTCAATGTCCATGGGTACGGCTCCGGACTCCGAATCCTCCGGGACGTAGATTGAGTCGGTTTCTGGGGACGGCCTGATAGATGGTTTTCTGAGGTGTTCTAATGCTACACCCGGTGGAATTGCTTGTCGGGTTGATCTGAGCTTCGACAATACGTCGGCAGCCTCATTTTCCACCTGGGGTACATGGCGAAATTCGCATCCCTCAAAGTAACCAGATATCTTCTGCACATGGAATCTGTATAATGCCATGTTTGGATCAAGAGCGTCCCATAGCCCTGAAACTTGTTGTATTATCAAATCCGAGTCGCCAAAGCATTGGATCCGACATATCCCGACTTCCTTTGCTACTTTGAGCCCATGCACAAGTGCCTCATATTCGGCGACATTGTTTGATGCTGCGAAATGGATCTGCAACACATACTTCAGCTGGTCATTTTTTGGCGAGGTAAGCACTACTCCAGCACCTAACCCGGTTTTTGTTTTTGACCCGTCAAAGTGCATTCTCCAGTAATTCGGATCTGGTAGTGGTGGTTCATATTGCACCTCGGCCCAGTCCACAAAAAAGTCGGCCACAGCCTGAGACTTGATTGATTCTCTTCTATCATACTGTGGCACATAGGGGGCTAGTTCAATTGCCCATTTTTCAATCATGCCACTTGCATCCTTGTTACTCATTATCTCGGATATGGGAGCTTCAGATATCACTTTGATAGGGTGCTCCTCAAAATAGTGTTTTAGCTTCTTAGCCGACATGTACACACCATATGCCACTTTCTGATAATGCGGATAATTTTGCTTGGATGCGGATAATACCTCGCTCAGGTAATATACTGGCCTTTGCACCAACTTACCCTCTTCCTCGCGCTCTACCACAATTACTGCACTTACAACTCGGTTGGTTACGGCTATGTAGAGCAACATTGGCTCCTTTGTAGTGGAGAGGCTAACAATGGTGCAGTGGCTAACATTTTCTTCAATTGGATAAAGGCTTCATTGGCCTGCGGCGTCCAAATGAACTTGTCCGACTTTTTCATGAGTTGATAGAGAGGCAGTGCCTTTTCTCCCAACCGACATACAAACCGACTTAACGATGCCAGGTAACTAGTGAACTTCTGGACATCGTTAAGGCACTTCGGCAGTTCCATTCACTCTATGGCCCGGATTTTAGTTGGATTGACTTGAATACCTCGGCTGGAGACAAGGAATCGGAGTAATTTTCTAGCCGGGACACCGAAGGTACATTTTTCCGGGTTAAGCTTCATCCGGAACCTCCTTAGGTTCGCGAATGTGTGCTTGATATCGTCAAGGAGCATTTTGCTTTCCTTGGTCTTGATAACAACATCATCCACATACACCTACACATTTTGACCAATTTGGTCGTGCAAACATTTCTGCATACATCTTTTGTACGTTGCCCCTGCATTACGTAAAATAAATGGCATGGTGCGATAGCAATAAGCCCCATACGGGGTGATAAATGCAGTCTTTATTTGATTATCCAGATTCAGGGGTATCTGGTGGAAACCAGAATACGCATCTATGAATGACAACAGTTCACACCCAGCAGTAGAATCTATGACCTGGTCTATCCTTGGCAGTGGAAATGGATCTTTTGGACACGCCTTATTCAGATTCATGTAATCGATACACATACGCCAAACCACTGCCACATTCGGATCATCCTTCTTCTTTTCCACCAGCACCGGATTAGATAGCCAATATGGGTAAAGAACTTCCATGATAAATCCAGCTACTAGTAACTGAGCTATCTCATCTCCAATGACTTTTCTCCTATCTTCAGTGAAGCGGCGGAGAGGTTGCTTCACCGGCCTTGCTCCGGGTCTCACATTCAAAGAGTGCTCGGCCAACTCCCTCAGAACACCTTGCAAGTCCTGTGTGGACCAAGCAAAAATATCCCGATTCTCACGGAGGAAGTTGACGAGCTCGCTTTCCTATTTATCATTTAACCCGACACCAATTGTTATGGTGCGCTCTAGGAACATATCATCAACAGGCACTTTCTTGGTATCTTTTGTCGCCTGGAACGAAACACTACCATGCGGGTTACTCAGCGCCGGCATATACTGTTGTGCGGACTGAGCCAATGCCGCCACTTCCTGTATCTTTCTTTTCTCCTGCGCAATCACGAGTGACTTGGCTAGGTTAGACCCGGCTGACGCACACTCAATGGAACGTCGGAAATCTCCAGCTATGGTTATTACTCCATTTGGCCCAGGTAACTTCATCTTCAGATAACTGATGTGACAACTTGCCATGAACTTGTTCAGTGCTGGCCTACCGAGTAACGCGTGATACGCACTTTCTAAGTTCACCACTTCAAACTCCAAATTCTCAGTTTAGCAGTTATCTCTTGTGCCCAACAATACGCCAACCCGGACCTTGCCTATGGGCTCACAAGAAATTCCTGGCACAATGCCATGGAAAGTTGTCCTTGTAGCTTGGAGCATGTTCTCCGAGATACCCAACTTACACATTGTGTCCGCATACATGATATTGATGCTACTGCCATTATCTATCAGCACCTTGGAGAATCTCACATTGATATTTGGCCCTATGAATGTTGGGTCCAGCACTAACGCATATGAACCGGGGCTTGGCATAAGCTTGGGGTGATCCTTGATACTCTAGGTGATTTCCTTGATACTCCATGTGTTGGTGCTGCAAGCTCTTTCTATCTGTTTCCTCACATAGTAACTCTGATGATGTTCTTTGTACTCATTCCTTCCCTTGTTTCCAGGGTACCTCTGATCCGGTTGACGCTGGTCTTCCACTTGACGCACTGCATCCCTTCTCTCATGGTTGTCATACCTCGGCGGAGGGGGAGGCAACATTAACTGTTGCGTGTTCGCTCCGGAGTGCAATTGCTGCCAGGGTAACTCCTGTCGAGGTTGATCATTCCGAGGTGCCTGAGCATTCCCCGAACCACCTTGTTCTATCTTGCACATCCACTCACATTGCCTTGTTGTATGACCCGCTGGGTTACTCGGATTTGGCATGTGAAATTTACACGGCTGATCCATCATTGACTCATAAGTATACCTCGGATGGTCCTTCTTTTCCTGCCACTATTTCTTTTGCTTTGGCGTCCAAGTTTTCTTTCCATCATTTCTTGGAGTCCATTGTGATCCTCCAGTTTTCTGACGTTGGTTGGTTCCTGCACCAGATTGATCTTGATTCACAGCAGCAACTTGTTGCGAACTATACCGGTAATTCGGTCTGTCATCTCTTCTTTTACCTCGGTAGTCATTCCTCCGGGATGACCCGGCTCCATCTCTCTGGTAGTACTCCTCATTTGACTCGTTTGACACAAGCCTGGGTTGAGTCGGATCACCCAAAGCATACGAATCAGCAATCCAGATTGTTTCTGCCAATGTAGTTGGCATATCCCTTTGCAATCTTTGCCACAACATGCTTGCATATCTGCATCCTTGCGCAAACCACGCTATGGCCTGTGACTAGATCACACCCTCACATGAGTTTCGCACGGTACACCACTGGGTTAAGAACTCCCGGTCTGTCTCATTCGGTCTCTTCTTGCACATTGCTAGGGTCTATGGCCTATTTGGCCTCTGATACGTGCTCGAGAAGTTGCTGACAAACATTTCCTCAAAATCGATCCAACAGTTAATACTTCTGGGCGGCAAATTGTTTAGCCATACCCTCGCTGGCCCCTCCAACATCTGGGGTACGTATCTCACAGCCCATCTCAAGTTGCCTGTAGCAATTTTACAGCTGTAGCATAGTTAATCAACCAATCTTCCGGCTTTGTCCTGCCGTCATATGTCTTAGTGCCTCTAGGTAGCTGTAAGTTAGGTACCGGAGGTTCCTTCATGATCCGGGGTCCAAAACACGCAGGACCTGGGGGACCTTGACATTCAATTTGCTCCGACCTATACAGCCGATCCAGTTTTAATCTGGCATCGTCAGGCATCAAATCCCTGCTTCCCAATCTTGACCCTATCACATGATAGTCCGGCCTTGGGTATCCTGCGTTCACCATTTCTGAATCACCATCACTATATCTGTCTTGCTCTCACCTCTCTGTTGCATCCCTCGGCCGACACTTTGCTCTTGCCTTGGTATATTCTGCTTCTGCGGTTGTCCTGCTCCTGCCGAGTTGTGGTGTCCGGCATTGCCGTTTACAACATTTCCTTGACCGGCATTGCCTTGGTTGCGGTTACCTCGGCCAGCTTCACCTCGGCTCACACTTTGTCGATCCTCATTTCTCTACACTTCTTTTCCTTTCCCTTCCCTTGATGGGTCATACGGGACTATCTGTTTGTTCCTCCTGGCCGAGGTTACTACCTCTTCTCTTCTAGGACCACCATGAGGAGACGATGCAGCTCCAGCGGATTTCTCCGGGTTACCCACCGCAAAATAAACGATCTTGGAGGCCCCAGCTCTCTCCGGGTTAGCCCTGAGCAATTCCTCATTTTACCTGTTCGTGATCCGAACCAACTCATTGACCCTATCTTGCTGTCTCTGACGGGCTTCACCCGTCATACCCTCTAACTCGGATGCAGCTGCATCTGCTGCTCTGAGGTTCTTTGCCGGGTACTATACTTTGGCAGCCCCACGGACAAATAGTTCTCTGATTCCTCAACCCTAGTATCACCTTCTTTGTTCATTTCACTCATGAGGTTTCTCCCCTTTACTTTTACAGCATCTACCTTATTTGCCTTTGCGTACTCACGTAGTGTCATGTTCAACGACTGCTGAGCCACGACTATCTTTTTCGCGCCCTCTAGTATATTCTGCCTAGTTTCCTCTAGCTCGGCCTGTGCTTGAGCCGGATCTACCGCTGCTGCTACTAGGTTTGCCAAGCTATCCATCGCTTGCTACATCACATTCTCTAGCCTCTCTAGTGGAGGACCTCTACTTTTCCTCTATGCCTTAGGCGTTACCTCCAGATATGGTGCCGTATCCTTGCTTGTGCCAGCGCTAGGCGCAGTCATCATCACCTTTGCACGGTCCGGGGAGCGATTGATACACGCCCCATGAACCACGCTAAGGGGTGGCTCGCCTCCTTCGATGACCTGCCGCGGGTGAACGCACGACACATCGACAGCAACGTAGATCTTATGCGCGCCGAGATTGAGGAAGAGGCCGTTGCACGGAAGAGGACGCTTGCCGAAGCAGCCAGCGTTGTCGCTGACAAAGTCCAACGCTCCAAAGCGCTGAACGAGCCCGGACTATGCGATCGGGCCAAGCAATGAGGTTTCCCGTTCGGATCTGCACCCCTGCTAGCGCTGCTAGCCCCACGGTGGGCGCCAACTGTCTTGGTGGTGTCACGGCAGATGCCATGGATAGGCTAAAGGTGGGGACTAAATGCACTAGGGGAATCCAGGGAGGGATAGTGTGGTGATTCCACACACAGTAGCTTTATATTTGATTCACTTCCAGAGATTACAAGTGCTCCTTGAGCTGTATTAGGGAGAGGAGGAAGAAGGATCTCTCTTACTCTCACCACTAGCTTGCCCTCAGGAACTTGCTAGTAGAACATGAACCTCTCAAGATCAACTAGTCCAAGACCAACCCAGTTGAACCCAACCCTTTCTACAGAGGCCCTAGCCCTCCTTATATAGATGTGGCTAGGTCTCCAATTAGGGCATACGTGGAGGCATATTCCAAGGAATATGCCTCCTCCCAAAATAGCAAGCCGACCGGGTCACTTTAACCCAGCGTCATCCATGCAGATGCTACGTGAGCCTCTGCGGCGCCCGCGTCACCCGACACAGGCTTCGTCACCTTTGTCGGCCACACCTCGGTGGTCCTGGCCTCTGTCCGCTTCGCTCACGCTCTGTGTACATTGGTCACCCTTTGACCAGCGAGATACCTTCCTTCTCTTGTAAGCTTGATATAACCCGTATCGTACCTAGTAGATCCGGCCATACCTGTACCTGCATACAAGTTAAATATATCTCACCGACTTACGATATAAGTCGACTGAGATCCAGTTAGGTGGACATCCCCTGGTCTAGGTTACCCCGTGATTCGGCCTGCCTTGAGGTGACTCGGCCAACACCTGCTTTGACCTTACCGTACCTCGGCTAACTCGGCCTTTATACCCCGGCATGATCCTACCCGGGGGTATCCCCCCAACAGGCCAACAACAGTTCTAGTAGGAATCATCTCATTATGTTCGTTTTCAACAATAGTAAATCCACCTTTCTTAGGAACACAATGAACATGACTTACCCATTCACTTTCTTCTACATTAAAGATAATCCCTTCATCTAACAAACGTATTATTTTTTACGTACCTCTTATTTCATTTGAGTTTTGAGTCACCTCTGGAAATCTCCATGAATATTCTATGGGTGGCTATCGAGGGACTAGTCCCTTTCAAGTCACTCATCGAATACCCAAGAGCATTTTGATGCATCCGGAGAACCATCATAAAATTTTCATCCTCTTTTTCTGCAGGGTTAGAACTTATAATAACAGGAAAATTGTTCATTCCATCAAGAAACCTGTATTTTAATTCCTTGGGTAAAGTTTTGAGGGTAGGAGGCGGATGTGTCTCATCTCCCTTCCTTATGTGTTCTTCATAATTTTGGTTAATCTCGGCATCCACCTCAGGTGTGGAATCAAGATAATCATCCATTTCAATTTTTTCTATGTCCTGAAGGATATTATTATTGTTGACTTAAGCTTCTTGCTAAATCATCATCAGGCGTCTCAATGACTAGTGAGGCTAGATTAACGATATTACCTTCTTCATATCATTCGTACTCATCATCGTCTAGATCTTCGAAAGCCGGCTTATGGTCAATTTTGGAGAAGTGAAAGTCCCTTTTCTCTTCACCCAACTTGAGAGATACAGTTTGCCTCTTGCAATCTATGTTTGCTCCTGATACGTTGCTAACGTATCCATAATTTTTGATGTTCCATGCTTGGTTTTATCTACTTTCTTATGTTTTGTCCACACTTTGGAGGACTTTTCATATGATTTCTTGGACTAACCTATTAAACAAGAGCCACATTGCCAGTTGTCTATTTTCTGCTGTTTTTGGTTCCAGAAAGTCAGAAAATGAATATTCTCGGAATTGGACCGGACAAAAGCCAAAGTCGTTATTTTCCCGGAAGATTCATGGAGCCAGAAGGAGAGACGAAGGGGGGCCACAGGGTGGCCAAACCACCCCTAGACGCGGGTCCCCCCTAGGCTGCACTAGGGCATGGTGTGGCCCCCTTGGCTGCCCACCGACCTTGCCTCTTCACCTATAAGATGCCTCCCGATGCAAAAACCCTAAATCATCAAGCCTCTAGCCATGAAAAGTTCTGCAGCACCGTCGCCACCAAAGCGGAGATTCGGGGGACAGAAAGTCTCTGTTCCGGCACCCTGCCGGGACGGGGAAGTGCCCCCGCAGCCATCTCCATCGATCTCCACCGCCATCTCCATCACCATTGCTGATTCCCATGATGTGGAGGGAGTAGTTCTTCCTCGAGGATAAGGGTTCTACCGGTAGCTATGTGTTCATCTCTCTCTCTATGCATGATCTTATTGAGATCATGAGCTTGTAATCTATAGATCTACCTTGCTACTCAAGTGCTTTAATAGATATCTGCTCTCCCCATGTGTGTGAAAGTGACAGCGTGCACACCATCGTGGCACTTAGTCTTGAGATTACAAATACTTGTTATGAGTTATATTTGGAGTTGGATGTCTTTATGAAATTGTGGTGTTTGTTGGACTCATCTAGTACTCAAGGTGACAGTGTGGGGTTATCTAGATGGGAAAGATGAACTTTGAGGAGTGCTGTTATAGCCCTACCATGGATTAGAGTGTCCAACCGGAGAGTAATTAAGAGTAGTATCATAAAGAGAAGATATTTATATGAGAGTGTTCACTAGCAAAAGTATGATCCCTAGGCCTTGTTTCTAAAGCATTGAAACATCATTTGCTACTAGATCTGTTACATGTTTGCTTGCTTCCATCTTTATTTCAGTTTGCCTTTAGTCTTTTCCCACATCCACCACACGCCAGTAAGCTATTTTCTATCACCGTTACCACTTATAATTATCTATACCACTTGTATTTCACTATCTCTTCGCCGAACTAGTTCACCTCTACACCTGACAAGTGTATTGGGTGTGTTGGGGACACAAGAGACTTCTTGTATCTTGATTGCAGGGTTGCTTGAGAGGGATACCTTTGACCACTTCCTCCCTGAGTTCGATAAACCTTAGATGATCCACTTAAGGGAAACTTGCTGCTGTTCTACAAACCTCTACACTTGGAGGCCCAACAACTGTCTACAAGAATAGAAGTGCGTAGACATCAAGCTATTTTCAAGCTATTGTTGGGAGGTAGGTAAAGGTACTCACATCCTCCGGTGTGAGTGCTCGAAGTTATTTCCTTTAGATTATGCAATTATATCTTTTTGTTTCTTGTTTTCACTAGTTAGACTTAATGGAAAACAACAACCAAATTAGAGAGCTTTATAGTATTTATATTGAGTTAGGACATGAAGTGTTTGAAGAGAAAATTAAAAAACCTATGGAACTTTATTTGCATGCTAATAGAAATGTTGTTAGTATGAATTCGTTGGACACCATTATTGCTAATGCTATGGAAAAGTCTAAGCTTGGGGAAGCTAGTTTTTATGAAAATGATCTTTTTAGTTCCCCAGCTTTGGAAGATAGCTATTCTATTGCTTATGATGATACCAAACCTCCAATATATGATGATTACAATGATGAGTATGATATTTTCAGTCCACCTACTATTGAGGAGAAAATTAATAATGATTACAATATGCCTCCTATATTTGATGATTTTGGTGATGAGAATAATAAGGATAGCTATTTTGTTGAATTTGCTCCCACTACGATTAATAAGAATGGCTATGCTTATAGAGAGAGTAATAATTCTTTTATGCATGTGGCTCATGATAAGAATATTTTATGTGATAGTTATATTGTTAATTTTATTCATGATGCTACTGAAAGTTACTATGAGAGAGGGAAACATGGTCTTATATATCTCAACATTATTAAGTTTCCCCTCTTTATGTTGAAAGTCTTGAAGTTGCATTTGTTTTGCTTTCCTATGATTGTTTCTTTGTGATTTCATGACTTGTTTCTTTACAAGACTCCTATGCATAGGAAGTGGGTTAGACTTAAATGTGTTTTGAATTTGCTTCTTGATGCTCTCTTCTACTTCAATTCATATTTTTATGTGAGCATCATCTCAAACTATCATGCCTAACTTAAAGGCGTTAAAGAAAAGTACTTATTGGGAGATAACCCAAAAGTTTTAGATGAGTCTTGGAAGTTATTTCTTCAGTAATAACCGCTTATTATCCTTTTTATTTGCTTTTTGTGCCAAGAGTAACCTCTAATGAGAGAGAAGTAATGGTTGGGAAAGTTGTTGTCCCGAAACAAATTTATGTGCTTCACTGTACAATTTCTTGTAAAATCTCTGTACATCCTTTTGAGGCGTG
The DNA here is from genome assembly GCA_023614405.1 of Avena insularis. NCBI lineage: Eukaryota > Viridiplantae > Streptophyta > Magnoliopsida > Poales > Poaceae > Avena > Avena insularis. The sequence continues at coordinate 151,260,023 of CM042690.1, forward strand.
AATTGTTGTGCTTCTGCCTCAGGTTGTTATCTAACTTTCGTTAGTTCAACACTTTTTTATTTGTGCAACAGAAGGTCTTTGAAAAAATTCGTCTTTACCTGCTGGTATGTTTTGATAGATTTCTGCCATTATTTGCATTTGCTTCTTGTTGGTTCCTTTTTGAGTTCTTTTGGGGAATTGAGCTTTTTGAGGGAAGTGCTATAGTAGCTTGTGTTTTATTGGAAGTTTTATTGGTGTTGGAACTGAACCTAAAGAGCTATTATCTTGAGTGCACTAATGTTGCTAATAAAGATTGTGTGAAGTTTTGTATGAAGGAAAAAATTCAGGTCTATGGAAGGAATGAGTAATGAGATGAAGGATGGACTAAAGCTCAAGCTTGGGGACGCCAAGCGTGTCACCCCAAGAAATATCCAAGAAGTACAAGCGTCAAAGCTTGGGGATGCCCAAGGCATCCCCCTTTTCATCAATAAAAATTCCAGGTTTCTTCCAAACGCTTCATTTTTATTATTCATGCACAGTTGTGTTGTTCTTGGAGCGTCTTCTATTTCGTTTTTGTTTTGGTTTTTCGTTTGCTTTGTTTGTTTAGTTTGCTGAATAAATTGGTTGGACCCCCTCTTTCATACATTGGTTTTCAAATAGTTTGGTTTGGATTGGAAAAGAGTAGGAAAGTTCATGCTTAAGTGGTAAAGAGAGCTTGTTTTTTACTGTGGCCTATGCTTTGTCATGCCATGCTTGATATTTATTTGTATTTATGCTTAGTATTATTTGTTGTAGCATGACTTGTTATAAACAATTGAGATTGCTTAATGTGCCTTTGAAGAATCATGCGTTGTTTTAGCATATTAAAGCATAGTATTGTGGTATTCTCCTTTGATGCTTTATTTGGGTTGACTTGGTGCATGCTCACACCATGTTATGACTATCCAAAGTCACCATAGCCTTGATGATCCTTTAGTTTTAAACTTGTAGTATCACTTGATTCTTTGATCAGTGATGTTTTGTCGCTCTGCATGATTATGGCCATTATTGCTCTCTTAGTTTGTCGCTCCCAGTCTTTTGCTAGCCTCCGCAACCAAGTATGAGTTCCACTCATGCATCCAAATCCCTAAACCAAGTTATTCCAAAGAGTCCACCATACCTACCTATTAGCATATGATATTCCAAGTATATTCATGTTTTTGTTTACCTTCCAAATTAAACTTGTTATGAGAAAACTAGTGATTAAAGCTCTCACAAACTTGATGGCACAATTTATTTTTCTTGCCCTTAATAAACTTGAACCATTGTGTCATCTATGTTGTATATGCTTGCACTTATTTGTTGGGGATTAGCAGAACCATGCTGTCATGGGGAACACTTTCAACATTTCACCGGTACTTTGTACCTAGTTGATATCATGCTCTTTTGTCTATGGATGTCGTCGGTGTGAAATGAAAGGGGAGCTTGTAAGTCCATGGAGTTATGTATATGTGTTAGAGAAACGCCTGGGCCGCTGGTCTAATCCATGCTGACATGGTGGAAACCTGCAGCGTAACCATAATGAGCTGTCTATGAAGCATTCTTCTTATAAAAATAAGAGTCCTATTTTGAGAAAAAAGAGAAAAAGAGAAAAAAAAGGGATTATGAAAAGAGGAAAGAGAGAAAAAATCACCATATTCCCATGGTAAATAAGAAGATTGCTGCAATGCTCGTTGCCTGCTTTCCTTGTCATTTTGATATGGGTATTCTTCCGTATCATCGGGAAAAGGGTACCCCGTTGGCGGTTCTCTATGATACACATGTACTTACGATGACAAGAACTTACCGGTGACTAAACTTGAGTAGCATGAGGAGCGGCCCTCGTATTCAAGGGACATGAGATTTCTAACGTATACTTCGTCAAGCATGTACACCATAGTTTGTTCACCTTAACCTTAATCACTTCAAGATGCTTATGATAGGGGCAATGAGAGCTAAAAGATATAAGTATCATAATTTTTGGAAGCTCTTTATGAAACCTTAATCTCTGCTTCCTTCTATGAAGGCCTTTCTGCCAATTATATATTGAGTCTCCACCTTCTATCTTTATGCACCTACTTTGAGAGCATAGTGGCCATTCTTAGTTCTATGTGCATTGTCCCAAGACTTGTTGATTGATGCATACCTTGATATTGCTTGTTTTAAACTATTTGTATCTAGTCACTCTTATGAACTTTGAAGGTGTCCTATGCATTTATGTTTACTACGCTATGAGGGACAAGCTGAATACCATTCTCATTATGTTTTCTTTATGTGAAACAAACAAACGTCTTGCAAAGCATTGTTATTCATGAATCTTTTGTTTGTGCCTTTTCATGTTGCAACATAGTTTCTTTGTCTTATTGCTAGAACTTTGTCTTTCATGTTATGATTGAAGTACTATGATCCCCGCTATCAATGTTTTACAAATACTTTGATCAAGTTTATGATGGTGCATGTCACCTCAAAAATTATTCTTTCTTTTTATCACTTACCTACTCGAGGACGAGCAGGAGTTAAGCTTGGGGATGTTGATACGTTGCTAATGTATCCATAATTTTTGATGTTCCATGCTTGGTTTTATATACTTTCTTATGTTTTGTCCACACTTTGGAGTAATTTTCATATGATTTCTTGGACTAACCTATTAAACAAGAGCCATAGTGCCAGTTGCCTGTTTTCTGCTGTTTTTGGTTCCAAAAAGTCAGAAAATGAATATTCTCGGAATTGGACCGGACAAAAGCCAAAGTCGTTATTTTCCTAGAAGATTCACGGAGCCAGAAGGAGAGACGAAGGGGGGCCACATGGTGGCCAAACGACCCCTAGGCGCGGGTCCCCAGGCCACGCCAGGGCATGGTGTGGGCCCCCTGGCTGCCCACCGACCTTGCCTCTTCGCCTATAAGATGCCTCCCAATGCAAAAACCCTAAATCATCAAGCCTCCAGCCACGAAAAGTTCCACAGCGCCGCCGCCATCGAAGGGGAGATTTGGGGGACAGAAAGTTTCTGTTCCGGCACCCTGCCAGGACGAGGAAGTTCCCCCGGAGCCATCTCCATCGATCTCCACCGCCAGCTCCATCACCATTGCTGATTCTCATGATGAGGAGGGAGTAGTTCTTCCTCGAGGCTAAGGGTTCTACCGGTAGCTATGTGTTCATATCTCTCTATGCATGATCTTATTGAGATCATGAGCTTGTAATCTATAGATCTACCTTGCTACTCAAGTGCTTTAATAGATATCTGCTCTCCCTATGTGTGTGAAAGTGACAGCGTGCACACCATCGTGGCACTGAGGCTAGAGATTACAAATACTTGTTATGAGTGATATTTGGAGTTGGATGTCTTTATGAAATTGTGGTGTTTGTTGGACTCATCTAGTACTCAAGGTGACAGTGTGGGGTTATCTGGATGGGAAAGATGAACTTTGAGGAGTGCTGTTATAGCCCTACCATGGATTAGAGTGTCCAACCGGAGAGTAGTTAAGAGTAGTATTATAAAGAGATGATTTTTATATGAGAGTGTTCACCAGCGAAAGTATGATCCCTACGCCTTGTTTCTAAGCATTGAAGCACTTTTTGCTACTAGATCTGTTACATGTTTGCTTGCTTCCATCTTTATTTCAGTTTGCCTTTAGTCTTTTCCCACGTCAACCACACGCCAGCAAGCTATTTTCTATCACCGTTACCACTTATAATTATCTATACCACTTGTATTTCACTATCTCTTCGCCGAACTAGTGCACCTATACACCTGACAAGTGTATTGGGTGTGTTGGGGACACACGAGACTTCTTGTATATTGATTGCAGGGTTGCTTGAGAGGGATACCTTTGACCACTTCCTCCCTGAGTTCGATAAACCTTGTGTGATCCACTTAAGGGAAACTTGCTGCTGTTCTACAAACCTCTGCACTTGGAGGCCCAACAACTGTCTACAAGAATAGAAGTGCGTAGACATCAAGCTATTTTCCGCGCTGTCGGGAGGTAAGGTAAAAGGTACTCACATCCTCCGGTGTGAGTGCTTGAAGTTATTTCCTTTAGATTCTGCAATTATATCTTTTTGTTTCTTGTTTTCACTAGTTAGGCTTAATGGAAAACAACAACAAAATTAGAGAGCTTTATAGTATTTATCTCGAGTTATGACATGAAGTGTTTGAAGAGAAAATTCAAAAACCTATGGAACTTTATTTTCATGCTAATAGCAATGTTATTAGTATGAATTCTTTGGACACCATTATTAGTAATGCTATGGAAAAGTCTAAGCTTGGGGAGGCTAGTTTTTATGAAAATAATCTTTTTAGTTCCCCAGCTTTGGAAGATAGCTATTCTATTGCTTATGATGATACCAAACCTCCAATATATGATGATTACAATGATGAGTATGATATTTTCAGTCCACCTACTATTGAGGATAAAATTAATTATGATTACAATATGCCTCCTATATTTGATGATTATGGTGATCAGAATAATAAGGATAGGTATTTTGTTGAATTTGCTCCCACTATGATTAATAAGAATGGCTATGCTGATAGGGAGAGTAATAATTCTTTTATGCATGTGGCTCATGATAAGAATGTTTTATGTGATAGTTATATTTTTTTACACAATACTCGCATTTTATCGTGTTACTTAGAACTTTATTTAGCATTTCTATTGTAGTATTTAATTCAAGAGTTATTAGACTTCTGACTCCTGCTCCCTATGGGATCGATATCTTTATTTCGAAACTATCTACAAATGATCTGTGCACTTGCAGTCATCAAAGTATTTTCTGGCGCCGTTACCGGGGAGCTAAGCGTTGTAGGTCTTTTAGTTTTTACTTATTTATTTTTGTCTTGCTAAGTTTTTTTTTGAGTTACATGTTTCCACCAACATGATGGAGTTTGATCATATGGCTAGTGCTAACCCACTCAGCCACTTTGGGAAGCCCTATGATATTAATAAAAGAGACAACTCCAACAAGAAGACAAGGGGGTTTGAAATAAATCCTCTACTACTTGGTATTCTACACAAGAAGCAATTTACTCGAGATGTAGAAGATCCTGATCCATATGAGCATATTGCATGTTTTGAAGATATATGTGGCACTTTCCAATTACCGGGATACACTTCTAATGAGGTAAGGGTTAAACTTTTTAGTCAGAGTTTGACTAGTACAACTCTCTCATGGTATAGATCTCTACCCTCAGAAGCCACTACTACTTGTGAAAATTTAGCCCGTGAGTTTCTAGCAAAATATTATCCATTATCAAAATCTTTTTGAATTAGGCATCAAAAATGACTTGGAGGAACCATCCTAATGAAGGACTAGTAAGATCTTATATCAGATTTAAAGATTTACTTAATATATGTCTTCATCATGATTTGCCTACATGGTATTTATGGCATATCTTTTATGGCGGTTTAATTTAACCTAATAAAATTGAACTAGACTCTTTCGTGAAAGGATCCTTTATGAATCTTCATATAACTAAAGCTTGGGCTTTACTTAATAGAATTCGTGATCATAGAGTTTCATGGAATTTTGGTCTAGGAAGCGAAGGAGGCATAGAAATAGATTACGATTGTATTCATGACTATAATAAAAAGGGCCATGTTAAACAATTATCTAAAGAACTTTATTTGGATTCAGACCTTGTGTTGCATGTTGTTAAAGCTTTTATAGAACACATCAAAGCTCCAAAAGAGGGTTTGGTCAAGTATGATCCACCACCCGAACCTGATAAGAAAAGAGAAGTTAAAGCAACACTGGCCTACCTAGAACCAATATATGAGATACCTTTCCCTAACACTACACAAAAGCATTTTTTGAATATGAACATGTCAAAACAGTACAAGAGAAGAAGGAAGAGGAAAGTATGCCAGAAGTTGAGGAACATCTGGAAGAAACCAAAGATGAAGAGGTAACCAAGGAAACAACAGCTATGTATGCACATTGTAACATAGTTGAACTTGATAAAGAGACTTCCGTATTGGTTGAAGGTAAAACAAAGGTAAAAGATGTGGGTAATCCTATTCTTCCCTGCGTATTTAAAGAAACCTCGCATTATAGTTTATGCGATCTTGGCACCGAAGTTAATGTTATATCTTATGATTTATATTTATAAATAAAAGAAGAAAGAGAACCGGCTACAATTGAAAATACTGATATGACAATCATGTTAGCCAATAAAACTCTTAGAATTCCAATGGGAGTAGTTGAAGATGCAACTGTCACAATTGGCAATAAAAAAATCCTATCAATTTTGTAGTTGTTGATATGCCAGCTAACACTCTTTGCCCAATTATATTTGGAAGAAACTTTTTGAGTGATGTAGGTGCCAAAGTTGATTTCAAAAAGGAGATTGTGTCTCTTAAGCTTGGGGAAGCGGAAAAAGAATTCCACTTTTCCAAATTTAAAGACAAACCTCTACTAATACAAGAAGAACAGAAAGAGAAAACTATTGAGGAAATGGTAGCCCTCTTCTTTAGTGATCAAAAATAAGAAATAAATGAAGACTTAAAGTATGAAAAAATAGTTATGGAGGACAAGTCCCTAGAAGAATTAGAAGGTGAATTCGATTCACTTCCCATTATAGGGCCGCCAACTAATGAGGCTTTCGAAGAGCCAGAAAAGAGAGGGGACAAGGAATTACCACCCCAGAGCTGAAGACTCTACTAGATAATCTTAAATAGAGATTTTTAGATCATACAAATAAATTTCCTGTTATTATTAGTGCTAAACTTTCAGGGGATGAAGAAGAAGAACTCATGAAAATACTTAAGGAGCATTGTAAGGCCTTTGGGTACTCAATGGATGATTTGAAGGTCATTAGTCCCATGATTACCGTCCATCGAATATTCATGGAGGAAGGTGTTAAACCAGCTGCAGAATTTAATAGACGACTGAAGCCCGAAAATGAAGGAAGTGGTAAGAAAAGAAATAGTATGCCTATTGGTCGCAGGTATAATCCATCTTGTAAAAGAAAGTGAATGGGTAAGTCCTATTCATTCTGTCCCTAAGAAGGGCGGTTTAACTGTTGTTCCTAATGAAAAAAATGAATTGATACCTACTAGAACTATTGTTGGACATAGGATGTGTATAGATTTCAGGAAATTGAATAAAGAAACTAGGAAAGATCACTATCCTTTACCATTCATAGATCAAACTGTAGAGAGGTTAGCAAACCACACTCTTTATTGCTACTTGGACAGATACTCTGGTTTTTCTCAAATAGTTATTCATCCTGATGACCAACTTAAAACAACTTTCATTAGTCCTGGTTTACATGCTTACCGACGTATGCCTTTTGGTTTATGTAATGCTCTAGCTACTTTTCAAATATGCATGACTGCAATTTTTGTGGATTTTATAGAACTAATAATGGAAGTATTTATGGATGACTTTTCTGTCTATGGAACTTCATTTACTAGTTGCTTGGATAATCTCAAAAGAGTTTTGTAGCGTTGCAATGAAACCAATCTTGTTCTAAACTGGGAGAAGTACCATTTTATGGTCAAAGAAGGTATAGTCCTTGGACATAAGGTATCAGGTAAGGTCATTGAAGTGGATAAAGCTGAGGTTGAGGCCATAGAGAGAATGCCACAACCTAGGGATATAAAAGGTATAAGAATTTCCTTGGTCATGTGGGTTTTTGTAGTAGGTTCATTAGGAATTTCTCTGGAATATCAAAACCTTTGACAAACCTTCTGCAAAAGGGAGTAAGATTTAATTTTGATGATAAATGTCTTGTAGCCTTTGATAAACTTAAATATGCTTTATCCCATACTCCTATCATTAAACCACCTATCTGGGATATGACTTTTGACTTAATATGTGAAGCTAGTGATGATGTTGTAGGAGTAACTCTGGGATAAAATATAGGTCAGATATTTAATATTATACATCATGCTAGTAGAACTCTTAATAGTGCTCAAAAGATTTATCCTAAGGAAGAAAGGGAACTTTTTGCTGTATTTTTCTCTTGCGATAAATTTCGTTCTTATATAGTTGATGCAAAAGTAAGAGTTCACACGGATCGTTATGTTTTAAAAGAACTCCTTGAGAGGAAAAATCATAAGCCAAGACTAGTCCGTTGGATCCTTTTACTTCAAGAATTTGAGTTGCGGATTATGCAGAGGCAAGAAATAAAGATGTTGGATGCAGTGTCCATATTCGTCCAGCAAGACACCAATCTTACTGAGAGGAACTTTAGTCCTAGGGATTTTTGTTTACGGGAATTATTAAATGAACTAAGGTCAATTCCTCCAAAAGAGAAGAAGTCTTTATTGTTGGAGGAGCTTGTCATCCCCGAATAAGTAAACGGTAAGTGCGGGGTAAGTGTTCTAACTCAAATAAGTGATTTGTTTTCACAAATTTTACTTTTGAATTTTTTGCCTTTGAATTCCTCGTGTTTTTCTGAAGGTTTTTACCAACTATATGGCCACAACTATACGAGCAGAGAAAAAATCTGGCCATATAGTTGGTCATTAAACCTTCTGTATCTTCTTCACGAAATTGTTTTCGATGTTTGGAAACTATACGGTCGCAACTATATGGCCGGAGAAAGTCCTCCCACTGTATAGTTGTTCGTTAAACTCTCAGACATTTTCGATTTTTGATGTCTGGATCTATATGGTCACAACTATACGGTCGGAGAAAATCCTCCCGCCGTATAGTTGGTCGTTAAACTCTCAGACATTTTCGTTTACTTTTTGGTTTTTCTAAAAAATGGTTTTGTAAGGTTCCGAGTTGGTAACTTAATCGACTTGGGCTCGAGATATTTGGAAATATCTGCCCAGAACCAACTATACGACCGGAGCTATACGGGTTGCGCCCGTATAGTTGGTCGTTACGCGGTAGGACTCCTCCAAATCCACGATTTATTTCCCTGTTTCATTAAGATTCTTTTCTTGGGCGTGAATTTGGTGTTTCTCGTGAGTTTTACTGACCTCTGACCCCCCTTATATACTGCCATTGCCTCTCTCTCTAATCATAATCTCCAGAAACCAATCTACCTCTTATTCATACGTGAGGACACACAACCAAGGGATAGAAGCCAAGGGGAGAAGTTCCTTTGGAGATCGGGATCAATAGCGAGCAAGGCAAGGAGATCAAGATTGTCCTACTGGAGTTCCTCGATGCTGACAATGAACATCGTAAGAGGGAGTTGAGGGCCCTCGATCAGGATAAGGAGACATCGGGGACACCCAAACATCTTCGGTTGCTATGACTTTATCTTGATAAACTTGATGAAAATATTAAGCAGACAACCGAATCAGGTTTTTCTATGAGTCTTAAGGCAATACAAACCCTTCAAGATAACAATGATTTCATTAAAGAACAAATGAAAGTGTTGGAGAGGAATAATATTTTCTACAATCTGCGTGTTAAAAAATTAGAGGCTTTCAATCAATCCCTCCGTCTAAGGCTGGCCCGTGAAGAGAAGATATCGCGTGCCATGGCGCCATAGTGATCTACAATAATCACGAGATCAAATAATCGCAAGGGATTATTTGATCCCGCCTGGCTTGATTCCAAGCTTGGGGAGATATTTAAGACCTTGTAATCTATCTTATAAGTTTTACATTACTATTTTAGTTTTGCATTAGTTCAAATTAGAAATAAATTTTTCATCATTAGAATTCAACTTCAGGAATAGTCGATCCCTTTTATGAAATTCTGAGTTTATTATCATATATGGAGCAATATTGAGTTTGTGCTTGTCCTATTGGATATATGAATGGCTTGAGTATAATTTTACTTGCACTTGATGATATCAATAGGAGTCTTCCACACCATTGGTATTAATGGAACATACAAAGATAATTTGGTCAATATCTTGTAAGTTCACGGTTTGATTTACAAAGAAAAATTATCTAATCAGTTAAGTTGAAAAAGAAACCTTGAACAAAGGAAAATTAAAGTGCTATCAAATTAGAGTGAGAACGAGACGAGGTAGAATATTCAAGCTATAATGATTGCTTCATATACAATTAGAATTTAGTAATTGAGATTGTTAAACTTTGAATTCCTACATGAAGTGGAATGTATGGCTAGCTCCTTTGCACAACACTTAAACAAAAGTGTGAGCATATATATAAAAAAAGAGAAGAAAAAGAGCGAATGTGCAAAGAGCAAATAGGCATACACCACTATATTGTAGTATGATAAGAAGCGTTTGAGATTTTAAATCCCATGTCACTACAAGAAAAGTTTTCTTCCACAACGAATTGGCCCGACGGTAGTTGTAGAAGGCACATCTTCCGCGACGAAATTCTCGGCTCCGTCGTGGCTGATGGAAAACTTTTTTTTCGGGTTTCGTGGCCCTCTACTACGACGGATCTGCTAAAAACATGGAGGAAGCTCGGCTGGCGCATGGCAGAAGCAAGATTTTCGTTTCCTCGCGCGATGCTGATTGGCCGAAGTCTTTTGAGGCATGTGGGTCCGAGACGTCAATGTCTCTACTGGACCATACTTTTCGGTCACGCCTCCCTGATTTGAACTCGATAACGTTGCTCGAGGCGTCTGTTGTTTAGTCAGGTTGCTAGGTCCCACATGTCAGCCTCTCATTAGAAGGATTGTGTGTATGATGGAATTTTTTTCCTTCGCTCGCGCTACCCTGTTCTAAAGTTGATAGCGCTGCTCGATGCATCTACCGTCTAATCAACCTCCTGGGACCCCACATGTCATCCTCTCATTAGAAGAAACATGTGTATGATGGAATTTTTTCCTTCACTGGCCCTACCCCGTTCCGAGTTGATAGTGCTGCTCAACGCATCTACCATCTAACCAACCTCCTGAGCCCCACATGTCATCCTCTCACTAGAATAAACGTGTGTATGATGGATTTTTTTTCCTTCGCTCGCGCTACCTTGTTCCGAACTTGATAGTGATGTTCGATGCATCTACCGTTTAATCACGATGCTAGCCCCCACATGTCATCCTCTCATTAGAAGAAACATGTGTATGATAGAATTTTTTTCCTCGGTCGCGCCTCCGTGTTCCAAACTTGATAGTGTTGCTCGTTGCATCTACCATTTAATCATGATGCAGGGCCCCACCCCCACATGTCATACACTCATTAGAAGAAATGTGTGTATGATGGAATTTTTGCTCTCGGTCGCGCCTCTGTGTTTCGAACTTGATAGCGTTGCTCGATGCATCAGCCGTTTTTCTAGGCTGCTGAGTCCCACATGTGAGCCTCTCATTAGAAGAAAGGTGTGCATGCTGTACTTTTTTCTCACTCGCACCTCCCAGTTTCGAACATGGCAACGTCGCTCGAGGCAGAACCTGTATAAGGCCGCGCTATAGGGTCCGACATGCCAGTCTGTCTGTATATCAAACTTGCGTATGATGGACTTTTTTTCGGCCGCGTCCGCTATTTTGACCTTGGCAACGTTGCTCGATGTGGCAGCCGTGTATGGTCTTGCTACTGAGGCCCCCATGTCACCCTCTATGGTATGTTCTGGCCAGTGGGTCCTAGATGTCAGCCTCTCTGTACAAGTATTTAACTTTTTTTCAAACGCGACCAATAAACTCGAGGGATGCTACAGGCTGGTGGGTCCGTGATGTCAGCCTCTCTGTAATGTGATATTAAAAATTAAACCCTTTCTCAAAAAAAGTAAACCCAAGACATATATAAATATGTACACACAGTGGATTCGAACTAAATCCCTTCAAATCAAATCAAATAGACATAAACTGAGTGTTTTTCCATAATACCAAAGATACTAATAGAAATTGAATCATTAAACATGTATTCGGACTACAACTTATGTATCAGTCTTCTAAAAAATATTGTTGTGTTTCCATGTTATCTCTCTTAAAATAAAAGAGTAGTGCTACTGGAACCTCGATTTATAAAAAGCCACATAATGGATTAGTTTCTTAAAAACATGGGTAGGCATAGTTTTTTTAGAGGTGGGGGCACTGCCAAAAAGGCCAAATTAAAAAGTTTTTGGGCTATGGTCAATGGGCTCCTATGTCAAATTTAACTGGGCTGTGTCTCGCCAGATTCAAACACAGACCTCTTCGAGGGAGGAAAAAAAGCGATAATTCCTTTGACAGATTTCCATGTAAAAATATCTAATGAACACACACCACATGCACCAAAACAGGGCTGGTATCCAATGAATTCACTTGGTGAAATCATGCTGTATATCTTTACCCTCTCATATCTGCCCAAAATGCATCCAACGGTTCCGATGACACAAAGGCAAAAGCTCTAGAGCAAGCAACCAGCAGCAATGACATAACTTTTGACAAATTCAAAACCATTTGAAAGATTAAGGAGTACAGAATAATAAGACATAAAAAATCGAGAGATTCCTAGTTCATATTTAGCAGCACTTGACCAATTCAGAAGCATTTCAAAGTGACTGATTCAGCAATATAAAAACTGAAATTCAATATCACTACAGAGAGAGACAGTTCTTGTTTTAGCTCTAAAAACCATGCGACACAATCAGTTTGCCCTTTTCTCCAAACACACTCGATCACTGGAACACAATCATTGTCATAATATTTGCTCATATAGGTACCCGTCATATAGATACAGATATACCATACCAGTACATACTAGTCATAGCTCCAATCCAGCAAAAGGTTATCACAATTTTACCACCCATATATGATTAGTGGAGATAAGAAAACCACATAATTAATTACAATAGCATGCGGCCAAAGAGCCAAACAGCTAGGAATTTCATGAATAGCATGCCGCATTCAGGGCAGCGAGATACATCGACCTTGACCGTTCTTCCAATAGTAAGTTTGGCTACTTTCTGAAACTTGATCCACCTAGAAGTAGCCGCCAAGCGCCCATTAGTCGAGTTAATGGCGTAGCGTCCCTCGATAAACAATTCTTTGCTCTGCATCATGAAGACTATTGTGCCCTTTCGTCTGGCCTGGAGTTGCTTTGTGGCACTCTTAGGCAATTTCTGAGTCAAAGCAAGAGATAGACACATAATTACTAAGAGCGATGCACTGAATTATGTGAAACTTGAGAAGACATTCAGAACAGTTTATCTGCCGCCATATACTCACAAACATAATTTGGTGCGACCTTGTGATGACACATGTGTAGGATATGGTCTGACAAGGTGCTGCCCGGGGTGATGAAGGAGCTTGTGCTAGTGCCTATGCTGGGGCTTGTGCTGCTGCAGGAGATGGTGCCACTAATTGTAGAGGGGTTGGTGTAGGAGCCAGAAAGCCCAAAATCGGTGTCGGCGCCAGAAGCTTGATGCTAGATTCCTTTTGACGGGTAGCTAAGCTGACTATAGGGATGGTAGAGGCAGATGAGAAGTGTACAAGCAAAATTGTCTCTTATACAACAGTTACTCACAAGACAGTGATCAGAGGATATGATGAGTATACAAGCAAATTAAGTTACTATCTCCATTCTTTCTACTTAGGTCAACAGGTGCCAGAGCAGGAACTAGGGCCAGTGCCGTTGGGGGTGCCAGCAGCTTGGTGCTGGTTACCTTCTGAGGGGTAGGTAAGGGGACTGCAGGAGTGGTCAGAGAGGCATATGAGATGTGGACAAGCAAAATGGTTTCTTATACAACAGTAACTCCTAGACAGAGATGAGAATATACAAGCGAATTAAGTTACTACTTCTATTCTTTCTCCTACTAAGGTCAACAGGTGCCGTTTCAGGAACTGGGGCCGGTGCTGGTGCCGGTGTAAGCAGCTTGATGTTGGCACCCTTCTGGGTGGTACATAAGGGGAAGCGGACTGCAGAAGTGGTTAGGGTCATATGATGAGTAAAGACAATGGTGCAAAATAGTTAGTCGCAAGAAAATCATTAGAGGTTGTGATGAGTACAGAATCAAATTAATTAGTACTACCTCTATTCCTGGTCCTTCGGTCAACAGGTGTATGATGGCATGCAAGTATCTGCCCAGGCTTGCTAAAATCGAATGTTACCTCGTCCCCCTGCTTCAGACCATTCTCACGGACATACTTGGACCAACCTCGGCCACCCAAATAGGTGGTGGCCATCGTCTGGGAGACATCCACATCATATAGTTGCTGCATGCCTTTAGGGCCCTCGCTATATAGAGTTAGAAACTTGTCGTTTCTGAACATCTTGTTTATAACAGGGAGAGCGACACAAGGGACAGCCTTCATGAGAAAATTGATAGAGAAGTAAGGAGATAGCAAAAAAAGTGAGATACAAGATCTTACATCAAGTCGGTCTAAACCACTTGGAATCCATACCTGATACCATGGGTACCCTTTGTGAAGGGTGGCCATGCACCATTTTTCATCCCTCTGCCTTTGGAATGGCATACAGGGGCCCCCTTTCAATCCACAAGCTTGACAAAAGGAGGGTAGCAGAAAGGGCTGAGCAGCTGGTGCATGGTACTGATTGAAATTAAGTGGAAAGGTTAAATTATGTAAAGAGCAAAAATAATATAAGACAAAACCATTGCCTATAAAGCAAACAGATTTTATTTTTGTGAACTTCTAATGAGCGTAAACATATAGTACTAGCTGATAAAAATAACATGGAAAATCATAACATGTGAAATTGTAGATTTCCAAATTATACCCACTTCTAAGAGAGGTCACTGCCCACCTAGGTACTGTGTTGGAGCTTCCTTGTTGTGTAGAGGATGTCCTCTTTCGGTGTGGGCATCAGAAATCTACCAGCCTCTACAGCAGCCTCAGCCTCCGCAACAACACCTTCAATCTGCATAAATAGCAATAGAGCTCAACAGTCCAATACTATGTAAAGTTTCGTCAAACTTTTCTTCGCTTGACTTTTCAAAAAATACAGTATATGCCTAAGCCTTGGGACGGAGGGAGTACAGTACATACTAGTAATATACTAACTGTATGAGATAGTCTGACAAATCCAGATTTGGATTCACATAAACATAGTGCCAAAATTAATAAAATCACACATATGTTTCTGAACATCTGATAAGCATGCATCACACCAAGCGGGTAATACATAAATCTATCTGCACCATGGTAATAAGGGTATTAAGAACAAATACCTTTCTCTTTAAGTTGGGCCCTCCCAGCTGGTCGGTGGCCTTGCGCTTGTTTTTTCGTGAGTAGTGGTACTCACCGGATCCTCCGGCATGTGGGGGTACCACCCTGTTTGCCGCACCTAGAGCACCACACGTTCGCATGTATGTACCACCGTGCTATAGTAAATGAAGAAGAGATGGTGTCACAGAGGCTTCCACAAAAACAGGATGCAGACAGAGACAACTTTTAGCACAGGGATACATCCAGGTTGCAGCCAACCACTTTCAGCATTTGAAAGAATTGAAGAACGCAGCGAATATACTGCTACATTACCTTTTTTAGGCAACTTTTAAGAGAACTGACAGAACCATCCCTGTCCGTAGTGGCCGTGCGCGCCACTGACCCATAGTTCTCCATACAGAATCTCACGCAAAATGCATTGCACATTACGAGTAGCAACTAAAGGTTACATAAGTGAAGAACACAAAAATCGAACCTGACCATATGCCCTAATCAGAACAGCGTGACCATGCCCTGATCCGGAATCCATACAAAATCAGTACCACCTCCCCCACCCCCATCCCCACCACCACCCCCACCCCACCCAAATGACCGAATCGATTGGAGAATAGGAAAAATATCCTAATTAGGTGATTCCGAGGTGAGCAATAAGCAAGAACTCCACAATCAAAGCATACCGAATACTACTACTCCTAGTACTAATAGTATACCCCCAATGGACCAATCAGAAGCAAATTAAGCAAAGCCGGATTTCGAGGTAAGCAAATACACCCACCTATTTCAACAAGAACTCCCCAATCGGAGGTTGCACCAGTTCCAACAGTTGCTTGCTAGATGTGAGCTAGCTAGTGATGGTTTCTTGTCTTGTCGTTGGTAGAAAGGCATGGACAGGGGAGTAGTAGTACTAGTAGTAGGAGGGCTGGGCAGTACACTCTTTTCTACAGTAAGTAGTTTTAAGTGGCAGTGTGATACGTCCATTTTGCATCAATATTCTATGTCTTAATTCACTATTATTCATTGATATATTTCATATTGACAGGTGATACTTATGTTATTTCATCTATTTTTGCATGGTTGATGACTTCTGGAGCATGGACCGCTACAGTCAGGATTCTGATGGAAAAGGTGCTGTTTGGAGGCAAAATTCACGAAGATCAGAAAATCCAGGAAAACATATGGAAAATCCTATTATTCTAGGAGACTCGGGATGCCAGAAGATGGAGTGGAGGTGGGCCACAGGGGGCCCACACCACCCCATGGCACGGGCAGGCCTAGGTCGCGCCAGGGAGTGGTGTGGCTGCCCTGGCCCACTCCAGCCTATCCCCTCTGGCGTATATCAACCTCCCGAAACCCTAAGACTCGGTGAGCGACCACAGAAAGATTCTCGCCTCTGTGGGGCGAAAAACACTGAGAGAGAAAGATCTCTCTGGCAGACAGATTTCTGCCGGGGGAATTCCTTCCCGGAGAGGGGAGATTGTCGCCATCAACACCACCATCAAGCTGGACTTCATCGGGATCATCATCATCACCACCATCATCACCATCAGCACCATCATCACCATCTCCATATTGCTGTAACAATTGCGTTGAATCTTGCTATAGTTCATAGGGGAAACTTTCCCGGTGTTGATTACTCTTTGTAGTTGATGCTATTGAGTGAACCTTTGAATTATTGTTTATGTTCAGATTGTTATACACCATTATTCCATCTCTGATCATGATCCATATGATGTCTTGTGAGTAGTTCGTTTTGTTCTTGAGGACATGGGAGAAGTCTTGTTGTTAGTAGTGGAGTTGCGTTGAGAAAGATTCAATAGATTGTTATTTAAGTTGTGGTGTACTTCTAGTGGTGTCATGTGAACGTCGACTACATGACACTTCACCTATATGGGCCTAGGGGGATGCATTGTGTATTTGGCTACTAATCATAGGGGTTGAGTGAGGATGAAACCTGAACCCCGTTAGGAAACCATTGCACAAGGGACGTAAGGGTCTTAGAGTTTAAAGCTGTGGTTAGGTTTCTACCTTAATTACTTTCTTGTACTTACGGATGTTTGCAAGGGGTATAATCACAAGTATGTATTAGTCTTGGATGGGGTGGTACATTAGCCCAGGTTCACCCACACAACACTTAGCAAGCTAGAGAAGATTAATCGACTATATGAAGCGAAAGCACTTGACAGTCTTCCCATGTGTCCTCGAGAACGTTTGGTCATCTTAAGTAATACAACCGGCTTGTCCTTTGCTGCATAAAGGATTGGGCCACTTGCTGCATTTATTCCTACTGTCTTTTACTTACTCGTACTTTGCTTACTTGCTTTATTGAAAACCCCTAAAAATCCATTTGCTAAGTATTTGCAGAGAATTCCTGATCCATACCACTAGCCAGCACCTTCTGCTCCTCGTTGGGTTCGACACTCTTACTTATCGAAAATACTGCGATACACCCCCTATACTTATGGGTCGTCAAGACTATTTTCTGGCACCGTTGCCGGGGAGTGAAGCACTATTGGAGAGTGGAATTTGTAAAGGAAACTTCTACTGTGAGTATTGTTTACTTCTGTTAGTTGCTTTATTTTCGTTATGGATAATTCGATGAGTTTCTTATTTGGTAATGCTACTACCAGTGCTAAGGTAGTAGATAAGCCACCACCTGCTGAGAATGATGTTTTCAAAATACCTACAAGAATTATTGATCGTGTTATGGATAACTATTATGTTGGGGATGGAACTATCCATCCCGATGAGCATTTACTCTTTATACACGAATTATGCGGGTTGTTCAAGTGTGCAGGTATTACTATAGATCAAGTTAAGAAGAAGTTATTCTCATTATCACTGAAAGGAAGAGCTGATGAATGGTATAAGCTGCTGAAGAATGGTCAAGCTCTGGAATGGGAGGAAATAGTGCCTCTCTTTTATTCAAAATTTTATCCTCCTAGTGAGATTCATAAAGATCGGAATCAAATATACAACTTTTGGCCTCTTGATGGAGAGAGTACAGCTCAAGCTTGGGGGAGATTGAAGTTACTAATGCTCAAATGTCCCATTCATGAGCTCCCTAACAATATTATTATCAATAACTTTTATGCAAGGCTCCCTCTACATGATAAAGATTTATTGGATGCTTCTTGTGCTGGATCATTCACTCGTATGGAAGAAGAAGCTAAATGGGATCTTCTGGACCATATTCAAGACAATGCTAAAGCTTGGGAGAATGACAAAGGTAGAAAGTTAGGTATAAATTATGATTATGAATGCATTGAATCTTTTATGGGAACTGACGACTTCCAAAATATCAAAAATGCTTATGGTCTAGACTCTCAAGCTATTGCTTCTTATTTTAAGGCTTTTGCTTCTTACATTGAAGTGCCTAAAAAGAAGTGGAATAAGTATCATGAACCTTATAAAGATATTGCTAAGAGTGTTCCTTCAAGAAATACTGAAGTTTATACTGCTAATCATGTTTTACCTAAACCTTGTATTGACAAAATGCCTTTCCTAGTTAAGATAAAGGAACATTCTATGATGGCTAGTATGGTAGATGAAAGTATGAATAAAGCAGTTGAACCTGATAAACAAATGGTTGATGAACCTATTGTAGCAAATGTGAAAGACTTTCTTGCTAAATATGAAAAAGAGGGACACACTATCCTTTGTAAGGATACCTCTAATATTGTTTCACAAAGTAGTGTTATGAGAGCTAGTATCCCTGTGTTTTCTGTTAGAATAAGTGATCATTGCTATGATAGTCCTTGTGATAGCTATATTGTTAAGTTTATGCATGATACTGAAAGTTATTATGAGAGAGGGAAAAGTGTTCTTATTCATCTCAATAATATCAAGTTTCCCCGTTTTATGCTGAAAGTTTTTATGCTGCACTTCTTTTGCCTTCTTATGCGAGTTTCCTATGGTTTCAACAACTTGTTTGTTTACAAAATCCCCTTGCATAGGAAGTGGGTTAGATTAAATGTGTGTGTTTTTGCTTCTTAAGGCTCTCTTTCACTTCAAATCATATCCCTATGAAAGCTTCTTCAAAATTATCATGCCCATCTTAATGGCTATAAAGAAAGAGCTTTATGGGAGATAACCCAATTTGTTTTTGCTTTCAGTTTGTTTTTGTTTCTTTGAGTCTTGGAAGTCATTACTTCAGTAATAACCGCTCCTTATCCATTTTTGTTTGGTTTTTGTGTCAAGATCAACCTCTAATGAGAGGGAAGTAAGATTTGGGGAAGTTGTTGTCCCGAAACAGATTTTTGTGCTTTACCGTAAAAATTCGTGAGAAATCTCTGTATGTCGGATTGAGCTGTAATTTTTTTTGCTTCTGCCCCAGGTTGTTATTTAACTTTCGTTAGTTTTGCACTTCTTAATTTGATTAACAGAAGAGTTTCGAAAAAAATGATATTTACCTGCTGGTCTGTTTTGACAGATTTTGCCAATCTTGCATTTGCTTCTTTATTCGATTTCCTTTTTGAATTCTTTTTGGGTTTTCGGAAGGAGTTGCTATAGTAGCTTTTGTTTTGATGGTTTTCAGTTGAAGTGGGACTCAAAAGGTTTTATCACTTCTTATATACTAATGTTGCTAATGAGAACTGTGTGGTGTTTTGTGTGAAAGAAATTTCCAGGAAGTGGAGACAATGGTGTAATAAGTAAGAGAAAGGTTTTATGACTCAAGTAATAAGTATATGAAGATGAAGATATCGATGATATTTAAGAGATGACCCCAGAAGAATCTACTAGATACCAAATTCAGAGACCTGCAGAGTCCGTGTTCAAATAGGTAACAGTTCTGGTAAGAAAAGTTCCACGAAAATACAATCCAACTATATTTTTGCAGTTTTCAGTCAATAAGGAAAGTTTCAAAACAAAAAAGGGACGGAACCGGAGCCGGGGTGGCCCACACCACCCCATGGCGCGGGCCCACCTCGTCCGCGCCACTGTGTGGTGAGGCCACCCAGACCCTGCCTCCACCCGCTTTTCTCCCAAGACTTCATTTTGATATGAAACTTCATAATATATAACCCCCCGGATCCCCCGAGGTCCAGATATCGTGTTTTCGTCGTGTTTTTGTTTTGATCTGTTTCTGTCAGGACATACTCTTTGAGAGCTTAGAAGCACAATGATGTCCGCCAAGGATAAAGGGAAGGAGCCCATGGAGGAAGACCTCCAAGACCCCTGGAAGGAGAAGGATATCAAGAGTGAAGGTGAAGAGGAGCAAGGACAACATCCGCATACCGGCACCACCATTGCAAGCATTGGAGTGGTGAAACCTGCCAAGATTAGAAGGACTGCACGGATGCAGACTAGGGGAAAGCTCCTCGTCACAGTTTGGCTCCACGGTCACTTCCTCCATGCACCAGGAATCCTTTCCATACCCTTATCCATGAGCATCAATACCAGAATATGCCCAAGGAGAAATTACCCTCCAATTGGGATTTGCCTCGTTCTAGCCATTTAGGAAAAGAAGACTTCAAGGAGGAAGAGTGGGGAAAGAATAGCAACAGCTGGAATTCTCAACCCGACATGATCATGAGCCACATTGAGCAAAACTCGCAGCTTATTCGTAATCTCACTTTCGAGATTGAGGACTTGGGGAAACTTATCAAGGAGCTCATCGAGAGGATACCACCACCACCTAAGGAGTAATTCGTCATCAGGTTTGGCATCCCCTTGGTTTGTTCCAAGCTTGGGGGAGTGCCGCGGTGTCATATCACTATCTTCTATCTTTTTACCTTATTAGTAGAGTCATATCATGAATAGAGGAGTTATTTTGTAGTATGGTTTGCATTATGGAAGTGTCCCTTCTCTCGTTAGATATGTATCCCTTGGTGTGAGTTGTCGTTATGGAATATTAATGAGAAGTTCTATCATCCACTCTTTTGCATAGCTTATATTAGTTTTCAATTCGTGGTTATATGATTGATCTTGTTGTTAGTATTGGTATCACTTTGGGATCATTGAGTTAATTTAGTTGGTTTTGGCAAACCTGGCTTGGTCAGTAGCAACACTATTTTTGAGAGTTGAAAAGAAAAAGATAGAAGTACTCTACAGAAAAATAATTTCATCATCTTTCTTTCTTGATTTGCTCCTAAGTCTAGTATTCTCTAGTTAAGATCTTTTGTGCTTCCAAGGAAGATTGCATGTTTGTCTTTATCACTTGTATGTTTGTTTGTTTCCTTCAACTCTTATACTCGCTACCCAGCCTTGCTAGCCAAAAACCTGTACTGAGAGGGTATTCTTCTCATGCATCCACCTCCTTTAAACCAAAACCTTTGCCATTTGTGTCCACCATACCTACCTAGTAGCATTATTGCTATTCCAAGTAAATTCTTGTTTTATCTACCTCCCAAATTAAACTTGTTATGTGAAAATTAGTGATTAAAGCTCTCACGAACTTGATGGCACACTTTACTTTCTTGCATTTAATAAACTTGAACCACTGTGTCCTTCTTTGTTGCGTATATGATTGCGCTTTATGAGTTGAAGTTAGCCGAACCATGTATCATGGGGACAGCTTTCAACACCTCATTGGTACTTGTACCTAGTTGATATCATGTTCTTTTGCTTATGGATCCCGGCGGTGTGAAATAAAAGTGGAACTTGTAAGATCATGGAGTTTATATGTGTGTTAGAGAAACGCCTAGGCCGCTAGCCTAAGCCATGCCTAATCATGGTGGAAACTTGCAGCATAACTATAGTGAGCATTCTATGAAGCATCCTCAATTGTTGGGGGGATACCCCCGGGTAGGGTCACGCCGGGGTATAAGGGCCGAGTTAGCCGAGGTTCGGCAAGGTCAAAGCGGACGCTGGCCGGGTCACCTCAAGGCAGGCCGGATCACGGAGTAACCCGGACCAGGGGGGTCGCCTAACATTGTCTCATCCGACTTAAGGAGTAAGTCAGAAGTGCTCGTATAACTTATATGCAGGAAAAGGTGTGGCCGGATCTACTATGATCCGGGTCCTCGCTTGGCTTCTGGGAGAAGGAAGGAATCTCTCTGGTCAAAAAGAAGGTCCAATACGCACTGCATGAGCGGAGAAAGCAAGGGCAGGACCACCGGGTCATGGCCGACAAGGGTGACGATGCCCATGTCGGCTGACGCGGGCGCCGCAGAGGCTTACGTCGCTAAAGCATGTGTGACGCGGGGGAAAAGCACCCCGGTCGGGTTACCACTTTGGGAGGGGGCATATTCTTAGGAATATGCCTCCACGTATGCCCTAGGCAGGGACCAAACTTCCTCTATATAAGAGGGGCTAGGTTTCTGGTAGAGGGGGTTGTTTGAGCTCTAGTTGGTTTGGTGATTCCATAGTGCTAGTTGATCTAGGGTTCTAGGGAAAAATAGTAGGCAAGAGTAAGAGAGCTCCTTCTTCCTCCTCTCGCTAATACAGCTCAAGGAGCACTTGTAATCTTGGAGATATAGCAATACAAACTTCTGTGTGGAGAATCACTCCACTATCCCTCCCTGGATTCCCCTAGCGTGTATTAGTCCCCACATTTAGCCTATCCATGGCATCTGCCGTGACACCACCAGGACAGTTGGTGCCCACCGTGGGGCTAGCGGCGCTAACAGGGGTGAAGATCCGGACGGGAAACCTCATCGGCACCGGCGAACACGTCGTCTCCAGGCTCGTTCAGCGCTTTGGAGCACTGGACTTCGTCAGCGACAACACTGGCTGCTTCGGCATGCGCCCACTTCCGCGCGATGGCCTCTTCGTCAAGCTCGGTGCGCACAAGGTCTACGTTGCTGTGGACGTATCATGCGTTCATCCGCACCGCGTCGTCGACGCGTGGGAACCACCCCTCACTGTGGCTTGCGGGGCACGTATCGCTCGCTCCCCGGACCAGGTGGAGGTGATGATGACTGTGCCAGGTGCAGGCGCAAGTAAGGACCCAGCACCAGACCCGGAGGTAACACCTAAGGCACCGAGGAAAGGTAGAGGACCTCCACTAGAGAGGCCTGAGAATGTACTGAGAGAAGCTATGGATAGCTTGGCTAACCCGGTAGCAGCAGTGGTAGATTCGGCTCAGGCACAGGCCGAGCTAGAGGAAACTAGGCAAAAGATACTAGAGGGCGCAATGAAAATAGCCGCGGCTCAGCAGTCGCTGAACATGACGCTGTGTGAGTATGCAAAGGCAAACAAAGTTGATACGGTAAAAGTAAAAGGGAGAAATCTCATAAGGGAGATGAACAGAGAAGGTGATGATGGAGCAGAAGGGTCGGAAAACTATCTGCATGGGGGTTGCCAAGTATAGTACCCGGCGAAGAACCTCGAGCAGCAGATGCGGTCAAGGTCCGAAGTTAGAGGGATCGACGGGTGAGGCCGTCGAGACAGCAAGATAGGGTTAACGAGCTGGTTCAGATCAATGTATGTAACGAGGAGCTGCTGAGAGCTAACCCGGAGAGAGCTGGAGCTTCCAAAATCGTCCATTCGGTGATGGGTAACCCGGAAAAGTCCGCTGGAGCCGCATCATCGCCTCATGGTGGTCCAAGGAGAGAAGAGGTAGTAACCTCGGCTAGACGGAACAAACAGATCGTCCCGTACGACCCGACGTGTGTGGGAAAAGAAAAATAAATGCGGAAAAATGATGATCGATGGAGTGTGAGCCGAGGTGAAGCTGGCCGAGGTAATCACGACCAAGGCAATGCCGGTCAAGGGAACGCTGCCAACGGCAATGCCGGACAGCGCAACTCCGCAGGAGCAGGACAACCGCAGCAGCGGAATATACCAAGGCAAGAGCAAAGCGCCGGCCGAGGTATGCAGCAGAAAGGTGCGCAACGAGAGAAAAACCGATACAACGACGGTGATTCGGAGATGGTGAACGCAGGGTACCCCAGACCGGACTATCATGTGATAGGGTCAAGATTGGGAAGCAGGGATTTAATGCCAGATGACGCCAGGTTAAAACTGGATTGCCTGTATAGGTCGGAACAGATCGAATGTCAAGGTCCTCCGGGTCCAGCGTGCTTTGGACCCCGGATCATGAAGGAGCCACCGGTACCAAACTTCCAGCTGCCTAGAGGCACGAAGACGTATGACGGCAGCACCAAGCCGGAGGATTGGCTGATAAACTATGCTACGGCTGTGAAAATTGCCACAGGCAACTTGAGATGGGTTGTACGATACGTACCCCAGATGTTGGAAGGTCCGGCCAGAGTATGGCTGAATAATTTACCACCCGGAAGCATAAACTGCTAGATAGATTTTGAAGAAATGTTTATCACCAACTTCTCAAGTACATATCAGAGGCCGAATAGACCGCAGAACCTAGCAATGTGCAAGCAAAGACCTAACGAGACGGATCGTGAATTCTTAACCCGGTGGTGTACCGTGAGAAAATCGTGTGAGGGTGTCATAGAGTCACAGGCCATAGCGTGGTTTGCGCAAGGGTGCAGATATGGCAGCGAGCTGTGGATGAAGTTGCAAAGGAAAATGCCAATTACGTTGGCAGAGATGATCTGGATTGCTGATTCGTATTCTTTGGGCGATCCGACTCAACCTAGGCTCGCGTCAAATGAGTCAAACGAGGAATACTATCAGAGGGATGGAGCTGGGTCATCCCGGAGGAACGATTATAGAGGAAAAAGGAGAGATGATGGACCGGATCATCGCTACGGTTCGCAACAAGTTGCAACTATGAATCAAGATCAACCCGGAGCAGGGAGCAACCAACGCCAGAGAACGGGGGGGCAGTGGACTCCAAGAAATCATGGCAAGAAAACATGGACTCCAGAGCAAAAGAAACAGTGGTAGGAAAATAAAGACCGTCCGAGGTATACTTATGAGTCGATGTTGGACCAGCCGTGTAAGTTTCACACGCCAAAACTGAATAGCCCGACGGGTCACACAACGAGGCAATGTGAGTGGATGCGTAAGATAGAACAAGGTGGTTCGGGGAATGCTCAGGCACCCCGGAATGATCAACCTCGGCAGGATTTACCTTGTCAGCAATTTCTCTCCGGGGCGAACATGTAACAGCTAATGTTGCCTCCCCCTCCGCCGAGGTATGACAACAATGAGAGAAGGGATGCAGTGCATCAGGTGGAAAATCAGCAACAACCGGATCAGAGGTACCCCGGAAACAAGGGAAGGAATGAGTATAGGGAACATCACCAGAGTTATTGTGTGTTCACGACTGAGGAAACAGATAGAAAGAGCTTGTAGTGCCGACATATGGAGGTCAATGCGGTCATGCCAGCAGTGACAAGGTACATGCCTTGGTCGGACCAGGAAATCACCTGGAACATCAAAGATCATCCTAAACTTATGCCGAGTCCAGGTTCGTATGCGCTAGTGCTAGATCCGACATTCATTGGACCGAACATCAATGTGAGGTTCTCCAAGGGTTTGATTGATAATGGCAGTAGCATTAACATAATGTATGCGAATACGATGCGCAAGTTGGGCATCTCGGAGAACATGCTCCAGGCTACGAGAACAACTTTCCATGGCATTGTACCAGGCATTTCTTGTGAGCCCATAGGCAAAGTCCGGGTCAACGCGCTATCCGGCACAAGGGATAACTACCGAACTGAAAATCTGGAGTTTGAGGTGGTGAACTTGGAAAGTGCATATCACGCGTTACTCGGAAGACCAGCATTGAACAAGTTCATGGCAAGATGTCACATAAGTTATCTGAAGATGAAGTTGCCCGGGCCAAATGGAGTGATTACCATTGTTGGAGATTTCTGACGTTCCATTGAGTGCGCTTCAGCCAGGTCTAACCTAGCCGAGTCACTCGTGATTGCGCAAGAGAAAAGAAAAATCCAAGAGGTGGCGGCATTAGCTCAGTCCGCGCAGTAATATATGCCGGTGTTAAGTAACCCGCATGGCAGCGTTTCATTTCAAGCCGCAAAGGACACCAAGAAGGTTCCAGTTGATGACATGTTCCCGGAGCGCACCGTAACAATTGGTGCCAGGTTAACTGACAAATAGGAAAGCGAGCTTGTCAACTTCCTCCGTGAGAATCGGGATATTTTTGCTTGGTCTACACAGGACTTGCAAGGTGTTCCGAGGGAGTTGGCCGAGCACTCTTTGAACGTAAGACCCGGAGCAAGGCCGGTGAAGCAACCTCTCCGCCGCTTCGCCGAGGATAGGAGAAAAGTCATTGGAGACGAGATAGCTCGGTTACTAGCAGCAGGATTTATCATGGAGGTACTATATCCGAATTGGCTCTCTAATCCGGTGCTGGTAGAAAAGAAGAAGGACGATCCGAACGTGGCAGTGGTTTGGCGTATGTGTATCGATTACACGAACCTGAACAAGGCGTGTCCAAAAGATCCATTTCCACTGTCGAGGATAGATTAGGTCATAGACTCGACCGCGGGATGTGAACTGTTGTCATTCATTGATGCATATTCTAGCTTCCACCAGATACCTCTGAACCCAGATGATCAAATAAAGACTACGTTTATTACCCCGTATGGGGCTTACATGATGAATTGGAACTTAAACTATTTATCCAATCTCTAACCAACACTACTTTGGCTTGGTATAGAATTTGCCCTGCTAAGAAAATTGATACCTGCGAAAAACTCAAAGGATAATTCGTGTTTCGATTCTTTCCTAAGGTAAAAACTGCTGAAGAAAGAAGGGCAATTACAAACTTCAAGAACCGCCAGGTGAAGGCTTGGTAAGAGCCTGCAAAAGGTATACGTCTCTACTTAATAAATGTCCCCATCATGATTTACCTGAATGGTACGTTTTACATATTTTCTATGGGGGACTTAATAAGAAATTAAGCATGAGATTAACACAAATTCCAGAGGCTCCTTCAAGGAGTTAACTATAATTAAAGCTTGGGAACTTTTAGAACGAATTCTACGTTATAGAGAAAAATGGGGATTTGATTTAGGCGGTGAAGGAGGTATAGAAATTGAATATGATTGTCTCAATGCTTATAAAGAATCCGGTAAAGTTAAGGAAACTGCACATGAACTTAAACTTGATGATGATATTATTTTGCAAATTGTTCAGTCTTTTATAGAACACATTGAGGCCCTAAAGAAGGATTGACTTTGATGAGTACAAGTGCATAGATCGTTTGTAGCTAGTTTAGAAATAAAGATATCGATCCCACAGGGAGTAGGAGTCTGAAGTCTAATAACTCTTGAATTAAATACTACAATAGAAATGCTAAATAAAGTTCTAAGTAACAAGATAAAATGCGAGTATTGTGTAAAAAGGTGTTTTGGATTTTTGGTATAAGAGAACAATAAGTAAAATAAAACAACTGAACATAGAAAGTAAGTATCGCATATGTAAAAGGGTTTGGAACTGCAATAGGGAAAAAGGCATTCTCAGGGAGTAGCGGATACACCTCTAGCATTATAAAGAACTAAGGTAAAGATATTATCATGAACATTCTCAACTATGTATGTGTGGGAGGAACTCCGTATTTAGACAAATAGGCAGCAACCACTGCTCACATCCTCCTCATAACCACAACAGTCTGCAATCGACATCAATCGAATTACTACGCTATTAAGGGGCTTAATCCCGTAGGACGTATCCATCGCATGGATAGTGTTCCGTGAGTTTCGTCGGTTCCCAAGTTGATACGTAAGGGGTGCCAACAACTTTATAGTCACTGTAAGTGATAACACACCTTCGTGTACCAACAAGTAGTTCCCTCCATCAAGTCCCCACAAGAGGCAAATATTGAGAGGTCAACTTCTCCCAACATCAAGATGAAGACAATCTAACACATGGTCACATTGATGAATGTCATAATAAACTTTATCTTATTTCAATCACATACTATGGTTTCTCCATCTCCCTAAGAACTAAAGATCTACTCAGACATGGAGGCAATAAGCATCATGGAAATAACAATGGAATCTATCATAGATGAATAGTACTTGTATAAATCCACAACGAGTACGGAAATTACAACAAGATATAGACAAGATGTAGATGGGATGGATGGAGATGGTGGTGATGCAGCGGTTGATGATGAAGATAGATGCCTTAGCCTCCTGGATCTGCACAGGGCGAAGATGGATCCCGGAGGACGAGTTCCCCCTCAAGATGCCTTCCGGAGGTGAGGTTTCAGCGATTTCTGGTTGTTCTGTATGTCGTCTCTCTGATCCAGTTGCACGGGGTGAAACTATTTAAGGAGGCGGTGGCAGCGCCAACTATACGACCGGAACTATACGGCCGGAAAATTAATTCCCATCGTATAGTTGGTCATTAAATCGTCTGTATGCCTTGATCGCTTTGGGTTTTCTTCTAGTATTATTTTTATTCCCCAAATAAGCGATTTACGTTGTTTTTGACTCCTTTTCATCCCAATACAACTACTCCAAGAATTGTGTCCATTGTATCCATCATCTGTCTTGATCCTGATGAAAATAGACATAAAATATGTGTGCGAACGCCGTAAAATACCAATATCCTACCACTATAATGAAAAACAATAATATAAAACATGATGCAAATATGCACTCATCAACTTCCCCAAGCTTAGACTCTTGCTTGTCCCGAGCAAGTTTAGCTTAATGGATGTGATCCTCATATTCATGAAGCTGAGTCGATAAAACAAATGAGGCAGTTGCAGCATGTGTTTATGATATATGATACATAGGAATAAGTTCATGAATAGTACCTTACTCAAACCATCCGAATAATATTAGCAGGCTTCCAGACCTTAGCATTTAACAGTTCACAAAAGATCACTCTCAATATGATGTAAAAGTATTCAGTTCGACCGAATGAGTTAGTGAGGTAGTCCCAAGTGTTTTTGGATCGACATATTCACACACTACAAGAAAGGTTGGCTTTTACAACGGATGATTTTCATGGTTGAAGGACCGTTTTTCGTGGCCAAAGAGTCTTGCGCGACGGATGGCCTTCGTGGTAAAAGCCCCGTCATAAATGAATTAACCAAGGTTTTTTTCGCCCGTGGCAGATCGCACCCTTCAGCCACAAAAACATGTTCCCTCGTAGATCTGTTCACCAGGCACGCTGACGGTTGACGTCATGCAAACTGCCACGTGGCACCCACCGTTAGTGGCCGGTTACCGCTGTTAACGGTCATAGAAACCGTGGCAGAAGCCAGGCCCAGCCAAGGCCTGCTAAATACTAACTGAGCCAGCCCATCAGGGGAACCCAACAAGAAGATGGCCCGTTACTGTTTTGTCCTGCACTATTTGAAATGGGCCCAGAGATGTGGCCCATGAACTTTCAGGCCTGATTCTGTTTCGGCCTACAGAACGCCCAATTTGGTCCAGCACTATGCTTCCACTTGAGGTCTGCACAAATCCGGCCCTGCACTGTTCAGGCATGTTACCAATTTAGCCTTTTACTGTTCAGTCCTGTTACTGTTTTAGCCTTTTAGGAATTTCGACCCGTTACTGTTTAGGCCCATTTGTGTTTGGCTTTTGCCTATTAAGGCCGACACTGTTTGGCCTATTACTGTACTGGTCTGCCACCGTACTGGCCTTTTTATGTTGATACCTTTTACGGTTCCGACCTTTCACTGTTCTGGCCTTTTTACTGTTCTGGCCTTTTACTGTTCTAGCCTTTTGTGGCTACGCCCTTTTACTGTTCTAGCCTTTTACTGTTCTGGCCTTTTACTGTTCTAGCATTTTATTGTTCTCGTCGTTTTGGGCCATCCATGCGCATGTTGTTTCAACGTTCGGCATGCTACTGCTCTGGCTTGTTACTGTTTGAGACTTTTTTTTGCTAGCGCCTACTTTTCGCAGAACAGGTGAATATCAAGACATCAATTAATAAACACACAAAAATTAAAACTACTTATTGCACAATAATAAAAGTTTGTTACAACAGGTTATACAACATGATCGTAATTCCGATAGATTACAACGTGTCAGTACCATCAATACGAGATCGGTACATGGCGATTCACTTCACTATATCATATGTCCTCTTCTTCAACATTTCAGCTACAGGTCTAAGAGTAGCTACACCTTTTCATTCTGCATGCAATACAACATTTATATATTTATCACATGCAAGAGTTGTTCTAGGTGGACGGTTATGTAAGTTTGCTTCAGTAATGCAATGGGAGGATGAATGGGATGAGGGATCACAACTTTCAGTCCTGCCTTCCAAGGACTCCTGCTGGGTTTTAACTGCAGTCTGCTAAAATATGGTGAAACAGGTTAAAACTAACAACAAGGAAAACAAGTAGTATTATATAAAGTAGATATCATTTGAAGTAAGTATGAACTTACAAGGTGACAAAGAGCTCCTTCTCGAGCGGGTGCGACTCCTGGTCAATCTGCCAGAAGAATCTGAGCAGAGCAGTTGGAACTCTGGTCCTTGTACTCCATTGTCATTTCTCTGAATGACATTTTAAACCAAGTTTGTTGGTTTGGAAGGATGAAAACTCTTGAAAAACACCAATAACATAGCATTAAAAATTACCAGATGTATATTTCAAACTAGATAGCTGGTTTGGAAGGATGAAAGCAGGTGAAAACACCAACATATAGCATTAAAAATGACCAGATATATCATCCAAACTAGATGGACATTTTCCGAATTAAGCATTCGCACATATATTCACAATTGAACATAAATGCAAATGTCATGGCAAGTTCTTAGCTAGAATGACAACTAATTAGCATGACAAGAAACTGGCCTAAGTAACACAAGGAAACCTCACGATTCAGCCTTGTTGGGCGTTAGATTGTCAGTGTTGGATCCTCTATGAGCTGTTTGCATGACCCGTGCGAGTGCTCAGAAAGAATAGAAGCTATGAGTTCGTGTTGGAGGATTAAACCGATAGCGTGAGAATAAAGAAAGGGAATAAAAGTAAGAAGATAATGAGGTGGATAGGACCTACAAGATGAAGGGTGGAAACGAAATAGCAATAGCATCCAGGATATTGAGCAACATCCTAAAGATTTCGTAGCTTACAAGTAATAAAAATATAGAAAACGGGCAAGAGAAATTACTGCTGCATGGCGAGGACGGGTGGGATGGGAAAGTGGGTGGTGGGGGCGGGGGCTCTGCATTTAGGGGTCAGCAACAAATGATTCAGTGAAGCGGCCCCGATAGGGTAGACGACGGCATTGGCGAAGCAGATCCGGTGCTGCGAGGGAGTCGGTGAAATAGTTCCGGTAAAGAGCGCCTGCAGTGGAAGAGCTCCGGTGTGAAAGAGAGGGTCGGCGGTGAAGCAGCTGGAGGAAGGTCGAGGTTGGAGGGGTGTGGGTGGGGAAGATACGATGGGGGAATATAGGTGGGATGACGCACATTTACCACCTATACCCCTCTATTATTGCAGTACTCCCATGGTCCTTGTTTCCAGAGCAGGGATAGAAGAGGAATTTTGCATTTGCAAAAAGCAGGGCGGGATATTTGAATAGATGCGCGGGATATTTGAATAGATGTGCGCGGGATATTTCGGCGCCATGCGGAAATTTTGAGGTTCAAGCTTCAGACGTACGCTACTCTAACGCGGCCGCTCTCACGTGTTGGCCCTGTCTAGACCCACACGCTAGCGACAATATGCTTACCAACATATAATTAGTTTCCACACATTTGCCGAAAATAATAAACAATATATTTTGAAGGCTTTCATACAAGATGACCAAGGTCACGGCCATATCTCTGTTATAGTTTATAACAGCGTGTCCATGTCTGGTAGATAGCTGCATCTTGGCATTTTAAAAGAAGATTCTAGATTTGATGGACAATTCCCAACTTTCATGAATTTCCAAACTTTCTAGCTAAATCTATGCAATAAAATGACTTTTTGACAATCTGAAGTAAATATGTCTAATTTCAAACTAGAAAGTGTGTGATATACCTTGCTCTTGACTTTTTAAAATAATTCAAAGATTCAAGTAGTCAAATATTGGAGAAGCACCGAGAGTTTCGGAAAATTCAACTTTTTGATATGAATGGTAATGACACCTAATTTCGGCCATTTTAAAAAAATACAAAGAAACAAAATATAAAAAGAAATGCATCCATTATTTTATCTCTTCGTGTCTCACTATGTGCACTAGCTAGTTTCCATGGAAAAATATAATCTTGAAATTTGATAATTTCTGAGAAAAATTGTACCACAATATATATGGAGTACCATGTAAGAATATGCATGGCTTTCAAACTAGATGACCAAGGTCATGGCCATATCTTTTCTATAGTTTATAATAACCTATCCATATTTGTTATGGTGTGTATTGGCATTTAAAATATTATTTACAAAGCAAGCTTCCGAATTGGAAGTTATTTCAATTTTCTAATGCACAACAATGGCTTTAGTCATGAAGCTACTACAAAACATGGCTTTAAATCCCATTGCCCTGGTTTTCACTCAAAGTATATATAGCCTAGGGTTAATTAAGTTTAGGGTTCGGGGTTTTATTTTGGGTTGAGGGTTTAAGGGTTCATGGTTTATGGTTTAGGATTTTAGGGTTTAGGCTTTTAGGGTTTAGTGGTTTAGGGTTTAGGGTTGTTCAAGGTTTTAGGGTTTATAATTGTTTAGGTTTTGAGGTTTAGGGAATTTTCAATAATAATGTTCAAGCTTTATATATATGGTTATATTCATGGAATATAATGGCGTTATCGCAATTTAATAAAAGTATTTCAAAATTTGATCTATAAGTGCATTATACCTCATTGGTAAGGGTTTAGGGTTCTAGGGTTAGGAAGTTAGAGTTCTAGGGTTAGGATGTTATTAGGGTTTATAGTTAAGGGTTTTTGATTTTCAATAATGTTCAAGCTTTATGCTTATATTCATGTAATAGAATGGCGTTACCACAATTTAACGGAAGTATCTCAAATTTTGATCTATAAGTGCATGGTACCTATTGGTTTAGGGTTTATGGGTCGATGATTTAGGGTTTCACGGTTTAGGTTTTATGGGTTGTTTAGGGTTTAGGGATTACCGATTTTTCAATAATGCTCAAAGATTTATACTTATGTTCGTCGAATAGAATGGCGTTACCTGCTTTAATGAAAGTATCACAAATGTTGATCTATAAGTGCATGATACCCGCTTGGTTAGGGTTTTACAGTTTTGGTTTTATCATTGTATAGGGTTTAGAGTTTAGCGAATTTAGAATAATGCTCAAGCTTTATTATTATATTCGTTGAATAGAATGACATTACATAATTTAATGAAAGTATCTCAAATTTTGATCTATAGAGTGCGTGATACCTGCTTGGTTAGTGTTTATGGGTTGAGGGTTTGGGGTTTTAGGGTTTCGGTTTTAGGGGTTGTTTAGGGTTTAGGGTTTAGGGAATTTTGATAATGCTCAAGATTTATGCTTATATTTGTCGAATAAAATGGCATTAGCAAATTAAATGAAAGTATATCGAATTTTGATCTATATGTGCATGCTACGTGCTTGGTAAGGGTTTAGGGTTTTAGGGGTTTAGGATTTTGGGTTTTAGGAATTTTCGATAATGTTCAAGTTGCTTTATGCTTGTATTTGTTGAATAGAATGGAATTGCATTAATTTATCGAAAGTATCTCAAATTTTTATGTATAAGTGCACAATACCTGCTTTGGTTAGGGTTTATGGGTCGAGGGTTTAGGGTTATAGGTTTTTACGGTTTAGTTTATGGGCTGTTTAGCGTTTAGGGTTTAGCGAATTTTCAATAATGCTCAAGATTTATGCTTATACTCGTAGAACATAATGGGTGTTAGCTGATTTAATGAAAGTATCTCAAATTTTGATCAATGTGTGCCTGACACATGCTTGGTTAGGGTTTATGGCTGAGGGTTTAGGGCTTTAGGGTTTAGGGTTTATGTTTTAGTGGTTTTTTAGGGTTTAGAGAAATTTTGATATTACTCAGG
The DNA here is from genome assembly GCA_023614405.1 of Avena insularis. NCBI lineage: Eukaryota > Viridiplantae > Streptophyta > Magnoliopsida > Poales > Poaceae > Avena > Avena insularis. The sequence goes on from CM042690.1 coordinate 151,293,780, forward strand.
ATTTATGCTTATATTCGTCAAATAGAATGGCGTTACCCAATTTAACGGAATTATCTTAAATTTTGATCTATAAGTGCATGCTACGTGCTTGGTGAGGGTTTAGGGTTTAGGGTTATAGGGTTTAGGGTTTTAGGATTTGTGTTTTACAGGTTTCGGTTTTCGGGAATTTTCAATAATGTTCAAACTTTATTGTTATATTCGTGGGATAGAATGGCGTTACCGCAATTTAATGAAATATCGAATCTCAGATTTTGATCTATAAGTCCATGATACCTGCTTGGTTAGAGTTTTTATATGGGTCGAGGGTTTAGGGATTTAGGGTTTTACGGTTTAGGTTTTATTGGCTGAATCGGGTTTAGGGATTTTATCGAATTTTTAATAATACTCAAGCTTTATGCTTATATTCGTCGAATAGAATATATATGGCATTACCTAACTCATTGAAAGTATCTCCAAATTTGATCTATAACTGTATGATACCTGATCTGTTAGGGTTTATGGGTTGAGGGTTTGGGGTTTTAGGTTTAGGTTTTATTAGGGGTTGTTTAGGGTTTAGGGTATTTTTGATAATGCTCAAGATTTATGCTTATATTCATCAAATAGAATGGAGTTACTAGTTTAATGAAAATATATCAATTTTGATCAATAAGTGCATGCTACGTGTTTGGTAGGGATTTAGGGTTTAGTGTTTAGATTTCAAGGTTTTAGGAATTTTAAATAATGTTCAAGATTTATTCTTATATTCGTGGAATAGAATGGCGTTACCGCAATTTAATGAAAGTATCTCAAATTTTGATATATAAGTGCACGATACCTGCTTGATTAGGGTTTATGGGTCGAGGGTTTAGGGTTTGACAGTTTAGTTTTATGGGTTGTTACTGGTTTAGGGTTCAGAGAATTTTTGGTAATGCTCAGGATTTATGCTTATATTTGTCTAATAGAATGGCGTTACCTGATTTAACGAAAGTATCTCAATTTTTGATCTATAGTTGCATGATACCTTCTTGGTCAGGGTTTAGGGGTTTAGATTTTATGGTTTAGGATTCCGTGAATTCTCAATAATATTTTCAAACTTTATGGTTATATATATATTCGTGGAACAGAATGGTGTTACCACAATTTAATCAAAATATCTCAAAAATTGATCTATAAGTCGATGATATCCTACTTGGTCATATTTTTTGTTAAATAAAATTGAAGGTACCCGGGTACTAAAACAAGGGAGAAACAGGAAGAGTTCCTTGAGATTTAAGCATTGTTTGGTTGGGCTCGAATTCTGGCTTTTGATTTTTGGCTTATAAAGCTATGAACGTGTTTTTGGGTTTGTTTTTTTAGCTTTTACTCTGACATAGTGGAATGATATTATAAGCCAGATTGGATGATTTTAACAATTTTATCTCGGTTTAGCGAAAAATGTTTGAATTTTGAACAACAAGCGATGGGAATCTCTACTTCCCGTAATTCTGGCTCACTGACATGTGTGTCACTTGCATAGTGGGTCCAAAAAGTTGGTGTAGGTCGGAGTGGGCGGGCAGGTAAATATTGAAGAAGGGTTTGGAAACGTGGATGGGGTGATGCACTTGGGAGAACGCAAATTTACCACCTATATCCCTCTGTTATTGCAGTGCTCCCTCGGATTCTTGTTTCCGAAGCAGGGATAAAATAGGAATTTTACATTCTAGAAAGAGGTGAAGAATGTTTGAATGGATGCATGGGATATTTTAATGAATGAGTGCGATATTTGGGCACCATACCAAATTTTGAGGTCGAAGCTTCTAGCATATGCTACTTCGGCTTGGGGCCTCTCAGACGCGTTGTCACCGTGTAGGCCCACACGCCAGCGGGAGTTGCTTCCCAACATTTTAATGAGTTTCTAGGCATTTGCTGAAATTTTCGAACAATTTAAGGCTTTCAAGAAGATGACCATCTTCCAAAAAAAGGTGACCAAGGTCATGGAAATAGTTTATGATGACGTGTCCGTATTTGGTAGATCGGTGCATCCTTGCAAATCAACCAATATGTCTGCTTCCAAATTTGAAGTTTGTTTTCGAATTTCCAAGTAACAACAATGTGTTTTGTTGTGAAGCAACTACAAAGATGATGGATCAAAATGTCACCGCCCCCTTATTTCACACAATGTATAACGCCCTTTCAAGCTTGCAGGCTAAATTTGTGCAATAAAATAATTTTTGCGGCTGGATGTTTTTTTTGGGGCTGGATGTTTGAATGGGTGGGCGGGATATTTGAATGGGTGCGCGGGATATTTCGGCGCTCTGTCGAAATTTTGAAGTTGAAGCTTCTAAGGTACGCTACTCCCACTTGGGATGTTGTCCCCGTCAGATAGACCCACATGCCTGTATGCTTTCCAGCATTTAATGAGTTTATAGACATCTGCCGAAATTAATGAACATTAATTCAAGGCTTTCAAACAAGAGGAGCAAGGTCACAGCCATAGTTTCTGTACCTTTTTCATCTTTTGTACTAGTACTACTCCGTACATTGAAGCATCTTCGCCAACCAAGCTTACAAACCTGGCCATATTTGGTGGATCGGTGAATCTTGGCATTTCAAGTAATTGTTTACAAAGGAGATTCAGATTTGATGGATAATGCCCTACTTTCATGAGTTTCCAAACTTCCTAGCTGAAGATGCTGAAATTAAATAACTTTTTGATGATTGAAAGTAAGTATATTTACGAACTACAAAGTGGGTGATATAGCTTGCTCTTGACTTTTTAAAAATAGTTTAAAGGTACCAAATTAGTCAAATATTGGAGAATCACCGAGAGTTTTGCAAGATTTAAATTCTTTGATATGAATAGTAATGACACCAAATTTGGGCCATTTAAAAAAAATATAAAGAAACAAAATATAAAAGGAAATACAACCATTCGTTTCTCCGTTGGTGTCTCACAGTGTGCATTGGCTAGTTTCCATGAAAATATATAAAATTTGATAACTCTTGAAAAACTCATTTCACAATATGGCGTACCATGTTTGAACATTCATGGCTTTCAAAAACTAGATGACCAATGTCAAGGCCATATGTCTTACCATTCTTTATGATAATGTAACCATGTTTGGTAGATTGGTGCATATTGGTATTTCAACATTGTTTAGAAAAAGAGCTTCCACATTTGGAGTTATTTTAAAAGCTCCAATCGAATAATGGATTTAATTTTGTCATATGATATATGGCGTACCATGTATGAATTTGCATGGCTTTCAAACCAGGTGACCAAGGTCATGGCCACACCTTTGCTCTAGTTTATAACAACATGTTTGTATTTGGTAGATTGGTCTGTATTATTGGCATTTAAAATATTATTTACAAAGAAAGCTTCTGAATTTGAAGTTATTTTCAATTTTTCAAGTGACGACAATGGCTTTTGTCATGAAGCAACTACAAATAAGTATGGCTCAAAATCCCATTGCCATAGTTTCCATACCAGATATATATAGCCTGGGGTTTAGGGTTCGTGTGTTTGGGTTGAGGGTTTAGGGGTTTAGGGTTTATGGTATATGATTTAGGATTTTAGGGTTTAGGGCTTAGGATTTTAAGGTTGGTATTTAGGGTTTAGGTTTAGGGTTTTCTAGGGTTTAGGGTTTATGAATTTTCAATAATAATGTTCAAGCTTATATATATGTGTGTGTGTGCTTATATATATTCGTGGAATAGACTCGTGTTATCGCACTTTAATGAAAGTATCTCAGATTTTCATTTATAACCGCATCATACCTGCTTGGTAAGGGGTTGAGGGTTTAGGGTTTTTATAGTTTTGGGGGTTTAGGTGTTTAGGGTTTAGGTTTTTTGGGAATTTCAATAATGTTCAAGCTGCTTTATATATGCTTATATTCATGGAATTGAATAGCGTTAGCACAATTTGAGGAACGTTTATCTGAAAATTTGATCTACAAGTGCATGTGATACCTCATTTGCCAATGTCGTTTAGGCGGGGTTGAGGGTTTAGGGTTTTAGGGATTAGGGCATTTTCGATAATGTTCAAACTTTATTTTTATATTCGTGTAATAGAATGGCGTTACCGCAATTTAATGAAAGATCGAATCTCAAATTTTGATCTATAAGTCCACGATACATGCTTTGTTAGGGTTTATATGGGTCGAGGGTTTAGGGTTTTATGGTTTTATGGTTTAGGTTTTATGGACTGAATAGGGTTTAGGGGGTTCATCAAATTTTCAATAATACTCGAGCTTTATGCTTATATTCGTTGAATAGAATATAGCGTTACCTAACTCAATGAAAGTATCTCAAAATTTGATCTATAAGTGCGTGATACCTGATTGGTTAGGATTTATGGGTTAGGGGTTTGGGGTTTTAGGTTTAGGTTTTATTAGGGGTTGTTTAGGGTATTTTCAATAATGCTCAAGATTTATGCTTATATTCATCGAATAGAATGGAGTTACCAGTTTAATGAAAATATATCAATTTTTTATCGATAAGTGCATGCTACGTGCGGTGTTGAGGGTTTAGGGTTTTAGGGTTTAGGGCATTTCCAATAATGTTCAAACTTTATTGTTATATTCGTGGAATAAAATGGCTTGACCGCAATTTAACAAAGATCGAATCTCAGATTTTGATCTATAAGTCCACGATACCTGCTTGGTTAGGGTTTATATGGGTCTAGGGTTTAGGGTTTTAGGGTTTTATGGTTTAGGTTTTATGGACTAGATAGGGTTTAGGGGGTTTATCAAATTTTCAATAGTACTCAAGCTTTATGCTTATATTCGTCGAATAGAATATATATGGCGTTACCTAACTCATTGAAAGTATCTCCAAATTTGATCTATAAGTGCATGATACCTGATCTGTTAGGGTTTATAGGTTGAGGGTTTGGGGTTTTAGGTTTAGGTTTTATTAGGGGTTGTTTAGGGTTTAGGGTATTTTCGATAATGCTCAAGATTTATGCTTATATTCATCGAATAGAATGGAGTTACCAGTTTAATGAAAATATATCAACTTTTGATCAATAAGTGCATGCTACATGTTTGGTAAGATTTTGGGTTTAGTGTTTAGATTTAGGTTTCGGGAATTTTAAATAAGATTCAAGCTTTATGCTTATATTCGTGGAATAGAACAGCATTACCGCAATTTAATGAAAGTATCTCAAATTTTGATATATAAGTTCACGATACCTGCTGGATTAGGGTTTATGGGCCGAGGATTTAGGGTTTTACAGTTTAGTTTTATGGGTTGTTTCCGGTTTAGGGTTCAGAGAATTTTTGGTAATGCTCAGAATTTATGCTTATATTCGTCTAATAGAATGGCGTTACCTGATTTAACGAAAGTATCTCAATTTTTGATCTATAGTTGCGCGATACCTCCTTGGTCAGGGTTTAGGGGTTTAGATTTTATGGTTTAGGATTTCGTGAATTCTCAATAATATTTTCAAACTTTATGGTTATATATATTCATGGAACAGAATGGTGTTACCGCAATTTAATGAAAGTATCTCAAAAATTGACCTACAAGTCGATGATATCCTGCTTGGACATATTTTTTGTTAAATAAAATTGAAGGTACCCGGGTACTAAAACAAGGGAGAAACAGGAAGAGTTCCTTGAGATTTAGGCGTTGTTTGGGTGGGCTCGAATTCTGACTTTTGATTTTTGGATTATAAAGCTACGAACGTGTTTTTGGCTTTGTTTTTTTAGCTTTTACTCTGACATAGTGGAATGATAGTATAATCCAGGTTGGATGATTTTAACAATTTTATCTCGGTTTAGCGAAAAATGTTCGAATTTTGAACAACAAGCGATGGGAATCTCTACTTCCCGTAATTCTGGCTCACTGACATGTGGGTCACTTGCATAGTGGGTCCAAAAAGTCGGTGTAGGTCAGAGTGGGAGGGCAGGTAAATATTGAAGAAGGGCTGGGAAACGTGGATGAGGTGATGCACTTGGGAGAACGCAAATTTACCACCTATATCCCTTTGTTATTGCAGTGCTCCCTCGGATTCTTGTTTCCGGAGCAGGGATAGAAGAGAAATTTTGCATTCTAGAAAGAGGTGAAGCACGTTTGACTGGATGCTCGGGATATTTTAATGGATGAGTGCGATGTTTGGGCACCATACGAAATTTTGAGTTCGAAGCTTCTAGCATACGCTACTCTGGCGTGAGGCCTCTCGAACGCGTTGTCACCGTCTAGGCCCAAACACCAGCGAGAGTTGCTTTCCAGCATTTAAACGAGTTTCTAGGCATTTGCTGAACTTTTCAAACAATTTAAGGCTTTCAAGAAGATGACCATCGTCCAAAAAAAAGGTGACGAAGGTCATGGAAATAGTTTATGATGACGTGACCGTATTTGGTAGATTGGTGCATCTTTGCAAATCAACCAATATGTCTGCTTCCAAATTTGAAGTTTGTTTTCAAATTTCCCAGTAACAACAATGTGTTTTGTTGTGAAGCAACTACAAAGATGATGGCTCAAAATACCACCGCCCCCTTTTTTGACACAATGTATTACGTCCTTTCAAGCTTCCAGGCTAAATTTGTGCAATAAAATAATTTTTGGGGCTAGATGTTTTTTTTTGGGGCTAGATGTTTGAATGGATGAGCGAGATGTTTGAATTGGTGGGCGGGATATTTCGGCCCTCTGCTGAAATTTTGAAGTTGAAGCTTCTAAGGTACAGTACGCTACTCCCACTTGGGATGTTGTCCCTGTCAGATAGACCCACATGCCTGTATGCTTTCCAACATTTAATGAGTTTATAGACATCTGCCGAAATTAATGAACATTAATTCAAGGCTTTCAAATAAGAGTAGCAAGGTCACAGCCATAGTTTCTGTACCTTTTTCATCTTTTGTACTACTCCGTACATTGAAGTATCTTTGCCAGCCAAGCTTACAAACCTGGCCATATTTGGTAGATCGGTGCATCTTGGCGTTTCAAGCAATTGTTTACAAAGGAGATTCCAGATTTGATGGATAATCCCCTACTTTCATGAGTTTCCAAGCTTCCTAGCTGAAGATGCTGAAATTAAATAACTTTTTGACATAAAGCCATTCGTTCACAAAGTGCAATGCTATGTGCATTAGTTTACATGGTAAAACAAACTTGTATATCGACAAGTTTTGGATCAATTTTGATCTATGACTGGCAGGTGGGCCACGTATATGGTGGTGCCCAAAGCAGGGTAGGCTAGAATTTCCAAAGTTATCCCTCTACACCCCTTCGCGCTGTGTATTAACTTCCACCCTCCGCGGCCTAGGCCTCACCCCCTTCCCCACAAAAGAGACGCGCTTACAGTCGCTCCTCCTCACCAACATGCACGGAGAAGCTATCCCTACCCGTCGGTCTTCTTGAGACGCACCGCTAGGCACATCGATCCCATGGTAGGCCTTCTATCTCTAGCTCGATCTGGTTGGCATTTTTATTGCCCTTTCAAATACTCCTACGTAGTTTAATTTGTCCTCAATCTGCATGGTCATAGTTTATTCTACGCTAGATCTGTGTTCCTAAATACCTTCGGCGATTTTTGCTGTCAATATGTTTGCTGAAACGCATAGGCATATATAGTTTTTGTACTTCATCTATATGTTTCGTGCTTTTCTTTTAATAATAACCAACCTTGTATGTCATAATTAAACAGATGGGCAGATTTTGGATAGAGATTGCTCCATTAGGCAGCGCTAAACATATCCTTGATGTTCTATGATTTATGGGATTTGGTAGAGCTCATTGTGACAACTCAAAAGTACATTGCCCCTACTAGTTGTGTGCGAATCAGAGGGTGCTGCCTCAAAGTATAGTGGAAGACCATATTTTTACATTTGGGATGCTTAGCACATATGTTAGATGGGTATTTCATGGTGAACCATATGATCCTCCATATGAACCGGGGGAAGCACATCTTTATCATCAAGATCAAGTAGGGGAAGAAGATGTTGATCAACTAGATCAACTAACAGAGGCAGCTCCTGAACATCTAGATCAACTTGGAGAAGGGGAGGAGAGAAAAAGTGCAAGCTGCATGAAACATGTTTCATTTCTGGTACTACCGCCATGCCAGATGACAAGGTATATCTGTAGAACGACAAATGTTCAGGTTGTGTGTCTTCGATGTTTGTCTATAAACGTATCTGTTAATCTACTAATCGCAGAAGCAGACGACTGAAGAGGACTTTGATGGTAATTACGATGACTTGTTCATTGATGAGCCTATACCTGAGGCTGTGGATCGGGTACACTGCGTCTGGTTGGATTTGATGTAGGGCTACTGATCATCAGGGGTGTACTTTTGGTGCCATTCATGACCACTAGCCCAGATGCAAAACTCTTGGGGTGTAGAGCTATCCCATGATTGGTTTGCTACCGTCATAGTTATGTAATATGGAGCTACCTTATTATGATTTCTAGGCCTTTGTTAGAATAACTATAATTGGAAACTATTCCGTATATTAGTATATACGGAGTATATGTGTGTTTGTGTGAGTTTCTAGTCTGAAATTCGAGCTTATCATTTTATCGGTTCCTAAACTGTTTTTGAGGCCCCAGCGCTGGTGCCCTATGCTGCAACTACCGCCGTCTTGTCCACTGCTCCGTGAGACGAATCGGCAGAAGGATAATAAGCTGGGAACAATTTGATTCGAAGAGGGGCGAATTTTTCTGTCCTTGGAGAGGAACTCGGGAGAACTAGTACTGGTAGCAAGGGAAGGAGGAGGTTGGCTCGGTCAATTATCTCACCCACTTGATGTGGGACCTGCTTTAACTCACCCCTGACGTGGGTCCCACTTGAAACAGTTGTAGGCCACCACGTGATAGCTGGGATCAAAAATTTGGGATTCTCTCCCGGTAAAATGTTCCCGCCACTATGATGACCCACAAGTATAGGGGGTGTATCGCAGTATTTTCGATAAGTAAGAGTGTCGAACCCAACGAGGAGCAGAAGGTGCTGGCTAGTGGTATGGATCAGGAATTCTCTACAAATACTTAGCAAGCGCCTTTTAGGGGTTTTCGATAAAGCAAGTAAGCAAAGTACGAGTAAGTAAAATACAGTAGGAATAAATGCAGCAAGTGGCCCAATCCTTTATGCAGCAGAGGACAAGCCGGTTGTGTTACTTAAGATGACCAAACGTTCTTGAGGACACATGGGAAGACTGTCAAGTGCTTTCGCTTCATATAGTCGATTAATCTTCTCTAGCTTGCTAAGTGTTGTGTGGATGAACCTGTGCTAATGTACCGCCCCATCCAAGACTAATACACACTTGTGATTATACCCCTTGCAAACATCCGTAAGTACAAGAAAGTAATTAAGGTAGAAACCTAACCACAACTTTAAACTCTAAGACCCTTACGTCCCTTGTGCAATGGTTTCCTAACGGGGGTTCAGGTTTCACACTCCGCAACCCCTATGATTAGTAGCCAGATACACAATGCATTCCCCTAGGCCCATATAGGTGAAGTGTCATGTAGTCGACGTTCACATGACACCACTAGAAGAAGTACACCACAACTTAAATAACAATCTATTGAATCTTTCTCAACACAACTCCACTACTAACAACAAGACTTCTCCCATGTCCTCAAGAACAAAACGAACTACTCACAAGACATCATATGGATCATGATCAGAGATGGAATAATGATGTATAACAATCTGAACATAAACAATAATTCAAAGGTTCACTCAATAACATCAACTACAAAGAGTAATCAACAACGGGAAAGTTTCCCCTATGAACTATAGCAAGATTCAACGCAATTGTTACAGCAATATGGAGATGGTGATGATGGTGCTGATGGTGATGATGGTGGTGATGATGATGATGATCCCGATGAAGTCCAGCTTGATGGTGGTTTTGATGGCGACGATCTCCCCTCTCCGGGAAGGAATTCCCCCGGCAGAAATCTTTCTGCCGGAGAGATCTTTCTCTCTTGGTGTTTTCTGCAGAGGCGGCGGAATCTTCTGTGGTCGCTCCCGAGTCTTAGGGTTTCGGGAGGTTGATATCGCAGAGGAGAGGAGTGGGCAGGCAGCCACACCACTCCCTGGCGCGGCCTAGGCCTGCCCGCGCCATGGGGTGGTGTGGCCCCCCTGTGGCCCACCTCCACTCCATCTTCTGGCATCCTCAGTCTTCTAGAAAAATAGGATTTTCCATATATTTTCCTGGATTTTCTGATCTTCGCGAATTTTTCCTCCAAATAGCACCTTTTCCGTCAGAATCCTGACTGCAGCGGTCCATGCTCCAAAAGTCATCAACCATGCAAAAATAGATGAAATAACATAAGTATCACCTCGCAATATGAAATATATCAATGAATAATAGTGAATTAAGACATAGAATATTGATGCAAAATGGACGTATCAACTCCCCCCAAGCTTAGACTTCGCTTGTCCCGAGGCGAAACTGAGCTCAATAAACATGTCCTCAGGTTTATGGAGTGAAGAGTCGATAAAAGAATACAGGCAAGAAGCATCACATTCATTTAATACATGGATCACAATAGAAGACAACTCAATATTATATAACTCAACTTTTAATGAGTAAAGGAAACACAATAAAGATACATAAAGTGAATCTTGGTAATGGCAAACTTAGCTCTTGGTCGAATAATAGTTGATAATTTGCTGGAATTCACAAATAGCTGGTTTTTCAAAGATAGCTTTCAAAGTAGTAAACATCAAGATAAGAGTAATGTGCAAAGCAAGGAACATAAGACATGATTGAATAAATCATCATATGAATGAATGAAACACAACAACTCAAAATACTTGCTGAGATAGAAGGGAATAGGTTCACTGACTCAACTACAAAGTAAAAGAAAGGCCCTTTGTAGAGGGAAGCAGGGATTGCAAGTCTCATAAAGAGCTCCCAAAAATTATGATACTTACTAGCTTTCAGCTCTCATTGCCCCTATCATAGGCATCTTTAGGTGATTAAGGTTAAAGTGACACAACTAAGAGGATATGCTTGACAAGTTATAAGTTGAAATCTCATGCCCCTTACTTACGAGTACCGATCCTCACGCTACTCAACTTCAGTCACGAGCAAGCTCTTGTCATTGTAAATACATGCGTATCATTGAGAACCGCTACCGGGGTACCCCTTGCACATGACACAGGAGCTATCCCATAATCAAAATGACAAGGCAAGCAGACAGTGAGCATCTCGGAGATCTTTTTATTTGCTATTTGCATAGGTTTTTATTGATGTCGTGGTGGTGTCACGGCAGATGCCATGGATAGGCTAAAGGTGGGGACTAATACACGCTAGGGGAATCCAGGGAGGGATAGTGGAGTGATTCTCCACACAGAAGTTTGTATTGCTATATCTCCAAGATTACAAGTGCTCCTTGAGCTGTATTGGCGAGAGGAGGAAGAAGGAGCTCTCTTACTCTTGCCTACTATTTTTCCCTAGAACCCTAGATCAACTAGCACTATGGAATCACCAAACCAACTAGAGCTCAAACAACCCCCTCTACCACAAACCTAGCCCCTCTTATATAGAGGAAGTTCGGTCCCTGCCTAGGGCATACGTGGAGGCATATTCCTAAGAATATGCCCCCTCCCAAAGTGGTAACCCGACCGGGGTGCTTTTCCCCCGCGTCACACATGCTTTAGCGACGTAAGCCTCATGGCGCCACCATCATCGACATGGGCGTCGTCACCCTTGTCGGCCATGACCCGGTGGTCCTGCCCTTGCTTTCTCCGCTCATGCAGTGCGTACCGGACCTTCTTTTTTACCAGAGAGATTCCTTCCTTCTCCCAGAAGCCAAGCGAGGACCCGGATCATAGTAGATCCGGCCACACCTGTTCCTGCATATAAGTTAGACAAGCACTTCCGATTTACTCCTTAAGTCGGATGAGACAATGTTAGGCGACCCCCCTGGTCCGGGTTACTCCGTGATCCGGCCTGCCTTGAGGTGACCCGGCCAGCGTCCGCTTTGACCTTGCCGAACCTCGGCTAACTCGGCCCTTATACCCCGGAGTGACCCTACCCGGGGTATCCCAACATTAGTCCCCGAAGCTGGTGCGGTCTTAGCTGCCTTGGCCGCTAAGGCCACATCAGGTTCATTTATGTTCGAGCCTTGGACGTTTAATTCCGGGTTAGCTCCTTATCTCGGATTATATGGATTTACGTTCCCTTCGCTCGTTCCAAGTTTTCACTTGCCGGCCGGGTTACCACTTTGGCTCGGACCCCATGGTTATCATGGTTTGATCCGGGCCCCGTTTCCTTCTCTCATACGCCAACCCACGTGGAGGCTAATCATTACCTCGTCTTATTTTAAGGGCCTGCATAAAGAATCGCCGCAGTAATTGTCGCCATCACCGTGCATGGGTCACGCCATGCCCGCCTCTCGTTCACGGCATCAGCGTCGCGTCATGGGATTGCTTCTACTGTGGCCTGTGTGGCTTTTCTCCGATTAGCGATGCAGTGATACACGGCCACACCGTGGCTTGTTGGCGCAGCGATCCCACTCACCCATCTCGGGGCGGTTATAGCGTGAGGGCGCACTTAGCATTTTTCCACTTCTGCGCCCCTCTGCCCATTGACTTTCTCCTTCGTCTTCCTAGCGACCGAGCCGCCGCCAGTGCTTCTAGCAGCAGCGCCGCCGCCGCACCTTCCCCGTGCCTCTGCATCGCAACCACCACTGCACAACTTCTTTGCCACGGGTCCACGCCAATCCAGGCCTCAGATCCCCGCCGCCGCTAGCTCCAGCGAGGATAGCGAATACGAGATGACGGAGGAGGAGCTCGTCGTCGCCGAGCAGGAGATGGAGGAGGACACCGCCGCGGCGGACCGCGGCACGTGGGCCGGATCATGGGTCTGTCAAGATGACCTTGACTGGCTCTACCGGACCAGACGCATTCCTACCGGCGTCGCCGCTCGTCTCCCCTCCGCCGAACTGGCCCCCTCACCCAATCCGGGTGAGTTCGTCGTGTTCCTGTCCCACTTCCAACGGGGATTTGGTCTGCCGGTGAGCGATTTCTTCCGGGATTGGGTTAGGACCTACCACTTGCAGCCGCACCATCTCCCAGCCAACGCTATCACCTCTCTCTCCGCCTTTGCTTCTACGATCGAAGGCTACACCGGACTATGGCCCACGAAGGAGCTGTGGATCCGGTTTTTCGGCCTTCGTCGCAACGTCATCCCCAATATCCAAGTAGAGTCGGAGGATAAGCAGCTCACCCAATTCGGAGCTTCCTCCATCTCGCCCCGGAGACTTTCCAACTTTCCCCGGGTTACCGGGCTTGACTCCTGCAAAGGATGGGCCCGGACCTTCTTCTACGTCCAGAATGAGGGTACTGAAGATTTGATTCGGTTGCTTCCCTACGTTCCGGGTCTACCTGACACGGATTTCTGGGAGGAGGTCCCCAAGAAGCCTACAGCTCTGGCCAACCAAGTTAACAAGAGGTTCGCGGAGCTGAAGAGACTCGGATTGTGCAACGAGGATGCTATGATCACGTTCGTGCGCAACCGAATCTCTCCCCTCCAGAAGCGCACCCACAAGTTGTGCCACATGAGTTTTGGCCGTGACCCCAACCGAACCTCCTCCTTCGAGCTGAGCAACACGGAGATTTTTCACCGGGTTAAGGCTCTTTTCACCACCCACAAGGATTTCTCCGCCGAATGGACATGCGGAATTGAGCACTACTATCGTGACAGGCTCCCTCCCGCGGTAAGCTTCGCGGGGCAAACTTATTTTGGATCAAGTATGTGTCGGTTTTTGTTCGATTTTTGACTCTGTTCTTCGTGCTTTTTCTTAGCTGTTCCTTTAGCAAACTCTCGAGGATGGTACGGACCCGACCCTTAAGTGGGCGCTGGACGGAGAAATCCCGGATGAGGAGGAGCCGGACCAGGAGATGTTCCTCTCTATGACCGACGCTACCAAACGACCCAGCGGTAAATTCTCTTCTCTTAGAGATTGGCCCGATGATGAGGATGACTCGGATGTCGACGTGATTGAACCTGTTGAGGCTATCCCTCTTTCTTTTGCCTTTCCGGCATCAGCTAACCCTGGTGGGCATATCCACGAGGATCCTCCACTTGCTACGGGCGAGCCGGTTCCGGTGGCATCAAAGAAGAAGCACGGAGCCGCATCAAGTTCTTCCTCCGAACCTTCTCAGCCCACCAAAAGGCAAAAGAAGGCCGGAGACAAGACTTCCTCCAAGCGGGCAGGTAAAGCCCCAGCACGGAGGGCTCGGAAACCCAAGGAGGCCGAAACCTCGGATGCGTAAGTCATTTTTCGTCGCGTAACTCACTTTTCCTTGCATCGCGGTAATTTCTCTTCTGACATTATTCTCTTTTTCAGGCCTCCGGTGGAGGTCCCTCAGAGCGGATCAAGCATCTCTTCACCCCTTCGGTCCAGCCCTTCTCCTCCTCGTGACAACGAGTCATGCCCGCTGAGCCCTATTCCGGAGGGTTCTACGGCTGCTTCGGGTTCTGCAGTACCTCATCGAGAGGAACGCGATCTCGGAGCAGGAGGGGTCGGTCCAGCCGAGGCGACGACATCCACCACTTCGACATCGCCGCCACCAGCAACCACCGAGTCTATCTCAACACCATCACCAGCAGCCGTTCCAGCATCAGCGACCGAACCGGCTCCAGCATCTGTTCCGGCACCAAGAAAACCAACCACAACTCCAAGTCCATCTACAAGAGCTCTAGTGCCAAGTTCTTCTGCCTCGTCCGAGTCGTCTCAACCTCGGCGAGGAACTACTCCAGTAGCTTCTAAAGGGAAATCCACCGCAGTTACTTCTTCCCAGCAAGCTAAGGGCAAAAAGGGTCCGGATACTACCAAGTCTGCATCCGTCGAGGCCGGGCAGGGAACCCTATTGTCGATGCTTCTGAAGAAATCACCAGCAGCGAAGGATGTTCCTGCCGAGCCAACTGATGCGCAACAGATGGTTATGCATACCAGCCCAGCTCTTGCCCTAGTTGAGAGGAAAGAAGCTCACGCGAAGGGCTTGGTGGCACCCCATATGCCCAGTGGCGAGCGGTACCCTCCGAGCCTTATCGAGTTCGTCATGAACTAGAACAAGGCGGAGTTCATCCACAACGACGATCTCCCGGAAAAGTTCGGCCCCGCAGAATTTTCCGCCCAGATGAATACCGCTGCTAAGGCAATTAACCTCGCAGGGCAAATGATGGAGGTATGTCGTTTCTCCTTTACATGCTGTAGATAATAACCATTAGTCCCTGAGCCTCCGGTGGAGTAGCTTGTTACTCGGCCGGATGCTCATTAGAAAACTAATGTAGCTGCATGTAAACTTTGAATCTGCACACACGTAGAGCCGGGTTAAGTTCCGCTTGGCCCGGATCTTGTACACTTCAAATATGCACACACCTAGAGCCGGGTTAAGTTCCACTTGGCCCGGATCTTGTATACTTCGAATATGCACACACTTAGAGCCGGGTTAAGTTCCATTTGGCCCGGATCTTGTACACTTCAAATATGCACACACCTAGAGCCGGGTTAAGTTCCACTTGGCCCGAATCTTGTATACTTCGAATATGCACACACCTAGAGCCGGGTTAAGTTCCACTTGGCCCGGATCTTGTACATTTGGAATATGCACACACCTAGAGCCGGATTAAGTTCCACTTGGCCTGGATCTTGTGTACTTAGAATATGCACATACCTAGAGCCGGGTTAAGTTCCACTTGGCCCGGATCTTGTACAATTCAAATATGCACACACCTATAGCCGGGTTAAGTTCCACTTGGCCCGGATCTTGTGTACTTCGAATATGCACACACCTAGAGCCGGGTTAAGTTCCACTTGGCCCGGATCTTGTACACTTCAAATATGCACACACCTATAGCCAGGTTAAGTTCCACTTGGCCCGGATCTTGTACACTTCGAATATGTACCAAGCTAATTTTACACTTTTGTACTTTTTTCAGGTAACCACCAATCGCCGGAGCACTGAATTCCAATGCCTGCTGGATACCCACAAGATGCTAGGCGCAAAACATGTTGCACTTGGTGCAGAACATGAAAAGAGGGGTAATTTTCTCCCTCGACACCTCTCCGTTTTTCTTCACTTTCTTCTGCCAAACTAATCTCCTCATTCGGTTTCTGCAGCTAGGGTGGAGGCTGAGAACAAGATCATGCAGAAGAACTTGGAGGAAATCCGGGGTATGTCCTCTTTTATTCGACCTCATAGTGTTTTCCATTTCTTCTTCTCCTTGGCTCGGCAAACATTCACTCCTCGGCTCTGCCGGGTCAACATACTATTTCAGCATCGCTTGAGGATAGTGTGCCCGTGCCTGATATGATGCTGCATTTTCTCGAACAAGCAGGGCAGCATCAAGCCGAGCTGAAGAAAAAGGATGATGAGCTCGCTCTCCTCCGGACTAAGGACGACGAGATTGCCAAGCTCAAGGCTGAGATGGAGAATATGAAGGCCCAGCACCAAACGGAGCTCCAAAAGGTTGGCCAGAACTTCATAGAAGAGCGTGAGCGCCTTACTCTCCAGATCTCCAAGGACCAGGACCTACTTAGAAAATCCGACCTCCAGCTTGGGTCGGCAAACGCTGAGCTTGAGCAACTTCGCAAAAGACACGATGACTGCATCAAGGAGTTAACCCGGATCCATAGCCACATTTCTCGTAAGTTCCTTTCCCTTATCCGACATAATTCTCCGGGTTACCTCATCTGTATTTTCTTTACCTTCTTCCTTTGCCTTGTTTCCAGACCACTTTCCAGAGGGTACTTCTATTGCAAGCGCTGCTATTGCCAAATTTCGCCGAGAGACGGGTACTCCCGTCGTTCCTGACGGTGAGAGCATTCCCTTAGACATGGAGGACCTATTGGTCAGCCTGTCAGCTCACGTGGAAACCATCAAGAACTATGGAAAGGATATCCTCGACGTTGCAGTTCACATTTTCAATACATTCTGGCCCGGAGAGATTAGCCCGGAGACCATCACAACTCTCGTCGAGAAGTTAATGGAGATTGAGACCCAGCTTGACCTCTGGAGAGAGTCCGCTGGGCGTGCCGCAGCCGATACCATCCTTCACCATATTCTCACATGGTACGAGAAGATCAACCTCAGCCTCCTTACACGCCGGCGCACCGGATCTAGATGGACCGCTGAACCGGAGTGGGTAGCTCGGCGCCAGGCTTGCGCCTACAGCCTCGTCGAATATTCTCCTATTCATGACTGGGTTGAAGGACCGAGCTTCCTGGAATCCGCTGGGGACGAGCACAATGAGAACGTTGAAGATGGGTCGGATGAGGGCGGAGAAGATGATGTTTCAGATATTGAAGACAGTGACGACAACGCCGAATTTCCTCCTCCTGCTGCTCCTTAGTTCCAAAAAACTCGAAAATTTATCAGATCCCCGGTATGCCGGGTGCAATTGTATGCTGGATATGTGATATTTTGCTACTACATTTCTATGTCGGATTAACTTGGGTGCAGCCCCCGAGTTTCATTTTCTTGTTCGTTCAATTCTCTGGCTCGGTCCGTGTCTACCTTGATTCGGTTTTACGACTTACGAAACCGAGCTTCAAAAATTGTTTTAACAATACTTAGAAACTTTTAGGCCTAGCTCAAAATAATTCATCATAATAACTTGAAAATAAATACAGGGTTAGTCCGAAAAAGAAACGTTAGCTCGAATAAACTCGTTTCCTTAGTCGTTTTTCATGTGCTACACAATTCCAAACTTGTTCTCTTGCTTGCCATGAAGCCAATTCTTGTTGGACAGCAGCAAGTCGAAGAGTTGGGTTTTTGGTGCTCACACATTACTAATCCGGGTTAAGTAGAACGACTTATTCCAGCTACCGCATAAGAAGTAACAACAAACATTATTAAGGCAGTCCCGGAGTTACTGCTCGAGGCGCTGGTATTTCATTGATAAGCTCATTGCCGACATACATACCGACATATGAGACGATTCGGATACATACACTTCTTAGCTAAGTGTAGAAGGGACGAAGTAGTGCTACATTCCACGGTCGCTTAGATTCCTCTCCAGACCTGTCCGCCTTGTTCTTTTCCTGTGGCTTTGCATCTATAAGATAGTAAGAATCATTGTGCAATGCTTTGCTCACAATAAATGGCCCTTCCCATGGTGGGGATAATTTATGCATGCCAGTAGTACGTTGTACCAACCGGAGCACCAGATCTCCTTCCCGAAAGACTCGGGGGCACACTTTCCGGCTATGATAGCGTCAGAGATTTTGCTGATATATGGCGGATGCAGTTCTCTCGCTTCTTCCAAAGATATCAACATCATTTTGCCAGTTTGCACTTCGCTTCTGTGTATTGGGTGACCCTAGGCTAATCATGCTCTATGTCGGTTGGGAATACAGCTCGCCCATATACCGTAAAAAATGGCGATAGGTTGATCGATTCGGAGTTGTTCTTAAACTCCACAAGATCACCGGTAGTTCTTCTATCCAGCACCCCGCTGATCTTTGCAGTGGCTCAATGAGCCGGGGTTTTATCCTGGATAATACCAATCCGTTGGATCTTTCCACTTGTCCGTTCGATGCGGGGTGGGCTACCGAGGCGACATCGAGTCGGATCTTCTTATCTCGGCAGAATCGCGCAAACGCTCCTTCAGCAAAATTTGTGCCATTATTAGTTATAATACTGTGTGGATAACCATATCTCAAGATGATGTCTTTGAGAAATGTCACGGCCGTAGCTCCATCACATTTTCTTATAGGTTTCACTTCAATCCATTTTGTAAACTTGTCCACCATGAACAAAATGGGTGTCATGTTTCCTCTTGCTGGTTTGAACGGGCCAACCATATCCAAGCACCATACAGCAAATGGCCACATAATTGGTATGGTCTTGAGTTCCGACATAGGCATATGTGTCTTGGTGGCGTACCTTTGACAACCATTGCATTTTCTCACCAGATCTTCTGCTTGTTCTAAGGCACTTGGCCAGTAGAATCCATGCCGGAACGCCTTTGCCACCAAGGCTCGGGATGAGGCATGATGCCCGCATTCTCAATGGTGTATATCTCGGAGGATGTCAAGTCCTTCTTCCGGGTCAACACATCGCTGGAGGACGTTGGTTACATTCCGTTTGTACAGCTCGGAATTGATGATCGTGTATGCCTTTGCGCTCCTCTGAGTTTGCCTGGCTAACACCTCCTCAGCGGGTAACGTTCCGTCTTTCAGAAATTGGAATATAGGCATTGCCCAAGCTGGTATCGCTTGTGGAGGGAATACGTCCTCATTAATTTCCATCTGATCCATCGGCATAACTTCAGCCGGATCACGCTGAGCAGTCCCCGGGTCTAGCGAGGTAGTCCCCGGGTTTGCCGAGGCAGTCCCCGGGTTTGCTGATGCAGTCCCCGGGTCTCGCGTACTACCTCCCGTGTCAATGTCCATGGGCTCAGCTCCGGATTCCGTATTTTCTAGGACATAGATCAAGTCGTTTCATGGGGACGGCCTGATAGATGGTTTTCTAAGCTGTTCCAATGCTACAGTCGGTGGAATTGCCTGTCTGGTCGATCCGAGCTTCGACAACATGTCGGCAGCCTTGTTTTCCACTCGGGGTACATGGTGAAATTCACACCCCTCGAAGTAACCAGATATCTTTTGCACGTGAAATTTGTATAGTGCCATGTTTGGATCCAGGGCGTTCGACACGCCGGACACCTGCTCCACCACCAGATCCGAGACGCCAAAGCATATTATCCGACGTATGTCAATCTCCTTTGCCACTTTGAGCCCATGCACAAGAGCCTCATACTCAGCGACATTGTTCGATGCCGCGAAATGGATCTGCAATACGTACTTTAGCTGGTCCTTCTTTGGCGAGGTAAGCACAACCCCGGCGCCTAATCCGGTTTTGGTTTTCGACCCGTCGAAGTGCATCCTCCAGTAGTTCGGATCTGGTGGCAGTGGTTCGTATTGTACCTCGGCCCAATCCACAAAAAAGTCCGCCACAGCCTGGGACTTGATCGCTTCTTCATTGTATTAGGGCATAAGGGGCTAGCTCAATTGCCCATTTTGCAATTCTGCCACTCGCATCCTTGTTACCCATTATCTCGGATATGGGAGCTTCACATATTACTTTGATGGGGTGCTCCTCAAAGTAATGCTTTAACTTCTTTGCCGCCATATAGACACCATATGCCACCTTTTGAAAGTGCGGGTAGTTCTGTTTTGAGGCAGACAATACCTCGCTCAAGTAATATACTGGCCTCTTCATCGACTTACCCTCTTCATTGCGCTCCACTATAATCACTGCACTTACAACTCGGTTGGTTGCGGCTATGTAGAGCAACATTGGCTCCTTTGATAGTGTAGAGGCTAACACTGGTGCCATGGCCAACATCCTTTTTAAGTGGGCAAAGGCTTCATCGGCCTATGGCGTCCAAACGAATTTATCCGACTTTTTCATGAGTTGGTAGAGAGGCAGTGCCTTTTCTCCGAACCGACATACACTATGGCTCTTGTTAATAGGTTAGTCCAAGAAATCATATGAAAAGTACTCCAAAGTTGGAACAAAACACAAGAAAGTGGATAAAACCAAGCATGGAACATCAAAAATTATAGATACATTTGCAATGTATCAATATTGTATGAGAATTTGTGAAGGATGGAGATGCTAAGCATCCGGATCTCCCAAAAAGGTTTTGGGAACTAACATTATAATCACGATTCTTCCTTATAGGCTATAGTAGCTTGATCATGAAAGTTGTCATGATAAGGATGAATAGAAGATGTAAGTAAAATGTTTATTACACTAATAGATTACTAAAGAATGGATTTTTGAAAGAACACCACACATTTGATGATGGTGATCCACTTCAAAGTGCAAGTCCAAAGGTATTACTGTTTGACTATATACACTTTGTACTATGTGTCATGTGAATGACACCACTATTGATGTTGATAGATTCTTTTAAAAGGAAAAGGAATTGCTGAAAGAGAATCTATAAAATATTTGGCAGAAAAGAAAAGGTTGGAGATGTCCAACTTAGGTATATAGAAGATATACATGTTATGGTAGTATTCCTTGCTTGTTAAACAATGTGGTTCTTAGGTATTGGATATCGAATTGGTTGGTATGAAGTGTCATACAGGACAACACAATTCATGAACTGCAATGGCCTAAGTAACTAGCAAGAGAACAAGTGATGATGTTCATCAAAAACAAATAAAGTGTTATTGTGTTTTTTCGTTGTCATCAAACCTAGCCTAGAATATTTGTTTAAATAACTGTTATTTTGTTCCGGTATTATGAGAACAATGGTTGTTCAAATAATTACCGTATTCCATAAAGGATGGATGAACTTTTACAAGTCTAGTGGGAGAAATCACATCCATAAACACTATTGCTAAAATGTCGCAAGACAAATGATTGAAAGATCACTTATGAAGTGACATCGCTGTTTAAATTATAGTGGAAAGAAAACATGAAGAAACTCCATGTTGATGGATTTTTGGAGTCTTTTGATTTTGATCAATTGACACTGGTGAAACTTTCCTCGAGATAATTGAAACTCCGTTCATAGGCCAAAGAGGAACGGATGACTAACTTATTGGATATTATGCATGTTGATGTATATAGTCCATTATGTGTAGCCATATGCGATGGATCGTTTTTGCTTCATATGCTTTCTCCAGAAATTTGAGTGAATATATCTGTATATTTACTTAATAAGGAAGAAGTATGAAACATTTGAAAATTGTTCAAAGGCTTTCAAGATGAAGTGAAAAATCATTGTGATAAGAAAATAAAGAGTTTATGATTCGATCGTAAAGGAAGATATTTGAGTTACATGTTTAGCAAAACACCTAAGATTTCAGGAATTGTTCCATGAAATTGTATTTCCCGATAAACGACAGGAGTATGGTATGTTCGAGAGATCAAATCAAACCTTGTTTGACATGGTAAGATCAAAGGTGTCATTTATATTACTGCCATTATGTTTTAAGGATTGAAGCTTTAGATACTACCGCTTTTACACTGAAAAGAGCACCATCGTGATCCGTTGAAATGACACCATATAAGTTATGGTTTGGGATAAAACCCGAATTGTCTTTTCTTAAATTTTGGTATGCTATGCATAAGTAAAATGTTTACAACCAAAGTTGGATAAGCACGTCTTTGTAGGTTATCCCAAAGAATTTGTTGGGAATTTCTCCATAACACCGAGGATAAAAGAGTTTGTTACTTGGAACGTCAAGTTTCTTGAGAAGGAATTTTTCGTGAAAAGTTAAGTGGGAGGACAATAGAACTTTGATAAGGTTGTTGAACCTTAGCTATATGTGCTAAGTAGCGAAGGTCGAAAGTGTCCTTGGGGCCACAATGCTCATGGCTCTCGTGATTACAAAAGGTGTGATCTCGGAGATTAGAGTTCCTATAGAACCGCAGGGTCGGTAAGAATCAAATAGTAAGATTTGATAAGCAAGTCGTTATTGTTTTTACAAAGATTAACCGACTAAATTCAAAGAAGCGATGATGGGCCCTGACTCCATAAAATGACTAGAAGTCATAGAATCCGTGATAGTATCCATACACGAGAAATCAAGTTTCTGAACTTGGAAGACCCTCCGGAAAGGCATGAAGCCTATCGGTTGTGTTTGGATCTATAAAGAAATAGACATGGATGTTTGACATCTATGAAATAGTCGACATGTCGGAAAGAAGTTTACGACAATGTTCAAGGAGTTGACTATGACAAGATATGATCTTTCATAGCGATATATAGTCTTGACGGATTAATGTAGCAACCACTACATATAATTTGGTATATGGTAGTTGAATAAATAAAACAAGGTTCTTCTAATAGAACGGTAACCTTGGACATGTACATGACATGGTCCGAAGGGTTTTGTTAATTCAAAGGGTGCTAAAAGGGCATGTAAACTTCAATAGTTGAAGTATGCATAGCGGAGTTGGAATCTTCACCATGATGAAACTGTTAAAAGAGTTTAAATTCATCGGAGATGATGAAGATGCTTGCATTTGCAAGAAATTAAGTGGGAGTGCTGAGACATATTTCTAATACATTATGTAGAGGACATATTGTTGATTGGAAATAATGTATCTTGAATTGACACAAGTTAAGGATTTCATTAAAATAAGATTTCGATGAAAGACTTGGGCAAACCCGGAATATTAGGCATCAATATCTATATGGATAGATTAAGGCGCTAATATGGTTGTGCCAGACATACATATATGAGATATTGAAAGGGTTCAGTATGGAAACAACAAGAAAGGTTCTTGCTGCATAGAAAGGATTGTATCAAAATTCAAGTGTTTCAACACTTGGTGAGTAAAATCACATGAAGATTTTGATCGATTATACCATGATATGTATATATCCAGAATGTCCTATGCTCTAAATGTTATGAGCATATACCAGAATGATTCATAAGATGATCATTGGACAATAGTAAATATATTCTTATGAGCTTTGGAAGAACTAAGAATATATAATGTATAAGTGACAAATAGTTAAAGGTAGTTCATTGTAAAGTGTTACATTGATACTAGTTTTGTCACAAGATACAAATTAAATTTATCTCAATTTAGACTATGGGTGGCACAATGTAATGAAAAGGATGTTCCATGATGGATTTGGATGAGTTCCAAAGTTGAGACATTGTGACGGATACTACAACAAAAGGCTAAGTATATGACTCCTATAGTAGCAGCAAAGGAGGGCATTTGTGTTAAGTAGTTTGTTATCAAACTAGGTGTGGTTCAAAGTGGGCTAATACTATGAAGATATATTGTGTGACAATAATATCAACATATTTTGAGCCGAACGAACTAAAGGTCTCACCAAAGGACCAAATCTATACAATGCCATCTCATTTGAGAATGAGTGATGCGTAGAGACGCAGAGACATGCAAATACATACGGATCTGAAACTGTCACATCTAGAGATTATGTTAACCACTAGCAATAGCATATATGCAACACTAGAAAGCCATAGGTGTTCAATACGCAAAGTTTTTCAAACTAGATTATTGACTCTAGTGCAAGTGGGAGACTGAAGGGAATATGCCCGAGAGGCAATAATAAAGTGGTTATTATCTTATTCCATGTTTATGATAAATGTTTATTTTACATGCTAGAATTGTATTGATCAGAAACATCAATACATGTGTGTTTAATAAACAAAAAGTGTTCCTAGTCATGCCTCTCTTATAGACTAGCTTGTTGATTAACAAGATGATCAAGGTTTCCTGATCATGGACATTGGATGTTGTTAATAACAAGGTCACACCACTGGTGGAATGATGTGATGAACATTCATCCGAAGTATAGCATTATGATCAAAGTCATTATGTTTATATTGCTATAATATCATACGAAGTAATCTTTATCCTTAGACCATGAGATCATGTTAATTACTAACACCGTAAGAGTATCTTGATAACATCAAACGTCACACCGTAACAGGGTGACTATAAAGGTGGGTTCAGTGCTACGAAGGTGTTATGTTGAGGCTCATGGATCAATAGTGGGATTTGTCCATCCCGATGACGGATAGATATACTCTGGGCCCTCTCGGTGATATCACATTGAAATAGCTTGCAAGCAAGTGATGTGATCACTAGAATGTTATATCACGGGAACGAGAAAAGAGTGCATGTCGGTAACGAGATCAAACTAGGTATGGAGATAACGATGATCGAATCTCGGACATGTAATATATCGCGGTACAAAGGGATTTAGTTACTAGCGTTAAAGGTTCTCACGATCACATAAGTCATCGTTGAATGTGTAGGAGTCGATGGATCTCTGTGTCCATTGCTGATTATTGATCGGAGAGGGGTCTCGATCATGTCTGCATTATTCGCGAACCATAGGGTGACACACTTAAGGGATACCGACACCATTTGGAGCAAAAATGTTTCAGATAAAGATTTAAGAAAGCGCTGGAATTATTTCAATAGACACCGAAACTGTTTCGGGTGAAAATGCTAAAATTGGTTCTGCATGTAATATTGAAATGTTGTAGGGGGTTTTATGTGAATGTTTGTTAATTAAAGTAAGTAACAAAATTCTGAATAAAAATAATAAAAGAGTTTTATTAAATGAGAGAGCATTGAACTTTAGCTATAAGTGCTACGTAGAGCAGCACCGGAGAGTATCCCGGTGGCGGCCACAATGCTCATGGCTCCCGTGATTACAAAGGTTGTGATCTCGGAGATTAGAGTTCCTATTGAACCGTGTGGGTCGGTAAGAATCAAATAGTGTGATTTGATAAGCAAGTCGTTATTGTTTTGACAATGATGAACCGACTACATGCAAAGAAGCGATGATGGGTCCTGACTCCATAAAATGACTAGAAGTCACAGAATTCGTGATAGTATCCATACACGAGAAATCAAGTTTCTGAACTTGGAAGACCCTCAGGAAAGGCGTGAAGCCTATTGGTTGTGTTTGGATCTATAAAGAAATAGACATGGATGTTTAACATCTATGAAATAGTCGACATGTCGGAAAGAAGTTTACGGCAATGTTCAAGGAGTTGACTATGACAATATTTGATCTTTCATAGCGATATTTAGTCTTGACGGATTAATGTAGCAACCACTACATATAATTTGGTGTATGGTAGTTGAACAAACAAAAGAATGTTCTTCTAATAGAATGGTTACCTAGGACGTGTACAAGACACGGTCCGAAGGGTTTTGTTAATTCAAAGGGTGCTAAAAGGGCATGCAAACTTCAATAGTTGAAGTAAGCATAGCGGAGTTGGAATCTTCACCATGATGAAACTGTTAAAAGAGTTTAAATTCATCGGAGACGATGAAGATGCTTGAATTGGCAAGAAATTAAGTGGGAGCGCTGAGACATATTTCTAATACATTATGTAGAGGACATATTGTTGATTGGAAATGATGTATCTTGTATTGACACAAGTTAAGAATTTCATTAAAATATGATTTCGATGAAAGACTTGGGCAAACCTAGAATATTTGGCATCAATATCTATATGGATAGATTAAGGCGCTAATATGGTTGTGCCATACATACATATATGAGATATTGAAAGGGTTCAATATGGAAACAACAAGAAAGGTTCTTGCTGCATGGAAAGAATTGTATCAAGATTCAAGTGTTTCAACACTTGGTGAGTAAAATCACATGAAGATTTTGATAGATTATACCATGATATGTATATATCCAAAATGTCCTATGCTCTAAATGTTATGAGAACATACCATAATGATTCATAAGATGATCATTGGACGATAGTAAAATATTCTTATGAGCTTTGGAAGAATTAAGAATATATCATGTATAAGTGACAAGTAGTTAAAGGTAGTTCATTATAAAGTGTTACATTGATACTATTTTTGTCACAAGATACAAATTAAATTTATCTCAATTTAGACTATGGGTGGCACAATGTAATGGAAAGGATGTTCCATGATGGATTTGGATGAGTTCCAAAGTTGAGACATTGTGACGGATACTACAACAAAAGGTTAAGTATATAACTGCTATAGTAGCAGCAAATAGGAGGGCATTTGTGTTAAGTAGTTTGTTATCAAACTAGGTGTGGTTCAAAGTGGGCTAATACTATGAAGATATATTGTATGACAATAATATCAACATATTTTAACCCGAACGAACTAAAGGTATCACCAAAGGACCAAATTTATACAATGCCATCTCATTTGAGAATGAGTGATGCGTAGAGACGCAAAGACATGCAAATACACACGGACCTAAAACTGTCAGATCCGGAGATTATGTTAACCACTAGCAATCGCGTATATGCAACATCAGAAAGCCATAGGTGTTCAATACGCAAAGTTTTTCAAACTAGATTATTGACTCTAGTGCAAGTGGGAGACTGAAGGGAATATGCCCGAGAGGCAATAATAAAGTGGTTGTTATCTTATTCCATATTTATGATAAATGTTTATTTTGCATGCTATAATTGTATTGATTGGAAACCTCAATACATGTGTGTTTAATAAACAAATAAAAGGTTCCTAGTTATGCCTCTCTTATAAACTAGCTCGTTGATTAACAAGATGATCAAGGTTTCCTGATCATGGACATTGGATGTTGTTAATAACGAGGTCACAACATTGGTGGAATGATGTGATGAACATTCATCCGAAGTATAGCATTACGATCAGAGTCATTATGTTTATATTGCTATAACATCATACGAAGTAATCTTAGTCCTTAGACCATGAGATCATGTTAATTGCTAACACTGGAAGACTATCTTGATAACATCAAACGTCACACCGTAATAGGGTGACTATAAAGGTGGGTTCAGTGCTACGAAGGTGTTATGTTGAGGCTCATGGATCAAGAGTGGGATTTGTCCATCCCAATGACGGATAGATGTACTCTGGGCCCTCTCGGTGATATCACATTGAAATAGCTTGCAAGCAAGTGATGTGATCACTAGAATTGTATATCACGGGAACAAGAAAAGAGTGCATGTCGGTAACGAGATCAAACTAGGTATGGAGATACCGATGATCGAATATCGTACATGTAATATATCACGAGACAAAGGGATTTAGTTACTAGCGTTAAAGGTTCTCACGATCACAGAAGTCATCATTGAATGTGTAGGAGTCAGTATGGATCTCCAGGCCCCGCTTCTGATTATTGATCTGAGAGGGGTCTCGATCATGTCTGCATTATTCGCAAACCGTAGGGTGACACACTTAAGGGATACCGACACCATTTGGAGCAAATATGTTTCAGATAAAGATTTAAGAAAGCGCTGGGATTATTTCAATAGACACCGAAACTGTTTCGGGTGAAATTGCTGAAATTGGTTCTGCATGTAATATTGAAATGTTGCAGGGGGTTTTATGTGAATGTTTGTTAATTAAAGTAATTAACAAAATTCTGAATAAATTTAATAAAAGTGTTTTATTAAATGAGAAAGCATTAAACTTGGAGAATTTTAATGCATTTAAAGTAGGGACTTTAAAGGGGAATGTGAAGAGGCATTTTAATGTGGAGGGGTTACCACCACATGAATGGGGGAGGTGAGGAGTCAGCCCCCCATGCGCCGGCCATGGAGAGAGGGGGTACCCCCATCCTCCTATAAAAGGCCACCCTCTTCCTCCTTCTTCATCACACCTCCTCGTGAAGGATCTCTCTCCCTCTCTAGTATTATTCCCCCATGGTCTCGGATTAGCGAGATACATGTTCTCGGTGGCTTTATCTGGAAAGGAGTTGCTGCTTCTGCTGCTTTGCTGGAGCGAGGGACGGAGGTTGTCAGGGTACCAGACGTGTGTGCGATCACGGATGCACCGATGCTTTGCGGTCCTAGACTTGGTGGTGCTGGACTTGCTGGAGCTGGATCTGATGGACGTGCTGGAGCCGGACCTGCTGGACTTCATCACGATCTTGAGATCAGCAAGTGTACGACTACATTATCTATGAGTTCCTACTCGTTAACAAAACTCGTTGTCTTCAAGGGTAAGTTCTCAGTGGATGTATATCCACCCGTTGCTCTATATCTAGTAGATAGATCTTGGCGTATAGTTCACATCGTAGGAATTTTTTTTTCTATGCTACGGACCCAACATATGCGTAGCCCTAGGTCATCAATTTTGTGTTTATTATACCCGCAAAAAATGTGTTTATTAAATAAAAGGCATGTGCCTACGATTCTGAATAGAGGAGATAGAGATATGCAAACTTTTTAGGACATGTGCAACATGAGCCATTGCTAGACATGGTTAATAAATTTATTAGACTCATGAAATCTGCTCCACCATTTAAACTAGGTAGGAGCCACACTCATCTGAGTAGAAAGAAATGATACATAAAATATTCTAGACACTGTTGAGTGGGTCCATCTTCCATTTGATTCCCTTAGAGCATCCACAATATGCAAAAAATCACACCTTAAAGCCTAATGTTTACCTTTTACATTGTGGAGAAAATAAACAAGTCTTTAAGGGCATCCACTATGTATAAAAAACCACACCATAAGCCAAAAGGTACACCTTAAGAGCTATCTATATACATAGTGGAGGTTGTCCACAAGTTAAAATGCTGAAGGGTGACCCATAAGCTTATGGATAGTCCACAAGCACTAAATAATAATATCTAGTACACATATCTATATAAAACTAATTCCAGCCACGAGAATGTGTGTTGTTAGCTCTTACATGTGGGTTCCAGCTTATGGACAAGTTTTTCTACATACATTGTGGTGCAATCAATTAGCTTATGGTGTAGTATATGCGACCCATCTAATCAACAAGTTTTTCTATATACATAGGTGATTCCCTAAGCCTAAGGTGCACCTCAAGCTTGTGGATTGCCCATAAGAAATAGAAAAACAATTTTCCCTCTTTCCTCTCTCTTCCATGGAGCAATATGA
Source organism: Avena insularis (assembly GCA_023614405.1). Lineage (NCBI taxonomy): Eukaryota > Viridiplantae > Streptophyta > Magnoliopsida > Poales > Poaceae > Avena > Avena insularis. The sequence goes on from CM042690.1 coordinate 151,323,072, forward strand.
CAAGCTACACGGGTCCTACCTTGTGGCAAATGTTTAACTTATACATTATGGCATTTTCCATAAGCCATGTAGATCCTGCCTTATGGCAAAAATTCACCTCATACACTACGGATGCCCTTATACATTGTGGCATTTTCCATAAGTCATGTATATCCTATCTTATGGAAAAACATCACCTCATACACTATGGATGCCCTTAGACATGAGTCTTCCATAAGCCATGTAAATTCTCTTAGACACCCCAAATTTCCAACACTTCACATGGTGATGCTCACAATCGGTCCCCTCGGGTCTTCCTTTGAAAATCGCTAGAGGAGGAAATGGGGTTGACCTGTCCATCTCCTCAAACTAGTGACCCCCCATAGTCTCGTACTAGAGTATAATAGTACTATACTAGTTTAGTCAGTACAATACCGGGTGAACTGTACTACACCAATATTAGACTGTACTAAAACTTGAGAATGTGTTTTACGGATTTTGGACTAAATCGACACATGTGTGCAGCACATCAATTTAGAGGAGGGAAAATTGGGATGGTCGTATTCAAATCCATATTTTTCATGGCAACTACATTAGTAAATGTAGGAGGACGCAACGACGACTCAAAAAAGGGACACAATGCTCTAGTTTTCTCTCACATTTTTACAAAATGGGTCAAAATAGTTGGCATGGCCATTAATTCATAGCAAGAAGTTGAACCTTACAAAACTCTTTATGGTGTTCAATTTATGACTCCTAGGTACCTTAAACCATTTTGTGCATAATTTTAGAGCAATTCAACACTTACTTGTGGTTTAGTTTTGACCTAATTTTGGTAAATCAACATAAATTCATTTAATCTGGGGCCACGGACTATAGACGGAGGATAAATGGACAGAGAAAACACAAGTTTCCTTTGCGTGCATTTACGAAATAGGTCCATAAATTTTCATGGTAGGTCATACACGCAAAAGGATGCCTTGCATAAGTTCAACTTAGTTTTTTGTATTTTTCTTTATTTCTTTGATTGTTTCCGATACAGGGTCAACTTTGTCGGCATGCAAATTCTAAGGACAAAGTTGAATCTTTCAGAACTCTCAGTTATTCTTGATATATTGACTACCTGTTTGTGACCTCCAAAAGCCTTTTATAATTTTCTAAGAGTAAACTACCACTTACTTGAGTGGGCGAAGTTAGCTAGGAAGCTTCAAAATTTATAAACTTATGAATCAAAAACATGGTTATGTCTATAAAAATGGGTGGTGCATTCCAAGCCACATAATTCGTAATTGCTTTCCACGAAAATAATTGATCTCACTTCAAAAATTGAATAATGTTTTTTGTTGATTTATGTTGGAAATTCCCATTGGAAACGTTGTTTACCAAGCCAAAACATGCGCTCATCTATGAAATATGAAAAAATTATCATAAACTATGATGTGGATATGCCCATTACCTTGGTCGATGGAATTGAAATACAATACTATTCATAAATGTCAAGCCATAATGTGATGTTTTTTTTCATAATTTGTCAAATCTCATTTTATCATTTTTATTGCAAGTAGAAAACATGAAAAGATGTATTACGTAAATCTTTTATTTTCCTTCTTTTATCTTTTTCATTTGAATTTATTAAAACAAGGTCAAATTCGTATGTATGCAAAAAATCTTAGCAAGAAGTTGAATGTCCCTGAACTATCAATGATTTTCGATATATTGGCGTTCTGGTGGGTACCTCCAAAAGATTTTTTGGTAACTTTAAAAGCACTACTAGTTGATTGTATTTTAAATTTGACCTAATCTTAATAAATTGATATAGAGTAATTTTAGTGAGTGGAGTTTGGCTAAGAAGCTTGAAAACTCATAGAAATTGTGAATCGTAAGTAGAACGTGGTCTACTCCATCTGAAACACTAGGGTTGTGATATTTTGAGTCATAGTCTTCATACATTCTTTATAAAAGCACTCATGTCACACAGAAAATTATCATAAACTTTTTCCTGATAGTTGGAAACTCCCCTAGCAAAAAAAATTAGTACAACAAGATGCACCCATCTACAAGTTGCGGGAACTGTATCATAAATAAAGATATGATGTAGATAAGGGCATGACCTTCGTCATTTGGGTTGAAACAAAAGAAAAATTAATAAAGTTTATGTATGATAGCCAATATTCGGAAGCATTTTCAAAAGTTGTCAAAACACATGTTTCTCAATACACATAATGAAAAAAGATGCCACGCAAAAATATTATACTTTTTATTCTTCATTTGAATGTTTCCAAAATAGTGTCAATTTTGTCAGGATGCAGATTCATTGAAAGAACTCGATTTTTTAGAACTTTCGGTGGTTTTTGATGTACTGAATTCCTGTTTAGCTTCAAAAGGTTTTGGAAAATTTTGAGAGTAATCTTTCGTGCTTACTTGCTAAAATTTGACATAGTCGGTGGGAGTAAAATTTACAACGAAGACCTCAAAAAGAGAAAATTACATAGAGGTCCATACATTTAGCACAAAGGGCTATAAAATTAAGCTAGGTTCCAACTCCTTCTCCAACGAGCAGATGAGCCATAATCTTCGTACTATTGTACTTGCTTCACAAAAAAAGCTCCCCACTTTTTAACCAACATGCTGCAGGTGTGCTTGGTGCTTCCTCTTTGCATGGTGTGAAATGGAACAAATGGAGGTGGAGTAGTGAGGATTAGGAAGGCTAGCCAGATCATAAAGGTAGGCATCCAATGCAACGGGCCATATCAACAATCCCTTGTCGACCACTTAAGTACTCCTGCGAATGGTGATCTTTTTGAATATATTTCCCCTCCGGATGTTTGGAAAGTAAATAAAAATTTCAAAACCAGGAAAGTTTGAAGTGCTACTCTACATGCTTTTTGCCGCCAAGGTCCAAAATGGTTCCTTCTTATGCACACCAACGCAACTGATGAACACGCTAGATACTAATACAGAGCCGCCAACACAAGGCAGGTCGACACACGTGGGCAGCGCCACATTGTGGATGAGGGAGAGATCAGCTGGCCGGGGTGTGGATGGTGATGAGGCAGCAAAGGAGAGAGAAAACATAACTTGTTTTGCATGCATATATAGTAAAGATCCTGAAATTTACTACTACGTACTACTAGTTGACTGTACCATGTATCTCGTGCCAGGAAGCCATCACAACTTTGCTCTGATATCGCACCTCCTTCAACTCTTCCTCTTCACTACTCTCTCGTGCTACCTCCTCTGTGCTCATATAGTCTCTTCTCTCTCTTTGTTTTTTTAGAAAATACATATTATTCCTACCTGCTTTACTGAAAATACACTTGTAACACCCCAAAACTTCAATCAAGCTTATAAAATTCTAATCACCCAATTTAGGGTTAACAAAAACTTTTATTAAGAAAATGAATATGAATGCATGTGTGTTTGCATTAGTGTAGAATTGAGTGTATATGCCATGCTTAATTGTTTTAAATGATGTGAAATGGTTTAAGGATGAATACTACATCATCTAGGCCATTTACAAACAAAATCTAAATAGAAAGAAATAAAATATGAATAAATAAACCAATTGGTCATTTTGACCAAAGTAAACCACTAGGCCACTTTGTGTGTTCCTAGAAGAAAATTTCTAACAGAAAAAATTCTAATTCTTTTCACCTCTTGCTAGACCAAGTAAAAATGTATCAAGGCTCACTTTACAAACTTACAAAAAAAAATCCAAAACAATTAAATGGACAGTTGAAAATTGAATCTAGTTCATATGTTAAGATCCCTCTCAAAAACCTATCAAATCAATTCCCCTTGACCTCTCCAAGCAAACATAGACTCTCAAGCTTAATTCAAGATCACTCAAAAAATTCGTTGAAGGATTTTCGAGCATCGCAAGACCAATGACCCAATTGTTGAAGAAAGATAGAAAGTTTGAATGGACCGACAAATGTGAAGCAAGTTTTCAAGAACTCAAGAAGAGATTGATTTCATCACCAATCTTGATTATGCTAGATATCAAGAAGCCTTTTGATGTGTATTATGATGCATCCAAGACTGGTCTAGGATGTGTGTTGATGTAAGAAGGCAAAGTCATTTCATATATGTCCTGACAACTGAAGCAGCATGAGCAAAACTACCCCACCCATGACCTTGAATTAACAACTGTAGTTTTAGCCTTGAAGACATGGCGTCATTACCTGATGGGTAACCGCTGTGAGATTTATTCAGATCACAAGAGTCTGAAGTATATTTTCACATAGAAGGAGTTGAATATGAGGCAAAGGAGATGGATAGAGTTAATTAAGGATTATGACCTTGACATTCACTATCACCCCGACAAAGCCAATGTGGTAGTAGATGCTCTTAGCAGATTGCCATGTAGATTAAACACCATGATCAAAGAAGCCCAGCCAAGTTTGCATCAAGAGTTGGAGCAGTTTAGAACAGAGCTAGTTAGCGAAGGATTTTTATCTAGCATTGAACTTCAGCCCACTTTGATCAGTCTGATCAAGGAAGCCCAGAAGGGAAATGCAAGTATCGACAGAATCAAACATCATATTGGTACAGGAAAGGTACCTAGATTCATCGAAGATGAAGAAGGAGTTTTGTGGTACAAAGGACGTATCTGTGTGCCAGCAGATTCCGAGCTGAAGCAAGTTATCATGCAGGAAGCTCATGATACTCTTTATTCTATCCACCCCGGAGGAACGAAGATGTATCAAGATTTTAAGGAGCAATTTTGGTGGCACAAAATGAAGAGAGAAATCGGAAGCTACATAGCCAAGTGTGATATCTGTCAGAGAGTCAAAGCGGAACATCAGAGACCCGCAAGACTATTGCAACCATTGCAGATGTTGGAATGGAAATGGGATTCCATCGGAATGTACTTTATCACCGGTTTGCCTACATCTAGTACGGGAAATGACTCTATCTGGGTCATAGTTGATAGACTGTGATACTTATAAGCTGCCTTTGATCTCAAGCAATGGTGAGGAAATCTGTAATCGTTAACTGCTCGGTCGGCTTGGGAGTAGCGGGTAATCGGAATTCGTATGATTAACTAATTTAATCAGTCGGCTATTAATTGGTGTAACCTACACAAATTAGCACCTAAGACACGTGTATATAAGAAAGAAATAGTATATGGCCCTATATATACTCAACCATACTTATCTAGAGCCCAAAAGCCCAATAAAACACATACGCTTCTCCTCTGACCTATGAAGTTGGTCTTCTCCCAGCACCTACCTAGGGTACTGGTTGGTGAGGGCAGGAACCAAGCTCTTGGAGGTAGGAATCAAGCGGGAGCTTCGCAAAACCTACTTCATTGGGGCACTAAATTTTGCAACTTTTTTGACCAAGTGTAGTAGTTAATCGGGAAAATATACCTAGTAATCGGTCTATCAGATCTATTATTCGAGATAAAGGATTAACTCAACGAATTAGTGGTAATCCACACGGTTTGGTCCCTAGTAGCGATTAATCGGCCTATTAATCGCTGATTCGGACAATATTTTGAATAGTGATCTCAAGTAAAGGGTGTTTGAAAGGTTTTTTATTGTTTGCAGAAAAGTAATTAAAACGAGTAAAAGAAAGCAAGTAACAAGGGTGTGTGAAAGCATGGTTGAATTCAATTGGGCTAGAACGTTCTTGGGGATGTAGGATACACCACTAGCATGATATTATTATTATTAATTAAGATAATATACTTCTTGTGTCATGATATGAGTGGAGAGAACTCCATAATAAGATGTTCACTACAAGGCTTGTAGGAAGCCACTTTCTTGAGCCAAGAGCGAGGTCACCTCTAAATAAATAGTGCAATGTCTGAGAAAAATCACGCATACAAACCACCGCAATTAATGGTTTCCCCATGGATATCGTAATTAGCTTAGGGAGTCTCTCATTATCCTCCTTTGACCGAGTAGGTTACAAGCCAGCGCCAATTGTCACGAAGCAATTCCGGGCACGATCCCAAGCATGTCCAAAGAATTATCCCTCCCTTTAGTCCTGAGGGAAAATGATATGTGGCCCACTACACATACCATCTAAAGAGAGAGATCAAACACAAACCATAAACCTATCATAGACCGACCAGTCATATGGACACAAGAATAGATCATATTTATTGCAAGCTCATAATAGTTTTAGGGTTTCTCCATCTCCCCAAGAACAAAGGAACTACTCACACATGGAAGCAATCAACAACATCATCATAATCAAATGGATGGATAAAAGTATGGAGGTAGATCTAATGCAAACCACAATTGGATCTGGAATTATAACAAGATCTAATAGATGAGAGATGGGGGTATAGATGGTGATGGAGATATAGCGGTTGATGGTGCAGGGGATTATGAATGTCCTCCAATGATCCACGAAGCATCAATGATTTGCCCCCAGTCAAGTTCCACTTTTAGATCCCTTTTAGATGTGGTTTTTCGTGGTTTCTGGTGGCTATGAATGTTGGATGCTTCTATCGACTTTGCTAGGAGAAAGTATTTGTAGAGGCGGACGCGCTACCACTCAGTATGGGGGGATCCACCCGTACTATTGGGTTCGCAACATAGAAAACAAAAAATTTCCTATGATGGGAACTATTATACGCCAGGATCAATCTACTAGATACAAGTAACGGGTCGATATACATCCATAGAGAACATACCCTTGAATAACAACAAAGCTTTGTTAATGAAACTAATTTCATGGTTGATGTAGTCATACACTTTCCGATCTCAACATCATGATGAAGTCCAGCAAGTCCAGCAGGTCCAGCACCAGCACGTCCATCAGGTCCAGCACCAGCATGTCCATCAGGTCCAGCACTAGAAAGTCTAGCACAACAAAGTAGTGGTACATCCGTGATCGCACACACGTCCGGTACCCCGACAACCTCCGTGTCCTCACTCTAGTGATCCAGCAGAAGCAACAACTCCTTTCCAGATAAAGCCACCGGGAACATGTATCTCGCTAATCAGAGACCATGGGGATTAATTTCTAGAGGGGGAGAGAGATCCTTCCAAAGGAGGTGTGTTGTGAGAGGAGGAGAGGGGTCCCTTTTATAGGGAGAGAGGGAAGGCAAGGGCCATGGCATGGCAGCCATGGTGGGTGCCCCACCTCTTCCACATTCATGTGGGTGGAGCTCCCACTCCCATAAAAAGCCTCCACTCAAAATTCCACTCACACATGCATTAATTTCCAACCAAAATTAATGTATCTCTCATTTAATAAAACTATTTTATTTATTTTATTCAGAATTTTTTTAATTACTTTAATTAACAAACATCCACATAAAACCCCTTGCAACATTTCAATATCACATGCAGAACCAGTTTCTGCTATTTCACCCGAAACAATTCTGGTTTCCATCGAAATGATTCCAACGCTTTCTTAAATCTTTATCTAAAACATATTTGCTCCAAATGGTGTTGGTATCCCTTAAGTGTGTCACCCTATGGTTTGCAAACAATGCAGATGTGATCGAGACCCCTCTCCAATCAATAATTAGAAGCGGGACCTGGAGATCCGTACTGACTCTAGTGATCGTTTGAACCTTTAACATCATAACTAAATCCCTTTGTCTCGCGTTATATTACATATACGAGATTCGATCATTGGTATCTCAATAGCTAGTTTGATCTCGTTATCGACATGCACTCTTTTCTTGTTTCGTGATATAACATTCTAGTGATCACATCACTTGCTTGCAAGCTATTTCAATGTGATATTGATGCACTTGACTTTCAACGTAGAGCTCGTTGGGAACCCCAAGAGGAAGGTATGATGAGCACAATAGTAAGTTTTCCCTCAGTTATGAAACCAAGGTTTAATCGAACCAGTAGGAGCAAGGAAACACCCCAAAGGTGTTACTAGCTGAGCTTTGGTAGGGCGCACTACCGGTGCTAGTAGCAACGTGGAGACCTGCACAACACAACCACAGAACTTTGTCCCTAACTTGCGATGTGGTTGTCAATCTCACCGTGTTTTGCGGAAAACAAAGGATTAAACGTCTTGAATGGAAGGAAGTAAAAGTTTGCAGAAAGTAAACACAAAGCAGTAAAAGATTGTAGATTGTATGTAAAAGACAAGGACCAGGATCCATAGTTCACTAGAGGTGGCTCTCCTTAGATAGTTAACATGCTGGGTGAACAAATTACAGCGGGGCAATTGACAAACACCGAGAAAGCAATACATGCATATACTAATCATCTTTACTCCTTTGAGACTTGATTGGGCATTACAACATAATACATAGACCGCCATCCAACTGCATCTATGACTAATAATCCACCTTCAGGTTATCATCCGAACCCCATCCAGTATTAAGTTGCAAGCAACAGATTATTGCTTTACGAACTACGTGTAAAGTAAACAATACAATTGTTCTATGAACAAAGGATCGTTGTTTTCTCCCTAGTAGCAACAGCACATCTAGTACCTTAGAGATTTCTGTCACTTCCCCAGATTACCAGAGGCATGAACCCGCTATCGAGCATAAATACTAACTCTTGGAGTTGCTAGCATCTACTTGGCCAAGATAGCTACTAACAACGGAAAGCATGCAAGATCTCAAATAACAAAGACATGATAGAATCAATAATGAATCTGAAATAGGATCTCAATATCCATCGGATCCCTGCAAACACAACATGTATGAATTACAAATAGATGATCTTGATCATGAATAGAGCTCACAAGATCTAAACATGAAAGCATAAAGGAGGAGAAACCAGCCATCTAGCTACTACATGGATCCGTAGTCCAAGGATGAACTACTCACGGATCACACCGGAGGCTTGCATGGTGATGAAGAAGGCCTCCAGGGTGAATTCCTCTCCCGTAGGTGCAGGAAGAGCTTCAGTCCCTCCCGATCTAGGGATGGAGATGACGCTGCCATGCACTCTTTCGTGGATTTTTGATTGGGTACCTAGGGTTTTCGTCCTGAGGGCAACTTATAGGCGGAAGGAGAGGCCGAGGGGGTGCTGGGGTCAGCCAAACCACCCCTTGGCGCGGGCCAAGCCTGGCCGCACGGCCAGGTGGTGTGGCCGGCCCCTGGCCCCTCTCCGTCTCGTATTCTGGCACTTGATCCCTTCCAGAAAAATAGGCACTTTGGCTTTTGTCCCGTCCAATTCCGAGAATATTCATTTTCTGACTTTCCTGGAACCAAAAATAGTAGAAAACTGGCAGCTGGCACTGTGGCTCTTGTTAATAGGTTAGTCCAAGAAATCATATGAAAAGTACTACAAAGTTGGAACAAAACACAAGAAAGTGGATAAAACCAAGCATGGAACATCAAAAATTATGGATACATTTGCAATGTATCAACATCCCCAAGCTTAACTCCTGCTCGTCCTCGAGTAGGTAAGTGATGAAAAGAAATAATTTTTGAGGTGACATGCACCATCAAAGACTTGATCAAAGTATTTGCAAAACATCAAAGCTGGGAGCAAAGTACTTCAATCATAACATGAAAGACAAAGTTCTAGCAATAAGCAAAGAGACTATGATGCAACATGAAAAGGCACAAACAAAATATTCATGAATAACAATGCTTTGCAAGACGTTTGCTTGTTTCACATAAAGAAAACATAGCATAAAAGTATTCAGCTTGTCCCTCAATAGAGTAGCAAATATAAATGCATAGGACACCTTCAACGTTCATAAGAGTGACTACATACAATAGTTTAAAACAAGCAATAACAAGTTATGCATCAATCAACTAGCCTTGGGACAATGCACATAGAACTAAGAATGGCCACTATGCTCTCAAAGTAGGTGCATAAAATTAGAAGGTGGAGACTCAATATAATGGTGGAAGAAAAGCCTTTTGTAAAAGGAAGTAGGGATTCAAGTCTCATAAAGAGCTTCCAAAAATTATGGTACTTATAGCTTTCAGCTCTCATTGCCCCTATCATAAGCATCTTTAAGTGATTAAGGTTAAAGTGACACAACTAAGAGGATATGCTTGACAAGTTATAAACCGAAGTATCATGCCCCTTACTTACGAAGACCGATCCTCATGCTACTCAACTTCAGTCACGAGTAAGCTCTTGTCATTGTAAGTATATGTGTATCATTAAGAACTGCCAACGGGGTACCCCTTGCACATGATACGGGAGCTTTCCCATAATCAGAATGACAAGGCAAACAGACAATGAGCATCTCAGCGATCTTTTTATTTGCTATTTGCATAGGTTTTTATTGAGGATGCTTCATAGAGTGCTCATTATGGTGATGCTTCAAGTTTCCACCATGATTAGGCATGGCTTAGGCTAACGGCCCAGGCGTTTCTCTAACACACATACAAACTCCATGATCTTACAAGTTCCACTTTTATTTCACACATGGGGATCCGTAAGCAAAAGAACATGATATCAACAGGGTACAAAGTACAAGTGCAATGTTGAAAGCGTTCCCCATGAAACATGGTTCTGCTAATTTCAACTTATAAAGCGCAAGCATATACGCAACAAAGAAGGACCCAATGGTTCAAGTTTATTAGAGGCAATAAGGTAAAGTGTGCCATCAAGTTCGTGAGAGCTTTAATCACTAGTTTTCTCATAACAAGTGGAAGGTAAACAATAGCATGAATATACTTGGAATAGCATAAGCTAGTAGGTAGGTATGGTGGACTCTTTGGAATAACTTGGTTTAGGGAGTTGGATGCATGAGTGGAACTCATACTTTGTTGTGGAGGCTAGCAAAAGACTGGGAGCGACAAACTAAGAGAGCAATAATGGCCATAATCATGCAGAGCGACAAAACATCATTGATCAAAGCATAAAATGAAACTACAAGTTGAAAACTAAAGGATCATAAAGGCTATGGTGACTTGAGATAGTCATAACATGGTGTGAGCATGTGCCAAGTCAACCCAAATAAAGCATCAAAGGAGAATACCACTATACTATGCTTTAATATGCTAAAACAACGCATGATTCATCGAAGGCACATTAAGCAATCTCAATTGTTTATAACAAGTCATGCTACAGCAAATAATACTAAGCATAAAGCCAAAACAATATCAAGCATGGCATGACAAAGCATAGCCATAGTCAAAAACGAGCTCTTTTTACCACATAAGTATGAACTTTCCTACTCTTTTCCAAACCAAACCAAACTAAATGCAAACCAAAGTATGAAAGAGGGGGTCCAACCAACTTATTCAGAAAACTAAGCAAAGCAAGCAAACTAAAAACCAAAACAAAAACCAAAAATAAGATGCTCCAAAAAAACACAACTGTGTATGAAACAATAAAAATGAAGCGTTTGGAAGAAACCTGGGATTTTTATTGATGAAGAAGGGGATGCCTTGGGCATCCCCAAGCTTTGACGCTTGCACTTCTTGGATATTTCTTGGGGTGACACGCGTGGCATCCCCAAGCTTCAGCTTTAGTCCGTCCTTCATCTCATTACTCATTCCTTCCATACACCTGAAATGTTTCCTTCATACAAAACTTCACACAATCTCATTAGCAACATTAGTGCACTTAAGATCAATAAGTCTCAAGTTTCAGTTATAATGCCAAATAAACTTCCATTAGAACACTAGCTACTGTAGCACTTCCCTCAAAAAGCTCAATTCCCCAAAGGAACCCAAGAAGGAACTAACAAGAAGCAAATGCAGAAAATGGCAGAAATCTGTCAAAACAGACCAGCAGGTAAAGACGAATTTTTTCAAAGACCTTCTGTTGATCAAATCAAAAAGTGTTGAACTAACTAAAGTTAGATAACAACCTGGGTCAGAAGCACAAACAATTACAGCTCAATCCGACGTACAGAGCTCTCTCAGGAATTTTTACGGTGAAGCACAGAAATCTGTTTCGGGACAGCAACTTTCCCAATCATTACTTCACTCTCATTAGAGGTTACTCTTGGCACAAAAAGAAAATAAAAAGGATAAGGAGAGGTTATTACAGAGGTAGTAAATTCCAAGACTCATCTAAAACTCTTGGGTTATCTCCCAACAAGTACTTTTCTTTAACGCCTTTAAGTTAGGCATGAAAATTTGAGAAGATGCTCTCATAGGAAATACGAATTGAAGTAAAAGAGAGCATCAAGAAGCAAATTCAAAACACATTTAAGTCTAACCCACTTCCTATTCATAGGAATCTTGTATGCAAATAAATGCACAAAGAACAAAGTGACATGCATAGGAAGATAAAACAAAAGTAACTTCAAAACTTTCAGCACATAGAGAGGTGTTTCATTACCATAAAAACTTCTACAACCATATTTTCCTCTCTCATAATAATTTTCAGTAGCCTCATGAATAAACTCAACAATATAACTATCACATAAGGCATGTTTTTCATGATCTTAAAGCACTAGAGCTTTATTATAAACAATTTCAAAAGAATCCTCGGGAACATAACATTCACCCTCCTTTGATAAGTATGTGGGACAATCAAATAATGTAAGGGATAAAGAGTTACTCTCATTAGAAGGTAGGCATTGGTAGATCCATTCTTCCTCCTTTTGTCCATCACTCTCCTCCTCTTTTTCATCTAATGAGCTTTCAGGTTCAGCAATTTCTTCTTCCATGGAGGCTCTAGCAGGCGGTGGTTCACCTATTACCTTAGCAAATATAATCGTTCCCAAATAGGAAACTGAGTGAGCTATCCATAATGAAATAGTGATTGGAGCAGAGCTAGTCATAAAGGCAACTTAAGAAAGGAACTAATTTTTTTGTGTTTTCAAAATAAGAAAGCAAACAAGTAAAACTAATTTTTTTGTGTTTTTGAAGAAAAAACAAGCAAGCAAAGCAAAAAAGAAACTAAGCAAAACAAAAACAAGAAAGTAAAGAGATTGGTTATGAGGGACTCCCCTTGTGAAGATGTCCTTGACTCCCCGGCAACGGCACCAGAAAATACCTTGATGCACTTGACTTTCAACGTAGAGCTCGTTGGGAACCCCAAGAGGAAGGTATGATGAGCACAGCAGTAAGTTTTCCCTCAGTTATGAAACCAAGGTTTAATCGAACCAGTAGGAGCAAGGAAACACCCCAAAGGTGTTACTAGCTGAGCTTTGGCAGGGCGCACTACCGGTGCTAGTAGCAACGTGGAGACCTGCACAACACAACCACGGAACTTTGTCTCCAACTTGCGATGAGGTTGTTAATCTCACCATGTTTTGCGAAAAACAAAGGATTAAACGTATCGAATGGAAGGAAGTAAAAGTTTGCAGAAAGTAAACACAAAGCGGTAAAAGATTGTAGATTGTATGTAAAAGACAAGGACCGGGATCCATAGCTCACTAGAGGTGGCTCTCCTTAGATAGTTAACATGCTGGGTGAACAAATTACAGCGGGGCAATTGACAAACACCGAGAAAGCAATACATGCATATACTAATCATCTTGACTCCTTTGAGACTTGATTGGGCATTACAACATAATACATAGACCGCCATCCAACTGCATCTATGACTAATAATCCACCTTCAGGTTATCATCCGAACCCCCTCCAGTATTAAGTTGCAAGCAACAGATTATTGCTTTACGAACTGCGTGTAAAGTAAACAATACAATTGTTCTATGAACAAAGGATCGTTGTTTTCTCCCTAGTAGCAACAACACATCTAGTACCTTAGAGATTTCATCACTTCCCATTACGAGGCATGAACCCACTATCGAGCATAAATACTAACTCTTGGAGTTGCTAGCATCTACTTGGCCAAGATAGCTACTAACAACGGAAAGCATGCAAGATCTCAAATAACAAAGACATGATAGAATCAATAATCAATCTGAAATAGCATCTCAATATCCATCGGATCCCTGCAAACACAACATGTATGAAGTACAAATAGATGATCTTTATCATGAACGGAGCTCACAAGATCTATACATGAAAGCACAAAGGAGGAGAAACCAGCCATCTAGCTACTACATGGATCTGTAGTCCAAGGATGAACTACTCACGCATCACACCGGAGGCTTGCATGGTGATGAAGAAGGCGTCCAGGGTGAATTACCCTCTCCGGCAGGGTGCCGGGAAGAGCTTCAGATCCCTCCCGATCTAGGGATGGAGATGATGGCGGCTATAGACTCTTTCATGGATTTTTGATCGGGTACCTAGGGTTTTGTCCCGAGGGCAACTTATAGGCGGAAGGAGAGGCCGAGGGGGTGTTGGGGTCGTCCAGACAACCCCCTGGCGCGGGCCAAGCCTGGCCACGCGGCCAGGTGGTGTGGCTGGCCCGTGGCCCCTCTCCATCTCGTATTCTGGCACTTGATCCCTTCCGGAAAAATAGGCACTTTGCCTTTTGTCCCGTCCAATTCCGAGAATATTCATTTTCTGACTTTCCTAGAACCAAAAACAGCAGAAAACAGGCAGCTGCTACTGTTGCTCTTGTTAATAGGTTAGTCCAAGAAATCATATGAAAAGTACTCCAAAGTTGGAAAAAAACACAAGAAAGTGGATAAAACCAAGCATGGAACATCAAAAATTATAGATACATTTGCAATGTATCATATATCACCGAGAGGGCCTTGAGTATATCTATTCGTCATCGGGATGGCCAAATCCCACTGTTGATCCATGATCGTCTACATAACACCTTCGTAGCACTGAACCAACCTTTATAGTGACCCTTTCACGGTGTGACTTTTGATGTTATCAAGATACTCTCCCAGTGTTAGTGATTCGCATGATCTCATGGTACAAGGACTAGGATTACTTCGTATGATGTTATAGCAATATAAACATAATGACTTTGATCATCATGCTATACTTCATATGAATGTTCATCACATCATTCCACCAATGTTGTGACCTCGTTATTAACAACATCCAATGTCCATGATCAGGAAACCTTGATCATATTGTTAATCAACGAGCTAGTTTATATGAGAGGCATTAGTAGGAACTTTTTATTTCATTTATTAAACACACATGCATTAACGTTCCAATTAATACAATTATAGCATGCAAAATAAACATTTTTCATAAACATGGAATAATATAATAACCACTTTATTATTTCCTCTAGGGCATATTCCCTTTAGTCTCCCACTTGCACTAGAGTCAATAATCTAGTTTGTAAACTTGTATATACAACACCTAGGTGTTGAATATACACGTTTGTTAGTGGTTAACATAATCTCCTGATCTGACATTTTCAGGTCCATATGTATTTGCGTGTCTTTGCGTCTCTACGCATCACTCATTCTCTAATGAGATGGCATTGTATAAATTTAGTCCTTTGGTGAGACCTTTAGTTCCTCTCGGTTAAAACATGTTGATAGTATTGTCGTACAATATATCTTCATAGTATTAGCCCACTATGAACCACACCTAGTTTGATAAAAAACTACTTAACACAAATGTCCTCCTTTGCTACTACTATAGCAGCCATATACTTAGCCGTTTGTTGTAGTATCTGTCACAATTTATCAACTTTGGAACTCATCCAAATCCATCATGGAAGCTCCCTTCCATTTCATTGTGCCACCCATAATTTAAATTGAGATAAATTTATTTTGTATCTTGTGACAAACTAGTACCAATGTAACACTTTACAATGAACTACTTTTATCTGTCACTTATACAGGATATATTCTTAGTTCTTCCAAAGCTCTTAAGAAAATCTTTACTATCATGCAATGATCATCTTATGAATCATTCTGGTATATGCTCACAACATTTAGAGCATAGGATATATCTGGATATGTAGATATCATGGTATTATTGATCAAAATATTCATGTGATTTCACTCACGAAGTGTCGATACACTTGAATCTTGATTCAATCCTTTCCATGCAGCAAGAACCTTTCTTGTTGTTTCCATACTGAACCCTTTCAATATCTCATATATGTACGTCTGGCACAACCATATTAGCCCCTCAATCTATCCATATAGACATTGATGCCAGATATTCTGGTTTTGCCCACGTCTTTCATCAAAATCTAATTTTAATGAAATTCCTAACCCGTGTTAATAAAAGATACATCATTTCCAATAAACACCAAGTCTTCTACATAATGCATTAGAAATATGTTTCAGTACTCCCACTTAATTTCTTGCAAATGCAAGCATCTTCATCGTCTCTGATGAAATTAAACTCTTTTAACATTTTCATCACGGTGAAGATTCCAACTCTGCTATATGCTCACTTCAACCATTGAAGTTTGCACGCTCTTTTAGCATCCTTTGAATTAACAAAACCCTTCGGATCGTGTCATGTACACGTCCTAGGTAACCATTCTATTAGAAGAACGTTGTTTTGTTTGTTCAACTATCATATATCAAATTATATGTAGTGATTGATACATTAATCCGTCAAGACTAAATATCGCTATGAAAGACCAAATCTTGTCATAGTCAACTCCTTGAGCATTGACGTAAACTCTTTTCTGGCATGTCAACTATTTCATAGATGTCAATCATCCATGTCTATTTCTTTATAGATCCAAACACGACCGATAGGCTTCATGCCTTTTCGGAGGGTCTTCCAAGTTCAAAACTTGAATTCTCGTGTATGGAAACTATAACGTATTTTATGACTTCTAGTCATTTTATGGAGTGAGGGACCATCATCGCTTCTTTGCATGCAGCTGGTTCATCATTGTCAAAACAATAACGACTTGTTTATCAAATCTTGCTATTTGATCGTTACACGATGCATACGGTTCAAACAGGAACTCTAATCTCTAAAATTACAACCTTTGTAATCACGGGAGCCATGAGCATTGTGGCTTCCACCGGGATACTTTTTGGTGTTGTGCTACTTAGCACATATAGCTAAGGTTCAACAACCTTATCAAAGTTCTATTGTCCTCCCACTTAACTTTTTGTGAAAAAATCCTTCTCAAGAAACTTAGCTTTCCAAGCGACAAACTCTTTTGTCCTCTGTGTTATGGAGGAATACCCAATAATTCTTTGGGGTCACCTACAAAGACGTTCTTATCCGACTTTGGTTGTAAACATTTTGCTGATGCATAACATAGCAAAATTTAAGAAAAGAAAACTCGGGTTTTTATCCCAAACCATAACTCATATGGTTTCATTTCAACGAATCACGATGGTGCTCTTTTCAGTGTAAAAGCAGTAGTCTCTAAAGCTTTAATCCTTAAAATATAATGGCAGTTTTATAAATGACACCTTTTATCTTACCATGTCAAACAAGGTAATTCGATTTGATCTCTCGAACATACCATACTCCTGTGGTTTATCGAGAAATGCAAATTCATGGAACAATTCCTCAAATCTTAGGTGTTTTTCTAAACATGTAACTCAAATATCTTCCTTTATGATCGAATCATAAACTCTTTATTTTCTTTTTACAATGATTTCCACTTCATCTTGAAAGTATTTGAACAATTTTCAAATGTTTCATACTTCTTCCATATCAAGTAAATATATAGATATATTCACTCAAATTTCTGGAGAAAGCATATGAAGTTGAAAGATGCATCGCACATGACTACATATAATGGACTATGCACATCAACATGCACAATTTCCAATAAGTTAGTCATCCGTTCCTCTTTGGCCTATGAACGAAGTTTCAATTATCTCGAGGAAAATTTCACAAGCGTCAATTGATTAAAATCAAAACACTCAAAAAATCCATCAAAATGGAGTTTCTTCATGTTCTCTTTCCAATATAATTTAAATGGTGATGTCACTTTGTAAGTGATCTTTCAATCATTTGTCTTGCGACATTTTAGCATTAGTTTTATGGACGTCATTTCTCCAACTAGACTTGTAAAAGTTCATCCATCTTCTATGGAATATGGTAATTATTTTAACAACCATTGTTCTCATAATACCGGAACAAAATAAAAATTATTTAAACAAATCTTGAAGGTAAGCTTTGTCAATTAGAAACACAATAACACTTTATTTGTTTTTGATGGACATCATCACATATTCTTTTTCTAGTTACCTAGGCCATTGTAGTTCATGAATTGCGTCGTTCTGTATGGCATTTCATACCAACCAATTCGGTATCAAATACCCAAGAACCACATTGTTTAACAAGTAAAGAATACAACCATAACATGTATATCATCTATATACCTTAGCTGGACATTTCCAGTCTTATATTTCTGCCAAATCTTTTATGGATTCTCTTTCAGCATTTCCTTTTCCTTTAAAAGAATCTATCAACATCAACAGTCGCGCCATGCATATGACACATAATCCAAAGAATTTATAGTCAAATACTAATACTTTTGGACTTGCACTTTGAAGTTGATCACCATCAACAAATGTTTGGTGTTCTTTCAAAAAATCCATTCTTTAGTAATCTTTTAGTGTAGTAAACATTTTACCTACATCTTCTATTCATCCTTATCATGACAACTTTCATTATCAAGCTACTATAGCTTATAAGGACGAATCATGAGTATAATGTCAGTTCCCAAAACCTTTTTGGGAGATTAGGATGTCTAGTGTCTCCAACATTCGCAAATTCTCATACAATATGAGAATATGTATTTTGCTAAATTATACTCTATCATATTGCAACCATAAACATTGTTTCAGATATCAAAATATCTTCCACACATGATGGCTTCTGAAACAATTCTTTCAGCTCCTAGATAACCTCGATATTAAAAATAACTTTTGAATATCAAGAATCATGGAGGCCAACATGATACTTTAGATACTAACATTTGAATTCTTACTCTCAATTTAATACTACTTATTAAACTTCATGGAGTAAATAGAGTTTGCTGAAAGTTTGCAATAGGACTTCTAAACTTTCAATTGACAAAACAATACGATACCAGTTTGTCAAACAAATATCCATAATTATATAGTTCTATTATCTCAATTAAAGCTAAGCATAAGGTAGTAAACAGATGCCAATGACTACAACAAATTATGCGAATTCACTTCGATTTAGTTTATGACAAATTGAGTTCGACTAATCCAAATTAGAAATGAACTCCCACTCAAAAACGACATCCCTCGTGTCTTTTTGGTGATTACATGAGCCAAATCCACTACACCAAGTCCGATCATCATGTGAGTCGGTGTAGCTTCGAAGGCGAGCATCTATATGGGCATCATATCTACCATATGACTCATGCTTAACCTTTCGATCCGTGTTCCGAGGCCATGTATGTACATGCTAGGATCGCCAAGTAAGAACCTTAGTACTCGCGTGTGTTAAACTGTCTTACACCCATTGTATGAAAGTGTAGAGTCGAGTACACCTGATCATGACATGATGTCTCGAAACACGATCCATAGAACGGTGCATACTTAAGGAAGAACACATTTTTTATCTTGATATCTAAATGAGGGATCATCTTATAATGCTACTAAAATGCCAAACAAGCAATGTAAGATGCAAACATCACATGTGTAAAGTGAAATGATATAGTTCTTGCACTTGATCACTATCATGTTCATCGTGGTATGATCTTTATCATTCCTTTATGTGTAAGGCCAAGGTCTATGGAACTTACACGTTTAGGTGTGTTGTAAGAGTATCAACTATACATCAACTTACAACATTACCATATCATGACACCAGCCCAGCAACAATCTAAACTAGACGCTTCTAATTTATCCATTGCAAGTTTTATGTGGCTTAGGGCTTTCGAAGGTAGAATCGGTCTTACCTACGAACATGGAACCATAACGATGATAACCAAATTATTAGCAACTCGTTGTAAATCAGATATTGACTATAGTAGGAGAGATAGACACTCGCTAGCCACTTATGCAAAACTAGTTGCATGTCAATTGTGGAACAGGTCTCATGTGCGAGGAGATGTAAAGTTAGTCCGGGCCGCTTCATCCCACTATGCCACCAATATCCAAAATACATAGAATATGCAATAAAATGATCATCATCACCCACATACTCTTATGTGTACTACCCGTGCAAAGCATCTACGCATAGATTAGGCTCTGATACCTCTGTTGGGTTTGCAACATAGAAAACAAAAAAAATCCTACGATGGGAACTATTATACGCCAGGATCTATCTACTAGATACAAGCAACAGGTGTATATACATCCATAGAGAACATACCCTTGAAGAACAACAAAGCTTTGTTAACAAAACTGATTTCGTGGTTTATGTAGTCGTACACTTGCCGATCTCAAGATCGTGATGAAGTCCAGCAAGTCCAGTAGGTCCAGCACTAGCACATCCATCAGGTCCAGCACC
Organism: Avena insularis; assembly: GCA_023614405.1. Classification (NCBI taxonomy): domain Eukaryota; kingdom Viridiplantae; phylum Streptophyta; class Magnoliopsida; order Poales; family Poaceae; genus Avena; species Avena insularis. The sequence continues at coordinate 151,343,170 of CM042690.1, forward strand.
AGCAAGTCTAGCACCACAAAGCAGCGGTACATCCGTGATCACACACACGTCCGGTACCCCGACCTCTGTGTCCTCACTCCAGTGATGCAGCAGAAGCAGCAACTCCTTTCCAGATAAAGCCACCGAGAACATGTATCTCGATAATCCGAGACCATGGGGAATAATTTCTAGAGAGGGAGAGAGATCCTTCACGAGGAGATGTGTTGTGAGAGGAGGAGAGGGGGGCAGGCAAGGGCCATGGCATGGCAGCCATGGTGCATGCCCCCACCTCTTCCACATTCATCTGGGTGGAGCTCCCACTCCCATAAAAAGCCTCTACTCAAAATTCCACTCACACATGCATTAATTTTCCACCAAAATTAATGTATATCTCATTTAATAAAACTATTTTCTTTATTTTATTCAGAATTTTGTTAATTACTTTAATTAACAAAAATTCACATAAAACCCCCTGCAACATTTCAATATCACATGCAGAACCAGCTTCTGCAATTTCACCCGAAACAATTCTGGTTTCCATCGAAATGATTCTAGCACTTTCTTAAATATTTATCTGAAACATATTTGCTCCAAATGGTGTTGGTATCCCTTACCACTACAAGAAAATTTGGCTTTTACAACGGACGATTTTCGTGGTTGAAGGCCCGTTTTTTGTGGCCAAAGAGTCTTGCGCGACGGATGGCCTTCGTGGTAAAAGCCCCTCACAAATGAATTAACCATGGTTTTTTTTCGCCCGTGGCGTATCGCACCCTTCAGCCACGAAAACATGTTTTGTCATAGATCTGTTTGCCAGCCACGCTGACGGCTGACATCATGCAAACTGCCATGTGGCAGCTGCCGTTAGCGGCCGGTTACCGCCGTTAACGGTCATAGAAACCGTGACAGAAGCCAGGCCCAGCCAAGGCCTGCTAAATACTAAGTGGGCCAGCCCATCAGGGGAGCCCAACAAGAAGATGGTTCGTTACTGTTTTGTCCTGCAGTGTTTGAAATGGGCCCAAAGATGCGGCTCGTGAACTTTCAGGCCTGGTTCTTTTTGGCCTACAGAAGGCCCATGTTGGTCCAAAACTGTGCTGCCACTTGAGGCCTGCAAAAATTCGGCCCTGTACTGTTTAGGCCAGTTACTAATTTATCCTTTTACTGTTCAATACTGTTACTTTTTCAGCCTTTTAGGAATTTCGACCCGTTACTGTTTAGGCCCATTAGTGTTTGGGCTTTTGCCTGTTAAGACCGGCACTGTTTGGCATGTTACTATAATGTCCTGCCACCGTACTGGCCTTTTGCTATTGATACCTTTTACGGTTCTAACCTTTCACTGTTCCGGCCTTTTCACTATTCTGGCCTTTTATTGTTCTAGTCTTTTATGGTTCTGTCCTTTTACTGTTCTGTCCTTTTGCTGCTACGGCCTTTTACTATTCTGGACTTTTATTGTTCTAGCCTTTTAATGTTCTGGCCTTTTACTGTTCTGGTCTTTTACTGTTTTGGCCTTCAAATACTCTGGCCTTTTACTGTTCTAGCCTTTTACTGTTCTGGCCTTTTTACTGTTCTGGTCGCTTTGGGCCATCCATGCGCATGTTGTTTCAACATTCGGCATGCTACTGCTCCGGCTTGTTACTGTTTCGGACTTTTTTGCTAGCGCCTACTATTCGTAGAATAGGTGAATATCAAGACATCAATTAATAAACACACAGAAATTAAAATTACTTATTACACACCAATAAAAGTTTGTTACAACAGGTTATACAACAAGATCGTAATTCCGATAGATTACAACGTGTCAGTAGCATCAATAAGAGATTGGTACATGGCGATTCGCTTCACTGTATCATCTGTCCTCTTCTTCAACATTTCAGCTACAGATCTAAGAGCAGCTACACCCTTTCGTTCTGCATGCAATACAACATTTATATATTTATCACATGCAGCAGTTGTTCTAGGTGGACTGTTAAGTAAGTTTGCTTTAGCAATGAAATGGGAGGATGAATGGGACGAGGGATCACAACTTTTAGTCCTACCTTCCAAGGACTCCTACTGGGTTTTAACTGCAGTCTGCTAAAATATGGTGAAACAGGTTAAAACAAACAGCAAGGGAAACAAGTAGTATTATATAAAATACAGATCATTTAAAGTAAGTATGAACTTATAGTAGCATGTTCAGGCTGACAGTAACTCCTTCTCGAGCGGGTGCGACTCCTGGTCAATCTGCCAGAAGAATCTGAGCAGAGCAGTTGGAACTCTAGTCCTTGTACTCCATTGTCATTTCTCTACATGACATTTGAAACCAAGTTGGCTGGTTTGGAAGGATGAAAACTCTTGAAAAACACCAAAAACATACATTAAAAATAACCAGATGTATGTTTCAAACTAGATAGCTGGTTTGGAAGGATGAAAGCAGGTGAAAACACCAACATATAGCATTAAAAATGACCAGATATATCATCCAAACTAGATGGACATTTTCTAGATTAAGCATTCGCACATATATTCACAATTGAACATAAATGCAAATGTTATGGCAAGTTCTTAGGTAGAATGACAACTAATTAACATGACAAGAAACTAGCCTAAGTAACACAAGGAAGCATGATTCAGCCTTGTTGGGCATCAGATTGTCAGTGTTGGATCCTCTATGAGCTGTTTTCATTACCCGTACGAGCGCTCGGAAATAATAGAATCTATGAGTTCGTGTTGGAGGATTAAACCGATAGCATGAGAATAAAGAAAGGGAATAAAAGCAAGAAGCTAATGAGGTGGATAGGACCTACAAGATGAAGGGTGCAAACAAAATGGTAATAGCATACAGGATATTGAGCAACATCATGAAGATTTCGTAGCTTATGAGTAACAAAAATTATAGCAAACGAGCAAGAGAAATTACCGCTGCGCAGCGAGGATGGGTGGGACGGGCAAGTGGGCGGCGGGGGCGATGGCACGGCATTTCGGGGTCAGCAACGAATGATTCAGTGAAGCGGCCTTGGTAGCATAGATGACACCATTGACGAAGCAGATCCGGTGCTGCGAGGGAGTCAGTGAAATAGTTCCAGTAAAGAGCGCCTGCAGTGGAAGAGCTCTGGTGTGGAAGAGAGGGCCTATGGTGAAGCAGCTAGAGGAAGGTCGAGGTTAGAGGGGGTGGGCGGGAAAGAGACGATGGGGGGATATAGGTGGGATGACGCACATTTACGACCTATACTCCTCTATTATTGCAGTACTCCCACGGTCCTTGTTTCTGGAGTAGGGATATAAGAGGAATTTTGCATTTGCAAAAAGTGGGGCGGGATATTTGAATAGATGCGTGGGATATTTGAATAGATGTGCGCGGGATGTTTCGGCGCCATGCGGAAATTTTGAGGTTAAAGATTCCGATGTACGCTACTCCGACACGGCCGCTCTCACATGTTGGCCCCATCTAGACCCACACGCCAGCGACAATATGCTTACCAACATATAAATGAGTTTCCACACATTTACCAAAATTGATAAACAATATATTTTGAAGGCTTTCATACAAGATGACCAAGGTCACGGCCATATCTCTGTTATAGTTTATAATAGCGTGTCCATATCTGGTAGATAGATGCATCTTGGCATTTCAAAAGAAGATTCTAGATTTGATGGACAATCCCCAACTTTCATGAATTTCCAAACTTTCTAGCTAAATATATGCAATAAAATGACTTTTTAACAATCTGAAGTAAATATGTCTAATTTCGAACTAGAAAGTGTGTGATAGACCTTGCTCTTTAATTTTTAAAATAATTCAAAGATATCAAGTAGTCAAATATTGGAGAACCACCGAGAGTTTCGGAAAATTCAACTTTTTGATATGAATGGTAATGACACCTAATTTCAGCCATTTTAAAAAAATACAAAGAAACAAAATATAAAAAGAAATGCATCCATTATTTTCTCTCTCCGTGTCTCACTATGTGCACTAGCTTGTTTCCATGGAAAAATATAATCTTGAAATTTGATAATTTCTGAGAAAAAATTATATCACAATATATATGGAGGACCATGTAAGAATATGCATGGCTTTCAAACCAGATGACGAAGGTCATGGCCATATATTTTCTATAGTTTATAATAACCTATCCATATTTGTTATGGTGTGTTTTGGGTTTTTGGAATTTTGGATAATGTTCAAATTGCTTTATGCTTATATTCGTTGAATAGAATGGCATTACATTAATTTATTGAAAGTATCTCAAATTTTGATGTATAAGTGCACAATACCTGCTTTGGTTATGGTTTATGGGTCGAGGGTTTATGGTTATAGGTTTTTACAGTTTAGTTTATGGGTTGTTAAGGGTTTAGGGTTTAGTGAATTTTCAATAATGCTCAAGATTTATGCTTATACTCGTAGAACAAAATGGGTGTTAGCTGATTTAATGAAATTATCTCAAATTTTGATCAATGTGTGCATGACACATGCTTGGTTAGGGTTTATGGCTGAGGGTGGCTTTAGGGTTTAGGGTTTAAGTTTTAGGGGTTGTTTAGGGTTTAGGGAAATTTTGATATTACTCAGGATTTATGCTTATATTCGTCAAATAGGATGGCGTTACCCAATTTAACGGAATTATCTTAAATTTTGATCTATAAGTGCATGCTACGTGCTTGGTGAGGGTTTAGGGGTTAGGGGTTTAGGATTTGGGTTTTACAGGTTTCAGTTTTCGAGAATTTTCAATAATGTTCAAACTTTATTGTTATATTCGTGGAATAGAATGGCGTTACCGCAATTTAATGAAATATCAAATCTCAGATTTTGATCTATAAGTCCATGATACCTACTTAGTTAGGGTTTTTATATGGATTGTGGGTTTAGGGTTTTAGGGTTTTACGGTTTAGGTTTTATGGACTGAATAGGGTTTAGGGGTTTTATCGAATTTTCAATAATACTCAAGCTTTATGCTTATATTCGTCAAATAGAATATATATGGCGTTACCTAACTCATCGAAAGTATCTCCAAATTTGATCTATAAGTGCATGATACCTGATCTGTTAGGGTTTATGGGTTGAGGGTTTGGGGTTTTAGGTTTAGATTTTATTAGGGGTTGTTTAGTGTATTTTCAATAATGCTCAAGATTTATGCTTATATTCATCGAATAAAATGGAGTTACCAGTTTAATGAAAACATATCAATTTTTGATCGATAAGTGCATGCTACGTGCGGAGTTGAGGGTTTAGGGTTTTAGGGTTTAGGGCATTTCCAACAATGTTCAAACTTTATTGTTATATTCGTGGAATAGAATGACGTTAACACAATTTAATGAAAGATCGAATCTCAGATTTTGATCTATAATTCCATGATACCTGCTTGGTTAGGGTTTATATGGGTCGAGGGTTTAGGGTTTTAGGGTTTTATGGTTTAGGTTTTATGGATTGAATAGAGTTTTGGGGGTGTCAGGGGGATGACCCCCGGGTAGACCAAGACGGGACCAACTGGCTGGCTCCAAGGAGCACAGGCCGTCTGGACCCAGATGAAGGACCTGTGGGTGGAATCCACCAGTCGGCAAGACAAAAGTTTCGATCGCCCGTCTAGCCGGGTAGCCAGAAGAACCGGCTGGGAGGCCGCTCCTAGCCGTCCGCCTCGGATCCGCTGGACATTGTACGGTGGGGATGACGCTCCTTGTTAAGCACACCTTGACCGGACAGGCTGGCTGGCCTGGCCGGCGCTACTGGACAACTGCGCCAAAGCTAGAGGCTGACGAGCAAAGCAGGGGCTGACGACGAAAGCCCCGGCTTACGCATAAAGAGCTGGCTGACAGATAAAGAGCCAGATGACAATTAAAGCAGGGGCGCTGAGCGCTAAAGCATGGTCCTCCCCTGTACTGGAGGCTTGACTGGACCCTGGCCTACCGTTTGCCCCTGTCCAGCCGGCCCACTTTGTAAAGCCCAAATCCAAACAGTAAACCCTAGACCCACCTTGTAAGCAACCTCCTCGACCTGTATATAAAGGGGGTAGCGCTAGGGTTCTAGGTAAGCTCAAGTAGAAGGAAAATAGACACCAGAAGGACTTAGAGAATTCTTAGCAAGAAGTAGCTAAGGAAACAGCTCAAGGAGCACTTGTATTGGGCATTCGCCCCCTTTGATAGTAGATCCTTACAGGAGTAGGAGTTTTACCTCGCTAAGAGGGCTCCTAACCTGGGTACATCACTGTGTTTGCAGTATCTGCGCCCAACCCGTTGCGAGTAGCCACCGATAGCAACCTGATTGTCCCCTTCAAGCCATCCCCGATGGCACTGCTATGTTCTACACCACGACAGTTGGCGCCCACCATGGGGCACAGCGCTTCGGCTGGGATCATCTTTCGCATGGGACTTCCACTCGTCGCTGGTGAGAGAGTAGCCTCTGGCCTCGTCCTCACTCTAGGCTCCTACGACTGCGTCCTCGACAACGCGTCCTGCTTTACTGGGGGGACTTTCCTAAGCGGAGGCTCCATCATGCGCTTCCGTGGGCACCGCGTCTAAGTCGTCACCATCCCTGAGGCCTTCACTCATGAGGTCGTCACCATCTTCGGTGCGCCCCCTGGCTTCTCCGCCTCGCGCATCGCCAGTGGCAGCGTTGAGGTCATGATGGCAGGCTCGGTGGAGAACCGCCGCCCACCTCTGGAGTGCAACATGGACGGCCGCGCCACCAACTCACGCCTCGCGAACTCGGACTTGATCAACTCGTCCATCGAGCACCTCCGCAACCCCATCACCCCCATCGAGGCGGATCCAGCTGCAGCTGCGGTAGCCCTGGAAACCACCCGCCAGAACCTTCTAGAGGAGGCCGGCAAGGTGGCGGCCGCCCAACGGCGGATGAATGCCACCATGCAGGAGTACAATATCGTGCACAGCTTCGTGTGCCTACCTGGCACCAGCCGCCTAGCTCAGCCACAAGGCTGGAACCTCGGTTTGGTGATGGATCGTGCTGCTGATCCCCGCACGCCCGCGGTGCAGCCCGTCTACAGCACCCCCGCCAAAAACATGTGGGCCGCGGAGGCAGCAGTCGCAGAACTCAGCCACCTGGAGGGCGAGGAACTGCTCCGCCAGAAAGCGTGTGTCTAGATCCTCGTGGTCACGGTAAACAAGCAGCAGGCCGAGGCAGAACTCAGCATGGCTGGCAATAGTAGAACCCAATTGGCTCGCCGGATGGCAGACCCGGCTGCAGGCGGCAGCAAGGTGTCTTCCCCAAACAGAGCAAGATAGAGCAACCGCCCACGCGGTGGATCTGCATGCTGCAGGCATAACGCCCGTGACACGGCAGCTGTTACCAGCAAAAATTGCGAGCCGGCTGACAAAGCCGGAAAAGGCCAAGCGCTCCCCAAGTCCCGCCTATCTGGCCGGCTGGGACCGCTCGAGCCGAACGAACAACAAGATGTGCGTGCATTGATCGACCTATTCGTCCAATCGCGTGCGCTAGAGGAAGAAAGTCCAGCCGGACCAAGATGTTTCGGACCACGCATCTAGAACGAACCATTTCCAAAGGGATTTTCGCTCCCAAGGGATACGCCAAAGTACAGCGGCTCGATCAAGCCGGAGGACTGGCTGGTGGACTATACCACCGCCATGGGCATCGCCAACGGCAAACGCCGGGTAGTAGTGTGCTATGCCCCTCTCATGCTCCTCGACTCAGCCAGAACATGGCTAAACAGTCTCCCCGACAAAAGCATCAACGCTTGGATCGATTTCGAGCAGGCATTCGTTCGCAACTTCACTAGCCCCTACAAGCGCCTAGGCCGGCCTGGCGAGCTCGCTCTCTGTGTGTAGGGCCCGGATGAATCTGATCGCTCCTACATCACTCGATGGACGAGCATGCACAACTCCTGTGAGGGGGTACGCGAACATCAGGCGGTTGATTTCTTCATCAACGGCTGCAGAGACGGCACTATGCTCAAGCATAAGCTTCGCCGTGTGGAACCCACAACCATGGCACATACCATGGCCATCGCGGACAAGTACGCCACGACCGATGCGGCAATGAAAAGATCCGTCCGGGTGGACAACCAAGGGCAAATAATTGGCGACGTCACCATAGATCGGTGCCAGTCGGAAGGGAATGGACACAGCTCCAGGCGGCATGACAACCGCCACAGCAAGAGAAAGGACAACCAGCCAGATAACCAATATGGCTCCAGGCAGGTGGCAACTGTGCAGGAGGATTCGGCTGCAGGCGGAAGCCGGAGACAGAAGCTTGATGACCGGCCTCCAAGGCCCATGTACACCATTGAGTCCATGCTTTATGGGCCATGCAAGTTCCAAAGCGGGGGCAACAAGACGGCTATGCACACCACACGCCAGTGCACCTGGACGAAGAATATGGCGGAAATTGCTGGTGCACCGGCTGGACAGGCGCCACCTCCTCCAGCCGGCGGGCCGCCAGGCGATCGCAACAACCAACATCGATGGGAGGATGACGACAACAACTACCCTCGCCAGGTAGGAAATTACCACATCTTCACCATGGAGCTGGACACCAAGCACAACAAAAGGCGTCGCGATGCGGAGGTGAACGCAATCATTCCTCCCGTCCCCTAGTACCTCAACTAGTCGGAGCAAGAAGTTGCATGGAGTCGGAAGGACCAGCCGGCTGAGCTGCCTCACCTAGGCACCTACACGATGGTTCTGGATCCTATCATTGTCTCCCAGAAGCATTCCTGCAGATTCTCCCGCGTCCTTGTAGACGGAGGGAGCAGCATCAACCTCCTGTACCGCAGCTCGCTCGACCGGCTCGGTATCAGTGAGTCGCAGCTGGAACCGTCAAGCACCTCCTTCCACGGAGCTGTCCCCGGCCCTTCGCACTCCCCCATCGGAAAAATCCGGCTAGACGCCATCTTCCGCACGGAGGACAACTTTCGTCGCGAGCCCATCTGGTTCGAGTTGGTCAACCTCTACAGCGCGTACCACGCATTCCTGGGGCGCCCAGCACTCACCAAGTTCATGGCGGTGCCACATTACGCCTACTTCAAAATGAAGCTACCAGGGCCCAAATGCGTCATCACTATGGCCGGCTGCTACAGACAGTCTGTAGAATGCGCCACAGACGGATCCAAAATAGCTGAAGCCATGATCATCGCGGAAGAAAAACGCCTAATCATGCAGAACGTGGCCGCCCTAAAGAAGGACATGCCGGCTGGCGAGCCCAAGCCGGCCGGAGAGGCACAATTCAAGCCATCCAAGGGCACGAGAAAGATCCTACTGAACAAGGCCGAGCCGGACAAGTTCGTCCTGGTCGGAGATGGCCTTGACAACAAATAGGAAAGTGCGCCCGTCGACTTCCTCCATGAGAATCGGGATATCTTCGCATGGTCCCCCAAGGACATGCCTGGTGTTCCGAGGGAGCTCACCGAGCACTCTTTACATGTCAGGTCGGATGCAAAACCAGTCAAACAGTCACTGTGCCGCTTCATGGAAGAAAAAAGAAGAACAATTAGGGAGGAGATAACCCGGCTGCTTGCAGCCGGATTCATCATGGAAGTTTTCCACCCGGAATGACTGGCAAACCCAGTACTCGTGCTGAAGAAGAACAAGACTTGGCGCATGTGTGTTGAATACACCAGTCTGGACAAAGCATGCCCCAAGGATCCATTCGCCCTGCCAAGGATAGACCAAGTGATCGATTCCATGGCCGGCTGCGAGCTGTTGTCATTTCTGGACACATATTCCGGCTACCACCAGATCAGGCTGAACCCCGCTGACCAAATAAAGACATCATTCATCACTCCTTACAGAGCATACTGCTACACCATAATGCCATTCGGATTGAAGAACACTGGGGCAACGTACCAGCGCTGCATACAGAAGTGTTTGTAGACTTAGATTGGCAGAAACGTACACGCCTATGTCGACGATGTGGTAGTCAAAACCAAGGAGCGCCAGACATTCCTTGAGGACCTAAAGGAAACATTCACTAACCTCTGCTGGTTCTAGATGAAGCAGAACCCAGAGAAGTGCGTATTCGGCGTCCCAGCCGGTCAGCTACTTGGTTTTCTCGTAGCTGAGCGAGGAATCGAGGCGAACCCAGAGAAGATCGGTGCAATCGAGCGCATGCAGCCGCCCAAGAACTTGAGAGATGTCCAGAAGTTCACCGGCTGCCTGGCTTCCCTCAGCCGGTTCATCGGCGGTGGGCGAAAGCACTCCCATGTACCAGCTCATGAAGAAAAGCGGACAAGTTCGACATCGGACGCCATGAGCGGATGATGCTTTCTGTGACCTCAAGCGCATGCTCACCTCGCCACCTATCCTAGCAGCACCAGCAGCAAAGGAACCCATGTTGATGTACATCGCAGCAACAAACAGGGTTGTCAGTGTGGTGTTGGTAGTGGAGAAGCCAGAAGAAGGAAAAGCGCAGCCGGTGCAACGACCAGTGTACTACCTGAGTGAGGTCTCTCGCTCTCGAAGAAGAACTACCCTCATTACCAGAAGCTGGTGTACAGCGTGTACATGGCCACCAAGAAACTGAAGCACTACTTCCAAGAACACTCCATCCGGGTGGTGGTACTAGCGCCACTTGCGGAGATCATCGGCAACAGAGATGCCACATGCCGGGTGGCGAAATGGGCCATAGAGCTCGCTACCCACAACATACAGTACGAGCCAATAACGGCGATCAAGTCTCAGGCCTTGCAGATTTCCTTGTCGATTGGGCAGAAACACAGTACCTACCACCTTGCCCTGACTCCACGCATTGGAAGCTGCATTTCGATGGCTCCAAAATGTATGGAGGTCTCGGAGCCAGAGAGGTCATCACCTCTCCAAAAGGAGACCGGCTGGAATACATGCTGCGGATCCACTTCTGTGCGTCCAATAACATCGTTGATTATGAAGCGCTTGTCCACGGCCTCGAAATGGCAAAGGAAATAGGCATCCGACGCATCCTATGCTTCGGCGATTCTGATCTGGTGGTGCAGCAAGTGTCAGGCGACTAGGATGCCAGAGATGCAAACATGGCCCTATACCACTTCTTCGTACATCAGCTATGTGCCCGTTTCGAAGGATGCGAGTTTCATCATGTTTCCAGGGTTAACAACGAGGCCGTAGACGCGCTTGCCCGCATCGGGTCGACAAGACAACCAATTCCGCCTGGAGTTTCCCTTGAGTACTTACGCAAGCCATCAATCACACCGTCTCCCGAATCCGACTCCATCATATTGGACGCGGACCCAGGGACTGCCGGCTCCAAGACTTCCGCGACGGCTGCACCGCACCCAGGGACTGCCAGCTACAAGACCTCCGTGACGGCTGCACCGTACCCGGGGACTGCCTCGCCGCACCCAGGGACTGCCGGCTCCAAGATCTCCGCGGCTTTACCACACCGGGGACTGCCTGCCGCGCTGGGACTACCAGCTCAAGACCTCGCGGCGGCAATGCACCGGGGATCTCCGCGCCGGGGACTGCCGCCTCTAGCCTAACGTCCGCTTTTGCTCGGCCGCCGGCCGGCTGGCCTCCGGAGCGACCCGGCCATCCAAGCAGAGGTGAATCTGCTAATGCAAGCGGTATGCGCCATCCGGGAAACACCAACATGGGCCAAACCGTTCATGGATTTCCTAGCCAACAGAGAGCTGCCCGAAGAGGAGGTGCAGGCAAGACAGATCAAGCGTAGAGCCAGCGCATACACCATTATCAACAATGAGCTCTACAAGCGCAGCGTTGGTGGCATCTATCAACGATGTGCGGGCCAGGAGGAAGGAATTCGGCTGCTGGTCGACATCCACCAGGGCGAGTGTGGACACCATGCATTGTCACGAGCCATAGTGGCAAAAGCATTCCGCCACGGGTTCTACTGGCCCACGGCACTAGAAGGCGCTGAGCAGATTGTCTAGGCATGCAACGGGTGTCAGCGGTTCAGCCAGCAGAAGCACACTCCGTCTGCAGCACTCAAGACTATTCCCATCACCTGGCCATTTGCCGTCTGGGGGCTAGACATGGTTGGCCCCTTCAAAACGGCCAGATCTGCCATGACCCACTTGCTGGTGGCGGTGGACAAGTTCACCAAATGGATAGAGGCGAAGCCAATAAAGAAGCTCGATGGGCCAACAGTGGTCAAGTTCTTCACTGACATAATCACACGCTTTGGCTACCCCAACAACATCATAACCAACAACGGAACAAATTTCGCCAAGGGAGCTTTCGCACGATTCTGTGGAGATAAGGGCATCCGCCTGGACCTCGCATATGTGGCACACCCCCAGTCCAATGGGCAGTGCGAGTGACAAAATGGCCTAGTCCTAGCCGGAATCAAGCCCCGGCTGATCAAACCACTGATGCAATCTCCCGGCTGCTAGATTGAGGAGTTGCCAGCTGTACTCTGGAGCCTGTGCACAACGCAAAACCGATCCACCGGCTACACTCCTTTCTTCCTCGTCTATGGGGCAGAGGCGGTTTTGTCCACTAACATCGAGTTCGACACACCCCGCAAACTTCTCTACACAGAACAGCAAGCCAAAGAAGCACGGGAAGACAACGTCAATCTCCTGGAAGAAGCACGCGGGCTGGCCTTATCCAGGTCCGCCATCTACCAGCAGAACCCGTGTCGTTATCACGCCAACCGGATACATAGCGTCTTGTTCCACGAGGGTGATCTGGTGCTAAGGTTGGTCCAAGACACCAAGGATATGCACAAGTTGTCCCCACCTTGGGAGGGCCCATTCATAATCATCCAGGCACTGCAGAACAACTCGGACTACCTCATTGACACTCGCAAGCCGGAAAAGAACAAGATGGACCGCTCAGGCGAAGAAACTGAACGCCCGTGGAACGTGAGCCTGCTTCGCCACTTTTACACTTGAACAAGAAGTGTATGTACCCTACTTTCATGTAATGAACAAGCATAGCAGCCTCGACACAGTCTCGGGGACTCCACAATAAAATAAGCAAGTCATGCTGCACAAGTTGGTTTTTCCGGCTGCATTACTCTAACCCCAGAGCCGGCGATCCGCCTCGGGGACTTGCCGGTTGGCCCAGACGGCTGTGTGATCCACATGGTAAAGTACTATACGCGGTTCCTAAAGCTTCCTCTTCAGTTTCAGCTTCAGACCGCAAGCCGGCTGACAGATCCGGCAAGAGTAGAACGCTTAAAGGCCCCTACACGAAAATGCCGCAAGGAAAACAAAAACGTCTGGACGACCCGAATGCACTCGCTCGCTCAAAGGCAATGACACAAACCCGAAGTATCGTGCAGTACGCCTACCAAGCTACCGTTTCGACTCCGGCTAAAAGCCAGCAAGGGAACAGCACTGAAATTGGCCAATGCTCACTGAGAAAAGGGCAAAGACATTGAATTTGCGCGAAACAGCAAAAATCTGAAAACTAGTTCATCTAAGATTACAGTTTAGACTTGCATATGCTTAACCAGGCAAACAACTTGTTTGTTTCTATGTTTGCATGAGCCAAAGTTCAATAACGAGCACCGCCAAGACGGAGGCAGAAAGCTTCCAAGCGGTAGCAGAGCAGGTCAAGGAGCTTCGACCCGGCTGTATTCTCCAGCCGGCCCGAACCTCGGGGACTACACCCTATGGGTGCGCTTGCGTGCCCCCACACAGAAACCTGCAAAACAAAGAACACAAAGGAGCTTCGACCTGGCTGTATTCTCCAGCCGGCCTGAACCTCGGGGACTACACCCTGTGGGTGCGTTTGCGCGCCCCCACAAAGAAACAAGCATGCAAAAGATGCAAATCAGAAAGTGCAAGCAAAAGAGCACGAGAAAATAGACGGAGGGAGGCGATGCTCCTGCACAAGTTCAGTATGTGACAGATGGACAATTGTTCACACGGCACACAGAAAATGCAAATTTTTGAAGTCACAAATACTCCCGGCATACCAGGGATCAAATTCACTGAGGGGCAGAAGGGCCGGAGGCGTCAGCTGGGGCGCGGCTGCAGGAGGCGCCGTCCGTCGAGGCGGTCTGCGATGCAGCTGGAGCTTCGGTGCGTGCCGCATCCGGGTTGTGGAAGTATCACTCCGTGCCGGCTGGGTCGCTGAAGTCCCTGTACAGCGCGACGTAGCTCCTGATTGTCACGGCACAGGAGTGGATGTCGGGGACATCAGCGCGAAGCTGGTCGTAGATGGTCCCTTGGCGGAATCCATGGGAAAGGCTCCGCAGATCCACATCCGGGTACCAGGACTTCAGCAGCGCCAGCAGCATCTCCGTGCCACTGCGAGCCGCCCACTCCCGGGCCACGTTCATGAGCTCCGGAGCGCCCAGAGACGCTCATCCAGGACATCCATGGTGGCAGGCGGGGCGACCTCGGGCTACACATAGTCAAAGACCTCGAGAGCGGCAGCGCGGATCTTGTTCGCCTCCTCGCTGACGACCTTCACCAGCTCCCCCGGGTGGAGATCCCGTTCCGGATCTGTCTCGGGAATCCGGCCCAGCGCCTGATCTGTTGCCTCAGGGTACTAAGTTGTAGCCAGAAAAAAGGGCAGCGGTCAGTATCAACCACAAAGGACAAATCTAAAAAAGGGGCTCAAGTCAAAAGCACTTACTGACAATGATCTGAGCAATCTGGCAGAGCTCCGACAATGTCGCCGCCTCCTTGGCCTTGGAAGACTTGAGGGCATCCGCCTGGGTGGCATAAAGCCCCTCCAGGTTCTTCAGCGCCTCGGTCCGGGCGTCCGCAGCCTTCTTGGCCCTACCAGCCTTGATCTCCATCTACTGTTGTTGCGCAGTCAGCTTGACGATCTGGTCCTGGCGGGTCTTGTTGGCCTCCTCCAGCCGGGCAACCTCATCCTTCAGCCGGGCCACCTCGCGGTCCCGGTCCGCCAGCAGAGCTGCATGAGGGTAACCAATACTCAACAAGAAGCACAAGAAATCGTGCAATTGGGAAGATACGGCAGAGCGAGCGATCTTACGGCCCAGGTCCCGCGAAGTCTTGGCAGCATCAGTAAGAGCCCTCTGTGCAAGAAAAGAGAGATAAGAACCAAGAGAAACAACTACGTCGCGAGACGGTGACAAAACAACAAGACTGGCGATAGAGCACATACCTCGACAGAAGCTCCCAATGTCCTGGCTTGGCCGAGCCCCTGCTCTAGCGCCCCCACCAGCTGACGGATCTGGCCAACGGCCAGAAGTGCCGCCTCCGACAATTGTGCCAGAAGAGCGTCCGGCGGAGGCGCGACACGTGCCGGCGTCCAGCCGGTGACCTTGAGGTCATCGTCGCTCACCGCAGCCGCGGAGGCTCTAACCTCCGGCTGGACAGGAGCAACCGGCGGTGGCACCTCCACCGGCTCCTCCACTCGGTAGGCGCTGGAGTCAGCACCCACCGCTGAGCCAGTGGGAGGAACAGGTCGCACCGTCATGCCCGAACGACAAACCCCCCGCGAGTCGGGAGACAGCCCTGGCCCGGTGAAGCATCGTGGGTTCAGCCGGCGGTACCACATCCGTTGCTGCCGCCTCAAGGACTGGAGCCGGTGGAACCTCGGACGCCGGATCCGGACACGGCGCAGCCTCGGGAGCCGGAGCCGGCGCAGCTTCGGATGCCGAAGCCAGCGCAGCCTTGGATGCCGAAGCCGGCGCACTCCCCTCGGTAGTAGGCAGAGGGGCGGACACGGTGGCAACGGTCGTGGAGCCGGGCAAGGACACATCCTCGCTGCAGAAACACAAGAAGTGAGCAACACAAATACATGTAAGGCAACGCCAGCACCAAAAGACCAAGAGCACCTACCCGGCAACGCTCAGCATGATGGGCGCGGTGCGGAGGTGGCGCGACTTCTTGGCACCTCCTGCAGCCGGGGCGACGTTGGTAGGGGCGTCCTGTTTCCCCCTACCCCTGCCGCGGCAAGCTCGGCCAGCTCCACGTCCTCACCATGTGCAGCTATTCCAAGGACAAGCAAAAAGTCAAGATTACAACTACAAGCATGGCAAGTGCAAGCTTGACAAAGGCAGGGAACAAATTCTCACCGGGTGGGAACTCGCAACCCTCGTCAGCCTGCATGGGGAACCGCACTGCCTCCGCGGGCGGAGCCTTCGCTGGCTTGAAGTCCGTTGCGAAGTTGGGGAGCTCGGTGTCCCCCATGCCGTCCTATGCTAGCTGCGTCATGAAAAGCTACTCAACAAGGGAAGATAAGAGGCACGAAACGGGAGTCCCTCAGGAAAATCCACTAGGAGAATATCAAGAAAAAACATACCTTGGGCGGCAGCCGGCCACGGTGGTACGGCCGGCAGGAGAACTGCCACTCCTCCTCCAGTGCCTCCTTTGAAATGGTGGCAAGCCATTCGCGGAGGGCGGCATACGGCACATCCAGCCGAGATACCCGGGTGCGATCCAGATGGCCGGAGAGGTGGCACATCTTGTGCGATCGGTGCTACAGCGGGAGCACACGGGTCACCATCCAGGACAACAGAATGTCCCGGGCGGTGAGCCGCTCCTTCTCCATGAGGACGGCCAGCCGGGCGCCCATCCGGTCGATGTTGCCCTGGGCGCCCAAGTGTTGGACGGTCCAGGCCTTCCGGATGGAGGGGACGTTGGCGAAGGCGGGGACCTTGATGAAGTCCACCTCCATGTTGTTGCGCACGTAAAAATACAAGCGCTGCCAGAACTTGACGGTGTCGGGGTGCTCCAGGCGGGGGATGGGCGCTGACAGCCGCGGGTAGATAGCACAGGAGCCCGTCTCTGTCAACGGGCTGCCCTTCCCCACCACCTGCACCTTGAAGTGGAAGAACTTCAAGAAATTCATGGCGTCAGGGCAGACACCGAGGAACGCCTTGCAACAAGCCGCGTGATGCGACAGCATCGACACGGCGTTGGCTCCGAGGTGGTGAAGCTGCAGATCAAAAGTGACCAGCAACTCCAAGACGAAGCGGCCCAGCGGCAGCCCGAGGCCACGAGCAAAGTGCACGAGAAAGACAACAGACTCGCCTGGTTGGGGGTAGGGCACCCGCTCGCCCTCCGGCGCGAGGCGATGCTTCACCACCCACTCCGACGGTAGGAACTTCCCCTGCCGATACTTCCTCACGAGCTCCTCTGTGACATAAGAGCCACACCAGCCACCGGCGACCTCGGGCAGCATATTGCCTAGGAAGGTAGCCATGATGGAGGCGCGGGGTCCGGTGGTCGGAGAAGAGGAACTGCGACGGTGACCAGGAAACGGTGGCGCAGAAGAGCAGAGGGAGGCAAGAGCGCAAGGAAGAGCAAGGATGGCAGGCGCAGGGAGGCGAAGTGAGGAACCACTACTCCTCGCGCACGTATTTATCAGCGAAGGGTAACCGCGCTGGTTCCCCTGCCTCCACGCCACGTGGCAAAGCAACTACCCCACTACCCCGCAACGGTTCGAGGAAGATCGCATGCGCTAGCGCCACGCACACAGAGGATCCCGCAGAAGTTACTGCGGGAGGCAAAATGATCCCATGATCTCCAAGGAGACACAATAATGGCAGCATGCACACAGTTACCAAAAACTGCAGCGGCAGACCCAGAAGTCAAACTGACGCGACGCGCGCTAGAAACGGCAGGCGTGGCTTATGCAAGCACCAACGACAGCAAACTAGCAATCCATCTCCCGGCTGGCTGCGGCAGCCGGTCAAGAAGATCACCCATCACACCCTGTGGGTGGGTCCATCGGCTCCGTAGCCGGTGAACCCCAGCCGGGAAAACAACACAGAATCCAAAGCTGGTACAGGACAAAGACTATAAGACAAAGGCTACAAGACAAACGAAAATGACAAGGCATCTGTGTCATCAATCATTTCAAATGAGCACGCAAGAACTTCTTCATGAGGCCAAGTCCTAACATGCTCGTGGACTAGTGTCGGGGGGATGACCCCCAGGTAGACCAAGATGGGACCAACTGGCCGGCTCCAAGGAGCACGGGTCGTCTGGACCCAGATGAAGGAACCACAGCCGGGTGGAATCCCCACCCGGTCAGCACTAAAGTTTCCCCGGCTAGCCCGTCTAGCCGGGTAGCCAGAAGAACCGACTATGAGGCCGCTCCTAGCCGACCGCCTCGGATCCGCTGGAAATTGTATGGTGGGGATGATGCTCCTTGCTGAGCGCACCCTTGACCAGACAGGCTGGCTGGCCTGGCCGGCGCTACTGGACAACTGCACCAAAGCTGGAGGCTGACGAGCAAAGCAATGGCTAACAAGGAAAGCCCTAGCTTATGCATAAAGAGCCGGCTGACGGATAAAGAGCCGGATGACAAGTAAAGTAGGGGCGTTGAGCGCTAAAGCATGGTCCTCCCCTATACTGGAGGCTTGACTAGATCCGGGCCTACCGTTTGGTCCTGTCCAGCTGGCCCACTTTGTAAAGCCCAAATCCAAACAGTAAACCCTAGAACCCACCTTGTAAGCTACCTCCTCGACTGTATATAAAGGGGGTAGCGCTAGGGTTCTAGGTAAGATCAAGCAAAAGGAAAATAGACAACAAAAGAAGGACTTAGAGAATTCTTAGCAAGAAGTAGCTAAGGAAACAGCTCAAGGAGAACTTGTATTGGGCATTCGCCCCCTTTGATAGTAGATCCTTGCAGGAGTAGGAGTTTTACCTCACCAAGAGGGCTCCAAACCTGGGTACATCGCTGTGTTTGCAGTATCTGTGCCCAACCCATTGCGAGTAGCCACGATAGCAACCTGATTGTCCCCTTCAAGACATCCCCGATGGCACTGCCGTGTTCCACACCACGACAGGGGTTTATCGAATTTTCAATAATACTCAAGCTTTATGCTTATATTCGTCGAATAGAATATATATGGCGTTACCTAACTCATTGAAAGTATCTCCAAATTTGATCTATAACTGCATGATACCTGATCTGTTAGGATTTATGGGTTGAGGGTTTGTGGTTTTAGGTTTAGGTTTTATTAGGGCTTGTTTAGGGTTTAGGGTATTTTCGATAATGCTCATGATTTATGCTTATATTCATTGAATAGAATGGAGTTACCAGTTTAATGAAAATATATCAACTTTTGATCGATAAGTGCATGCTACGTGTTTGGTAAGGATTTTGGGTTTAGTGTTTAGATTTTAGGGTTTCGGGAATTTTAAATAATGTTCAAGCTTTATGCTTATATTCGTGGAATAGAATGGCGTTACCGCAATTTAATGAAAGTATCTCAAATTTTGATATATAAGTACACGATACCTGCTTGATTAGGGTTTATGAGCCGAGGGTTTAGGGTTTTACAGTTTAGTTTTATGGTTTGTTTCCAGTTTTGGGTTCAGAGAATTTTTGGTAATGCTCAAGATTTATGCGTATATTCATATACTAGAATGGCGTTACCTGATTTAACGAAAGTATCTCAATTTTTGATATATAGTTGCACAATACCTGCTTGGTCAGGGTTTAGGGGTATACCTTGCACATGTCAGATCAACTCTAGCCCAACACTAAAAGTGTGCCAGGTGTAGTGGTATTAGTTTTCATAGTTGATGGCTATATTTTGATAATTATAAAAGCATGCATATATGGTTGAGTGTTATTTTCCGGTAAACATACACTAGTCTACAACGTACTAGATCATCTGTAGGTTTTATGTTTTTCAGAGCATGTAGTAGACTAGATACCTGTTGTTATTTACCTAGCTATAGACGTTTTGAATTATTTGCATGATTAAAACTTGTCAGGTGTACGTATCATGCTACTGTATATTATTCTTTGTATTTTCATTTCAGATTTATTGATTAGAGATAGAATTTGCCTCCCTACTATTGTTGTAGAATAATATTTAGATATTTATTTATTACCTAGAAGGTTATTTTATAATTTCACTAGTGATCCAATAGCATATTACCTTTGTTCATATTTGTTAATATGATTTATCTTCATGCTACGTTTATCCATGTTTACTTCTAAATTATATTCGGTGTTAGCTATGCATGCTTAGCCTACCAAAGGTTTTATGTTCCAATCCATGCTTAATATATATTGCTATACAATATACCGCTATTGATATGTTCATTCCACGAATTATTATTGTTTGTTCGTATTGCGTGAGTATGATAACATGTAATTACTTTTGTTACTATAACCTTACTATTATTATTATTGTTTTACAAATATTACTGCTATTTTGGTTACCCACATACCTTGATACACCTGTCGCCATACACAACCTAGAGTAGAGATTATATATTAATCATGTAGAGTAGAATTGCTTAGCCATACTAAATAATATTTAGGATCCTTTATCTCTCCTCTTCGGAGGAATTGGATGACCCTCGGGTCACATATATACTTTTGAAAACTTGTTGAGCTCGCTGAGCTAGCTGTTGTTGCTTCCTCTACTCTATTCTACTCTAGGTGAAACTTACCATCTAAACACTGGCGCGGGCGACAGCTGGATGAAAGGAAGGAGCGATTGGCTGCCCTTCACTAGTTGAAGGGGGCAATCCGTCGTTCATGCCGCATGAGGGCCTAATAAGTCTTGGATTTGAAGATTGTGACCACCGTATAACCACATGCTATAATGGGCACTAGCTTGGTCAAGTAGGTTAGTCATTTTAGGTGTTGATGTCTGCATCACGCTGATGAGGTGTCCGCACTGGGGAACCTTTGGCATGTATGAGGGACCGGTTTGAGACGATTGGTTTCATGCGCCATACCCGGTGGGCATGTCACATTTTTGGGGGATCTAGCTAAAAGACCTTGTCACAATCCCTCTGCCGGTACACCAATAGGTGTGTACTAAACCAGCGGCCACTGGTGGGCAACAAGACAGGATTGTGTCATGTGGGAAAAGTGTACAACCTCTGCAGAGTGTAAACCTATTCGAATAGTCGTGTTCACGGTCATGGACGACACATGAATCTTTCTTGACATACGGGAACCTGTCTTGCTACTTCCCTCTTTGCCCCTATCCTTATCCTGGAATCTATGAACTATGTGAGTTGTCGTGGAAAATCACACTATTGAGAAATACCACATTGATGATAAACATGTTTTCGTCTAAAATCACTTTTATCAAAACTACTATCAATTGCAAATAAAATTGGCTTTTATGCAAAAGAACCATATGACCTCCACATAAAGCCACATGTAGATATATCAGGTTTTGCATAAGGGGTATGTTGAGTACGTCATGTACTCATGGCAATACTTTTGTTGAATTCAGAATACTATGAAGGCGAGGACTATGACTACTATAATGACGCTGATGAGTGAGGCCTCGTGGACTAGATCGACTGCCTGTGGCTGAGATGGAGTCACTGCGCGTTTTATATTTTCGCTGTGCTTTCTGGATGTAATAAATGTCAGTAGACATTTTACTATGTTGTTATCCAGACTTTGTAATAAATTACTTTTGTACGTCTGCAATGATATACATTTCGCTGTGTCGTCAACATTGATCTTGGGATTGACGAATAAACACAGGGGGGTCTGGAAGTTAAGTTCTGGTCCTCACAGAAGTGGTATCAGAGGCGATGTCGACCTAGTCGCGTGGCCTTAGATAGAAATGGAAAGCCTTAGAGACTGGTTGCAAAAAGTAAAAACTATTTTTGAAAATCTAGTAGTCTAATTCTAGACTATTCTAGTTCCTTGTCTTCTCTTATTTAACACTGTATTCAAATTCTTCTTAGCTAAACACTTCTCTAGTATACCATGTCCTATCCACGAGAATACTTTTCAAGAACTCAAGGAGTCAAGAGTCTTCAACCACACTCTGCATTCTTCAAATGTCAAAGATTAATACCAAGACTTGTTGAGACCAGACAACCATATAGAATAAGGTTGGATAGATCCCTGGTAGCTATATAGTATAACGTTAGACAAAAAAAAGTTTTTGTTTGAGCAAGGTCTGCATATTTTTGGCCTTTGCCACCTTTTCCTATGCAGACATGCTAAAACCTCTACAATTTCAAAGAAACTATTGGTTCTTCTGAATTCTTATTTTGTAGTCTTTTTCCTTTTCTCGTGTTTTATTCTTGGATACCCCTCAAAGTTAGGTTCTATTACCTACCTTATGTTATTCCTTCTTACCTATGGACTTTGGTGATGATACTAAGTACCAAAGCTCTCATGGCCGGAGAGGAGGAAAATAATCATATGTTACCTACACCGAAGACTGTTTCTCCCACATTCCATACCAATCAAGGAGGATGAATTATGCATGCAAATTTCAGATGAGATTGGAAACACTTCCCAAGGACCACAAGTTTCCCTAATGACGATGAAAGCCACCCTCTTGGAGAATGCCTACACTTAGAGTCGGATTGGTTTGTTTGTGAATGAACATAGCATTACCATAGACCATGCTCATTCAGCTCTATGGTGCAATGTGAGATCGAGCAATGCAATAAAGACATGCTAGTCGACCTCTAGAATATGATTGAAGAATCTAAAGCAATACCTCTTGTATTAGCTACGACCTCATGCTGATCAAAGTCGAGCAAAGAAAATAGAAGCTCATAAGTACGAGAAGAAATCAGGAGATCAGCCGAGCAACCCATCAGTCATAATCCTACGAGCCATCCAAAATCCATTATGTAGTGAGCCTGAATCTCGGGGGCGAGATTCTGTTAAGGGGGGTAGATTTGTAACGGACCGATTTTTGGAGTTTTCGAAAACTTTTATTTGAAAATAAGGACTAGAAAATTTCGGTTAAATAATTAAGGCTTAACTAAAACTTTCAAAAGCAAAACGGCTTTAACATGAATTTATATCAACGTGAATATAAATTTTATATTTTTATTCCCCTCAAATCGGATTGTGTTCTTGTCTTCTTTATAGCATATTAAAATATGCACCTTTGAATTTGTTTTGTGTCGTGGTGGTGTCACAGCAGATGCCATGGGTAGGCTAAAGGTGGGGACTAAATGCACTAGGGGAATCCAGGGAGGGATAGTGAGGTGATTCCACACACAGAAGCTTTGAGTTTGATTCACTTCCAAGGTTTACAAGTGCTTCTCGAGCTGTATCGGAGAGAGGAGGAAGAAGGAACTCTCTTACTCTCACCGCTAGCTAGCCCTCAGGAACCAAGTAAAATCTAGCCAATAGAGATCAACCCTTTCTATAGAGGCCCTAGCCCACCTTATATAGGGGTGGCTAGGTCTCCAATTAGGGCATACGTGGAGGCATATTCCAGGGAATATGCCTCCTCCCAAAATAGTAAGCCGATCGGGTCGCTTTCCCCCGCGTCATCCATGCAGAGGCTACTTGAGCCTCTGTGGTGCCTGCGTTAGCCGACATTGGCATCGTCACCTTTGTCGGCCACGCCTCGGTGGTCCTGCCTCTATCCGCTTCGCTCATGCTGTGCGTACCGGGGTTACCTTTGACCAGCGAGATACCTTCCTTCTCCTAAGCTTGATATGACCCAGATCGTAGTTGATCCGGCCACACCTGTTCCTGCATACAAGTTAGATTCATCTATCTGACTTACGGCTTAAGTCAGTTGAGACCTAGTTAGGTGGACATCCCCTGGTCCGGGTTACCCCAAGGCTCGGCCTGCCTTGAGGTGACTCGGCCAGCATTCGCTTTGACCTTGTCGTACCTCGGCTAACTCGGCCTTTATACCCCGGCGTGACTCTACCCGGGGGTATCCCCCCAACATTAGTCCCCGAAGCTGGTGTGGTCTTAGTTGCCTTAGCCGCTAAGGCCACAACAGGTTCAATTTCACCGAGCTTTGTGTTCCTTCTCCGAGTTACCTCTTATCTCGGATCTCATAGGTTTACTTTCCCTTGGCACATTCCAAGTTTTCACTTGCTGGTCGGGTTACCACAATCTCATCCGGGTCATTCTTCCTTCTCTCGTACGCTTCCCCACGTGGAGGCTAATCATTAGGTTGCCTCATTTTAAGGGCTAGCAAGAATACGCAGCTATTGTCGAGTTATCAGGCGACGCCACGCCACGCCTCCTCGTTAACTGCATCAATGCGTCACGTCAAGGGATCCGCTACACCCTGTGGTCCTCCGTATGGCTCATCTCTGATTGGTCGATCCGGGCTATACACGGCCACACCGTGTGGCATACCCGCATGACACGATCCCACTTCCCCCTCGAGGGAGTGGTTAAATAGGGGAGGGGCGCGCCCCTTGGGTCTTTTCCCCACTTCTGCGCCCCTCTGCCTCTAGTTCTTCTTCTTCTTCTCCCTCGACAGCGCCGCCGCCACCGCGTCTGAGTAGCAGCGATGCCGCTACACTGCCTCCACGCTCACCAGAATCGCCGCTGCACTGCCTCCATGCTCTCCAGCATCGCCGCCCCTTCCTCGCATCTCTTCCGCCACGGGTCGCTGCCAGTCTAGGCCGCTGCCTCCCACCACCGCTAGCGCCAGTGAGGGCAGCGAACTCAAGATGACTGAGGAGGAGCTCGCCGTCGCCGAGCAGGAGATGGAGGAAGATGCTGCGGGCGCCGATCATGGCGCTGAAGGTGGATCTGGTCTGCCAGGATGACCTGGATTGGCTCTACTGCACCAGGCGCATCCCGGAGGGCATCACCGCACGCCTTGCTTCCTCCGAGTTAGCCCCCTCACCCAATCCGAGTGAGCATGTGGTGTTCTTATTTCATTTTCAGCGCGGATTTGGTCTGCCAGTGAGCGACTTTTTCCAATACTGGTTAAACACATACGAACTCCAGCCGCACCACCTTCCAGCCAATGCCATCAGATCTCTCTCCACCTTTGCCTCCACCATCGAAGGTTACGCCGGACTGTGGCCCACGAAGGAGCTCTGGATCCGGTTCTTCGGCCTTCGCCGGAACGTGATTCCGAATGTAGATATAGATCCGGAGGACAAACAACTTATGCAGTTCAGCGCTGCATCAACTTCTCCCCGGAGACTGTCCGTCTTCCCCCGAGTCACTGGGCTGGACTCTTGCAAGGGATGGGCCCGGACTTTGTTCTATGTCCAGAACGATTCCACTGAGGATTTGACCCGGCTACGCCCTTATGCTCCGGGTCCTCCCAATCCAGAGCTATGGGACGTGGTCCCCAAGAAGCCCACCGTCCTAGCGAACCAGGTCAACAAGAGGTTCTAGGAGTTGAAGGACCTCAGATTGCGCAACGAGGACGCCATGATCACGTTAATGCGCAACCAGATCTCCCCCCTCCAGAAGCGCACACACAAAGTCTGTCACATGAGCTGGGGCCGCGACCCCAACCGGACCTCGTCTTTCGAGTTGAGCAACACAGAAATCTACCGCCGGGTCAAGGCCCTCTTCACCACCCACAAGCGCTTCTCCTCTGAGTGGACGTGGGGAATGGAACATTATTGCCGAGATAGGCTTCCTCCCGTGGTAAGATTCATGCCGCAAACTTTCTCCGAATTAAATTATATGTCGGTCGCTGTTGTATACTTAACTCTGTTGTCTTTTCTTTCCCTTAGCAATTCCTTCAGCAAACTATCGAGGATGGCACCGAGCCCTCCCTCAAATGGGCGCCTGACCGGGATACCTCTGACGAGGAGGAACCGGATCAGGAGATGTTCCTCCCAATGGCCGACGCGACCAAGCGACCCACCGGTAAACTCTCTTCCATTAGAGATTGGCTCGACGATGAAGATGACTCGGATGTTGAGGTGATGGAAGCATTTGACGTTGTCCGCCTTTCTTATGCTTTTCCGGCATCAGCTAACCCCGGTAGCCAGATCCATGAGGACCCTCCCCTTGCCGTGGGTGATCCTGTTCGATTCCAAGAAGAAAAAGGGGAGGATCAACTTCTTCCTCCGGACCTTCTCAGCCAACCAAAAGGCGAAAGAAGTCCGGGGACAAAACTGCCTCCAAGCCCACAACCAAGGCCCTAGCACGAAGAGCTCGGAAGCCCGTGGAGCCCCTGACCTCGGATGAGTAAGCCTCTTTTCCCTCTCAGTCCACCACCGAAGGACGTCCCTGCCGACCCAGCTGACGCGCAACTCGTTTTGCACACTAGCCCGGCCCTTGCCCAAGTTGAGAGGAGGGAAGCACATGCCAAGGGCTTGGTGGCACCCCACATGCTCAGCGGTGAACGATACCCTCCGACCTTGATCGAGTTCGTGAACAACTGGAACAAGGCGGAGTTCGTCCACAACGACGATCTCCCGGAGAAGTTTGGTCCCGCCGAGTTTTCTGCTCAAATGAACACAGCCGCTAAGGCAATTAACCTTGCGGGTCAGATGATGGAGGTACGTTACTTCACCTTTTCCTTAGCATGTTGTAGATATTAGTGATATAACCATTAGTCCCCGAGCCTCCGGGTGAGTAACTTGTTACTCGGCCGGATGCTCCTTAGAAAACTAATGTAGCTCCTTGATAACTTCAAATATGCACACACCTAGAGCCGGGTTAAGTTCCACTTGGCCCGGATCTTGTACACTTCGAATATGCACACACCTAGAGCCGGGTTAAGTTCCACTTGGCCCGGATTTTGTACACTTCGAATATGCACAAGACTAAGCTATATTTCTGTACTCTTTTCAAGTGACCACCAACCGCCGAAATGCTGAATTTCAACGTCTCTTGGACACTCACAAGATGCTGCGCGTAAAGCATAATGCACTGCTCGCTGAACACGAGAAAAGGGGTAAGTTCTCTTCTTGATATTTTTCTGTGTTCTCTTCCTTTTTTTTCTGCCGAGCTAACCCGTCATTCGGTTTTCGCAGCTGGGGTTGAAGCTGAGAATATCCTCATGCGGAAGAATCTTGACCAGATCAAGGGTAAGTTACTTTTGTGCGACCTTGTTATGCTTTCTATCTCCTTTTCTTCTTGGCTCGGCGGTCATTCATACCTCGGCTTTGCCGGGTCAACAAACTATTTCAATATCACTGGAAGATAGTGTGCCCGTGCCTGATATGATGCTGCATTTTCTCGAACAAGCAGGGCAGCATCAGGCCGAGCTCAAAAAGAAAGACGATGAGCTTGCCCTCCTCCGAGCCAAAGATGATGAAATTGCCAAGCTCAAGGCAGATATGAAGAAGCTGAAAGCACAACATCAAACCAAACTTGAAAAGGCTGGCCAGGACTATACTGAAGAGCGCGAGAGCCTGAATCTCCAGATTGCCAAGGACCGAGAACTTCTCCAGGAGGCCGACGTCAAACTTGAGTCGGCGAATACTGAACTTGTGCAGCTTCGCAAAAGGCGTGATGACTGTACCAGGGAGTTGACCCGGATCCACAGCCATATTTCATGTAGGTTCCTTTCCCTTATCCGGCATATTTCTCCGGGTTACTTCACATGTCTTTTCTTTACCTGCCTCTCTTGTCTCGTTTTCAGGCAAATTTCCAGAGGGCACTGCCATTGTGAGCGCCGCTGTTGCTAATTTCTGCCGAGAGAGGGGTACTCCCATTTCTCCTGACGCTGAAGAGATTCCTTATGACATGGAGGACCTGTTGGTCAGCCTGTCATCCCGCTTGGAAATCATCAAGAACTATGGCAAGGATATCCTTGATGTTGCAATCCGAATCTTCAACACGTTTTGGCCTGCAGAAGACACTCCGGAGGGAACCGCAGTTCTTGTTGAAAAGTTGATGGAATGCGAGACCCAGCTCGACCTTTGGAGGGAATCCGCTGGACGCGCCGGAGCTGAGACCATTCTCCACTACGTACTTACGTGGTACGAGAAGATCGACCTCAACCTCCTAGCATGCATGCGCACCGGATCCAAATGGACCAGTGATCCGGAGTGGGTAGCTCGACGCAAGGCTTGCGCCTATAGCCTCATCGAATATGCTCCCATTCATGAATGGACCGAGGGACCGAGCTTCCTAGAAGCCGCCGGTGACGAAAACACTGAGAACGTTGAAGATGGCTCGGATGAGGATGAAGAGGACGATGCCTCGGACATCGAAGACAGCGAAGATGACGTCCAACTTCCTCCTCCTGCTGCTCCTTGAGTGAAAACACTTTAAAGTTTATTAGATCCCCGGTATGCCGGGTGGAATTGTATCTAGTACACATGTGATATTTTGCTACTAAGTTTTTTATGCCGGATTAACTTGGGCGTAGTCCCCAAGTTTCATTTTCTTGTTCATCCAATCTTCTGGCTCGGCTCGTGTCTACCTTGATTCGGTTTTACGACTTACGAATCCGAGCTTCAAAAATTGTCTTAACAATACTTGGAAACTTTAGGCTTAGCTCAAAATAATTCAGCATAATAATTTGAAACTAAACGCAAGGTTAGGCCGAAAAACAATCGTCGGCTCGATTAAGTTCTTTTCCTTAGTCGTTTTTCATGTGCTACGCAATTCCAAACTTGTTCTCTTGCTTGCCATGAAGCCAATTCTTGTTGGACAGCAGCAAGTCGAAGAGTTGAGTTTTTGGTGCTCACACACTACTAATCCGAGTTAAGTAGAACAACTTACTCCAGCTGACGTATAAATAATAGAAGACAACAAATATTATTAAGGCAGTCCCCGAGTTACTGCTCGAGGTGCCAACATTTCATTGATAGGCTCATTGCCGGCATATGAGAGACTCGGATACATACACTTCTCTGTTAAGTGTAGAATGGACGAAGTAGAGCTACATTCCATGGATGCTTAGATTCCTCGCCGGACCTGTCCGCCTTGTTCTTTTCCTATGGCTTGGCATCGATAAGATAATAAGAATCATTGTGCAATGCTTTGCTCACAATGAATGGCCCTTCCCATGGGGGGATAAGTTATGCATGCCAGCAGTACGCTGTACCAACCGGAGTACCAGATCACCTTCCCGAAAGACTCAGGGGTTTACTTTCTAGCTATGATAGCATCGGAGATTTTGCTGATATATGGCAGATCTGGACAATGCCAATTCTCTCGCTTCTTCCAGCAGATCAACATCATTTTGACGGGCTTCTTGCACTTCGGCTTCTGTGTATTGGGTGACCCTAGGCGAATCATGCTCTATGTCGGCTGGTAATACAGCTTGTGCCCCATATACCAGAAAAAATGGCGTATAGCATGTTGATCGATTCGGGGTTGTTCTTAAACTCCACAATACCGCTAGTAGTTCTTCTATCCAGCACTCCGCTGATCTTTGCAGCGGCTCAATGAGCCAGGGTTTTATCCCGGACAGTACTAATCTGTTGGATCTTTCCACTTGTCCGTTCGATGCAGGATGAGCTACTGAGGCAACGTCCAGCCGGATCTTCTTATCCCGGCAGAATCGCGCAAATGCTCCTTCAGCAATATTTGTGCCATTATCAGTTATGATACTGTGAGGATAACCGTATCTCAAGATGATGTCTTTGAGAAATGTCATGGCCGTAGCTCCATCACATTTTCTTATTGGCTTTACTTCAATCCATTTTGTAAACTTATCCACCATGACCAAAATGTGAGTCAAATTTCCCTTTGCTGGTTTGAACGGGCCAACCATGTCCAAACACCATACAACGAATGGCCACGTGATTGGTATGGTCTTGAGTTCTGACATTGGCATATGTGTCTTGGTAGCATACC
Organism: Avena insularis; assembly: GCA_023614405.1. NCBI lineage: Eukaryota > Viridiplantae > Streptophyta > Magnoliopsida > Poales > Poaceae > Avena > Avena insularis. Next base: position 151,372,426 of record CM042690.1, read on the forward strand.
TCTGACAACCGTTGCATTTTCTTACCAAATCTTCTGCTTGTTCTAAGGCACTTGGCCAGTAGAATCCATGCCGGATAGATTTTTCTACCAAGGCTCTGGACGAGGCATGATGCCCACATTCCCCTTGATGTATATCTCGGAGGATGTCAAGCCCTTCTTCCGGGTCAACGCATCGCTGGAGGACATTGGTCACACTCCTTTTGTATAGCTCGGAATTGATGATTGTGTATGCCTTGGCTCTCCTCTGAGTTTGCCTGGATAGCACCTCCTCAGTGGGTAAAGTTCCATATTTTAGGAATTGAAATATGAGTAGTGCCCAAGCTGGTATTGCTCGTACTGGGAACACATCCTCATCAATTTCCATCTGATCCACCGGCATAACTTCAACCGGATCACGCTGAGCAGTCCCCGGGTCCTGCGAAGCAGTCCCCGGGTTTGCTGAGGCAGTCCCCGGGTTTCGCGCACCACCTCCCATGTCAATGTCCATGGGCACAGCTCCGGACTCCGGATCCTCCGGGACGTAAATCGAGTCAGTTTCTGGGGATGGTCTGATGGATGGTTTTCTGAGGTGTTCTAATGCTACACCCGGTGGAATTGCTTGTTGGGTTGATCCGAGCTTCGACAATACATCTGCGGCCTTGTTTTCCACCCGGGGTACATGGCGAAATTCGCATCCCTCAAAGTAACCAGATATTTTCTGCACATGGAATCTGTATAATGCCATGTTTGGATCAAGAGCGTCCCACAGCCCCGACACTTGCTAAACTACCAAATATGAGTCGCCAAAGCATTGGATCCGACGTATCCCAATTTCTTTTGCCACTTTGAGCCCATGCACAAGTGCTTCATATTCAGCGACATTGTTTGACGCTGCGAAATGGATCTGTAGCACATACTTCAACTGGTCATTCTTTGGCGAGGTAAGCACAACTCTGGCGCCTAACCCGGTTTTTGTTTTTGACCCGTCAAAGTGCATTTTCCAGTAGTTCAGATCTGGTAGCGGTGGTTCATATTGTACCTTGGCCCAGACCACAAAAAAGTCGGCCACAGCCTGAGACTTGATTGCTTCTCTTCTGTCATATTGTGGCGCATAGGGAGCTAGTTCAATTGCCCATTTTGCAATCCTGCCACTTGCATCCTTGTTACTCATTATCTCGGATATGGGAGCTTCACATATTATCTTGATAGGGTGCTCCTCAAAATAATGTTTTAGCTTCTTTGCCGACATGTACACACCATACGCCACTTTCTGATAGTGCGGATAATTTTGCTTTGATGCTGACAATACCTCGCTCAGATAATATCGCCTTTGTAATCGACTTACCCTCTTCGTCGCGCTCTACCACGATTACTGCACTTACAACTCGGTTGGTTACGGCTATATAGAGCAACATTGGCTCCTTTGATAGTGGGGAGGCTAACACTGGTGCAGTGGCTAACATTTTCTTTAATTGTATAAAGGCTTCATTGGCCTGCGGCGTCCAAATGAACTTGTCCAACTTTTTCATGAGTTGATAGAGAGGCAATGCCTTTTCTCCCAACTGACATACAAACCGACTTAACGATGCCAGGCAACCAGTGAACTTCTGGACATCATTAAGACACTTCGGTAGTTCCATTCGTTCAATGGCCCGGATTTTAGTTGGATTAACTTCGATACCTCGGCTGGAGATAAGGAATCCGAGTAATTTTCCAGCCGGGACACCGAAGGTACATTTTTCCGGGTTAAGCTTCATCCGGAACCTCCTTAGGTTCGCGAATGTCTGCCTGATATCATCAAGGAGCGTTTTGCTTTTCTTGGTCTTGATAACCACAACATCCACATACACTTGTACATTTTGACCTATTTGGTCGTGCAAACATTTCTGCATACATCTTTAGTACGTTGCTCCTGCATTACGTAAACCAAATGGCATGGTGCGATAGCAATAAGCCCCATACAGGGTGATAAATGCAGTCTTTATTTGATCATCCGGATTCAGAGGTATTTGGTGGAAACCAGAATACGCATCAATGAATGACAACAGTTCACATCCAGCAGTTGAGTCTATGACCTGATCTATCCTTGGTAGTGGAAATGGATCTTTTGGACACGCCTTATTCAGGTTCGTGTAATCAATACACATACGCCAAACCACTGCCACATTCGGATCATCCTTCTTCTTCTCCACCAGCATCGGATTAGATAGCCAATCCGGGTAAAGCACTTCCATGATAAATCCTGCTGCCAGTAACCGAGGTATCTCGTCTCCAATGACTTTTCTCCTATCCTCGGCGAAGCGGCAGAGAGGTTGCTTCACCGGCCTTGCTCCGGGTCTCACGTTCAAAGAGTGCTCGGCCAACTCCCTCGGAACACCTTGCAAGTCCTGTGTGGACCAAGCAAAAATGTCCCGATTTTCACGGAGGAAGTTGACGAGCTCGCTTTCCTATTTATCATTTAACCCGGCACCAATTTTTATGGTGCGCTCTGGGAACATATCATCAACAGGCACTTTCTTGGTATCCTTTGTTGCTTGGAACGAAATGCTACCATGCGGATTACTCAACGCCGGCATATATTGCTGCGCGGACTGAGCCAACGCCGCCACCTCTTGGATTTTTCTTTTCTCTTGCGCAATCACGAGTGACTCGGCTAGGTTAGACCCGGCTGACGCACACTCAATGGAACCTCGGAAATCTCCAGCAATGGTAGTCACTACATTTGGCCCGGGCAACTTCATCTTTAGATAACTGATGTGGCAGCTTGTCATGAACTTGTTCAGTGCTGGTCTTTCGAGTAACGCGTGATACGCACTTTCCAAGTTCACCACTTCAAACTCCAAATTTTCAGTTCGGCAGTTATCTCTCATGCCGAACAATACGTCAACCCGGACTTTGCCTATGGGCTCACAAGAAATGCCTGGCACAATGCCATGGAAAGTTGTCCTCGTAGCTTGGAGCATGTTCTCCGAGATACCCAACTTGCGCATTGTATCCGCATACATGATGTTAATGCTACTGCCATTGTCAATGAGTACCTTGGAGAACCTTACATTGATGTTAGGCCCAATGAATGTCGGATCCAGCACTAGCGCATATGAACCAGGACTTGGCATAAGCTTGGGATGATCTTTGATGCTCCAGCTAATTTCCTGGTCCAACCAAGGCATATACCTCGTCACTGCTGGCATTACCGCATTGACCTCCATATGTCGGCGCTGCAAGCTCTTTCTATCTGTTTCCTCAGTGGTAAACACACAGTAACTCTGATGATGCTCCTTGTACTCATTTCTCCCCTCATTTCCGAGGTATCTCTGATCTGGCTGATGCTGGTCTTCCACTTGATGCACTGCATCCCTTCTCTCATGGTTATCATACCTCGACGGAGGGGGAGGCAACATTAGTTGTTGCGTGTTTGCTCCGGAGAGAAATTGCTGCCGGGGCAACTCCTGCCGAGGTTGATCGTTCCGAGGTGCCTGAGCATTCCCCGAACCCCCTTGTTCTATCTTACGCATCCACTCACATTGCCTCGTTGTATGACCCGCTGGGTTACTCGGATTCGGCGTGTGAAACTTGCACGGCTGATCCAACATTGACTCATAAGTATACCTCGGACGATCCTTCTTTTGCTGCCACTATTTCTTCTGCTCTGGCGTCCAAGTTTTCTTGCCATCATTTCTCGGTGTCCATTGTTGGCCCCCAGTTTTCTGACGTTGATTTCCCCCTGCTCCGGGCTGATCTTGATTTACAGCAGCAACTTGTTGCGAATTATATCGGTAATCCGGTCTGTTATCTCTTCTTTTACCCCTGTAATCATTCCTCCGGGATGACCCGGCTCTATCTCTCTGGTAACACTCCTCATTTGACTCGTTTGACATGAGTCTAGGTTGAGTCGGATCACCCAAAGCATACGAATCTGCAATCCGGATCGTCTCTGCCAATGTAGTTGGCTTATCCCTTTGCAATCTTTGCCACAACATGCTCGCGTATCTGCATCCTTGCGCAAACCATGCTATGGCCTGTGACTCTATCACACCCTCACACGAGTTTCTCACGGTAAACCACCGGGTTAAAAACTCTCGGTCCGTCTCGTTCGGTCTCTGCTTACACATAGCTAGGGTCTGTGGCCTATTCGGCCTCTGATACGTACTTGAGAAATTGCTGATAAACATTTCCTCAAAATCGATCCAGCAGTTAATACTTCCGGGTGGCAAATTGTTTAGCCATACCCTTGCTGGCCCCTCAAACATCTAGGGTACGTATCTCACAGCCCATCTCAAGTTGTCTGTAGCAATTTTCACAGCCGTAGCATAGTTTATCAACCAATCTTCCGTCTTAGTACTGCCGTCATACGTCTTTGTGCCTCTAGGTAACTGGAAGTTGGGTACCGGAGGCTCCTTCATGATCCGGGGTCCAAAACACGCAGGACCCGGGGGACCTTGACATTCAATCTGCTCCGACCTATACAGCCGATCCAAGTTTAACCTGGCATCATCAGGCATCAAATCCCTGCTTCCCAATCTTGACCCTATCACATGATAGTCCGGCCTTGGGTATCCTGCGTTCACCATTTCCGAATCTCCATCGTTATACCGGTCTTGCTCTCGTGGAGCACCTCTCTGTTGCATACCTCGGCCGGCACTTTGCTCTTGCCTTGGTATATTCCGCGGCTGCGGTTGTCCTGCCGAGTTGTGCTGTCCGGCATTGCCATTTACAACGTTTACTTGACCGACATTGCCTTGGTCGCGGTTACCTCGGCCAGCTTCACCTCGGCTCACACTTCGTCGATCGTCATTTCTCTGTACTTCTTTTCCTTTCCCTGCCCTTGTCGGGTCATACGGGACGATCTGTTTGTTCCTCCTGGCCGAGGTTACTACCTCTTCTCTCCTAGGACCACCATGAGGAGACGATGCAGCTCCAGCGGATTTCTCCGGGTTACCCATCGCCGAATGAACGATCTTGGAGGCCCCAACTCTCTCCGGGTTAGCCCTGAGCAATTCCTCATTTTGCCTGTTCGTGATCTGAACCAACTCATTGACCCTATCTTGTTGTCTCTGATGGGCTTCACCCGTTAGACCCTCTAACTCGGATGCAGCTGCATCCGCTGCTCTGAGGTTTTTTGCCGGGGTACTATACTTCAGCAGCCCCACGGATAGACAGTTCTCTGGCTCCTCAATCCTAGTATCACCCTCTTTGTTCATTTCACTCATGAGATTTCTCCCCTTCACTTTTACAGCATCTACCGTATTTGCCTTTGCGTACTCAAGCAGCGTCATGTTCAACGACTGCTGAGCCGCGGCTATCTTTTTCGCTCCCTCTAGAATTTTTTGCCTAGTTTCCTCTAGCTCGGCATGTGCCTGAGCCAGATCTACCACTGCTGCTACTGGGTTTGCCAAGCTATCCATCGCTTCCCGCAGTACATTCTCAGGCCTCTCTAGTGGAGGACCTCTACCTTTCCTTGGTGCCTTAGGCGTTACCTCCGGATCTGGTGCCGGATCCTTGCTTGCGCCTGCACCAGGCGCAGTCATCATCACCTCAGCACGGTCCGGGGAGCGAGTGATACGCGCCCAGTGAACCACGCTAAGGGGTGGCTCCCCTGCCTCGACGACGTGCCGCGGATGAACGCATGACACATCGACAGCAACGTAGACCTTGTGCGCGCCGAGCTTGACGAAGAGGCCGTTGCGCGGAAGTGGGCGCGTGCCGAAGCAGCCAGCGTTGTCGCTGACAAAGTCCAGCGCTCCAAAGCACTGAACGAGCCCGGAGACGATGCGTTCGCCGGTGCCGATGAGGTTTCCTGTCCGGACTTGACCCCTGCTAATGCCGCTAGCCCCACGGTGGGCGCCAACTGTCGTGGTGGTGTCACGGCAGATGCCATGGGTAGGCTAAAGGTGGGGACTAAATGCGCTAGGGGAATCCATGGAGGGATAGGAAGATGATTCCACACACAGAAGCTTTGAGTTTGATTCACTTCCAAGGTTTACAAGTGCTCCTCGAGCTGTATCGGAGAGAGGAGGAAGAAGGAACTCTCTTACTCTCACCGCTAGCTAGCCCTCAGGAACCAAGTAAAATCTAGCCAATAGAGATTAACCCTTTCTATAGAGGCCCTAGCCCCCCTTATATAGGGGTGGCTAGGTCTCCAATTAGGGCATATGTGGAGGCATATTCCAAGGAATATGCCTCCTTCGAAAATAGTAAGCCGACCGGGTCGCTTTTCCTCCGCGTTATCCATGCAGAGGCTACGTGAGCCTCTGCGGCGCCTGCGTCAGCCGACATTGGCGTCGTCACCTTCGTCGGCCACGCCTCGGTGGTCCTGCCTCTGTCCGCTTCGCTCATGTTGTGCGTACCGGGGTTACCTTTGACCAGCGAGATACCTTCCTTCTCCTAGAAGCTTGATATGACCCGGATCGTAGTTGATCCGGCCACACCTGTTCCTGCATACAAGTTAGATTCATCTATCTGACTTACGGCTTAAGTCGGTTGAGACCCAGTTAGGTGAACATCCCCTGGTCCGGGTTATCCCGAGACTCGGTCTGCCTTGAGGTGACTCGGCCAGCATTCGCTTTGACCTTGCCGTACCTCGGCTAACTCGGCCTTTATACCCCGGCGTGACCCTACCGGGGGTATCCCCCCAACATTTTGTTTTCTTAAATCAATTCCAACATAGTTGGAATTATTTTGATATATAAAAAGACTAATTTCTCAAAATTAATTCTAGTACTGTTATTTGGATCTGTCTTTGAATTTCTATTTGTTGCCAATTTGCTTCTTATTTGATTTTGTTCAAATGAATCCTATTGGCCTAAGCCACACTCGTGTGATGCCATGCATGCCTAGCCATGTGTATATATATACGTCATATTCCCTCCCATCTTGCTTTTTTTTGGCCGAGCTAAACACGCCGTCTGTATGTATATGTATACATCCTACTCTCTCCTCCTAATTTTTTCTTCTTCTTCTCTATTGACCACATGAGTAGACTGAGTGAAGTGTACGTGCCAAGTACTACGACCAGATGAAGCGATGTTTCTTCTTGGTCTTCATTCACACAGCGCACATGCACATGGTGTTTTCCTTCATGTCTCTTTCTCATGCACGTAACAAGTACTATACATCGACTCTTATTCTATTCTTTTTATTTATTAGCAATGCATCACTCCAGCCAGTCAAGCGAAACGTCAACTTCCGCATACCAAGCGTCGCGCTGCTCATCTTCCGGCATCGCATGCCTGCACAGCCAGCCGAAGTGCATGGACGACCTGAAACGGCAGCTCGCCCAAACATCTGGCCACCGCCTCGTCTCTTCCCATAAATCGTGGAGTTGCCTTCCCTTCTCTTTTCTTTCCATCACTGCCACCACCCCGCACCTGTACCTCGCCCCCAGGATCCAATCTCGTGGAGCTTCGTTCAGACCACCGCCGGACGCTGTGAAGTTTCCCGGCTACTCCGGCAAAATCACACCGAGCTGCTTCACCATTAGTACTATACGGAGGAGGAGAACTAATCCAAGAAACCAGAACCTCGATAGCCACAGCTCATTAAGTTCTCCATCTACAGAAGCCCGATCTAAAACTTTATCGGAAGAATTCGTCGCGCACGGTGAGAATCATTTCTATCCCTCTGAGTCTCATCTCATCTGAACCTAACTCTTAGAAAAGTTTTTGCAGCCATCTATACTGTTAGCTAGGCCAAGTATTAATCACGCCTTCTATAGTTGGCACCACACACTTGAGTGAAATCCCATCGCAGTCACCTGTGTGCAATGCCATGCACATGACGTGCATGCAATTCCTATTGGCTAGCCTTCTACTGCACGTTGCCGATGGTTCTCTCTCCTCGTATTATTTTCTAATCTCTTCTGTAAACCACTGGATTGATTAGCTCTCGAATCACGTTCACAGCGCTAAGACCAACAGGCCGCACATGAAGTCCGCGCCGAGTACCCCAACAGCACGAAGCGTCACACATTGTTCTTGCGCACGCACACACACGCCATCAGCCGAACCAGCTCGTAGTAGAAACTGCCGTCATTAACTCGTGTTCACTCAACGCAGACGTTTATTCTCCACTGTAATCGCGTCATTTGAAACGCCCTGGACTCTTCTACAAATACCCCAGATATCCCCTTGGGTAGCAATCCCAACCTTCCAATTTCGACCCTGAAGGGCTGCCGGTTTTCGGCTGTGATCTTCAAGGCCGAGCAAGGTGAGCAACCCTAGGCCAATTCCTTCCATCCATGATCTTTCCTTGAGCTCGCCTATCTCCTAGACAACCTCCTATATGATATCGTTTTGATTGACCGAGTTGCCGGTGAACCGAATGCCACCGGATGGCATCAGCCTTGTAGTATACCTTGCACATGTCGGATCAACTCCAGCCCAACACTAAAAGTGTGCCAGGTGTAGTGGTATTAGTTTTCATAGTTGATGGCTATATTTTGATAATTATAAAAGAATGCATATATGGTTGAGTGTTATTTTCCGGTGAACATACACTAGTCTGCAACGTACTAGATCATTTGTAGGTTTTATGTTTTTCGGAGCATGTAGTAGACTAGATACCTGTTGTTATTACCTAGCTATAGACGTTTTGAATTATTTGCATGATTAGAACTTGTCAGGTGTACGTATCATGCTACTGTCTATTATTCTTTGTATTTTCATTCCAGATTTGTTGATTAGAGATAGAATTTGCCTCGCTACTATTGTTGTAGAATAATATTTAGATATTTATTTATTTCCTAAAAGGTTATTTTATAATTTCACTAGTGATCCAATAGCATATTACCTAGAAGATTATTTATTTATTACCTAGAAGGTTATTTATTTATTGCATGTGTGGTACACTAGCTTTCCGCATGCTTCTATTATTTCAGGTGTGTGCTTGATAGTATGTCTAGATAGCATATAGTATAATTATGCATTGCATGATATATCTATGCCACCTATAGTGGCTATATCAAATATATATTATGTTCTTAATATGTATTATTATTAGTCGAGAACGGTAGACCGGCCGCTATATCTCGAGCCATCTAAACCTATCAAGCCTATCCATATATCTTATCACAACATTATGTTGAGATAATGTATCCTAGCATCCTAGCTATCCATTCGATTGATTCATATTCAAGTTACTACAACTCACTTCCTCGATCCTTACTAAATTGTCGTATGTCCTATTCTACACCTACTCATCCATTCATTCTTATTTGTGTTTCATTTGGTATGTATTGGCTTGGTATTTATTTGGTTGTCATTTCTTTGGTTATACGAGTAGGGAGTGACGAGTTTGGACATGGCCAAAATCAACTTATTGAAGAAGGATTCATCAACGAAGGCATGCCTCTTTCATAATTATCCTATGTTTTACAAGTGCATATTATTATTGTTTTACAAATATTACTGCTATTTTGGTTATCCACATACCTTGATACACCTGTCGCCATACACAACCCTAAGTAGAGATTATATATTAATCATGTAGAGTAGAATTGCTTAGCCATACTAAATAATATTTAGGATCCTTTATCTCTCCTCTTCGGATGAATCGGATGACCCTCGGGTCACATATATACTTTTGAAACTTGTTGAGCTCGATGAGCTAGCTGTTGTTGCTTCCTCTACTCTATTCTACTCTGGTGAAACTTACCATCTAAACACTGGCGCGGGCGACAGCTGGATCAAAGGAAGGAGCGATTGGGTGCCCTTCACTAGTTGAAGGGGCAATCCGTGTCCGTGTCGCATGAGGTCCTAATAAGTCTTGGATTTGAAGATTGTGACCACCGTACAACCACATGCTATAATGGGAACTGGCTTGGTCAAGTAGGTTAGTCAGCCTTAGGTGTTGATGTCGCCGTACCGCTGATGAGGTGTCTACCTGCGGGGGAACCTTCGGCACAGATGGGGGGACCGATTTGGGGACGTACTTTCAGTTCCGTGCGCCATACCCGGTGGGCATGTCACATCTTTAGGGGATCTAGCTAAAAGACCTTGTCACAATCCCTCTGCCGGTACACTAATAGGTGTGTACTAAACCAGTGGTCACCGGTGGGCAACAAGATGGGATTGTGTTATGTGGGAAAAGTGTACAACCTCTGCAGAGTATAAACCTATTCGAATAGCCGGGTCCACGGTCATGGACGACATATGAATCTTTCTTGACATACGGGAACCTGTCTTGCTACTTCCCTCTTTTCCCCTATCCTTATCCTGGAATCTATAAACTATGTGAGTTGTCGTGGACAATCACACTATTGAGAAATACCATATTGATGATAAACATGTTTTAGTCTAAAACCGCTTTTATCAAAACTACTATCAATTGCAAATAAAATTGGCTCTTATGCAAAAGAACCCTATGACCTCCACATAAAGCCACATGTAGATATATTAGGTTTTGTACAAGGAGTATGTTGAGTACATCATGTACTCATGACAATACTTTTGTTGAATTCAGAATACTATGAAGGGGAGGACTATGACTACTCTGATGACGCTGATGAGTGAGGCCTCGTGGACTACATCGACTACCTGTGGCTGAGATGGAGTCACTGCGCGTTTTATATTTTCGCTGTGCTTTCTGGATGTAATAAATGTCAATAGAATTAATCAACTTGAACACATAGCTGATCACCAATATTGGCATGTATGTCTTTTAATGCCAATGCACCAAAACTAAAAGATGTCTAGCTACATTCGTTTTATAAAAGCTAAAACATCTTATATTATGAAATGGAAGGAGTACTTACTAACTATATCTCATCAATTTTGCATAATGAAAATTTTAGTTTGACTTACACCATTAACTATAACAATTAGTATTGATCCAATCCGACTAGAATTAGTCAACTTGAACACGTAAGACTGTTCAGACATAGAAACTCAAATAGACTATTCAAAACACATGCAAGCAGTCACTGTTTTAAGAGCCAATGCAATGGAGTTATATTTCTGTTTTATGTCTTCATTCATATACTTATCTTTCATTTTCTTCCCAATCATAATTCACACACTTATGGATCTTAGCGCATAAAAGCAAGCAAAGTAAGGCATTGATACTCTGAAAAATTCCACAAAAAGTAAAACATTTGGTCACGCAGATGCAATTTTATGTTGAACAAAATGTTATTGCATCAAAATTATGAAAATAATATCCATCAATGCCACGCAGATGCAATTGACCTTAAGCCAGTCTCCCTTGAATCCCTAAAGAAATTTAACCCCATGTTGTACTATGCGGCTATCAGGTCGGCCGCTCCATGCTGTACTATGCGGCTATCAGGTCGGCCGCTGCCAACCTCTCCGATATTGTCTCACAATTGCTTGTAGAATTTCTAGGCACTATGCATCCTAATGATTAGTCTCACTTGGTATTTATATTTAGTTATTTACAATCGATTCTGTGATAGCATAGACCAGATGAAGCAAACCTTTGACCCCTCTAATGTCTCTCCCTTATTGCCTATGGTGCCAACATGAGCTATCGTTCTCTAACATGAATGTCTTCGACGGACTCTAGGTATCCTCGCTTCCCAGCAATTAGTGTTTTTGCTGCTCACAAGTGATTTTCATGAGGATTTATTCTTATACATTAATTTGATTCTTTCGTGCAATGGTTATTCTGAACTAATCATTATATTTATGATAGAACATGAAGTGAAGACAATGTAATATCAATTAATACTCAGTTACTGACTTAAATTTCTTAAGGAGAGGTCGGACAACTATTGCATTCATTTTCATTGATTAATAAATACAGAGAAATAATCTCTCCTGCATAGTCTAAAAAAAGAAAGAGAAATATAGCACTCCTTTTTTATGATTTATAGTGATACAATTGAAAATTTAATTTGTTGTCCATATATAGATTATATGGAACATATTATATGGTCAATTTGGACAAGTAAGTTATTCGGATAGATATTTTTTACCTCAAGAGACAAGCAAAGGAGCCATTGAGCGAAACGAAAGCAGTTTGGAAGATCCGATATAATCAAAGCCTTGCATAACAATGAGAATTATTATTATTTATTCCAAGTGTAGTACGGTCTGAATATATTAGCCTCCATGTAAAAGAATAGTTTTTTTATACTTTATAAAACTAGGAAAAGTACATATAAAAATTGTTCCTATGGCCAAGCATGGTTAATTTTGGAGTTGCTTGGTTAGGGAATCTAACATATATGGTTTGGATAGGTGTAGCCGTGTGGGATAAAAGGTATTTATTCTGAGAGGAATTATTTCACCAAGGCCATTCCTTCTAAAATGAATACATTATCCTATTTTTGGTGTGCTTTTCTATGACAATCAACAAAAGCTAGGGACTACCTATAGAATATTTCTTACACGGACTGCTAAATATAGAAATTTCAAGTCACAAGAAGGGACATCTGCGGATAATGGTCAATGCAGAGGATAACAAAGATGAAGATGGTGTAGAAAATATAGTCTAAAAAGATTTTTTTTCTAAAGATATGACAAATGAACACCTTTTTATATACTTCTCTTTTGACTTTATGATGCCACAAACCATCCAAAAAAATATGTAGATGAACTTTTTTCCAGTTCGCTAAATATTTTTCAACTCAAATAAATAACTTATTTTGTTATTCACCACATAGAAGGATGAATATGGTCTAGAAATTTACAAATTCACCAGAAAAATGCATTACGAGTTCATGTAATTAGTTAACAATATTTTATCTAAAATCTTTAAACATGATTACTTCCTTTTATGATGGTGGGATTCGGTAAGCTTGTGGTTTCTTACGATGATATCTAAATAGAATCTAGGTTTGAGAAATTATTATTATTTTGATACTTTGATAGTCTATGTTATCAAACAATTTGAATAACACAAAATGCTCATCACATCTAATGTTTAAAGCTTTAAGATTTGATTATATTATGTAGTACAACTACATGAGTCTATATTTATGAGAATATCCACACCTTAAAAAACTATTTATGTAACTATAATGAGAATGTTTCTTCTATTCTTTTATGTAATTAGCCAGTCTTCCAAAAGAATTATAAACTATAGGGATGACCGCATCTGCAATGGAAGAAAGGGACAATCTATATAATGTATGTACATATGCGATTGAACATTCATGTCATTTTGTGCGCGTACGTATATAAATATTCATGTAAAAGTTAATGGCCAAAAAATAAAGGTAATAACAAAAAAAAACTTAACACTCCTTATTTTTTTTAGATATGCATGGGGGTAGGGTCTAATGCTGCAAATTCTGGTCCCAAGCTAGCCCAAAGAAAAGTGGAGGGGATGGATAAAATTGTGATACGATCAATTGAGTTGTACTTTGAGGCATATACATTGTGACCCACTAGCAGAACAAATGTGAACGACACCCTAAATTATTTATGTCGGTGTTTTATTAGGTCATCTTATTTATAAAACATTTTTAACATACCACTAAGAAAGCCGCCTGCGCAATGCGCGGGCCACTGCACTAGTTATTAAAACAAATCTTGAAGGCTAGGTTTGATGTTAATGAAAAACACTATATTTATTTTTGATGAACATCATCACATATTATCTTGCTAGTTACTTAGGCATTGAAGTTCATGAATTGTGTTGTTCTGTATGACACTTCACAACAACAAATTCAGTATCCAATACCCAAGAACCACATTGTTTAACAAGCAAAGAATAGAGCCATAACATGTATATCATCTATATACCTAAGTTGGACATTTCCAGTCTTTTCTTTTTTGCTAAATATTTTATAGATTCTCTTTCAACATTTCCTTTTGCTTTTAAAAAAATCAATCAACATCAATAGTGGTGCCATATAGACATGGTACATAGTTCAAAGCGTGTATAGTCAAATACTAATACCTTTGGACTTTTACTTTGAAGTGGATCACCATCATAAAATGTTTAGCATTCTTTCAAAATCCATTTTTTAGTAATATTTTAGTGTAGTAAACATTTTACCTATATCTTCTATTCATCCTTATCATGACAAATTTCATGATCAAGCTACTATTGCCTATAAGGACGAATCGCGAGTATACTATCAGTTCTTAGAACCTTTTTAGGAGATTAGGACGCCTAGCATCTCCAACCTTCGCAAATTATCATACAATATGAGAACATGTATTTTTCTAAATTATACTCTATCATACCGCAACCAAAACATTGTTTTAGATATAGCGATATCTTCCACACATGATGGTTTCAGAAACAATCATTTCAGCTCCTACATAACCTTGATACAAAAACATCTTTTGAATATCAAGGATCATGAAGGCAAACATGATACTTTAGATACTAGAATTGTTACTCTTGATTTAATACTACTTATTAAACTTCATGGAGTAAATGGAGTTTTCTGAAAGTTTGCAATAGGAATTTTAAAGTTTATATTGACACTCAAAGCAATATGATACCAGTTCGTAAAGTAAATACCCAGATATCTATAGTTCTATTATCTCAATTATGACTAAGCATAAGGTAGTAAATGGATGCCAATGGCTACAACAAGTTATGCAAATTCACTTTGATTTAGTTTATGATAAATTGAATTCAACTTTAATCATATTACTACATGAACTCCCACTCAAAACCAACATCTCTCGAGTCGTTTTGGTGATTACATGAACCAGATCCGCTACGCCAAGACCGATCATCACATGAATTGGTGCAGCTTCAAAGGCGTGCATCAATATGGGCCATATCAACTATATGACTCATGCTTTACCTTTCGGTTCGTGTTTCGAGGCCATGTATGTACATGCTAGGCTCGCCAAGTAAGAACCTTAGTACCCGTGTGTGTAACATTTTCTTACACCAATTGTATGCGAACATAGATTCTATCACACCCGATCATCACGTGCTGTCTCAAAACAACGAACTTTCTTAACGATGCATACTAAAGGAAGAACACATTTTTATCTTGATATTTAAATGAGGGATCATCTTATAATACTACTAAAGAGCCATACAAGAAAAATAATATGCAAACAAACATCATATGCAAAAAGTGATATGATAAAGTTCTTGTACTTGATCACTATCCTGTGCATCATGGTATGATCTCCATCATTCCATTCGTGTCATACCAAGGTCTATGGTGTTTACACTTTGGTTTGTTATAATTTCCAAGAGTATCAAACTATACTTCAAATTATAACATTACCATATCATAACACTTCCCCAATAACAACTAAACTAGACACTTCTACTTTATCCTCTGCATGTTTTTATGTGGCTTAGGGATTTCAAAGATAGAACCATTCTTACCTACGAACATGGAGACATAATGATGATAATCAAATTATTAGCAACTTGTTGTAAATCAGATATTGACTATAGTAGGAGAGAAAGACACCCGCTAGCCACTTATGTAAAACTAGTTGCATGTCAAGAATGGAATAAGTCTCATGTGTGAGGACATGTAAAGTTAGTCCAGGAAGCTTCATCCCACTATGCCACCAATATCCAAAATACATAGAAGATGCAATAACATGATCATCAGCACCCATATAATCATATGTGTTCTACCCATGAAAAGCATCAACGCATAGATCAGGCTCTGATACCACTATTGGGTTCACAGCATAGAAAACAAAGATTTTCCTACGATATGAACAACTAAGCACCAAGATCTACCTAGATACAATCAACGGGTGGATATTGATACGTCGTAAACGTATCTATAATTTTTGATGTTCCATGCTTGTTTTATATCTACTTTCTTATGTTTTATTCACACTTCGAGGTATTTTTATACATTTTTATGGAACTAACCTATTAACAAGATGCCATAGTGACAATTGCATGTTTTCTGCTGTTTTTGGTTTCAGAAAAGCTGGAAAAAAAATATTCTCGGAATTGGACCGGACAAAAGCCAAAGTAAATATTTTACCAGAAGACTCACGGAGCCAGAAGACGAGACGGAGAGGAGCCACGAGGTGGCCACACCACCTAGTGGCGCGGGCTAGCCTAGGTCGCGCCAGGGGGTGGTGTTGGCCCCTCGGGCACCCACCAACCTTGCCCTTTCTCCTATAAAAGCCCCCCGGGACAAAAACCCTAACTATGAGATCAGAATTCCACGAAAAGTTCTGCAGCACCACCGCCATCGAAGAGGAGATTCGGGGGACAAAAGTCTCTATTCCGGCACACTGCTGGGACGAGGAAGTGCCCGCGGATCCATCTCCATCGACTCCACCGCCATCTCCATCGTTGTTGCTGACTCCCATGATGAGGAGGGAGTAGTTCTCTCTCGAGGCTAAGGGCTCTACCGGTAGCTATGTGTTCATCTCTCTCTATGCGTGATCTTATGAGATCATGAGCTTTGTAATCTATAGATTTGTTCTGCTACTCAAGTGCTTTAATGAATCTCTGCTTATCCCCATGTGTGTGAAGTTGACAGTGTGCACACCGTGTGGCACTTTGGCTAAGGTTACATAAATACTTATCATGAGTATAATTTGGGTTGGATGTCTCTATGAGATTGTGGTGTTTGTTGGAACCTTCTATCTCTCAAGGTGACAGTGAGGGGTTATCTAGATGGGGAATGTGAACTTTAAGGTGTGATGTTATAGCCCTACATCGTCCAACTGGAGAGTAGTTCAGGGTAGTATCATAAAGAGAAGATATTTATATGAGAGTGTCCACTAGTGAAAGTATGATCCTTAGGCCTTGTTTCTAAACATTGAAACACCGTTTACAATCAGTCATGTTACATGTTTGCTTGCTGCCACTCTTATTTCAGATTGCAATTACCACTTATAATCATCCATATTACTTTTATTTCACTATCTCTTCGCCGAACTAGTGCACCTATACACCTGACAAGTGTATTGAGTGTGTTGGGGACACAAGAGACTTCTTGTATCTTGATTGCAGGGTTGCTTGAGAGGGATACCTTTGACCACTTCCTCCCTGAGTTCGATTGGATCAGTAGTCGCTCACTTTCCGATCTCAATATCGTGGTTAAGTCTAGCACCACAAAGCAGCAGTGCATCAGTGATTGCACACACGTCTGGTACCCCGACCACTTCCGAGTCCTTGCTCCGGCAAAGCAGCGGAAGCAACAAATCCTTCTAGAGAAAGCCACTAGGAACATGTACTTTGCTAATCCGAAGCCATGGGGAAAATTCTAGAGGGGAGAGAAATCCTTCACGAGGAGGTGTGAGAGGAGAGGAGGAGGACGTCTCCTTTTATAGGGGAGGGGAATACCCCCATGCCATGGATGGCAGTCATGGTGGGTGACCCCACCTCTCCCTCATTCATGTGAGTGGAGCGTCCACTAAGCATTCCCACATCAATTCCATCTCAACTCAAAGTTGCATTAATATTCCACAAAAATTAATGCATGTCTCGTTTACTAAAACTCTTTTATTTATTTTATTCAGAATTTTGTTAATTACTTTAATTAACAAACATTGGCATAAACCCCTTGCAATACTTCGATATTACATTTGAAACCCTTTTCAACAATTTGACCAGAAACAATTCTGGCTCCCATCAAAATAATTCCAGCGCTTTCATAATCTTTCTCCGGTATCATATTTGCTCCAAATGGTGTCGGTATCCCTTAAGCGTGTCACCCTATGGTTCGTGAATAATGCAAACATGATCGATACCCTCTCTGATCAATAATTAGCGGTGGAACCTGGAGATCTGTACGGACTACCACATAGTCAACGATGACTCTAGTGATCATGTGAACCTTTAATGTCCTAACTAAATCCCTTTGTCTTGCGATATATTACATGTCCTAGATTCGATCATTAGTATCCCTATACCTAGTTTGATCTCGTTACCGACAAGTACTATTTTCTCGTTCTCGTGATATACCATTCATTGTGATCAAATCACCTGCTTGAAAGTGTTATCAATGTGATATCACCGAGAGGGCGCGACCAGAGTATATCTCTTTGTCATCGAGATGGACAAATTCGACTCTTGATCTATGAGCCTCTACATAACACTTTCGGAGTATCCGAACTCACCTTTATTGTAACCCTGTTACAGTGTGACATTTGATGTTATCAAGTTACTCTTCCGGTGTTAGTGATTGACATGATCTCATGGTCTAAGGACTAACGTTACTTCACATGATTTTATAGCAATTTAAACATAATGGCTTTGATTGTATTACTATACTTTGGGTGAATGTTCATCACATCATTCCACCAATGCTGTGACCTCGTTATTAACAACATCCAATGTCCATGATCAGGAAATCTTGATTATAGTGTTAATCAACAAGCTAGTTTATATGAGAGGCATAACTAGGAACTCTTTATTTTTTTTATTAAACACACATGTATTAACGTTTCCAATTAACACAATTATAGCATGATAAATAAACATTTATCATAAACATGGAATAATTTGATAACCATGTTATTATTGCCTCTCGGGCATATTCCCTTCAGGTGTTACATCTTATTTTCATTTCCATCTCCAAGGTATTTTGACTTGATATGTAGTTCTTATGGCTGCGGAAGAAAACTCTCATCCGATTACTTGTTTTAGATTTAGACTGAAACAATGTGTGCATATATGATGTAGATGTTGTCCAAGATTTTGATTTCTTCTCCCTTTCCTAGTCTAACAAAACTTACACAAGCATGCATTTGGTTCTTGGCCTAGTCTTATTCCTTTATATATGATGAGGACATATCTAAAATCTAATCATATGATTGTTATTCTAAGTGAATATCACATAAAATATAACAAGCAATTCAATGTCTAACCCTAGATGGCTGGATATGGAGGATATGTTATCATCATGAGATACTCTGGTTTCTTTTGTGCTATGATTGTCTTCCTTTCACCTCAATAAGATCTTCAGAAATATACCATTCAGTTGTGGATGGTTTCTCTTAGAAACTTTCTTCTGGAAAACCAATGGGGATCTAGATCTAAAATCATGGTACTCTGCTTTGGCACTGTTAATTTTGCTAAACTTAATAGTGATTTGTATGTCATGTGATCTACCTATTTACTCAATGTTATCATTGTACTCTCCTTTATATGGTCTTTGGCATTTATGGTGGTGGTTTATTTGATCGTCAGAACAAACCTTGTTTTCGTACCTAAAACTTTTCTATATGTAAATTAGTATAGTTCTTGTCGGTGCAATGATAATGACACATCAGACTAGAATTATTAAGTTGGGCATATATTTAATCTTGTGAAGCCGAAGGCATCATTTTCTTACCTCATATTATGGTAACATTGTTTTCTTACTGCAGTGACCCAGCATACTGATACGTCGTAAACGTATGTATAATTTTTGATATTCCATGCTTGTTTTATATCTACTTTCTTATGTTTTGTTCATACTTTGAGATGCTTTTATGCATTTTCTGGAACTAACCTATTAACAAGATGCCACAGTGCCAGTTGCCTGTTTTCTTCTATTTTTAGTTCTAGAAAAGCTAGAAAATGAATATTCTCGGAATTGGACGGGACAAAAGTCAAAGTCAATATTTCACCAAGGGGAACACGGAGCTAGAAGACAAGACGGAGAGGGGCCAGGGGCTAGCCACACCATGTGGTGGCGCAGGTCCCCCCTTGGACGTGCCACCAGGTGGTGTGGGCCCCTGGTCCACCCTCTGACATCACCCTTTGGCCTATAAGAAGCCTCCAATGCATAAACCCTAAAGAATCTAGCCTCTAGCCACGAAAAGTTCCATAGCGCCGCTGCCACCGAAGGGGAGATTCGGGGAATAAAAAGTCTCTGTTCCGGCACCCTGCCGGGACGGGGAAGTGCCCCTGGAGATATCTCCATCGATCTCCACCACCATCTCCATCACTGTTGTTGATTCCCATGATGATGAGGGAGTAGTTCTTACTCGAGGCTAAGGGTTCTACTGGTAGTTATGTGTTTATCTCTCTCTTTATGCATGATCATATTGTGATCATGTGCTTTGTAATCAAGTAGATCTACCTTGCTACTCAAGTGCTTTAATAGATCTCTGGCTGTCCCCACGTGTGTGAAAGTGACAGCGTGCACACCATGGTGGCACTTAGGCTAGAGATTACAAATACTTGTTATGAGTTATATTTGTAGTTAGATGTCTCTATTAAATTGTGGTGATTGTTGGAACCATCTAGCGCTCAAGGTGATAGTGAGGGGTTATCTAGATGGGGAAAGCGGACTTTGAGGAGTGTTGTTATAGCCCTACCTTGGATTAGAGTGTCCAACCGGAGAGTAGTTCAGAGTAGTATCATAAAGAGGAGATATTTATATGGGAGTGTTCACTAGCGAAAGTATGATCCTAGGCCTTGTTTATAAACATTGAAACACAGTTTGCAACTAGATCTATTACATGTTTGCTTGCTTCCATCTTTTTGCCTTTAGTCTTTTCCTCCCGTCAAGCTCTTTTCTGGCACCATTGTCTTATATCCATACCACTTGTATTTCACTATCTCTTCGCCGAATTAGTGCACATATACACCTGACAAGTGTATTGGGTGTGTTGGGGACACAAGAGACTTATTGTATCTTGATTGCAGGGTTTCTTGAGAGGGATACCTTTGACCACTTCCTCCCTGAGTTCAATAAACCTTGGGGTGATCCACTTAAGGGAAACTTGTTGCTGTTCTATAAACCTCTGCACTTGGAGGCCCAACAACTGTCTACAAGAATAGAAGTGCGTAGACATCAAGCTATTTTCTGGCGCTGTTGCTGGGGACTGAAGAATAAGATCTCCCACATCAACCACGCGCCATCAAAGCTATTTTCTGACACCGTTGTCGGGGAGGTAAGGTAAAAGGTACTCACATCTTCTGGCTACTAAGCTATCTTCTAGTACAGTTGTTGGTGTGTGAGTGCTTGAAGTTATTTCCTTTAGATTCTGCGATTATATCTTTTTGTTTCTTGTTTTTATTTTCACTAGTTAGGCTTAATGGAAAACAACAACAAAATTAGAGAGCTTTTTAGTATTTTTCCTAAGATAGAACATGAATGGTCTGAAAAGAAAATTAAAAAACCCATGGAACTTTCTTTGCATGCTAATAGCAATGTTATTAGTATGTATTTTTTGAACACCTTTGTTACTAATGCTATGGAAATGTCTAAGCTTGGGGAAGTTAGTTTTTATGAAAATGATCTTTTTAGTTCCCCAACTTTAAAGAAGAAAATTTGCTCTGATGATACGTTATCTCCCATATGTGGTAATTCTAATGATACTTGTGATATTTTAAATCCACATACTGAAAGCATCCCTTTTAAATACCTATAAAAATTGTTGAACGTGTTACGAATAACTGTTATTTTGGAGATGGAACTGTCCATCCTAGTGATCATTTACTCTTTATACATGAATTATGCGGGTTGTTCAAGTGTGCAGGTATTTCAATAAACCAAGTTAAGAGGAAGCTATTCTCTTTATCACTTAAGGGCAAAGCAAGGGACTGGTATCTACAAGATGATCCTCATCATTTGGAGTGGATGGAACTTGAATCTCTCTTTTACTCTAAATTTTATCCTCCTCATGAAATTCATAAAGATAGGAATTACATTTATAATTTCCATCCTCATGATGGAGAAAGTATTTCCCAAGCATGGGGGAGATTGAAGTCACTAATGCTCAAATGTCCCATTCATGAGCTCCCCGGTAATATTATTATTAATAATTTTTATGCAAGGCTTTCAGGACATTACAAGGACTATCTAGATACATGTTTAGAGGGATCCTTCGCAAGTAAGGAGGTCAAAGCTAAGTGGGATCTTCTTGAAACAACTCAAAGCAATACCGAAGACTGGGATAACGACAAAGGTAAAGAACCAGGTATAAACTATGAGTATGATTGCATTAAGTCTTTCGCTGAAACTGCTAATTTTCAAGAGCTTAGTGTTAAATATGGCCTTGATCCTCAAATTCTTGTTGATTGTTGTAGATCCTTTGCTTCTCATATTAATGCTCCTAAAGAAAAATGGGACATGTATCATGAGCCTTTTAAAGACACTTGCATGGAAAATGAAATTGTTATTATTGATAGCAATAAACATGCTCAGACCTCTGAAAGTACTATTTCTTATAAGCATGTTAATTTTTGTGGAATACATAGACCTTGTGAGAAGAATCAAATTGAAGAAGAATATTGTATCACCCATAGGAATGAAAACACTAGAATGTGGTATAGGGCTCTAAATGATCTTGGTAAAAAAGTATGTGCCCTCTATCCTTTTATTTGTGAACTTGCTTTGAAGTGGGTCATTTCAATTTTCAATGCTCAGGCCATAACAATAGCTCTTCTAATCCAATGATTACTGCAAGTTTGTATTGTGATGACATGATCACTCCTAATCAGCATGATGAACTTACATTATTTTTGGGGTGTGAAGAGCTATCAAGAAAAACCTCTTTGGTAGATATGAGTGCTTTTGATATGAATAGCGTCCTGCATGGTTTTCATATTTATTATGTTGATAATTGCCACACAAATACTTACATACAAAATATTATAAAAGATGAGATTTTACCAAAATATGACAGGAATAATATGTGTTTTGATCTTATTAATGAAAGGAAGGAATGCTCCAAAGTTTCTTCTATTGTCTCTAACAATAAACCAGGGTATCTGGAG
The DNA here is from genome assembly GCA_023614405.1 of Avena insularis. Classification (NCBI taxonomy): domain Eukaryota; kingdom Viridiplantae; phylum Streptophyta; class Magnoliopsida; order Poales; family Poaceae; genus Avena; species Avena insularis. The sequence continues at coordinate 151,394,986 of CM042690.1, forward strand.
AAGCTTCCTTTCAAGCCTCTCCCTCCTAAAGAGAAGAAGAAAAAGAAGAAGAGGAGGAGTAAAAGGAGAGAGGAAACGGTATTTCCTCTAAGCATGTTGCTCCTATTATAATTTTTGATGAGTCTGAACTCGATGATGTTCCTATGCCTATTACCTATAGTAGTGATCATGGTTGGGAAAAGCACACTACTTTTGATATTGAAAATCTCTTCGGTGCCAATTCTGAAAATGATGATATTAATAATTGTTGTACTATTAGTGCTATCCATGTTCCTTCCAATGATGATATGTTTACAAATGAACACACTTTGGAAGATAACTATTTTATTGCTTATGATGATACTATACCCCCAATATATGATGATTGCAATGATGAATATGATATTTTCAGTCCACCTACTATTGAGGAGAAAATTAATTATGATTACAATATGCCTCCTATATTTGATGATTATGGTGATGAGAATAATAATGATAGCTATTTTGTTGAATTTTCTCCCACTACAATTAATAAGAATGACGATGTTTATGTGGGGAGTACTAATTCTTTTATGAATGTGGCTCATGATAAGAATGTTTTATGTGATAGTTATATTGTTAATTTTATTCATGATGCTACTGAAAGTTATTATGATAGAGTGAAACATGGTTTTATGTATCTCAACAATATTAAATTTCCCCTATTTATGTTGAAAATTTTGAAGTTGCACTTGTTTTGCTTTCCTATGCTTGTTTCTTTGTGCTTTCATGACTTGTTTATTTACAATATTATTTTTCATAGGAAGTGGGTAAGACTTAAATGTGTTCCATATTTGCTTCTTGATGCTCTCTTTTACTTCAACTCATATTTCTTATGTGAGCATCATCGAAATTCTTATGTCTAGCTCAAAGGCGTTAAAGAAAAGCACTTATTGGGAGATAACCCAAATTTCGTTAGGAATATTTTGTTGAGTCTTGGAAGTTATTACTTCAGTAATAACCTATCCGTATCATTTTTGTGTGGTTTTTGTGCCAAGAGTAACCTCTAATGAGAGAGAAGTAAGATTTGGGAAAGTTGCTGTCCCGAAACAGATTGTGGTGCTTCGCTGTAAAAATTCGTGAAAAATCTCTGTACGTCGGTTTGAGCTATAATGTTTTCTGCTTCTGCCCCAGGTTGTTATCTAACTTACGTTAGCTCAACACTTTTCGATTTGAGCAATAGAAGGTCTTCGAAAAAATTGGTTTTTACCTGCTGGTCTGTTTTGACAGATTTCTGCCATTATTTGCATTTGCCTCTTAATCTCTTTCTCTTTGAGTTCTCTCTGATCATTTGAACTTTTTAAAGGAAGCGCTACAGTAGCTTGTGTTTTAATGGAAGTTTTACTTGTGTTGAAACTGAACCAAAAGACTTATTATCTTGAGTGCACTAATGTTGCTAATGAAGATTGTGTGAAGTTTTGTATGAAGGAAATTTTAAAGTGTAGGGAAGAACAATGTGATAAGATGAAGTATGGACAAAAGCTCAAGCTTGGGGATGCCTCCCGTGTCACCCCAAGAAATATTCAAGAAGTACAAGCATCAAATCTTGGGGATGCCCAAGGCACCCCTTCTTCATCAATAAAAATCTCAGGTTTCTTCCAGACACTTCATTTTTATTGTTTCATGCACAATTGTGTTGTTCTTGGAGCGTCTTTGTTTTTAGATTTTCTTTTGTTTGGCTTGCTTAAATAAGTTGGTTGGATCCCAACACACTTCTTTTGGATAGAGACACACCATGTTATTCATTGCCTAGAACACTCTAGTTTTCACTCCTATTGTTCTGTGTGTGTCCTCCTTTGCTAACACTGTGTTTAGCCTTAGTTTTCTTGTGCTTTCAGCTTAGAAATTTTTAGTTCTTATTTTTGGATTTATGAGACAAGCTCACTGATCTTTATTTAATATTATCTTTGTGAGTTCTTTCAAATAAGTTGATTTGGATTGGAAAAGAGTAGGAAAGTTCATGCTTAAGTGGTAAAAAGGGGCTTGTTTTTTACTGTGACTTAGACTTTATCATGTCATGCTTGATATTGTTTTTGCTTTATGCTTAGTGATTATTTTTGTATGATGACATGTTATAAACAATTGAGGTTTCTTAATGTGCCTTTAAAGAATCATGCGTTGTTTTAGCATATAAAAGCATAATATTGTGGTATTCTCCTTTAAATGCTTTATTGGGGTTGACTTGGCGCATGCTCACACCATGTTAAGACTATACCAAGTCACCGTAGCCTCTATGATCATTTAGTTTTCATCTTGTAATATCACTTTATGCTTTAATTAATAATGTTTTGTCGCTTTGCATGATTATGGCCATTATTGCTCTCTTAGTTGGTCGCTCCCAGTCTTTTGCTAGCCTCCATACCAAGTATGAGTTCCACTCATGCATCCAACACCAATAAAATTAAGTTATTCCAAAGAGTCCACCATACATACCTATTTGCATTTGCTATTCCAAGTATATTCATGTTTTTATCTACCTTTCGAATTAAACTTGTTATGAGAAAATTAGTGATTAAAGCTCTCACGAACTTGATGGTACACTTTTCTTTTCTTTCCCTTAATAAACTTGAACCATTGTGTCATCTATGTTGTATATGCTTGCACTTATACGTTGGGAATTAGTAGAACCATGCTGTCATGGGGAACGCTGTAACATCCCAAAACTTTAATCCAAGTGATCAAGATCCAAATCATCAAATTTAGAGTTAACAAAAACTTTTCCAATTAAAAATATTAAAGCATTCATATGTGGGTGCATATAGTTTAGGAGTTGATTTGAATTGCCATGTTTAAGTGATCCATTGATTGTAAAATGATTCTTAGGTGAATTAAACATCATCTAGATCATTCCCAAACAAATCCCAAAGAAAAACAAATCAAAAATGAATAAAATAACCAAATGGTCATTTGTGCCATTTTAATCAACATGCCTACTTTGGCTATTCCTAGAACTCAAATCTTAACAGAAACAAATGTGGATCTTTGCACCCCTTGCTAGTACATGTAGTGATGTACCAAGGCCCACTTTGTGATCTACCAAAAACTTTCAAACACTAATTTTAAATGGCAATTGAAAATTGAATGTAGTTCATATGAGAAGATCCCACTTATTCAAAAACCACTCAAATGAGCTCCATTTTAAAAACCCAAGCACACCTAGAAGATCAAGCATGTGATCAACCACTCCACCAAAAATCATCCCAAAATTCAAATAAAACTTTCATGCGGCCATTGTGTCGAACAGGTGGCAGGCAAGATTTCTCTGCCTAACTTATATTGTTGGTAGATCAATGCATTGTCGAGTTTTAAGCCCTCATTCGCCAGAGCGCGTTAGCCGCCAGCATGCCATAGACCGCCCCTCGACCCAATATCGTGCATGCCGCTCCGCCTCGACCCCAGCACCCCGCCAGATACGGTCGTGCCCCGCCGCGCGACCCACAGTCGCCGTGCGCCGTGTCGAGCACCGCCTCTATTTCCCAGAGCGCGGGACGCTCCCGACCAAACACCACCGCCCCTATCCGTGCATTGAAGCCGTAGAGCACCGCCAGGAGGCAGGCCACCGTCCGCCTACGCCACCCATGCCTCTAGCCGCCTGTATCAACGTCACCGATGAGCTCACCGTCATGCCATTTGGTCCCCTCGTCGCCCTATAAAAGGAGGCCTACCCAGCATAAATTACTCACACCATCTCACTCCCCTCTCTCCACTGATCCTTCCACCCCATCCCCGGAGCAAGGCGAGCTTCCGTTCACCGGAATTTCGCCGGAGCTTGCCGCGGTAGAGGAGGAGAGGCGCTGTCGATTTCGTCCACCCCAAGAGCTGTCGCGACCACGCCTGAGTCCGCCGTCGATAGCACGTTCGATCGCCTCCATCGCCACGCTAGCTGGAGCCCTGGTATGCCCCCATTACACCCCCACCGAGCCGCTAGGGTTAGCTCTCGCCAGCGACCTGTTTGCCAGGGACGACGATCCTCAGCCGTAGATCTTCTTTTTAATCGCACGGTCCATGTTGCCCCATACCGCTTCGCGTTTGATGTGTCGCTCACCTACGGGACCCCCCTGTCAGTCGTCATTCGCACCGCGGAGCGCCACTGGGCCGGCCCGTTAGTTTTCCCGCACTAGCCCGTGAATTCAAATGTGGATTTTTCTATTTTAGTTTGAACTCACTTCTGTCACTTAGTTTAAAAATCAATTCTAGAAGATCTACTGAACCAAATTGAGTGATTCAAATTTTGTTAGAAAGCACTGAAAGGATCTATCCTAGCCCGTTGGATTTAATTCATTTAGTGTTAGAGATCTCTCTTGGTAAAAATAACAAGACAGGAGCTTTTGCACATTCAAACATTTTTATAAAATCAACCATAATAGCTTTTGAGTTGATTCCAACTCTCAAAAATTACATTTAACCATACCTATTTGAATATGTAATAATATTAGGGTTTACATGCAGTGACTTTGGACTAGTACCAAAAGAATGCTATATAGGCATTCCTAGTCACTTTAAATCATGAAATATTAAACTTAAACTTAATTAAAAGTGATCCAAACTTTAAATCACATTCCCATATGTTAGAATATGTGGTGAGGACATGATTCCACATGATCCCATATTTTAAATGGAGAATATTAAATCTTAGATATTTTCAATGAGTAGAAATTACTTTTCTTAAATAAAAAGAATGAAACTAGTTAATGAAACCTTGTGATGCTTGTGATGATAATAGATCATTAGATGTGTGTCTTAGATTTCTAAGTAGACTAGTGAAGCATTGTTTGGTGATTGTTGAAGGAAATATGCCCTGAGAGGCAATAATAAAGTTGTTATTATATATTCCTTATACATGATAGATGTTTATTCTGCATGCTATAATTGTATTGATAGGAAACATCAATACATGTGTGTTTAATAAACAAAAAGGGTTCCTAGTTATGCCTCTCTTATAGACTAGCTTGTTGATTAACAAGATGATAAAGGTTTCCTGATCATGGACATTGGATGTTGTTAATAACAAGGTCACAACATTTGTGAAATGATGTGATGAACATTCATCCAAAGTATAGCATTACGATCTAGTCATTATGTTTATATTGCTATAACATCATACGAAGTAATCTTTATCCTTAGACCATGAGATCATGTTAATTGCTAACACCGGAAGAGTATCTTGATAACATCAAACGTCACACCGTAACAGGGTGACTATAAATATGGGTTCAGTACTACGAAGGTGTTATGTTGAGGCTCATGGATCAAGAGTGGAATTTGTTAATCCAGATGATGGATAGATATACTCTGGGCCCTCTCGGTGATATCACATTAGGATAGCTTGCAAGCAAGTGATGTGATGTGATCACTAGAATGTTATATCACGGGAACGAGAAAAGAGTGCATGTCGGTAACGAGATCAAACTAGGTATGGAGATACCGATGATCGAATCTCGGACATGTAATATATCAAGAGACAAAGGGATTTAGTTACAAGAGTTAAAGGTTCTCACGATCACAGGAGTCATCGTTGAATGTGTAGGAGTCAGTACGGATCTCCAGGTCCCGCTGCTGATTATTGATTGGAGAAGGGTCTCGATCATGTCTGCATTATTCTCAAACCGTAGGGTGGTACACTTAAGAGTTACCGGACACCATTTTGGAGCACATATGTTTGAGACGAAAGAATTGCAAAGCGCAGGAATTGTTTCAATAGAAACCGGAAATTGTTTCGGGTGAAATTGCAGAAGGTGGTTCTGCATGTGATATTGAAATATTGCAAGGGGCTATATGTGAATGTTTGTTAATTAAAGTAATTAACAAAATTCTGAATAAATTTAATAAAAAGAGTTTTATTAAATGAGAGAGCATTAAATTTGTAGAAATTTAATGCATTTAAAGTGGAGATTTTAAAAGGGAATGTGAAGAGGCATTTTAATGTGGAGGGGTTACCACCACATGAATGGGGGAGGTGAGGGGTCACCCCCATGCATGACCATGGAGAGAGGGGGCACCCCCCTCCTCGTATAAAAGGCCACCCATTCCCTCCTTCATCCTCACACCTCCTTGTGAAGGATCTCTCTCCCCCTCTAGAATTATTCCCCCATGGTCTCGGATTAGCGAGATACATGTTCCCGGTGGCATTTCGTCTAGAAGGAGTTGCTGCTCCCGCTGGATCGCTGGAGCGAGTAGGTGGAGGTTGTCCAGTGGCTTGAACGTGTGGAAAAGTGATGCTTTGCTGATTTATGTTTCGGACTTCCTCACGATCATGAGAGCGGCAAGTGTACGACTACATCAACCACGAGTTCCTACTCGTTAACAAAGCTCGTTGTCTTCGAGGGTAAGTTCTCCATGGATGTATGTCCACCCGTTGCTCTGTATCTAGTAGATAGATCTTGACGTGTAGTTCTCATCGTAGGAAAATTTTTGTTTTCTATGCTGCGGACCCAACAATTGTGTACTCCATATGTATTTATAGACGATAGTACTGACAAAGCCTTCGAGGAGGAGGAGTTCTACCAAGAGGAGGAGGAAGAAAACTTCAACTAGTGCACCAAGCAAGGCAAGCTATTATTAGCAAGCTAGAATTAAGCTAGATAACCTGAGTAAGATACATTAGGCATGCTTTGGTTATACCACTTTGATTATTACCTACCCCAAGTTTTATTTCCAATCTTTTATTTCCTTTACTTTACCAAAGTCCTTTACTTGTTTTGAAGGTAGCATAAAGAGTATACAACTTGACCTATCTAGATAACCTTAGATGTCATTATATGGCATGAGATTGAGATTATCATCCCACCTTAGTGAACACTCTTAACTTAGTAGCTTAGAACTAAGTCAAAACTTGAGTGACTTTAGATGGGAACACTTGGTGAAAATGAATTGTGAAAACCTTGGAATGATGAGTCATTCTATTGAGATGTTTTGACATGTGTGGAGAAACACAAAGGGTTTATGATGATGAAAATGTTGAGGGATGAGCCTTAACCCTTTTACAAAAACTGATGGTTGGATTTGGATGCGATACCATTCCAAATTTATCGTACAACCACAATACCTGAATTGGGTAAGGCTTACCCAGAAGTTTATATGCATTAGTATTAGTTCCCTCGCGGGAGAGGTTTGAGCTTAGGCTACCTCTCAATGTTGTCCACCTATGCAGTGCCCAAGATGACAGATGGTCATGGTTGGGAGGTCGTGCTCATAGGAGAGGTGCTGATACTAGGGTGTGTAAAGGAAAGGTTATGTTTGATTATCTGCATACTAAGTATGATGATTCAGGGTTATCCCTGGCAGATGTATCGAATCTTGTGGTGAAAGTGTACCACCTCTGAAGAGTGTCAAATTATTCGAATAGCCGCGTCCGCGGTTATGGATAGTTGGAGTGGCCATACTATTTCGTTGTCAGCTATTTTCAAAATGACTTATGAGATGAATGATGAATCTTGACTTGACCACAACAGGGTTGTGACTATAACACTAGCTTCCCAACTTAAGTGATTCTAGAACTTTATTTTATCTTTCTTTGTTTCTGAACTCAGCTTAGGTTTCAAACTTAACTTTACAAAAAGACATAGAGTTAGCATTTCCCACTAGTACCACCTTACATGTTAGTGGTAGTTTGCGAGTACTTAAAGAGTACTCATGGCTTTTGTCCCTGGCTATTCTCATGGCTATACTATGAAGGAGACTACCAAGATGACGGACAACAGGATGGCTATGATAACTAGGACTATCTGCATTCGTGTGCATTGCCTGTGCCCCTGAAGATGGACCCCACCGCTACGCTTATTATTTATTCTGCTGCTTGTTGTATTAAGACTGGATCATGAGATCCTTATTTGTGTAAGACCTTATTTATGGTTTGTAATGGATGATGTACTGTGATATCCAATCTGTTATGTCTCGCAAAAATGGTAATCCTGGGATTGCGATGTATGACATAACAGGCATCTGGGATTAAAAATCCGGGTGTTGACTAGTTGGTATCAGAGCCATCCTGACCATAGGAGACCCTACTTAGAATGGACGTCCGGACAAAAACTTAGTTTCAAAAACCAAAGTGAGTATTTATGAAAAACTATTTCCTCTCTTACCCTTGGGAATTCATTCTTTCTCAAAAATTCATGTTCCTCCAATTCTTACCTTACTACATAAAATTTGACACACTTGATCACTTCACTAACTCCCTCATCCTTAATTCTTGTAGATGGAGACTCAGTTTAGCAAGTTCTACCAGTTGGGCAACGGAGGCCAACTGATCTTCGAGAGGGATCTGGATTCACTGTCTGAGTTATAGGGACGCCCACATCCGGAGTTTCTTGGAGCTCAACTTCCAGGACCCCCAGGAGGAGATTTACAGTGGCTAGTTACCGCTGATCTTCGAGGAAGCATAGAAGCACCAACGTCCGGGAGAATCCAGTTCTCCGTCTGAGAGAACAACTGGCTAGATGAATTAGCCAGGGCAATGCATGAGGCTCTCGCACGTCTATGTGCCCTTAGTGTCAACCAAATCCAAGGAACTCGTTTTGCTCACTATGCAAGGTGTGACTTCATGGGAATGCCGATGGAGATGCCAAGTCACCCGGAGTTGAACCGTCAAGTGGAGAACCTTGACTTCCTGTTGTACGATCGCCAGAAGGAATTGGACAGTGCTAGGGAGTTTGCCAACCACAACCGTGCCATTGCCGCCCAGAAGGCCTAGACTTTCTCACTTCTTGTCAAGGACCATCAGTCTCTTTGCCTCCAGCGCGAGAAGAAGGATCGCACCATTACCCATCTTCGCAAGAAGGTGGCCGACCTCGAGAAGACCGTCAAGGAGCAAGAAGCTCAGCTTGCAGCAAAGGAGGAAGAAGAGGAGGGTGAAGACATCCAGGGAGACATGGATTCTTACCTCAACAATGATGATGACTTTCTGGAGGAGGATGTCGTGGACTTCTACACTGACGATGAGGACTCCGACTTCATCGACGATGAGTAGATGCACTAGAGCACTATCGTAGCTTGAGATGTATCGGTCCCACTGTATCGTAGCTTGCAGAATGGTTCTTAAAACCATCTTGTTTTCCTTGTTTGTTGTGGTGTGTGTGTGTTTGTATCGTGTGCTTGTTTGAATGGATGAAATGAAGTTAGTTGCAAAACCTGAGTCAAACTCAAAGTTTTAGCCTTGAAATCAAAACCATGAACCTTATAACTTTCCCTCTTACCCCTTTATCTACCTCAATCTTCAGATGACTCGTGGAAACCAAGGAGGGAGCAGCTCGTCGCAAGACCCAATGCTGCAGATCCTGCAGAATCTCATCGCAGATAGAGAAGCAAGCAGAGCAGAGCGCCAAGCTAATCTCGCCACACTGCAACAGATCGCCTAGATGGCTCTCAACAACCAAGGGCATGGAAATCAGGATCATCAAGGATCCAAGCTGAAAAACTTCCAGAATACCAATCCCCCAATCTTTAGCACTTCAGAAAACCCATTATATGTAGATGACTGGTTGCAGACAATGGAGAACAATTTGGAAGTAGCTAGAGTTGATGACAACGAGAAAGTTCTGTTTGCCACCCACTACTTGGCAGGAGATGCAAGGGCATGGTGGAATAGTATCCGCCTGATGAATCATGGTCAAGTGATGACATGGGAAGCCTTCAAGATCAAGTTCAGTCGCACCCATGTGCCGCAGGGCTTAGTCACCAGAATGAGGGATGAATTCAGAGAATTGAAGCAAGGCAAAATGACTCTGGTGGAGTACCATGACAGATTCCTGTAACTTGCTAGATATGCACCTGATGAGATCAACACAGAGGCAAAGAAGAAGGAGAGATTCCTGAACGGACTGCATGATGAGATGCAGACTCCGCAATTCAGATGGAAGGGAAGATTAACCAGGCAAACGACAACCACAAACGTCGTATGATGCAGCAATCTTGATCCAGCAGTCACCAGAAGTACCGTCCCAACCCCTCACCAGGATATGCACCTAGAAACAACCGACCTCCAATGTCTCGCCCAAGCTACCCCAACCGTAGCGGAGGAAATATGAACTCTGGAGGAAACAACAATCACCCCCGCAACACCAGCAACTTCAACCGTGTACCTCCTAAGAACAAAAACAACAACACTGCACCCCGGCACTGCCAATGTCAATGTGAATGCCCCAGCTCAACAATAGCGTCGTGTTCAGCCCGGAAGAAGATTCGCCCTAGGGAACCCTCACAACCGCAACGACAGTCTCTTCCACATGAACGCCGAAGAAGCCCAAGAAGCGCCTGATGTCGTGTTGGGTATGTTTTCTATTAACTCGGTATTAGCAAGAGTGTTGTTTGATTCTGGAGCATCGCACTTGTTTGTTACCAAAAAATTTGCATGCACTAGTAAGATTCACCCAACCAACTTGAAGCATGTTATGATAGTTCAAATACCTGGTTCAACCACCAAAGCTAGAAAATTTTGCAAGGCTGTGCCTATCAGAATACATGGGATAGATTTTTATGCCAATCTAATAGTACTTGGAACCAAAGGTTTGGAAGTAGTACTAGGAATGGATTGGATGTCGACGCATAAAGGATTGATCGGTTGTGCCAAGAAATCCATCACCATGACCAGTAGCTCTGGAGTATCAGTAGAGCATATATCTGAAACCTTGCCCCGTCAATTCTAATGCAACAAGAGTCTAGCCCTACCAACCATATACCAAGTCAGAGTAGTCTGTGAATACCCCGACGTATTCCCAGATGAATTGCCTGGTATGCCCCCAGATCGGGATATCAAGTTCATTATTGAACTAATTCCTGGAACCAGACCCATAGCTCAGAGACCCTATAGCATGAACCCATCAGAGTTAGTGGAGCTGAAGAAGCAACTGGATGCTATGCTGGAGAAAGGCTTGATTCAACCAAGCGCATTGCCTTGGAGATCACGCGTGTTGTTCATCGACAAGAAGGATGGAGGCAACCGTTTGTGCACAGATTACAAGAAGCTGAATGATGTCACCATCAAGAAAAAGTACCCACTGCCCATGATAGAGGATATGTTTGATCATTTGACTGGTGCCAGAGTGTTCTCTAAGATTGACCTTAGGACTAGTTATCATCAACTCAAGATTCGTGCAACGGATATTCCAATGATAGCCTTTACCACCAGATATGGATTATATGAGTATACGGTCATGTCTTTTGGATTAACCAATACCCCCGCTTATTTCATGAATCTCATGAATAAGATTTTTATGAACTTTCTAGATAAGTTTGTCGTTGTGTTTATCGACGATATTCTTATCTACTCCAAGTCAGAAGAAGACCATGAGCAACATCTGAGAATCATCCTTGAAACCCTTAGAGAGCATCAGTTGTATGCCAAGTTCAGCAAATGTGAGTTCTGGCTAAAAGAACTAGGATTTCTCGGACATATTGTGTCGGCAGGAGGAGTCGCTATTGATCCCACCAAGATCAAAGATGTTAAAGAATGGGAAGCCCCAACCACTCACACCCAAGTCCATGCATTTCTCGGATTAGCGGGATATTACCGCAAGTTCATGGAAGGATTTTCGAGCATCGCAAGACCAATGAACCAATTGTTGAAGAAGGACATATGTGAAGCAAGTTCGAATGCACCGACATATGTGAAGCAAGTTTCCAAGAGCTCAATAAGAGATTGATTTCAGCCCCAATATTGATCATGCCAGATATCAAGAAGCCGTTTGATGTGTATTGTGATGCATCCAAGATTGGTCTTGGATGTGTATTGATGCAAGAAGGCAAAGTCATTGCATATCTGTCTCGACAACTAAAGAAGCATGAGCAGAACTACCCTACCCATGATCTTGAATTAGTAGTTGTAGTTTTAGCTTTGAAGACATGGCGTCATTACCTTATGGGTAATCGCTGTGAGATTTATTCAGATCACAAGAGCTTGAAGTATATTTTCACTCAGAAAGAGCTGCATATGAGGCAAAGGAGATGGATAGAGTTAATCAAGGATTATGACCTTGACATTCACTATCACCCCGGCAAAGCCAATGTGGTAGCGGATGCTCTAAGAAGATTGTAGTGTAGGTTAAACACCATGATCAAGGACAAGCAACCAAGTTTGCATGAGGAGTTAGAGAATTTTAGGACTGAGCTAGTTAGCAAAGGATTTTTAGCTAGCATTGAACTTCAACCCACTTTGATCAGTCAAATCAAGAAAGCCCAGAAGGGAAATGCAAGTATCGATGGAATCAAGCGTTGTATTGGTACAGGAAAGGTACCTAGATTCACCAAAGACGAAGAAGGAGTTCTGTGGTACAAAGGACGTATCTGTGTACCTGCAGATTCGGAACTGAAGCAAGTTACCTTGCAAGAAGCTCATGATACTCTTTATTATATCCACCCCGAACGAAGATGTATCAAGATTTGAAGGAGCAATTTTGGTGGCACAAGATGAAGAGAGAAATCGGAAGCTACATTGCCAAGTGTGACATCTATCAAAGAGTTAAAGCGGAACATCAGAGACCTGAACGACTATTGCAACCATTGCAGATTCCGGAATGGAAATGGGATTCCGTCGGAATGGACTTTATCACTGGTTTGCCTACTTCTAGTAGGGGAAATGACTCTATCTGGGTCATCGTTGATAGAATGTCCAAGGTAGCCCATTTTATACCTGTCAACACAACCTACCAGAGTTCAAATCTAGCAGAGTTGTACATTGCCAGAATTGTGAGTCTGCATGGAACCCCCAAGACCATAGTATCAGATCGAGGAACCCAATTTACCTCGAGATTTTGGCAGAAAGTCCAAGAAGGATAAGGGACCAAGTTGACTTTCAGCACAGCTTATCACCCGCAGACCGATCGATAGACTGAAAGAGTCAACCAAATCTTAGAAGATATGTTGAGAGCTTGTGTGTTAGAGTATGGATCAAAATGGGAAGATTGTCTGCCTTTCGCAGAATTCTCATACAACAACAGTTATCAAGCAAGTTTGCAAATGGCCCCATTTGAGTTCTTATATGGAAGAAAGTGCCGTACCCCTTTGAATTGGTCGCAAGTAGGAGAGAGTCAGATTTTCGGACCCGACATCCTACGAGAAGCCGAAGAGAAGTTTCACAAAGTCCGTGAGCACCTCAAGACCGCCCAATCCAGACAGAAGAGTTATGCTGACAAGAGACGTAGAGACCTGACTTTCAACGTCGGAGATTTTGTGTATCTCAAAGTTTCACCATTGAAGGGAACACAACGTTTTAGTCTGAAAGGAAAGCTAGCCCCCAGATATATCGGACCCTTCAAGATTCTGAATCGTTGAGGAGAAGTATCGTCTCAACTGGAACTGCCAGAAGAGATGTCCGCCATCCACAATGTGTTCCATATCTCGTTACTTCGCAAATGCCTAGAAGTGCCGGAGAAGACTGAAGTTTTCAAGAACATCGATCACTGAGCCGTTGATATCAACAAGGATCTGACGTATCGTGAGGTGCCCATCCGTATCTTGGAGGAAGCTTACAGAACCACCAGGACCCGGAGTATCAAATTTCTCAAGATCCAATGGAGCAACCACACCAAAGAAGAAGCCACTTGGGAGCGATAAGATTACATTAGGACTGAGTTTCCAGATCTCTTTAGTTCCTAGTCTTCTTTCTTAAATCTCGGGATGAGATTTTGTTTAAGGGGGGAAGGTTTGTAACATCCCAAATCTTTAATCAAAGTTATCAAGATCCAAATCACCCAATTTGGGGTTAATAAAAACTTTTTAGCATTAAAATAATTAAGAATGCATGTGTGTTGCACTAATATAGAATTGTTTAGAAATGCCATGTTTGATTGTTCTAATGGTTGTAAAATGATTCAAAGGTGAATGCCACATCATCTAGATCATTCCAAAACCAAATCCAAAGAAAAATAAATCAAATGGAATTAATAAATGAAAATGGTCACTTTTGCCATTTTAATCCACTAGGTCACTTTAGGTGGTCCTAGAAGTCAAATTCAAACAGAAACATTCTCAACGCTTTTCACCCCTTGCTAGTACAAGTAAAGATCTACCAAGGCCCACTTTGAAATCTTACAAAAACATTTAAACACTAATTTTAAATGGTATTTGAAAATGGAATCCATTTCATATGCATAGATCCCACTTTTTCAAAAACCACTCAAATGAGTTCACCTTGACCATCCCAAGCAAACACAGACTACCAAGCATAAGATCAAAGCACCCACCAAAAATCTTATCAAAATTCAAATAAAAGTTTCTTGCAGCCATTCTATCGAACACATGGTAGGCATAGATCAAACACTAGAGTAGCTTCACTATTTCTACAGTGATCATCGACCAATTTGGTCTCCATCTTAACCCCCTGTCCCCCTAGGATCTACCCTAGCCCAGACCAGCACCCCCATTCACCATGAAGTGCAGTGGTGCGCCGCCCGTTCTTGGTCACCGTCGACCAAGCATGGACAACGCGTCAGAGACAACGCAACGCCTAATCAGCACACCCCCTAGCACCGCCGCACCCTACCGCGATCCCCTCTCCACCCCACGGAAGTAGCTGAGCCTTGGACCACCGAGGAGCAGCCGCGCACTGCCGCCTCTGTGCCATGCACGGACCGCTCCAGTGCGTCGTCCTCAACCCACTCGCCCAGCTCACGTCTTGCTCCTAGCTTGCGCGTGTAGCATCGCCTTAACCCTAGTAGCCTCCCAGACAACCCCTCTCCCCACCGCCTGACCTGCAGCCACCGCACGCTGCGTCAAACGCCGTCAGACCCGCTTAGAGAGCCAGCCTCGCCCGACTAAAACCCACCACCCCTAGCTGCGCCATTGCGCCGTAGATTACCGCCAGGAGGCAGCGCACCATCCGCCTACCCTGCCCATGCCTTTAGCACCCTGTACCACCGTCAGCGATGAGCTCACCACCGCACCCCTCGGTCCCCTCGTTAGGCTATATAAGGATCCCTCCCCAGCACCATTTTCTCCACACTCCAACACTCCCCACCTCCCACTGAGTCCCTCACACCATCCCCGGAGCCACTCGAACCACCGTTCGCCAGAATTTCCACCGGAGCCGCCGCAGCAGAGGAGGAAGGGGGCAGTCGATTGCGACCACCCCAGCAGCCGCCGCGACCACGCCTGAGCCTGCTATCGTCCACCAGTCCGATCGCCCCCATCGCCACGTTAGCTGGAGCCCTGGTAAGCCCCCAATCGACCCCACCGAGCCGCTAGGGTATAGTCTCGCTGGCGACCTGTTCGTTGTCGACGACGAGCCACGGCCGTTGATCTATGTTCTAATCGCACGGTTCACATTGCCCCGTACCGCTTCGCGTTGGAGTATGCCACTGACGTGTGGACCCCCCTGTCAGTTGCCCTCTGTGCCACGGAGCGCCACTAGGACGGCCCATTTAGTTTGCCGCCTTAGCCCACAGATTCAAATAAAGATTTTTCTATTTAGACTTAAACTCAATTCTGTCCACTAGTTTAAAAATAAATTCAGAGAGTTCTACTAAACTAAATTGAATGATTCAAATTTTGTTAGAAAGATAAATTAAAACTCTATCCACGCCTGTTGAAGTTAAATCAATTAGAGTTATAGATCACATATAGCAAAAATAACAAAATAGAGAGTTTTCTACATTCAAACATTTTTCAAAAATCAACCATAATAGCTTTTGAGTTGATTCCAACTCTCAAAAAACACATTTGATAATACCTATCTGAATAATGCTATATAGGCATTTCTAGTCACTTTAAATCATTTAAATATTAATCTTAGACTTTATAAAAGGTGATCCAACATTTAAATCACATTCCCATGTATTAGAATATGTGGTGATGACATGTGTCCACATGATCCCATATTTTAATTGGAGAATATTAAATCTTAATTAATTTCAATGAGTAGAAATTACTTTTCTCAAATAAAATAAATGAAACTAGTTCATTAAATCTTGTGTTGAATATGATGATACTAGATCATCAAATATGTGCCTTAGTGTGCTAAATAGACTAGTTAAGTATTGTTTGGTGATTGTGTATCCCGTATGTATTTCTGGACGATAGTACCGACCAAGTCTACGAGGAGCAGGAGTTCTATCCTGAAGAAGACGAGGAGAATTTCAACCACTGCACCAACCAAGACGAGTTCTATATTGTTAGCAAGCTAGAATTATACAAGATAACCTAAGCAAAGATACATTAGGCATTCTTTGGTTATACCCCTTGATTTATACCCATCCCAAGTTTTACTTACAAGTTTTACTTTTGCTTTATCAAAGTTTCTTTACTTCTAGTAATGCTTTGTGAGATTTTAGAAAGTAGTTTAGATAGCATAAAGACTATAAAACTTGGCCTATACTAGATGTCATTCTATGGCATGAGATTGAGATTAGCATCCCACCTTAGTGAACACTCTTAACTTAGTAGTTGGAGCTAAACCAAAAACTTGATCACTCTAGATGGGAATATTTGGTGAAAATGCTTATGAAAACCTTGGAATGATGAGTAATTCTATTGATATGTTTTGACATGTGTTGAGAAACACAATTGGTATATGAGGATGAAAATGTTGAGGCATGAGCCTTAGCCCTTTATAAAAACTGATGGTTGGGTTCGGATGCGATACCATTCCAATTTTACCGTACAACCACAATACCTGAATTGGGTAAGGCTTAGCCTGAAGTTTATATGCATTAGTATGAGTTCCCTCGTGGGAGAGGTTTGAGCCGAGGCTACCTCTTGATGTTGTCCACCTATGCAGTGCCCAGGATGGTAGATGGCCATGGCTGGGACGCCAAGCTCATAGGAGAGGTTCTTATACTAGAGTGTGTAAAGGAAAGGTTATGTTTGATTATCCGCATACTAAGTATGATGATTCAGGGTTATCCCTGACGGATGTATTGAATTTTGTGGTGAAAGTGTACCACCTCTATAGAGTGTCAAACTATTCCAATAGCCACGTTCGCGGTTATGGAGAGTTGGAGTGGCCATACTGTTCCGTTGTCAGATGTTTTCAAAATGACTTATGAAATGAATTGTGACATGACTTGACCACAACATGGCTGTGACTATGAAAACTAAGTTCCCACTTAGGTGATTTAGAACTTTATTTTATCTTTCTTTGTTTCTGAACTCAGCTTAGGTTTCAACCTTAACTTTGTAAATAAACTTAGAACTTAGCATTCCTACTAGAACTACCTTACTTATTAGTGATAGTTTGCGAGTACTTAAAGAGTACTCATGGCTTTGTCCCTGGCTATTCCCGTGGCCAGACTATGAGGAGGACTATCCGGAAGAAGGACAGCAGGACGGCTACAACAACTAGGATCATCTCCCATCGTCAGCATTGCATGTGACACTGAAGATGGAGCCCCCCACTACGCTTATTATTCCGTTGCTTGTTTGTACTAAGATTGGATCATGAGATCCTTTATTTGTGTAAGACCTTATTATGGTTTGTAATGGATGATGTACTATGATATCCAATATGTTATGTCTCGCAAAAATGGTAATCCTGGGATTGCGATGTATGGCATAACAGACATCTGGGATTAAAAATCTGGATGTTGACAGGCATGTGTCTAGTTTAGCCCATAGGGACACCGTGTTGGGTCCAACCCTAACCCTTAGGGTTAGGTCGGTCCACCCAGCCCCCATTTGACCCCAACACTCTCGCTCTCGTTATATCCTTCTCTAGCGTTGCCATGCCACCGCCGCGCTTTATCTCTCGATTCTGGCGAGCACCAGTTACTCCAGCCGCCGCCAGTAGACCTCGAGTAACCGACTCTCTCCATGACATCCTTCTATCCAATTCGATTCAACTACCTTGTCACTACGCGCTCACCACCGTCCTCAAAATCCTAATTTCTTCTTGTACTCCTACACTGGTGGGATGACAAGGCTCAACCACAACCCCGGTGGTTAGGCTATGTCGTGGGTGTTTAGGTGTTGGCGCTATGTTGGTGGTGTGGCTTGGTGCAGTGCAGCATGGTGATGCTCCTTGTACCATTGTTGATGTGCTTACTCTGGTGAAGAATGGTGAGGTCGTCCTCGTGTGCATGTCGTCGCGGTCGTGCGGCCCCTGCCTAGCCATGCTACTGTGGTTGCGCAATGAGCGCCAGGTACACGTTCAGATACTTCTATCTCCCCTATTCTCTCCTCTTCTTATGTTCTTCATCAATACCCCTCTCTGACTCCCTCAGTTCATTAGGTTTATGTAAATGTGCTTGTGATCCTAGGGTTTACTACCGATTCATTACACTAGTGGAATTATCTTGTTGTTTGCATCTAGTAGTGGTGCTAGTGTAGCTTGTTGTTAATTGACATGGTGATAACCCTGTGGTTGCTAAATAACTTGTTGCTAAATTGGCTTGCTGAAATCAAGTATGAGACAAGCATGATAAACTAAACCTTTGGTTCAGTGATGGACTTGGTATTTTAAGGTTAACTACACGACTATGTGCTTGAGCTTAGCTCTAGCTCCTTTAGAGCAAGTACTTGCTATATGTACCATCTGCTTCCCCATATGCTTAAATGAATTTTGTGGTTCAGTGATGTGTTAAACTTGACATGTCTTCCCAAACAAATTATTTAAAAGAATGATTCCTCACAAAAATGACTTAGGAAAATGATTTATGTAAATTCCTTTATTAACTTGCACCATGGTGTGCAGGTGTGCAACAATACCTATGTACCTAAATCTTTGATTCTGTGGTGTGCTTAGCTAAGTTTAGAGTTCGGTGATGACTCTGAATTTACATTCATAGTGTGGTACTTAAACTCAAATGATTCCTAGGTAATGGACTAGGAAGATGATTAGATTTGTTACTCTGCATTCTTGCATAGATGATGTGGTCCCTTTGAGTTGAAGAAACTTGATGTATCATCTATTAATAGCTATGTGGAGCTAACCTAGGTGTTGTGGAGCCTCCATCTTGGAGTGTGCATAACATCAGGTTTAGTTTAACATGATTTGTTGTTTGTTTGTTTCGGTGTGATAGTTGGAATCCTTTGGTTACCTATTGGTACCTGTTCAAAAATGTACAAGATAAGAATAGATGCCCTACATGCATGATTAAACTATCGGTTTGGTACAAGTGACCCCAAATGATCTCCTGGAATTAATCTAGTGGTAGATTAGTTTGGATATGGTTGCCTGGACCTACTCATATGATATATGGCATCATGTACCATTTCTTATTGGATAATTTGATAAAATCAAATGCTTTACTTGATTTTTTGGCCCTTCCTATGATGCTTAGCCTGAGGCACTAATTTTAGTGAGCGCAGATGCTAAATAATTGACTAGTAGCTCTAGGATGGAATAGCATAACACTTATATGCTAAACTAAGAGCTCCCTCTCCATCCAAACTATTTTCTTACATAAAATGATATGAATATATGCTATATTTGGTTTTGGAATACAAACCTGCAACTGGAGAGTGGACAAGTGATTTGGTTATGGAGGTTATAGTGGTAGATCTTGGTTAGCTGTTGTACTTGTATTCCTGTGATTACAATTATTGATCTTGATCAGCTACTCCTTTAATATTGTCGATCTTCCTCCCACCTTGTTGTTGTCTACAACAAATAGATCTACTTATACCACTTCTTGTTGTTTCCTTGACTTGAGAAAATATTTCCCTCCTAGCTCTTGGACGGCTTTCTAAGCAACTAGATGCCGACGAGGTGGTGGATTTGATCTATATGTTATTTAGTTGATGAACTGATAAGAGAACAGGTGATATCTTGGTGTGAATGTGGTGTATTATAGAGATGGTTGTTGTGTGGATATGCAAGGCAATGTTGTGAGACTAGCAGCCGAGCTGCTATGGCTGTGGAACCCTAAT
The DNA here is from genome assembly GCA_023614405.1 of Avena insularis. Taxonomy (NCBI): domain Eukaryota; kingdom Viridiplantae; phylum Streptophyta; class Magnoliopsida; order Poales; family Poaceae; genus Avena; species Avena insularis. Next base: position 151,414,801 of record CM042690.1, read on the forward strand.
TTACTCTGATCATTTCTTCTGCTGGCTTGACAGCACACACACATGCAAGTGTGTGTGAGATGCTTGTGTTCTTGGTTGATGTATTCAGATGGAATTAAGTGAAAACTTGATATTTCTAAAATTTGTACTATTTACCTCTACCCGTCCTGGTGAAATTTGCCCCATCTGGCCAATGATGTTGCTCTAAGGCCCACACCAATATAAGAACAAATACTCTGCTTTGGTGAAACTTGCCCCTTTTATAATTAGCTCGATGAGGTGACAAAACAGTGCATTACACTATTAATACCGAGAGCAGTTAATACTAACCCTAACCCTTAATTTTTATTTTCCTTTGGTCTTTGCCTTGCTTTGGAGGAGACAAGAACAAGGCAGGAAATAAGAAGTTGTAGTCTAGAATTTAGTTTAGATTTTTCATTTTATATCTTTTGTATTCCTTTTTATTACTTTATAATATTCTTCTATTCTTTAATTGTAAATACAATGTAATAGTTATTATTGTAATAAAAATAACCCTTTATTCATTTATTATAAAACATTATAATATTTTTATATAAATAAAATATCCCTTTATTATTTTATTCCTTGTAACACTTTCATTTATTGTAATATCGCCTCTGTTTATACTTTGAGACATAAGGACTATTCCTTAAGTATTATGATTAATTTCTTTTATTCTTTTATTGTAAGGAAACAATGTAATACATGTATTCAGATAATAAAGAATTCTTTTTATTTTATTATTGTAATCATTTCCTTTTAAATATTCGTATTATTAAATATTATGGGATTATAATACCTTTGTTATTCCCATTTCATTTTTAAATTATTCGATCCTAGCTATACAATAAAGAGTACCAGTTTATATTTTTATTTGAAATTTCATTATAGTACTTCCTTTTTATTTGAAATCTCATTCCTTTAGTTTATTATTATAATTCAGTTATCATTTATAATTTATGATTCAATTTAATATTCTTTTTGAATTCAAATTTATCATTTTACATTCATATATGAACTGTTTTCCTTCAAAACACAAAAATTTAGTAGAGGTTATGTCGAAATCATCGCACCTGCCCTCACGTTTCCATCAGAACAAGAGAGATCTCGATCCCTCTGTACCACTTTAGTTTGGCGTGAAAATTCCCTAGATATTCTTATCCATGAATGCAATGCACAAACATGTGTCCTATCTATTTCTAGCCTCTAATCCTAGGATGTTATAGTCTCTTCCCATAAAATAAATGTCAACAACTGGATTTTTAATCCTAGATGCTTGTTATGCCATACATCGCAATCCTAGGATTACCATTTTTGCGAGACATAACAGATTGGATATCAAAGTACATCATCCATTACAAACCATAATAAGGTCTTATACAAATAGCGGATCTCATGATCCAGTCTTAATACAAATAAGCAGCGGAATAATAAGCATAGCGGTGGGCTCCATCTTCAGGGTCACAGGCAATGCTGATGATGGGAGATGATCCTAGTTTTCATAGCCGTCCTGCTGTCCATCTTCCTGATAGTCCTCCTCATAGTCTGGCCACGGGAATAGCCAGGGAAAAAGCCATGAGTACTCTTTAAGTACTCGCAAACTATCACTAACAAGTAAGGTAGTTCTAGTAGGAATCCTAAGCTCTAAGTTTATTTGCAAAAGCCAGATTTATCTAAACTGACTTCAGAAGTAAAGAAAACTAAGTAAAATTTCTAAATCACTTTAAGTTGGGAACCTAGTTTTCATATTCACAACCCTGTTGTGGTCAAGTCAAATTCATAGTTCACTTCACAAGTCATTTTGAAAACATCTGACGACGGAACAGTATGGCCACTTCAACTGTCCATGACCGCGGACGCGGCTATTCGAATAGTTTGACACTCTGCAGAGGTGGTACACTTTCACCACAAAATTCGATACATCCGTCTGGGATAACCCTGAATCATCATACTTAGTATGCGGATAATCAATCATAACCTTTCCTTTACACACTCTAGTATAGGCACCTCCCCTATGAGCTTGGCCTCGCAGCCATGGCCATCTGCCATCCTGGGCACTGCATAGGTGGACAATCATCAAGAGGTAGCCTCAGCTAAAACCTCTTCCGCGAGGGAACCCACACTAATGCATATAAACTTCCCGCTAAGCCTTACCCAATTCAGGTATTGTGGTTGTACGGTAAAAGTGGAATGGTATCGCATCCGAACCCAACCATTAGTTTTATAAAGGGCTAAGGCTCATGCCTCGACATTTTCATCATCAAAATCCATTTGTGTTTCTCAACACATGTCAAAACATTTCAATACAATGACTCATCATTCCAAGGTTTTCACAAATCATTTTCACCAAGTATTCCCATCTAAAGTGATCAAGTTTTATGCTTAGCACTAGCCACTAAGGTTAAGAGTGTTCACTAATGAGGGATGCTAATCTCAATCTCATGCCATAGAATGACATCTAGTATAGGCCTAGTTTTATACTCTTTATGGTATCTATAGTACATTTCTAAAACCTCACAAAGCATTAACTAAAAGTAAGAACTTTGGTAAAATAAAAGAGTAAATCTTGCAAGTAAAATTTGGGATGGGTTTAAATCAAAGTATATATAACCAAGGCATGCCTAAAGCATTTTGCTTAGGTTAAAGCTTGCATAGATGTTGCTTGCCAATAATAGCTTGCCTTGGTTGATGAAGTGATTGAAGGTTTCCTCCTCTTCTTTGGGGTAGAACTCCTCCTCCTCGTATCCTTGGTCGGTACTATCGTCTATAAATAAATACGGGGTACAAAATCACCAAACAATACTTAACTATTCTATTTAGCACACTAAGGCTCACACTTGATGATCTAGCATCATCACAATCATCACAAGAAATAAAGAACTAGTTTTATTTAGTTTATTTGAGAAAAGTAATTTCTACTCATTGAAATTAATTAAGATTTAATATTCTCCAAATAAAATATGGGATCATGTGGACACATGTCATCACCACATATTTTAATACATGGGAATGTGATTTAAACGGTACTAGTCCAATGTGGGATCATGTGGACACATGTCATCACCACATAAAGTTTAAGATTATCATTTATTAGATTTAAAGTGACTAGAAATGCCCTAATAGCATTCTTTCGGTACTAGTACAATGTCACTGCATGCAAACCTAGATATTTTTACATATTCAGATAGACATTGTCAAATATGATTTTTGAGAGTTGGAATCAACTCAAAAGCTATTATGGTTGATTTTTGATAAATGATTGCCGTTGCAAAAGTCTCTGTTCTGTTATTTTTACTAAAGATTATCTCTAACTCCAAATGATTTAAATCCAATGGGCTTGAATAGATAATTTGATTACCTTTCAAGAAAAATTTGAATCATGCAATCTGGTTAAGTGAAACTCTCTGAATTGATTTTTGAATAAGTGGATAGAATAGGATTTCAACTAAAAAGGAAATCATTATTTGAATTTCCAGGCATGGGCAGGAAAGCTAAACGGGCCGGCCCAGCTGCACTACGCGGCATAGCGGGCTGCTGACAGATTGGGGCCACCAATTAGTGACTCGGTTCAACCGAAACAGTATCTAAGCATCTAGGTCGTGCGATCCTATTCTAATCCAACGACCGAGCGTCATCGTCGACGACAAACAGCTCCAGTGAGGAATGTGACCTAGCGCGGTGGTGGGGGTCTCACGGGGCTCACCTGGGCTCCAGCTAGGGTCGGCAACAGGGGGAAATGACGTGGTAGACGATGGCGAGGTGAGGCGCGGTTACAGTAGGGCTCGAGGTGGTCGAAATCAACGACGCCCTTCTCCTCCAGCAACGGCAGACTCTGGTGCAATTTTGGTGCGGTGGTGCTCGCCTTGCTCTGAGGAGAAGTGTGGGAGTGGTTGTGAGGAGTGGGGAGTGCAGTGGTGTGGAGAATGGAGGAGGTGGTGGCCTCCTTTTATAGCGCGGCGAGGGGACCGAGCGGTGCGGTGGTGAGCTCGACAGTGGCGTCGCTACAGGCGACTATCGGCATGGCGGGGGTAGGTGGACGGTTTGGTGTCTCCTGGCGGTTCTCTCTGACTTAAAGGCGAGGCGTGGGCGAAGCGGTCGGGAGCGTCAAGGCGTGTTCGAAAGCGGTGTATGTTGCGGCAGCGGCGGTGGAGCATGCGGCGAACGGGGGTGTTTATCGGGGTGCTATGATCATGGCGAGGCTACGCGTGCGTGGTGAGGGCAAGGCGCAAGATGGGCAAGCTGGTCGGGCATGGCGCACTGGCGCGTTCTGGACACGGTGCAGAGAGGCGGGGTGCAGCATAGCTAGGGTGGTCCATGGCTTGGTTGGGGTCGTGTCCTAGACAGGGGGTGGCGGTAGAGTGCGGTGCACCTCCTGGACATCCTGGATGGGCGCGGGGCGGTCTGCTGCGAGCTAGCCGTGGTCGACCGGCGACGACCAAATTTGGGCGGCGCTCCACTGTGCTCCACGGCGAAGGGGGGCTTGTTTGGGTGCTTGTTAGACTTAGGGGAGACAGGGGAGTAAATAGGGGACCAAATGGTTGACTATTACTGTGCACAACAGTGAAGTTAGGCCAGGGGTTTAATTAGTGCAGACAAGGTGTTTGTGTTAATGTCCGCATGAGTTTTACTTTTGAATTTTTGATTCAAATTTTTTGAGTGATCTTAGATTAAGCTTGAGAGTCTTTGTTTGCTTGCAGAGGTCAAGGAGAATTGATTTGAGTGGTTTTTGAAAAAGTGGGATCTTAACATATGAAATAGATTCCATTTTCAACTGTCCATTAAATTGATTTGCAAAATGCTTTTGTAAGTTTGTAAAGTGGGCCTTGGTTCATTTTTACTTGGTCTAGCAAGGGTGAAAAGAAATAGAAATGTTTCTGTTAAAAATCTTCTTCTAGGAACACCTAAAGTGGCCTAGTGGTTGATTTTGGTCAAAATGACCATTTGCTTTATTTATTCACATTTGATTTCTTTCTCTTTAGGATTTGTTTGTAAATGGTCTAGATGATGTGGCATTCACATTTAAACCATTTCACAACATTTAGAACAATCAAGCATGGTATATACACTCAATTCTATACTAATACAAACACACATGCATTCCTAATCATTTTATTAATAAAAGTTTTTGTTAACCCTAAATTTGGGTGATTAGAACTTGATAATCTTGATTAGAAGTTTTGGGGTGTCATAAACCTTTCCTCCTTAAACAAAAACTCGTCCCGATATTTAAGAAAAACTAGGAACTAAAGAGATCTGGAAACTCAGTCCTAATGTAATCTTCTCGCTCCCAAGTAGCTTCTTTGGTATGGTTGCTCCATTGGATCTTGAGAAACTTGATACTCCGGGTCCTGGTGGTTCTGAAGGCTTCTTCCAAAATACGAATGGGCACTTCACGATACGTCAGATCCTTGTTGATATCTTTGGCTCTATGATCGATGTTCTAGAAAACTTCGGTCTTCTTCGGAACTTCTAAGCATTTGCGAAGTAACGAGATATGGAATACATTATGGATGCCTAACATCTCCTCTGGAAGTTCTAGTTGATAAGATACTTCTCCTCGGCGATTCAGAATCTTGAAGGGTCAATATATCTGGGGTCTAACTTTCCTTTCAGCTAAAAACGTTGCATTCCCTTCAACGGTGAAACCTTGAGATACACAAAATCTCCAACATTGAAAGTCAGGTCTCTACGTCTCTTGTCAGGATAACTCTTCAGTCTGGATTGGGCGGTCTTGAGGTGCTCATGGACATTGAGAACCTTCTATTCGGCTTCTCGTCGGATGTCGGGTCTGAAAATCTGACTCTCTCCTACTTGCGACTAATTCAAAGGGGTACGACACTTTCTTCCATACAGAAATTCAAATGGGGCCATTCGTAAACTGGCTTGATAGCTGTTGTTGTTGGGGGGATAACCCCGGGTAGGGTCACTATAGGGTGTAGAGGCCGAGTTAGCCGAGGTTCGTCAAGGCCAAAGCGAATGCTGGCCGGGTCAACTCTAGGCAGGCTGGATTACGGAGTAACCCGGACCAGGGGGTCGCCTAACATTGTCTCAACCGACTTAAGGAGTAAGTCGGAAGTGCTTGTCTAACTTGTATGCAGGAACAGGTATGGCCGGATCTACTATGACCCGGATCCTCGCTTAGCTTCTAGGAGAAGGAAGGAATCTCTCTGGTAAAAAAGAAGGTTCGGTACGCACTGCATGAGCGAAGAACGCAAGGGCAGGACCACCGGGTCATGGCCGACAAGGGTGACGACGCCCATGTCGGCTGACGCGGGCGCCGCAGAGGCTTACGTTGCTAAAGCATGTATGACGCGGGGGAAAAGCACCCCGGTCGGGTTACCACTTTGGGAGAAGGCATATTCTTAGGAATATGCCTCCACGTATGCCCTAGGCAGGGACCGAGCCTCCTTTATATAAGGGGGGCTAGGTTTCTGGTAGAAGGGGTTGGTTGAGCTCTAGTTGGTTTATTGATTCCATAGTGACTAGTTGAGCTAGGGTTCTAGGGAAAAACAGTAGGCAAGAGTAAGAGAGATCCTTCTTCCTCCTCTCGTCAATACAGCTCTAGGAGCACTTGTAATCTGCGAAGGAAATCAATACAAACATCTGTGTGGAGAATCACTCCGCTATCCCTCCCTGGATTCCCCTAGCGTGTATTAGTCCCCACCTTTAGCCTATCCATGGCATCTGCCGTGACACCACCATGATAGTTGGCGCCCACCGTGGGGCTAGCGGCGCTAGCAGCGGTGAAGATCCGGACGGGAAACCTCATCGGCACCTGCGAACGCATCGTCTCCGGGCTTGTTCAGCGCTTTGGAGCGCTGGACTTCGTCAGCGACAATGCTGGCTGCTTCGGCACGCGCCCACTTCCGCGCAACGGCCTCTTCGTCAAGCTCGGTGTGTAAAAGGTCTACGTTGTTGTGGACGTATCATGCGTTCATCCGCGCCGCGTCGTCGATGCGGGGGAACCACCCCTCACTGTGGCTCGCGGGGTGCATACCGCTCGCTCCCCAGACCATGCGGAGGTGATGATGACCGCGCCCGGTGCAGACGCAAGCAAGGATCCAGCGTCGGACCCGGAGGTAACACCTAAGGCACCGAGGAAAGGTAGAGGGCCTCCACTAGAGAGGCCTGAGAATGTACTGAGAGAAGCTACGGATAGCTTGGCTAACCCGGTAGCAGAAGTGGTAGATCCGGCTCAGGCACAGAAAATAGCCGCGGTATAGTACCCTGGCGAAGAACCTCAGAGCAGCGGATGCGGCTGCGTCCGAGTTAGAGGGACTGATGGGTGAGGCCCGTCAAAGACAACAAGATAGGGTTAACGAGTTAGTTCGGATCACGAACAGAAAGAATGAAGAGCTACTCAGAGCTAACCCGGAGAGAGCTGGGGCTTCCAAAATCGTCCATTCGGCGATGGGTAACCCGGAGAAATCCGCTGGAGCCGCATCGTCACCTCATGGTGGTCCAAGGAGAGAAGAGGTAGTAACCTCGGCCAGACGGAACAAACAGATCGTCCCGTACGACCCGACGCGTGCAGGAAAAGAAAAAGAAACGCGGAAAAATGATGATCGACGAAGTGTGAGTCAAGGTGAAGCTGGCCGAGGTAACCACGACCAAGGCAATGCCGGTCAAGGGAACGCTGCCAACGGCAATGCCGGACAGTGAAACTCCGCAGGAGCAGGACAACCGCAGCAGCGGAATATACCAAGGCAAGAGCAAAGCGATGGCCGAGGTATGCAACAGAAAGGTGTGCAACAAGAGCAAAACCGATACAACGGCGGTGATTCGGAGATGGTGAACGCAGGGTACCCGAGACCGGACTATCACGTGATAGGGTCAAGATTGGGAAGCAAGGATTTAATGCCGGATGACGCCAGGTTGAAACTGGATCGCCTGTATAGGTCGGAATAGATCGAATGTCAAGGTCCCCTGGGTCCAGCGTGCTTTGGACCCCGGATCATGAAGGAGCCACCGGTACCCAACTTCCAGCTGCCCAGAGGCACGAGGCGTGATGGCAGTACCAAGCCGGAGGATTGGCTGATAAACTATGCTACGGCTGTGAAAATTGCCACTGGCAACTTGAGATGGGCTGTACGATACGTACCCCAGATGTTGGAAGGTCCGGCCAGAGTATGGCTGAATAATTTACCACCCGGAAGCATCAATTGCTGGATAGATTTTGAAGAAATGTTTATTAGCAACTTCTCAAGTACGTATCAGAGGCCGAATAGGCCGCAGACCCTAGCAATGTGCAAGCAAAGACCTAATGAGACGGACCGTGAATTCTTGACCCGGTGGTGTACCGTGAGAAACTCGTGTGAGGGTGTCATAGAGTCATAGTCCATAGCGTGGTTTGCGCAAGGGTGCAGATATGGCAGCGAGCTATGGATGAAGTTGCAAAGGAAAATGCCAATTACGTTGGCAGAGATGATCCGGATTGCAGATTCGTATGCTTTGGGTGATCTGACTCAACCTAGGATCGCGTCAAATGAGTCAAACGAGGAATACTATCAGAGGGACAGAGCCGGGTCATCTCGGAGGAACGATTACAGAGGAAAAATAAGAGACGATAGACCGGATCACCGCTACGGTTCGCAACAAGTTGCAGCTGTGAATCAAGATCAACCCGGAGCAGGGAGCAACCAATGCCAGAGAACAGGAGGGCAATGGACTCCAAGAAACGATGGCAAGAAAACATGGACTCCAGAGCAAAAGAAACAGTGGCAGGAAAAGAAAGACCGTCCGAGGTATACCTATGAGTCGATGTTGGACCAGCCGTGTAAGTTTCACACGCCAAATCCGAATAACCCGGCGGGTCACACAACAAGGCAATGTGAGTGGATATGTAAGATAGAACAAGGTGGTTCGTGGAATGCTCAGGCACCCCGGAATGATCAACCTCGGCAGGAGTTACCTCGGCAGCAAATGCTCTCCGGGGCAAACACACAACAGTTAATGTTGCCTCCCCCTCCGCCGAGGTATGACAACAATGAGAGAAGGGATGCAGTGCATCAGGTGGAAAATCGGCAACAGCCGGATCAGAGGTACCCCGGAAACGAGGGAAGGAATGAGTACAGGGAGCATCATCAGAGTTACTGTGTGTTTACCACTGAGGAAACAGATAGGAAGAGCTTGCAGCGCCGACATATGGAGGTCAATGCGGTAATGCCTGCAGTGACGATGTATATGCCTTGGTCGGACCAGGAAATCACCTGGAACATCAAAGATCATCCTAAGCTTATGCCGAGTCTAGGCTCGTATGCGCTAGTTCTAGATCCAACATTCATTGGACCAAACATCAATGTGAGGTTCTCCAAGGTACTAATTGACAATGGTAGTAGCATTAACATCATGTATGCGGATACGATGCGCAAGTTGGGCATCTCGGAGAACATGCTCCAGGCTACGAGAACAACTTTCCATGGCATTGTACCAGGCATTTCTTGTGAGCCCATAGGATAACTGCCGAACTGAGAATCTGGAGTTTGAGGTGGTAAATTTGGAAAGTGCATATCACGCGTTACTCGGAAGATCAGCATTGAACAAGTTCATGGCAAGCTGCCACATCAGTTATCTGAAGATGAAGTTGCCCGGACCAAATGGGGTGATTACCATTGCTGGAGATTTCCGACGTTCCATTGAGTGTGCTTCAGCCGGGTCTAACCTAGCCGAGTCACTCGTGATTGTGCAAGAGAAAAGAAAAATCCAAGAGGTGGCGGCATTAGCTCAGTCCGCGCAGCAATATATGTCGGCGTTGAGTAACCCGCATGGCAGCGTTTCATTCCAAGCTGCAAAGGACACCAAGAAGGTTCCAGTTGATGACAGGTTCCCAGAGCGCACCGTAACAATTGGTGCCGGGTTAACTGACAAATAGGAAAGCAAGCTCGTCAACTTCCTCCGTGAGAATCGAGATATTTTTGCTTGGTCTACACAGGACTTGCAATGTGTTCCGAGGGAGTTGGCCGAGCACTCTTTGAACGTAAGGCCCGGAGCAAGGCCGGTGAAGCAACCTCTCCGCTGCTTCGCCGAGGATAGGAGAAAAGTCATTGGAGACGAGATAGCTCGATTGCTAGCAGCAGGATTTATCATGGAGGTGTTGTATCCGGATTGGCTATCTAATCCGGTGTTGGTAGAAAAGAAGAAGGACGATCCAAACGTGGCAGTGGTTTGGCGTATGTGCATCGATTACACGAACCTGAACAAGGCGTGTCCAAAAGATCCATTCCCACTGCCGAGGATAGATCAGGTCATAGACTCAACCGCGGGATGTGAACTGTTGTCATTCATTGATACATATTCTGGTTTCCACGGATACCTCACGAACCGGATGATCAAATAAAGGCTGCGTTTATTACCCCGTACGGGGCTTATTGCTATCGCACTATGCCGTTTGGTTTGCGTAATGCAGGTGCAACGTACCAAAGATGTATGCAAAAATGTTTGCACGACCAAATAGGTCAAAACGTACAAGTATACGTGGATGATGTGGTTATCAAGACCAAGGAAAGCAAAACGCTCCTTGACGACATCAGGCAGACATTCGCGAGCTTGAGAAGGTTCCAGATGAAGCTTAACCCAGAAAAATGTACCTTCGGTGTCCCGGCTGGAAAACTACTCGGATTTCTCGTCTCTAGCCGAGTTATCGAGGTTAATCCAACTAAGATTCGGGCCATTGAGCGAATGGAGCTGCCGAAGTGTCTTAACAATGTCCAGAAGTTCACTGGGTGCCTGGCATCGTTGAGTCGGTTTGTATGTCGGTTGGGAGAAAAGGCACTGCCTCTCTACCAACTCATGAAAAAGTCGGATAAATTCGTTTGGACGCCACAGGCCGATGAAGCCTTTGCCCACTTAAAAAAGATGTTGGCCACTGCACCAGTGTTAGCCTCTCCACTATCAAAGGAGCCAATGTTGCTCTACATAGCCGCAACCAACCGAGTTGTAAGTGCAGTGATTGTTGTAGAGCGCAATGAAGAGGGTAAGTCGATGTAGAGGCCAGTATATTACTTGAGCGAGGTATTGTCTGCCTCAAAACAGAACTACCCGCACTTTCAAAAGGTAGCATATGGTGTCTATATGGCGGCAAAGAAGTTAAAGCATTACTTTGAGGAGCACCCCATCAAAGTAATATGTGAAGCTCCCATATTCGAGATAATGGGTAACAAGGATGCGAGTGGCAGAATTGCAAAATGGGCAATCGAGCTAGCCCCTTATGCGCCCCAATATGACAGAAGAGAAGCGATCAAGTCTCAGGTTGTGGCAGACTTTTTTGTAGATTGGGCCGAGGTACAATACGAACCACCGCCACCGGATCCGAACTACTGGAGGATGCACTTTGACGGGTCGAAAACCAAAACCGGATTAGGCGCTGGGGTTGTACTTACCTCGCCAAAGAAGGACCAGCTAAAATACGTATTGCAGATCCATTTCGCGGCATCGAACAATGTCGCTGAGTACGAGGCTCTTGTGCATGGGCTCAAAGTGGCAAAGGAGATTGGAATACGTCGGATTATATGCTTTAGCGACTCGGATCTGGTGGTGCAGCAAGTGTCCGGAGTGTGGGACGCCCTGGATCCAAACATGGCACTATACAAATTTCACGTGCAAAAGATATCTGGTTACTTCGAAGGGTGTGAATTTCACCATGTACCCCGAGTGGAAAACGAGGCTGCCAACATGCTGTCGAAGCTTGGATCGACCCGACAGGCAATTCCACCGGGTGTACCATTGGAACACCTTAAAAAACCATCTATCAGGCCGTCCCCAGGAACCGACTCGATCTATGTCCTGAAAAATACAGAATCCGGAGCTGAGCCCATGGACATTGACACGGGAGGTAGTACGCGAGACCTGGGGACTGCATCAGCAAACCCAAGGACTACCTCGGCAAACCCGGGGACTACCTCGCTAGACCTGGAGACTGCTCAGCGTGATCCGGCTGAAGTTATGCCAGTAGATCAGATGGAAATTAATGAGGAGATGTTCCCTCCACGAGCGATACCAGATTAGGCACTGTCCATATTCCAATTCCTGAAAGACGGAACGTTACCCGCTGAGGAGGTGTTAGCCAGGAAAACTCAGAGGAGAGCAAAAGCATACACGATCATCAATTCCGAGTTGTACAAACAGAGTGTAACCAACGTCCTCTAGCAATGTGTTGACCCGGAAGAAGGATTGGACATCCTCCAAGATATACACCAAGGAGAATGCGGGCATCATGCCTCATCCCGAGCCTTGGTGGCAAAGGCGTTCCGGCATGGGTTCTACTGGCCAAGTGCCTTAGAACAAGCGGAAGATCTGGTGAGAAAATGCAATGGTTGTCAAAGGTATGCCACCAAGACACATATGCCTATGTCGGAACTCAAGACCATACCAATAACGTGGCCATTTGCCGTGTGGTGCTTGGATATCATTGGCCCGTTCAAACCAGCAAGAGGAAACATGACACACATTTTGGTCATGGTGGACAAGTTTACAAAATGGATTGAAGTGAAACCTATAAGAAAATGTGATGGAGCTACGGCCGTGACATTTCTCAAAGACATCATCTTGAGATACGGTTATCCACACAGTATTATTACTGATAATGGAACAAATTTTCCGAAAGGAGCATTTGCGCGCTTTTGCCGAGACAAGAAGATCCGACTCGATGTCGCCTCGGTAGCCCACCCCGCATCGAAGGACAAGTGGAAAGATCCAACGGATTAGTATTATCCGGGATAAAACCCCGGCTCATTGAGCCGCTGCAAAGATCAGCGGGGTGCTGGATAGAAGAACTACCAGCGGTACTGTGGAGTTTAAGAACAACTCCAAATCGATCAACAGCTTATACGCTGTTTTTTCTGGTATATGGGGCAAAAGCTGTATTACCAGCCGACATAGAGCATGATTCGCCTAGGGTCACCCAATACACAGAAGCCGAAGTGCAAGAAGCCCGGCAAAATGATGTTGATCTGCTGGAAGAAGCGAGAGAACGGGCACTGTCCAGATCCGCCATATATCAGCAAAATCTCCGACGCTACCATAGCCGGAAAGTGTGCCCCCGAGTCTTTCGGGAAGGCGATCTGGTGCTCCGGTTGGTACAACGTACTACTGGCATGCATAAATTATCCCCCCCATGGGAAGGGCCATTCATTGTGAGCAAAGCATTGCACAATGATTCTTACTATCTTATAGATGCAAAGCCACAGGAAAAGAACAAGGCGGACAGGTCCGGAGAGGAATCTAAGCAACCGTGGAATGTAGCACTACTTCGTCCCTTCTACACTTAGCTAAGAAGTGTATGTATCCGAGTCGTCTCATATGTCGGTATGTATGTCGGCAATGAGCTTATCAATGAAATAGCAGCGCCTTGAGCAGTAACTCGGGGACTGCCTTAATGATGTTTTTTGTTACTTCTTATGCGGTAGCTGGAATGAGTCATTCTACTTAACCTGGATTAGTAATGTGTGAGCACCAAAAACCTAACTCTTCGACTTGCTGTTGTCCAACAAGAATTGTCTTCATGGCAAGCAAGAGAACAAGTTTGGAATTGCGTAGCACATGAAAATCGACTAAGGAAACGAGTTTATTCGAGCTAACGTTTGTCTTTCGGACTAACCCTGTATTTATTTTCAAGTTATTATGCTGAATTATTTTGAGCTAAGCCTAAAAGTTTCTAAGTATTGTTAAAACAATTTTTGAAGCTCGGATTCGTAAGTCGTAAAACCGAATCAAGGTAGACACGGACCGAGCCAGAGGATTGGACGAACAAGAAAATGAAACTCGGGGACTACGCCCAAGTTAATCCGGCATAGAAACGTAGTAGCAAAATATCACATATACAGCATACAATTGCACCCGGCATACCGGGGATTTGATAAATTTTCAAGTTTTTGAACTAAGGAGCAGCAGGAGGAGGAAGTTCGTCGTCGTCGTTGCTGTCTTCAATATCTGAGGCATCATCTTCTCCGCCCTCATCTGACCCATCTTCAACGTTCTCAACATGCTCGTCCCCACCGGATTCCAGGAAGCTTGGTCCTTCAACCCAGTCATGGATAGGAGAATATTCAACGAGGCTGTAGGAGCAAGCCTGGCGCCGAGCTACCCACTCCGGATCATCGGTCCATCTGGATCCGGTGCGCCGGCGTGTAAGGAGGCTGAGGTCGATCTTCTCATACCATGTGAGAATATGGTGAAGGATGGTATCAGCTGCAGCGCGCCCAGCGGATTCTCTCCAGAGATCGAGCTGGGTCTCAGTCTCCATTAACTTCTCGACGAGAATCGCGGTGGTCTCCGGGCTACTTTCTCTGGTCCAGAACGTGTTGAAAATGCGAACGGCAACATCGAGGACATCCTTGCTGTAATTCTTGATAATCTCCACGCGAGACGACAAGCTGACCAACAGGTCCTCCATGTCGTAAGGAACCTCCTCACCAGCAGGAGCGGCAGGAGTACCCCTCGCTTGGTGAAAATCTACAACTGTTGCGCTTGCAATAGTGACGCTCTCAGGAAATTTGCCTAAAAGCCAGACAAGGGAAGAAGGTAAAGAAAAGACATATGAAGCAACCCAGAAAAGTAGGTCGGAAGGAACTTACGTGATATGTGGCTAAGGATCCGGGTTAACTCCTTGATGCGCTATCGCCTCACGAAGTTGCTCAAGCTCAGCGTTTGCCGACTCAAGCTGGACGTCGGATTCTTTAAGTAGTTCCTGGTCCTTGGAGATCTGGAGAGTAAGGCGCTCACGCTCTTCTATGAAGTTCTGGCCAACCTTTTGGAGCTCGGTTTGGTGTTGGGCCTTCATCTTCTCCATCTCAGCCTTGAGCTTGGTGATCTCGTTGTCCTTAGTCCGGAGGAGAGCAAGCTCATCATCCTTTTTCTTCAGCTCGGCTTGATGTTGTCCTGCTTGTTCGAGAAAATGCAGCATCATATCAGGCACGGGCACACTATCCTCAAGCGATGCTGAAATAGTATGTTGACCCGGCAGAGCCGAGGAGTCAATGTTCGCCGAGCCAAGGAGAAGAGGAAATGGAAAATACTACGAGGTCGAACAAAAGAGGACATACCCCGGATTTCCTCCACGTTCTTCCGCATGATCTTGTTCTCAGCCTCCACCCCAGCTGCAGAAACCGAATGAGGAGATTAGTTCGGCAGAAGAAGGTGAAGAAAAACGGAGAAGTGCCGAGGGAGAAAATTACCCCTCTTTTCATGTTCTGCACTAAGTGCAACATGTTTTGCACGTAGCATCTTGTGGGTATCCAGCAGGCGTTGGAATTCAGCGCTCCGGCGATTGGTGGTTACCTGAAAAAAGTACAGAAGTGTAAAATTAGCTTGGTGCATATTCTAAGTGTACAAGATCCGGGCCAAGTGGAACTTAACCCGGATCTAGTTGTGTGCATATTCGAAGTGTACAAGATCCGGGCCAAGTGGAACTTAATCCGGCTCTAGGTGTGTGCATATTCGAAGTGTACAAAATCCGGGCCAAATGGAACTTAACCCGGCTCTAGGTGTGTGCATATTCGAAGTGTACAAGATCCGGGCCAAGTGGAACTTAACCCGGCTCTAGGTGTGTGCATATTCGAAGTGTACAAGATCCGGGCCAAGCGGAACTTAACCCGGCTCTAGGTGTGTGCATATTCGAGTGTATAAGATCCGCCAAGTGGAACTTAACCCGGCTCTAGGTGTGTGCATATTCGAAGTATAAAAGATCCGGGCCAAGTGGAACTTAACCCGGCTCTAGGTGTGTGCATATTTGAAGTGTACAAGATCCGGGCCAAGTGGAACTTAACCCGGCTCTAGGTGTGTGCATATTCGAAGTTTACATGGAGCTACGTTAGTTTTCTAATGAGCATCCGGCCGAGTAACAAGCTACTCCACCGGAGGCTCGGGGACTAATGGTTATTATCTACAGCATATAAAGGAGAAACGACATACCTCCATCATTCGCCCCGCGAGGTTAATCGCCTTAGCAACGATATTCATCTAGGCAGAAAATTCTGCGGGGCCGAACTTTTTTGAGAGATCGTCATTGTGGATGAACTCCGTCTTGTTCCAGTTCATGACGAACTCGATAAGGCTCGGAGTGTACCGCTCACCGGTGGGCATATGGGGTGCCACCAAGCCCTTCGCGTGAGCTTCTTTCCTCTCAACCAGGGCAAGAGCTGGGCTGGTATGCAGAGCCATCTGCTGCGCATCAGTTGGCTCGGCAGGAACATCCTTCGATGCCAGAGTTTTCTTGGGAAGCATTGATGCTAGGGTTCGCTGCCCAGCCTCGACGGATGCTGACTTGGTAGTATCCGGAGTCTTTTTGCCCTTAGCTTGCTAGGAAGAAGTAACTGCAGTGGATTTCCCCTTAGAAGCAGCTGGAGTAGTTCCTCGCCGAGGCTGAGATGACTCGAACGAGGCGGAAGAACTTGTCACTGGAGCTCTTGTAGCTGAACTTGGAGCTGTTGTTGGTTTCCTTGGTGCCGGAACAGTGCAGTCGGTCTTGGCCGGTAATCGAACCGCTGCTGGTGCTGGTGTTGAGATAGACTTGGTGGTTGCTGGTTGCGGTGATGCCGAAGTGGTGGACGTCGTCGCCTCGGCTAGACCGACCCCTCCCGCTCCGAGGCCGCGTTCCTCTTGACGAGGTAATGTGGAACCCGGAGCAGCCGCAGAACCCTCTGGAATAGGGCTTAGCGGACGTGACTCGTCGTCACGAGGAGGAGAAGGGCCGGATCGAAGTGGTGAAGAGATGCTTGATCCGCTCTGAGGGACCTCCACCGGAGGCCTGAAGAAGAAAATAAAATCAGAAGAAAAATTACCACGATGCAAGGAAAAGTGAGTTACGCAACGAAAAATGACTTATGCATCCGAGGTTTCGGCCTCCTTGGGTTTCCAAGCCCTTCGTGTCGGGGCTTTGCCTGCCCGCTTGGAGGCAGTCTTGTCTCCGGCCTTCTTTTGCCTTTTAGTGGGCTGAGAAGGTTCGGAGGAAGAACTTGATGTGGCTCCGCGCTTATTCTTCGACGCCACCGGAACCGGCTCGCCCGTAGCAAGTGGAGGATCCTCGTGGATATGCCCACCGGGGTTAGCTGATGCCGGAAAGGCAAAAGAAAGAGGGACAGCCTCAACAGGTTCAATCACGTCGACATCCGAGTCATCCTCATCATCGGGCCAATCTCTAAGAGAAGAGAATTTACCACTGGGTCGTTTGGTAGCGTCGGTCATAGGGAGGAACATCTCCTGGTCCGGCTCCTCCTCATCCGGGATTTCTCGGTCCGGCGCCTACTTAAGGGTCGGATCCGTACCATCCTCGAGAGTTTGCTGAAGGAACAGTTGAGAAAAAGCATGAAGAACAGAGTCAGAAACACAAAAAACACCGACACATATTTGATCAGAAATAAGTTTGCCCCGCAAAGCTTACCGCGGGAGGGAGCCTGTCATGACAGTAGTGCTCAATTCCCCACGTCCATTCGGCGGAGAAATCCCTGTGGGTGGTGAAAAGATCCTTAACCCAGTGAAAAATCTCCGTGTTGCTCAACTCGAAGGAGGAGGTTCGGTTGGGGTCGCGGCTAAAACTCATGTGGCACAACTTGTGGGTGCGCTTCTAGAGGGGAGAGATTCGGTTGCGCACGAACGTGATCATAGCATCCTCGTTGCGCAATCCAAGTCTCTTCAGCTCCGCGAACCTCTTGTTAACTTGGTTGGCCAGAGCTGTAGGCTTCTTGGGGACCTCCTCCCAGAATTCCGTCGTGGACTCGTGAGGGCAGCAACCGAATCAAATCTTCAGTGCCCTCATTCCGGACATAGAAGAAGGTCCGGGCCCATCCTTTGAAGGAGTAAAGCCCGGTAACCCGGGGGAAAATGGAAAGTCTCCGGGGCGAGATGGAGGCAGCTCCGAATTGGGTGAGCTGCTTATCCTCCGACTCTACTTGGATGTTGGGGATGACGTTGCGACGAAGGCCGAAAAACCAGATCCATAGCTCCTTCGTGGGCCACAGTCCGGTGTAGCCTTTGATCGTAGAAGCAAAGGCAGAGAGAGGTGATAGCGTTAGCTGGGAGATGGTGCAGCTGCAAGTGGTAGGTGCTGAGCCAATCCCGGAAGAAATCGCCACCGCACCAAATCCGCTGGAAGTGGGACAGAACATTTAACTCACCCGGATTGGGTGAGGGGGGTAGTTCGGCGGAGGGGAGACGAGCGGCAATGCCGGTAGGAATGCATCTGGTCTGGTAGAGCCAGTCAAGGTCATCTTGACAGACCCATGATCCGGCCCACGCACCGCGGTCCGCCACGGCGGCGTCCTCCTCCATTTCCTGCTCGGTGACGACGAGCTCCTCCTCCGTCATCTCATATTCACCACCCTCGCTGGCGCTAGCGGTGGCGGGGATCTGAGGCCTGGATTGGCGAGGACCCGTAGCAAAGAAGTTGCGCAGCGGTGGCTGCGATGCAGAAGCATGGGGAAAGTGTGGCGGTGGCGTTGCTGCTAGAAGCACTGGCGGCGGCGCGGTCGCTAGGAAGACGAAGGAGAAAAGCAATGGGCAGAGGGGCGCAGAAGTGGGAAAAACGCTAAGGGGTGCGCCCCTCCGCTACTTAACCACCCCCTGAGAGGGTGAGTGGGATCGCGCTGTGCCAACGAGCTACTTGGTGTGGCTGTGTATCGCACACCTCAGCCAATCATAGAGGAGCCACACATAGAGCCACAACGCAGAAGCAATCCCGTGACGTGATGCACTGATGCGGTAAACGAGGAGGCAGGCGTGATGTGACCCACGCACAGTGATAACTGACAATTACTACGGCGGTTACTGTGCAGGCCCTTAAAATAAGACGAGGTAATGATTAGCCTCCACGTGGGCTGGCGTACGAGAGAAGGTAACAAGGCCCGGATCAAACCATGGTAACCATGGGATCCGAGCCAAAGTGGTAACCCGGCCGGCGAGTGAAAACTTGGAACGTGCGAAGGGAATGTAAATCCATACAATCCGAGATAAAAAGCTGACTCGGAAATAACATCCAAGGCTCGAACATGAATGAACCTGATGTGGCCTTAGCGGCCAAGGCAGCTAAGACCGCACCAGCTTCGGGGACTGATGTTGGGGGGATAACCCCGGGTAGGGTCACTCCGGGGTGTAGAGGCCGAGTTAGCCGAGGTTCGGCAAGGCCAAAGTGAATGCTGGCCGGGTTAACTCTAGGCAGGCCGGATCACGGAGTAACCCGGACCAGGGGGGTCGCCTAACATTGTCTCAACCGACTTAAGGAGTAAGTCGGAAGTGCTTGTCTAACTTGTATGCAGGAACAGGTATGGCCGGATCTACTATGACCCGGATCCTCGCTTAGCTTCTAGGAGAAGGAATGAATCTCTCTGGTCAAAAAGAAGGTCCGGAACGCACTGCATGAGCGAAGAAAGCAAGGGCAGGACCACTGGGTCATGGCCGACAAGGGTGACGACGCCCATGTCGGCTGACGCGGGCGCCGCAGAGGCTTACGTTGCTAAAGCATGTATGACGCGGGGGAAAAGTACCCCGGTCAGGTTACCACTTTGGGAGAAGGCATATTCTTAGGAATATGCCTCCACGTATGCCCTAGGCAGGTACCGAGCCTCTTCTGTATAAGGGGGGCTATGTTTCTGGTAGAAGGGGTTGGTTGAGATCTAGTTGGTTTATTGATTCCATAGTGACTAGTTGAGCTAGGGTTCTAGGGAAAAACAGTAGGCAAGAGTAAGAGAGCTCCTTCTTCCTCCTCTCGCCAATACAGCTCTAGGAGCACTTGTAATCTGCAAAGGAAATCAATACAAACATCTGTGTGGAGAATCACTTTGCTATCCCTCCCTAGATTCCCCTAGCGTGTATTAGTCCCCACCTTTAGCCTATCCATGGCATCTGTCGTGACACCACCACGACAGTTGTTGTATGAGAATTCTGTGAAAGGCAGACAATCTTCCCATTTTGATCCATACTCTAGCACACAAGCTCTCAACATATCTTCTAAGATTTGGGTTAACTCTTTCCGTCTGTCCATCGGTTTGTGGGTGATAAGCGATGCTGAAATTCAGTTTGGTTCCTAATCCTTCTTGGACTTTCCACCAAAATCATGAGGTAAACTGGGTTCCTCGATCCGACACTATGGTCTTGGGGGTTCCATGTAAACTGACAATTCTAGCAATGTACAGCTCTGCTAGCTTTGAACTCTGGTAGGTTGTCTTGACAGGTATAAAATGGGCTACCTTGGACAGTCTATCAACTATGACCCAAATAGAGTCATTCCCCTACTAGAGGTAGGCAAACCGGTGATAAAGTCCATTCCGACAGATTCCCATTTCCATTCCAGAATCTGCAATGGTTGCAATAGTCCTGTGGGTCTCTGATGTTCTGGTTTGATTCTCTGACAGATATCACACTTGGCTATGTAGCTTCCGATTTCTCTCTTCATCTTGTGCCACCAAAATTGCTCCTTCAAATCCTGATACATCTTCGTTCCTCTGGGGTGGATAGAATAAAGAGTATCATGAGCTTCCTGCATGATAACTTGCTTCAGCTCAGAATCTGCTGGCACACAGATACGTCCTTTGTACCACAAAACTCCTTCATCTTCGGTGAATCCAGGTACCTTTCCTGTACCAATACAACATTTGATTCCGTCGATACTTGCATTTCCGTTCTGGGCTTCCTTGATCTGACTGATCAACGTGGGTTGAAGTTCAATGCTAGCTAAAAATCCTTGGCTCAATAGCTCCGTTCTAAACTGCTCCAACTCTTCATGCAAACTTGGCTGGTTCTCTTTGATCATAGTGTTTAACCTACACACCAATCTGCTAAGAGCATCTGCTACCATATTGGCTTTGCCGGGGTGATAGTGAATGTCAAGGTCATAATCCTTGATTAACTCTATCCATCTCCTTTGCCTCATATTCAGCTCCTTCTGCGTGAAAATATATTTCAGGCTCTTGTGATCTGAATAAATCTCACAGCAGTTACCCATAAGGTAATGACGCCATGTCTTCAAAGCTAACACTACAGCTGCTAATTCAAGATCATGGGTAGGGTAGTTTTGCTCATGCTGCTTTACTTGTATGGACAAATATGCTAGGAATTTTCCTTCTTGCATCAACACACATCCGAGACCAATCTTGGATGCACCACAATACACATCAAATGGCTTCTTGATATCTGGCATAATCAAGATTGGGGCTGAAATCAATCTCTTCTTGAGCTCTTGAAAACTTGCTTCACATTTGTTGGTCTATTCAAACTTCTTGTTTTTCTTCAACAATTGGGTCATTGGTCTTGCGATGCTCGAAAATCCTTCAATGAACTTGTGGTAGTATCCCGCTAATCCGAGAAATGCACGGACTTGGGTTTGAGTGGTTGGGGCTTTCCATTCTTCAACATCTTTGATCTTGGCGGGATCCATAGCGACTCCTGCTGACACAATATGTCCGAGGAATCCTACTTCCTTCAACCAGAACTCACACTTGCTAAACTTGGGATACAACTGATGCTCTCTAAGGGTTTCAAGGATGGTTCTCAGATGTAGCTCATGGTCTTCTTCTAAATTGGAATATATTAGAATATCGTCAATAAAAACAACGCCAAACTTATCCAGAAAGTTCATGAAAATCTTATTCATGAGATTCATGAAATAAGCGGGGGCATTGGTTAATCCAAAAGACATGATCGTATACTCATACAATCCATATATGGTGGTAAAGGCGGTCTTTGGAATATCCGTTGCACGAATTTTGAGTTGGTGATAACCAGTTCTAAGATCAATCTTAGAAAACACTCTGGCACCAGTCAACTGATCAAACAGATCCTCTATCTTTGGTAGTGGGTACTTGTTCTTGATGGTGACATCATTCAGCTTCCGGTAATCCGTGCACAAACGGTTACCTCCACCTTTCTTGTCCACAAACAGAACAGACGATCTCCACGGCGATGCGCTTGGTTGAATCAAACCTTTCTCCAGCATAGCATCAAGTTGCTTCTTAAGCTCCACAAATTTAGATGGGTTCATACTATAAGGTCTCTGAGCTATGGGTCTAGTTCCAGGAATTAGTTCAATAATGAACTCGATATCCTGATCTGGGGGCATACCGGGAAATTCATCTAGGAATACGTCGGGGTATTCACAAACTACTCTGACTTGGTCTATGGTTGGTTGGGCTAGACTCTTGTTGCATTTGAACTGGCAGGGCAAGGTTTCAGATACATGCTCTACTGATACTCCAGAGCTACTAGTCATGGTTATGGCTTTCTTGGCACAGTCGATCAATCCTTTATGTTTCGACATCCAATCCATTCCTAGTACTACTTCCAAACCTTTGGTTCCAAGTACTATTAGATTGGCATAAAAATCTATCCCATGGATTCTGATAGTTACCGCCTTGCAAATTTTTCTAGCTTTGGTTGTTGAACCAGGAATTTGAACTATCATAACATGCTTCAATTTTGTTGGTTGAATCTTACTAGTGCATGCAAATTCTTCTGTAACAAATGAGTGTGATGCTCCAGAATCAAACAACACTCTTGCAAGTACTGAGTTAATAGAAAACATACCTAGCACGACATTGGGCGCTTCCTGAGCTTCTTCGGCATTCATGTGGAACAGACGGCTGTTGCGTTCCCTGGGGAAAATCTTGTTCTAGGCTGAACACAGTGCTTCTGCTATGTTAGGGCATTCACATTGGTGGTGGATGCAAGCTTCTTGGGACACTCGTTGGACTAGTGACCCTTAACTCCACATTCAAAGCAAGTAATCTGGGACTAGTCTTTGGCTGCAACAGGCACGACATTGCTTCCAGTCCTTGGGGCAGTATTTTTGTTGTTGTTGTTGGACTTGGGCGGTGCACAGTTGAAGTTGTTGGATTTGCGGGGGTTGTTGTTGTGGTTTCCTCCAGTCTTCAGGTTTCCTCCGCTATGATTGGGGTAGCTTGGACGGGACATTGGGGGTCTATTGTTTCTTGGGGCATATCCTGCAGACATTGGGGGTCTATTGTTTCCTCCAGTCTGGTGCATCATTCTGTGCTTGCGGTTGTCATTGGCTTGGTTGATTTTCCCTTCCATCTGGATGGCAGAGTCGACTAAATCTTCCAGATCTTTGAAACGCATGTTGACTAGAACCGTATGCATCTCATCATGCAATCCATTCAGGAACCTTTCCTTCTTCTTGGCTTCAGTGTTGATCTCATCAGGGGCATACCTAGCGAGGGACATAAATTTGTCGCGGTACTCAACTACCGTCATCCTTCCTTGCTTCAGTTCCCTAAATTCATCTCTCATTCTGGTGACCAAACCTTGTGGCACATGGGTGCGGCTGAACTTGATCTTGAATGCTTCCCAAGTCATGACTTGACCGTTGTTCATGGTACGGGTGCTATTCCACCAGGCTCTTGCATCTCCTGCCAGATAATGGGTGGCAAACAGTACCTTCTCGTTGGCGTCAACTCCTGTGACCTCCATATTATTCTCCATGGTTTGCAACCAGTCATCAGCATCTAAGGGATCCTCAGATTTGTTGAAGATAGGGGGATTGGTATTCTGAAAGTTCTTGAGCCTGGATCCATGATGATCCTAATTTCCATAGCCTTGATTATTGTGGGCCATCTGAGCTATCTATTGCAGGGTGGCTAGGTTAGCTTGGCGTTCGGCTCTACTAGCTTCGTGGTCGGAAACTAGCATCTGCAGAATCTGCAACATCGGGTCCTGCGATGAGCTGCTTCCTCCTTGGTTTCCACGAGGCATCTGAAGATTGAGATAGATAATGAGGTAAGAGGGAAAGTTCTAAGGTTCATGGTTTTGTTTCAAAAGATTTAAACTTTGAGTTTGACTCAGGTTTTGCAAACTAACTACTTCCTCTCATTCATTCATTCAAGCACACAATACAACACACACCACAACACAAATGGAAAACAGATGGTTTTAAGAACCATTATGTGAACTAAGATACAGTGGGACCGATACAACTCATTCCTACAGTAGTGATCAAGTGCATCTAATCATCATCAATGAAGTCGGAATCATCATCATCGGTGTAGAAATCCATGGCATCATCCTCCAGGTAGTCATTGTCATCACTGAGGTACGAGTGAAGATCTCCCTGGATGTCTTCACCTTCTTCCTCTTCCTTTGCTTCAAGCTGGACTTCTTGCTCATGGATGGTATTCTCGAGGTTGACCACCTTCTTGCGAAGACGAGCGATGGTGCGATCCTTCTTCTCGCGTTAACGATGAAGTGATTGGCGATGCTTGATGAGCATGGCGAGAGTCTGGTCCTTCTTGGCGGCAATGGTAAGGTTGTGGTTGGCGTAGGATCGAGCATTGTCCAATTCCTTCTGTCTATCATACAGCAGGAATTCAAGATTATCCACTTGGCGCTTCATCTCCGGGTGACTTGGCATATTCAATGGCATTCCCCTGGAATCACGCCTTGCGAAGTGTGCAAAGCGAGTTCCCTGGATCAAGTTGATGTTTTGGCCACACAGATGGGCAAGAGCTTCATGCATAGCCCTGGCTAATCCATCTAGCTAGTTGTTCTCTCGCACGGTGAATTGAATCTTCTCAGAAAGGGGTGTTTCCATCTTGCCTCTGAGATGTGCAACTATCAGCCATTGTAGATCTCCTCCTGGGTGATCCTTGAGTTGTGCTCCAAAGAATTCTAGATGCGGGCGCTCAAGATACTCTGATAGTGCATCAAGATCCCTCTCAAAGATCAGTTGGCCTCTGTTGCCCAACAGGTAGAACTTGCAATACTTCACTTCCATCTATAAGAATTTAGGATGAGTAAGTTAGTGAGGTGATCAAGTGTGTCAAATTTTATGTAGGAATGTAAGAATTTTTAAGGAACATGAATTTTTTAGAAAGAATCAAGGATAAGAGTGGGAATAGGTTTTCATAAATACTCACTTCTTTGGTTTTGAAACTAAGCTTTTGGTCGGACGTCCATTCTAACTAGGGTCTCCTATGGTCAAGATGGCTCTGATACCAACTTGTCAACACCCGGATTTTTAATCCCAGATGCTTGTTATGCCATACATCGCAATCACAGGATTACCATTTTTGCGAGACATAACATATTGGATATCACAGTACATCATCCATTACAAACCATAATAAGGTCTTACACAAATAGGGGATCTCATGATCCAGTCTTAATACAAACAAGCAGCGGAATAATAATCGTAGCGGTGGGCTCCATCTTCAGGGTCACAGGCAATGCTGACGATGGGAGATGATCCTAGTTGTCGTAGCCGTCCAATTGTCCATCTTCCTGATAGTCCTCCTCATAGTCTGGCCACGGGAATAGCCAGGGACAAAGCCATGAGTACTCTTTAAGTACTCGCAAACTATCACTAACAAGTAAGGTAGTTCTAGTAGGAATCCTAAGCTCTAAGTTTATTTGCAAAAGCCAGATTTATCTAAACTGAGTTCAGAAGTAAAGAAAACTAAGTAAAAGTTCTAAATCACTTTAAGTTGGGAACCTAGTTTTCATATTCACAACCCTGTAGTGGTCAAGTCAAATTCATATTTCACTTCACAAGTCATTTTGAAAACATCTGACGATGGAACAGTATGGCCACTCCAACTATCCATGACCACGGACGCGGCTATTCGAATAGTTTGACACTCTGCAGAGGTGGTACACTTTCACCACAAAATTCGATACATCTATCAGGGATAACCCTAAATCATCATACATAGTATGCGGATAATCAATCATAACCTTTCCTTTACACACTCTAGTATAGGCACCTCCCCTATGAGCTTGGCCTCCCAGCCATGGCCATCTTCCATCCTGGGCACTGCATAGGTGGACAATCATCAAGAGGTAGCCTCAGCTCAAACCTCTTCCGTGAGGGAACCCACACTAATGCATATAAACTTCCGGCTAAGCCTTACCCAATTCAGGTATTGTGGTTGTACGGTAAAAGTGGAATGCTATCGCATTCGAACCCAACCATCAGTTTTTATAAAGGGCTAAGGCTCATGCCTCAACATTTTCATCATCAAAATCCATTTGTGTTTCTTAACACATGTCAAAACATTTCAATAGAATGACTCATCATTCCAAGATTTTCACAAATCATTTTCACCAAGTATTGCCATCTAAAGTGATCATGCTTAGCACCAGCCACTAAGGTTAAGAGTGTTTACCAATGAGGGATGCTAATCTCAATCTCATGCCATAGAATGACATCTAGTATAGGCCTAGTTTTATACTCTTTATGCTATCTATACTACTTTTCCAAAACCTCACAAAGCATTAACTAAAAGTAAGAACTTTGGTAAAGTAAAAGAGTAAAGCTTCCAAGTAAAACTTGGGATGGGTTTAAATCAAAGTATATATAACCAAAGCATTCCTAAAGCATTTTTCTTAGGTTAAAGCTTGCATAGATCTAGCTTGTCAATAATAGCTTGCCTTGGTTGGTGCAGTGATTAAAGTTTTCCTCCTCTTCTTCAGGGTAGAACTCCTCCTCCTCGTATCCTTGGTCAGTACTATCGTCTATAAATAAATACGGGGTACACAGTCACCAAACAATACTTAACTAGTCTATTTAGCACACTAAGGCTCACACTTGATGATCTAGCATCATCACAATCATCACAAGAAATAAAGGACTAGTTTTATTTAGTTTATTTGAGAAAAGTAATTTCTACTCATTGAAATTAATTAAGATTTAATATTCTCCAAATAAAATATGGGATCATGTGGACACATGTCATCACCACATATTTTAATACATGGGAATGTGATTTAAAGGGTTGATCACATTTTATAAAGTTTAAGATTATCATTTATTAGATTTAAAGTGACTAGAAATGCTCTAATAGCATTCTTTTGGTACTAGTCCAATGTCACTGCATGCAAACCTAGATATTTTTACATATTCAGATGGACATTGTCAAATGTGATTTTTGAGAGTTGGAATCAACTCAAAAGCTATTATGGTTGATTTTTGAAAAATGTTTGAAGTTGCAAAAGTCTCTGTCTTGTTATTTTTACTAAAGATTATCTCTAACTCCAAATGATTTAAATCCAACGGGCTTGGATAGATAATTTGATTACCTTTTCTAGCAAAATTTTAATCATGCAATTTGGTTAAGTGAAACTCTCTGAATTGATTTTTGAATAAGTGGACAGAATAGGATTTCAACTAAAAAGGAAAATCATTATTTGAATTTTTAGGCATTGGCGGGAAAGCTAAACGGGCCGGGACAGCTGCAGTACACAGCGCAGTGGGCTGCTGATAGATGGGGGCCACCAGTCAGCGACTTAGTTTAACCGAAATGGTATCTAAGCATCTGGGTCGTGCGATCCTATTCTAATCCAATGGTCGAGCGTCATCGTCGACGACGAACAGCTCCGGCGAGGAATGTGACCTAGCGCAGCGGTGGGGGTCTCGCGGTGCTCACCTAGGCTCCTGCTAGGGTCGACGTCGGGGGAAATGATGTGGTAGACGACGGCGAGGCAAGGCGCGGTTACGGCAGTGCTCGGGGTGGTCGGAATGGACGACGCCCTTCTCCTCCAGCAACGGTGGACTCTGGTGCAATTCCGCCGCGGTGGTGCTCGCCTTGCTCCGGGGAGAAGTGTGGGAGTGGCTGGGAGGTGTGGGAAGTGCAGTGGTGTGGAGAATGGAGGCGGGGGTGGCCTCCTTTTATAGCGCGGTGAGGGGACCGAGCGGTGCGATGGTGAGCTCGACGGTGGCGTCGCTACAGGAGGCTATCGGCATGGCGGGGATAGGTGGACGGTGCGATGTCTCCTGGCAGTTCTCTCTAACTTAAAGGCGAGTCGTGGTGCGGTCGGCTGGGGTCGTGGCCTGGACAGGGGGTGGTGGTAGAGTGCGGCACACCTCCTGGACATCCTGGATGGGTGTGGGGCGGTCTGCTGCGAGGTGGCCATGATCGGCCAGCGACGACCAAATTCGGGCAGCGCTCCACTATTCTCCATGGTGAAGGGGGATTGTCTGGGTGCTGGTTAGACTTAGGGGAGACAGGTGAGTAAATAGGGGACCAAATGGCCAACTATTATTGTGCACAACACACTACAAGAGAAAAGATTTTTTGTGACAAATCACTTTCGTCACCGAAAATGCCATTTCCGTCACTAAGTCCTCCCTCGTGACGAAAACATGGCGTCACCAGGGTCGTCACGGAAGCTCCGTCACAGATTCTTTTATAGTGACGGAATACAAATTTTTGTCACGCAAGATTGAGCCGGTGACGGCCCCACGCGGCCACCTAAGATAGGTTATCCGTGACGGACCTTCTACGTCACCTAAAATAGGAAAATTTGTCACCGTTTAGCATATTCGTTGATGAAATATGCCGTCACGGAAGATTTATGGCGTCACGAGGATTCTGGCAGGTGGGACCTGCAATGCTGACGTGGCAGCTTGCAGGTGGGTCCCACCATGATGACGGCATCCGGCTGTGGGTCCGGCGATGTTGACGCGGGCACCGCGTGTGGGTCCGGCGATGACGTGGCACCGGTAGGTGGTTCACGATGCCGACGTGGCGGTGGCGGTGTGGTCCACAATGCGGACGTGGCAGTTGGCAGGTGGATCCGACGATGATGACGTGGCAACTGGCAGGTGGGTCCCACCATGATGACGTGGCATCTGACAGGTGGGGCCAATGCGATGACGTGTCACCTTCATGTGGGGCCCGCGGAGATGACGTGGCAGCTGGCAGGTGGGTCCAGCGATGCTGACGTGGCAACATGTAGGTGGGGTCGTCAATGATGACGTGGCGTCTGCATGTGGGGCCCGCGATGATGACATGTCATTTTTTGGGCCGGCCCATTTGCAACTGCCTTGTGGGCCGAGAGGAATGTGACACCGTCACCAATTTTTTTGCACGGACAAATTTGATTAAAAATTGAAATTCCACGCAAATTACGAAACAAAATTAAATGGAAGCAAATATTTGAAATGGCAGAAAATTTATAAATATGAATTGTATCACACGCAAACTTTAAAATTTGCAGATCAAACTCAGTATCAAACTCGAATGACTAAAGGAATAAAAAAACAATGTTTCGGCCCACCCAGCCCATTAGCACGCAGAGATTTTTGGCCCAAGTCACGGGGACTGGGACTAGGAGTTCTGCGACATCCTCAACAGGTAACTAAGCATGCCATCCATTTCCTTCTGCCTCTTCTCAAATGCCAGACGATTCACTTCGCTGGACTTTTTCACTGCTTCAAGTTCATCATCCTGCTTCTTTCTCATCTCTTCACATCTCCTTTCCTGCTCTTGCATCCGTTCCTCCATCTCGTGTTGAACCCTTTCAGCTGCATTCAACGAATCTTGCTCCTGACTTGATAACTGTTCTTCTAAATCACGGATGCGCCTAGCTGAGACGCTAGACCTCTTAGAAGCAAATGAAACTCCGATGCTCGAAAGGAAAGTAATTGATCTTGAATTGTTCTGGTCTCTCAGGACTTCTTCAACAATCTCTAGATTAGTTTTGGGAATCCAATCTTCTGGGTGTGGTCCCATTTTCTGAAGAACCATCTCAGTCTACAATAGGATAAAAATAGCAAGTCTAGAGTTAGAAGAGATCAAATAATTAGACAAACTAATGAGAAATGCGTAGCACATAAAATAATTTAATTACATAAGCTTCTGCTGATTTCTGGGACATCATACCATCCTTGTTAGTGTGGCTTGCTTTAAAGAAAGCAATCGGGGAGGTATCGACGTCCTCGGTCTTCTAAGATTT
Organism: Avena insularis; assembly: GCA_023614405.1. Taxonomy (NCBI): domain Eukaryota; kingdom Viridiplantae; phylum Streptophyta; class Magnoliopsida; order Poales; family Poaceae; genus Avena; species Avena insularis. Next base: position 151,444,471 of record CM042690.1, read on the forward strand.
CTACAAGAATTATGACATGATGAATTATAAGTGTGGATGGCATGTTCACAAAAAGAAGTAGGTGTTGCATCTGAAGAGTTCGAATACTCACAAGTGCATGGTAATGTGCAACAAAGCTTCTTGATCCAGTGGTGTGTTTCTTCGTCACAGCATCTCTGTTCTTCTTGTTACTCTCGCAGATTACCTATGTACAGATGCATGAATTTAGTATTCCACAGTACAGTAGTATGTCTGCGATAGATGTAGCTGAAACAACAGGAATCATGTACCTTGTAGTGCTCATCATGCCATATATCAAGAAGCTCGCGACTTTCCTCGTCTACCTCTTTTGGTTTCAACAATAAAGCTTGCTCGCAGGTTAGATCTTTAACATCTTTCCAATAGACCTTTTTCAGCCTCCAACGTTGTTGGCGAATACCTTTCTGTAAAATGTCGGTGCAAATGTCTTTGCCAAGGTCACCACTGCTGTCCATTGCAAATTTTCCCTACAGATAACATGGAACACAAATTCATATCAGCATCGAATGACAGAATTCTTAAAAAATCATCCACCAATGAGACATTTTATATGGAAAATGAATAAGAGGTTAACGGACTTACAGTTATAGACTTAATGGTTTTCGGAATAGTATCTTTCAGACGACCTTCCTTGTCACCATACTGCTTCCAGTGGGTTGCCAGTGGCATCTTGCTGGGTATGTGAATGCCACACTCTGAACTCGCTTTTGTTTGCAGACAGATCAGTGGGTCTCCTCATGCCAGGAGTGAAGTTGATCTGCATATTAGCCCCTCCATTCCTTCTAGACCACTCGTGTACCCCATGCCCCATAGTAGGTTTGCGTACATTAGCTTTTCCTTTAGAGCACCCGTGTCTACAATTGCAACTGAAACCAGTGACAAAACAAGAGTCAAGACTTCAATTGAAAATTTTGCAACTAAACCAGTGAACAAATTGTAAGACGTGCTGTCAATACCTTCCCGTTCGCTGCGGAAAAGTACATTCTCCTCAGGTGAGTTGCTGCCTCAAGAGGTTTGAATTAGCATGGGCGAGGATTCATTTCCATTAGTACCCCCTTCCCCTGCTTTCTGGGTAGGGGTCTCTGTTTCACCATCATCTTGAGTCTCTGCATTTGTCGACCTTGTTACAACATTTGGAGGCACAAAGGTTTTTGAGCGCTTCGCTTTTTCTTTTGTAGAACCTTCCGTTACCTGCATTTTAATAGATCAAGCCATAAATATTAAAGCAATCTGTACATATCCTACATGTGAAGGCAGGAGAATGCTGCATTTCTTCACCTTAGAGGAAGATTTAACAACATCATGGTCCTCTTCATCTAAAACAAACACATCATCATCAAGGGCTTCTTTGGCGTCAAGGATCAGTTCATAATTAGGGTCCTTGGTGATATCCTTCTCCTGGTTGTGCCTCTTTCCGTGTTGTCACCGCCACGGTTTCTTAGCAAGATTAAACACAAATTCACGCTACCATCGCCGTGAAATCCTCCATTGGCTTGCCATGTTCAATAGCATTCTCGCTTCAGCTTCGACATACGAGAATGCTCTCCTCCATCACTTGTTTCCTAACATTTTGATATGCGTCTGCTGTTTTGACTTGAGTAACTGAAAACAATCAAGCAAAGGCAAGTCATGATCATACTCATTAGTACAAACAGATTAGACAAGATCATTAAAGCAAAAATTATGTGATCCATACTATAAAATTAACATGCTCACAAAACATTATTCTATTGCCTCCAAATCTCAGATCGTCTATTCAGTTAATCGCCTAAACCCCATCACAACAAGTTCGCTTATGTCGTTCAAAGGTATTAGGTATCAAGTTGTTCTGTTGCGTCAGTTAAGACGCCAAGCAGCAGGGTTTATCCAACAAGTTGTGCCCTATTACCTGAACCATTATGTAGGAACAGAAACCTAAATCTAACACATAGTTATAAGATCGGATCATAGGGTGTCATGCTCAACACATTCATGGCATCTGGACCCATGATCTATGAAATTAAAACCCAAGACAAGCACATTGTCGAAGGATTCGGATCATAGGGTGTCACGTTCAACACGTGCTAGGCATCTCGAACCATGTCTATGATCTAAAACCTAGATCTTGCACATAAGCTGCAGCATCTTGAACAACGATCTACACATGTTGATCTACTAGAACTCATGCTTGACTGATCTAGAAAGAGGCATAGACCTAGGGCGGCAGAAAAATGACCTGGGCGTTTATGCTTTTGCTTCGGTGTCGGTGGTAGCACATTCCGTCGTGGTGTGCCACTTCGAAGACTGTCGGACATGTCACCTGCCGCAGAGGGGAAATCCGCCGGCAACCAATGCCTTGCTTGACGGATCTGGGGTCGAGGAAAGTGGCGATGGGGTTCTAGGTGGGCGGTGAACAAGGAACGGAATTAGGGGATGGGTATGCGGGAGGTGGGGGCACGCCGTTTTTAAAGTGTCGTGGGGGCGGCAAATTGTTAGTGCCAAAATGGGCGGGCGGGTGGAAAACAAAAGAGGTGGGAACAAAAAAATTCGGTACACAAGTGGAAGGAACGAAAACCATTCATTGTAAATTTGATTGGAAAAAACAGAGGAACGAACAGGGAGGTTTACAAGGTGGATTATCTCTAATTACATATTGTAATTAAATAAATCCTAACACATGCAACGGTTTAGGTTTTGCCACTACTTAGACCTCCCGTGCGGAATTTGTAATATGGTTTACAAGCCGGGATTATCTCTAATTCATTGTACTATAAATTTATTTGGCCATGAACCATATTAAATTATTTGAATAAGTCATTTGTTTATATATGAAATGGAAAACAAAATATGTTCATTCACATATAACAGTTGGATTACTGAGCAAACAATACCATTAGTTTCCTTCATTCCACAACTCCAACTTGAAAGCTGAAGCACAATATCACTTAAACAGGTAAACCTCATTGATTCGAAAAACAAACAGAAGAGCAGAATTATTTCACATATTAGATATGTAGCCAGCAAAGTTTTCTAACATCCACCAAAAGGTAGGTGATCTCATTAGACTTTACACCCAGAAACTCAGCAAATAGTTTTGCAACTAGGAACAGGGGCGGATCTGCTTGGTCACACCCTGATGCACATGCAACAGGGTAGAAAAAGCAGTTTTAGTCTTACATACTAGACTTAAGCATAGTGTATCAGGAAAACTTAAACAGAGTGCACCAGGGTAAGTTTAATCCTAGATCCTCTTCCTAGTCTAGGAAGAGGCAGACATGGAAATCTGATAGGGTCAGGACATGGTCTGGACGTCCGTACTAGCCCTCTGACATCTCCTCCTCCTTGACGGGCATGGTCTGCGTGTCCCTATCACCGCCACTGCCATCATCGTCGCTATCATCGTCGCTGCTGGTGGCGTACTCCCGGCGGGAGAGCCTACCGCCGTAGATTGTGACGACCAGCTCCCTGTATCCAGCATAGTAGTCGATGAAGGAAATATGCCCTGAGAGGCAATAATAAAGTTGTTATTATGTATTCCTTATATATGATAGATGTTTATTTTGCATGCTAAAATTGTATTGATAGGAAACATCAATACATGTGTGTTTAATAAACAAAAAGGGTTCCTAGTTATGCCTCTCTTATAGACTAGCTTGTTGATTAACAAGATGATCAAAGTTTCCTGATCATGGACATTGGATGTTGTTAATAACAAGGTCACAGCATTTGTGAAATGATGTGATGAACATTCATCCGAAGTATAGCATTACGATCAAGTCATTATGTTTATATTGCTATAACATCATACAAAGTAGTCTTAGTCCTTAGACCATGAGATCATGTTAATTGCTAACACCGGAAGAGTATCTTGATAACATCAAACGTCACACCGTAACAGGGTGACCATAAAGGTGGGTTCAGTGCTATGAAGGTGTTATGTTGAGGTTCATGGCTCAAGAGTGGAATTTTTCAATCCCGATGACGGATAGATATACTCTGGGCCCTCTTGGTGATATCACATTAAGATAGCTTGCAAGCAAGTGATGTGATCACTAGAATGTTATATCATGGGAACGAGAAAAGAGTGCATGTCGGTAACAAGATCAAACTAGGTATTTCGATACCGATGATCGAATCTCGGACATGTATTATATCATGAGACAAAGGGATTAAATTGCTGACGTTAAAGGTTCTCATGATCATAGAAGTCATCGTTGAATATGCAGGAGTCAGTATGGATCTCTGTGTCCCGCTTCTGATTATTGATCTGAGAGGAGTCCCAATCATGTCTGCATTATTCGTGAACCGTAGGGTGACACACTTAAGGGTTGCCGGACACCATTTAGGAGCACATATGTTCCAGACAAAAGGTTTACAAAGCGCAGGAAATGTTTCGATAGAAACAGGAATTGTTTCGGGTGAAATTGCAGAAAGTGGTTCTGCATGTGATATTGAAATGTTGCAAGGGGTTTTATCTGAATGTTTGTTAATTAAAGTAATTAACAAAATTCTGAATAAAATAAATAAAAGAGTTTTATTAATTGAGAGTTGCATTTAATTTGGTGGAAATTAAATACATGTGAGTGGGATTTTGGGTGGAGGCCATGTTTATGTGAGTGGAGGTTCACCACATGAATGAAGGAGGGGAGGAGTCCCCCCCTCATGCGCCGGATATGGGAGGGGAGGGGTCTCCCTCCCTCCTATATAAAGCCCCCCTATCCCCTCTCACAAACTACACCTCCTCGTGAAGGATCTCTCTCCCCCTCTAGATATTCCCCCATGGTCTCGGATTAGCGAGATACATGTTCCCAATGGCCTTGCGTCTGGAAGGAGTTGATGCTTCCGCTGATTCGCTGGAGCGAGGAGGTGGAGGTTGTCTAGTGGCTTGAACGTGTGTGCGAGGATGGATGCGCTACTGATTTGCGGCGCTCGGACTTCCACACGATATTGAGATCGGCAAGCGTACGACTACATCAACCACGAGTTCCTACTCGTTAACAAAACTCGTTGTCTTCGAGGGTAAGTTCTCCATGGATGAATGTCCACTCGTTGCTCTGTATCTAGTAGATAGATCTTGGCGTATAGTTCTCATCGTAGGAAATTTTTTGTTTTCTATGCTGCGGACCCAACAGTGGTATCAGAGCCTGATCTATGCGTAGGTGCTTTGCACGGGTAGTACACATATGTTTATATGTGGGCGATGATGATCATGTTATTGCATCTTCTATGTACATTGGATATTGGTGGCATAGTGGGATGAAGCGGCTCGGACCAACCTTACATGTCATCGTACATGAGACTGGTTCCACGACTGACATGCAACTAGTTTTGCATAAGTGGCTAGCGGGTGTTTGTCTCTCCTACTATAGTCAATATATGATTTACAACGAGTTGCTAATAACTTGGTTATCCTCGTTGTGGTTCATGTTCATAGGTAAGACCGGTTCTATCTCCGAAAGCCCTAAGCCACGTAAAACTTGCAATTGATAAATTAGAGGCGTTTAGTTTAGATCGTTGCTGGGCTAGTGTCTTGATATGGTATTTTTGTAAGTAGATGTATGATAGATACTCTTACAACTCACTTAACGTGCAAGTTCCATAGACATTGGCCTTACACACAAAGGAATGATAGAGATCATACCACGATGCAAATGATAGAGATCAAATGCATGGACCATATCACCTTACTTCACACATTAGATGTTAGCATCTTATATTGTTAGTTTGGCGCTTTTGGTAGCATTATAAGATGATCCCTCATTTAGATATCAAGATAAAATGTGTTCTTCCTTAAGTATGCACCGTTTTGTGGATCGTGTTTTGAGGCATCATGTGATGATCGGGTGTTCTCGACTCTACGCTTTCATACAACGGGTGTAAGACAGTTTTACACACGCGAATACTAAGGTTCTTACTTGGCGAGCCTAGCATGTATAGACATGGCCTCGGAACAAGGACCGAAAGGTTAAGCATGAGTCATATAGTTGATATGATGCCCATATAGATGCTCGCCTTTGAAGCTACACTGACTCACGTGATGATCGGACTTGGTGTAGTGGATTTGGTTCATGTAATCACCAAAAGGACACGAGGGATGTCGTTTTTGAGTGGGAGTTCATTAGTAATTTGGATTAGTTGAACTCAATCTATCAAAAACTTAGTCTAAATATATTTTACAAATTCTGTTGTAGATGGCACCACCTGCTTTTAATTTCAATTTGTTCATGGAGAAAGAGAAGCTTGCTGCGAATGGTAGCAACTTCACCAACTGGGCTACGAATTTGAGGATTCTCCTCACTGCTGCACAAAAGCAATATGTGCTAGAGGCGCCGCTAGGCCCCCCACCAGCTCATGATGCCCCTGATGAGGAAAAGAACGTCTATATAACTCGTCAGGAGGACCACAACTTAGTTCATTGCGGCATACTGTATGGGCTAGAGCCAGAACTTCGAAAACGTTTCAAAAATGGCAATGCCTTTGATACCATGGGAGAATTGAAAATGATTTTCGATACCCATCCTGTCGTAGAGAGTTATAATGCTTCTAAAAAGTTCTTTAGCTGCATGATGGAAGAGAACAGCTCCGTTAGTGAGCATGTACTCAAAATTTCTGGGTACACCGATAAGCTTGTGTCCTTGGGAATAACGATTCCCATTGACTTAGGCATACATCGTGTTCTCCAATATCTGCCACCTAGCTACAAGAGCTTCGTGATGAACTATAATATGCAGGGCATGAAGAAGTCTCTTCCCAAGCTTCTGTCAATGCTTAAGACTGCGGAAGTGGAGATTAGGAAAGAACATCAAGTGTTGATGATCAATAAGACCACCGGTTTCAAGAAGGACAAGAAAGGCAAGCAGAAGGGAAATAAGGGTGGCAAATCTGTTGCCGCGCCTGAAAAGAAACCCCAAGCTGGCCCTAAGTCTGACGCTGAGTGCTACTATTGCAAGGGATCGCCATTGGGCATAATCGCCCAAGTATTTGGCAGACAAGAAGGTCGGCAAGGCAAACAAAGGTATATGTGATATACATGTTATTGATGTGTACTTGACTAGTACTCGCAGTAGCACCTGGGTATTTGATACGGGATCGGTTGCTAATATATGTAACTCGGTTCAGGGGCTGCGGAACAAGAGACAACTAGCAAGGGATGAGGTCACGATGCGGGTCGGCAATGGATCAAGAGTTGATGTGATCGCCGTCGGAACACTGCCTCTCATATTAGCGAGATACATGTTCCCGGTGGCCTTGCGTCTGGAAGGAGTTGCTGCTTCCGCCGATTCGCTGGAGCGAGGAGGTGGAGGTTGTCTGGTGGCTTGAATGTGTGTGCGAGGATGGATGCGCTGCTGATTTGCGGCGCTCGGACTTCCACACGATATTGAGATCGGCAAGCGTATGACTACATCAACCACGAGTTCCTACTCGTTAACAAAACTCGTTGTCTTCGAGGGTAAGTTCTCCATGGATGTATGTCCACCCGTTGCTCTATATCTAGTAGATAGATCTTGGCGTATAGTTCTCATCGTAGGAAATTTTTTGTTTTCTATGCTGCGGACCCATCAGTCGAACGCCGGGATGTTGGCTAGCGAAATAGTGTAGCACTTGACGAACTTGGGCCAGCCCCTACGGAGGTACAAGCGGCCATCTCGATTATCGAAATACATCTCCACATCGAAGGTCAGCCTGCTGTTATGCTCCCGGACGCGCATAGTGTTGGGCTGGTCGTCGCTGATGTAATCTTTGAAAGCATGGCAGAGGGAGAGCTTGTCCCACTTGTCCTCGTGAAAGATGTGGATGAACATAAAGTCGGGGTTCGGATACAGCGGCAGATGGGGTGGTGGAGACAGTGACGGCGACAGTGACGGTGACGGCGACGGCGACGGCGACGACGACGGCGATGGCGATGGCAACAGAGAAGTGGCCCTGCCCTTGCCGCTGCCCATGCCCGTACGACGGCGCCTCTTCTTGACAACGCGCGTTGCCGGCGTACGCGTCTGTCCTTCACGTCCCCTGCCCGCCGTCGCCTTGGCACCCCTGAGCATGGACACCGGCATAGGCGACAAATCATTTATTCTTCTAAATATGAAGACGAAACCCTCTCAGTTACGCCACCCTTCTGAATGCGCTTTCTTCGAGCATATGAGAACAGCTTGTCCCTCTTCTAGATTTGTGCTCTGTACGAAACACTTCCACCCATCTGGATCGAAGAAGAGGCAATCATCCTTTTCTATCTTGAAGTCGATGGGGGTGATCTCCTCTTTAGGAAGACACACTCCAGTTGAGCCTCCCTCACAGATTTGTAGAGCATTAACAACCTTCTTAGGCAATTTCTGACCAATACAAAACAAGATATATAAGTTAGTAAGTCGATGTCATAAACCACATAGACAAATTGCATACACGCATGGCAACAAAAAAGAATTAAAAGAAAGTTATATGAATGTACCATGTGGTACAACTTAAGATTCGTTTTGGTCAAGCGGGTTACGAATGGCAACCCGACAATTTTGCCCATGTTCGATTGAAGTTCCAGTAGATGCTCTTGCTCACTCTCAGTAAGCCGGCATCTTTGGGCGATGAGTGGTTCGAGATCACGCTTCTGCGAAGATGCTCCTGCCATGTTAAAGAATGGGTTGCGCATACAAATTTAGCACACATTAACAAATGGTAAAAGTGTAGGAAACACATTATAGGTATTACAGCGTCACAGCAACGTATTTCATCACAACAATACAAATATTATTTCTGCAAATAGTTGCAAGTTATTTCAATGCTACAAGCACTAGTCATAGCATAGGAAAGCTCCAGACTCCTATTCTGTCAGATATAAGTTCTCTAAGAACTACCTTTGCTGTGTTGGATTTTAGAAACATCGTAAGTACTACATTAGTTCTTGCCATATATAGTAGCTAGATGGCCGATCTTTTTTGAGAGACTAGGAAGTTTAGGCCTATTTCTTATAGAAACAGATCATAGCTAGTAATTATGTTCTGTTTTAGTCACCAGAATATATTGCTTCAGCGATTTAGCACATCAAAGATGGCAATTTAGTGTAGGTTCTTCCATTTCCGATGTTGTGGTTGCATGTGGTACAGCCGACCCCAAAACTGTCCCTCTATGCATCATGTGGTTGTACTTTCTAGGCATGTGTTTCTGGTTCATTGTCATTCATGCTCTGGACCTTGCTTACTGCGAGTTGTTTCCTTGCAACAAGGAAAACAGCCAGGTGGTATTTTCTACACATGAACATCCATCCATAATTCCGGCATCGGCAATTTCTTAAGACATGTCATGCCTAACTAATTTATCATTTATATATGTGTGTGTCCAAACAAGTTCCATTTTTCATATCAAGATATAGCTAGCTAAACTTGTTATGTTTGATGGAGAGAATGAATGTGATCTGGTCATCTTGGTCATGGCAGAATGATGCATTATTGTGCACCAAGGAAATGGACCACCACCAAACTTCACTTTGAATCTCTGGTTTGTCAGTATTGTACATTAGATTTACTTTTTCATGCCTGATGTGCTAAGTTATAGCTATAGTGTATTCCTACCTATTAGGAAAACATTTATTCACAAGTGGTATCTGTTGCTCACCCTTGGCTAAGATTTTCAAGAAGTGGCACATGTTCTAACATGTTCTAGTTTCTCTTATTTGCAGGCACACAACAATGCAACTTCCTATAAGTACAAGGTTATCAAGTATTGGAATATAATTAGCACACTTTACTCAAGGGATCGAGCTACTGAGCGGGAGCTAGGACTACAGTTGAAAGCCGTGCGGAAATGGCGGACGAGAACGCTAACAATGACAACATCATTGATCAAGCTGTGTTGATATAATGAGAAGACAAGTGTATTTGTTGATACATTGATCTTTATTCATGTTGTAGTTGATTTTTATTTTGAAAATATCATATTTTATTTACATTATGTAATTGAATTTTCAAGCCAAATGTGTTGTTGATTTCACAATTGGCTTAAAATGGCAGCCAAACAGAAGCTGTAAATCATTTCATTTCAGAATTCCAGGTGGAAGCCAAACATAAAAATTCATTAAGGAATTTAAATTCCATCCAAATGAAGTGACATGGGTATTTCATTTCATTTCATTTCAACCAAATGAAATGAATGCGTAGGAGCCAACCGAGCCTTAATATATTTTCCTACACATGCATTATAGAGTTCAGACCTTATGCAATGTTTCCTTCCAGTAGTGTTTGATTCATGGGATTGTAATGTGCAGGAATTATTCCAGTAGGTACACTAGTGTATTTTCATGGGAAATCTAGCTTCAGCACATAGCTCGTGGAAAACCCTACTGGACAAACAATGCAGACATGATTTCAGTGGGCAGCACAAGTATCCAACATGATTGGGATCACCTTCAGCACGGAGCAAGGTTGCGGAGATGCGGTCAACGCCGACAGGCCGGCATCACGGTGTTGTGGCCGGAGTCGATGCGGACGTGCACGTCGTTACGGGCGGCGGATGCGTTGCGGAGATGCGCGGCGGCGTGGCTGTGGAGAAGCACGGTGGCGGGGTTGCAGAAATACGGTCGTCGGTGGCTGGACGATCCTGACGGAGGCGATGCGGACGGCCACGGCGGTGCGGAGATGCGGCGGCGATGCGGAGATGCGGATGGAGAGGAGAAGTTTGGGGAAAGTACGAGAAGGGGCTAGGATATCTGCAAGGATAGATTTTTCCCCAATTAGGTAAACTATTATTTGTACTAACATTGGTGCATGTTGGACCCACTTATACTAACATTGGTGCATGTGGGACCCACTTATCAATGTTTAAAATAGCGGGCTATTTGATTTAGCGGCACCGATTTTAAAAGCTATCAAAAGCTATAGCGGAGCTATAGCGCGCTATGCCCATCTAGCGGGTTTGCTAAATAATGATTTTTAAAAAAAAGAGCAGTACATATTGGTATATATATCAATAATTTACAAATATTTGACAGTTTTACAGATCAATGCTCTGATCAACTCAATTATAACAGGTTTGACAGTGCATAGTGCATATTACATAGTAAAATTTGAAACAGAGCCACTTATACTAGCATTGGTGCATGTGGGACCCAATGGCATCTGTGGTTCCTGTTTGGCTGAGTTTGGGCAAATTTTGACCCTGATGACACATGTGGGTCCAGTTACACTAGAATCGGTGCATGCGAGTACCGATGGCATCTGTGGTTATAGTCTGAGTGAGTTTGGGCAAAAGTTTGACTGAAATTGTGCAAAAGCTGACCTCGATGACACATGTGGGCCCACTTACACTAGCAATGGTGCATGTGGGACCTAATGGCATATGTGGTTTCAGTTTGACTGAGATTGGGCAAAAGTCGATCCCGATGACAAATGTGGGTCCAATAACACTAGCTTAAAATAACTTTGTAACGCTTGCGTTTACAATTCTAGACTTTCATCAAGGCAAGTTTATATCTGTTGACAATCATATTCCTTTGAACTAGTATAGCCAGTGCACAAACACAACTGAACACACATATAACATTACATAGATATGTTTGCTAGCTCGCGGTACTTTAAGAAACAAGCATACTAAAGTAGTTCAACTTAGAAAGTAAACAACAACAAAGTACCACGATTTGTACTACATAAACAACATACAACATCACGAATATAACTGGCTATAGTCTAGTAACGTGCATTAATTCTAGCCGGCGGGGTCGGTGACTTTGTCGCCCCAGGCAGTGGTAGTGGTGTCGCCCCAGCCAGCGGTGGTGGTGTTACCCTAGCCAGTGGTGTCGTTCTGCTCGCCGTCCTGGTCATCTTCGCGCGCTTCCCGTGAGCGTTTGGCGACATGCACCACCTCTCCATCCGCCTCTTCCGCTCCCTGCACCAATTGCTCTTCCCAGATCGCCCTCGCCTGTTCCCTTTCAGCCTGCTATGTTGCATCATCCTGCTCATCATCTGCATCACTACAGTTAGCGCTGCCGCCTCGCCGCAGCTTTTTGCCGCTTCGGCCGCTTTGCCGCCTTAGCCGCTTTTTCGCTGCATTCATTGCAGCCTTGCGAAAAGCGGTTCAGCCCGTGCTAAGTTAATGAGCCTATGATACAGCTCAGACAACATACCCGCCTCTTTGCTGCATACTCTAGGTTAATCGCGAAAGTGGCTTGTTCTCCCATACTGTGGCCATCGTCCGGAGTGCCTTGCAATTCGAGATCTCTCACAATGATGATCACTGCTAGAGATAACATCCCGTCCCTGTCATACGGCTGATTCCAATGGAACCGTTCTTTGGTCTTAAACATGTCTTGGATGTCGATGTGGTACTGTTCTGGAATGGTGATATCCTCATGTGCAAGCTTCTCTTTATCACTCATGATGTCCACGCTAGCGAAAGTGATCCCCTTTTCCTGAAGGAACTCTGTCAGTTTCGGACAAGGCTCCCTTCTCCTGCAGTATAAATGCAAATTAAGACATGAAAATAATTTGGATGATGTAAAATTATTTGATGATAATGTTAAACAAGGTATTTGCATAACCGTACCATTAGGCCATGTACAACACCCACAGATCATGCATAATACTTGAATTAACATGTCTAAGTATTTGAAATAAACGAGTGCAAGCAATGTATTTGCATTGGCTAATTATACATGATCTCAAATGGAAAATAAAAATATGCACATAACCAGTTTCGGACAAGGCTCCCTTCTCCTGCAGTATAGATGCAAACTATGACATGACAATAATTTGGATGGTGTACAATTATTTGATGACATCGTTGAACAAGGAAATTGCGAAACCGTGCTATTAGGCCATGTACAACGCCCATAGATCATGCATAATACTTGATCTAATAAAATCCACAAGGACTTAAACCTATAGGAATTAAAGAATGCACATAGGAAAAATTTCTAAGGATCAAAATCCTCCAAAATTCATATGAGATTCCTTTGAATCAAACAAGCCCTGCATCAAAGGAGGCCTGATGTGAAAACGTTCGTACAGGGTACAATCCTATGAATCAAACATGTGTTGATGGAAAAAACATAGGGATTGAATCCTGTACAAACCCATAGGAAATCCTTTGAATCAAAGGAGGCCTAAAATAGAAATGCCCATCCTTAGTACGTATATTACTTGCAGTAGTGGAACACGAGGACAGTCTCCTTCAGGGCGATCTGGACGACGGTGATCTTTTGTGATGGAGCTTCGTCCCGCCTATTCCTTGTGTACTCGAGGTCGAGTCCAAGGAACTTGTAAGTCTCTTTCTCGAGCAATTGCTCGAACTTCTCCAGCATGTGATTCAAGTAGTTCACATCGTTGGTGTACACCACCTCCATAATCTTCGTGCCATAGGCACAGATGGGCTTGATGTCAACCGTGGTTTTCCCGTCATCGAGGATGTCTCCATAGGGATCCATGGATGTTGAGTTCCCCGTCATGTGGAGGAGGAAGACGCGAGAGGAAGAATAACAGACAAGAAGCGGACGCGTTGCGGTTATTGTGGTGTTACGGTGGCGGTGGAGTCGAGGCGGAGGGCCCGTACATCGATGTAGTCGACCCGTTACGGTGCGATGCGCTTAGTGCGGTGCAGTGCGGTCAGTTTTGTTACGGTGCGACGCGTTTAGGAGTGGTGCGATGCGGTTATTGCGGTGCAGCAGTGGGATCAGTTTTGTGGCTGCAAACTTTCAACAATTGAACGCACGAGGCTTTCACCAATCCTCTGGTCGTGGCTGCAACTTAATTTCAAAAATTGAACCCACGGCTTTCCTACAACTTTCAACTCAAGTTTGACCAAAGCTTGTACAGTGCATAACTAATTCAAATATCTCATAAAAATTGAAAACCTACACACTGATAAATTTTACGTGAACTAGTTGACACGAAAAATTTTAAACTTGAAACATTTCATTCTCATCAAAATAACAATCCCGCATATGAGCTTCCACATAGAATGTACCATGACTCACGTGGGTCCACATACACAAGCATTGGTGCAAGTGGGCCCAATAGCATATGTGGGTCCAGTTTGACTAAGATTAGGCTTAAGTTGACCCTGGTGACACATGTGGACCCACATAGCTAGCAGCGGTGCATGTGGGACCCTATGGCATCTGTGGGTCCAGTTTGACTAAGATTGGGCTTAAGTTGACCCTGATGACACATGCGGACCCACATAGCTAGCAGCGGTGCATGTGGGACCCTATGGCATCTGTGGGTCCAGTTTGACTAAGATTGGGCTTAAGTTGACCCTGATGACACATGTGGGCCCACATAGCTAGCAGCGGTGCATGTGGGACCCTATGGCATCTGTGGGTCTAGTTTGACTAAGATTGGGCTTAAGTTGACCCTGATGACACACGTGGGCCCAGTTTGACTAACATTGGGCTTAAGTTGACCCTGATGACACACGTGGGTCCACATACACTAGCATTGGTGCATGTGGGCCCAATGGCATCTATGGGTTCTATGTTGACTCATATCGCCGCAAAAGTTGACCCTGATGACACATGTGGGTCCACTTAGCTAACATTGGTGCATGTGGGACCCTATGGCATCTGTGGGTCCAGTTTGACTAAGATTGGGCTTAAGTTGACCCTGATGACACATGTGGGCCCACATAGCTAGCATCGGTGCATGTGGGACCCTATGGCATCTGTGGGTCCAGTTTGACTAAGATTGGGCTTAAGTTGACCATGATGACAAATGTGGGCCCACATAGCTAACAGCGGTGCATGTGGGACCCTATGGCATCTGTGGGTCCAGTTTGACTAAGATTGGGCTTAAGTTGACCCTGATGACACACGTGGGTCCAGTTTGACTAAGATTGGGCTTAAGTTGACCCTGATGACACATGTGGGTCCACATACACTAGCATTGGTGCATGTGGGCCCAATGGCATCTGTGGGTTCTATGTTGACTCATATCGCCGCAAAAGTTGACCCTGATGACACATGTGGGTCCACTTAGCTAACATTGGTGCATGTGGGACCCTATGGCATCTATGGGTCCTGTTTGACTAAGATTGGGCTTAAGCTGACCCTGATGACACATGTGGGCCCACATAGCTAGCAGCGGTGCATGTAGGACCCTATGGCATCTGTGGGTCCAATTTGACTAAGATTGGGCTTAATTTGACCCTGATGACACATGTTGGCCCACATAGCTAGCAGCGGTGCATGTGGGACCCTATGGCATCTGTGGGTCCAGTTTGACTAAGATTGGGCTTAAGTTGACCCTGATGACACATGTGGGCCCACATAGCTAGCAGCGGTGCATGTGGGACCCTATGGCATCTGTGGGTCCAGTTTGACTAAGATTGGGCTTAAGTTGACCCTGATGACACACGTGGGCCCGGTTTGACTAACATTGGGCTTAAGTTGACCCTGATGACACACGTGGGTCCACATACACTAGCATTGGTGCATGTGGGCCCAATGGCATCTGTGGGTTCTATGTTGACTCATATCGCCGCAAAAGTTGACCCTGATGACACATGTGGGTCCACTTAGCTAACATTGGTGCATGTGGGACCCTATGGCATCTGTGGGTCCAGTTTGACTAAGATTGGTCTTAAGTTGACCCTGATGACACATGTGGGTCCAGTTACACTGATGACCCATTGGCATCTGTGTGTTCCAGTTTGACCGAGATTGGTTCCAATTTAATTTAGGATTTCAACTAATTTGAAAAAATTCAATATTTCTCTATAAAATCTTTTAGAAAACTTATTGTTTTATACACAATATACTTTTTTTACTTATATAATATAGATTTTTTTAACAATTTATATAATATAGAATTTGTAGAGATTTCCGCTGCAACGCGCCACTCTCCCAAATGTCATGCGCGGGTCCAATGTGAAAGCAATGGGAAAGTGGACTACATGCAGGACTACACGATTCCACACCCACGCGTGCACCAGAGGAAACTGAACCGCCAGCATCTATATAACACATCGGTCTCATCGTCTCTCCCACCATCGTCCACTTCTTCCCCAATCTGCCGAAAACCCCAATCTGCTCCCACCACCGCACCACCAATATCATCCCTTAGTGAATCTACAAGATGAAGCGCGCTCGCGAAGACGATTCAGAGTCGAAGGCGGTCGGCGGCTCTGGCAATGCACCCGCGACCGTCGCCGCGGTGGCGGGGGAGGAGTCTTCTTCAGGAGCACCAGCCGCTCATCGGGGCGCCGTGACCGTTGCGGACTCCACCGTACTGGTCGTGGTCGCCGTCGATGATGAGAAGAAGGAGGATGTCGTGACTCCCACGGCAGATCTACAGACCCACATGTAGGCCACCAGGTCATCGTCGTGCCGGACGATGAGTACTACGACGGCGAAGACCCCTGACTCCATCGAGTACCTCTATGAACAAGCCTGCAAAGAAGATGTACCGTTCAAGGAGGAGGCCTCCGACGACGGCACCGAGGTTCTGAGCTGTTCTGTTCGATCTCCTCTGTTCATCTTACTGTTCACATAGGGTTTGTTCGTAGAGTAGATTGATTTGTGCTGTCTAGGTGGTCTTCTAGATATTCTTGATTCTAGGGTTCGTACGGTTCCTTTGTAGTTGACTTTGATTTGATCTGCCATATAGTATTCTTACTCATATGATATATATGGGTTCATGGTTATCAGATTAATTTCTGAATGTTGTGCCTTAAATTCATCTGAGTCTGATTTGATTGTAGAGATTATGATAACAAAGATTTTTGTTTGGGAAGAAAAGATTGATCTGATGCATAGAATTTATAATTACCATTTTCTTAATTTGCTGCTTATTAATGTGTTGATTCCATAGTGTGTATCAATTAGTATCCTGTTAAGTGTAATGATCAATGCGTTTGAAACTTAAATTCATCCAAGTCTTGTTTCATTCTAGTGATTATGATTGCTCATATGATATCTATTAGTTAATAGTTATCAGATTACATTCTGAATGTGTTAAGGTAGTTACCTTGCACATGATTGATCAACACAAGCGACTTAAATTTATTTGAGTCTAATTTGATATTAGAGATTATGATAGCAAGAATTTTGTTTGGGAATAAAGGATTGATCTGATGCATGGAATTCATAATTACCATTATCTAAATTTGCTGCTTATTAATGTGATGATTCCATAGTGTGTTTGAATCAGTATCCTGTTTAGTGTAACGATCAATGCGTTTAAAACTTAAATTCATCCAAGCCTTCTTTAATTCTACTTATTATGATTGCTCATATGATATCTATCGGTTCATAGCTATCAGATAACTTTCTGAATGTGTTAAGGTAGTTAACTTGTAAATGATTCATCATTAAGTGCCTTAAATTCATCTGAGTCTAATTTGATTATAGAGATTATGATAACAAGAATTTTATTTGGGAAGAAATGATTGATCTGATGAATGGAATTTAATGTGTAATGATCAATGTGTTTGAAACTTAAATTCATCCGAGTCTTCTTTCATTCTAGTGATTATGATTGCAAGAATTTTATTTAGGAAAAATTGGTTATTTGCCCCTAAAGTTCACATGCCTTGAATTATGTCCCCAAAGAATAATGTTCTTTAATAAATTATCCATTATGGACTTTGAAGCAGATAGAAATGAACGCTCAGGCGTTCCAGCGCTCACTAGACATGATAAGACAAAACTGTCCTCGATTCATCAAATATTGGTCACACAACATTATCCTCGATTCATCAAATGTTAGTACTATCACCGCAACACAAAACTGTCCTCGATTCATCAAATGTTAGTACTATCACCGCAACAATTTAGAATAATTTTGGCAGCATTGTTAATTTTTTACAACTTATTTCGTTTGATCATTGTTGTGCTCCTGTTTATCTCACTTCTTACGTATTTCAAAATTCACAGGAAGACTCTGACGACGTGGGCCACGACAAGGACGACAGGGACCGCAAGAGCCGCTTTGTTCTTAAGCGGCTGGTGATTGGCCAGATACCTTTCCGTAGCCGTGGGGAGCTATCCTGCCCATTCTGCGGCAGGGTCATCACCAAGAACTTAGAGAGCATGATCCAGCACGCGGATGGAGTTGGCGTAGGCAATAGGCAGAAGCACAAGGACCACACCATGGCGAAGCATGTCGCCTTTGGCAGATTCCTCGAAAAGTACGTCAAGGGTGGCCTCATCCCGGTTATCGGTCCTGCTATTGGCCCTCATGTTCTGTTTCCACAAGTTTAGTTTACGTTTGTGTTGTCCCCCTAGAGATGAACAGAAACTGTGTGTTGTTTAAAGACTAAGTTTTTATTATGTATGGTGGAAGCTAGGCAATCATACCTAGTTGTTTAAGACTATGTTAATGTGTATGGAGTTTGCTGTTGCATTACTGGTGCACTTGTTATCTGAATTCTCATGTTGATGCACACTGCATTTGTTTACTAAATTAGATGGTTTGATGCTTTATTTTGTAGCTAAGAAAGTTTGAAGTAAGTTTGGACTACAAAAAGTTTTTGAAACCAATCTCAAACCAGAAACTTATGTACTTTACATACTGATGATCCTTCAGAATGTCTAAAAACAACCACAAACATGAAAGGCAAACTCCTTATTTCCAATACTTTTCATAAAATTTGCAAAATATTCTAAGTAAAGGATTTAATTAATATAGCTAATTCTTTCCTTGTTAGTCTCAAGATTCTATTTTAGAGGATCTTACAGGACCTAACTATGACGACTAAGTCAGAGCAATAAAAACCAAATCAATTTCCTTGCTCTGCGCACTAAATGTAATCAATATATTTCCTTGTTTTGCCTAACGGCTAAAGCTAATCATGTCGATCCCACAAATTAAGCTTACAACTGGGTCCAGGCCCGGCATGCAAGCATAGTCAAACCATATATATATACGCTCTCCCTCCAACAAACCCTAAAGGCATAGTTGGAGTCAGCACCGCCATCTAAACCACATTTGCCTAGGCCGCAGATCTGTCGAGAGAGAGGGATGGCGAAGGGCAAGATCGTTGCGGTAAAAATCTAACCTATCTAGTTTGCATGTACTGGATCTATTTGGACAAAAATATACGGCCAATGATCTTTAAATTTTATTTTTTTGATTCGTAGTGTCCTTGGTGTTTTGACACCAAGGGTCTGTGCGGCCTGGGCGACAAGATCAAGTCCTTTTTCGTTCTCACCCTTGTAGAGAATTTTGAAGAAATGACGGTACTGGTTTTATTTTTTGTATTATCATCAGTCTTTCCTGTTCCACCCTTTTGTCATGAATTATAGCATCTGTTAGTTTGTCATGTAGTAAACATGTTCCATTTTTCTTTAGTTAATACCCTGCTATGCTAGAGCGAATTTCCTTAAGAAGTTTGCCATCGACTCTGTCGACCACGAGAATGTTTTTGTGGTCGAGGTGGTTACAGAAGAAGGGTTCGAATTCAACGTTGATTGTATCAACAAGGATGTTAGAACATATCTTGAAGGCCAATATTGGAGAGAATTTGCTAGAGTCTACAATCTGGATGTTGGAACGGAGCTTGTCTTCTCTACCGACACACAAGGTCCATCTACCCCTGTGACGTCGATCAACCTACCGATCACCCACCCATGTAAGTAACTGCTTATTTGAAGTACTCCCTCCGTTTACAAATATACGATGTTTACGAGTTTGTATAAAATGGATTTATATATGTAGATCCATTAAAATATTTAGGTTCACCCATTTTGCTCGGTTTCTAGTCTACTTTGTAATGTGTAGAATGTCACCGATGGAATTGTCTCTAGTTTTTTCCTTATAAAAAAAGAAGTAGTTGCTTTGTGTTTTAGCACGATATTTTTTCCTTGTTCCTAAACAATCTTAATGTTGACGTACCTACCATGCATTAATCTTAATTTTGATTCAGTAATATTCATTTAATTAAGTATTTGAACTTGTACATCATATTACAATCTGACCCAGGATAAGAAAGGCATACTTGACGCTATGCATGCCACTGATGGAACCATAATTAACTGTAGAATGATGGAGTCAGTGGTCAGCAATGTTGACATCATTGACACGCTGGTTGATGAACATGGAGTTGGGCCTTATCAAGTTGGAAAATGTGAGTCTCTGATCCACACATTAAGCTGGACAAATTGCAGGAAGAAAGAGCTGGTAAGTATGAGTGATCTACTTTGTTGTGCCTGTAATTTTCCAATTAACAAATGTTCACATTGTGCATGTGGACCAAGAACAGAAACTCCCGAGACGCCTTGTCCCTGAAGACATGGCTGAATATGGTGATATCACAATTGTGTGTGATAAATACACAAAGGTCAAAGGGTCGTACTCAATTTCTCCTGAGGATGGCCGAGTATGCTACGCTGGGTGGAGGGAAGTGATGTCACAGGAGGAGGATTTTTGGCAAATTGGAGACAATATGTTTGTCATGTTGTATGTGGGACGTAAGGGGGCTTTCCTATTTGCCTTCTATGTTCCAAATGTGGAACTTTAGTAGCCTTGATCATTTTCACTATGATGGTCATGGGTCATTTTTCGACCTAATAATATGAGATGTTAAGACAATATTTTACGGTCCTTTCATTATGTGGCATTAGTATGTCTGAAGACATGGTTAAGTGTAATGGTACTATTAAATTTTTTATGAGCTGAAATATATTATGCCTGTCGTTGCTGCCAATTATAGTGAAATCGTGTTAATTGAGTTCATTTCATCGGTATCTATGAATATTTTATGAGCTACAAATTTTATGCGTGCACAACTTACTAGACGGACATGTCTGTCGCGTAGGTTGTGTCACGTAAAGAAGTATCTATCTCCAGTAAATCTATTTTGCTGCTCGAAGTAAGTATGACAAAAACAAGCAAAAACATCTAGGTACGACCATATATATCATTGTAATTAATAATTTTGTGTATAACATGGTTACTGGGAATTGAATGCAATAGTCTCCATAACTAGTATCAAACAGTACAACTGTGTGCTAGTATTTTAGTAACGCATTTTCACAAGGTACTAGTCAATATCACTATCAACATCTGAAATGCTCCTCCCAAATTCATCGACAACCGGTTCCAAGTCTTCTTGTTCTTCGTCGCTCAGGTCCATATCATTGTTTACACCATTTTTCCCTGCTAGTTGTCTAACAGTCTGAGAGTCAACAAATATCACATCATCAGAGCGATCAGCCATGTCGTCTTCATGATCATTAACATATTCATCTTCCTTGTCCTCAGTTTGGTCAACAATGGGATCTTCCGAGCCTAGGTCTTCCTGGTATGCACCTGCATTGCTTTCATCATCTTTTTCTGGAACATCGTATACATTCCTGTGCTTGAAAGTTTGCACCACCTTCTAAGGATCACCAAATTTTGTGTCTTCCAAGTAAAACCAAGTTTCTGCTTGGTGAGCTAATATGAAAGGGGCGTTCTTGTACCACAATACAGACGTATTGATGCTTTTAAAGTATCCATCATCCTTCATCTCTGTGGTTTTCCTACTTCCAAGGTCAAACCAATCACAGCGGAACAAGAACACGGATCATCGTCGCGTGCTTGTTTCTCGATCTTGTAACTCAAGAACCTCCTTCATCACACCGTAGTATTCTTGATCTTGTTCGTCAGAAACGGATCCCCTTGTCATTATTCCTGAGTTTTGAGTCCTCTTGTTCTTCTCACGCTCGACGGAACGGAACCTAGCGCCATTTACAATGCACATAGGGTGTACAACTACACGAGCATCTGGACCAAGTGCTAGTGATTTTAAATCTTCTGGAGAATTGTCCAAATTACTGACATGTTTTTTAAACCATGCAGGGAATTCTTTCTCTAGTTCCGCCTCAATGTTGTTCACACCCCTGTTCTGTAGTTGTTGTCGGAAATTCCTAAAAATCAAAAACAAATTAGTAATGGTATTGCTATAACACAAAATATTACTAAAAATTTTGAATGATTAATAAAAAGGTAAATAGACCTACTGAATATAATTTTGTGTCTCATCACAGTTCTGAAGTACATACCAAACCATATTGTCAAATTCTTTGGGAAAATACTTCAACTTGGATAGTCCTAAACCTCTGGCTCCATCTGAAAAAATATCAAACTCTAGCGGATCAACTCTTTGTTTCTTATCTTGGTTCCTCTCAGGCTTGTTATGTCTGGTTTCTATGACATCGCCCAAAAATTTAGAGCAATGATACAAGCACTCATCCATGATATATCCCTCAGCAATTGAACCTTCAGGCCTTGATTTGCTACGCACAGTTGATTTCAGGTACCCGAGCCTTCTTTCAACTGGATACATCCAACCATATAGAACAGGCCCCCTCTGAAGTGCCTCATCAGGTAGATGAATAGCCAGGTGCACCATTACATCAAAGAATGATGGGGGAAATAGCAGCTCAAGCTTGCAAAGAATTATGACAATTTCAACCTTCATTCGACGTGACCTGAGATGCTCTTAGAGTTTTGGCACACAACTCCCTAAAAAAGTTTCCCAGTTCAGCAATGGTCTCATACATCGCCTTTGATGCAATCCCTCTTAGACCAGCTGGCAACACACGCTGCATAAGTATGTGGCAGTCATGCGTCTTCAGACCGTGCACTTTACCCCCTGGGATGTCCACACATCTTGCTATGTTTCCAGCAAAACCATCTGTGAACCTAGTGTTGGCCAAATACTTGCACAATTTTTGTTTGCCTTCCTTTTGAAGCATCCATGGTGCTTTCTCCTTTGAAAAACCCTTGGCCTCAGGTTTCATTCAGAACTTCTTCCTGACATTAAATTTCTCCAAATCCATTCTACCACCAACAGTGTCCTTGTTCTTTCCATCAAGCTCAAGAAGGTACTAAGGATATTGTCCAATATGTTCTTCTCAATGTGCATCACATCTAGGTTGTGAACAAACTTCAATCTTGACCAGTATGGCAGATCATATAAGCTGATCTTGAGGTGCCAGGTTGGCTCACCAGTCATGCCATGCTTTCTCTTCCTAGTTGATGGATTTTTCCCTGGCCTATAATCCTGAACTCTCTGTACCCTCTCCTCTCTTTCTACAAGTGTGAAACTTGTTGGTGCATCCTTAGGTTCAGGTTTTCCATTGAAGGCTCTGCTACTCCGCCACTTGTGATCGTGAGGCAGAAATCGACGATGAACAATATAACCAATTTTATTATGCAAAGACTCGTAGCAAGGATCCTTATCGCAGTGCGCACATGCGAAAAACCCTCTTGTGCCACGGCCAGACATCGTGGCATATCCAGGATAGTCATGAATCGACCAAAGAAACGTAGCATGCAACGGAAACTCCCTACCTGTGCATGCATCATATGTGCCCACTGAAGGAAATATGCCCTAAGAGGCAATAATAAAGTTGTTATTATGTATTCCTTGTATATGATAGATGTTTATTTTGCATGCTATAATTGTATTGATAGGAAACATCAATACATGTGTGTTTAATAAATAAAAGGGTTCCTAGTTATGCCTCTCTTATAGACTAGCTTGTTGATTAACAAGATGATCAAAGTTTCCTGATCATGGACATTGGATGTTGTTAATAACAAGGTCACAACATTTGTGAAATGATGCGATGAACATTCATCCGAAGTATAGCATTACGATCAAGTCATTATGTTTATATTGCTATAACATCATACAAAGTAGTCTTAGTCCTTAGACCATGAGATCATGTTAATTGCTAACACCGGAAGAGTATCTTGATAACATCAAGCGTCACACTGAATAACGGGGTGACCATAAAGGTGGGTTCAGCGCTATGAAGGTGTTATGTTGAGGCTCATGGATCAAGAGTGGAATTTGTCAATCGATGGCGGATAGATATACTCTGGCCCTCTCGGTGATATCACATTAAGATAGCTTGCAAGCAAGTGATGTGATCACTAGAATGTTATATCAGGAGCGAGAAAAGAGTGCATGTCGATGAAGATCAAACTAGGTATTTGGATACCGATGATCGAATCTTGGACATGTATTATATCATGAGACAAATGGATTAAATTAGCGGCGTTAAAGGTTCTCACGATCACGAAGTCATCGTTGAATATGCAGAGTCGATATGGATCTGTGTCCCGCTTCGATTATTGATCCGAGAGGGGTCTCAATCATGTCTGCATTATTCGCAAACCATAGGGTGACACACTTAAGGGTTGCGGACACCATTTAGGAGCACATATGTTCTGCATAAAAGGTTTGCAAAGCGCAGGAAATGTTTCGATAGAAACAGGAATTGTTTCGATAGAAACCGGAATTGTTTTGGGTGAAATTGCAGAAAGTGGTTCTGCATGTGATATTGAAATGTTGCAAGAGGTTTTATGTGAATGTTTGTTAATTAAAGTAATTAAAAAAAATCTGAATAAAATAAATAAAAGAGTTTTATTAATTGAGAGTTGCATTTAATTTGGTGGAAATTAAATACATGTGAGTGGGATTTTGGGTGGAGGCCATGTTTATGTGAGTGGAGGTTCACCACATGAATGAAGGAGGGGAGGAGTCCCCCCTCCTCATGCGCCGGCTATGGGAGGGGAGGGGTCTCCCTCCCTCCTATATAAAGCCCCCCTCTCCCCTCTCACAAACCACACCTCCTCGTGAAGGATCTCTCTCCCCCTCTAGATATTCCCCCATGGTCTCGGATTAGTGAGATACATGTTCCCGGTGGCCTTGCGTCTGGAAGGAATTGCTTCTTCCGCTGATTTGCTGGAGCGAGGAGGTGGAGGTTGTCCGATGGCTTGAACGTGTGTGCAAGGACGGATGCGCTGCTGATTTGCGGCGCTCGGACTTCCACACAATCTTGAGATCGGCAAGCGTACGACTACATCAACCACGAGTTCCTACTCGTTAACAAAACTCGTTGTCTTCGAGGGTAAGTTCTCCATGGATGTATGTCCACCCGTTGCTCTGTATCTAGTAGATAGATCTTGGCATATAGTTCTCATCGTAGGAAAATTTTTGTTTTCTATGCTGCGGACCCAACACCCACGCCACTCCATAGCGTCATCATATCTTTTATCAATGGCTGCATAAATACATGAAAATACTTTCCTGGTGAATTTTTTCTAGGGATTAGCAATGACATCATGAAGTTGGATTGATCCATGCACATCCACGGTGGGAAGTTGTATGGAATGACAAAAACTGGCCACATACTGTATGAACTACTCATGTTTCCGTATGGGTTGAATCCATCATCGTAATACCAAGCCTTATGTTACGGGCATCCAAGCAAACCATCCAAACTCCTTGTCAAAGTGCTTCCATGCTTCACCATCAGTGGGTGCCTCAAAATACCAGTTGCCAACCCTCTTCTCCTTGTGCCACTTGGTGTTCATCGACGCTTCCTTGGAAACAAAAAATCTCTGTAACCTTGGGATTATAGGAAAGTATCAAAGCACCTTATGGGGAATCTTTCTCTTTGCTTCTGGGTCTTTCCACCTTGAAAATCCACACTCGGGACAATGAGTTTTTTTGGCATGGTCTCCCCAAAACAGAGCACAGTCATACTTGCAAACATGAATTGTGTCATAACCAAGCCCAACCTCAAAAAGAACACTCTTAGCTTCAGCATAGGACTTGGGAAAATTCCCTTTTGGCAAACCAGCACATAAGACAGCCATAAATTGATCAAAAGCTCTATTTGTGACCCGGTTGTATGTTTTCACGTAAAGCATCTTCATAATGAATGACAACCTCGTCTCAGTGGTGCATCCCTCGTGAAGCTCTTTCTTAGCTTCTTCGATGAGGTTTGCATAGAAATTAGTGTCACTTGGGCCTCTGTCACTAGAATCATGCAGCTCATCTAACATCTTGTCAACATGATCATTATGATTCTCATTTCCATCATCATAATCATCATCGTCATCGCTTTGATACAAACTATGATCATAGTTTTCATCAGGACCATCATCTTCTCCATGACAACTCCACTTTGTGTACGAAACGGCCATACCATTGACGTGTAAGTGATACTCCACTGTGTCTTGAGTCTGCTGCGTAATATTAAGGCATTTTTGGCATGGGCACAATATTGATGCACGTTTGCGGTTCCATGTACAGAACTCCA
Organism: Avena insularis; assembly: GCA_023614405.1. Classification (NCBI taxonomy): domain Eukaryota; kingdom Viridiplantae; phylum Streptophyta; class Magnoliopsida; order Poales; family Poaceae; genus Avena; species Avena insularis. The sequence continues at coordinate 151,470,488 of CM042690.1, forward strand.
TAAACTCGTGGACACCTTGTATATAAAAAAGGGGTGAACTTGCGCCCATGAGTAATCCACTGTCGATCCATCACCTACAAAAATATATATAATGTGTTCCACTCGAGTCATGATGCCATTCAATTTGTACTAATCGATGTGAAAATTGTTTACCAAAGTCCAAATAAATCACAATGTGTAACACAAACACCAATCCAAATCAATTTCATAACAGATCTCAAAGGAACTCACATGTGCTTCCTATCGCTATCGCCGTCGCCGCATGAAGCCTCGCTAGCTGGGATCATGATCAATCGTCGTGATCGTGTAGGCGCAAGTCGCCGGGACTTGTAGATGAAGGGCCAGCGAATGTCGTGATCGCCTGGACAAGGGATACCCTTGACGGCGCTCGTTCGCAAGAACAGAGAAGAAAATTGTTTGGAAGATCGCACAAGTCCTAACTATAACGATCCGTGTTTGTACATGCCACGTACTGCACATAGAGTTTACAAAACGGTAGGCCAATCAAACAATTCAAAAACCGAACGGTAGCCCAGCGATAACGAAACGTTTTACTTTCTACTAGGTCCTCGGTTCGAAACACATCTTTGCCCTTTTATCGTTTTTAACACAATTGCTAACTCGTTGGTCCCACGAAGAATCGGTGACGGCTTAATCTACGACGCTCTAAAATCCGTCGTGCGGATAATCGGTGACGGTTTGCCGTGACGCAAAATGCGACCGTCACGCATTATCAAGCATACGTGACGCCCAAAACTAATCTGTCACCTATGGTTACTTTCGGTGACGGTTCTGAATTTTGTCACCGGGCAATTCGTCACCGATTCTAGGATCTGTTGTAGTGACAGTGAAGTTAGGCCAGGGGTTTAATTAGTGCAGACAAGGTGTTTGTGTTAATGGCTGCATGAGTTTTACTTTTTAATTTGTGATTCAAAAGTTTTGAGTGATCTTAGATTAAGCTTGAGAGTCTTTGTTTGCTTGGAGAGGTCAAGGGGAATTGATTTGAGTGGTTTTTGAAAAAGTGGGATCTTAACATATGAAATAGATTCCATTTTCAACTGTCCATTAAATTGATTTGCACAATGCTTTTGTAAGTTTGTAAAGTGGGCCTTGGTTCATTTTTACTTGGTCTAGCAAGGGGTGAAAAGAAATAGAAATGTTTATGTTAGAAATCTTCTTCTAGGAACACCTAAAGTGGAGAATATCATTTTGCGGACCGAAAATTGGGGTGTCCAGGCTACGCGGTACCCAAGTTGCTTACAATCAGCTACGTTGCCCAAAGTTGGCATGCCAAATAGTCAGAGGCTCTTTTTCGGCACGAATTCAACTTTACGTTTCAATACAAAATTTAGGCTAACGGACATCAAGTTGGGGCCCCTGTCAGTTCTCGCCGTTATGTCGCTCCTGTCGCTTAGGCGGGGTGGCTGTCACGTAGGCTTGCAGCGCTGGCATAGTGGATAGGACAACACCCCTAGCCCAGTGTACTGACGTGACAAAACAGGGAACATGTATCGGCGTTATAATTATTTTTTGTTTACTCAGAAGCTGGAATGTCCACCGCCACGCGTCTCTCCTTGGACTTCCGTCCCCGTCGTTAACCACTACCTTAAAAGCGTATTGACGGTTCCACCGTTCCCTTGCCTCGCAGAAACCACTCTTCTTCTTCCTGTCATCTGTCTTCGTCCTGTCTTCTCCTTGCCGCCATGGAAGGTCATTGCACTCTAGAGACAAGCTTCACTACCCATGACAATAAGAAGATAGACGTTGTCTACACCAACAAGGAGGAGACAGTGGTGCGAGTCTTGAGGATGTACGAGGGTTGGCTTGAGAAAGATAAGGACAAGTTTGTGGGATTGGACCTCGAGTACACCCCAGAGCACCCATATGAAGGGAGTGAAGTCGCCATCGTTCAACTGGCCATGAGGAAACACGTCCTCATCTACCACCTCTCCCAGTTTGTAGATGTGCTCTCTGTAGCTAACCGCTTTTAGGGTTTTCTCCTCTTGTTCTTTATCCATTTGCTCATCTTGGAACTACTGGATTTTATTTAGGACTAAATAAATTATGACAAGACAATGTTGAGAGTCTTGATCTTGCATTTACTAAACTTTTTAAAATTATATTCAGATGATGATCTTGCATTGACAAAATATTTGTAGTTACAAATTTTGGTGATGACAAACTACGTACTTTCAGGACTGACAGGAATTGTCTGGCGTTGCGCCAGTTCCTTGTAGAAAAGGGAATTGTTTTCTGCATTGTCGACAATACAACTGATTTTTCGAAATTTTATCGAGAGGGAATTACAATTCCTGGGCACAACTGGATCAATATTCAGAGTCTTGTCAAGATCCTAGGGGGCTCGAGAAAGGATGGAATGGCATCACTCGCAACTAGAATCCTCGATAAGTCGTACAACAGAATGAAGGCAGATTTCCCTACGAATAGGCACGATTTCTGGGACGAGTGGTCGTTGTCTGATATAAACCTGAAGTATGCAGCCATAGATGCTTACGTGACCTACCAGCTGTATAAGAAGATCTATTTTTTTCTACGTTACCTCGTGGTTTGCCCTATTTGCAAGAGGGAAGACGAGCTTAGGGGATCCCTTTGTAGAAAATGCAGAATAGCTGAGTTTAAAGCTGCATATGCAAAGGAAATGGCTGCATCTAAAGTAGCTGACAGAGAGGCTGCAGCGGTGAAAGAAACTTGCAATGAAGTAGAAGCGATGAGAGAGGTTGGTGAAGCGACCAGAGAGGCAGCATCTTCTAGCGGCAACAATCAGGTATGTGATGCACCGCTAATTGTGCCGCAGGACGCTGAAGATAGGGAAGGTAAGTCAGATCCCCAGGTGGGACGAAGCATTTTGTGAGCTGTGGAGTGCCAATAATGTAAGATCCACCTGGAATGATCGCAGTTGGTCGCCTAGGAACGATGGCAAGCGCCTCAAGTGGGCTGATGAGAAGTGAATTAAATTTTACTTCTCAGTGTTATGTTTCTATTTTGTGTAACTCATTTATATTATCAAGATGTCTAGCGCCTCAAGTGAGAGTAGTAAAATAAATTTAACCCTCTTTGTGTCATGTTTATGTATGCGTCTTGTAGCTTGTCAAGATGGTAGCTTGTTAACTAGCAGTATGAAAGAGTACCTTTTTCCTCTCTCGCTAAACAGATATGTTTCATTTTGCCCAAATTAGTAGCAAATCTAGAGAAGATTCTCTCTTTGATAATTCGTTCCCTTTTGGACCTCTTTTTGCCTCCGATCAGGTAGCAAATCTAGAGCAGCAAATCACACCAGGCAGAATGCATTCATTCAGAAAACAAAAAAAATGTAGATATAGTTGTGCGCAGCTAAATAGGATATAGCGATAGAAAGTAGGTTGATTAACGAGGTTCGATGCATTCAACCAGAAATAGGATGCAAGCAAAGTATAGAAAATCAAAAGAAGCTGCTTAGCAGCAGCAGCAGACACATTCAACCCCTCCTTGCATGCGCCTGCACCTCCGCCTGCTCCCTCCGGCGCTTCCTCCACTTCTTGCTGCCCGGTCCCTTGATCTAGGGGGCCTTGGGCCTGATTGGAGGCATGCGACCCTCTTTGTTGGCCACCCGCTAGAGATTTCGGAGGTGAATGCCGAGATCCTGGTGTTGAACGATGTAGGTGTTGACGTTCATGGTCTCCCCGCCTTTATGGATGCCGGAGCCCGGGGCCTCTGCATGCTTTAATAAGGAGTTGAAGTCGGTGCCAGCGAGAGTCACCCAGCAGAAGGCGATCCCCTTGCAGAAGGGGCAGTTGTAGTTGCCGCCCCTAAAGAAGGTGTCGTACTGGCCGGCATGCAGCCTCCTCAGCACCTGATGAGTCTTGGTGTGCTTGGACTCGTCATCGCTGCAGACGTCGTTGCCGGAAACCTATTGGAAGAAAAGGAAAATGGGGGAGTAGATGATGTAAGAAGATCGAGCAACCGAAATGCGAACAAGCGAATCCTAATAAACCAAGATCTAGCATCCAACAATGGGAACAGTAGAAGAACCAGGGAAGGAAGCAAACCCTAGTTACCTCCGACCATGGGTCGTCGATGCCGGTGTCATAGGGGTTCAGCGGAGCGATATACTTATCTGGATCATAGGTTCCCATGAAGTGCTGGAACTGCTTGTGACCGGCGGGAGCCTCCTCGCCGGTGGGGGGTTCCTCTTCGGCGCCTATGTCGATAGCGGGGACGGGAGCCTGGACGGTAACGGTGGCTGCCATCGATGCCTCGACTAGGGCCTGGACAGGGACGGCGGCTGCTTTCAACGCATCGAGGGCGACCGGCGAGGACACGGGGGCCTCGTCGGCGGCTACGTCGGTAGTGGGGATGGGGGCCTGGACGGGAACGGCGGCTGCCATCGATGGCTCGACTGGGGCCTAGATGGGGATGGCAGCTGCTTTCAACGCGTCGAGGGGGACCAGCAAGGAGACGGGGGCCTCCTCGCCGGCGGCCTCGGAGGCGACGATGGCCACCGTATCCTCCTCCACCATCGCCGGCGCGAACAGGGTATTCTCGGGAGTTTGCAGATGCTGGTGGCACAGTGGAGAGGGTTGCATGGGGAGAGTGAGCGAGAGTGAGAGTGGGTGTGCGGAGAGGGGCTCTATAGTTAAGGTTTATGGAAGCAAGGCGCGTTTCATTGCACCACCGTGCAACGCACCGCGCAGTCTACTGCACCGTGCACCACGACACACGCACGGTACGTCACGTTTTTTTCCCGGGCCATGCATGGCAGTTCTGTATTGAGCCGCATGCAAAGGGCGCATACACAATTTCTATGTACGAAGTTTGACACGGACCTAAAATTAGCGATAATTAAAAGTGGAAATGTAGAGGGGAAGGTAGGTGGTTGTATGGCGACATTTGTGGGGTTGTGCTAGATCGGGTAGAGGGATGTGTTGATAACTGCGAGTGACTCGATGAAGGTGGAGACGTTAGGTCTCGTCGAGCTCAGCTCTTCGGCCTCCGGCTAGCGCATGCAACTTTCTTACAGTGGGGCCTAGTTGGAAGTGAGATTGAGAGTGTTGGGGATCGGCACGGAAAACAAAAATTTCCCTACGACGGAACCCCAGAAACTTAGCCTAGGATCTATCTATGTAGTAATGCGGTAACAGCCAATGCGTAGAGAATACATACCCTTGTAGACCGTACGCGGTTAACGTTCCGCGGCGAACGTGGTTGAAGTAGTTGTACTCGTAGCCGACCTCAAGGTCGCGAAGCTCCTCGAAGGTCACCCCTTGCTCCTTCTTGATCTTCATCATCTTCATCGTGCAACAGCTCTGGCTCACGACATTTAAGCGCCCCAAGTATTGCGCCTCGTGTCTTTGTACACATACGGTGCATGATGAGACCTCCGGCTCCCCGATCCTGCCGAGAGTGCGAAAGTGATATCCGGCTAGGAATCCCTGAAGCGCAACGGCGTACTGTAGGTGTGCCTTGATTGCACAGCCCAGACTTGGGGCCATGGTCACAAGGTATAGAAAGAGGGAGGGAGAAAGTCAACCAAAGGACTTCTCAAGTTGTGTGTTTCATCCCACCTATGGGCACCCCTTTATATAGGGGGGTGTGCCCTCCCCTTTGGGTTTCCCATGTGGGACTAAACAAGGGAGAGGGGGAGGCGCATGGGCCTTAATGGGCCAGCCGGCCTGGGGTGGGCCCCACCCCGCGCACAGCCCTAGGCTAGCCGGGTGGGGCCCCTCAAGGCGCCTGGGCCTTGGCCCCTTGGCCCTTGGCCCTTCCCTCCTCCGGTTTTCCCTCATGGGCCCTATTTCCCTAGGAAGTTTGGCCCATTAGTGGAATAACCTTTCAAATTAGATTTTAATAATATATTTAATATTAATTACATTAATTAATATGTAAATACATAATACAAAATCCATCTTGACCCGAAACACCTTTCGGTTCCCTTTCGATTTCCTCCAAATGACTTCAGATCTTTCCCAGAATGATTCCGGTCCTTTATTCTTTCTCCGAACAACTTCGGATCTCTCCGCGGAACGATTCCGGCTTTCTCTTTCTCTACTGTGATTCCGTCTTACGAATGATCGCTCTCATCGTACCCTTAAGTGTATCCTCTCACGGCTCGGGAATGCTCTAGATATGATCTGTATCAATGATCAACAGAGGGACTAGGGATATCCATGTGACCCCTATGCATTCCTAATGACAATGTCGTTTGAACCATGTAAATGTAGCATCCTCTTACTTTTGTTTCTGGATACAACTTGTCCAAGATTCGATCAATGGTATCTTATACCTTGTTTAATCTCGTTCACAACAAGTTCAATTTTCTTGTTACCATGATATTACATCCCCGTGACCTAGTCACATGTTGCAACATATATGGATGTAATCTCACCAAGCCGGTCATATGTATCTTTACCCGTCATGTGGGTGAACAAATCCCGGTCTTGCAGTCACATGTCATCTACTGTTCCTTCGGAATACCCAATGTACACCTTTATGGCCACCGTATTACCAGATGACGGTTGATGCAGTCTAAGCAGCCTAGGGAAACAGTGAGTAATATGAGCTCACGGTCTAAGGAGAAGGAGTCTAGGTATAGTTGTTGCAACAATGAACTATATGACTTGATCGTGTTGCAATCCTTCGAGGAATGTCCAACCACATCATTCCCCAATGATATGATCTCGTTGTCAGTCGGCATAAATGCCCATGATCTTGAAACCCAGATCATCTTCGTGACCAATGAACTAGTATGAATAGAGGCTACTAGGGACTTTGTTGTTTCATACCACACCTGTACCAATGTTTCTACTTGGCACAGTTCTAGCACAATATGAAACTATTATAAACTAATTGAGATATGACAATAAAACCTATTTATTATTTGCCTCTAGGGCATATCTCCTTCAGAGAGACGCTGCGTAAAAAATGGGATATGTCTTATTAAAATCAAGTGGCAATAAATTGCAGCTGTCCATCGATGACCGTGCACTCGATGACGCATGTGTTATGGCATAGTAGTAGCAGTAGTAGGCTTTTCAGACTTGATTAAACATGACATGACCGCTCGACGACTTTTTCCATGGATGGCTACGTGTTCCTTCTTGTAGAAGTCTTGCTGAGGGAGACGTCCGTGCTGTCTCATGTTGTACTGTGAAGGGCACGACGTGTGCAACGATCATTGTTGGATCACACAGAATCAACGGTTGGTGCGCACGATCCGCGTGACAACTGTGACAACCAATCAGGGAGTAGCAGACAGACAGAGCACAGGTTTCGGCTTCTATGAAAGATAGAGAGAGGGGGGACAAAACTGAGTAGTATCAAAAAAACCAAGGGCAAAACTGAGTAGTATAAAAATGGAAAGTGAGTGTCTTGTACAATTAAATACATCGTGGCATACATAAAATTATGCCAAGATAGATCCACTAGAGTTCATTGGATGTGTGTTCTTCTCATAAACCACATGGACCCACTAGAGTTCATTGCATGTGTGTTATTGTCATAAACCACATGGATCCACCGGTGTCATTGCATGTGTGTTCTTTTCATAAACCACATGTTGATCCACCAATGTCATTGCATGTGTGTTCTTTTCATGAACCACATATGGATCCACCAGTGTCATTGCATGTGTGTTCTTTTCATGAACCAGATATGGATCCACCAGAGTCATTGCATGTGTGTTCTTTCAATAAACCACACATGGATCCATCGGTGTCATTGCATGTGTGTTCTTTTCATGAACCACAGCTAGAGTCATTGCATGTGTGTTCTTTTTCACAAATCACATAAGGATCCACCAGTGTCATTGGATGTGTGTTCTTTTAATGAACCACACTCAGTGTCATTGCATGTATGTTCCTCTCACAAACCACACATGGATCCACCAGTATCATTGCATGTCTGTTCTTTTCATGACCCACACATGGATCCACCCAGTGTGATTGCATGTTTGTTCCTCTCACAAACCACATATGGATCCACCAGTGTCATTCCATGTTTGTTCTTTTCATGAACCACACCCACTGTCATTGCATGTTTGTTCCTTTCATAAACCACACATGGATCACCCCAGTGTGATTGCATGTCTGTTCCTCTCACAAACCACATATGGATCCACCAGTTTCATTGCATGTCTGTTCTTTTCATGAACCACAGCTAGAGTCATTGCATGTCTATTCTCACAAACCACATAAGGATCCACCAGTGTCATTGCAAGTGTGTTCTTCTCACAAACCACATAAGGATCCACCAGTGTCATTGGATGTGTGTTCTTTTCATGAACCACACCTAGAGTCATTGCATGTCTGTTCTCACAAATCACATAAGGATACAGAAGTGTCATTGCATGTGTGTTCTTTTCATGAACCATAACTAGAGTCATTGCATGTCTGTTCTTCTCACAAACCACATAAGGATACACCAGTGTCATTGCATGTGTGTTCTTTTCATGAACCACACATGGATCCACCAATGTCATTGCTTGTCTGTTCCTCTCACAAACCACATATGGATCCACCAGTGTCATTACATGTCTGTTATTTTCATGAACCACACCCAGTGTCATTGCATGTCTATTCCTTTCATAAACCACAGATGTATCCACCAGTGTCATTGCATGTGTGTTCTTTTCATGAACCACAGCTAGAGTCATCGCATGTCTGTTCTTCTCACAAACCACATAAGGATACACCAGTGTCATTGCATGTGTGTTCTTTTCATGAACCACACCCAGTGTCATTGCATGTGTGTTCTTCTCACAAACCACACATGGATCCACCAGTAACATTGCATGTCTGTTCTTTTCATGAACCACACATGGATATAGCTAGAGTCATTGCATGTCTGTTCTTTTCACAAACCACATATGGATCCACCAGTGTCATTGCATGTGTGTTCTTTTCATGAACCAGACCCAGTGTCATTGCATGGTTATTCCTCTCACAAACCACACCTGGATCCACCAGTGTCATTGCATGTGTGTTCTTTTCATGAACCACAGCGAGATTCATTGCATGTATGTTCTTCTCACAAATGACATAAGGATACACCAGTGTCATTGCATGTGTGTTCTTCACAGCTAGAGTCATTGCATGTCTGTTCTTCTCACAAACCACATAAGGATACACCAGTGACATTGGATGTGTGTTCTTTTCATGAACCACACCCAGTGTCATTGCATGTGTGTTCCTCTCACAAATCACACATGGATCCACTAGTATCATTGCATGGATGTTCTTCTCATGAACCACATAAATATCCACCAGTGTCATTGCATGTGTGTTCTTCTCACAAACCACATAAGGATCCACCACTGTCATTGGATGTGTGTTCTTTTCATGAACCACAACTAGATTCATTGCATGTCTATTCTTCTCACAAATCACATAAGGATACAGCAGTGTCATTGCATGTGTGTTCTTTTCATGAAGCACAGCTAGTGTGATTGCATGTCTGTTCCTCTCACAAACCACACATGGATCCACCAGTATCATTGCATGTCTGTTCTTTTCTTGAACCACACATGGATCCACCCAGTGTGATTGCATGTCTGTTCCTCTCACAAACCACACATGGATCCACCAGTGTCATTGCATTTATGTTCTTTTCATGAACCACACCCAATGTCATGGCATGTTTGTTCCTTTCATAAACCACACATGGATCCACTAGTGTCATTGCATGTGTGTTCTTTTCATGAACCACGGCTAGAGTCATTGCATGTGTGTTCTTTTCACAAACCACATAAGGATACACCAGTGTCATTGCATGTGTGTTTTTTTCATGAACCACACCTAGTGTCATTGCATGTCTGTTCTTCTCACAAACCACATAAGGATACACCAGTGTCATTGCATGTCTGTTCTTCTCATGAACCACATCTAGAGTCATTGCATGTATGTTCTTCTCACAAACCACATAAGGATCCACTAGTGTCATTGGATGTGTGTTCTTTTCATGAACCACACCCAGTGTCATTGCATGTGTGTTCTTCTCACAAACCACACATGGATCCACAAGTATCATTGCATGTCTGTTCTTTTCATGAACCACACATGGATCTGAAGGGGATCGCAGCAGAAAACAAAAAAAATCCTACAATGGAACCCCAAAACTGCCTAGGATCTATCTATGTAGTAATGCGGTAACGGCTGATGCATAGAGAATACATACTCTTGTAGACCGTACGCAGTTAACATTCCACGGGGAACGTGGTTGAAGTAGTCGTACTCGTAGCAGACCTCAAGGTCGCGAAGCTCCTCGCAGGTCACCCCTTGCTCCTTCTTCATCGTGCAGCAGCTCTGGCTCATGACATTTAAGCGCCCCAAGTGTTGCGCCTCGTGTCTTCGTACACATCCGGTGCACGATGAGACCTCCGGCTCCCCGATCCTGCCGGGAGTGCGAAAGTTCATATCCGGCTAGGAATCCCAGCAGCGCAACGGCGTACTGCAGGTGTGCCTCGATCGCATAGCCCAGACTTGGGGCCATGGTCACAAGGTATAGAGAGAGGGAGGGAGAAAGTCAACTAAAAGAATTCTGAAATTGTGTGTCTAATCCCACCCATGGGAACCCCTTTATATAGGTTAAGGGGGTGTGCCTTTCTCAAAGGCTAAGCCATGTGGGACTAATTACTAAAGGAAAAACTAAGGAAAATTCGGACCAGCCCAACAGCATGCAACAACAATAGGCAGCAGCTAGCAGCCAGTCAGGGTGGGCGCTGGGCGCCACAGGCATCCTAGCTGGCAGCAGCAGTGGCCAGGAGGCGCAGCGGCTAGGCGGGTCGGCCACACCCCCACGGCCCACGTGCGGCCCAGCTCGCCAGCGAGGCGGTGGTGGCAGCTAGTGCTCGGGATAGGCCGGCTCGCCCCCGGCGGCCCAGCTCACCTGCCCAGTCCGCTCCCCCGCGAGCCCCGCATGGGAAGAGGTTGAGAAGGCCCGCGGCAGCGGCCGGCAGCTGGCGCCTGCCCCCTGTGCGGCAGGGACTATCTGCTGCCCACGTGGGTTGTTTGCCCTTTTCCTTTTTCCTTTTTCTGCAGCTTTTCTTTTAGGCTATTTCCCTTCGGGGATTTGGCCTAATATAAAAGTTGCTTTTATAAATCTTAATCTAAATATTATTTAGTATATATTAATTCATAATTAACATATAATAAATGTATATTCAAATTCCCATTTATCTAAAAACACTTTTTTGGTCTTTTTCCTTTATTCTTTCTCCGAACAACTTCGGATCTCTCTACGGAACGATCCCGACTTTCTCTTTCTCTACTGTGATTCCGTCTTACGAATGATCGCTCTCATCGTACCCTTAAGTGTATCCTCTCACGGCTCGGGAATGCTCTAGACATGATCTGTATCAATGATCAACAGAGGGATCAGGGATATCCATGTGACCCCTATGCATTCCTGATGACAATGTCGTTTGAACCGCTAAATGTAGCATCCTCTTCCTTTTGTTTCTCGATACGACTTGTCCGAGATCCGATCATTGGTATCCCATACCTTGTTCAATCTCGTTCACAACAAGTTCTGTTTTCTTGTTACCGTGATATTACATCCCCGTGACTGAGTCACATGTTGCAACATTTATGGATGTAATCTCACCAAGCCGGCCGTATGTATCTTTACCCATCATGTGGGTGAACAAATCCCGGTCTTGCAGTCACATGTCATCTGCTGTTCCTTCGGAATACCCAACATACACCTTTATAAACACTTTATTACCAAGTGGCGCTTGATGCAGTCTAAGCAGCCTCGGGAAACAGTGAGTAATATGAGTTCACGGTCTAAGGAAAAGGAGTCTAGGTATAGTTGTTGCAACAATGAACTATATGACTTGATCGTGTTTCAATCCTTCGAGGAATGTCCAATCACATCATTCTCCAATGATATGATCCCGTTGTCAATTGGCATAAATGCCCATGATCTTGAAACCCAGATCATCCTCATGACCAACGAACTAGTATGAATAGAGGCTACTAGGGACTTTGTTGTTTCATACCACACATGTACCAATGTTTCTACTTGGCACAGTTATAGCACAATATGAAACTATTATAAACTAATTGAGATATGACAATAAAAACCTATTTATTATTTGCCTCTAGGGCATATCTCCTTCAGTATCCCACTTGCACTAGAGTACAAATAACCTAGCTTGCATTTTACTCATATAAACCATATAACATATGCGTTTACAGATCATGCATGCTCATGGGAAACGTCATGTCCATGTTCTGTTTTACCAGATCATTATGTCTTTTGCAAATCATTAATGTCTTCCTAATTTTGACATTCACTCCATTATCTTATAATGGGTCGAAGTATTTGTTTGGCAACAAAGTGAGACTTTGTTTCTAGTGTTTATAATGATGGTCGTTTTCACCGTTGTCATCCAAACTTCAAAACACACTTTGCTATCCTTTGTGTATATACTGTAGTCATGACAGCAGAACGAGGCCGAATTCCAGGAGCTTACAGTGACTTTAGATCAACCTCGAGGGCTTTCTCATGGGCCCTGGGCCCTGTGACACATCATTCTATGTTAAAAGCGAACTAGCCCTGCCATAACATTATACATCACATCAGATGGAGCTTTTATACTTCTATATCTATGTAGATCCTAGTGCATGAAGTGCAACTATGCCACTTACTTTGCTTCTTGCCATTTAAGTACAAACTTAATTCTGGTTCAGTAATCAACTCAAGAATCACTTAAAGGCACGTTCTTACAGTTAAGACTTTGTCCTACCAACCAGAACTTCGGGTCACATTACGTCGAGTATACAACATGGTTATATGGAAGAACCTATGACTAAGGCATAGGAGATGCAACACATCTCTTTCTTTCAACCATAGTTGCAATACTAGCTCAATGCTTCATATAGCAAGAACTACTTTCTTACCTTGTTCCATTCTGAGCTTCTTCAGAATCTTGTCTTAGGACATTCTAAACATCTTTCAGAATCAAGTCCAGGAAGCATTCGACATTCAGTGTTTATTAAACTTACCAATCTATCTCGATAGATCTTATTGTTTAATAACTTCAACTTCATCCTTATTTATCTATTTAAATGTTTTAACACCAATCACATCATTCATATATGTCGTCCACATATCCCAGAATGATTTCACGCTCCCACTCAAATATGACATTCATGTTTGAGATCCAGGGATTTCACTTAGCTCCCACTCAAAATATGTCAGCTACATATTATGAATTAGCCAAGCTGATTTGCTCCCACTCAAATCTAGGTCCTCTCGACAATCTTGGACATTCCAAAATTCCTTGATCACCATCAAATCGAGAATTCCACTTACGAGATTTCAATGACCATTCATTTCTCATACTTAGGTCCATCACGCTTCTTTGTAATTCGTAGGTATGTCTTGTTCAAAACATGACAAGTGAATCAACAATATGATTCTTCAAACTTGTAGAATATATAGTTGAATCCTACTTTCTTTAGTAAAAGTATTCACTAAAACTTTATGATCATTATCAATAGTTTCTCCTCTATTTGTAGAGTTTGGATTCACGAAACAAATTCCGCTGCGCCACTCAACAATCCGGAGGTAAGGTCAAATACCTTGTTTTGATCTTTTACTTTCTTCCACCTGTATCTTCATCAAGACACGTCAACGTTGGACAACAACAGGTTTGCCCCTTTGTGGAAGATGCATTCATAGTTTCCTAAGAATGCTCTACAAAGACTTGTTTATTCGCCACGACTTCGACTTATCGAAATCTCCAGAAACTCGAACTTGCCATAACACTTATGGTGTTGTTTCCACGAATCTTTTAGATGTTCCTTTGTATTTCAAATGAGTGTTTTCTTATTTCGAACTCTAACTCTAAACGACAACTATAACCCCGATAGGAGATAATATTATACCATATGTATCTAATACATAATGATTATGATGTTTAGACATTTCAACATAGTTTGAATTCATCCAATTATCATAATTTGTGAAACATCTTTCACAAGTCCCTTTTATGCTAAATTTAACTTGAATACTTCAGTCATGTCGATCAAATCGAAGGGACTTCGTATTCTTGTTAGTTTTAGTATCCTCCTTTTGTTGTGAACTCATTTGAACAATTCAAATCATTTCGAACTCATGTGTCATTAAGTAAATACGCTTATTCACTTAAGCCCACAATAAATGATTACCACTACTTGTTGAAAATACGATACATCACTATGTATAAGATTCAACATTTCTTCGCATATCATCGTTTTACTAGAATGCGGAGTTTTAGTCATTCTGCCCAAGAGGCATGGTTTTGCAAAGTCTCTAGATTAAGCATTTAGGACCTCGATCTTTATAAAGAACATGTAATAACCAAAATGACTTAAACTATAGTGTTATTTCATTATTAAACTTTGGATATCTTTTAGCATTCTAATCCTTTATAAATTTTTAAACTATTATCATTAACATAGTGATGAGAATAACTTGTTTGTAATCGTAATGTGACCATAAGGTATTGTTCATAAGGATAGTACAACGGGCTTGTAACTTGTTCATGTGAATAATTGTCTCGCCAAAAGCAAGACACACACACAAGGATTACAAAATTATATTCAAGTCCACTAATCCAAATGATAACCTTTGAGGAAAGAGGTGACGTCGGCCATTAACTGTTTTGCTTGCCATCATCAAGTCACATTGCCTCAAATTCAGCAATTCTCAAGCAAATCCTCTATTTTCACAAAACGGGACAAGTATCAAATACTTTGCAAACTACAACGAGTTTTGCAAGAGCCACATTTATAATTTGTATGTCTTACATATACTTTTTCCATCCATGACCTCCATTTGCAATCAAGCCCTTCTAAGAGTTCTCAACTCTAATGCAAGATCACTAAGTGTTTTTCCAAACATTCTGGAGTCATCGAATTATCTCCTAATGGTTATTGTATCAAGAAGAGAAGATCACCTTTTACGAAGATATCCCTCAGGTGTGGGTATTAATCTATGAAGTTGGACCCTTTTGCTAAGTTCCAAATTAAGCAATATATTCCCATGGTCGCAAAGGACCTCAATGGGATAGGCCATGATCTACTAAGATATTTGCAAACAGACATCTAGACTAAGTTCATAATAAGAGATCAATTTATAATTGGTCTCCACTAAAATTGTCATCCCCTTGACGATCTTAGTGATTGCATGATCCCTATCCTCTGCACCTCCCCCGATGGTCACGGCCATCACTGCATTATCAAAGGTAGACATTCACTAATGCCAATCACATCATCCATGTGACTCATGCTCGATCTTTCGATCTCTTGTGTTCCGAGGCCACGTCTCTCTAACGTGTTAGGCTCGCCAAATCTAACTTGTGTGTATTCACTGTGCAACATGGCTTACACCCACTATATGCGAACGTAGATATGTCTGACACCCATGCCTGTACCATGGATCGCCTCATACCAAAGAACTTTCTTGGTGGTGCACACACAAGGGGAACACGGAACATTGGAATTGAATAGGGATTATCTTATTTGCTACCGTTGAGTATCTTAATACTAGCACACAATAAGATGTAAAAACAGGTATCAACATCATATGTATAATGTGATATGATATGGTCCTTCGTGCGCCTTGATCTCCATCGAGCGATCCGGCATGATCTCCATCTTACCCTTGGTTTGACGCCAAGTCCACGACGCCTCCACCAGGTCGTTCATCGGAACGATGACTATTACTATACTACTTAGTAACAGAAAAGTAAACTACTTTACCTTCGTAACGACCAATGCCATATCATAATCACATGTACCTGCAAAATAAAGTTAGACGCTTCTACTTTATCAATTGCAAGTTTTACGTGGTTGTTAGGGCTTTCGCAATAGAACCGCTTCTAATCTATGAACTTTCCAACCACAACATGGATCCAACAGTTGTCTCTATTACACTTCTTTCGGGGCCCTCCGTTGTAAATGCTATATCAACCATCGAATGAGAGACAGACACCCGCTAGCCACTTATATGGTACAAGCCGTATGTTGAGCGTGGAACTAGTCTCGCGTACGAATACACTAAGGTCGGTCCGGGCCGCTTCATCAAACAATACCGCAATATAAACAAGTACACGTTAGAGGGTAACAACTAAGGGATCAATGCCCGCACAATACTTGTGCGTACTAGCCGTACAGCACTCCTACGCATAGATCAGCTCTGATAGCACTGAAGGGGATCGCAGCAGAAAACAAAAAATGTCCTACGATGGAACCCCAAAACTGCCTAGGATCTATCTATGTAGTAATGTGGTAATGGTCGATGCATAGAGAATACATACCCTTGTAGACCGTACGCGGTTAACGTTCTGCGGGGAACGTGGTTGAAGTAGTCGTACTTGTAGCTGACCTCAAGGTCGCGAAGCTCCTCGTAGGTCACCCCTTGCTCCTTCTTCATCATGCAGCAGTTCCGGCTCACGACATTTTAGCGCCCCAAGTGTTGCGCCTCGTGTCTTTGTACACATCCGGTTCATGATGAGACCTCCAGCTCTCCGATCCTGTCGGAATTGTGGAAGTTGATATACGGCTAGGAATCCCTGCAGCACAACAGCGTACTGCAAGTGTGCCTTGATCGCACAGCCCATACTTGGGGCCATGGTCACAAGGTATAGAGAGAGGGAGGGAGAAAGTCAACTAAAAGACTTCTCAAATTGTGTGTCTAATCCCACCCATGGGCACCCCTCTATATAGGCTAAGGGGGTGTGCCTTTCTCAAAGGCTAAGCCATGTGGGACTAATTACCAAATGAAAAACTCAGGAAAATTCGGACCAGCCGAATGGGCCAAAACCCCACCAGCCCAACAGCATGCAGCAGCAATAGGCAGCAGCTAGCAGCCAGTCGGGGTGAGCCCTGGGCGCCACAGGCAACGGTGGCAGGGCTTGAGCTGTGAGGCACTGCCGGGCCACGCCCCCGTGGCCCACGCGAGCCCGCGTGGCCTAGATTGCCAACGAGGCGGCGGTGGCAGCTAGTGCCCGGGATGGGCCGGCTCGCCCCCAACGGCCCAGCTCGCCTGCCCGGTGCGCTCCCCCGCGAGCCCCGCATGGGCCGGGGTTGAGCAGGCCCACGGTGGTGGCCGGCAGCTGGCACCTGCCCCTCGTGTGGCAAGGACTATCTGCCGCCTACATGGGCTGTTTGCCCTTTTCCTTTTTCCTTTTTCTGCAGCTTTTCTTTTAGGCTATTTCCCTTCGGGGATTTGGCCTAATATAAAAGTTGCTTTTATAAACCTGAATCTAAATATTATTTAGTATATATTAATTCATAATTAACATATAATAAATGTATATTCAAATTCCCATTTATCCGAAAACACTTTTCTGGTCTTTTCCTTTATTCTTTCTCCGAACAACTTCGGATCTCTCTATGGAACGATTCCGTCTTTCTCTTTCTCTACTGTGATTTCGTATTACGAATGATCTCTCTCATCGTACCCTTAAGTGTATCCTCTCATGGCTCGGGAATGCTCTAGACATGATCTGTATCAATGATCAACAGAGGGACCAGGGATATCCATGTGACCCCTATGCATTCCTGATGACAATGTCGTTTAAACCGCTAAATGTAGCATCCTCTTCCTTTTGTTTCTCGATACGACTTGCCCGAGATCCGATCATTGGTATCCCATACCTTGTTCAATCTTGTTCACAACAAGTTTTGTTTTCTTGTTACTGTGATATTACATCCCCGTGACGGAGTCACATGTTGCAACATTTATGGATGTAATCTCACCAAGCCGGCCGTATGTATCTTTACCCGTCATGTGGGTGAAAAAATCCCGGTCTTGCAGTCACATGTCATCTACTGTTCCTTTGGAATACCCAACGTACACCTTTATAACCACTGTATTACCAAGTGGCGCTTGATGCAGTCTAAGTAGCCTTGGGAAATAGTGAGTAATATGAGCTCACGGTCTAAGGAAAAGGAGTCTAGGTATAGCTGTTGCAACAATGAACTATATGACTTGATCGTGTTGCAATCCTTCGAGAAATGTCCAATCACATCATTCTCCAATGATATGATCCCATTGTCAATTGGCATAAATGCCCATGATCTTGAAACCCAGATCATCCTCATGACCAACGAACTAGTATGAATAGAGGCTACTAGGGACTTTGTTGTTTCATACCACACCTGTACCAATGTTTCTACTTGGCATAGTTATAGCACAATATGAAATTATTATAAACTAATTGAGATATGACAATAAAAACCTATTTATTATTTGCCTCTAGGGCATATCTCCTTTAGGATCCACCCAGTGTGATTGCATGTCTGTTCTTTTCACAAACCACATATGGATCCACCAGTGCCATTGCATGTCTGTTCTTTTCATGAACCAAACCCAGTGTCATTGCATGTCTATTCCTTTCATAAACCACACATGGATCCACCAGTGTCATTGCATGTGTGTTCTTTTTATGAACCACAGCTAGAGTCATCGCATGTCTATTCTTCTCACAAACCACATAAGGATACACCAGTGCATTGCATGTGTGTTCTTCACAGCTAGAGTCATTGCATGTCTGTTCTTCTCACAAACCACATAAGGATACACTAGTGTCATTGGATGTGTGTTCTTTTCATGAACCATAGATAGTGTCATTGCATGTCTGTTCTTTCCACAAACCACATATGGATCCACCAGTGTCACTGGATGTGTGTTCTTTTCATGAACCACACCCAGTGTCACTGGATGTGTGTTCTTTTCATGAACCACACCCAGTGTCATTGCATGCATGTTCTTTCTACAAACCACATATGGATCCACCAGTGTCATTGGATGTGTGTTCTTTTCATGAACCACACCTAGTGTCATTACATGTGTGTTCTTCTCACAAACCACACATGGATCTACCAGTGTCATTGCATGTCTGTTCTTTTTATGAACCACACATGGATCCACCCAGTGTGATTGCATGTATGTTCCTCTCACAAACCACACATGAATCCACCAGTATCATTGCATGTGTGTTCTTTTCATGAACCACACATGGATCCACCCAGTGTGATTGCATATCTGTTCCTCTCACAAACCATAGATGGATCCACTAGTGTCATTGCATGTCTGTACTTTTCATGAACCACACCCGGTGTCATTGCATGTATGTTCCTTTCATAAACCACACATGGATCCACCAGTGTCATTGCATGTGTGTTCTTTTCATGAACCACAGCTAGAGTCATTGCATGTATGTTCTTCTCACAAACCACATAAGGATACACCAGTGTCATTGCATGTGTGTTCTTTTCATGAACCACACCTAGTGTCATTGCATGTCTGTTCTTCTCACAAACTCACATAAGGATAGACCAATGTCATTGCATGTCTGTTCTTCTCATGAACCACATCTAGAGTCATTGCATGTCTGTTATTCTCACAAACCACATAAGGATCCACCAGTGTCATTGGATGTGTGTTCTTTTCATAAACCACACCCAGTGTCATTGCATGGGTGTTCTTCTCACAAACCACACATGGATCCACCAGTATCATTACATGTCTATTATTTTCATGAACCACACATGGATCCACCCAGTGTGATTGCATGTCTATTATTTTCACAAACCACATATGGATCCACCAGTGTCATTGCATGTCTGTTCTTTTCATGAACCACACCCAGTGTCATTGCACGTCTGTTCCTTTCATAAACCACACATGGATCCACCAGTGTCATTGCATGTGTGTTATTTTCATGAACCACAGCTAGAGTCATCGTATGTCTGTTCTTCTCACAAACCACATAAGGATACACCAGTGTCATTGCATGTGTGTTCTTTTCATGAACCATAGATACAGTCATTGCATATCTGTTCTTCTCACAAACCACATAAGGATCCACCAGTGTCATTGGATGTGTGTTCTTTGCATGAACCACACCCAGTGTCATTGCATGTGCGTTCTTCTCACCAACCACACGTGGATCCACCAGTATCATTGCATGTCTGTTCTTTTCATGAACCACACATGGATCCACCCAGTGTGATTGCATTTCTATTCTTTTCACAAACCACATATGGATCCATCAGTGTTATTGCATGTCTATTCTTTTTATATACCACACCTAGTGTCATTGCATGTTTGTTCCTTTCATAAACCACACATGGATCCACCAGTGTCATTGCATGTGTGTTCTTTTCATGAACCACAGCTAGAGTCATTGCATGTCTATTCTTCTCACAAACCACATAAGGATACACCAGTGTCATTGCATGTGTGTTCTTTTCATGAACCACAACTAGAGTCATTGCATGTCTATTCTTCTCACAAACCACATAAGGATACACCAGTGTCATTGCATGTCTGTTCTTCTCATGAACCACATATAGAGTCATCGCATGTCAGTTCTTCTCACAAACCACATAAGGATCCACCAGTGTCATTGTATGTGTGTTATTTTCATGAACCACGCCCAGTGTCATTGCATGTGTATTCCTTTCATAAACCACACATGGATCCACCAGTGTCATTGCATGTGTGTTCTTTTCATGAACCACAGCTAGAGTCATTGCATGTCTGTTCTTCTCACAAACCATATAAGGATACACCAGTGTCATTGCATGTGTGTTCTTTTCATGAACCACACCCAGTGTCATTGCATGTTTGTTCTTCTCATGAACCACATCTAGAGTCATTGCATGTCTGTTCTTCTCACAAACCAGATAAGGATCCACCAGTGTCATTGGATGTGTGTTCTTTTGATGAACCACACCCAGTGTCATTGCATGTGTGTTCTTCTCACAAACCACACATGGATCCACTAGTATCATTGCATGTTTGTTCTTTTGATGAACCACATAAGGATCCACCAGTGTCATTGCATGTGTGTTCTTCTCACAAACCACACATGGATCACCAGTGTCATTGCATGTGTGTTCTTTTCATGAACCGCGGCTAGAGTCATTGCATGTGTGTTCTTCTCACAAATCACATAAGGATACAACAGTGTCATTGGATGTGTGTTCTTTTCATGAACCATAGCCAGAGTCATTGCATGTCTGTTCTTCTCACAAACCACACAAGGATACACCAGTGTCATTGCATGTGTGTTCTTTGCATGAACCACACCCAGTGTCATTGCATGTCTGTTCTTCTCACAAACCACATAAGGATACACCAGTGTCATTGCATGTCCGTTCTTCTCATGAACCACATCTAGAGTCATTGCATGTCTGTTCTTCTCACAAACCACATAAGGATCCACCAGTGTCATTGGATGTGTGTTCTTTTCATGAACCACACATGGATCCACCAAGTGTGATTGCATGTCTGTTCCTCTCACAAACCACATATGGATCCACCAGTGTCATGGCATGTCTGTTCTTTTCATGAACCACACCCAGTGTCATTGCATGTATGTTCCTTTCATAAACCACACATGGATCCACCAGTGTCATTGCATGTGTGTTCTTTTCATGAACCATAGCTATCGTCATCGCATGTCTGTTCTTCTCACAAATCACATAAGGATACAGCAGTGTCATTGCATGTGTGTTCTTTTCATGAACCACAGCTAGAGTCATTGCATGTTTGTTCTTCTCACAAACCACATATGGATCCACCAGTGTCATTGCATGTGTGTTATTTTCGTGGACCACAACTAGAGTCATTGCATGTGTGTTCCTCTCACAAACCACACATGGATCCACCAGTATCATTGCATGTCTCTTCTTTTCATGAACCACACATGGATCCACCCAGTGTGATTGCATGTATGTTCCTCTCACAAACCACACATGGATCCACCAGTGTCATTGCATGTCTGTTCTTTTCATGAACCACACCCAGTGTCATTGCATGTATGTTCCTTTCATAAAAACCACACATGGATCCACTAGTGTCATTGCATGTCTGTTCTTTTCATGAACCACAGCTAGAGTGATTGCATGTCTATTCTTTTCATGAACCACATAAGGATACACCAGTGTCATTGCATGTCCACTGGCTTTTTCATTTCCTGCCTTCTTCCTCTTCCTTGGTGCCAATTTTCTTAGCTTCACGTACTCTGCATCGCCGGGACAATGGGCACCAGAATCGTGTCCAGCATCATGTGTCCACTCGTTTATACCTTCTTCGGGCAGCAAAATGACTGACCCAGCAGGCATGTTTCTAACCTTGCGGTGTTTGATACATTGCAAATGTATCTATAATTTTTTATGTTCCATGCTTGGTTTTATCTACTTTCTTGTGTTTTGTCCATACTTTGGAGTACTTTTCATATGATTTCTTGGACTAACCTATTAACAAGAGCCATAGTGCCAGCTGCATGTTTTCTGTTGTTTTTGGTTCCAGGAAAGTCAAAAAATGAATATTCTCGGAATTGGACAGGACAAAATCCAAAGTTGCTATTTTACCGAAAGTCATCTGGAGCCAGAATATGAGATGGAGTGGGGCTGGGGCCCAGCCACACCACCTGGCCGCGCGGGCTGGGCCTGGTCGCGCCAGGGGGTGGTCTGGCCGTCCTAGACTCCCCCTCGGTCTCCCTGTTCGCCTATAAGTTGCCTTCTGACCTAAAAACTCAGGGGGGTTCGATGTTTTTCCAGAAGGAGTTCCGCTCCGCCGCCACCACCAGATTCCATGAAACAGCACCAGAAACTCCATTCTGGCACCCTGCCGGGACGGGGAATTGGAGGAGATCATCGCCATCATCATCACCATCGCTTCTCCATCGACCATCCATGTTTCCCCCATCTATGAGGGAGTAATCCCTCGTTGTAGGCTATGGGGATGGTAGGGATTGGTTGAGATCGTTCATGTAATGGCATCAGATAGTTAGGGCATGGTGCCTAGTATCTTTTATTAGTGCTTTATGACTTTGTTGCAACTTGTTATGCTTAATGCTTGTCACTAGGGCCCGAGTGCCATGATTTCAGATCTGAACTTGTTATTGATTCATTATGATAGTATTGCTTATGGTCTTACCTGCAAGTTGTATACACACGTTGTTGTCCGGAACCAATGGCCCCGAAGTGACAGAAATCGGGATAACCGGAGGGAATGGCTTTGATGTGAGGATCACATGTGTTCATGGAGTGTTAATGCTTTGCTCCGGTGCTCTATTAAAAGGAGCACCTTAATTGCCAGTAGTTCCCTTGAGGCCCCATTGCAAACGGGCTCGCAGGACAAAAGATGTTGTGCAAGTTCTCATTGCGAGCACGTATGACTATATGGAACACATGCCTAGGATTATCTAGTACTTGGATGCTTTATCTTATTTATCTGCAATTGCCCTATGTTCTGATTGCTATGTGAATTGTCTTGTCCATGTAACGCCCATCCATCCCTATGCCTACCGCACTCGAATCCTACGGTTTACTACTATTGTTACTGATGTGTTTACTTTACTGCTGCTGCTACTTTGCTATTCCTACTACAAAACTATTGCTACTGATAAACTGCTGTGAGCAAGATTGTTTCCAGGTGCAGCTGAATTGACAACTCAGTTGTAAAGGCTTATAAATATTCTTTGGCTCCCCTTGTGTCGAATCAATAAATTGGGTTTCACTTCCCTCGAAAATACTGTGATACACCCCCTATACTTGTGGGTCATCAAGACTATTTTAAGCGCGTTGTCGGGGAGCATAGCTTTATTTATCAAGTTCACTTGGATTCTCTATTGTTCGCTGCTATCCATCCATCATGGGTAAGTCTCATGATGGCAAGGTTCCTATTTTACCATCCACTACAAGAAGAGGTACGGTTCTGAACACCTCTGTTGCTCTTGATTCACCATCTGTTATGAGTAAGCTCGTTACACCACCACATACACATGTTACACACACTGCTACTACTGCTGAATCTGAAACTTCTGATGCTTATGATGTTGCTTCTACTATGCTTGATAAGAGTGGTTCATTAGGTCCTTTCCTAGATGCTACGATTGCTAGAACTATAGCTAGAAATACTGAAACTCGTAATGAAGACACTACTACACATGTTAGTTCACCTGAGTCTAGTGAAAGTTATGATATTGAAGATGGTTATGTTGAGATGACCGATGAATTTATTAAAGAATGTAAAAACACCCATAATAGGAGCACTGCTAAGAGTCTCCTTGATAGGCGTACTACTAGACCCAAATTGTCTCCTATTGCTAAGTTTGCTGCTTCTCCCATAAACATTATAGATGAAGATTATGATTTATCTCTCGATCTATCTTACATAGCTATTGTTGAGAAAGAACCTTTTTGTGGGACTAAGAATGAAAGTGCGGTAGCACATATGAATGAGCTTTCTACCATGAGTGGCTTGTTTTCTGATGATATTAAGATGCGTACTTACTTTCTTGCTAAGATTTTCCCCTTTTCACTGAAAGGAGAAGCTAAAACTTGGTTTAGTAATTTACCTCCTGGATCTATTGATAGCCCTGATTGCTTGATTAGTACTTTCCTGCAGAAATATTTTCCTCCTAGTGCTAGACATGCTATTCTACAGGAACTTTTTGATTTTAAACAGGGAGAAAAAGAGATATTGCCTGGATCATGGGCAAGGTTTTGTGCTTTGATTCATGCATAGGCTGGAAATCCATTACCTAAGAATGAGCTTCTTGATATATTTTATAATGGACTAACCGAAGAATCTAGGACATACCTAGATAGTTGTGCTGATTGTGTTTTCAGGAATAGGACTCCTAAGAAAGCTGAGGAATTGATGGCTAAAATAAGTAAGAACTATGAAGATTGGACTCCTCCTGAACAAGCTATACCTGAAGTAATTGTACCTGAACCTACTATACCAGTGCCTATTCCAACATCAAAGAAGAGGGGAGTTATTGAATTAAATGATGAAGTGATGAAGGAAGCTAAGAAAAGTCTTAAGGAGAAGGGAATTAAAGCTGAAGATGTCAAGAATTTACCTCCTATAGAAGAATTATGTAAGCCTATTTCCTACTCATCCACTATCTAGGTACACTCTCTCCAACACTTTGATGAAGGTGATATCCCTTACTCTAAACCTCCTGATCAATGCTTAGAAGAATTTGATATTTTTATTGTTAAGCAAGATAATTTTAATAAAAGGGTGCAAAATCATCTAATGGAAAACACTAGAGCTATTGTTGAGTTAAAAGATATTGTGGAAAGAACCTTTAATGATGTTAAAATGATTGTTAAACACTTTCAAATGGTTCAAACTCAAATAGATCAACTTGTTAAAGTGCAAAAAGACTTGCTAGTTAATGCTGCTAAAGAAAAACATGCTTATGAAATTAGAACTAGAAGTGGTGCTGCTACCCAGGATCCTCTATATCCTGAGGGGCATCCCAAAAGAATTGAGCAGGATTCTCAACAAGCTGAAAATAGTGGCTCTACTCGTAAGAAAAGGAAAAAGAAACATAAAACTATTGTAGAACCCTCTGAACCTGCTATAGATCCTAATAGTATATCTGTCTCTGGTGCTGAAACTAAAAGTGGTAATGAACAAAATGAAGCTCCTAATGAAGAAAAAGTTGAAGAAGAACCTGAAAAGCACACTAAGAATACTAAATACACTAAGGAAGATTTTATTGCTAAGAAACACGGTAGTGAAAGAGAACCTTGGGTCCAAAAACCTATGCCTTTTCCTGATAAGAAACACAAGTCAAAGGAAGATGAACACTATAATAAGTTTTGTGAGTGGATGAAACCTTTATTCCTACAAATTCCTTTGACTAATGCTATTAAATTGCCTCCTTACTCAAAGTATATGAAGGATATTGTCTCGAATAAAAGGAAGATCCCTAATGAAGAAATCTCTACTTTGCTTGCTAATTATTCCTTTAATGGTAAGGTTCCAAAGAAACTTGGAGACCCAGGGATTCCAACTATCCCTTGCTCTATTAAGAATAGTTATGTTAGAACTACTTTGTGTGATTTGGGAGCTGGAGTTAGTGTTATGCCTTTCTCTCTCTATAAGAGGCTTCAACTAGAAAAATTAATACCAACTGATATATCTTTGCAAATGGCTGATAAGTCTACCACTATTCCTGTTGGTATATGTGAGGATGTACCTATTCAAGTGGCTCATAATTGCTTGATATTAACTGATTTTGTTGTGCTTGAAATGTCTGAAGATGATAATATGTCTATTATCCTTGGGAGACCTTTTCTTAATACTGCAGGGGCTGTTATTAATTGTAATCAAGGAAAGGTGACCTTCAATGTTAATGACAAGGAACATACTGTCTATTTCCCCAAGAAGATTGAAAGGACTTATGGTCTGAATTCAATTAAACATGTTGAGGGCATTCAAGTTGGAGAGATATATTGTCCCATACCAAGAGAAAAAAAATGAAACTATTATGATTGGGACCATTGCTATCAAAGTTGAGGTAACATAATTATTAGTGGAATACAAAGTTTTGTATCATATGAAATTGTTTTGGTAACAAGACCTGATCAACCTTGTTAACAAAAGGATTTCAATGAACAAAACAATGTTTTCACCATGATTATCTTTGCTTACTTTTATTTTTATGCCTAACTTAAAGGCGTTAAAGAAAAGTACTTATTGGGAGATATCCCAAAAGTTTTAGATGAGTCTTGGAAGTTATTACTTCAGTAATAAGCGCTCCTTATCCTTTTTATTTGCTTTTTGTGCCAAGAGTAACCTCTAATGAGAGAGAAGTAATGGTTGGGAAAGTTGTTGTCCCGAAACAGATTTCTATGATTTACCATAAAAATTCGTGTAAAACCTATGTACGTCCTTTTGAGGCGTGAATTTGTGTGCTTCTGACCCAGGTTGTTATCTAACTTTCGTTAGTTCAACAATTTTTATTTGAGCAACAGAAGGTCTTCAAAAAAAATTGTCTTTACCTGCTAGTCTGTTTTGATAGATTTCTGCCATTTTCTGCATTTGCTTCTTGTTGGTTCCTTTTTGAGTTCTTTTGGGGAATTGAGCTTTTTGAGGGAAGTGCTACAGTAGCTAGTGTTTTAATGGAAGTTTTATTGGTGTTGGAACTGAACCCAAGGACTTACTATCTTGAGTGCACTTATGTTGCTAATGAAGATTGTGTGAAGTTTTGTATGAAGGAAAAATTCCAGGTGTATGGGAGGAATGAGTAATGGGATGAAGGATGGACTAAAGCTCAAGCTTGGGGATGCCACGCGTGTCACCCCAAGAAATATCCAAGAAGTACAGGCGTCAAAGCTTGGGGATGCCCAAGGCATCCCCTTCTTCATCAATAAAAATCCCAGGTTTCTTCCAAACGCTTCATTTTTATTGTTTCATGCATAGTTGTGTTGTTCTTAGAGTGTCTTCTTTTTCGTTTTCGATTTTGTTTTGTTTTTTTTTCGTTTTTTTTGTTTGCTTAGTTTGCTGAATAAATTGGTTGGATCTCCTTTTTCATGCACTGGTTTTCAAATAGTTTGGTTTGGATTGGAAAAGAGTAGGAAAAGTTCATGCTTAAGTTGTAAAGAGAGCTTGTTTTTGACTGTGGCCTATGCTTTGTCATGCCATGCTTGATATTGTTTTGGCTTTATGCTTCGTATTCCTTGCTGTAGCATGACTTGTTATAAACAATTGAGATTGCTTAATGTGCCTTGGATGAATCATGCGTTGTTTTAGCATATTAAAGCATAGTATTGTTGTATTCTCCTTTGATGCTTTATTTGGGTTGACTTGGCGCATGCTCACACCATGTTATGACTATCTCAAGTCACCATAAGCCTTTATGATCCTTTAGTTTTCAACTTGTAGTATCACTTTATGCTTTGATTAATGATTTTTGTCGCTCTGCATGATTATGGCCATTATTGCTCTCTTAGTTTGTCGATCCCAATCTTTTGCTAGCCTCCATAACCAAGTATGAGTTCCACTCATGCATCCAACTCCCTAAACCAAGTTATTCCAAAGAGTCCACCATACCTACCTACTAGCATATGCTATTCCAAGTATATTCATGTTTTTGTTTGCCTTCCAAATTAAACTTGTTATGAGAAAACTAGTGATTAAAGCTCTCACGAACTTGATGGCACACTTTACTTTTCTTGCCCTTAATAAACTTGAACCATTGTGTCGTCTATGTTGTATATGCTTGCACTTACTTGTTGGGGATTAGCAGAACCATGCTATCATGGGGAACGCTTTCAACATTGCACGGGTACTTTGTACCTAGTTGATATCATGCTCTTTTGTCTATGGATGTCGTCGGTGTGAAATGAAAGGGAATCTTGTAAGTCCATTGAGTTATGTATATGTGTTAGAGAATCGCCTGGGCCGCTAGTCTAATCCATGATGACATGGTGGAAACCTGCAGCTTAACCATAATGAGCTGTCTATGAAGCATTCTTCTTATAAAAAAAGAGTCCTATATTGAGAAAAAAAAAAAGAGAAAAAGAAAAAAAAGATTATGAAAAGAGGAAAGAGAGAAAAAAGCACCATATTCCCATGGTAAATAAGAAGATTGCTGAGATGCTCGTTGTCTGCTTGCCTTGTCATTTTGATATGGGGATTCTTCCGTATCATCGGGCAAGGGGTACCCCGTTGGCGGTTCTCTATGATACACATGTACTTACGATGACAAGAACTTACCGGTGACTAAACTTGAGTAGCATGAGGAGCGGCCCTCGTATTCAAGGGACATGAGATTTCTAACTTATACTTCGTCAAGCATGTACACCATAGTTTGTTCACTTTAACCTTAATCACTTCAAGATGCTTATGATAGGGGCAATGAGAGCTGAAAGCTATAAGTACCATAATTTTTGGAAGCTCTTTATGAAACTTGAATCTTTGCTTCCTTCTATGAAGGCCTTTCTTCCACCATTATATTGAGTCTCCACCTTCTATCTTTATGCACCCACTTTGAGAGCATAGTGTCCATTCTTAGTTCTATGTGCGTTGTCCCAAGACTAGTTGATTGATGCATAACTTGATATTGCTTGTTTTAAACTATTTGTATCTAGTCACTCTTATGAACTTTGAAGGTGTCCTGTGCATTTATATTTTCTACTCTATGAGGGACAAGCTGAATACTATTATGCTATGTTTTCTATATGTGAAACAAACAAACGTCTTGAAAAGCATTTTTATTCATGAATATTTTGTTTGTGCCTTTTCATGTTGCAACATAGTTTCTTTGTCTTATTGCTAGAAATTGTCTTTCATGTTATGATTGAAGTACGATGATCCCAGCTTCGAATGTTTTACAAATACTTTGATCAAGTTTATGATGGTGCATGTCACCTCAAAAATTATTCTTTCTTTTTATCACTTACCTACTCGAGGACGAGCAGGAGTTCATCTTGGGAATGTTGATACATTGAAAATGTATCTATAATTTTTGATGTTCCATGCTTGGTTTTATCTACTTTCTTGTGTTTTGTCCATACTTTGGAGTACTTTTCATATGATTTCTTGGACTAACCTATTAACAAGAGCCACAGTGCCAGCTGCCTGTTTTCTATTGTTTTTGGTTCCAGGAAAGTCAGAAAATGAATATTCTCGGAATTGGACGGGACAAAAGCCAAAGTTGCTATTTTACCGGAAGTCATCTGGAGCCAGAATAAGAGACGGGGTGGTGCTGGGGCCCAGCCACACCACCTGGCCGCACGGGCTGGGCCTGGCCGCGCCAGGGGATGGTCTGGCCGCCCCATACTCCCCCTCGGTCTCCCTCTTTGCCTATAAGTTGCCTTCTGACCTAAAAACTGAGGGGGGGTTGTTGTTTTTCCAGAAGGAGTTCTGCTCCGCAAGTTCTCATTGCGAGCACGTATGACTATATATGGAACACATGCCTAGGATTATCTAGTACTTGGATGCTTTATCTTATTTATCTGCAATTGCCCTATGTTCTGATTGCTATGTGAATTAACTAGTCCATGCAACGCCCGTCCATCCATCCCTATGCCTACCGCACTCGAATCCTACTATTTACTGCTATTGTTACTGCTGTCTTTACTTTACTGCTGCTGCTACTTTGCTATTCCTACTACAAAACTGTTGCTACTGATAAAGTGCTGTGAGCAAGATTGTTTCCAGGTGCAGCTGAATTGACAACTCATTTGTTAAGGCTTATAAATATTCTTTGGCTCCCCTTGTGTCGAATCAATAAATTGGGTTTCACTTCCCTCGAAAATACTGCGATACACCCCCTATACTTGTGGGTCATTAGCGCTTCCTGTCAAAGAAACGGGATTGTTGCATAACTGCCCAATATCTACAGAGTAAATGAAACAAAAATTACAATTTAGCACAAACATGCAAACCCCAAGAGACTTTTGCTTACCAGGAGCTAATTGGGTTCGAGCGACCACCATGTCCAAGAATAGAAGGGCGACTCCCTGTTGCAGCAGCTTCTGCATCTAGTACATCACAATTCAGCTCAAACATGCAATCTGAAGCATACCTTTTCATCAACCCAATTAGCTGACTGTCACATGTTAGAGGAACCATGATGTCACGTTCATCCATGAAGATGAACTTTGCAGTCTACTTCGGCCATAATTCATCATGATTACGCAGAGCAGCAACCATACCAGATATAGTGCAGATATGCGCAGGCGCTTCTTCCATCGTGATACAATGGTGTCCTCTCATGACTGGTTTGGACTAATTTATCCCATCCATTCATGGACATCCTATTCCGACTCATAAATTCTTTAGATCACTGGTGATCTGTGGCTTGGAGATCTTTCTGATACAAATCTATGCTTATCTTCATTCTGGGTAAGTTAGGCTTACCTTACTTTCTAGGGCTTTCTTATTCCTACTAGCTACGGACTTGATATCATCTTCATCTTTCCTCTCCCCCTTAAGTCCTTCTAATATTTCCTAACTCCTAGAATTTCAACCACTGGATTCCATGATTAGGATATTGCTCTTTATATGCCTCTATATGACTTCACAGAAGGAATCAATGGCATACCCACACAATTGCGGATATCTGAGGGAATTTTTTTAAACCACAACTCATACCTAAAGTTTGTTTATCTCTATTATAGGTAAGTAGATTTCCCTAAAGGTCTTAAAATAACTGACATTAAGGTCCTTCCATAAGGACTTGCCTTACTTCCAACTTTCAGGACATTCACCCTTTGACAAGCCTGACTTCACGAAGTGTCATGGAAGATGTTTGCTCCAATGTAATACTTCTACCGATCTTAATTAAACTAGGCCAAGTCTTATGCTCTTTAAGTCATACAAAGATGACTTGGTTAATTTAACCCGAGAAGTATCAATTGAGGATCATCCTAGTGTGTGATGACTCTACAATATCCTAAACATCTTCAAATCCCTCACTCCCGGTTTTCTCTCTCATATTTAAGAGCTTGAGTACCATTTATTGTTCTAACATCTCTTCGTTCTACCATTTCATGATTCTTCCATGATCTTGAGCATAACTATCTTTATAAGCTCTATAGTACTAACACTTACTCCGAGTGAACCTAAGTTCATCCCTTAATGTTGCTCCAGACATTTTCTGCACTAAACATCCTTTCTTCTTGATGCCAACCAATAATGATTTAGAATTGATCCATCCTTTCAAGTAGTATTGATACTCCTCATACTTTGCTTCACTCTTCATGAAAATCTTCATCTTGTCCTTTGGAACTTGTCACTCCCTTACACAAATCCCTTTACTATCTAGGTTAATAACATCTAGTAATAATTTGATAATGCAACGTGCACTTGCACATCAAATCAAACTTCATGTATAGATCTAGTCAATCAAGAAAATCCAAGAAAATCCAAGAAAATCCAACTTTGGTGCATATAACACATGTTATCCTAAGCCCGAATCATAATAGTTGACTAAACATCTCTAAATTTCAAGCCTAGATGTGTAGTATATAACACCTCCTAGTATAGTTTCATGTTGTGATAGATAGCACTTTAGGTCATACTACTATTTGTCTCAATATTTACCCAAACTGCTCATCTCCTACTAGATAATTTTGAGCAAAGTTGTCTTATAATGGTTTTTGATTAACTCATTACCTCCCTTTTGGGACTACAAATTACCACTAACCTTCCATCCTATGATAAACTATCCTCATGATCTCTCCAAATGGCTAACCATAAAAATAATACGTAAAACCAAAGATTATTGGACATTTATAACATCTATGACTTCTGTCATGGTCCTGCACTTTTCTTTTCTTTCTTCTACTTTGAGATTATTAACTTAGTACTGGTCATAATTACATATTTATCATGCTTTCAGAGCTAGTCCCACCAAGATGACTCTTCTTCTTATTATACTATTAGGGAGTCCAAGAAAAATGCTACTCCATCATGCACGATTCTCAAGTGAACTCCACATGATCTACTTCTCATTACACCTATAAGTGTTATAGTGGTTTATCTTTGTCAACTAATGATAAAATTCTGCTACCCTACCAAGATCCTCTTTATAGGACCACTCCACTATACTACTTCATGGAATATCCTAACTTATCCCTAATTTACTTAGAAATACACTAAAATAGTTATTTAACAAGGGAAGATACATAAGTAACTAGTCCTGGGAAAGATGAATTAAACATCCTATTTAAATGTGACAAGGTTATCCTCAAGTGGATATTCATCACAAGTCATCATAATATTTGGTTTAGATAACATGATTTCCTATAGTCACTATCCGACCTACAGATCTCCTAAAAGGGTTTTAATCCTAAGGTCAAAGCGTTTGCTTTGATACCAGCTACGGTGACCCAGCATACCACTGCAGATGTAGTACACTATAGGCATTTACATAAGACCAATGAAACAACGTTCCACTAGTATTACATTCGTCAAAGTGGTACAACAGAAACATCACGGGTCCAAGACATGACTATAGATTACAACTCGACACTTTACAAAAGACCTAGAGAACATTCCTCAAAACAAAAAGGACAAAATATACAAAAGAATTTAGAAATAGCAACTTGAGGTCTATTCTGGAAATAGTACTACTATTAACTTATGACTATGGCTTGCGATTGCTGCTATAGCAATGCTCTATAGAAGTAAGTTCTGGTATCTAGGGATTTATCTATACTCTACTCTTCAGCTTTTCTTCTACTTTCGTTGATGTAGTCGTCGACTTCATTAGTCCCCACTTGATGTCTTTGATACGTCCATTTTGCATCACTATTCTATGTCTTAATTCACTATTATTCATTGATATATTTCATACTGAGAGGTGATACTTATGTTATTTCATCTATTTTTGCATGGTTGATGACTTTTGGAGCATGGACCGCTGCAGTCAGGATTCTGATGGAAAAGGTGTTGTTTGGAGGCAAAATTTGCGAAGATCAGAAAATCCGGGAAAATATACGGAAAATCCTATTTTTCCAAAAGACTAAGGATGCCAGAAGACGGAGTGGAGATGGGCCATAGGGGGCCCACACCACCCCATGGCGCGGGTAGCCCTAGGCCACGCCAGGAGGTGGTGTGGCCATCCTGGTCCACTGCAGCCTCTCTCCTTTGGCGTATATCAACCTCCCGAAACCCTAAGACTCGTGGAGCAACCATAGAAAGATTCCGCCGCCTCTGTGGGGCGGAAAACACGGAGAGAGAAAGATCTCTCCGGCAGACAGATTTCTACCGGGGGAATTCCTTCCCGGAGAGGGGAGATCGTCGCCATCAACACCACCATCAAGCTGGACTTCATCAGGATCATCATCATCATCACCACCATCATCACCATCAGCACCCTCATCACCATCTTCATATTGCTGTAACAATTGCGTTGAATCTTGCATTAGTTCATAGGGGAAACTTTCTCGGTGTTGATTACTCTTTGTAGTTGATGCTATTGAGTGAACCATTGAATTATTGTTTATGTTCAGATTGTTATACATCATTATTCCATCTCTGATCATGATCCATATGATGTCTTGTGAGTAGTTCGTTTTGTTCTTGAGGACATGGGAGAAGTCTTGTTGTTAGTAGTGGAGTTGCGTTGAGAAAGATTCAATAGATTGTTATTTAAGTTGTGGTGTACTTCTTCTAGTGGTGTCATGTGAACGTCGACTACATGACACTTCACCTATATGGGCCTAGGGAATGCATTGTATTTGGCTACTAATCGTAGGGGTTGCGGTGAGGATGTAAACCTGAACCTCCGTTAGGGAAACCATTGCACAAGGGACGTAAGGGTCTTAGAGTTTAAAGTTGTGGTTAGGTTTCTACCTTAATTACTTTCTTGTACTTACGGATGTTTGCAAGGGGTATAATCACAAGTATGTATTAGTCTTGGATGGGGCGGTACATTAGCACAGGTTCACCCACACAACACTTAGCAAGCTAAAGAAGATTAATCAACTATATGAAGCGAAAGCACTTGACAGTCTTCCCGTGTGTCCTCGAGAACATTTGGTCATCTTAAGTAATACAACCGGCTTGTCCTTTGCTGCATAAAGGATTGGGCCACTTGCTGCATTTATTACTACTGTCTTTTATTTACTCATACTTTGTTTACTTGCTATATCAAAAACACCTAAAAATTCGTTTGCTAAGTATTTGCAGAGAATTCCTGATCCATACCACTAGCCAGCACCTTCTGTTCCTCGTTGGGTTCGACACTCTTACTTATCGAAAATACTGCGATACACCCCCTATACTTGTGGGTCATCAGTCTTCAACTCTTCAAAGTAGTTCTCCTCTTGAATTTATTGTTGATTTCTCCGAGATCTAGCAAGGGTTAAGAAGGTACGGTTGAGTACGAGCATACTCAACAAGTTCACTAAAAAGGAGTGTTTGATGCACTATCTACAGCCGTCGACCATCGATCATAGGCTATGCAGGTTTTCATAACATTTCTTCAAAGGTTGCTTCTATTCTCAAAAGCTATGCCTGTCAGTCTTCACAGGTTGATTAGAACTTCTTGGAGTTCCTTTCCTGCAACGTTCGCAGCTCCTCCCCGGAACAGGGAGTAACATGTCACAATTTTATACACTCTGCAGAGGTGCATTGCTTTACCCATGAGAGACCTTAGCATTTTTGCACATCCGAGTTGCATTCTCATCCACACTTCCTTGGTGTGGGGCCCATTCAAAGATCCAAGTCGATCACTGCCCTTCTCCGTGACCCCACATGACAACAAGACCCTCCAAGAAGATATACCCCTGTGAACCCCCATGTAGGAAGATATAACTCTAGTAGCCCCTTAAAGAGTCTGAAAGAAGATCATGTCCCTAGTAGCATCCACTAAAGTGGGTGACCTACCTCTGATAGCCCCTCACATATAATCTAGACACCAATATCGTGGGGAACTAAGGGGTCCCACCCTTTTGCTGGATCCTCTACGAGGAAGCCCAGCTTCACGATAAGGTCGTCCGTTGGCACATGAAAGGAAGAAGATCCAACTGACTTCCCCAGAACCCATATAGGTCTCATGGTTAACATGTAATCTACATTGCAAGAATCACTGGTGACATTGGTTATTAAATCCTAGATGATAAATTTCTGAGCAATGGCGGTTCCATTGCCGGTCATAATAGATTAAATGATCACCCTGGATCAGTAACCAATAGTTCACATTATTCTCGAAAATAGTGTTTTCTATCATCCTTTTTTGAAATGCAGGTGATAACAATAATAGATTTAAAATACTTGATATAAAATAACCAAAGGACATGAGCAAGTGTGAACTTGCCTTTGTGATTAAAATATTATGTAATCACGGTATTCGACAAAATATAAGATCCAATATCTGAAAACAACATCATTGTTCCTATAAGGACTGATGTTTAAAGAAGCAAGATGTCATTATGCATAAGTAATGTCATGCATTTTATAAAACCCTGAAGTAAATTCCCAATACTGAGAATGAGTTGAACTTAGGTTATTTCTTTAAGATTTGGTTTATCTTCAAGTTTACTTCACAAGAAAATATATCTATATGAAACTTAAGACTAATATCCAAGATATATATAAGCAAAGCACTAGAGAAATTCAAGGTTAAGGTTGACTGGTACCATGAAGCTATTAAGAAAGTCCATGTTTAAATTGTTAAGACTTAAAAGAACTAACATAATGTCTATAACATTACCAAGTTATAGGATTTCCCTAAGCATAACTAAGGATGTGAGTTCATTCATTTCCTAATGCAATGAATGATGAGTTTAAGACTAGGCTTGCTATCATATTCTTAAAGAAAAGATTTAAATCATTGATGAAAGCATAAATAGATGATTTCATTAACTTGTTAGGATTTGAAGTATTTATACCAACTTCAAAATTAATTTTATTGTTTAAAGTAATGGCTTAATGTAAGTTCTACATGTTTTAGCCTTAAAAAATATATTCTATGTTTAAATAAATCCCAAGTAGTCAATTAAAGTTAACAAGGATTTATTTTGATTTATAAATGATAAGATAATATACCCTACTTATTTAATATAGGAAAAGGACTTTAAAGTCAATTATAACACTTATTTATTTATAAATCCTAAAATCACTTGGAATCTGGTAACTCTCATTTTTATAAAATAATACATTTATTTTTATACACAAAAGTGTTTTTTATTTATTTTTAGGAGTTTTTATCTTTATTCTATATTTCATTGGGAGGTATAATGGTTTATATTTTTTTATTGTATTTTATTTGACTTAAATGAGAAATTTTTATTTTTATTAAGTAGGTACCAATTTTTTGAGCATTTTGATATCTCATATTTATTTTTAGGATTTTTCTATATTTCTTCTAGAGCTTAATTTGCTCACAGGGTTATTTTGGTAATTTTGTATTTTTGTTTTATTTTATTTTTGGAAATGGGCCTAGCTCGTATCTAGTTCAGCTCATAGGCCACCGGGTTGGGTCCAACCGTAACCCTTAGGGTTAGGTCAGCCCACCCAGACCCCATTTGACCCCATCGCTCTCTCCTCTCTTGTTCTCTCCTTCTCTAGTGACGTCATGTCGTTGCCACGCTTTACCGCTCGATTCCGGCGAGCTCTGGTTACCCCGGTCGCTTCCAATAGACCTTGAATAAGCGCCTCTCTCCGCTGCATCCTTCTATCTAGTTTGATTCAACTACCTCATCACTAAGCGCTCACCATCGACCCCGAAACCCTAACTTCTTCTTCTACTCCTACACCAGCAGGACGGCGAGGCTCAACCGCAACCCGTGTGGTCAGGCTATGGCATGGGTGTTTGGGTGTTGGCATCGTGATGGAGGTGTGGCTCGGTGTAGTGCAGCACGGTGGTGCTCCTTGTACCACTTCCAATGTGCTTACTATGGTGGAGAACGATGAGGTCGTCCTCGTGTGCACACCACCGTGGTCGTGTGGGCCCTACCTCACCATGCCACTGTGGTTGCGCCATGAGTGCGAGGTACACGTTCAGATACCTCTATCTCCCCTCTTATCTCCTCTTCCTCTATTCTTCATCAAGACCCCTCTCTAACTCCCTCAGTTCATTAGGTTTATGTAAATGTGCTTATGATCCTAGGGTTTACTGTCGATTCATTACACCAGTGGAATTATCTTGTTGTTTGCATCTAGTACTGGTGCTAGTGTAGCTTGCCATTAATTGGCATGGTGATAACCTTATGGTTGCTAAATAACTTGTTGCTAAATTTTCTTGCTGAACTCGAGCATGAGACATGCATGATAAACTAAACCTTTTGGTTCAGTGATGGACTTGGTATTTTAAGCTTAACTACACAGCTATGTGCTTGATCTTAGCTCTAGCTCCTCTAGAGCAAATACTTGCTATATATACCATCTACTTCTCTAGATGCTTCAATAAATTTTGTGGTTCGGTGAAGTGTTAAACTTGACACATCTTTCCAAACAAATTATTTAAAAAGAATGATTCCTAGCAAAAATGACTTAGAAAATGATTTATGTAAATTACTTTATTAACATGCACCATGATGTGCAGGTGTGCAACAATACCTACGTACCTGAATCTTTGATTCAGTGTTGTGCTTAGCTGAGTTTAGAGTTCAGTGATGACTCTAAATTTACATTGATAGTGTGGTACTTAAACTCGAATGATTCCTAGGTAATGGATTAGGAAGATGATTAGATTTGTTACCCTGCATTCTTGCATAGATGATGTGGTCCCTTTAAGTCGAAGAAACTTGATGTATCATCTATTAATAGCTCTTGGAGCTGACCTAGGTGTTGTGGAGCCTCCATCTTGGAGTGTGCACAACATCAGGTTTAGTTTAACATGATTTGTTGTTGTTTGTTTGGGTGTGATAGTTGGAATCCTTTGGTTACCTATTGGTATCTGTTCAAAAATGTACATGATAAGAACATATGATCTACATGCCTGATTAGACTATTTTTTTGGTACAAGTGACCCCAAATGATCTCCTGGAATTAATCTAGTGATAAATTAGTTTGGATCTGGTTGCTTGCACCTACTCATATGATCTATGGCGTCTTGTACCATTTCTTATTGGATAACTTGATAAAATCGAATGCTTTACTTGATTTCTTGGCCCTGGCTGTGATGCATAGACTGAGGCACTAATTTCAATGAGAGCATATGCTAAATAATTGCCTAGTAGCTCTGGGATGGAATAACATAGCAGTTATATGCTAAACTGAGAGCTCCCTCTCCCTCCAAACCATTTTCTTACATAAAATGGTATGAATATATGCTATATTTGGTTTTGGAATAGCAACCTGCAACTGTTGTGGAGGTTGTAGTGGTGCATCTTGGTCAACTATTGTACTTGTATTCCTGTGATTGGAATTGTTGATCTTGATGAAGTACTCATTTAATCTTCTAGACCTTCCTCCCACCTTGTTGTTGTCTACAACAACTTGATCTACTTATACCACTTCTTGTTGCTTCCTTGACTTGAGAAAATCTTTCCCTCCTAGCTCTTGTACGACTTTCTAAGCAACTAGATGCTGATGAGGTGGTGGATTTGATCTATATGGTATTTGGTTGATGAATTGACAAGAACAGGTGATATCTTGATGTGAATGTGGTGTATTACAGAGATGGTTGTTGTGTGGATATGCAAGGCAATGTTGTGAGACTAACAGCTGAGCTGCTACGGTTGTGGCACCCTTATATACTCTGATCACTTCTTCTGTTGGCTTGACAGCACACATGCAAGTGTGTGTGAGCTGCTTGTGTGCCTGGTTGATGTATTCAGATGGGAATCAAGTAAAACTTGATCTTTTCTCAAATTCGTACTATTTACTTCTACCTATCGTGGTGAAATTTGCCCCATCTGGCCAATGATGTTGCTGTAAGGCCCACGCCAATATAAAAACAGATACTATGCTTTGGTGAAACTTGCCCCTTTTATAATTAGCTCGATGAGGTGACAAAATAGTGCATTACACTATTAATATTGAGAGCAATTAATATTAACCCTAACCCTTAATTTTATTTTCCTTTGGTCTTTGCCTTGCTTTGCAGGAGACAAGAACAAGACAAGAAATAAGAAGTTGTAGTCTGGAATTTAGTTTAGATTTTTCCTTTTATATCTTCCCTTTTTATTACTTTATAACCTTCTTATATCTTTAATCATAAAGATAATGTAATAGTTATTATTGTAATAAAAATAGGCATTTATTCATTTATTGTAAAACATTTTAATATTTTTTATATAAATAAAATATCCCTTTATATTTTTATTCTTTGTAACACTTTCATTTATTGTAATATCGCCTCTGTTTGACAAAGTGGGTCCTGACCTACAATAGGTTGCCTAGTAGGTAAAATGCCTTCATGTTGTTACTATATTTTAAGGTAAAAAAGCTTGTATGATAGAAATGATGCCATCGTCGATCTAAGTTTTCCCCTCATTCCCGCTTCTTCCCTAGAGGCGGGGATATCGCCCATCCATTTGACGCAATTGCATATCTCTCCTCAGTCCATTAGCTCGGCTACTCCGTCTTCGT
Organism: Avena insularis; assembly: GCA_023614405.1. Lineage (NCBI taxonomy): Eukaryota > Viridiplantae > Streptophyta > Magnoliopsida > Poales > Poaceae > Avena > Avena insularis. Next base: position 151,510,286 of record CM042690.1, read on the forward strand.
TCTCTCGACCATGGTAAAGGACTTATCACATCCCCTTTTAGGTAGCCACATCCTGTCATTAATCTAAGCTACTTAGCCAGGTCTTATCATTAAGATAAATTGTTGAAAATTTATACTGGACTGATCAACGGAGCAGTTCTAGGACAAAGCACTCCTTTGGGGTTCAGCCCAAGTCAATTTCTCATCTTGTACTTCCATGTCATTTAGCCAAGCTACAATGGACTGAACTTTCTGAATTTGTTCAAACTAAGGTAGACATGGCACTGAAACACTCGTTCATTATAAACACAAAGAGTAATGTTACTAAAATCATAGAGACCATCTATAATTTTTTTCCAGCATAGAAGCATGATAGGTTAAACCCTTAAAATAATTAGTACAAGATTAATTAGGTGCTTCTTGAACTTCAAAAGGCTATTTCAGAGCTGCTCGCCCTCCAATCAACTGATCTGATGCAAACAAAAGTTCATTGGATATGACCAACTAACCAATTACAATGAATTAGGACTAAAGGATCGTGTAAACCGCTCATTGATGATGATTTTAGTTCCAACATAGATAAGTGATTCCCATGGCTTCGTTTCAATGTAAAAGATGACATATTTTCAATGTAACAGATGGTACGGTTTGTATTACATACGCGCCTTTTTGGGGTTCGTAGTGTTGGAATTTTTGCCTAATAAAGGCCCAGCCCATTTATACTATTCAACAATTCCTGAAATCCTAAAGGCCCACTTGGCCCCTTCATGCAAGACAAAGAGGTGAGTTTAGTCTCACATTGCTAGTTGAGTAGAAGTTAAACCAGCTTATAAGGAGAGCTCTTCCACCACTTGTACGAGCTTGAGAAGAGAAGACATATACACGCGCGCTCCTCCTCCTCCGCCGCCCGCCTCGCCACGCCTCGTCTCGTCACGACGCGCGTGCGCTGCGGGTTGCGGGAATGCCTCGAGCCAAGAGCTTGTCTTTCTTTTTGCCACGCAAAAATGGATAATAATTTGAACAGTCTGCGTGAGTGTATTTTTTAATACGAACTCAGTGAAAATTTAATTCGATTTAATGCGAACTCGGTGGAGATTTAATTCGAGCTTAGTGGAGGTTGTTCGGCTTTGGTCGATGCCTGTTCATTTCCTCTCCCGACACCGACTGTTCGCCTGCCTACCCGTGCCTATAAGAGTGAGAGGTCGCTCCTCTCCTTAGACACACCAACACACACACACCTTACGCCTCCAGTTCCAGAGCATTGCGCTGCTTAGATCTTCCCCATCCCGTCTTGCGGCATGCACCACGATCTGGGACAGTAGGCCTCCGAGACCCCGCTGCTTCGAGTCCTGTACAGGAGAAGGGAGATAAGGTTTTTGAGGAGTGCTACCAGCGCGACTACTGGCTTCATCACGGACTCCTTCATGGATAGCGACTGCACCGACGTCTTCCCCAACAACGACTTCTTCCCCGACATCAACAACCTTTCCTCGACAACATGGCTGACGACGGTGCCAACGATAACGGGAACACCGGCGGTTCCTCTACCGTGATGTATATCATCTTCTGGTCCTTTTCTATTATTTTGCCTATGTTTTATCTATCTTTTACTATGGTTAAATCTCTTGGAAAATTGCTCTATTTCTCAATAATCCAAAAACCTTATTATAGGCAATTTGCTCCAAGTGGTTTTATTGCTTCTGTGAAGCCACATGTCTTTGAGGGTATGCATTATAAGAGGTGGCGCGTGAGAGAAGTTCTATGGTTTCAGAACATGAACTGCTATGACGCCACTCTTGGCAAGCCTGAGGGAGAGCTTACTCCTGCTCAGGAACAAGTTTTCTGGAAAACAGATACCCTGTTCAAGGCTGCTTTGTTGTCCATTCTCGGGGAGAACATTGTTGAAACCTGATAACCCACAAATATAGGGGATCATGTGTAGCCTTTTTGATAAGTAAGAGTGTCGAACGCAACGAGGAGCTAAAGGTAGGATAAATATTCTCTCAAGTTCTATCAACCACTTATACAACTCTATGCATACTAAACGTTTGCATTATCTAGGAAATAAAACTAGATCAACAATACGAGTAATAGAGATAGCTTTGCATGATAATAAATAACAAGAAAGTAAAGCTAGTTGTTGTAGCAATAAAATATACTAAACTAACAGAACCATGAGTGTGGAATAGTGGTGGTAATTGTGGTGGTTTTGTCCAAGTTTAAATAGCGAATAGATCAGGTTCATTGTCTTCGATGCAGTTTTCTATGTGGGAGAGGCTAAATATACATGCACTTCACTACTTGGATACATGTACTATATGATTGGATTGTTAGAAAACATCCGTAAGTGTTAATAAATGCATTAAGGTTTCTCCAACCATAGTCTTAAGTTTAATGGTCCTCTTACTCTCATACGTGCAACGTTTCGGTTCGTGTTCTCAGGTTTCTGTCACTCCGGCAGAACTCCCCCCTTTCTTTTACACATACTACAAACCCTATGATGTTTAATCCATGCGCGCACAAATATAATGGACACTAAAGGACTGTACCATATCAACATACAACTCTAATGAACCAAAGACGTTCAACCATTCAATCTAAGAACAAAGAAACTACACAAACATGACATAGATCATAGGATTATAACTTATAGCATCAAACACCATGTTTACATAGGATGGTACAGAGGTGTGTGGGAGGATGAACCACTGAATACTAGGAGGATTAGGTGATGGAGATGGCGGTGAAGATGGTGAAGAGGGCGACGGCGGCGGAGGCACGGGGGACTCCTTCCCCGCCGCCGGTATCATGGGGGAGCACCATCCCTTAGCCCCTTCCTTCATGGCTTCTTGGGATCCCTCCCCCATGGAGATGGGATCCATGGGGGAGGCAAAAACGTGGCTTTGGTGGCTGCAAATTCGTGGGTGGAGATGCCCTGGGCGAATTAGGTTTCCTTCCTTTATATAGCTTCTCGGATTCCCGTCACCCCATCTTGGGCTGTAGTAAATCGGGCCTAAAAGACCTGTCCGGACTCGGAATCAGCTAAAGTTTATGTCCAGAACGTTTCTCGCGAAATTTTTAACAACTTTGTAGTTGAAGAGTTTTCCGTTTGACGTCGTCTTCGACCCGAAACGTGACCATCTTCAAAAAGAGTTCTGAGATAGATTTCTAGAAAAATCCCAATTTGATTCCAACAAGGTTTCCACTTGTATTATTGGTAATTCCTACACATCAAAGTGTAAAACAAGTACATTGTGTACTTTTGCACTATTAGTAGGTTAGCCCAAATAAATCATAAACTTTATACAAAAAGGAGTGTCAAAAGCATATTATTAGCAAAAAACCATCAAAAATTATAGATACGTTATGGACGTATCAACATCCCCAAGCTTAGTTCCTACTCGTCCTCGAGTAGGTAAACGATCAAAACAATATAATTTTTGAGGTGACATGCAGACAACACAATGTTGATCATCATTATTGTAAAAGCATTGATAGCTGGGATTAAGGTACTCTAAACATGAATCATGAAAGATAGAGTTCTAACAATAAGACATAGCAACTATTTTGTAACATGAAAAGGCACAAACAAAAGATTCATGAATAACAATTTTTTGCAAGACGTTTGTTTGTTTCACAAAAAGAAAGCATAATGAGAATGGTATTTAGCTTGTCCCTTGTAGAGTAGCAAAACATAAATGCATAGGACACCTTCAAAGTTCATAAGGGTGACTAGATACAAATAGTTTAGGAACAAGCAATATCAAAGTTATGCATCAATCAACAAGTCTTGGGACAATGCACATAGAACTAAGAATGACAGTTATGCTCTCTTAATTGGTGCATAAAGATAGAAGGTGGAGACTCAATATAAAAGTGGAAGAAAGACCTTTATAGAAGGAAGCAGGGATTCAAATCTCATAAAGAGCTTCCAAAAATTATGGTACTTATTAGCTTTCAGCTCTCATTGCCCCTATCATAAGCATCTTGAAGTGATTAAGGTTAAATTGAACAAACTATGGAGTATATGCTTGACAAAGTATAAGTTGGAAATCTCATCTCCCTTGAATACGAGGGCCGCTCCTCATGCTACTCAAGTTTAGTTACCGGTAAGTTCTTGTCATAGTAAGTACATGTGTATCATAGAGAACCGCCAATGGGATACCCCTTGCCCGATGATATGGAAGAATCCCCATATAAAAATGACAAGGCAAGCAGACAACGAGCATCTCAGCAATCTTCTTATTTACCATGGAAAAATGGTGCTTTTTCTCTCTCTTTCCTCTTTTGAAATCTTTTTTTTCTTTTTTCTCAATCTCTATCTCTTTTTTTATAAGAAGAATGCTTCATAGATTGCTCATTATGGTTACGCTGCAGATTTCCACCATGATTAGGCATGGATTAGACCGGCGGCCCAGGCGTTTCTCTAACACACATACATAACTCCATGGACTTACAAGCTCCCCTTTCATTTCACACCGACGACATCCATAGACAAAAGAGCATGATATCAACTAGGTACAATGTACAAGTGCAATGTTGAAAGCGTTCCCCATGACAGCATGATTCTGCTAATCCCCAACATATAAGTGCAAGCATATACAACATAGATGACACAATGGTTCAAGTTTATTAGGGCAAGAAAAGTAAAGTGTGCCATCAAGTTCGTGAGAGCTTTAATCACTAGTTTTCTCATAACAAGTTTAATTTGGAAGGTAGATAAAAGCATGAATATACTTGGAATAGCAAATGCTAATAGGTAGGTATGGTGGACTCTTTGGGATAACTTGGTTTTATTTGGAGTTGGATGCATGAGTGGAACTCATGCTTGGTTATGGAGGCTAGCAAAAGACTGGGAGCGACCAACTAAAAGAGCAATAATGGCCATAATCATGCAAAGCGACAAAACATCATTAATTAAAGCATAAAGTGATATTACAAGTCGAAAACTAAAGGATCATAAAGGCTATGGTGACTTGGGATAGTCATAACATGGTGTGAGCATGCGCCAAGTCAACCCAAATAAAGCATCAAAGGAGAATACCACAATATTATGCTTTAATATGCTAAAACAACACATGATTCTTTCAAGGCACATTAAGCAATCTCAATTGTTTATAACATGTCATGCTAAAGCAAAAATCACAAAGCATAAATCCAAAACAATATCAAGCATGACATGAAAAAGCATAGGCCACCGTAAAAAACGAGCTCCTTTTACCACTTAAGCATGAACTTTCCTACTCTTTTCCAATCCAAACCACACTTATTTGAAAACTAATGTATGAAAGAGGGGGTCCAACCAATTTATTCAAGAAAACTAAGCAAACGAAAACCAAAAACGAAGACGCTCCAAGAACAACACAATTGTGCATGAAATAATAAAAATGAAGTGTTTGGAAGAACCTGAGATTTTTATTGATGAAGAAGGGGATGCCTTGGGCATCCCCAAGCTTTGACACTTGTGCTTCTTGGATATTTCTTGGGGTGACACGGGGTGGCATTCCCAAGCTTGAGCTTTAGTCCATTCTTCATCTCATTACATCATTCTTTCCTTAACACCTGAAATTTTTCCTTCATACAAAACTTCACATAATCTTCATTAGCAACATTAGTGTACTCAAGATAATAAGTCTTTGGGTTCAGTTTCAACACCAATAAAACTTCCATTAAAACACAAGCTACTATAGCACTTCCCTTAAAAAGCTCAATTCCCCAAACAGAACCCAAAAAGGAATCAACAAAAAGCAAATGCAAATAATGGCAGAAATCTGGCAAAACAGACCAGCTGAAAGAAACCAATTTTTTCGAAGACCTTCTGTTGCTCAAATCGAAAAGTGTTGAACGAACAAAAGTTGGATAACAACCTGGGGCAGAAGCACAAAAAATTATAGCTCAAACCGACGTATAGAGATTTTATATAAATTTTTACAGGGAAGCACAAAAATCTGTTTCGGGACAGCAACTTTTACAAGCATTACTTCTCTCTCATTAGAGGTTAATCTTGGCACAAAAAGCAAATAAAAAGGATAAGGAGAGGTTATTACTGAAGCAATAACTTCCAGGACTCAACTAAAACTTTTGGGTTATCTCCCAATAAGTACTTTTTTAATGCCTTTAAGTTAGGCATAGGATCAAGATTCAAGTATTTTCGAATGAATAAGCATTAAGATCAATACCAGAAATATCTTTCTTTTCAAGGCTTCATGCATTCCTACAAGTTTTTAACTGAAAAGCTTCCATGGAAAGATTTATTTTGGTTTCACAGGCATGAACACAAGTGTTCAAGGTCGACCCCCACTTAACCATTACTCATCTTTCCAATCATTTTCCTTTTAAAAAACATTTTTAGGTAACAAGTACAACTAATTTTTTTTGTAATTCTCATTCCCTATCCATACTAAGATAGAGAACAACTTAAAACTGAAAGTAAAATCTACTTAGAGATAAAGCAAACAAGTGCACACAAGAATATTCACCTACACGCTATTGCTCCCCGGCAACGGCGCCAGAAAAGGTCTTGATAACCCACAAGTGTAGGGGATTGTGTGTAGCCTTTTTGATAAGTAAGAGTGTCGAACCCAGCGAGGAGATAAAGGTAGGATAAATATTCTCTCAAGTTCTATCAACCACTGATACAACTCTACGCATACTAAACGTTTGCATTATCTAGGAAATAAAACTAGAGCAACAATACGAGTAATAGAGATAGCTTTGCATGATAATAAATAACAAGAAAGTAAAGCTAGTTGCTGCAGCAATAAAATACAATAAACTATCAGAACCATGAGTGTGGAATAGTGGTGGTAATTGTGGTGGCTTTGTCCAAGTTTAAATAGCGAATAGATCAGGTTCATTGTCTTCAATGCAGTTTTCTATGTGGGAGAGGCTAAATATACATGCGTTTCACTACATGGAATTACATGTACTATATGATTAGATTGTTAGCAAACATTCGTAAGTACTAATCAATGCATTAAGGTTTCCCCAACCATTGTCTTAAGTTTAATGGTCCTCTTACTCCCATACGTGCAATGTTCCGGTTCGCGTCCTCAGGTTTCTGTCACTCCGGCAAAACTCCCCCTTCCTTTTACACATACTACAAACCCTATGATGTTTAATCCATGCGCACACAAATATAATGGATACCAAAGGACTATATCATATCAACATACAACTCTAATGAACCAAAGACGCTCAACCATTCAATCTAAGAACAAAGAAACTACGCAAACATGACATAGATCATAGGATTATAACTTATAGCATCAAACACCATGTTTACATAGGATGGTACAGAGGTGTGTGGGAGGATGAACCAGTGCATACTAGGAGGATTAGGTGATGGAGATAGCGGTGAAGATGGTCAAGAGGGCGGCGCCGGCGCCGGCGCCGGCGCGGGGGACTCCTTTCCCGCCGTCGGTATCATGGGGGAGCACCGTCCCTTAGCCCCTTCCTTCATGGATTCTTGGGAGCCCTCCCCCATGGAGATGGGATCCATGGGGGAGGCAAAAACATGGCTTTGGTGGCTGCAAATTCGTGGGTGGAGATGCCCTAGGCGAATTAGGTTTCCTCCCTTTATATAGCTTCTCGGATTCTCGTCACCCCATCTTCGACTATAGTAAATCGGGCCTGTCCGGACTCAGAATCAGCTAAAATTTATGTCCAGAACGTTTGTCGCGAAATTTCCAACAACTTTATAGTTGAAGAGTTTTCCGTTTGACGCTGTCTTCGACCCAAAACGTGACCATCTTCAAAAAGAGTTCTGAGACAGATTTCTGGAAAAATCCAAATTTGACTCCAACAAGGTTTCCACTTGTATTCTTGGTAATTCTACACATCAAAGTGTAAAACAAGAGCATTGTACACTTTTGCAACTATTAGTAGGTTAGCCCAAATAAATCATAAACTTTATACAAAAAGGAGTGTCAAAAGCATATTATTAGCATAAAACCATCAAAAATTATAGATACGTTATGGACGTATCAAACCCTATATGTCATTTGATAATGGCAAGGACATGTGGGCTGCGCTCGAGGCCAAGTTTGGGGTCTCGAACGCTGGCAGTGAACTGTATGTCATGGAACAACTCTATGACTACAAGATGACTGATGACCGCTCCGTGGTTGAGCAAGCTCATGAAATACAGTCACTAGCCAAGGAGCTTGAGCACTTCCCTTGCGTGTTACTGGACAAGTTCATTGCCGGGGGCATTATTGCCAAACTGACCCCTTCATGGAGGAACTTTGCTACTTCCCTGAAACACAAGAGACAAGATTTTTCCGTATCGGATCTCATTGGAACTCTTGATGTGGAAGAGAAGGCGAGAGAAAAATACACACGTGCTCGAGGTGCTAAGGGAGGTTCAAGTGCCAATCTGGTACAGAAAAAGAACTTCCAGTCTCACAAGTCCAAGAACAAGGGAAAGTTTGATGGAAAAGGAAAGTTCGATGGAAAGAACAAAGCCTCACAGTCTACTAGTTTCAAGAAGAAGACTGATAAGAAGAATGGTGTTTGTCATGCGTGCGGTGATCCTGATCATTGGGCTCCTGCTTGCCCTAACCGCTTTGACAAATGCTAGCATGGAAAAGGGAGCAAGACTGCTAATGTTGTCATGGGCGACGTTGAGATGAAAGATATTGGGTATGGTATATTACCTATTGTTCTTTCATTATGTCATTCTCCTGATTGGTGGATTGACATGGGCGATAATATACATGTTTGCTCTGATGTTTCCATGTTTTCTTCATATCAGGTCAGAGGGACTCAGTCCGTGCTGATGGGGAACGGCTCGCATGCTTCTGTTCATGGTGTTCGTACGGTTGATCTGAAGTTCACTTCGGGAAAGACCGTGCGCCTGAAGAACGTGCATCATGTTCCCTCAATAAATAAGAATCTTGTTAGTGGATCACTTCTATGTTGTGATGGCTACAAGATTGTGTTTGAGTCCAATAAATTTGTACTGTCTAAGTTTGGAACATTTATTGGTAAAGGCTATGAGTGTGGAGGTTTGTTCCGCCTATCACTATCAGATGTGTGTAATAAAGTCGTGAATCATGTTTCATCTAATCTTGTATCAAATGTCTGGCATTCACGTCTTTGTCATGTTAATTTTGGTTGCATGACGCGGTTAGCTAAAATGAATGTAATCCCAAAATTCACTACTGTGAAGGGATCTAAATGCCAAACTTGTGTGCAAGCGAAGCAACCTCGCAAGTCACATACGACTGCAGAGGTGAGAAATTTGGCACCACTAGAGCTCATACATTCAGATCTTTGTGAGATGAATGGTGTGTTGACAAAAGATGGGAATAAATATTTTATGACATTGATCGATGACTCTACGAGATATTGTCATGTGTATCTTCTGAAATCAAAAGATGAGGCTTTGAGTTATTTCAAAATCTATAAAGCTAAAGCGGAAAACCAACTTGATCGAAAGATTAAGAGGCTTAGGTCTGATCGTGGTGGAGAGTACTTTTCCAATGAGTTTGATTCTTTTTGTGCGGAACATGGTATAATCTATGAGAGGACGCCTCCCTACTCGCTCCAGTCAAACGGGGTAGCCGAAAGAAAGAACCGTACTCTAACAGATTTGGTTAACGTCATGTTAGACACATCGAGTCTCTCCAAGGAATGGTGGGGGGGCATTACTGACTGCATGTCATGTCCTAAACCGAGTTCCCACTAAGAACAAAGAGATTACTCCATTTGAAGAATGGGAAAAGAAAAGATTAAATCTTTCTTACTTGCGAACTTGGGGCTGTCTGGCAAAGGTTCATGTGCCAATCCCAAAGAAGCGCAAACTTGGACCAAAAACCGTGGACTGTATTTTTATAGGATATGTTTTTCATAGCATTGGCTATAGATTCTTGATAGTAAAATCTGGAGTACCAGACATGCATGTTGGTAAAATCATGGGGTCAAATGATGTGACTTTGTTTGAGGATATCTTTCCCATGAAGGATATACCTAGCTCATCAAATCAGGAGATACCTGACTCATTGAATCAGGAAATACCCACAATTCCTGAACATACCATTCCTATTGAACACTCGGAAAAACCTGAGGAGGATGATAATGAAATCCCTAAGAGGAGTAAGAGATAGAGGACTACAAAGTCCTTTGGTAATGATTTCATTGTGTACCTTGTGGATGATACTCCTACTTCTATTTCAGAAGCCTATGCATCTCCTGATGCTGACTACTGGAAGGAAGCCGTTCGTAGTGAGATGGATTCCATCTTAGCGAATGGAACATGGGAGATCACCGATCGTCCTTATGGGTGCAAACCTGTAGGATGTAAATGCGTGTTTAAGAAGAAACTTAGGCCTGATGGTACTATTGAGAAGTACAAGGCAAGACTTGTAGCCAAGGGTTATACCCAAAAAGAAGGTGAGGATTTCTTTGATACCTACTCACCCGTAGCCAGATTGACCACCATTCGTGTACTACTATCTTTGGCTGCCTCACATGGTCTTATCGTTCATCAAATGGACGTTAAGACGGCTTTCCTAAATGGAGAGTTGGACGAGGAAATATATATGGATCAGCCAGATGGATTTGTAGTGAGTGGCCAAGACGGAAAAGTGTGTAAGTTGTTGAAGTCTTTATATGGCCTTAAACAAGCACCTAAGCAGTGGCACGAGAAGTTTGAGAGAACCCTAACCATTGCAGGTTTTGCTGTAAATGAAGCTGAGAAATGTGTGTACTATCGTTATGGTGGGGGCGAGGGAGTAATTCTTTGTTTGTATGTTGATGACATACTGATTTTTGGGACCAATCTTAATGTGATTAAGGAAGTCAAGGATTTATTATCTCGGTCTTTTGAGATGAAGGATCTAGGAGTAGCTGATGTTATTTTGAACATCAAGCTATTGAGAGATGATAATGGTGGGATCACACTACTTCAGTCTCACTATGTGGAAAAGATCTTGAGTCGCTTTGGGTATAGCAACTGCAAGTCTTCTCCAACACCGTATGATCCTAGTGTGTTACTTCAAAAGAATAGAGGCACTACTAGAGATCAATTGACATATTCTCAGATTATTGGGTCGCTTATGTATTTAGCTAGCGCTACGAGGCCTGACATCACTTTTTCTATAAGCAAACTCAGTCAGTTTGTTTCAAATGCTGAAGATGATCATTGGCAAGCTCTTGAGAGAGTCATGCGCTATCTAAATGGCACTACGAGCTACGACATTCACTATACTGGGTACCCAAGGGTGCTGGAGGGATATAGTGATTCAAACTGGATATCTGATGCTGATGAGATAAAGGCCACGAGTGGATATATATTTAAACTTGGTGGTGGTGCTGTTTCTTGGAAGTCTTGCAAGCAGACCATCTTAACGAGGTCAACTATGGAAGCAGAACTCGCAGCATTAGACACAGCCACTGTTGAAGCAGAGTGGCTTCGAGAACTCTTGATGGACCTACCTATGGTTGAGAAACCTATAGCCGTAATCCCAATGAACTATGATAATCAAACTGTGATTGTTAAAGTGAACAGTTCTAAGGATAACATGAAGTCCTCAAGACATGTGAAGAGGAGATTGAAATCTATCAGGAAATTGAGAAACTCCGGAGTTATTGCGTTGGATTATATCCAAACATCTAAAAATCTGGTAGATCCCTTCACAAAGGGTCTATCACGAAACGTGATAGAAAATGCATCAAAGGAGATGGGAATGAGACCCACAATATAAGCTTTCCACAGTGGTAAACCACTCTATGTGATCGGAGATCCCGTGATTTAGAATTGGGAGACAAGTTGTTGGTTAACTGAGAGGAAAGTATCCCTACTTTAATCACCACTCCGTGAAGATGCAATACTTTCCTATTCTGCATGGCAGGTTGATTTATCTTAATGTGTTCTAAGTGGCTTAGTTTAAGCAGAGATGTTGTCCTGGAGAACATCTTTTGAAGAACATACTTATACGAGTCTGACTGTTAAACATCGCAGTCTATGAGAGTTGGGTGCTCTCTAATAAACTCATGAAAGGCTATGGGGTATGACGCATAAGCTCCACCCGAGGGGAAGTCCCACGGCAGCCAAGTATTGGTCAAGGCTTTGTGTCAAGCTAGAATGCAGCAAACTTGCAGTTCAAGGCATAGTCCACTGTACAAGTTGCAAACTAGTATAGCAGAGTTCTAGGTGGAAGTTCAACTTAACAGTCTTCACTAGTACCAATATATAAACAATGTTTTGGAACCATAGGAAAATTTATGTGTGTCTCTGGGATCTGGTGGGGGATTGTTGAAATTTTTGCCTAATAAAGGCCCAACCCATTTATACTATTCAACAATTCCTGAAATCCTAGAGGGCCACTTGGCCCATTCATGCAAGGCAAAGAGGTGGGACAAGAGTTTAGTCACATTGCTAGTTGAGTGGAAGTTGAACCAGCTTATAAGGAGACCTCTTCCACCACTTGTACGAGCTTGAGAAGAGAAGACATATACACGCGCGCTCCTCCTCCTCCGGCGCCCGCCTCGCCACGCCTCGTCACATCATGACGCGTGCGCGCGTCGTGCCGCGGGTTGCGGGAATGCCTCGAGCCGAGAGCTTCTCTTTCTTTTTGCCACGCATAAATGGATAATAATTTGAACAGTCTGCGTGAGTGTATTTTTTAATACGAACTCGGTGATGATTTAATTCGAGCATAGAGGAGGCTGTTCGGCTTCGGTCGATGCGTGTTCATTTTCTCTCCTGACGCCGACTATTCGCCTGCCTACCCGTGCCTATAAGAGTGATAGGTCGCTCCTCTCCTCAGACACACCAACGCACACACCTTGCGCCTCCAGTTCCAGAGCATTGCGTTGCTTAGATCTTCCCCATTCCGTCTTGCGGCGTGCACCGCGATCTGGGACAGTAGGCCTCCGAGATCCCGCTGCTTTTAGTCCTGTACGGGAGAAGGGCAATAAGGTTTTTGGGGAGCGCTACCAGCGCGATTACTGGCTTCATCACGGACTCCTTCACGGATAGCGACTGCACCGACGTCTCCCCCAACGACGACTTCTTTCCCGACATCAACAACCTGTTCCTCGGCAACATGGCTCATGACGGTGCCAACGCTATCGGGGACACCGGTGGTTCCTCTAGCATGATGTATATCATCTTCTGGTCCTTTTCTATTATTCTGCCTCTGTTTTATCTGTCTTTTACTATTGTTAAATCTCTTGGAAAATTCTCTATTTCTCAGCACGTAGTTTCGGATTTTCGTTTTGTAGTCTCTCTTATCTTTTATGTACAAGCCATCTTTTTGTCGCTAGCTTTAATCACCTACAAATAATGTTTTCCTCGATCTACCTTCTCTTGCGCACGTCAATGTCTACAACTATCTTAACTAGAGCCTTTCCAGAAACAATGTATATGAGCATAATAGCGTTTCCCTAATTGCATGTTATACATCCATAGACTTAACACAAGAATTTATCTTAAATCAAACTACATATTTTCATCGGTTCTTTCAATCTACTTGGTGCGCCGTAGGCGGGCAAGCGTGAGGCTGGCTACCTCGGATCCAAATTAGTTGATTTAGATTTATCTAGATTTATTTTACTGCTAGATACATTCAAATAAAATCAAATCAACTAATTGAGATTGGGATCGGAAGAGAGTAGTAAAGTACTTCCTCCGTTTTAGAAATATAAGATGTTTTAGGTTTGTGAATCTAATGTATCTAGACATTTTTTAATGTATAGATTTTTAGAGGTTTGGAGTGAACCTATAATTAAAAAAGTATAAATACATTTATTTTACAAAGCTAAAATATCTTATATTTCTAAACGGAGGGAGTATATGCTATAACTCTAGGACCCAGATAGATAGCATATGGATGCTGGTTTGTTCGATCTAGCACTCAGCCTAAAAAGGTAGATAGTTTAGTACACTAACACCGTACGATGGATTCAAGAGAGTGCATACACATAAAATTCAAAAAGACACAACTCTTAAACCGTGTGTTCGAATTGCGATTCGTTTTCACTGTTGGGCCTCTTACGACGAGATTTTCAAAATTAGATCTCATTTGTATATATTTTAATATTTTTTATAAATCAACTTAGTGTCGTGGAAAAATAATTGTGTACAAAAGTTGGTTACACTATTTTTCTTATATATTTTGTAGCCAACTTAATTTCCAAGATACTCATTGTATCGTTGGTAAGTTGATTTATCAGGTAGACAACTTAGTACCAATGAAAATACAACTTAATAACAAACATGACACAACTTAGATGCAATGGTACACAACTTCATGACGATGGTGCGACAAGTTAACAACCGTGATGCTAGTCGACTTAGTACCGCCGGCATCACTATGACGCCGCTGCCGCTAGCTGCAGTGGCCATTAGCCCGACACCACCCACAGCGGTAGCCTCCGCCCTGATGTCGTTGGCAGCAGCAACTCGAGTAGGCAACCGTCAGTAGTGAACAAGGAGACCCGCACCACATAACGGGTCCTGGTCCATCCGATCTCCATGGTGGAAACATAATTTGTACATGTGTGAAGCAAAAAAAATCCAATATACAAGCTTTGCTTGTTCCAGGTATAACCGAGTTGTAAATAGATGCGATTAGGATTAAAAAAAGAAACTTGCTAATGGTGGCGTTTTAGTTGCAGCCATACGCTCACAAAGTTATATTTAGTGCAGGCTATAGTTGTTGCCATGCCTTAACATAGGTTGCTGCTACTCTGATATAGATCAAGGTAGCTTCACGGATGTGTATGCTCCTTAGCAAATAGGGGTACATAATTTAGCGATAGTGAGTATGCAACTTAGCAGTAGTGGGTATGTGACTTAGCACATGTGTCAAGCAACAATTTACTGTCTACAAACACGATCTAGCAATAATCGATACCACTTTAGCGTAGATATAGGCAACTTCACATATGGAGTATGCAACTTAGCACTAGAGATATACAGCTTAGCAATAATGGTTATGCAACTTAGTATACGGATGAAGGAACAGTTTACTATCTACAAATATGAGTTAGCAGATGTCTGAGAGAACAATTTATTGTGTGCATACTACAAGTTAGCTCATATGTGCAACCAATAATACCGGTGCTAAAAATATAACTTAGAACATGTCATACATCATTTGGTCTTCACTTGTTCTATTCACCTCCTAAATGTGTTTTGCAGACTAAACGGAGACAAACATGCAACTATGTATGTTCCATCTACAATTATGTTGAACGATGGACGCAACTTAACTCCAATGAGTATACAACCTAGTGATGACTGCAAGTGCACAGAACATTTGTAGCTAGTTTCGGAATAAATATATCGATCCCACAGGGAGCAGTAGACGAAAGACTAAAATGCTGTTAACTACAACTAAACAAAGTACTTAAGAAATAAGTCTAAGATGCAAGAAAATTATAGTTGTTTTTGGGTTTTTGGTTGAACGAGGTAATTTAAAGTAAAGCAAAACTTAATGCAGAAAGTAAGAATCGCGTGTATAATAGAACTTTAGAACTGCAATAGGGGAAAAGGCGTTCTCAGGGAGTGGTGGATACACCGCTAGTAATTTAGACTAAGCAATCAAGATTATTGTAACGAATATTCTCATAATGTGTATGTATGTGGGAGGAGCTCCATATATGGACAAATAGGCAGCAACCGCTACTCACATGATCCTTCATAACCACAGCTGACGAATAAACGACATCAATCGTATTATCTGTCTATTAAGGGATTTCTCCCGTGGGATGGACATGGCTTAATGAGTTCTCCTTGATTTCCCAAGTTAGCACGTAAGGAATGACAACAGCTTTATAGTCACAATAAGTCTTATCATCCCTCCGTCTACCAATAAGTAATCCCCTTCATCGAGTTCCTATAGGAGGCAAATATTAAGGAGGTGCACAACTTCCAAGATCAAGATGAAGACAATTAACACATACACATAATGATGTATAACATAATAATCTCTATCTCATCTCAATCATATGCTAGGGTTTCTCCATCTCCCCAAGAACTAGATATCTACTCAGACGTCGAGGCAATCGACATCATAGCAATGGTAATGGAAACAATCATAGATGAATAGTACTTGTATAAATCCACAACGAGTACGGGAATTATAACAAGATCTAGACAAGACGTAGATGGGATGGATGGAGATGGTGGTGATGCAGTGGTGGATGATGAAGATCGGTGCCTTAGCCTCCCGGATCTGCGCAGGCTGAAGATGGATCCTAGCGGATGAGTTCCCCTCCAGATGCCTTCTGGAGGTGAGGTTTCGGTGATTTCTGGGTGTTCTGTATGTCGTCTCCCCGAACCAGTTGCACGGGATGAAACTATTTGAGGAGGCGGAGGTGGCGCCAACTATACGGTCGAAAATTTTATTCTGGTCGTATAGTTTGTCGTTGAACCCTCTGTCTCCTTTATTCGCTTCTGGTTTTCTTCTGGTATTATTAATATTTCCCAAATAAGCGATTTACATTGTTTTTGACTCCTTTTCTTCTTAGTACAATTGCTCCAAGAATTATATTCATTGGATCCATCATTTTTCCTGATCCTGGTGAAAATAGACATAAAATATGCACGTGAGTGTCGTAAAATACCAAGATCCTACATCTACAATGCAAAATAATAATGTAAAACATGATGCAAATATGCACTCCTCAACTTCCCCAAGCTTAGACTCTTGCTCGTCCCGAGCAAGTTAAGCTTAATGGATGTGATCCTCATATTCATGAAGTTGAGTCGATAAAATAAATGAGGCAGTTGCAGCATGTGTTTATCATATATGATACATAGGAATAAGTTTATGAATAGTATCCTACTCGAACCATCTGAATAGTATTAGCAGGCTTCCACACCTTAGTGATCAACAGTTCATAAAAGATGAATCTCAATATAATGTAAAAGTATCTGGTTCAACCGAATGAGTTAGCGAGGTAATCCCAAGTATTTTAGGATAAACGTATTCACTTGGGATTCAAAATCTCAAAAGTATCTCTTTGTCATACTACAATACAATGGTATCTGCCTATTTGCTCTTTGCACACTCGCTCTTTTTCTTCTTCGTTTTCTTTTCTTTTGTATATATGATCACACTTTTGTTTAAGTGTTGTGCAAAGGAGCTAGATATACATTCCACTTCATGTAGGAATTCAAAGTTTAACGATCTCAATTATCAAATTCCAATTGTATATGAAGCATTCTTATGACTTGGAGATTCTACCTCGACTTGTTCTCACTCTATTTTGATAGCACTTTCTTTTTCCTTTGTTCAAGGTTTCTTCTTCTTCAATTGTATGGATAGTTTTTCTTTGTAAATCAAACCTTAGACTTACAACATATTGACCAAATTATATTTATGTGTTCTATTAATACCAATGGTGTGGAATACTCCTATTGCTATCATCAAGTGTATGTAAAATTATACTCAAGCCATTCACATATCCAATAAAACAAACACAAACTCAATATTGCTCCATATATAATAATAAACTCAAAATCTCATTAAAGGGATCGACTATTCCTAAAGGGAATTCTAATGATGCAAACTTTATTTCTAGTTTGAACTAAAGTAAAAATGGTAATATAAAACTTATAAGATAGATTACAAGGTCTTTAAAGATCTCCCCAAGCTTGGAATCAAGCCAGGCGGGATCAATTAACTCCTTATTAGTACCTATTCCTCCTCCTGGGTAGAAAGAGCGTCGCCATCTTCTTTTATGTTGCCATCTTTAACTATGCTTGCAAAGCGAATGCTAAGCTCGGCCATGTCATATTGGAGCTTCAACATTTTCTTCTTGAGGAATTTCTTCTCATCTGTCAACTCAAAGACAATTTTAATCAAGAAACCTACTCTACCAACGATGTCATCGACCTTCTTCTCAAGGTCTTTGCTCATCATCCAGCAAGAGTCAATCCCTTCTCCAGTTGTTTCAATGCATGCCTTCGAAGCTTTTTCTAACTCATAGATCTCATCATGAATCTTATCTTGCCGCACCTTCTTAGGTTTAAGAGGTGATGGACCAAGAGGAGGTTTATAATAGGATCCTATGTTGTAACGATAAGGATTAGGGAGATACTCATCCTTGTTCCTTCCCTGCTCAGCTTGCCTCATCATCTCCATCCTTTGCGGGAACATGTCCTCCCAATTTGGGAGAGGCTTGATCTCCGGGCTGGATGATGATGATGATCATGTAGGTTCTACTTCTTCGATCCTCTTCACAGGTTTCTCTTCTTTCTTCTTCCAGATCTTGTTGACATGGAAGGGCTGCATGGCTTCACTGCACGGATGTTGTTAGAGGGGATTGTATAGAGATGGCGAGGACTTTTCGAGGCTGGAGGCTATGGCTCTGCGAAAACTTAATGAAAAAGGTTAGATGCAATCAGCTTTAAAAGGAGAGGTCAAAAACCCTAGCCGCCTTTCGTAACGAGCAACTATACGGGTGTGACCTGTATAGCTCCCGATGTATAGTTGTGAACCGACTATAGATTAGATCTACGATGGAATTAACTAAACGGTCAGAACTATACATGCGGGAATTTTTATTCCTACCGTATAGTTGGTCATTAAACTCTCTGGACTCTGAATAATTTTTTTGGAGATGGGTTGATAACTATACGACCACAACTATAGGGGCGGAATTCTGAATTCCGGCCGTATAGTTGGTCGTTAAACTATCAGTACTCAGGAAATTATTTTGTCAAAGGCGTTGATATCTATACGACCTAGCTATATGGGTGGAATTTTTAATTCCGGTCATATAGTTGGTCGTTAAACTCTCAGTACCTTTTTTGGATGGAAGGGGTGATGTCACAGCAACTATACGACCGCAACTATATAGCCGGAATATTTATTCCCACCGTATAGTTGGTCGTTAAACCTTCTGTGTCCACAAAAAAAATTCTGCTTCTCCAAGGATTCTTTATTAATCTGAAACTTAACAAAATATCAAGTTTTGACAGAAAATGTCAGCTTAGATTTTTGACCAATTTTGGCATTATCAATCTTCCTTCTTCTTCGCTAGAGCATCAAATGTTCCTCATTTAACACAATGCTCAAATAAAACTTTAACTGAAAATTTACTCAAACCTTCATTTTGCATGGGTTGCCTCCCATGAAGTGCTCTTTTATGGTCAATAGCTTGACCGTAGTATTGCTCATTCCGTATCAAGTCCGTTCTTTTTGCAATTTCCATCCCTTGTATACATTTGTTTAATCACTTCTTCTGGGGTGATTACTTCTTTGGTGACTGCACTTATATCTTCTTTTACTCGATAATGCTTCAAGCATTGTCCATTTACCACCCATGCAAGAGAGGATGTTTTTCCTTGGAGCTTCACTGCTCCCGATGAATAAGCTTCTTCAACTATATATGGGCCTTCCCACTTCGATCTGAGCTTTCCTGGAAACAACTTAAGACGAGAATTATAGAGCAACACTTTATCTCCACTTTTAAAAGTCTTATTCTCTATTTTTCTATCATGCCATCTTTTCACCTTTTCCTTAAATAACCTAGCATTCTCATAGGCTTCACTTCTAAACTCATTTAAAGCATGAATATCTAATAAACGCTTCTCCCATGCTGCTTTAAGATCATAATTTGGGTTCTTGATTGCCCAAAAAGCTTTGTGTTCCAATTATAAAGGTAAATGGCATGCCTTACCGTACACCATCTTATAAGGTGTCATACCCATTGGATTTTTAAAACGCAGTATGGTATGCCCATAGAGTGTCATTTAACTTGTATGACCAATCTTTTCTTGATTTGTCCATCGTCTTCTCGAGTATGGTCTTCAATTCTCTATTAGAGAGTTCCACTTGACCACTTGTTTGGGGATAATATGGTGAAGTAATGCGGTGAGTTACTCTAAATTTACTTAGGATTTTCCTGAAAGTTCCTTTCATAAAATGAGAACCACCATCAGTAATTAAAAATCTAGGAACTCTAAACCTAGGGAATATGACATCCTTGATCATCTTCACTGAGGTAGCTGCATCCGCATGATTTGTTGGAATAGCTTCAACCCATTTAGTAACATAGTCAACAACAACAATATGAGTATAACCATTTGAATCTATAAATGGTCCCATGTAATCCATTCCCCATACATCAAAGGGTTCAATTATGAGACTATAATTCATTGCCATTTCTTGTCTCCTACCTATATTACCTCTTCTTTGGCAAGCATCACAGTATTCCACATACCTGTGTGCATCCTTGAGCAAGGTGGGCCAATAGAATCCGGACTGAAGTACCTTTGCAGCAGTTCTCTTACCTGCATGATGCCCTCCATACGGACTATCATGACAAGCTTTCAATATCGCATTCATTTCATGGTTAGGAACACACTTCCGAATCATTCTGTCAAGTCCATGACGATATAGATACGGATCATCCCAAAAGTAATATTTAAGATCATTAAAGAATTTCATCCTTTGATTTCTTGACATACCAGGAGGTATAAATTTTGTTGCTAGATAGTTAGCATAATCTGCATACCATGGATCAGCAATTTCAACGTTTGCTAAATATTCTCCCGGAAATGATTCATTAATAGGTACGGGACTATTGATTATTCCCTCCATCCTAGAGAGATGATCTGCTACAGAATTATCTTTACCCCTCCTATCTACCATTTGCAAATCGTATTCTTGTAGTAATAAAACCCACCTAATCAACCTGGGCTTAGCATCCTTTTTCACAAGGAGGTGACGCAAAGCTTGGTGATCCATATGAATTATTACCTTAGAATTAATGATGTAAGATCTAAATTTGTCGCAAGCAAAAATTATAGCTAGAAACTCTTTTCCTGTAGTAGCATAATGTTTCTGAATCTTATTAAGAGGTCTACTAGCATAATAAATAACATTAAAATTATTTCCATCTCGCTATCCCAACATAGCCCCTAAAGCATAGTCACTAGCATCACACATTTCAAAAGGTTCATCCCATTTTGGGGATTACATGATAGGTGCTGAAACTAGTTTATTCTTAAGGTTCTCAGAAGCTGCAATGCAGTCATGATCTAAGTAGAATGGAGTTTCTTTATCAAGAAGATTCGTGAAGGGCATAGCTATTTTAGCAAAATCTTTTATAAACCGCTTATAAAAACCCGCATGTCCTAGAAACTTTTTTAAGTTTTTAATGTCCTGAGGTATTGGAAGATTTTCTATAGCATTTACATTAGTTTTATCTATTTCTATTCCCTTCTCCAAAACTTTATGCCCGAAAACTTTACCTTCTCTTTCCATGAAACGGCATTGTTCCCAATTCAAAACCAAGTTTGATTGCCTGCATCTCTGCAAGACTTTGGTCAGATTGTAGAGGCAATTATCAAAATTTGTCCCACAAACAACAAAATCATTTGTTAGAACTTCCATAGTCTTTTCAACAAAATCATCAAAAATCTTTAGAACACATTCCTGAAAAGTTGCTGCTGCATTACATAAGCCAAACGGAATTAATCTATAAGCATATGTGCCATAAGGACAAGTGAAAGTTGTTTTCTCTTGGTCTTCCGGCTGTATGGAAATTTGAGAATATCCAGAATAACCATCAAGAAAACAAAAATAAGAATTATTACTAAGTCTTTCTAAAATTTATCCATGAATGGTATAGGTTTATGGTTTTCTGTGTCTCGTGGTTTAGCTTCCTAAAATCAATGCACATACGGTATCCTACAACGAGCCTTATAGAAACTAGCTCACCATCCTCATTCATAGCAGCATCAAGACCACCTTGTCTTGGTATGCAATGAGCTGGGCTAACCCACTTACTGTCAGAAATAGGATATATTATGCCAGCATCTAGTAAGCATATAACCTCTTTTCTTACTACTTCCTTCATTTTAGGATTAAGCCTTCTTTGTGTATTTACTACAGGTTCAGCATCATCAATCATGGTGATCTTATGTGTTACGATAGATGGATCTACTCCTTTAATATCACCCAGTGTGTATCCAAAGGCTTCATGATGCTAAACCAAAACTGAAATGAGTTTATTTGTTTCAATTTCCGATAGATTCTTGCTAATAATAACAGGACATTTATTTTCATTATCTAAAAACTCATACCTCATATTGTCTGGAAGTTGTTTCAATTCAATTGGTGGAGGCTCTTCATCTCCTTTTCTTATAGGTTCTTCATAGTCATGTGGATTTTGTGCTTCCAGAATCGAATCAAGGTAATCATCCATGTCTTCTTTCTCCTCATCATCTGGTGCTTCCTCCCAATTAATCAGGCTCCTCTCTAATTCATCTTGTGGAGTACTAAAATGAATTGTCGTCAGCTCGGCAATCATTTTTTCTTCCTTGATATCCTCCACTTCATATGGCCTCTTTTTTAGTTTGGCAAAGTGGAATGTCATTTCCTCTTATCCAAACATCTGTGAAATAGTCTCCTTCTTAATATCAACTCGAGCTTTGGTGATGGAAATAAAAGGCTTGCCTAAAAGAATAGGACAAAAAGAATCTCGAGGCATATCAACAATATGAAAATCAAGGGGGTACATGAGTGACCCAATAAAGACATAGATATTTCTGATTACTCCTTTCGGTTTTATATTGGTTCTATTAGACAATTTAATAGTGGTGTCTACCGGTTCCACATCTGGATTATTTAAATTGTAGCAGAGTTCCTCATAAAGTGATGAAGGCATAATATTTATAGTGGAAATTGGCTCATAGATTCCATATAAGAAAGTTTCTCCACAATATATAGGGGTCATTGGTTTAGAAGTTTCATTACCTCGAACCTTACCTTTTATGAATTTTGAGGTTTCATGGTCTAGCATAACCACTTCATCGTCCACTATTCGTGGTTCCATAAGATCCTTTAATATAACATTATTTATATTGATAGCTTCGGAATTCCTTTCTAGTTTCTTTGATCTCTTTGTTATTTGTTCTTCCTCTTTTTGCCTTTTTTGACGATCCCTTGAATAGGTATCAAGGAGAACTCTTCCATCAGTGCTCTTGCACGCTTCTTTTTTTGAGGGGTTTACAGGGTTCCCATTCTGTAGGTAACTGCAAATGCCCTACATAATTCTCAATAATTTTCTTTACTGAGTAAGAATCAATACCAAGGGTTTTAATCATTGCATCTGTCCTTTCATCTGCAAAGGAAATCGTTAATGCAAGCATATTCAGAAAAACTATTTATAATGTTTTCCTTATTTTTAAGATTTTCTGTTGCTTCTCTCATTTTTATTATTAGATTCCAAGCTTCATCATAGGTATAAGATAGAAAACTGCCATTAGAAGCAGTGTCTAGATTCATCATATTTTCAATATTTAGCCCTCCATAAAAAGTATGGGTGATTAACCAATCAGGTAAACGATGATGGGGCAATTATCTAGGTAGCTTTTATACCTTAGATATCCTTCATATAAGCACTCACCAGGATTATTTTTGAAACTGATAATAATACCTCTCAGCCTATGAGCTTTGCTTTCTAAATAATATTTTAATAGAAATTTGGTTGTAAATTCCTCCCAAGTCCTCAGTGCTTCTGCACAAAAAGATCTGTACCAGTCGCAAACATTATTAGAGAGAGATTGTGTAAACAACTGGGTTTTAACCATGTCAAGATTACAGTCATCAAAAATAAAGGAACTGAGAACGTCTTCAAAGAATTGTAAGTGTCCATATGGACTTTCTTCATTGGTTCCTGCAAATTTCTTATAGTGCAATAGTTCAAATAATAAGGGGTGGATCTCGATTCCATCTGGATTTATGCTTTTATTAACAACTATAAAAGTGTCCATGGGTGAACCCATTTTCCTTACTGCCTCAAGCTGGTTTAAATGCTGAGTGTTGTCCATAGTTGCGGTCCTTGATACGTCGTAAACATATCTATAATTTTTGATGCTCCATGCTTGTTTTATATCAACTTTCTTATGTTTTGTTTATACTTTGAGGTATTTTTATACATTTTCTGGAACTAACCTATTAACAAGATGTCGCAGTGCCAGTTGCCTGTTTTCTGCTGTTTTTGGTTTCGGAAAAGCTAGTAAGGAAATATTCTTGGAATTGGACGGGACAAAAGCCAAAGTCAATATTTTACCAGAAGGAACACGGAGTCCGAAGGGCAGCCGAAGTGGGGCCACGAGGCGGCCACACCATAGGCTGGCACGGGCCCCCTGGGCGCGCCAGGACCTGGTGTGGGCCCCTCGAGCAGCCACCGACCTTGCACCTTCGCCTATAAAAGTACCCCGATGCAGAAACCCTAAGCACCTGATCAAAAATCCACGAAAGAGTCTGTTGCCGCCGCCATCTCCATCCATAGATTAGGGAGAGATTCGAAGCTCTTCCTGGCACCCTGCCAGAGGGGAGAGATCATCCCGGAGGCCTTCTTCATCACCATGCCAGCCTCCGGAATGATGCGTGAGTAGTTCAGCCTTGGACTATGGGTCCATACAGTAGCTAGATGGTCGGTTCTCCTCCTTTGTGCTATCGTGTTTAGATCTTGTGAGCTCCGTTCATGATCAAGATCATCTATTTATAATTATGTATGTTGTGTTTGCGGGGATCCGATGGATATTGAGCTACTATGTCATATTGATTCTATCATGTCTATGTTATTTGTGATATTGCATGCTCTCCGTTGCTAGTAGCTATCTTGGCCAAGTAGATGCTTGTAACTCCAAGAGGGAGTATTTATGCTCGATAGTCGGTTCATGCCTCTAGTAATCTGGGGAAGTGACAGAAATCTCTAAGGTTGTAGATGTGGTGTTGCTACTAGGGAGAAAACAACAATCCTTTGTCCATGGGGCAATTGTATTGTTTACTTTACACACTTTGCTTAATGCAATTATCTGTTGCTTGCAACTTAATACTAGAAGGGGTTCGGATGATAACCTGAAGGTGGATTATTAGTCATAGATGCAGTTGGATTACGGTCTATGTATTATGTTGTAATGCCCAATCAAATCTCATAGGAGTCAAGATGTCTAGTATATGCATTGTTATGCTTTCTCAATCTATCGATTGCCCCACTGTAATTTGTGCACCCAACATGCTATTTATCTTAAGGAGAAACACCTCTAGTGAACTGTGGACCCCAGTCCATTCCTTTACCATTGATATACCATCTACTGTTTACCGTTTACTGTTTACTTTCTGCAAGCAATTACTATCTTCCACACTATACGTTTAATCCTTTGTTTTCAGCAAAACCAGTGAGATTGAAAACCTTACTGTAAGTTGGGGCAAAGTTCTGTGGTTGTGTTGTACAGGATTCCAAGTTGCTAGCAACACCTTGGAGTTGTTTCCTTACTCCTACTGGTTCGATAACCTTGGTTTCATAACTGAGGGAAACTTGTTGTTGTGCTCATCATACCTTCCTCTTGGGGTTCCCAACGAGCTCTACATATCTTGAGCCATCAGTCCTGCATCTCAAGTAAAAATTAGTACAACGAAAGTAAATAACTAAAAGTAAAGTGACTTATAGCGCTAAGCTCCCCTGGAACGGCGCCAGAAAATAGCTTGATGACTACAAGTGCATAGATCTTTTGTAGCTAGTTTCGAAATAAAGATATCGATCCCACAGGGAGTAGTAGGAGAAAGACTAAAATGCTTTTAACTACAACTAAATGAAGTACTTAAGAAATAACTTTAATATGCAAGAAAATTAGAGTTGTTTTTTGGGTTTTTGGTTGAACAAGGTAATTAAGTAAAGCAAAACTTAATGCAGAAAGTAAAAATCGCGTGTGTAATAGAACTTTGGAACTACAATAGGGAAAAAGGCGTTCTCGGGGAGTGGTGGATACACCGCTAGCAATTTAGACTAAGCAATCAAGATTATTGTAACGAATATTCTCATGATGTGTATGTATGTGGGAGGAGCTCCATATATGGACAAATAGGCAGCAACCGCTCCTCACATCATCCTTCATAACCACAGTTGATGAATGAACGACATCAATCGTATTATCCCGCTATTAAGGGATTTCTCCCGTGGCATGGACATGTCTTAATGAGTTCTCCTTGATTCCCCAAGTTAGCATGTAAGGAATGACAACAGCTTTATAGTCACAGCAAGTGCTATCATCCCTCCGTCTACCAACAAGTAATCCCCTTCATCGAGTCCTCGCAGGAGGCAAATATTAAGGAGGTGCACAACTCCCAACATCAATATGAAGACAATTAACACATACACATAATGATGTATAACATAATAATCTCTATCTCATCTCAATCATATGCTAGGGTTTCTCCATTTCCCCAAAAACTAGAGATCTACTCAGACATGGAGGCAATCAACATCATAGCAATGGTAATGGAAACAATCGTAGATGAATAGTACTTGTATAAATCCACAACGAGTACGGGAATTACAACAAGATCTAGACAAGACGTAGATGGGATGGATGGAGATGTTGGTGATGTAGCGGTGGATGATGAAGATCGATGCCTTAGCCTCCCGGATCTGCGCGGGCTGAAGATGGATCCCTGGCGGATGAGTTCCCCCTCCAGATGCCTTTTGGAGGTGCGGTTTCGGCGATTTATGGGTGTTCTGTATGTCGTCTCCCTGAACCAGTTGCACGGGGTGAAACTATTTGAGCAGGCGGAGGCGGCGCCAACTATACGGCCAGAACTATACGATTGGAAATTTTATTCTGGTCGTATAGTTGGTTGTTGAACCCTCTGTCTCCTTTATTCGCTTCTGGTTTTCTTCTGGTATTATTAATATTTCCCAAATAAGCGATTTACGTTGTTTTTGACTCCTTTTCTCCTCAGTACAACTGCTCCAAGAATTGTATCCATTGTATCCATCATCTGTCCTGATCCTGGTTATTAATATTGCACACTCTGACACTAGCTACTCAGAGTAGTCTGTGAATACCCCGACGTGTTCCTAAATGAATTGCCCGGTATGCCCCCAGATCGGGATATCGAGTTCATCATTGAACTAGTTCCTGGAACTGGACCCAGAGATCAGAGACCTTATAGTATGAACCCATCTGAATTAGTGGAGTTGAAGAAGCAACTTGATGCTATGCTGGAGAAAGGTCTAATTCAAGCAAGTGCGTCGCCATGGAGATCGCCTGTTTTGTTTGTGGATAAGAAAGATGGAGGTAACCGTTTGTGCACGGATTACCGGAAGCTGGATAATGTCACCACCAAGAACAAGTTCCCACTTCCAAAGATCGAGGATCTGTTTGACCAGTTGACTGGTGCCAGAGTGTTTTCTAAGATTGATCTTAGAACTGATTATCATCAACTCAAGATTCGTGCAATGAATATTCCAAAGACTGCCTTCACCACCAGATATGGATTGTATGAGTACACTGTCATGTCTTTTGGATTAACCAATGCCCCCGCTTATTTCATGAATCTCATGAATAAGATTTTTATGAACTTCCTGGATAAGTTTGTCGTTGTTTTTATCGATGATATTCTGATCTATTCCAAGTCAGAAGAAGACCATGAGCTACACCTGAGAACCATCCTCGAAACCCTTAGAGAACATCAATTGTATGCCAAGTTTAGCAAATGTGAGTTCTGGTTGAAGGAAGTAGGATTCCTAGGACATATTGTGTCGGCAAGAGGAGTCGTTGTCGATCCCGCCAAGATCAAAGATGTTGAAGAATGGAAAGCCCCAACCACTCAAACCCAAGTCCGTGCATTTCTCGGATTAGCGGGATATTACTGCAAGTTCGTTGAGGATTTTCAAGCATCGCAAGACCAATGACCCAGTAGTTGAAGAAAGATAAGAAGTTTGAATGGACTGACAAATGTGAAGAAAGTTTTCAAGAGCTCAAGAAGAGATTGATTTCAGCCCCAATTTTGATTATGCCGGATATCAAGAAGCCTTTTGATGTGTATTGTGATGCATCCAAGATTGGTCTCGGATGTGTGTTGATGCAAGAAGGCAAAGTTATATCCTATTTGTCTATACAACTGAAGCAACATGAGCAAAACTACCCTACCCATGACTTAGAACTAGCAGCCATAGTCTTAGCTTTGAAGACATGGCGTCATTACCTTATGGGTAACCGTTGTGAGATTTATTCGGATCACAAGAGTCTGAAGTATATTTTCACCCAGAAGGAGATGAATATGAGGCAAAGGAGATGGATAGAGTTAATCAAGGATTATGACCTTGACATTCACTATCATCCCGGCAAGGCCAATGTGGTAGCCGATGCTCTTAGCAGATTCCCGTGTAGATTAAACACCATGATAAAAGAAGCCTAACCAAGTTTGCATGAAGAGTTGGAGCAGTTTAGAATAGAGCTAGTTAGAAAAGGATTTTTAGCTACCATAGAACTTCAACCCACTTTGATCAGTCAGATCAAGGAGGCGCAGAAAGGAAATGCAAGTATCGACGGAATCAAGTGTCGTATCGGTACAGGGAAGGTACCCGGATTCACCGAAGAAGAAGAAGGAGTTTTGTGGTACAAAGGATGTATCTGTGTGCCAGCAGATTCCGAGTTGAAGCAAGTCATTATGCAGGAATCTCATGATACTCTTTATTCTATCCATCCCGGAGGAATGAAGATGTATCGGGATTTGAAGGAGCAATTTTGGTGGCACAAGATGAAGAGAGAATCGAAAGCTACATAGCCAAGTGTTATATCTGTCAGAGAGTCAAAGGGGAACATTAGTGACCCGTGGGACTTTTGCAACCATTGTAGATTCCGGAATGGAAATGGGATTATGTCGAAATGGATTTCATCACCGGTTTGCCTACATCTAGTAGGGGAAATGACTCTATTTGGGTCATAGTTGATAGACTGTCTAAGGTAGCCCATTTTATACCTGTCAAGACCACCTACCAGAGTTCGAAGTTAGCAGAGTTGTACATTGCTAGAATCATCAATTTGCATGGAACCCCTAAGACCATAGTATCGGATTGAGGAACCCAATTTACCTCAAGATTTTGGCAGAAAGTCCAAGAAGGATTAGGAACCAAGCTGAACTTCAGCATAGCCTACCACCCGCAAACCGATGGACAAACTGAAAGAGTCAACCAAATCTTAGAAGATATGCTGAGAGCTTGTGTGCGAGAATATGGATCAAAATGGGAAGATTGTCTGCCTTTCGTAGAATTCTCATACAACAACAGTTATCAAGCTAATTTGCAAATGTCCCCCTTTGAATTTGTATATGGAAGGAAGTGTCGTACCCCTCTGAATTGGTCGCAAGTAGGAGAGAGTCAGATTTTCGGACCCGACATCCTACGAGAAGCCGAAGAGAAGGTTCACAAAGTTCGTGAACACCTCAAGACCACCCAATCGAGACAGAAGAGTTATCTGACAAGAGACGTCGAGACCTGACCTTTAATGTCGGAGATTTTGTGTATCTCAAAATATCACCCTTGAAAGGAATGCAACATTTTCAACTGAAGAGGAAGTTAGCCCCCAGATATATTGGACCCTTCAAGTTTGAATCATCGAGGAGAAGTATCTGATGTGCTCGACGATCGACGTAGAGCTCGTTGGGAACTCCAAGAGGAAGGTATGATGAGCATAGCAGCAACTTTCCCTCAGTTATGAAACCAAGGTTTAATCGAACCAGTAGGAGCAAGGAAACCCCCCAAAGGTGTTACTAGCTGAGCTTTGGCAGGGCGCACTACCGGTGCTAGTAGCAACGTGGAGACCTACACAACACAACCACAGAACTTTGTCCCCAACTTGCGATGAGGTTGTCAATATCACCATGTTTTGTGGAAAACAAAGGATTAAACGTATCGAATGGAAAGAAGTAATAGTTTGCAGAAAGTAAACACAAAGCAGTAAAAGATTGTAGATTGTATGTAAAGAAGAAGGACCGGGATCCATAGTTCACTAGAGGTGGCTCTCCTTAGATAGATAACATGCTAGGTGAACAAATTACAGCGGGGCAATTGACAAACACCGAGAAAGCAATACATGCATATACTAATCATCTTGACTCCTTTGAGACTTGATTGGGCAATACAACATAATACATAGACCGCCATCCAACTGCATCTATGATTAATAATCCACCTTCAGGTTATCATCCGAACCCCCTCCAGTATTAAGTTGCAAGCTCTGCAACTGCGTGTATTTTTAAGGTAAACAATACAATTGTTCTATGAACAAAGGATCATTGTTTTCTCCCTAGTAGAAACAACACATCTAGTACCTTAGAGATTTCTGTCACTTCCCCAGATTACCAGAGGCATGAACCTACTATCGAGCATAAATACTAACTCTTGGAGTTGCTAGCATCTACTTGGCCAAGATAGCTACTAACAACGGAAAGCATGCAAGATCTCAAATAACAAAGACATGATAGAATCAATAATCAATCTGAAATAGCATCTCAATATCCATCGGATCCCCGCGAACACAACATGTATGGATTACAAATAGATGATCCTGATCATGAACGGAGCTCACAGATCTAAACATGAAAGCACAAAGGAGGAGAAACCAGCCATCTAGCTACTACATGGATCATGGTCAGGATGAACTACTCACGCATCACCGGAGGCTTGCATGGTGATGAAGAAGGCCTCGGTGAATCCCCTCTCGGCAGGTGCAGGGAAGAGCTTGATCCCTCCGGATCTAGGGATTGAGATGGCGTGACTCTGAGACTCTTTCGTGGATTTTTGATCGGGTACTTAGGGTTTTCGTCCCGAGGGCAACTTATAGGCAGAAGGAGAGGCCGAGGGGGTGCTGGGGTCGGCCAGACCACCCCCTGGCGCGGGCCAGGTGGTGTGGCCAGCCCCTAGCCCTTCTCCGTCTCGTATTCTGGCACTTGATCCCTTCCGGAAAAATAGGCACTTTGGCTTTTATCCCGTCCAATTCCGAGAATATTCATTTTCTGACTTTCCTGGAACCAAAAACAGCAGAAAACAGGTAGCTGGTACTGTGGCTCTTGTTAATAGGTTAGTCCAAGAAATCATAATAAAAGTACTCCAAAGTTGGAACAAAACACAAGAAAGTGGATAAAACCAAGCATGGAACATCAAAAATTATAGATACATTTGCAATGTATCAGTATCATATAAACTAGAACTGCCAAAAGAGATGTCAGCCATACATGATGTGTTCCATATCTCGTTACTTCGCAAATGCCTAGAAGTTCCAGAGAAGACCGAAGTTTTCAAGAATATCGATCATAGAGCCATAGATATCAACAAGGATCTAACCTATCGTGAAGTACCCATTCGTATTTTGGAAGAAGCCTTCAGAACCAGCAGGACCCGGAGTATCAAGTTTCTCAAGATCCAGTGGAGCAACCATACTGAACAAGAAGCTACCTAGGAGCGAGAAGATTACATTAGGACCGAGTTTCCAAATTTCTTTAGTTCCTAGTTTTTCTTAAATCTTGGGACGAGATTGTTTTTAAGGAGGGAAGGTTTGTAACACCCCAAAAATATTAATCAAGATTAGCAAGTTCTAATCACCCAAGTTTAGGGTTAACAAAAACTTTTATTATTAAATCCAATATGAGTGTATGTGTGAATTGCATTAGTGTATGAATGAGTGCAATTGCCATGTTTGATTGTTACAAATGATAAGGAATGGTTTAAAGATGAATACTACATCATCTAGGCCAATTACAAACAAAATCAAAAGAAAGGAAATTCAAATATGAATCATATGATCAAATGGTCATTTTGACCAAAATTAACCACTAGACCACTTTGGGTGTTTCTAGTAAAAGATTTCTAATATAAACCTTCTCAATTCTTTTCACCCCTTGCTAGACCAAGTAAAAGTGAACCCTAGTCCACTCTACAAACAAACAGAAACAATTCCCAAATCATTTTAAAGGACAATTCAAAATTGAATCAAGTTCATATGCATAGATCACCATTTTTCAAAAACCACTCAAATCAATTCACCTTGGCAAACCCAAGCAACCATAGACACTCAAGCATGTGACAAACACACTCACCAAATTTCATTCAAAAATTCAAATCTTAGTTTCATGCGGCCATTTGGCCGAGCACCTGGCAGACACAAATCAACACTGCCTAACTTCTACTGTTTTGTGCAGTGATCACTTGTCACTAGCCCCTCATTTCACTCCCATGGTCTCCCTTAGTGCCTAGCAGTGCATCAGACCAGCTCCCCCTCTACCGTTTGCGCTAGTGTCGCGCTGCCCGAGCTCACTGTGCCGGTCGACCAAGGACCACTCGCCTTAGCCAGCGCTGCCCTCTCCCACGATGCCCAGGAGACAGGCAACCGTCCACTGCCACCCTCTGTCCACCCCTAGACCAGAGTCAAGCCGTGGACCACCCACAAGCTCCGTGCCCATTTCTCTGTCTGCCATGCTGAGAGCGTAGCAGCCGACACACGTGCACACGCCACACCTGGCCCTCACCCCGCGTTCCCACACTCACCGTAACCCTAGCTACCTCCCAGACATTCCCGTTCGCCGCCGCGTGGACCGTAGCCGCTGTACACCGTCTAGAACACCGTTGTTTCTGCCAAGAGCACTGATCGTTCCCGACCATTCTCGACCGCCCCTTGCCACGCCATCAATCGCACGACGACTGCCCTGAAGGACCGCGTCGACCCCTACCCTCAGCCATGCCGCTAGCCCCTTGTATCGCCATCACCGACGAGCCCGAGCCATCCCGCTTTGTCCCTCTCGTCGGTGTATAAATAGAGGCCGCCCCATCTCCAATTCGCCACACCATTCCACTCCCCTCTCTCTCAGACACCTCCCACACCTCTCCCCGGAGCAACGCGAGCACCACACCACTGGAATTTAGCTAGAGTCTGCCGCTGCAGAGGAGGAAGGAGCCCGTTGATTGCGACCACCCCAGGAGCCGACGTGACTACTGTTCGAACCGCCCTCGTCTACAACCTCGTTCGCCCCCATCGCCAAGTCTAGTTGGAGCCTAGGTGAGCCCACACATACCCCCACCATCGCCGTTAGGGTTAGAATCTCGCCGGAGCTGTTCGCCGGAGACGACGAACCTTAGCAATAGATCTTACTTCTAATCGTAGGGCTGAGAGTGAAAGATACCGTTTTGGGTTAATATAGTCGCTGACCCGATTGGGACCGCCTGTCGGTGACATGTTGTGCTGTTGGCTATTGGCTTGGCCCATTTAGTTTCCTTGTGAGCCGTCATTGCCGATTCAAATAGATTTTCCCAATTTAGTTAAAACTATATTCTGTAAATAGATTCAAAAATCAATTCAAAGAGATTCACTAAACCAAATTGCATGATTCCAATTTTGTTAGAAAGGTATTCAAATTATCTATCCAAGCCCGTTGGATTCAAACCATTCGAAATTATAGATCACCTATAGTAAAAATAACAAGACAGAGACTTTTTCACCTTCAAACATTTTTCAAAAATCAACCATAAATGCTTTTGAGTTGATTCCAGCTCTCAAAAATCACATTTGACAAGATCTATCTGAATATGTAAAAATATTTAAGTTACATGTAGTGACCTTGGACTAGTACTAAAAGAATGCTATTTAGACATTTCTAGTCACTTTAATTGTATTAAATAGTAATATTAAACTTTATGAAATATGACCAACACTTTAAATCACATTCCCAAGTATTAGAATATGTGGTGATGACATGTGTCAACATGATCCCATATTTTAATTGGAGAATATTAAATCTTAAGTATTTTCAATGAGTAGAAATTACTTTTCCAAAATAAGATAAATAAAATTAGGTCTTTATTTCATGTGATGTTTGTGATGATGCTAGATCATCTAGTGTGAGCCTTAGTGTGCTAAATAGAAGTAGTTAAGTATTGTTTGGTGATTGTGTACCTCGTATTCATTTATAGACGCTAGTACCGACCCGGGATACGAGGAGGAGGAGTGCTACCAAGAAGAAGAAGAAGAAGAAGTAGAAGAAGAAGAGAACTTCAACCACTACACTACTCAAGGCAATCCATCACTAATTGCAAGCCTAGCACTACAAGTTAACTATGCAAGATAACCTATGCAAGATGCATTAGGCATGCTTTGGTTATATAACTTTAATTATACCAATCCCAAGTTTTACTCTTTTACTTTTACCAAAGTTCTTTACCTTTAGTTAGTAATTTGTGAGTATTGGAAAAATAGTATAGATACCATAAAGAGTATAAAAGTAGGCCTAAGTAGTTATACTTAGATGTCATAAAAAGGCATAAAATATGAGTTGAATAGTTACACTTGATTAGCAACCCTCATTAGTGAATACCCTCAACTTTAGTGGCTAGTGCTAAGCATAAAAGTTGATCACTTTAGATGGGAATACTTGGTGAAAATGATTATGAAAACCTTGGAATGATGAGTCATTCTATTGAAATGTTTGGACATGTGTTGAGAAACACAATGGTTTGATGATGAAAATGTTGAGGCATGAGCCTTGGCCCTTTATAAAAACCGATGGTTGGGTTCGGATGCGATACCATTCCAATTTTACCGTACAACCACAATACCCGAATTGGGTAGGGCTTAACTGGAAGTTTATATGCCTTAGTGTGGATTCCCTCGCGGAAAGAGGTTGAGCTGAGGCTACCTCGTGAGTGTGAATGTCCACCTATGCAGTGCCCAGGATGGCAGATGGCCATGGCTGGGAGGCCAAGCTCATAGGGGAGGTGCCTATACTAGAGTGTGTAATTTGAAGGTTAGGATTGATTATCCGCATACTAAGTATGATGATTCAGGGTTATCCCTGACGGATGTATCGAATTTTGTGGTGAAAGTGTACCACCTCTGCAGAGTGTCAAACTATTCGAATAGCCGCGTCCGCGGTTATGGACAGTTGGAGTGGCTATACTGTTCCGTTGTCAGATGTTTTCAAAAATGACTTGTGAATTGAACTATGACTTTGACTTGACCAAAACAGGGTTGTGGATATGAAAAGTAGGTTCCCATTAGGTGACGTAGAAAATTAAATTAGTTTTCTTTACTTCTAAACTCAGTATAAAATAAACCTGGCTTTTTGCAAATAACCCTAGAGCTTAAGATTCCTACTAGAACTACATTACTTGTTAGTGATAGTTTGCGAGTACTTAAAGAGTACTCATGGCTTTGTCCCTGGCTATTCCTGTTGGAGATATGCCCAAGAGGCAATAATAAAAGTGGTTATTATTATATCTTTGTGTTTATGATGAATGTTTACATCCCATGCTATAATTGTATTATAAGGAAACACTAATACATGTGTGTTTTGTAATATCTTTGTGTTTATGATGAATGTTTACATCCCATGCTATAATTGTATTATAAGGAAACACTAATACATGTGTGTTTTGTAAACGTAAAAGAGTCCCTAGTAAGCCTCTTGTGGAACTAGCTTGTTGATTAAATGATGATCATGGTTTCCTGATCATGGACATTGGATGTCATTAATAACAAGGTTATATCATTAGGAGAATGATGTGATGTACACACACCCATAGTAAGCGTAGCATAAGTTCAAGTCATTAAGTTCGTATTGCTGTAAGCTTTCAAATGCATAGTAACCTAATCCTTCGACCATGAGGTTATGTTAATCACCATCATCGGATGGGTACTTTGATGACATCAAACACCGCTTAAATGGCGGGTGGTTATAAAGGTGTCATTGGGTATTCTGAAAGTATGTGTTGAAGCGCATGGACCAAGATTGGGATTTGTCCATCCATATGACGGATAGATATGCTCTGGGCCCTCTCGGTGGAATGTCATCTAGTTAGCTTGCAAGCATGTGACTAGGTCACAAGGGATGACATAACATGGAACGAGTAAAGAGTACTTATCAGTAACGAGGTAGAACTAGGTATAGAGATACCGACGATCAAACCTCGGATAAGTAGAATATCGCATGACAAAGGGAATTGGTTTAGTATGTTAAATGGTTCTATCGATCACGAAGTCATCGTTGAGTATGTGGGAGCCGTTATGGATCTCCAGATCCCGCTAATGGTTATTGATCGGAGAGGTGTCTCCATCATGTTTGCATATTCATGAACCGTAGGGTGACACACTTAAGGTTCGAAGTTGTTTTAAGTAGATATGGAATATGCGTTGGAGACCGAATGTTGTTCGGAGTCTCGGATTGGATCCGGGACATCACGAGGAGATCCAGAATTGTCCGGAGAATAAGATTCATATATTGGGGATCATTTTCTAAGTTAGGAAATGTTAGGAGTGTTTATGGAGATTCTAGAAGGTTTCGGAATGTTCTGGAAGGTTCTAGAAAGATTTCTTGGAGTTTGCTTGAAAACCAAGAAAGGGTCAAGGAAACCTTGTGGGGCTAGACACGGATTCGTGGGGGAGGAGGACTCCTCCCCCCTTCCCAACTCGCCGGCCAAGGAGGGAGGGGAGTCCTACTAGGAGTGAGGGGGCGCCACCGACTCCGGAAGCACTGCCGGAACGCGGCGCCAGAAGGATCGTCCACACGATCTTGAGATCGGCAAGTGATCGACTACATCAACCCCGAGATCTAATCTCATAACGCTTTTGGTTCTACGAGGGTTAGTACAGATCTATCTCGTTGCACATGTCTAATAGATTAGATCTTGGCTTTTATCTAGATTAGATCTAGGTTTTGTTCTTACAGTAGAAATTTTTTGTTTTCCATGCTACGAACCCATTAGTGGTATCAGAGCCTTGTCTATGCGTAGATCTGTTGCACGAGTAGAACACAATGATGTTGTGGGCGTTGGTGCTCGTGCCGTCTTTTGCTTTGTGTACTTTGCATCTTGCGGTATGGTGGGATGAAGCGGCTCGGGCTAACCTTACATGTCATCGCACATGAGACTTGCTCCACGCTTGACGTGTAACTTGCTTTGCACAAGTGGCTTTGCGGGTGTCTGTCTCTCCCATCATAGTATAGATCCAATCTACACGTTGCACTTGATAGCACTTGTATCAACGTTGTGGTTCAGTTTCGTAGGTAAGATCCGTTCTTATTCGAAAGCCCCAAACCACGTAAAACTTGCAAAGAAAATTAGAGGCGTCTAACTTGTTTTTGCAGGGGTTTTGTGATGTGATATGGCCATCATGTGATTGTGATTATATTTGATGTATGCAATGATCTTTGTTGTAATATGGCAACCGGCAGGAGCCTAATAGTTGTCTTTAATTCTGTTAAGACCTGCGTGTCTATTCATCTTGTAGCTTTATTCCAAGTAGTTGTAATAGTTGCTGGTGATGATGGACAACCATGAATCGGCACCACTGACCTTGACGCAATGCTGGTGATGATGGAGATCATGTCCGTGCTTTGGAGATGGAGATCAAAGGCATAAGAAGAAAGGGCCATATCATATCACACTAATTATGGATTACATGTGATGTTAATCCTTTATGCATCTTGTATTGCTTAGATCGCGACGGTAGCATTATAAGATGATCCCTCTCACTAAATTTCAAGTAATGAAGTGTTCGTCCTTAGTTGGCACCGTTGCTAAGACTCGTCGTCTCGAAGCATCTCGTGATGATCGGATGTGATAGATTCTACGTGTGCATACAACGGGTGCAAGCCAGATTTGCACATGCAGAAACTAAGGTTAATCTTGACGAGCCTAGCATGTACAGACATGGTCTCGGAACACGGAATACCGAAAGGTAGAGCATGAATCATATAAGTGATATAATGAACATGAAGATTGTTCGCCGATGAAACTACATCTTCTCTCGTGAAGATCGGACTTGGTGTAGTGGACTTGGTTCGTGTAATCACTAAGACAATGTGAGGGATGTTGTTTTGAGTGGGAGTTCACCTAGTTAATTTAAGAATTAAAGTAGAACTCAATTTATCATAAACTTAGTCTAAACTACTTGCAAATTTGTTGTAGATTATGGCGAATCTCTCCATTAATTTCAATGCGTTCCTAGAGAAAGAAAAACTTAAGAACAATGGAAGCAACTTCACAGACTGGCTCCGTGGTCTGAAGATTGTCCTCAGGGCTGGTCAGATGACCTATGTGCTCGAAGCACCGCTAGGTGACCCACCTGCAGATGATGCCACCAATGACGTAAAGAATGTTTACGCCACTCGGAAAAATCATTACTCCACGATTCGATGTGCCATCACTGCGGTTTAGAAATGGAGCTCTGAAGCATTTTGAGCACCACGACCCGTTCGAGATCATTAAGGAGCTCAAGCTCATTTTTGAGACTCACTGCTGTGGAGAGCTATGAGGCCTCAGAAGTTCTTTACACGCAAGATGGAAGAGGAAGCTCCATTAGCGAGCACGTGCTCACCATGTCAGGCATGCAAACAAGCTCCAAGAGTTGGGGATAACGATTCCTAATGAGTTAGGGATTCACCGTATCCTCCAATCACGCCACCGAGTTATAAGAACTTTGTGATGAACTACAATATGCCTTTGCATGAACAAGGCGTTGCACGAACTATTGTCCATGCTGAAAACTCTGAAGTGGAGATCAAAAGGAGCACCAAGTGTTGATGGTCAATAAGACCACCAATTTCAAGAAACAGGGCAAGCCTAAGAAAAGGGCAACTTCAAGAAGAATGGCAAGAAAGCTGCCGCATTAAGTTAAGCCCAAGGCTGGTCCTAAACTGGCCGAGTGCTTCTCTTGCAAGGGTGTTGGTCCTTTGGGCGTAAGCGCCCCAAGTACTGGCGGATCTGAAGAACGGCAACATCAAGAAGAAAGGTATATTCGATATACATGTTATTGATGTGTATCTTACTAGTAGTCGTAGTAGTGCCTGGGTATTTGATACTGGTTCGGTTGCTCATATTTGTAACTCGAAACAGGAGCTGCGGAATAAACGAAGACTGGCAAGAGACGAGGTGACGATGCGCGTTGGAAATGGCTCCAAGGTTGATGTGATCGCCGTCACGCTCCTCTACATCTACCTTCGGGATTAGTTTTAAATTTAAATAATTGTTATTTGGTGCCTGCGTTAAGCATGAACATTATATCTGGATCTTGTTTATTGCGAGACGGTTACTCTTTTAAGTCTGAGAATAAAGGTTGTTCAATTTATATGAGTAATATCTTTTATGGTAATGCACCTGAGATGAATGGTTTATTCTTATTGAATCTCGATAGTAGTGATACACATGTTCACAACATAGATGCTAAATGAATAAAATTGAATGATAATTCTATATACATGTGGCACTATCGTCTTGGTCACAATGGAGTGAAGCGTATGAAGAAACTCCATTCTGATGGACTTCTTGAATCACTTGATTTTGAATCACTTGAAAGATGCGAAGCATGTCTAATGGGAAAAATGACTAAGACTCCATTCTCTGGAATAATGGAGTGAGCTACAGACTTATTGGAAATAATACATACCGATGTGTGCGGTCCAATGAGTGTAGCATCGCGTGGTGGATATCGTTATGTTCTCACTTTCACGGATGACTTAAGTAGATATGGGTATGTCTATTTTATGAAACATAAGTCCGAAACTTTCGAGAAGTTTAAGGAATTTCAAAGTGAAGTGGAAAATCATCGTAACAAGAAGATTAAGTTTCTGCGATCTGACCGCGGAGGTGAATATCTGAGTTATGAGTTTGGCATGCATTTAAAGAAATGTGGAATACTTTCACAGTTGACACCACCGGGAACACCATAGCGTAATGGTGTGTCCGAACGTCGTAATTGAACTCTCTTAGATATGG
Source organism: Avena insularis (assembly GCA_023614405.1). Lineage (NCBI taxonomy): Eukaryota > Viridiplantae > Streptophyta > Magnoliopsida > Poales > Poaceae > Avena > Avena insularis. The sequence goes on from CM042690.1 coordinate 151,549,784, forward strand.
TTTGGTCTATGATGTCTCTTACAGATTTACCGCTATCATTTTGGGGCTATGCATTAGAGACATCCGCATTCACTTTAAATAGGGCACCATCTAAATCCGTTGAAACGACACCGTACGAATTGTGGTTTGGTAAGAAACCTAAGTTGTCGTTCCTTAAAGTTTGGGGTTGCGAAGCGTATGTAAAGAAGTTACAACCTGATAAGCTTGAACCCAAAGCGGAGAAATGCGTCTTCATAGGATACCCGAAAGAAACAATTGGGTATACCTTCTATCATAGATCCGAAGGCAAAGTTTTTGTTGCCAAGAATGGATCCTTTCTTGAGAAGGAGTTTCTCTCGAAAAAGTATTTGGAAGGAAAGTAGAACTTCGAGGTTATTGAACCTTCTCTCGGAGTTGAGAGTAGCGCAGCACCGGAAGATGTTTTTGTGCTGCCTGCACCAATTGGAGAGGAAGCTAATGATGGTGATCATGAAACTTCGAACAAAGTTACTGCTAAACCTCGCAGGTCAACGAGGGTTTGTACCACTCCTGAGTGGTATGACTCTGCCTTGAATGTCATGTTGATGGACAACACTGATGACCCTGCGACGTATGAAGAAGCTATGGTGAGCCCAGATTCCGACAAATGGCTAGAAGCCATGAAATCCGAAATGGGATCCATGTACGAAAACCAAGTATGGACTTTGGTGGACTTACCGGATGGCCGTAAGGCTGTCGAGAACAAATGGATTTTCAAAAGAAAAACAGATGCTGATGGTAATGTTACTGTCTATAAAGCTCGACTTGTCGCGAAAGGGTTCCAACAAATTCAAGGAGTTGACTACGATGAGACTTTCTCACCAGTAGCGAAGCTAAAGTCTGTGAGGATTTTGTTAGCAATCGCTGCATATTTCGATTATGAAATTTGGTAGATGGATGTCAAAACAACGTTCCTTAATGGTGACATTGAGGAAGAGTTGTTTATGGTACAACCCAAGGGTTTTGTCGATCCTAGTGATGCTGACAAGGTATGCAAACTTCAGCGCTCCATTTATGGACTGAAGCAAGCATCCCGGAGTTGGAATCAACGTTTTGATAAAGTAATCAAAAACTTTGGATTTATACAAACTTATGGAGAAGCTTGTATTTACAAGAAAGTGAGTGGGAGCTCTGTAGCATTCCTAGTACTATATGTAGATGACATATTGTTGATTGGGAATGATATAGAACTTCTTAATAGCGTCAAAACCTATTTGAATAATAGTTTTTCAATGAAGGATCTTGGCGAAGCAGCATATATTCTAGGCATCAAGATTTATAGAGATAGATCAAGACGCCTAATAGCGCTTTCACAAAGTACATACTTAGACAAAGTTCTAAAGAAGTTTAGAATGGAAGAGAGCAAGAAAGGGTTCATGCCCATGTTGTCAGGTAAGACCTTGAGTAAGACTCAAAGTCCGGCTACGGCAGAAGATAGAGAAAAGATGAATAATATTCCCTATGCCTCGGCCATAGGTTCTATCATGTATGCCATGTTGTGTATAAGACCGGATATAGCACATGTTGTTAGTTTGACTAGCAGATATCAAAGTGATCCTGGAATAGAACACTGGACAGTGGTCAAGAATATCCTAAAGTACCTGAATAGGACTAAGGATATGGTTCTTTCTTATGGAGGTGATGAACAGCTTGTTGTAAATGGTTACACTGATGCTAGTTGGAACACCGATCCAGATGACTCGAAGTCACAGTCTGGATACGTATTTATTTTGAATGGTGCTGTAGTGAGCTGGAGGAGTGCCAAGCAAAGCGTTGTGGCGAAATCTTCAACTGAATTGGAATACATAGCTGCTTCGGAGGCTGCACAAGAAGCCATATGGATGAAGGAGTTCATTACTGAACTTGGCGTGGTTCCCAGTGCGTTGGACCCGATGGCCATCTACTGTGACAACACAGGTGCCATAGCTAATGCACAGGAGCCAAGGTCACATAGCAAGCTGAAGCACATCAAGCTACGTTTCCATGCTATTCATGAGTATGTCCGAGATGGTGACATAAAGATTTGCAAAGTACACTGATCTGAATGTGGTAGATCCGTTGACTAAACCTCTCCCTAGAGCAAAGCATGACCAACACCAGAACGCCATGGGTGTTAGGTATATTACCATGTAATCTAGATTATTGACTCTAGTGCAAGTGGGAGACTGTTGGAGATATGCCCAAGAGGCAATAATAAAAGTGGTTATTATTATATCTTTGTGTTTATGATGAATGTTTACATCCCATGCTATAATTGTATTATAAGGAAACACTAATACATGTGTGTTTTGTAAACATAAAAGAGTCCCTAGTAAGCCTCTTGTGGAACTAGCTTGTTGATTAAATGATGATCATGGTTTCCTGATCATGGACATTGGATGTCATTAATAACAAGGTTATATCATTAGGAGAATGATGTGATGGACACACACCCATAGTAAGCGTAGCATAAGATCAAGTCATTAAGTTATTATTGTAAGCTTTCAAATGCATAGTAACCTAATCCTTGACCATGAGGTTATGTTAATCACCATCACCAGATGGGTACTTTGATGACATCAAACACCGCTTAAATCGGGTGGTTATAAAGGTGTCATTGGGTATTCTGAAAGTATGTGTTGAAGCGCATGGACCAAGATTGGGATTTGTCCATCCATATGACGGATAGATATGCTCTGGGCCCTCTCGGTGGAATGTCACCTAGTTAGCTTGCAAGCATGTGACTAGATCACAAGGGATGACATAACATGGAATGAGTAAAGAGTACTTATCAGTAACGAGGTAGAACTAGGTATAGAGATACCGACGATCAAACCTCGGATAATTAGAATATCGCGTGACAAAGGGAATTGGTTTCGTATGTTAAATGGTTCTATTGATCACGAAGTCATCGTTGAGTATGTGGGAGCTGTTATGGATCTCCAGATCCCGCTAATGGTTATTGATCGGAGAGGTGTCTCCATAATGTCTGCATATTCACGAACCGTAGGGTGACACACTTAAGGTTCGAAGTTGTTTTAAGTAGATATGGAATATGCGTTGGAGATCGAATTGTTGTTTGGAGTCTCGGATTGGATCCGGGACATCACGAGGAGATCCGGAATTGTCCGGAGAATAAGATTCATATATTGGGGATCATTTTCTAAGTTAGGAAATGTTCCGGAGTGTTTGTATGGAGATTCTAGAAGGTTTCAGAATGGTCTAGAAGGTTCTAGAAAGATTTCTTGGAGTTTGCTTGAAAACCAAGAAAGGGTCAAGGAAACCTTGTGGGGCTAGACACGGATTCGTGGGGGAGGAGGACTCCTCCCCCCTTCCCAACCCGCCGGCCAAGGAGGGAGGGGAGTCCTACTAGGACTCCCCCTCCCATGGCGCCTCCCTCCTTTAATAGAGGGGAGGGGGCGCCACCCCCTAGAACTCTCCCATAACAAGCCCTAGCCGCCGCCTCTCTCCTCATCCTTCGCTCTGCTCCGGCTTAGGCGAAGTCCTGCAGAATTCTCTCCTCCACCACCACCACCACACCGTCGTGCTGCTGGGATTCCGTGGAGAAGATCTACTACCTCCGCTTTCATTTGGAGCAGGGAGAGGAAGGTGCTGCCGACTCCGCCGTGTGTGACCATTGAGCGCTGCTGTAACGCGGCGCCGGAAGGATCGTCCACACGATCTTGAGATCGGCAAGTGATCGACTACATCAACCCCGAGATCTAATCTCGTAACGCTTTTGGTTCTACGAGGGTTAGTACAGATCTATCTCATTGCACATGTCTAATAGATTAGATCTTGGCTTTTATCTAGATTAGATCTTGGTTTTGTTCGTTCTTGCAGTAGAATTTTTTTTGTTTTCCATGCTACGAACCCATCAATTCCCGTGGCCAGACTATGAGGAGGACTACCCAGAAGATGTACAGCAGGAGGTCTATGGCAACTAGGATCATCTCCCATCGTCAGCATTGCCTGTGACTCTGAAGATGGAACCCCTACTACGTTTACTTTCCGCTGCTTTGATTGTATTAAGACTGGATCATGAGATCCTTTATTATGGTTTGTAATGGATGATGTACTCTGGTACCACTTCAGTTATGTCTCGCAAAAATGGTAATCCTGGGATTGGGGTGTACGGCATAACATGCATCTAGACTTAAAAACCGGGTGTTGACACCGGCCACCCCCTTGCCCCTTGTCCCCTCCTGCCTTTCCCTAATGGGCTATCTTCCCTCCGGAATTGGCCCATTAAGCCTTTTGACCTTTAAGTTGATTTTCTCTTTTATTAAATAATTATGAATAAATGATTAAATCAATATTTAACATTGATTCACATATTATTCAGTCTCTGTGGCTATGGAACACCTTCCACCTCCACTCCGGACTTACCGAAACCCTTCCGGTTTTCTCTCTACTATTCTTCGGCGATTCTACCGATCCTATAAACACTCTCTAAGCATCATCTAACCCTTAAGTGTGATACCCTATGATTCGGGAACACTCCAGACATGGTCGGGACACTCCTGGACCAATGATGAACAGAGGGACCTAGATGGCCATGTGACCCCTATGCGTTCCACGAAGATCTTTCGTCGTTTGAACCGGGACGGTCGTGTCTTATTCCCTTTGTCTCTCAATACTTGCATTGCCCAAGATCTGATCAATGACATCACCATGTCGTGTTCAATCTCGTTACTGAACAATGCTACTTGACTCGTTCGGACAAGTGATATCCCTGTAATCAAATCACACGCTACGCAACTATTGGATATAACTTCTTCGAGTGGGCCCTTGAGTATCTTTCCGTCATGTGGACGGACAAATCCTGCTCTTGACATATATTGCCTCTACGGTTTCCTACGACTACCTGAACACACCTTTATAACCACTGTATTACCAAGTGGCGCTTGATGTTATCTAAGCACTCTCAGGAGACAGTGTTTGATATAGCCTCACGGTCTAAGGAATAGTCTACGAGGATCCATTTCTAATCATCGTAACTTGAACTTCGTGACATGATCGGGTCACGATGTTTAGGTTGGATATTGGTTCATCATCTCATTCTCAGAATGAGTTGACTCCATTTCCAACTGGCATAAATGCCACATGATTAGGAAACTTGATCATCTGTTGACCAATGAACCAGTGACTAGAGTTTCACTGGGAACCCCTGGTTGTTTATATATCGCATGTGTATTGATGTTTCCACTCAACACAGTTATAGCATGATATAAAACTTAATCATAAAATTTATGAAATATTATAATAGTCCTTATTATTATTTGTCTGCAGGGCATATTTCCAACAGTATGGCTGTATATAAGGAATTTACTTGGGATTAACGGTGACATCACTATGCATATCATTAGTTCTCTTTCTTCTATGGATGAGACTAGTAGGTTATTGCTATAAGCGGTTACGGAGGCAATAGCAATTATGGATGCACTGCCCACATATAATTTATCTTTCTCTAACAAGTACATGCATACTTTATTTCTATCATTTATTCCCATCAGATGTTTTGCACAGCTACAGGTGAAACCGAACGCCCTAGACCCTCTCTCTCCATCATCGATAATAACAAAAAGACGCAAGCTATTGGTCCGGTAAAAACACAAAAGGAATTCTAAAACTCCCGAAGGTTCGTTAAAGTAACTTCACAACGCATTCGCTTCCTGAGGATTCGATTAGCTAGGTCTACTAGGGAAAAAGAAGCTATACTACATCCGTAATCCGGATCAAAGGTATCAACCTTTTTTTTGGCGCCGTTGCCAGGGAAGTAATAGTTACCCTGGTGAGGTTATTAGGAACCTTGCTAGTTTTAATTCTTGTTTTTAATTTTGTTAGTTTGCTTTCAGTCTTTATTTGATAAACCAAAAAAATTAGTTAGCCTTTAAAATTCTTGCTTTTACTATTATAATTCTTTTTTAAGAAAACCCAAAAACATAGGAAATATGGCTGAAAAGAAGCTTGGGAGTTTTCTACTCCCAACAATGATTATTTGTGTACTCCTATTACTCAGCCAGCAATTGCTATTGATGACTATGAAATTAAGCCCCGTTATTTAAGTTTGGTTTAACAGAATCAATTTGGAAGCTCTGCTGTTGAAGATGCATGTATGCACTTGAATACTTTCACTGAAATATGTGATATGATGCGTATTAAATACATTGACCCCGATGCGATCAAATTGCGTTTATTTCCTTTCTCTCTAAGAGGGAGAGCAAAAGAATGGTTGCTATCTTTGCCTAGAAATACTATTACATCATGGGTGGGATGTATTTCTTTATTTATGACTAAATTTTTTCCTACTTGCAAAGACTATGCAACTCAGATCTAATATTACTGGGTTTAGACAGGAAGAGCATGAGCCACTAGCGCTTGCATGGAGAGGATGAAAGAATGCATGAGAAACGGTCCTAGTCATGGGATGGAAGACTGGTTAATTCTCCATCTATTTTATAATGCTCTTAACCCTGTGTCTAAGTCTATGCTTGATACTACAGCTGGAGGAACATTTATGGGTAAACATATTACCGAAGCAAAGCTGCTGCTAGACAATATGCAAGACAACCATTCCCAATGGCATGTGGATAGATCAAACACGAAGAAGGTGAACTCCATTTCACCACAAGAAAATGAAGAACTCAATGCCAAGTTGGATGAGATCATACTAGCCGTAAAAGGTAAGGAAATCCAGGTAAGAGCCACCCCTGAAACAAATATTGAAGAAATAGACTTCGTAGCTTGTAATGATTATAACCCTCCTTGGAACAAGAATTACAATCCTAACTTTCAGAAACATTATTCTAGTCCTACAGGTAATTCTAATAATAATATGGGAACTAGTAATGGTAGTATCCAAGAAACACTAAAGTCTTTTATAGACTCACAAATGAACAAAACAATATTCTTGTTAAAATAACGGAGAACCATGATGCTATGATTGGTAAATTATCTAACCGAGTTGTTAGTTTGAGAAATGATTTGTAGGTCCTCCAAGAAAGAATGAGGATCGTTGAGGCACAACTAGGTAAGATAACCGAGATTCAAACTCTCATTCTAGCTAAATTTGCAGGTAAAGCTGAGCCAAATCCTGTTGAAGACCTTAAGATGATGAGAATCCAAAGGGAGGAACCTGAAAGACTTGACTATAGTAATGCTCCTTCACCAAGCTAGACTGTTGAAGATCTCGTAAAAAGAATCAACGTCAAGATTCTGGTAAGTGAAGGTAGTGAGGAAGCTATGTACCAACACTTTGTTAATCAGGTAGCAATAAAGGTACGTGAGCTTGAGGAAGAATATAAGCAAATTGCTGAAAAATTACCTATGAAGTTAGATGACATATTTAAGCCTACTATTAAGATTAAAATTGGAACTAATGATATAGATGCACTCTGTGATCTAGGTGCAAGCGTCTCAACAATTCCGAAGAATCTTTTTAACAAGTTAAATCTTGGCTCCTTTGAAATCACTAAGTTAAAATTGTATCTAGCAGATTCTACCTACAAAAAAGCTATAGGAATTAAGGATAATACTTTAGTATACATTAAAGGTTGTCCTGCTCTCATTGATTTTGTTATTGTTGACATGCCTGAAGATGGTACTGCTCCTATTATATTAGGTCGTCCTTTCTTAAGAACTATTAAGGCTTTGATTAATCTACATGAAAGAAACGTAAATCTTCAATTGCCTTCATGGGATCCTTTTGTTATTCATTTTCTCAGAAAGAAGAAAGCCAAGCATGATGAAAAGGAGGCCATCACTTTGAAGACCAATTACTTTGGAGTGGGTGTTCCACTCATCTGGCCTAAGTAGGCAACATTGAGGTTAAGCTATTGACCATAAAAGAGCGCTTCATGGGAGGCAACCCATGTGAAATAAAGGTTTGAGTAAAGTTTATAGTTTTAGTTTAAGTTTATGTTTAATAAAGAGTGCTAGAAAACTCTGATTGAGGAGAAGAAGTTTGGTAGTACTAAAAATCCTGCTTTATTCATGCTGTTGTTGGTCGAAAATATTTACTATCAATTTTCTGTCAAAAAAACAAGGTATATCACTAAGTTATAGGAAAATAAATAGTTTTCGAAGAAACATATTTTTTTTAATGCACACAGAGAGTTTAACGACCAACTATACGGCCGGAATAAATTTTTTGGCCGTATAGTTCCAGTCGTATGATATCCTTGCCATCAAAATTTTTTCTTTAAAATGTACCGAGAGTTTAACAACCAACTATACGGCGGGAATAAAAATTCCGGCCATATAGTTCCGGTCGTATAAATATTGGTGCCTCCGTACAATTTCTTTTCTAATATACAGAGAGTTTAACAACTAACTATACGGCGGGAGTAAAAATTCTGGCTGTATAGTTTCGGTCGTATAGATATCGGTGCCTCCGTACAATTTCTTTTCTAATATACTGAGAGTTTAACGACCAACTATACGACGGGAATAAAAATTCCGGCCGTATAGTTCCGGTCGTTTAGATATCGATGTCTTTGTATATTTTCCAAGGGACAGACAGTTTGACAATCAACTATACGGTGGGAACATTTTGTTCCGGACGTATAGTTGCGCCCATATAGCTACGCTGCCAGCAGGAAACCCTAATATTTTGACAGGAGGCCAACTATACGGCGGAAACGCCCGTATAGTTGTGTCCGGCCACAAAATCACACGAGAAGGTATCTCCAACTCCAAAACTTCAATCCTTTTTCTCTCTTCTACCTCCAAACTCTCTCAAAACCTCAAGAGATCTTTATCTCTACTCAATTTCATTCGATTTCCTTGCACATAAGTGATCTACGGTATGTTTCTCCTCCGATCCTCCAATTACTTTTTACAAATTCATCTTCGATCTATTGTCACTATCAATCTAGGATGAGACCTACTATGAACCAATTGCCATAATTTTCTTGCCTAGATTATTATTTTGAGGAGATTCTTTAGTGTGCTATGATGAGGAATATGATGCACTTATTGTTGTTGGATCAAAAAGTTTTATTTTTGCCTTTCTTCAATGTTTTAGATGATGAACACAAGGATCCAAACTCGTGCTCGTACCATTGCTAGCGCTTCTCGGGCTGTCGCTCAAGAACGCATGGGGATACGGTTCAGGAATGAGCTCCAACATGATCGCTTCGATAGGATCAAGAACCGCGAAGTGAAGGCCACCAAGTAGGTTTGCCCCATTATATTGAACCAACTCGGTATTTCTGATGACTTCAATTTACTTTGCAATAGAGCTGGCCTGCAAAACTTTGTGTATAATGATGTGCCTACTTATCGCCACTTAACCATTGAATTTCTAAGTTCGTTGCAAAGCACCGTTAAACAATGGCAAGGATAGGACACTATTTCTTTCCGACTTATGAACAACAACAACACTTTAACATTAGATGAATGGTGCACATGTTTTAATTTCCCAAACAATGATGTTAATGTCTTACACGCATCCTTTACTGACTTAGAACCTACCCCTGAACAATACTATAATGGAATGAGTTTCACTACTAGAGTGAAAAAGGGGAGGAATATTCAACATCTTGCAATTCGCTATTTGTTCTATGTTATTGCTATCACCTTACAGGAACATAATGAGTTCACGAGACTCAACTAGGAGGACATCCTAGTCCTTGCAAAGGCTGCTTACATCAACCACGGCTTGTCACTCAACTTGGGTGCCATCCTTGTGCGCTACTTGGAGCACCAAACCTTCCAAAGCCCAGGACCAATCACATGTGGAGGCGTCATTACCGTGCTTGCCACTGCCCTAGGCATCGACCTAGGTGAGTTGCAACCCGTGCTAGGTGAGACACGTGTTAGTTTCTCCACTTTGAAAGCTTGTCGAATGCTCACTAGGAGAGGTGGTGTTTATTATCTGTATATTGCTGGAGTTGGGCGTCTCTACCCCGCTCCTATGCCTAATGGTCTTTTCTCTATCGAGGAAGTACATTTGCTATATGACTTGCAGGTTGAGCAGCACCAACCCGAGGAAGAGATTCCGGAGGAGGATGAGGACCAAGATGAGGAACAAGAAGTTCCTTATCAAGAGGAGCAGCCACAAACCCAGTTCGCTACATACCAAGACTTCCAAGGACTTGGAGAGACCGTGGAGAGGATGCATAGCCTCTCTTTAAACCTTTGAGAATCAACTAGTAACCTCTCAACTCAAATTGTGAACTGGAGTAACGACTTTTTCGCGCCACCACAATGATTTGAAGGGCTTGCAAAAGCCTAAGCTTGGGGAAGTTTCCTCATGTATCTTTATTTGGCATTCATTTACTTTTATTTATTTCGAGGTTGTGTTTTTATTTGAGTTTATAAGCACTCGTGTTGGTTTCCCCAACACCTTATTTTTAGTTCTTTCTATTTGCTTTCGAGATTTTCTAGCCGAATTTTGCCACCAATTTTCTATTCTTTAAACTCCCTCTCTTAAAAACCACAAAAATATTTCTCCATTTTCCCTTATTTTCCCTCTTTCTTTTCTTTCTGCCTCGATGTTTTCATGTATTTGCAGGAGAGTGATCGACTTTGAGTTTCTAAGAAACAAATAAAAAAGGAAGAGAGAAGTGGAACCAAACATAAGAGGTATGCCTTATGAATCCCCACTTTAGAAGTTTGAGAAACCCATGCTAGTTAGTAGTAAATGATGAGATATTATATTGGTGGAGTGAGTCTTTGTATTGTAGTAAGATTTTTGTTTGCATGGGTATTTAATTGGGTACATTTTGTTCCAGCTCTCGTAATTAACCAACTCTTGCCTAAAAATTGCTAAACAATTATAATAAGAAAAAGTCTCATAATTGAAGGCTTGGGTGTTATAGTGCTTAGTCTTGAAGGTTTATTTCTAGAGACACTCAACACCACTAAAAATGTTGATTGACTTAATAACTCTCTCTAAAAGGGTTTGTTTGATTGAATTAATGTTTAGCGGTTTTTGTGAGCATGCCAAAATTTGACTTGTTAATCATAATAATGATATAGCTTTATGCATGTCAAACTTCATGGGATACCAACAACTCCGCTGGCCTACGAACAATCTTCATGGAGGAAACTCCTAGATTTCGGCTATGAGTTGATTAAACACTTGTAGCAGCAATGCTATAGTGGGTAAAATTCTTGGCACTCCCGGGTAGTTGTAATCATGATGGAATCACTCCTCTGGCTGTTATGAGAAATCATTATGCAAAAGGAACAAAAACCTTAGTGATGCCACGAGTGTCCATCACAGCCCGATAAACTAATAAAAGTCTTTGGCATGCTCTCAATTACTTAGAAACTGAAATTCTTGAAGGACAATGAATAAAAAAGTAGTGCTTGAAAAGTCTTGATTTATTGATGTGGGAGAATTGAGATACTCTAGTGTATATGCTTTTCATGACAACTCTCACACTCTCAACTTACATGATTATATTTTATCGTTCAAAGGGAAGGCTATGAGTTAATTGCATGATATGGAATAAAGTCTACTCATTTGAATCATCCATGTTAACAATAATTTTGCTACACTATAAGGATGCATAAAACTCGTATGATATGGTTTCCATTACTCTATCTATGTTGAAGTTTTTCAGATTTATGAAGTGGAGGAAACATGAGATTACTAATCATGAGTAAGATTGCCATCTCGTTATTTCAGTTTAAATACCGATATCCTTTTTGATTTTGGTTTTCTTGCTCGGGGACGATTAAGTTTAAGCTTGGGGAGGTTGATGGCTCTGAAATATAGCCATCCACGTCCACATTTAAACTAGATATTATTCATAATTTTGATGAAATATCTCTCTAAATCCTACCACTAATGCCTAATATTCAAAAGGGTATGCAATCCTTTCTTTTATATTTTTCCTACGCAGATAATGTCATTTAAAGAAGAGAATCACTACATTAAAGTCAAAGATATGAGATTTCCAACAACTAGAAGAAACCAGGAGCCGTGAAGCGGAGGCAGACGCTTTAACGACCAACTATACGACCGGAGCAAAATTCTGGCCGTATAGCTCCGGTCATATAGTTGGCACCGCCACCGTTAGATCAAACAGAACAACTTTCATGAAGGGACCCCTATATAAAGAAGCCTCGGGCGACGAGAAAAAAAGCTAGACCTCGCCAAAAGTCTCTGCCACAGATCACCAGCCGCCTCCAGATCTCAAAACCCTTCTCCATCTCCATAGCCATATTCCACCACTTGTAATAGTAGATCTCTTCTCTGATTGGCAACATTGTAAGACTATTGCTATCAATCTTACGATTTTCATTACAATGTTTATGATTGTTGATCTCATCTCTATGTGTGAGTAATTTTCCTTGGGCTAAGGGCTTTGTCCTAGCCATGTAGCGTTTGTGCATGTTATTTATCATAGATGGGATCGTGTATTAGTTTGTATGATATGATGATTATTGTATCCTCTCTTGACTCAATCCAAGGACTTGTCAGGTACCCAAGACCACAAGGGTTGAGCCAGGTATAGGGAGTATGAGTAATGACTGATCTGCAGGTTGGGAACCCTAGTGACAGAAGGGGTAGTATGGCTGTATGTGAGGAATTTACTTGGGATTAAGGATGACATCACTATGCATATCATTAGTTCTCTTTCTTCTATGGAAGAGACTAGTAGGTTATTGCTATAAGCGGTTGCGGAGGCAATGGCAATTATGGATGCACGACCCACATATAATTTATCTTGCTCTAACAAGTACATGCATACTTTATTTCTATCTTTTGTTCCCATCAGATGTTTTGCACAGCTACAGGTGAAACCGAATGACCTCTCTCTACATCATCAACAATAACAAAAAAGATGCAAGCTATTGGTCTGGTAAAAACCCAAAAGGAATTCTAAAACTTCCGAAGGTCCTTTAAAGTAACTTCACTACGCATTCGCTTCCCGAAGATTCGATAACCTAGGTCTACTAGGGAAAAAGAAGCTATACTACATCTATAATCCGGATCGAAGGTATCAGCGACCAGATGATACGTCGTAAACGTATATATAATTTTTGATGTTCCATGCTTGTTTTATATCAACTTTCTTATGTTTTGTTCACACTTTGAGATATTTTTATGCATTTTCTAGAAATAACCTATTAACAAGATGTCACAGTGTCAGTTGCTTGTTTTCTGCTGTTTTTGGTTTCAGAAAGGCTAGTAAAGACATATTCTTGGAATTGGACAAAACAAAGCCTGAAGTTCCTATTTTCCCGACACGACACGGAGTCCAAAAGGGAGATGGAGGGGAGCCAGGAGGCAGGCACACCCTAGGGTGGCGCAGGTCACCCCTAGCCGCGACACATGGTGGAGTGGCCACCCTGGCCCACCTCTGGCATCGCCCTTTTCCCTATAAAAGCCCCCCGGGACGAAAACCCTAGATACAAGATCAGAATTCCACGAAAAGTTCCGTAGCACCGCCGCCACCGAAGAGGAGATTCGGGGGACAGAAGTCTCTGTTCTGGCACCCTACCGGGACAGGGAAGTGACCCCAGAGCCATCTCCATTGACTCTACCGCCATGTCCATCGCCGTTGCTGATTCCCATGATGAGGAGGGAGTAGTTCTCTCTCGAGGCTAAGAGCTCTACAAGTAGCTATGTGTTCATCTCTCTCTCTGTGCATGATCTTATTAAGATCATGAGCTTTGTAATCTAGGATCTATTCTGCTACTCAAGTGCTTTAATTAATCTCTGCTTATCCCCACATGTGTGAAGTTGACAGTGTGCACACCGTGTGGCACTTTGGCTAAGGTTACATAAATACTTATCATGAGTATAATTTGAGTTGGATGTCTCTATGAGATTGTGGTGTTTGTTGAAACCATCTAGCGCTCAAGGTGATAGTGAGGGGTTATCTAGATGGGGAATGCGAACTTTAAGGTGTGCTGTTATAGCCCTACATCGTCCAACCGGAGAGTAGTTCAGGGTAGCATCATGAAGAGAAGATATTTATATGAGAGTGTCCACTAGTGAAAGTATGATCCCTAGGCCTTCTTTCTAAGCGTTGAAACACCATTAACAATCAGTTCTATTACATGTTTGCTTGCTGCCACTATTATTTCAGATTGTAATTACCTCTTATAATCATCTAGTGTATTAGGGATACAAGAGACTTCTTGTATCTTGATTGTAGAGTTGCTTGAGAGGGATACCTTTGACCACTTGATAAACCTTGGGTGATCCACTTAAGGGAAACTTGCTGCTGTTCTACAAACCTTTATATTTGGAGGCCCAACACTGTCTATAAGAACAGAAGCGTGCATAGACATCACCAGACGCCATACTCCACATAGGGGAAAACAAGACCTAGCCTACTACTACCTATGTCGGCACCTCTCCTTCGCCATCTCCGAGCGGCAGCGCCGCCGGAGAGAGCTCGGGATCGGCCCGAACACCCCACAGAGACTATCAAGCTACTGTAGCGGGACGGGAGGGGGAGAAGGGCGAGGACAGAGGTAGTAGTAATGGGACGAGCCACGATGTGAGGCACAACGCAAACTGAAAGAAGCTACGTGCCATAGGCCATACGTGTAGATGTAGTCTAGTATCTCATTCCTACTTGCCCTATGCCATAGACCAGCAAGGGAACCATTGTCTTAGTGGCCACATGAAGGCAGCCAGTATAAGATAAGATAGCAGTCCAAGAAAACTAGTAGTATTTTTTTTGGAGCAACCGGCAGAAGTGCTGCCTATTTTATTAGAAGATGGAAATCCGGAAATAGTACAAAGAGACATGTTTAGATTATAGTGGAAACATGCCAAAACCACTGAACCCACATAACCACTTTATAAGGGAAACTGGCGAAAACCGAACAACTCAACGCCACACACCGACCCCGAGGCCGCGCATCGCGCGAGCCGACGACACTTCTGTAGGGGTTCGTAGCATGGAAAACAAAATTTTCTATCGCATACAAACAAACAAGCCAAGATCTATCTACTAGATTGTAGCAACGAGTCGATGGAATAACTCACCCTCGAAGATTCCAAAGTGTTTAACGAGAGCAGATTCTCGTGGGTGATGTAGTCGTACTCTTTCCGATCTCAAGATCGCGTAGACGATCCTTCCGGCGCCAGCGTTCCATGGCGCTCCATGATCGGTCACACGTTCGGTACTCGTGAAGACCTTCCTCTCCTTGTTCCAAAGCAGCGGAGGTTGTAGCACTCTCCTCGCGATTCCCGACTGTGGCAGTGGTACTGGGAGGTAGAGGGAGATCCTGAGGCTTCGCCTTAAGCCGGTGCAGTATGGTGGAGCTTATGAGAGAGGCTATTAGTGGTCTAGTAATTAGACACACCAATTAGAGGGCTCTAAACCAATTAGAAGGCTCTAAGCCAAACAGCTCTAAACCGGGTCTAGGTCTAGTTTCTAGTTTAGAGGATAGGAACTGTGTGTCTCTAGAGGGAGGCCCTGCCTCCCTTTATAGGTGGGAGGGCTGGCGCAGGGAGGGAGGAGTCCCTCCCCAACTCGACCTAGGGCTGGCCGCCCGGCTTGGGAGGAGGACTCCTCCCCAAGTCGATTCAACTTCTCCTCTTTCTAAAATCGGCGGTTTGAAAACCAGCGGTTTGACTTTTCCAATTTAGGAATTAAATAAACCCTTTATTTTGGACAGCGAGAACACTTAGTACATGATGCAATCATTCCATCTTGCAATGACACATTCATGTACCTTCCCTCCGGAGGGGACATTCCGGACCTTCTAGAATGTTCGATGAAAACAGACCATTCCCCAACTCGAAATGGGACTTTCCTTATATGAATCTTATTCTCCGGACCATTCCGGATCACCTCGTGATATCCGGATCCCATCCGAGACTCGAACAACATTCGGTCTCTTTCTCATAATACCATAACTACTCAAACAACGTCGAATCCTTAAGTGTGTCTCCCTACGGTTCGTGAATTATGCGGACATGATCGAGACACTTCTCCGAACAATAACCAATAGAGGAATCTGGAAATTCATATGGCTCCCACATATTTCTCGATTACTTTGCGATCGAATGAACCACTTACATACGATACCAATTTCCCTTTGTCTCACGATATGTTACTTATCCGAGGTCATGATCGTATCTATCTGCATACCTAGTTCAACCTCGTTCTTGATAAGTACTCTTTTCTCGTTCCGTGATATGTGATCCCTTGACCAAGTCACATGCTTGCAAGCTAATTGGATGAAATTTCACCGAGAGGGCCAGAGAATATCTATCCGTCATGTGGATGGACAAATCCACTCTTGATCCATGTGTTTCAACCAATACTTTCCGAACACCCAATGCCACTTTTATAGCCACCGTTATTACGGTGTGGTGTTTGATGACATCAAAGCATCCATCCAGTAAAGGCAATATGCATGATCTCATGGTGAAGGAATTTAGGTTACTATGTATCGAAAGCATATAGCAATTGAACTATTGAAATGACTTGATCTTTATGCTACGCTTGTCTATAGGAGTATGTCCACCATATCATTCTCCTAACGATATGATCTTGTTGTTGATAACATCTCAATGTTCATGACAAAGAAACCACATCATCAATCAACCAACAAGCTAGTGAAGTATAGAGGCCATACTAGGGACTTCAAATTAAGTTTACAAATCACACAAGTATTAATGGTTTCCTTGTTAATACTATTATAGCATGAATGTAAACATTTATCATAAACACAAAGATATATAATAATAACTACATTTATTATTACCTCTAGGGCATATCTCCAACAGTCTCCCACTTGCACTAGAGTCATCTAATCTAGATTACATGGTAATATACCGAACACCCATGGCAGTTTGGTGTTGGTCATTTTGCCCTTGGAGAGGTTTAGTCAGCGGATCCGCCACATTCAGATCTGTGTGTACTTTGCAAATCTTTATATCCCCATCTGGATATGTTCTCGAATAGCGTGAACGCAGCTTGATATGCTTGACTTCTTGTGTGACCTTGGTTCTTGCGCATTGGCTATGGCGCCCATGTTATCACATAGATAGACATTGGGTCCAGCGCACTAGGAACCACACCCAGCTCTGTAATGAACTCTTTCATCCATATCGCTTCTTGTGAAGCCTCCAAGCGACCATGTATTCCGATTCAGTTGAAGATCTCGCCACAACGCTTTGCTTTGCACTCCTCCACTAATCGCTGCACCATTCAAAATAAATACGTATCCAGTTGTGATTTAGAATCATCCGGATCGGTGTTCCAACTAGCATCGGTGTAACCATTAACAACGAAATGTTCATCACCTCCATAAGAAAGAACCATATCCTTAGTTCTTCTCAAGTACTTAAGGATGTTTTGATTGTCAATGATCCACTCTGGATCACTTTGATATCTGCTAGTTAGACTAACGACATATGCGATGTCGGGTCTAGTACATAGCATGGCATACATTAGAGATCCTATGGCTGAGGCATAGGAGTCTTACTCATCTTTCTCTATCTTACGCCGATGTCGGACTTTGAGTTTTACTCAAGGTCATATTAAGCAACATGGGCAAGAACCCTTTCTTGCTATTTTCCATTCCAAACCTCTTTAGAACTTTGTCCAAATATGTACTTTGTGACAATGATATTTGGCGTGTCGAGCTATCTCTATAAATCTGTATGCCTAATATGTAAGCTGCTTCGCCAAGATCCTTCATTGAAAAACTATTATTCAAATACTCTTTGACACAATTAAGAAGGTCTACATCATACCCAATCAACAATATGTCATCCACATACAGTATTAAGAATGCTCTGAGCTCCCTCACTTTCTTGTAAATACAAGCTTCTCCATAAGTTTGTATAAAACCAAAACTTTTGATTACCTTATCAAAACGTTGATTCCAGCTTCGGGATGCTTGCTTCAATCCATAGATGGACCGTTGAAGTTTGCATACCTTGTTAGCACCTTTAGGATCGACAAAACCTTTGGGTTGCATCATATACAACTCTTCATCACTGTCTCCATTGAGGAATGCTGTTTTGACATCCATCTGCCATATCTCATAATCATAATATGCAGCGAGTGCTAACATAATCCTCACAGACTTTAGCCGCTACGGTGAGAAAGTCTCATCGTAGTCAACTCCTTGAATTTGTCGAAACCCTTTTGCGACAAGTCGAGCTTTATAAACGATAACATTACCATCACATCTGTTTTCTTCTTGAAAATCCATTTGTTCTCGGAGCCTTACGGCGCCATCCGGTAAGTCCACCAAAGTCCATACTTGGTTTTCGTACATGGATCCAATCTCGGTTCATGGCTTCTTGCCATTTATTGGAATCTGGGCTCATCATTGCTTCCTCATATGTCTCGGGGTCATCGGTGTTGTCCACCAACATGATATTCATAACGGAATCATACCAACTGGAGTGGTACGATTTCTCGTTGACCTCCGAGGCTCAGAGCAACTTCAACGAAGTTTCATGATCACCATCACTAGCTTCCTCTCTTATTGGTGCAGCACCACAGGAACTTCTTCCGGTCTTTGCGCTACTCGCAATTCGAGAGAAGGTTCGACAACCTCGTCGAGTTCTACTTTCCTTCAGTCACTTCTTTGAGAGAAATTCCTTCTCTAGAAAGGATCCATTCTTGGCAACAAAGATTTTGCCTTCGGATCTATGATAGAAGGTATACCCAATAGTTTCCTTCGGGTATCCTATGAAGACGCATTTTCCGCTTTGGGTTCAAGCTTGTCGGTGTAACTTCTTTACATAGGCGCATCCCCAAACTTTAAGGAGCGACAATTTAGGTTTCTTCCCAAACCATAATTCATACGGTGTCGTTTCAGATTTAGGCGGTGCCCTATTTAAAGTGAATGCGTTGTTTTCTAATGCATAACCCCAAAATGATAGTGGCAAATCTGTAAGTGACATCATAGAACGAACCATATCTAAGAGAGTTCGATTCTGACGTTCAGACACACCATTACTGTGTGGTGTTCGGCGGTGTCAACTGCGAAAGTATTCCACATTTCTTCAAATGCTCGCCAAACTCGTAACTTAGATATTCACCTCCACGATCAGAGCGTAGAAATTTAATCTTCTTGTTACGTTGATTCTCTACCTCACTTTGAAACTCCTTAAACTTCTCGAAAGTTTCGGACTTATGTTTCATGAAATAGATATACCCATATCTACTCAAGTCATCCGTGAAGGTAAGAACATAACGATAACCAACTCGCGATGCTACACTCATTGGACCACACACATCGGTATGTATGATTTCCAATAAGTCGTAGCTTCGCTCCATCATACCTGAAAATGGAGTCTTAGTCATTTTACCCATCGGACATGCTTCGCATCTTTCAAGTGATTCAAAATCAAGTGATTCAAGAAGTCCATCTAATGGAGTTTCTTCATACGCTTCACTCCAATGTGACCAAGGCAGCGATTGCCACATATAGGTCAAATTATCGCTTGATTTCAAACGTTTAGCCTCAATGTTATTAATATGTGTATTTCTATTATCGAGATTCAATATGAATAGACCATCTATCAAAGGTGCATGTGCATAAAACACATTACTCATATAAATCGAACAACCATTATTCTCGGATTTAAACAAGTAAGCGTCTGCTTAATAAACAAGATCCCGATATAATGTTCATGCTCAACGCAGCACCAAATAACAATTATTTAAGTATAAAACTAATCCCGATGGTAGATGAAGAGGTAGTGTGCCGACGCGATCACATCAACCTTTGATCCGTTTCCCAGCGCGCCGTCACCTCGTTCTTTACTAGCTTCCGTTTATTACGTAGCTCCTGTTTCGAGTTACAAATATGAGCAACCAAACCAGTATCAAATACCCAGGCACTACTACGAATACTAGTGAGATACACATCAATAACATGTATATCAGATATACCTTTCTTCTTGATGTTGCCGTTCTTCAAATCTAAGTACTTTGGGCAATTCCGCTTCGATGACCTTCTCCCTTGCGGTAAAAGCACTCGGTTTCAGGCTTGGGTCCAGCCTTGGTCCTCTTCGGTATGGTAACTTTCTTACCACCTTCTTGAAGTGTCCCTTGCTTAGACTTGCCTTTCTTGAATTTGGTGGTCTTATTGACCATCAACACTTGGTGCTCTTTCTTGATCTCCACTGCAGATTTTAACATAGCAAATAGTTACGGCAACTCTTTGTTCATGTTACGCATGTTGTAGTTCATCACAAAGTTCTTGTAACTTGGTGGTAGTGATTGGAGGATGCGTAAACCCCAAAGTATTAGGAATCACTATACCCAAACTTTGAAGTTTATTTGCGTGCGGACATCTTAAGCACATGCTCACTTTGAGCTACCCTCTTCCATCTTGCAGTTAAAGAACTTTTCGGAAGCTTCATAACTTTCAATTGCGCATGAGTCTCAAAGATTAATTTGAGATCCTCGACAATATCATATGGGTCGACTCTTCAAACCTTTTACGAGCTCGATTCTAAACCATACAAGATAGCACACTTTGAACTATAGATCTTGATTCTTAGGCGAGGTAAACATTCTTTACTTCATCGGTAGCATCACCGCAGTGGGTCACCTAGCGGTGCATCCAGCACATAGGTCAAATTACCATGTGAGGACAATCCTCAAATTGCGGAACCAATCCATGAGTTGCTTCCATTGTTTTTCAACTTTTCTTTCTCTAGGACGCATTAAAATTGATGGTAGGGGCGCCATTGATCTACAACATATTTGCAATAGTTTAGACTAAGTTTATGACAAATTGAGTTCAAATTAATTAATGAAATTAAACTAGGTGAACTCCCACTCAAAACAACATCCCTCACATTGTTTTAGTGATCACACGAACCAAATCCACTACATCAACACCGATCATCACGAGAGTTGATATAGTTTCAATGGCGAACAATCATCATGTTCATCATATCTACTATATGATTCATGCTTTGCCTTTCGGCGATCCGTGTTCTGAGGCCATGTCGTACATGCTAGGCTCGTCAAGACAAACCTTAGCTTCCGCATAAGCAAATCTGGCTTGCTTACGTTGTAGTCACCAGCGGAATCAAAGACACCCGATCATCACGTGGTGCTTGAGCGACAAGCTTTGCAACGGTGCATACTAAGGGTGAACACTTTAGAACTTGAAATTTATGTGCATGAGGGATCATCTTATAATGCTACCGTCGTCTACTAAGCAATACAAGATGCATAAAGGATTAACATCACATGCAATTCATAATATGTGATATGATATGGCCTTTCTTCTTTGTGCTTCCGATCTCCATCTTCAAGCACGAACATGATCTCCATCATCTCGGCATAGCATCAAGGTCAATGGCTTCTTCATGGTTGTCGTCCACCAGCTTCAACTATTACAACTATTTTGAATAGAACCGCAGGTCTTAGAAATTAAAGACAACCATATGGCTCTGCGGTTGCCAACTTACAATAAGGAACATTGCATACATCAAATATAATCACAATCATGGCCATATCACATCACTGCACACCTGCAAAACAAAGTTAGACGCTTCTACTTTCTTTGCATATTTTACGTGGTTTGGGGCTTTCCATAAGTGTCGTTCTAACTTACGAACAAGAACCACAACATTGATACTAGCATTGTTGATTACCCGTTGTAAATTGGATCTTAACTATGCTAGGAGAAAGCAGGCACCCATAAAGCCACTTATGCAATACAAGTTGCATGTTAAGCGTGGAGCAAGTCTCATGAGCGATGTCATGTAAGGTTAGCCGGGCCGCTTCATCCCAACATACCGCAAGATGCAAAGTACACAAAAGCAATCTACAATAAAGCATCAACGCCCACAATGACCATTGTGTTCTACTCGTCTGTGAGATCTACATATAGACACGGCTCGATACCCTTTGAGGGGTTCGTAGCATGGAAAACAAAATTTTCTATCGCATACAAACAAACAAGCCAAGATCTATCTACTAGATTGTAGCAGCAGTCGATGGAATAACTCACCCTCGAAGATTCCAAAGTGTTTAACGAGAGCGATTCTCGTGGGTGATGTAGTAAATACTCTTCCGATCTCAAGATCGGCGTGAGCGATCCTTCCGGCGCGCGTTCATGGCGCTCCTTGATCGGTCACACGTTCGATTTTCGGCGAGACCTTCCTCTCCTTGTTCCAAAGAAAATGGAGGTTGTAGCACTCTCCTCGCGATTCCGGACTGACAGTGCAGGAGGTAGAGGGAGATCCCAGGCTTCGCCTTAAGCCGGTAGTATGGTGGAGCTTATGAGAGGCTATTAGTGGTCTAGTAATTAGACACACCAATTAGAGGGATCTAAACCAATTAGAAGGCTCTAAACCGAAACAGCTCTAAACAGGGGTCTAGGTCTAGTTTCTAGTTTAGAGGATAGGAACTTGTGTGTCTCTAGAGGAGGCCCTGCCCTCCCTTTATAGGTGGGAGGGCTGGCGCCAGGAGGGAGGAGTCCCTCCCCAACTCGCCTAGGGCTGGCCGCCCGGCTTGGGAGGAGGACTCCTCCCCAAGTCGATTTCAACTTCTCCTCTTTCCAAAGCTGGCGGTAATTGACGGCTGGCGGTTGACTTTTCCAATTTAGGAATTAAATAAACCCTTTATTTTGGACAGCGAGAACACTTAGTACATGATGCAATCATTCCATCTTGCAATGACACATTCATGTACCCTTCCCTCCGGTCTTGGGACATTAGGGACCTTCTAGAATGTTCGATGAAAACACGGAACCATTCCCCAACTCGAAATGGGACTTTCCTTATATGAATCTTATTCTCCGGACCATTCCGGATCACCTCGTGATATCCGGATCCCATCCGAGACTCGAACAACATTCGGTCTCTTTCTCATAATACCATAACTACTCAAACAACGTCGAATCCTTAAGTGTGTCTCCCTACGGTTCGTGAATTATGCGGACATGATCGAGACACTTCTCCGAACAATAACCAATAGGAATCTGGAAATTCATATGGCTCCACATATTTCTCGATTACTTTGCGATCGAATGAACCACTTACATACGATACCAATTTCCCTTTGTCTCACGATATGTTACTTATCCGAGGTCATGATCGTCGGTATCTCTGCATACCTAGTTCAACCTCGTTACTGATAAGTACTCTTTTCTCGTTCCCGTGATATGTGATCCCTTGTGACCAAGTCACATGCTTGCAAGCTAATTGGATGACATTTCACCGAGAGGGCCGAGAGAATATCTATCCGTCATGTGGATGGACAAATCCCACTCTTGATCCATGTGTTTCAACCAATACTTTCCGAACACCCAATGCCACTTTTATAGCCACCCTGTTACGGTGTGGTGTTTGATGACATCAAAGCATCCATCCAGTAAAGGCAATATGCATGATCTCATGGTCGAAGGAATTTAGGTTACTATGTATCAGAAAGCATATAGCAATTGAACTATTGAAATGACTTGATCTTTATGCTACGCTTGTCTATAGGAGTATGTCCACCATATCATTCTCCTAACGATATGATCTTGTTGTTGATAACATCTCAATGTTCATGACAAAGAAACCACATCATCAATCAACCAACAAGCTAGTGAAGTATAGAGGCCATACTAGGGACTTCAAATTAAGTTTACAAATCACACAAGTATTAATGGTTTCCTTGTTAATACTATTATAGCATGAATGTAAACATTTATCATAAACACAAAGATATATAATAATAACTACATTTATTATTACCTCTAGGGCATATCTCCAACAACTTCCGCCCAAGCAAGAAGGGTCACCACTCAAGCAGAGAGACCCGGAGCCACCGCTCCAGCGTCCACACCGGTCCCGAGATCGCGCACACTAGCTAGAGCCAAAACACCCCAAACGCAACACACCGGCCCCGAGGCCGCGCACCACACGAGCTGTTGACACTTCCGCCCAAGCAAGAAGGGAAGACACTTAGAGCGTAAGGGTCCA
Organism: Avena insularis; assembly: GCA_023614405.1. Taxonomy (NCBI): domain Eukaryota; kingdom Viridiplantae; phylum Streptophyta; class Magnoliopsida; order Poales; family Poaceae; genus Avena; species Avena insularis. Next base: position 151,573,668 of record CM042690.1, read on the forward strand.
GAGCCGTCGCTCCGACGTCCACACCAATCCCGAGACCGCGCATCCGCCTGGCCGGTGAAGCAGCAGACAAACAAAGCAAGTTAAACAAAGCCGAGCGGAGTACCAAACCTCCAAGGCATCACCCCTTAAGGGGGAGGCGACGATGACGCTGCCGATGCCCGCTCTGGCAAAAGCCAAAGCTCAGGTTTTCACCCAGAGAGCCTGAGACTCGAAACGACGAGGGAGGTGAAGGAGCTCCTCGATGATGCCTCCAACAAGGGGAGCAACGCCCGAGAATGCCGACCTCGACCTAAGTCGATGCAGTGCTTTCACGCGGAGTTCACCAAGCCCAGGTCATAGGAGCCTATCCACTGGGACAAAGCAGCCAAGCCCGCTTGCAGCGCGACACCGTCAGACCACCAAAACAGGAGGTGGAAAGCCCGACGACCCGCCACCGGTAGCACCGCGCCACACGGAGACAACACCAGCTCGAGGACGAGGGCTCCTCCTAGCACCATGCTGGCAGAAGCGCCACTCGAAGGCGGAAGCAACACCACCTCCAAAACCATCCGCCGCGCCACTCCACGCAGCCACGCCGACCGCCAACCTCCTGCACGAGCCCACGACCGTGTCGTGGGGAACCACCAAAGCCCAGGGTCGCCACCCGAGCAACCGCATGCCGGTAAGCAGGCAACGGCCGCCTTGTCGCTCACGCAGCCAGGAAGCACCAGGTCTGAGGCGGGAGAGGCGCCGACGCGTTCCGGGGCCGCCGCCCCGGCTTCCACACCCAACAACCGTCACCGAGAAACGTTGCTGGCCCGTCTTGTCGGCGCCGCTCTAGAGCCAACCCAACAACGTCTAGAGCCGGCCCTCGCTTCGCCTTCGCCAACGAGTTGCTCTTCTTCCCGCCACCACTTGCGCCGCCGCTTCGACCCAGATCGGGCCCGGGAAGGCCCTCGTAGCTAGTCGTGCACCGCTGCTGAGCCGCGCCGCCTCCTACCATGGGCGCCAGACGCTCTCCTTTGCTGCAGAGCCGCCGCCTCTGCCGGGAGCTCCCACACCTCTCCTTTGCGCTGCGCAGAGCTGCTGCGCCGCCTCCTTGACGTGCCCCGTAGAAACCGTGCCACCAAGATCCCTAGAGCCGAGGCGAGGCTTCCATCGCTAGGCAGAAGGACAACAACCTCGTCGTTGCGCGTCGGCTTGCCGCACCGCTCCTCCCGGCGATGGCGAGAAGAGGCTCGGGGAGTGGCCGGCGCCGCAGATTCTTCTGCCGCCTGTCGCGAGGTGCGAGCGGGGGGCCTCGATACGTAGTTCCGTTTTTTCTGATGGAGCAACAACATTAAAAAACTAGTAGTACTAGAAGATAACATAACAGGGCTTGACCATGAGCGGTGCTCGACCATGGTGTCCATTCGATTCGTCCATCGACGCCGCTCGAGCATGTTCATGTATCTAGGCATTTCACGATGGTGCTCGGCCACAACCACGACATCAACCCACATCAGGACAACGTTCATGGCGCTCCACCGCGTCCATGACGGCGACCAAGACCTCAACGCCCCTGCCGCCTCGTCTATCCCCAACACCCCATCCCCTCCCTACTCTCCTTCTCCCCTAGCATGATCTCCAGCTCCGGCCAAAGCCAGACAAGCTTTGTCCCGACTATTTCCGGTCCTCCTCTCTAGCCGGTAGCCGCCCGTCGGCCGAACCCCCTCTTTCCGCCTCCGGTCTTGAACGGCGAGGGCACTTGCGCGGGTGGTGTAGGGAGTCGCGGCGGGGAACAACTAGGACGCCAGCGAAGATGGTGCAAGGCGTGGCGGCGGGAAACCGCGGGGCAGGGAGGTGGACTTGTCCGAAGGCTAGCTTGATCAACTCGATCGGACAGTCCTCGCGCCAGTGCTCGAATGAGCTAAATGGCACCCAAATGTTTTTTAGCATTTGGGATAACTGTAAACCCTTGTGCAACCCCTGCTTTCGGTCAAAACAATACCCTATCTCGGTCAAAACAATTCATCGCTGATCACCCACAACCAAAAAAAAGCACGTATAATGGTCTTATCTTAGCAATGCCACGTAGGATGATTACTGAGTTAGAGGAGTGAGGAACAAAAAACGACCTATGTCTTATCTTAGCCAAGAGATAATCTCTTAGCACGATATGTCTCACCACTGGAGATAAGACTAAAAAATAACCCATTGTATATAATGTTTTATCATCGTATTAAGATTACGTGTCCTGTATAAGATAAGATCTTATCAACCATTGTACGTGGCTGAAAAGCTCTTCCTAAAGTTCTAGACCCGGGCTCACGCAAAGGGAAAAAAGACGTCGACGCGTAGCGCCGGGCGCACCGCACCGCCGCGCTTCCCCTTTCCGCTTTCGTCGTCTCCACCCCGCGCGCCACGCGGCCGCGGCGCCAACAGATTCAACGGAACACGGTGCAGAGTACCTCCTCCCCCGCCGATCCCGCCGCGTGATTATCGTACCGGATCCTCCACTAATTAATCCAGAATTAAACAATCGGCGCAGCCCCTCCTCCCTACTAATCCTCGCAAATATCCATATAAACCCCCGCAAAAAAATCTCCACCTAAATCCAAGCCCGGGAAATAGACAGATAACTCACACACCCACGCGCTCCGTCTCTGTCTGTTTCTCTCTCTACACTACCCTACCTATTCGCCTCCTCCCCCATCGCCGCCCCCTCTCTCTCCTCCACTACCCCTCGTCTCCGCCACCGCATCGCTGGAGCCGGTGCGGCGGACCGCCGTGCCGCCTCCTCCTCCTCGCCCCCCCCCCCCCCGCGGCCGGCGGATCGCCGGATCCCTACCCGATCTGGAGGCGCGCCCTCGGCTCCTGCCGATCCGGTCGGGCCGCGCGGTTTCCGATCTGATCCTGGCGGCGCGATCCCGTCTGTCCCGTGTGGGGTGATTCTACGGTCGGGGGGTTCGGAGTCAGGGGGCTGGTCGATGAAGGTTTCCGCGTCCTTGCTGTTCGGATCCGTGTATCAGTAGGTTCCCTTGTTCGGGTCGGATTAGTAGTCGTGCTCCTGTTGGAAGCCAATATAGCGGTCGAGGTCCCAGGCCGTGGGATTGATTCAACCGAGACAGGCTGTGCCCTGTTCAGTTTCGTGCGAAAGATTCGATTTTGGGGCGGTTCGGCTGCAATTTTGCCGAGTGCTTTGAGGCGCCGATCTGTACGAGTTAGGGTTTCTGTTCCCGGAGTGAGGACGATATCTGTGGTTCAAATATCTAGACTGTTTTACTCTTCTCTTGTGAGAGAAGAATGACGACCTCTAATAAGCCGATATCTTTGGCTGGGCCTGTGGATGCTGATGTGCTCAGGACTGTGGAATTAAATAAGGTCAGGAACTCTTTGCTTATCTTATTTGATTATTATTACTGTTTATTATTTATCTGATGAGATGACTTATTACTCAGATTGTTGTTTTGTGTGTCAATATTGTTTGTAGTTCTTGGTTGAAGCGGGCCTATATGAAAGCGTGGAAGAGTCCGCTAGGCGTGAGGAGGTGCTGGGGGAGCTCGACAAGGTAACTACTCCCTCGCGTGGTGTTCGAATTGATAACTGGGTGAAAGATTATGCTTGGTAGGTTATTGGTTGCTAAACAAAACCCTTTTTTGATTCTGCAGATTGTGAAAGACTGGGTAAAACAGTTAACTAGTCAGAGGGGATACACTGATCAAATGGTTGAAGAAGCAAATGCCGTGCTTTTCACCTTTGGCTCATACCGTCTAGGGGTAACACCATTAGCTTTGCTTTCTCACTATTTCCCTCTAGCATATTACCTTTTAAAGTTTCAAATCCATCAGGCCAGAAAAGCCAACAGAATTGTCCCCTGCTCCCTCTGTTTCTCTTTGATGATTTAGATTGTTTTAGTAGATGTGGGCTTTGGTTTAAACTTTCCTTTGATCTGTTGGGATGTTCTTTTTTAAATTCTGTTTCTGGGAAATGCCACTACGGAAACAAATAAAACAACCGCGAAAAACATATGCATTGCATCAGCTCAAATAACACCACAACACTATGGAACTAGATATTAAATCAAGCAATGAGCACAGATGCAGAAATCCTTATTGACCTGCACGTTGTTGGCACTTGGCAACGTGGGGTATCAGTTTTGATAGGTCCATGGACCTGGGGCTGATATGTTAGTGTTTGCCTTCCTCATAAAATTTTCCACATAAAATCAAGCAATATGTTTCAGGCATGTTAGTGTTTGCCTTCCTCATAAAATTTTCCACCTGTGCATAATTTGGTTTTTCTGTTTTGATAGGTCCATGGACCTGGGGCTGATATTGACACATTATGTGTTGGGCCTTCATATGTGAATCGTGAGGTAATATTTTCTTGCTACTGTGTGCATTCAGTGTAGCTTTTGCGTTAGCTATCTCATTGTTGTTTTCTAACATAGTACTGTTTCTGCAGGAAGACTTCTTTATTGTACTGCATGACATATTATCGCAAACCGAGGAAGTGACTCACCTGCAACCTGTACCTGATGCACATGTCCCTGTTATGAAGTTTAAGTTCAATGGGATATCAATTGACCTTCTTTATGCCAGCGTTTCTCTCTTAGTAGTACCATCTGTAAGTTTATTCTCTGCAAATTATGCCCATGCATTTGTTTGTCTCTCAGTGCGTATCATGCTTTTGTTTGTATATGATATGCTATGTATGTTTTCAATATGCACTATCTATTACCTTTTGAAGTTTGTAATAATTTGACGATGTTAAAAATGACACAATTTTGACCCTGGTATGCTAGTGCCTATTGATATAAAGTAGGTTTGTTCTGCTATCCATCTTATGATCTATTTGGTCAATTCTTATCACTCCTGTGTGCTTATTTTGTAGTGTTCCTAATATACGTATCAGGGCAGTTATTTAAAAGACCAATTTTTGGCAGTAAAATAACAAGTTTTTTTGCTTGAATTTTAAAGTTGCTATATTTCCTAACAATTTGGATTTAATTCTAACCTATGTTCTGTTGAACTTTTGGTGATCAAAACTTGAATCTTCTGTCATCATGATCCAGTAGTCTCCTGTTTGCATTCCATGGAATTGACAGACCCCTATTTTGAGCTTGCGATGCTAGTATTGTAACATATTTGCTGTTTAACTTCCTGTGGTGATTAACCCTTGAATCTTCTATCATCTTGATCCACTTGTCTCCTGTTCGCTGACTTCATGGTAAAGCCTACTTTGTAGCCATTGGCTTATGACTTTATTTCTTCTTTTCTTAGCTCCAGAGAAGTTGTTAGAATGAACTGTTTAGTCCTTATTTTATGCATATCCCTGAATGGCCTCTTTTTGCTAATTGAGATGCATGTATTTAACTCACACTTCTTCACTAACAGTCTTGGGGGTGGTAAAAGGACAATTCACAGCCATCAGTGCAGTACTACCTCTGCTGTTGAATTTTTCAGCCATTTAATTTCTTCTACTGTTGTGTTCTTTAAGATATGAAAGGATAAGGTTAACGTGGAGTTCACTTTCTGCCTCAAATATTCAAGAGATACATTTTAGTCGTAACATATTGCTGCAGGATTTGGATATCTCTCAGGAATCAGTTCTTTATGACATTGATGAAGCAACTGTTCGCAGTCTTACTGGCTGCAGAGTGGCTGACCAAATTCTTAGGCTTGTTCCTAATATTGAGGTTGTCTTCAGGAATTATAATCTATGTTCTTGTTTTCTACTCAACCATTTCTGTATTTCGTTTATCTAGGATGACAGTGTTAACGATATATATGTTCTTTTGTAGAACTTCCGAACAACATTAAGGTGTCTAAAGCATTGGGCTAGAAGAAGAGGTGTTTACTCAAATGTAAGTGCAATTTCATTATACTGTTATTATTACCAAATTTTGAGTTACCTTTAATTTAATCATCTAAATGGCCAGGTTACTGGTTTTCTTGGAGGTGTCAATTGGGCTTTACTGGTTGCACGTGTCTGCCAGCTCTATCCTAATGCTGTGCCAAGTATGCTGGTCTCAAGATTCTTCAGGGTTTTCACCCAGTGGCACTGGCCAACTCCAGTGATGCTTTGTGCTATTGAAGAGGAAGAGCTTGGGTTTCCTGTCTGGGATCCGCGCAAGAATCCTCGTGATAGAACACATCATATGCCCATCATCACCCCAGCATATCCATGCATGAACTCCAGCTATAATGTATCAACTAGCACACTAAGGGTTATGATAGAGCAATTTCAGTTTGGCAATAAAATATGCCAGGTAGTTTTCTTTGCCACTGTTATAGTTTCTGTTAGGTGCTTATTTTTTGACTGTTCTCTACTCTTTAATGCAGGAAATTGAGGTGAATAAGGCTAATTGGTCTGCCCTTTTTGAACCTTTCAATTTCTTTGAGGCATATAAAAATTATCTACAAGTTGACATCATCGCCGAGGATGATGAGGATCTTAGACTTTGGAAGGGATGGGTGGAGTCTCGGTTGAGGCAACTGACTTTAAAGGTAATATGATTTTGTTCTGTTATTACGCACAGCTTTAGTCACTTGTCTTGTAATTATTCTGGGTCTATACTGCATTATCAGAGATTCTCTTTTATGGCAGCACTGTTGCACTATTTTGAGTGTGTATTGGTGATTATGTAGGATCCAAGTAGTAGAAATTACTGATTTGCTTAGGAACTAGTGGGGTGATGGTTCACATCCCCGATTTAAGCATCAAACAAACTTTTTAATATGATCTTAGACTGATGTGATTATTGTTTATCTGCAATGCTTGACAGTTTACTATGTATTATTTTGTTGGCACTACAGATTGAACGGGATACATTTGGGAAGTTGCAATGCCATCCTTACCCATCAGAGTATGCGGATCCTTCTAGACAGTGTGCTCATTGTGCTTTCTTCATGGGTTTATCAAGGAAAGAAGGTGTGAAAATACAAGAAGGTCAACAGTTTGATATTCGTGGGACTGTTGACGAGTTTAGGCATGAAATCAACATGTATATGTTTTGGAAGCCTGGGATGGAGTTGGCTGTTTCTCATGTTCGGAGAAAGGAGATTCCAGCTTATGTATTCCCAGAAGGATACAGGAGACCTCGTCCTCAGAGACATGTGAGTCATCAGCAACAGTCTGATAAAAGTGCAACTGAGAGTCCATTGAATGGATCTCCAGATGGTCAGCTAAAGAGAAAGCATGCTTCTGCTGGAATGGATGATACTGAACCTTGTAGATCTGTTAAGAGAGCTTCAGTCAGCCCAGTTCATCCCAAAACTTCATCACCCCTGTCTGGGAATGTTAGTGATGAGCCAACAAGCAACAACCAAACAAAAGGTACTTCTAATGCAAGTGGTGGGAGCCAGAATTCACCTAGCATTGGCAACCTAGAGCAAGCAAAGTGCTCAAGTTCATCACAGGCATCTGAGAAAAGCTTGGATTCGATTGCATCAGGCTCCAAATGTGTGAAAGTGGAAGCTGTCTGTTCCGGTGACGTGACTAGCAAGCATGTTAATTGTTTTTCCCAAGTCAAGGACAGCGCAGCTCCAACAGTAGCAGTGAGTACAACTTTAAAGCGTGTTGCTGAGAAGGTTGTATTGGAGCTTGTCGGAAGTGATAGCTTGGGTGGCAATAAAGCAGATTTGCTGCAGATTGCTGAAAAGGACATGGGAAATGTCCTTGCTGAAAAAGTGCACTTTGCTGGGAACGGGGTTTCTCAGAGCGGCCTCCATGAAGAGCTAGAGGTCTTGCTTCTGGTGCCTTCTCTTTTTTTCCTTTTCTGAAATGACTAGTTACTTTCTAGATACGATCTAAGCTTCTTTATTTGCTCGTTTGTTCTATAAAACTGAACAATGGGATTGAATTGGTTTCTAAAGCTCGTGCAGGTGTGAACTTGGATGGATACCAGAAGTCGTCATTGAGGCATGGTCTTGAACTCAATCTTTGTACATTGGGTATTGATGTTGCTCCGTTTTCTTTATACTCTGCTGTTTGGTATTTGCTTGTTACTTTCTGCAGGGTTAGTCTGACATCCAGCATGAAGTTGGAGAATGGAGGGAATGGATGGGGGGTCTGGTGTCTCTTTGGTAAGTTGCTCAACTCACAAACTTTCCTTTTCGACACAGATCTGCAAGCATTGGGGGCCTTGGAAGGAAGATGGCGGTTAAATCATGGCAGTCAATGACATGATGAAAACAACATTCAAGCAAAGTTTCCATCATTGGAGGCCATGAGATGTCTACCAGCTCTAGATTATGGCAAGAAATTTTACTAGTTCACTTGCAACTTCCGCAGTTGCGGTGTAACTGGCTCTTATTGTACCAGCAGGCTCCCTGGGTTGACTTGTTAACTTCCCAGGGTTGCCCTGCTCTTCTGCTGTAGATCTAGGTTGGAAATGGATTGTGATACTATCCTCCTGTATTCTCAAGGCCCCATTTGTACCCTTCCTTCCGTTGTAATATAAGATTTGCAAGATGGTTCATTGTACTCTCTCGTGGCTCACTTCTGTCTTTTTTTTCGTTCATGCTGTTCTGGCGCAGATATTAGCATGTACAGTCGTTTGTTCTGGTGACCATTTTGCAGAACTTTGGTGAGGTTACAGGGCTGAAGACGGGAGTGGAGAAGAGCTCAATGGTGGCCATACCATGCTCGGATATTGACATTGCTGCCATATAGGGTTGCAGGCCGGGCGGGTCTTCCCGCTATACCGCTACGCCGCCCCGCAAAGAAGTCCCGTGAAATGCCGTCGGGCCGACCGTGTAATTCCTAGTGGGCTGAAGCGGTCACCCCGCATAGTCCACCAGCGTCCTGCACGACCTGCAAAATCTTCTCTCCTCGATAGCAAGAGGAAAGCAGGGCACCTGCTGGGGTCGACGGCGGCGGCGCCGCAATCTCCACATCGCCCCCCGCCCATGCCCCTAATACTGAGCCCGCGTTGCAATCTCCAAGAAATTCATCGAATGTCCTTTATTGGGACCATTTGGTTCATTTGTTGAAAAAATGGTAGTATCATTTATTGTGTTAGTAGCCGGTATTCGTGTTTCTAAGATAGCTATATTTTGGTTTTATCCATTGGCACAACGATCCTGTAAGTACTTCTATGCACTTGATATACTGTAAGTTGTAACTTGGAGTTGTGCATTTCATATAAGTAGTTGTTTCTATTTTAGCTTTGATATATACTATAAGTTGTCAGTTTGAAATGTGCATTTTGTGAGACTTGTTGTATCAGTTTTCAGTTTGAAGTAGATCATGCTGATACTGTTGTCGTGGCTGGCCGGCCTGTCCAGCTTTATATACACACTGTGTTGTTAATTACTACAGCTAGCAGTGGGGAGCTCAGTAGGAAACTTGTGGGGATGTACTGAGGTTGCTCAGGCTCGCACCAGGCCTGACTCGCACCCATGCGGGTTGACGCGGGCAGAGGCGGGTTGCCGCATGCCCCGTGCTAACCGTAGCGGTTTGTCGCAGCAAGCAGCTAGCGTTCACGATACAGGAGCTGCCCCGCATAGCTAGGTAGCGGCCAGCCGCAACCCGCCCCGCCTGCAACCTGACTGCCATACTTCAGGAATTTCCAGCAACTTTGGTGCAGTTCTCAATCAAATACCTTTGGGCTCCCCTTGACCCCTTGGTAGGTTGCATAAGGCCACGTCCAGACTGATTCTCAACGTCGTGGGCTGCTCAGCATTGGTGAAATCCGTGCCCGCGGCCCTCTGATTTTTTTTTGCTCACGTCAATCAAGGCTGATAAGGCAACCCTCAAAGCTTTGCAGAAGCGTGTCGCACAAAAAAGCTTGGGGGCTGGCGTTCCTCGACCTTGATAAGTTTGCTTGGGCGCCGCCTCCCTGTAGCTTACCGGAGCAGCGCCTCCCTGCACCTCATATGAAGAGCCACCTGCCTACACCTAGCTAGAGCCCCTCCCTGGTGGTGTTGTCGCCGTCGCTCTAGCTAAACGAATACCACCTGCCTTCTACCGAAAGCCACCGACGTTGCTACCTACTGCCAACGTCGCTGCTACCTATGGCGTTGAGGGTTGCTACATGGGGTTGGCGAGGCTGCTACGTGCGGCTGGCGACAATGCTACAAGTGACGTCGGGTTTTGTTACAAAGGCTTTGTTGTTTTGCTATGAGATCTCTAGCGAGATTTCCGACGAGATCGGATTTGCTACAATAGAACATTTTATTTGCTACATAAGTTATGCGGTTTTGCTACAATAGCGTAAAATTTTTGCTACACGGTCTCCGGCGAGGTCTACCGGCGGAAGTCTCCGGCGAGGTTGGATTTGCTACATTAGCATATTTTTTGCTACAGAGTCTCTCTCCGGTGAGACAGTCTTTTTTGTTCTATTTTTTTTGGAACGAAGTCATTTTTGCTACATGTAGCAAAAGTGGGATGAAAGGCAGGAGATCACTTCCCTAAAGTTCGGGCGCCTTTTTTCAATATGAAGAAACAGGGGGTGCTGGACATAGAAGCTGATTAAAATCATTTCTTTGGTAGTATGCTTGTTTGTTTCACCTTATAAATTGATCTATAAGCGGAAAAATGAGTCATCCAATATGGACGTGGTCTTAGCAGGAAGATTTTCTTTCACCACTCCTGTTTGATCTGGCAATTGACCCTGTTTAGCGGATCCTCGAGCTGGCCACCAAGGCGGGCCTTCTGTAGCAGTTGCCTGGAAACTTCATGAAGTCGCGCATCTAGCTTTGTGCGGATGACCTGTCATCTTATTTGCTCCCGTGGCGCAGGTTATCCAAAATCCGGTGACCATTTTTCAGAATTTGGGGATGTTGCAGGGCTGAATACGAAAGTGGAGAAGAGCTCAATGTCGGCCATCCCATGCTCGGATACTGACATTGCTGCCATTCTTTAGGAATTCCCAACAACTTTGGTGCAGTTCCCAATCAAATACCTTCCGGCTCCCCTTAACCCTTGGTAGGTTGCGTCGCATTGATATGCAACCTTGGATCGATAAGGCCTATTGGGAGAAGATAAACAACCCCCACCTGCTTGCAATGAACTATGAGGATATCTTAAATCAACAAATATATAGTGGAAACAAAACAATGAGCACATGCACAAGTGACACAGGGATTTACGTGGAAAATCTCCTCAAGGTGAGGAGAAAAAACCCACGGATGTGGACCAACCGGTTCACGCGAGATTCACTATGAGCAACCTGGGTATAGAGTTTTCTCTAGAACATCTATAGATGTACAACACAATAAGCACGTTGCCCGGCAACAACAACCACTTGAAAGAAAGATTACAACAAAGCAGAGTATCTCAGCTTCTGTTCCCTTCGATAATCAACAAATTTCTCTTAAAACACATTTCCAATCAGCACCAAACTTGGTAGACAGGTAGACATACGAGTTCCCAATATAGACGCCAAATTTCAGCTCAATCGGATACCGTTTGCCTGCCCAATCTGTTCGTCTACAAAAGTTGTTCTATGCTGAAACTATAGCAGTCCGAACTGACTAAACCACTTTCAAATCTGATGCTACACTGATCCAAATCTCAAACCAGCTAACCAGATCTAAGTACTCAAAGTAAGGAACAGGATCATCAAGTTTGGAGCCAATCCAAGCACCTTTGGGCCTCCAAACACCAGCTTGAAGACATACCGGTCAAACCCATAAATCTAGATAAAAATCAGCTCTCATTCTTCTTCCTCTCTTCTCACTAGGTTGTGGTGTTCTTGTGTGTTCTATCTTCCTCTCACACAACAGATAATATGGATTGCTTGCTCAGCTCACACTCTCACAGAGCGTCTCACCCAGCTACCAAGGGTGGCTAGGTTTTTTTTCTACTCCTCTCCCAAGGAGCACCTCAGCCGCTGGATACGAACATCGATCAACGATTGAAACATGTTGGACTTTCACGGACTGATGTTGAGCTACCAAAACACCTCCATGTGGAGGGACACGACCCAACAAACTTCCCCTCCCAACATCATGGAGGGTCTCACTGCCAACCGATAGTCATGCCGGCGAGCCGGCGTCATACCTCGAGATTTCCTCTTGTCACCAACTTGGTCAACATACCAACCACATTGTCATCCATGTGCACCTTCTCAATTTGCATTGGTTGGAATCTAGTACATCGATCCAATGATAGCGAACATCAATATGCTTCGACCTTGAATGAAAACATGCATTCTTACTTATGCGAATGGCACTTTCGTTGTCACAAAACAACACATACTTGTCTTTCTTAAAACCAAGCTCACAAGCCAATCGTTTCAGCCACAATAGCTCATTGCTCGCCTTAGTTACTACGATAAACTCGACCTCAGTTGTGTTCAGTGCCACACACTTTTGCAACCTGCTTTGCCATGTCACTCCCCCTGAATGGGTAATCAAATAACCTGAAGTGGACTTTCTTCCATCGACATCTCTAGCCAAGTCTGAATCTGAATAGGCAATGAGCTTGGGCTCACTACCACCAAAACAAAGCTTCATATTAGTGCTGCCCCAGAGATATCTAAAAATCCACTTCACAGCTTCCCAATGTGGTTTTCCTGGATTGGACATAAATCTTCTCATAGTACTAACCACTTGAGCAATGTCAGTCTGTGTGCACACCATAGCATACATCAATCTCCCAACAGCTGAAGCATAATGAACTTTTTTGCATTTCCTTTTCCATATCTTTAGTGGAGGGACATTGCTTTTTACTCAACTTGAAATGAGCTGTGAGTGTATAACTCACTTCCCTTGCCTTATCCATTCTGAACTCGCGAAGTACCTTCTCAATATATTTCTCTTGAGAGAAGTACAACTTGTTGAATTTTCTGTATCTCTCAATTCTCATGCCGATAATACACTTTGCTAGACCCAAATATTTCATGGAAAAACTTTTGCTCAACTCTTTCGTTAGTCTAGCAATCTTAGAGACACTTTTGCCAACAATCAAGATATCATCAACATAGAGCAACAACATGATAAAATCATCACCTGAGAACCTCTAAATTAACACACAATGGTCTGAGCTACACCTCTTGGAGCCTTTCTCCCCATGGCAGATTCAAACTTCATGTACCATCGTCTCGGTGCTTCTTTCAGGCCATAGAGACTTTTCTTCAATTTTCACACATAGTCTTCTTTGCCTTTAACAAGAAACCCCTCAGGCTGCTCCATGTAGAGTGCTTCCTCTAACTTTCCATGAAGGAAAAATGTCTTCACATCCATTTTCTCAACCTCCAAGTTGAGATTTGCTGCCATGCCAAGGATCATTCAGATTGATATCATCTTCACCATTGGAGAAAGTATTTTATCAAAGTCAATACCTTTTATCTGGCTGAATCCTTTTACAACTAGCCTGGACTTGTACCTTTGATAGGACATGTGCTCTTCTTGCTTGATTCTATAGACCCACTTGTTCTTTAGAACTTTCTTGCCCTTGGGCAACTTCACCAGCTCGTAAGTATGATTCTTATGCAAGGAATCCATCTCTTCTTGCATAGTGTTATTCCAATCCTTCTTGTTCTCATCTTTCATTGCATATTGAAATCACTCATGTTCTGAACCATCAGACAATAACACCACGTATTGGTCTGAATCATACCTAGTGGAAGGAACATGGCCTCGGCTGGACCGTCTGAGTGGAGCAACTGGTGGACTATCTAGTTCAGGTGATTGCTGATCATGACCATATTCTTCAGCATCATACTCTTGCTGCAGGGAGCATCCTCACCTGTACCACTATGTGCATCATCTTGCACATCTTCTGCATCATCATCGTCAGCTTCTTGTTGAGATGAATCTGTAGGAACTAGGTCAGAATCAGGTCTATCTTGCTGCTGATTTTGAGGAGAAACATGTACTGGACTTGCTCCGGAACCCGCACCTTTGTCTTTACAATATCCTTAATTGTTTGGTCTTCAACAAGCAGAACATCACGGATTCTCACAACCTTTCTTGCTATTGGATCATACAACTTGTATCCAAGTTGATAACCTCCATAGCTAAGAAATATACATCGTTGTGTCTTTGAATCAAGCTTTGACCTTTCATATCGAGGGATATGAACAAAGGCCCTGCACCCAAATACCTTCAGGTGCTCATGCGAGACGCCCTTGTCGTAAAATACCCCGTTTGGAACATCTCCCTGGAATGGATAACTTGGTGAGAGATTAATAAGATAAACTGCAGTCGACAAAGTCTCACCACAATAATGTTTAGGTAGCTTTGTGTTCGATAGCAAACAACTAACTCTCTCAACAATTGTCCTATTCATCCTCTCAGCAAGACTATCTAGCTGTGGTGTCTTCGGAGGAGTAAATTGGTACCTAATTCCATGCTCCTTGCAATATGCATCAAATGGGCCAATATACTCTCCCTCATTATGAGTGCAAATGCACTTGCTCTTCTTCTCAGTTTCTCTCTCAACTGAGACTTGGAATTGCTTTAATACACCTAGTACTTGATCTTTGGTCTTCAAAACATAGACCCAAACCTTCCTAGAAAAGTCATCAATAAATGTGACAATGTACTTTGCTCTACCCAATGACCTCACCGAAATTTTACAAACATTGGAATGTATCAAGTCCAACACCTCGGGCTTCTTGTGAGGAGGTTGACTCTTGAATGCAACTCTGTGTTGCTTCCCCGCTAGACAATCTGAACATTTCTTGACGTGAACACCCTTCACAACTTTCAACAATTTTTTCTTCACTAGCACGACCATCCCCTTCTCACTCATGTGCCCAAGTCTCTTGTGCCAAAAAGCACAAGCATCCTCTCTCTGCAATGCATTAACACAAGCAGCAGAAAGCTTAGCATGAACATGATACAAAACTGAAACCATGTTACCTTTTGCAATAATCAAATTTCCTTTGGTGTGATTATACTATGCATTTTCAAATCTTCTCAAGTACCATCTCCATCAAGAAATCCAACCGAGATACTATTGAGCCGAAGGGCCTCAACATGCCTCACCGACTTGAGGATTAGTGTCGTAAGATTTTCAGTCTCCAAGTGCACATCTCCTCTTCCAATGATTTTTGCTCTATCATTATTTCCCATCTTCATAACACAAAAATCACCTGCTGTGTAGTTGGTGAAGAGCTCTCTACGAGATGTAGCATGTATGGTAGCACCGCTGTCTGGAATGCAAGTCATCTCATCACCATATCCAAGGATGATGGTATCATCAGAAACTACAGTGATCCTGTCCTCAACATTGGAGCAACTGCTGCCATCACATTCTTCATGCATGAGAAGCATGATCTCCTCTACCGTAGCAATCTGGCCTCCCCCATTGTCACTATCACTATCAGTTTGCTTCTGAACTTTCTTCTTTTCTTTTTGTATTTCTTCCATTATTCTCAATGCCACTTGATGTGGCCCTTATCATGGCAATGATGAAATATAATACCAACATACTTGTCTTTCTCTCTTGATTTTCTTCTAGTTTTTTCTCCTCCCTTACTTGGAACTTTACTCTTGCTTCTTCCTGTGACTCGGTCACTAATATTTCAGAATGTGAGGAAGAACCATCCTCATCAGCAATTTTTCTGGACTCCTCATTTAGTACCTTGGTCTTCACAAGGTTCCGCGTGACAACTCCATTAGGTGCTGAATTGCACACAATGACCTTAAAGGTCTCCTGAGTGTCTGGTAATGAGCCAAGTAGCATCAAGGCTCTCACTTCATCTTCAAATGTAATTCCCATTGAAGATAGCTAATTTATAATGCTCTGAAATTCATTTACATGATCTACAATTGGAGTGCCCTCATTGTACCTCAAACGCATCAATTTCTTGGTCAAGAACATCTTGTTGGTACCTTCTTTGAGGGCATACATCTCCTCCAATTTCTGCCACAAGAAACGTGCATGTGTCTCCTCAATGATATGGTTCAAAACATTATCATCCACCCATTGTCAGATGAACCAACAAGCTTGGAGATGAAATACCTCCCACTGATCTTCTTTCATATCATTGGGCATCTCAGTGGAGAACACCGACATCCAATATTCCTTCACATATAACAAGTCCTTCATCTTAATCTTCCAAGTTCGATAATTTGTACCATCCAAAGAAATCATTCTGTTGGTATTCACTTTCATCCTTCACCACAAGCAAATGCACTCATCCCAAAACAAACCTTGATATGAAACTAAATACAAACCGAACCTCATCTCTGCTACCACTTTATTGGGAGAAGATACACAACCCCCACCTGCTTGCAATGAACTCCGAGGATATCTTCAATCAATATATATGGAGTGGAAATAAAACATCAAGCACATGCACAAGTGACACATGGATTTACGTGGAAAAACCTCCTCAAGGTGAGGAGAAAAAACCATGACTATGGACCAACTGGTCCACGTGAGCTTCACTATGAGCAACTGATGGCTCAGTGTTGATGTAGAGCTCGTTGGGAACCCCAAGAGGAAGGTATGATGAGCACAACATCAAGTTTCCCTTAGTTATGAAACCAAGGTTTAATCGAACCAGTAGGAGCAAGGAAACACCCCAAAGGTGTTGCTAGCTGAGCCTTGGCAGGGCGCACTACCGGTGCTAGTAGCAACATGGAGACCTGCACAACACAACCACAGAACTCTGTCCCCAACTTGCGATGAGGTTGTCAATCTCACCGTGTTTTGCTACAAACAAAGGATTAAACGTATCGAATGGAAAGAAGTAATAGTTTGTAGAAAGTAAACACAAAGCAGTAAACAGTTTATAGATTGTATGTAAAAGAAAAGGACCAGGATCCATAGTTCACCAGAGGTGGCTCTCCTTCGATAGATAACATGCTGGGTGAACAAATTACAACGAGGCAATGGACAAATATCGAGAAAGCATACATGCATATACTAATCATCTTGACTCCTTTGAGACTTGATTGGGCATTACAACATTATACATAGACCGCCATCCAACTGCATCTATGACTAATAATCCACCTTCAGGTTATCATCCGAACCCCCTCCAGTATTAAGTTGCAAGCAACATATTATTGCTTTACGAATTGCGTGTAAAGTAAACAATACGATTGTTATATGAACAAAGGATTGTTGTTTTCTCCCTAGTAGCAACAACACATCTAGTACCTTAGAGATTTTTGTCACTTCCCCAGAGTACCAGAGGCATGAACCCACTATAGGGCATAAATACTAACTCTTGGAGTTGCTAGCATCTACTTGGCCAAGATAGCTACTAACAACGGAAAGCATGCAAGATCACAAATAACAAAGACATGATAGAATCAATAATCAATCTGAAATAGCATCTCAATATCCATCGGATCCCCACAAACACAACATGTAGAATTACAAATAGATGATCTTGATCATGAACGGAGCTCACAAGATCTAAACATGAAAGCACAAAGGAGGAGAACCAGCCATCTAGCTACTACATGGCTCCGTAGTCCAAGGATGAACTACTCACGCATCATACCGGAGGCTTGCATGATGATGAAGAAGGCCTCCAGGGTGAATTCCCCTCTCCGGCAGGGTGTCGGGAAGAGCTTCAGATCCCTCCCGATCTAGGGATGGAGATGACGGAGGCTACAGACTCTTTCGTGGATTTTTGATTGGGTACTTAGGGTTTTCGTCCCGAGGGCATCTTATAGGCGGAAGGAGAGGCCGAGGGGGTGCCTGGGCTGGCCACACCACCCCCTGGTGTGGCCAGGCCTAGCCCGCGTAGCCAGGTGGTGTGGTGGCCCCCTGGCTCCTTTCCGTCTCGTATTCTGGCATCTGATGACTTCCGGAAAAATAGGCACTTTGGCTTTTGTCCCGTCCAATTCCGAGAATATTCATTTTCTGACTTTCCTAGAACCAAAAATAGCGTAAAAAAATGTGCAATTGGCACTATGGCTCTTGTTAATAGGTTAGTCCAAGAAATCATATGAAAAGTACTCCAAAGTGTGGACAAAACACAAGAAAGTGGATAAAACCAAGCATGGAGCATAAAAAATTATAGATACATTTGCAATGTATCAACATCCCCAAGCTTAACTCCTGCTCGTCCTCGAGTAGGTAAGTGATAAAAAGAAAGAATAATTTTTGAGGCGACATGCACCATCAAAGACTTGATCAAAGTATTTGTAAAACATTCAAAGCTGGGATCATAGTACTTCAATCATAACATGAAAGACAAAGTTCTAGAAATAAGACAAAGAAACTATGATGCAACATGAAAAGGCACAAACAAAAGATTCATGAATAACAATGCTTTGCAAGACGTTTGTTTGTCTCACATAAAGAAAACATAGCATAATAGCATTCAGCTTGTCCCTCATAGAGTAGCAAATATAAATGCATAGGACACCTTCAAAGTTCATAAGAGTGACTAGATACAAATAGTTTAAACCAAGCAATATCAAGATATGCATCGATCAACTAGTCTTGGGACAATGCACATAGAACTAAGAATGGCCACTATGCTCTCAAAGTAGGTGCATAAAGTTAGAAGGTGCAGACTCAATATAATGGTGGAAGAAAGGTCCTTTATAGAAGGAAGTAGGGATTCAAGTCTCATAAAGAGCTTCCAAAAATTATGGTACTTATAGCTTTCAGCCCTCATTGCCCCTATCATAAGCATCTTGAAGGTGATTAAGGTTAAAGTGACACAACTAAGAGGATATGCTTGACAAGTTATAAACCAAAATCTCATGCCCCTTACTTACGAAGACCGATCCTCATGCTACTCAACTTTAGTCACAAGTAATCTCTTGTCATTGTAAGTACATATGTATCATAAAGAACCGCCAACGGGGTACCCCTTGCACATGATACAGGAGCTATCCCATAATCAAAATGACAAGCCAAGCAGACAATGAGCATCTCAGCGATCTTTTTATTTGCTATTTGCATAGGTTTTTATTGAGGATGATTCATAGAGTGCTCATTATGGTGATGCTGCAAGTTTCCACCATGATTAGGCATGGCTTAGGCTAGCGGCCCAAGCGTTTCTCTAACACACATACAAACTCCATGATCTTACAAGTTCCACTTTTATTTCACACCACCGGGATCCGTACGCAAAAGAACATGATATCAACAGGGTACAAAGTACAAGTGCAATGTTGAAAGCGTTCTCCATGATACATGGTTCTGCTAATTTCAATTTATAAAGCACATGCATATATGCAACAAAGAAGGACCCAATGGTTCAATTTTATTAAGGGCAAAAAAAGTAAGGTGTGTCATCAAGTTCGTGAGAGCTTTAATCACTAGTTTTCTCATAACAAGTTTAATTTGGAAGGTAAACAAAAGCATGAATATACTTGGAATAGAATAAGCTAGTAGGTAGGTATGGTGGACTCTTTGGAATAACTTGGTTTAGGGAGTTGGATGCATGAGTGGAACTCATACTTGGTTGTGGAGGCTAGCAAAGGACTGGGAGCAATAAACTAAGAGAGCAATAATGGCCATAATCATGCAGAGTGACAAAACATCATTGATCAAAGCATAAAGTGATACTACAAGTTGAAAACTAAAGGATCATAAAGGCTATGGCGAATTTGGATAGTCATAACATGGTGTGAGCATGCGCCAAGTCAACCCAAATAAAGCATCAAAGGAGAATACCACTGTACTATGCTTTAATATGCTAAAACAACGCATGATTCATCCAAGGCACATTAAGAAATCTCAATTGTTTATAACAAGTCATGCTACAACAAATAATACTAAGCATAAAGCCAAAACAATATCAAGCATGGCATGACAAAGCATGGGCCACAGTCAAAAACGAGATCTTTTTACCACATAAGCATGAACTTTCCTACTCTTTTCCAAACCAAACCAAACTATTTGAAAACCAATGTATGAAAGAGGGGGTCCAACCAATTTATTCAGAAAACTGAGGAAACCAAGCAAACTAAAAACCAAAACGAAAACGAAAAAGAAGACGCTCCAAGAATAACACAACTGTACATGAAACAATAAAAATGAAGCGTTTGGAAGAAACCTGGGATTTTTATTGATGAAGAAGGGGATGCCTTGGGCATCCCCAAGCTTTGACGCTTGTACTTCTTGGATATTTTTTGGGGTGACACGTGTGGCATCCTCAAGCTTGAGCTTTAGTCCATCCTTCATCTCATTACTCATTCCGTCCATACACCTGAAAATTTTCCTTCATACAAAACTTCACACAATCTTTATTAGCAACATTAGTGCACTCAAGATAAATAAGTCTTAAGGTTCAGTTCTAACACCAAATAAACTTCCATTAGAACACTAGATACTGTAGCACTTCTCTCACAAAGCTCAATTCCCCAAAAGAACTCAAAAAGGAACCAACAAGAAGCAAATGCAGAAAATGGCAGAAATCTGTCAAAACAGACCAGCTGGTAAAGACAATTTTTTTCGAAGACCTTCTGTTGCTCAAATCAAAAAGTGTTGAACTAACGAATGTTAGATAACAACCTGGGGCATAAGCACAAAAATTCACGACTCAAAAAGACTTTCAGATATTTTACACGAATTTTTACGGTGAAGCACAGAAATCTATTTCGGGACAACAACTTTCCCAATCATTACTTCTCTCTCATTAGAGGTTACTCTTAGCACAAAAAGCAAATAAAAAGGATAAGGAGCGGTTATTACTGAAGTAATAACTTCCAATACTCATCTAAAACTTTTGGGTTATCTCCCAATAAGTACTTTTCTTTAACGCCTTTAAGTTAGGCATAAGAAGCAAGAAAAAGAATCAAGTGTTCTCAAATGAAGAAGCATTAAGACCAAATTTTGTTTTCATAGGAGAGGCAAAAGAAATATTCTCTCTCTTCTTAGGGAAGTGTTCTATACCTTTCTTGAGTGGGAGTTGATATTTAATGGTGCCTTCTTTCATATCAATAATGGCACCAACAGTTCTAAGAAAAGGTCTTCCCAAAGTAATAGGTCTAGAAGCATTGTATTCAACATCCAAAACATAGAAATCAACGGGGACATAAGCATTGTTAACCATAATAAGAACATCATTAAGACTCCCCATGAGTTTCTTTTTAGCATTATCATCAAGTGGGATATTCAAATAACAATCTTCAAGTGGAGGCAAATCAAGCATATCATAAATCCTTCTAGGCATAATAGAAACCCTACTATCAAGATCACATAAAGCTTTGAAATCAAAGTCATTCACTTTCATATTAATGATGGGTTCCCAACCATCTTCTTGTTTTATAGGAATAGAAGCTTTATGTTTCATCTTTTCTTTTTAACCTTTATGAGAGCATCAATAATGTGTTTTGTAAAGGCCATGTTCATAGCACTAGCATTAGGACTTTTAGCAAGCTTTTGTAGGAACTTAATAACTTCAGAGGTGTTGCAACCATCAAGATCAAAACCATACTTATCATCTAAAGTAGTAGAACTATTACTAGCCTCAACACTAGTGGTGGTGATAGTAGAAACACTAATGTTTCTAGCAATTTCATCTTCTCTTTCCCACTTAGCATGTAATTCAGCTAATAGTCTAACATTTTCATCAATTCTTACTTGTATAGCATTAGTAGCTACAAAGGGATTATCATTAGTTTCAGGTTTAGCAGCCATTTTACTCAAAGAAGATTGAGCTTCAGCCAAAGATGCTATATTTGTTTTAGCATTAGAGAGTTTTTCCTCAATAGTTTTATTGAAAGCAGTTTGTTTACTAATAAACTCTTTAAGCATAACTTCAAGTTCAGAGGGAGCACTCCTATTATTGTTGTAAGAATTTCCATAAGCATTACCATTGTTGGGAGGATATGGCTTATAATTGTTGTTACCAAAATTACTCCTATAAGCATTATTGCCAAAATTATTATTTCTTATGAAGTTCACATCAACTTGCTCTTCTTGAGCAACCAAAGAAGCTAAAGGGACATTATTTGGATCAATATGGGCTTTCCCATTAACAAGCATAGACATAATAATATCAATATTATCACTCAAAGAGGAAGTTTTCTCAACAGAATTTACCTTCCTACCTTGTGGAGCTCTCTCAGTATGCCATTCAGAATAATTAACCATCATATTGTCCAGAAGTTTTGTTGTAGCACCCAAAGTGATGGTCATAAAGGTACCTCCAGCAGCAGAATCCAATAGGTTCCTTGAAGAATAGTTCAATCCTGCATAAAAAGTTTGGATGATCATCCAAGCAGTCAGTCCATGAGTGGGACAATTCTTTACCAAAGATTTCATTCTTTCCCAAGCTTGAGCAACATGTTCATTATCAGGTTGTTTAAACTTCATTATTTCACTTCTCATAGATATAATCTTAGCAGGAGGATAGTATTTTCCAATGAAAGCATCTTTGCACTTAGTCCAAGAATCAATACTATTCTTAGTTAAGGAATTCAACCATTCTTTAGCTTTTCCTCTCAAAGAGAAAGGAAACAATTTCAGATTAATAATATCACCATCTACATCCCTATGCGTTTGCATCTCACAAAGTTCAACAAAGTTATTTAGATGGGCAGCAGCATCTTTATTACCAATACCAGAAAATTGTTCTCTCATAACAAGATTGAGCAAAGCAGGTTTTATCTCAAAGAAATTATCTTTAGGCACAGGTGGAGCAATAGGTGTGCTCATAAAATCATTGTTGTTGGTGCTAGTGAAGTCACACAACTTAGTGTTTTCAAGAGTAGTCATTTTTTGTGTGTTTTCAAATAAGAAAGCAAACTTGTAAAACTATTTTTTGTGTGTTTTTGATGAAGAAACAAGAAAACAAAGCAAAAAGAAACTAAGCAAAACAAAAATAACAAAGTAAAGAGATTGGTTATGAGGGACTCCCCTTGTGAATATGTCCTTGACTCCCCGGCAACGGCGCCAGAAAATAAGCTTGATGGCCCAAAATAAACTTAGTGTTTTCAAGAGTAGTCATTTTTTGTGTGTTTTTGATAAAGAAAGCAAACTAGTAAAACTAATTGTTTTGTGTTTTTGATAAAGAAATAAGCAAACAAAGTAAAAAGAAACTAAGCAAAACAAAAATAACAAAGTAAAGAGATTGGTTATGAGGGACTCCCCTTGTGAAGATGTCCTTGACTCCAAGAACAGCGCCGGAAAAAATGCTTGATGGCTCAGTGTTGATGTAGAGCTCGTTGGGAACCCCAAGAGGAAGGTATGATGAACACAGCAGCAAGTTTCCCTCAATTATGAAACCAAGGTTTAATCGAACCAGTAGGAGCAAGGAAACACCCCAAAGGTGTTGCTAGCTGAGCCTTGGCAGAGCGCACTACCGGTGCTAGTAGCAACGTGGAGACTTGCACAACATAACCACAGAACTCTGTCCCCAACTTGCGATGAGGTTGTCAATCTCACCGTGTTTTGCTGAAAACAAAGGATTAAACGTATTGAATGGAAAGAAGTAATAGTTTGTAGAAAGTAAACACAAAGCAGTAAACAATTTATAGATTGTATGTAAAAGAAAAGGACCAGGATCCATAGTTCACTAGAGGTGGCTCTCCTTAGATAGATAACATGCTAGGTGAACAAATTACAGCGGGGCAATTAACAAACATCGAGAAAGCATATATGCATATACTAATCATCTTGACTCCTTTGAGACTTGATTGGGCATTACAACATTATACATAGACCGCCATCCAACTGCATCTATGACTAATAATCCACCTTCAGGTTATCATACGAACCCCCTCTAGTATTTAGTTGCAAGCAACAGATTATTGCTTGACGAATTGCGTGTAAAGTAAACAATACGATTGTTCTATGAACAAAGGATTGTTGTTTTCTCCCTAGTAGAAATAGCACATCTAGCACCTTAGAGATTTCTGTCACTTCCCTAGATTACCAGAGGCATGAACCCACTATAGGGCATAAATACTAACTCTTGGAGTTGCTAGCATCTACTTGGCCAAGATAGCTACTAACAACGGAAAGCATGCAAGATCACAAATAACAAAGACATGATAGAATCAATAATCAATCTGAAATAGCATCTCAATATCCATCGGATCCCCGCAAACACAACATGCAGAATTACAAATAGATAATCTTGATCATGATCGGAGCTCACAAGATCTAAACATGAAAGCACAAAGGAGGAGAACCAGCCATCTAGCTAATACATGGATCCGTAGTCCAAGGATGAACTACTCACGCATCACACGGGAGGATTGCATGATGATGAAGAAGGCCTCCAGGGTGAATTCCCCTCTCCGGCAGGGTGCCGGGAAGAGCTTCAGATCCCTCCCGATCTAGGGATGGAGATGACGGAGGCTACAGACTCTTTCGTGGATTTTTGATCGGGTACTTATGGTTTTCGTCCCGAGGGCATCTTATAGGCGGAAGGAGAGGCCGAGGGGGTGCCTGGGCTGGCCACACCACCCCCTGGTGCTGCCAGGCCTAGCCCGTGCGGCCAGGTGGTGCGGTGGCCCCCTGGCTCCTCTCCGTCTCGTATTCTGGCATCTGATGACTTCCGGAAAAATAGGCACTTTGGCTTTTGTCCCGTCCAATTCCGAGAATATTCATTTTCTCACTTTCCTGGAACCAAAAACAGCAGAAAACAGGCGGTAATCTTGTAGTTCTTGTTAATAGGTTAGTCCAAGAAATCATATGAAAAGTACTCCAAAGTGTGGACAAAACACAAGAAAGTGGATAAAACCAAGCATGGAGCATCAAAAATTATAGATACATTTGCAATGTATCAGCAACCTGGGTACAGAGTATTCTCTAGAGCATCTAGAGGTGTGCAACACACTAAGCTCGTTGCTAATCGGCGACAACAACAACAACTGGAAAGAAATATTACAAGAAAGTAGAGTATCTCAGCTTCTGCTCCCTTCAATAATCAGAAAACTTATCTTAAAACACAAATCCAATCAGCACCAAACTTGGTAGACAAGTAGATATACGAGTTAACAACATACACACCAAATTTTAGCTCAATCGGATACTGTTTGCCTGCCCAATCTGTTCGTCTACCAAAACTTCTCTATGCTAAAACTACAGGAGTCCAAACTGACTAAACCGCTTCCAAATCTGATGCTACATTGACCCAAATATCAAACCAGCTAACTAGACTGAATTAATCAAAGAAAGGAACAAGCTCACCAAGTTTGGAGACAATCCAAGCACCTTTGAGCCTCCAAACACTAGCTTGAATACATACCAGTCAGAACTTGGAAATATGGATATAAATCACCTCTCCTTCTTCTTCCTCGCTTCTCACTAGGTTGTGGTGTTCTTGTGTGTTCTCTCTCCCCGTCGTGGTGGTATCATGGTAGATTCCTGGGATAGGCTTATGTTGGGGCCGATGGAAACTGGAGGATCCAAGGAGCGATGTTGCAATAAAGACCGTATATGGATGAACATATGATGTACCCAGGTTCAGGGCTCTCCTAGTGACATAAAACCCCTACTCTTGCATGCTAAATGATATATCTTGGCCATTTACTTTAGCTACATTGGTCCTCCTTGAGCTCTGTCCTCTATGCCTCTAATGGACCTTCTCTATATGCTTGAGAGCTAGAGGATGAAGAGAGAGCTCATGGGGACCAGGGAGGAAATGAGCCCCCAAAGGGGTTATCCCTGGGACCGATACCCCTGGTGCTCCTTATAAAGGGAAGCCTAGGGGACAAGGTATTCCCCACATGTATTGTTCATGATTTGACTAATGGGGTCTTGTCTACTATTCACGATGTGACTACTAGGTTCTTGTCAACTGACAAGGCATGGGCCTTGTTAGGTCTTGTCTGTCCTTTGCATTGTCCTCTAGTACTTGTCCCTGGCATCTCCTAGTCATTTGTCTTATTCTCTCCTGAGAACCTAGAAGCATCTTGTACTTGACGAGGCTACATGTTCCAGTCTGAGCCAGGGGTGTCCCAAGACTGGCATATAATAGAAGGACTTGGTGGTACATTGAGGTAGAGGAGGGTCTCGTTGTTGTAGTAGTGCAGAGATGACCAAGGTAACGTGGAGCAGATGGAGGAAGTCGAGGTAGCGTTGTTGATATGGGTATACCCTATAGGTGCTCGAGTTTGGCATATATGGTCCAGATACGGCAGAAGACCACGGCGTTGCCAATGCCCAATGAAGAATTCGAGTGACCCACAGACTCTCCGATTGCTTGCAACGCAAGAAGAAGCTTAAGATAGAAAGTTCAAAGGTATGAACCCTAATTTGTAACTGACTCGACCTGCTACCCAAGACCTAGCCTATCTATATAAAGGCTAGGAGGGGGCGGCGAGGAGGACAATCACAACCCTAGTTTCCACAACTCTCGCTAGATTGCATCTGCGCACCCCTGTAATCTTCGATTCCTTCGATAATTCCAAGACCAGACAAGTAGGAGTAGGGACCTCTACGAGGCCTGAACCTGGGTAAACCTTATGTCCCCGTGTGCTTGTTTGCTAGCCGATTGATGCCTCCAGCACTCCCTCCTTCTCCAAAACCCAAGTCCATAACAATGGGCATTGACAAGTTGAACCCTCGTCAAATGGCGCCGTCTGTGGGAACTAGGAGTGATGATGTCGCGGCTTCTTCGGCCCCGTCAACCGCGAACTATAACTCCGCAACAACGGAGATTCGCCAGCTCTTCAGCGCTTTCGACTTCACCGTCCATACGCCGGCCACTCGCCCGGCTTTCGAGTCCGTGGGCGATGGGATCAGCCTGGCGATTGGGAGCTTCCGCTTCCAGGTTAGTCAACTGGGCACGCTTCGCATGCCTGACCAGCCAACGACACTCGCGATTGCTCTAGCATTGTGGTTCCCGCCACCAATCGACACTCTCAGCAAGCTCAACACCTCAGCAATAGCTGGGAGCACGGATAGAGACATTAGTCGCGGATCCGATCTAGGTGGCCTAGCCACAGAAGATGGAGCTTACGGCTCCGGATCTGAAAGTTGTGGGAGCAACAGCTTCCCCAACCACTTCATGTGTGCCGTCATCAACATGGGCGATACCGGCGTCAATCACGAAAACACCGGCACCAGCACTGGACCGACCAATGGCGGTATACCAGTCGCAAAAGTGGCCCCACCAACGGCGGCCCCACCAACGGCGCGCCTACCAATAACAGGACAGGAGAGTCACACCTCATGACGAATGAGAACACTAGCGAGCGTATGCTGATCAAGCTCAACGACAACGAGCGGGCCCGCTGTCGAGAAGCTCTACAGGGAAATCCTCTACCCCCAACACACTACAGGACATGCTGATGGGCTATCATTGGCTGCTGAAGGAGGAATTCAAGCGCCAGTAGCAAGTGATCATGCAACTCGAGGTGCGTAGAAAGGTGGCGGAGGAGTCAAGCCTTCGGCGAGCTGGGCTTTCCTCCCACGGAGGATCCTCCTCCAAAGGCAACGAGTACCTGGCCAACAAGAGACGATCTCGACTGGCCCACCTCACCGAACAAGAGAGCGTAGAAGCTGCGAAGGTCCTCGACTTCAGCTCTATGATGGTGGATACGCGGGGCAACGTGCTCCCGAAGACGCCGCAAGCTACGGTGACAATGGCCACCATGCACCTCCTCAACAACCAGCCACCGACTGGAGATCCGCGAGCTGCCATGCACCGATCTACGATCGCGGGGCTAGGGCTAATCGAGGCCGCCCCCGACAAAGAACCAACACTGGAGCCGAAGAAAAGCAAGGCTCTGGACAAATACTACTACTCGTACTCCTCCACTGATGACAATCACGATCTGTCACGGCGACATCGCTCACGGTGGCATGACCACGGTTACGACACGCTTGATGACATCATGCAGTGCAAGGTCGACAAGATGCAGGAAAGGCGTGCTTGTTCGACTGACTCGGAAGAAGACGAGACTGAGCTCTGCGGTGCCAGATGCTTCAGTAGGGCCATCAGGCAGAAGCGAATGCTTAAGGGGTTCAAACTCCCATCGGAGAACCCAAAATTTGACGCCCTGCAGGACCCGAAAATCTGGTTGGAGGACCACATCTCCTCCATCAGGATGCACGGTGGGAGTCGAAGCACGGCCATGCAATGCCTGCAACTACAGCTGCAGGACGCCGCTCGCGCATGGCTCAACAATCTCTCGTGCTGATCCATTCGCAGCTGGGAAGAGCTGGTCTACAGTTTCATGTGCAACTTCAAGGGCACTTACAAAAGGCCCGCATCAATCTAAGAACTGAGAAGCTGCCAACAAAGGTCTGGCGAGTCGCTGCGCTCATACATCCAGACGTGGTCCATCATCAAGAACTCCACAGAAAACATCTCAGAGGACCGTGCAATCAACGCGTTCAATGGCGGTGTTCGCCGTATAGAGCTCAGGGAGGAGCTAGGCCGCTTGAATCCCAAAACGATCGACCACCTGATGGAAATCGCGAATCGGTGGGCTGACGGAGAAGATTCGGTGAAAAACCGCACCTACTCCGACGAGGATGACGACCTCGAGCGCAGATGCGAACGCCGAGGCAAACGTCGAATGCGCGTCTACGAAGACCGCGATGAAGTCAATATGGTCGCAGCCGGATACACCGACAAACGCGATGACAACCACAACAGCAGATATCACAGCGGTGGATACCGTGACAGCAGGAAAACCACATAGGTGTGGCAGCACCGCACTCGCGAAGAGGCACCCGCAACATCCATCCAGGACAAACTGTCCAGACCATGCAACATGCACTTCTACATCGACAAGCACGATGGCAAGAAAAAATCCAGCCACCTTCTCAAAGATTGCTGCGAATTCCTCAAACTCCACGAGGGCCTGGCTCAGATGAATCGCGACGCGATCAACAGGGGCTATGGAGCTGCCACAGGCACTGTGGCACACGGAGCTCCGCCACCACCACCTGCGGCTGCACCAGTCCAGCATCATGGAGGAGAGCCGTACCCACGAGCTGTGGGCAACATGGGGATGGTCCAAAAGGGGCATCCCTCTAATCGAGTGCAGAAAGCAATCACTCGCCAAGTTAATTTGGTGATAAACTCTCCACCTTCCACCACTGAGTACCTCAGTGGAAGCGACTCGTGCATCACCTTCGACAAGCGCGATCACTCGCGCCAAGTTCCTCGTCCAGGACACTGTCCCCTTATACTCAAGGCGTAGATCGGGGGCTTCGATATGAGCCGCGTCTTCATGGATGGCGGGAGCGGCATCAACCTCATGTTCGCGAGTACCTTGCATGCGATGAGGATCCCTCTGACTTGTCTGGAAGTTTCAGACACGACGTTCCACGACATCATCCCAGGGGAGGGCGTATATCCCCTGGGCAAAATCAACCTCGGCGTCATCTTCGGCATGCCGCAAAACTTTCGGCAAGAGCGCATCGAGTTTGAAGTCGTCGACTGGCCCTCACAATACCACTGCATCCTCGGACGTGTCTTGTTCGCAAGGTTCATGGCAGTTCCGCATTACGCCTACCTGCAGATGAAAATGCCAGGTCCAAACAGCGTCATCACAATCAATGGAAGCTTCGAGAGGTCCGACATCTGTGACATGGAATTCAACAGAATCTCCCAGTCCTTCGGCATGCAGGAGGAACTTACAAGATTGAAGGAGTCTACAAACAATAGTCTGCCTCCCCTGAGAAGGAGTCCCGCATAGGAACTCGCACTCGTCGAATTCCTCCATGATCACTGGGAAATCTTCACCTGGTGTCCAGCGGACATGCCAAGAGTTCCCAGGGAATTTGCCGAGCACTCACTCAACATGAATCCAGATGCAAGGCCAGTCAAGCAGACAATATGGCGACTGTTTGAACCAAGAGCAAAAGCAGTCAGAATGGAGATCAATAGACTCCTCGACGCAAACATCATACGCGAGATCAAGGAAAGCACCTGGCTCGCTAACACAGTACTTGTGCCTAAAAAAGACACGGATATCCTGCGGATGTGCGTGGACTTCACCTCCCTGAATAAGCACTGCCCAAACGATCACTTCCTGTTGCCACGAATTGACCAAATCATCGACTCCACCGCGGGATGTGAGCGCCTCTACTTCCTCGACACCTACTCAGGCTACAATCAGATTCGAATGAAGGAGGAGGACCAGGAGAAAACAGCGTTTACAACACCTTTTGGTGTGTTCTGCTACAACACGATGCCCTTCGGGCTAAAAAACGCAGGAGCCACCTATCAACGGTGCATGCAGGCTTGCCTCAAGAACCAACTTGGTCACAATATCCAAGTCTACATTGATGACATCGTCATCAAAACCAAAGAGGAAGCCACGTTAATCGACGATCTCCGCGAGACCTTCGCTAACCTCGACCGCTACCGGATCAAGCTCAATCCGAACAAATGCACCTTCGGCGTGCCATCTGGGCAATTACTCGAGTATCTCATCTCTGCGAGAGGGATCAAGGCAAACCCGAAGAAAATAAAGGCCATACTGGCCATGGAGAAGGCGAAGAACGTAAGAGGCATCTAGCAGCTGGCTGGGCGAATCGCGGCGCTTAGTCGATTCATCAGTCGAATGAGCGAAAGGGTACTGCCCTTCTACCAACTTATCCGCAAAGCTGACAAGTTCAAGTGGACAGACGAAGCGCATGAAGCATTCGAAGATCTCAAGCGTCTATTATCCACCTCGCCAGTACTGGTGACGCCTCGTGAAAAGGAACCCCTATTGCTCTACATCTCCGCCACCAACCAGGTAGTCAGCACGGTGCTCGTGGTGGAACGAGCCGAAGAAAATAAGGTCCATGGGGTCTAGCACCCAGTATACTACCTTAGCGAGGTGCTCACACCAACAAAGCAGTGGTACCCACACTACCAGAAGCTAGCATATCGCGTCTTCATGACAACCCGGCGACTATGCCACTACTTCCAAGAGCACCCAATCGTGGTGGTAAAACAACGCCCCGCTTGGGCATATACTCAATAATCCCGACGCCACCGAACGAGCCGCGCTCTAGGGAATCGAACTATCTCCATGAGATATCACATACGAGAAGCGCGATGCGATCAAGTCGCAAGTTCTCCCGGACTTTCTCGTGCACTGGATGGAGAACCAGCTCACTGACAAGCCAGATATGTCCTATCTTTGGACAATGCACTTTGATGGGTCCAAGCGAAAGGATGAGCTGGCGCAGGTGTCATACTAACATCGCCCCAAGGAGATAAGATGAAATATATTATGTGAATGCAGTTCACTGCCTCCAATAATGAAGCCGAGTACGAGGCCTGAATCCATGGGATGCGAATGGAGAAAGCCTATGGTGCCAAGAGGCTCATCATCTACGGCGACTCCAAGCTGGTGGTGAACCAAACAATGCACGAGTGCGACGCACTGAGTGACAACATGATCGCCTATCGCGACCTCTATGACACACTCGAGGGAGACTTCGACGGCTGCGAACGGCGGCACGTGGGCCACGAAAGAAACGAAGAGGCGGATACACTCACCAACATTGGCTCCACCTACGCCCCCATACCACCTGGGGTATTCCTCGAGCGCATCTGCGAACGCTCCATGAAGCCCAAAGCTCCAGAGAAGAAAGCAGGCACGTCAACGGACTTGGGGGCTACGCCACCCAACGAGCCAACGACACTCGACGACATGGAGCTTGATACATGAATTGAAGGACCAATGGGTGTCATGATGATCGAGTCATCTTGGACACAACCCTACATCACATATCTACTCAGCAAGAGGCTGCTAGATGACCCGACTGATGCACGACAGATCGCGCGACGATCCAAGGCATTCGCCCTCATCAGCGGTGAACTATACAAGCGCAGCATCACAGGAGTACTTCAACGGTACTTCTCCAACAGGGATGGAAGGGCCGTCCTCCTCGACATACACGAAGGCACTTGCGGACACCATGTTGGCAGTCGCGCCCTCGTTGCCAAAGCTCTATGAGCTGGATTCTACTGGCCCACGGCCATGCGCGACGCGAAGGACATTGTCTAGCACTGCAACGCTTGCCAGCGATTCACGGACAAACCACACGCACCTCACGCGGAACTCAGGCCAATACCATTGGCTTGGCCCTTCACACAATGGGGACTCGACATGGTCGGCAAGCTCCCAAAGTCCTCGCGAGGAGGTTACGTCTACCTCTTAGTCGCGGTCGACAAATTCACCAAGTGGATCGAGGCCATGCCGGTAACGAATCAATCAGGGGCCAACACTGTCAAGTTCTTCGAGTCCATTGTCTATCGTTTTGGAGTGCCATATAGCATCATCACGGACAATGGGACAAACTTCACCTCCAAGGAATTCCAGGAATTCTGTGAAAACCTGGGAATCAACATAAGCTACGCCTCGGTGGCTCACTCACAGACCAACGGCCTCGTCTGTAGTGGAATCAAGAAACGACTCCTCCGACCACTCGAACAAGCCGCCGGGTGCTGGCCATACGAGTTGCAATCCATACTTTGGAGCCTGCGTACAACTCCAAACAGCGCCACGGGATACACTCTATTCTTCATGGTGCATGGTGCTGAAGCGGTGCTACCCGCAGAAGTATGCTACAAAGCCCCACAGGTAGTCGCATACAGCGAGAAGGAGTTAACTCTTGCACTCGAAGACTCCGTCGACCTCCTTGACGAGGCACGCGAGATAGCAGCGGAGAGATCAACGATCTACCAGCAGAACCTCCGCAACTACCACATCAGAAGGCTATTCATCGAAGGGGACCTAGTCCTGCGACTGAAGCAACAAGGGCATCTCAAGCTCGAGACCCTTTGGGAAGGACCTTACATGATTACAGAAGTAATCCCAGGTGGCGCCTATCGCCTTGAAGATTTCAAGACCAGAGTCGCATACTCCAACCCCTGGAATGTCGTGCAGCTGTGTTGTTCCTACCCCTAGTTTTTACATTACAACTAAGGCTATTCAGCCAGGCTACCTAGCCACACATTGTACCTCGTACTATTCTGCAAATAAATAAAGCTAAGTGCCCCCAAACTCTATGTTTTTCCTTATTTTCTTGCAAATTCATCACTCGGGGGCTGCGCCACCCTTTACACTTCCGTTCTACGAACAAATCGCAGTATCCTGAGTAGCTGACACAACACCAATCGAACCCTTGGTAAACACCAACCCAGTTGCAGCGCACCTCACAGGTTGGCAAGGTGCTGAGACAAACACAAGTCAGGCTAATGAAAAGGAACTGCAGAGTACAATACACTCGAAAAATATACAAGCTAGCAAGCTCTTCACATATCAATGGGTACTATATACACCCAACACAATCACACAAACTTTACAACACTCATACATCTATGTGCAGGATACAAACTACGCTACTGCTGCAAAAGATGAATGTTCGTCTGCTCTTCAAAGAAGTCGACGATGTCCTCTTCTGGCTGATCAACCGCCTGGTAGTTTGGCACCATGTTCCAAGCCATCCCTTCTGGCGGCAGCGGCGGCCTAGCAGCAACGGCCGCTATGTCCACATCTGGCCGATGCAGTCGCACCATCCACAGGGCAGCCTTGGCACCAGCAATGAGCTGCTGCCGCACACACTCGCGTACCACGCTTATATCTTGAAACTTCGCGAAAAGGGCCAACAGGCTTGAAGGGACAACATCCAGAGGAAACATCATTTGATAAATGTGCCTGAGGCACGACTGCACCTTCTTCAAACATTGAAGCACTCGAGAGGAATGATCCTGCAAGGTCGCCAACACAATTGCATGGTCGTGGTCCACCCATAAAATACCCACTCGCCTGCAGCTGCTCCTGGGTCAGGTTGTTCATTCGAATGGCCACCCGGTCCTTCTCATCCTACGGATGCCGAGCGCTAATAACTACACCAAGCAAGCAGCAAAGTGTGAAGACAAGGCATCGCCGCGACTGTCTAAAAGAAAAGATGAGAAGGCAGAAAGCTAACATTTGAACTGCTCATTCAACTGCGCCACTTCCTCTAAGAGATACTTCTCGCGGGAGGTGGCCTTCTCATCTTTCGACTTCCACACATCCACGCTACCACAGATGATGGGCAACTCACGCTCCAACTACTTAATGCATTCGCGCAGTCGCGCAAGCAACGCCACTTCCTCCACCTTTGAACGCGGCTACGCCGTGGTTTCATCGGTGGGAGGAGAATCATGAGGACCACTCAAAGGACCCTAGGTACAATCAAGCAAGAGGTGAATGAGACTCATCACACGTCGATAAACAAAGGACCGCATTCAAATTTTATAAAATGTCAAGGGAACACCCCCCACAAAAGCATGGTTCAGACAAAAGGCTACGCTACAACTATTACACATGGCGACTAGGGAGCATTCTGCTTCTTCGACTTCGACTTCGACTTCGGGGGCTTCATCGCATCCGTGGCAGTCTCCGATGCCACAGACTTTCTGGTGGTAGCCCCAGATGCCGTGGTCTTTGCCGTCTTCGCTTACCGTAGCTCCTCAGAGTATTTGGCGACTGTCTCGATAAGCTGAGGCCCGTATTTACCACATCTACTAGCGAAGGGAGAAAATACTACCTGCTGGCCTCCGACGTCAATAGGCATTTCCTCGGAGATCATGGCGGGATCCAACTCCACGCCATGGGCTTGCACCATCGCGAGTGCCATGGTGGCACCAACAGACTGCTGGGAGTTCCCGAATTCCATGGGAATACCTCCAGCGAAGGATCCCACCAGGTCATCAAGATCTTCGATTAGCTCGGCCTTGGGAGTCAGCTCCTCACGGAGGCGACTGAGCACACCTTTGGCCTTCCCCAATGTCTCCTGAAGGGAAACATTGCGGTCCTCGACTGCAGCAACGGCGCTTGCCAAAGCATCCGCGCGACGCAGAAAGTGGGCGTCAAAGCTCAGGCCGGAGGCATCTGCATACACAGGGTGTCAGCACAACAACGTGATGTCAAAACAATGAAGCAATGCAAATCAAATTAAAAATTACCTAAGAGAGCCTTGGCAATCGAAAAAAGTTGTTCTTCGAACAACTTCTCCCTTTCAGCATTGGAAGAGCGCATCTCTTGCTCGCGCTTCAGCGGCTCTTCCAGAGCCGGGACTGCCTCATAGCGCCTTTTCTTCGCCGTGGCAAGCCCCTTCTCGAGGGACGTAACACAACGAAGAAGTTCATTGTGTTCACCTACATAAGGCACAGGGCGTATCACCAATCGATTTGACAAATTTTCACGAAGCCAAAGACAAAGCCAAAACTAACCTTCGACAGCGTGGTGGCAATTGTCCAGCAGAGCATGCTGTCGACCCATGACAAGGATTGGCTCCGCAAGGCGAGCAGCTTCCTTCACAATGAGCTACATCAAGGGAAACGAAGATTCAAAGGCAACCCAAAATACAAATTCGACTGCCAAATAGCAAAAGGGATACTCACATGTTCCTCCAAGGACTCTGAAGATGACTGTCGCGCAGTCGTCCGAGCAACCATCTGGTGCTCCCCAACATGTAGGGAACTCGAAGAATTGGCGCCAGAGTGGGCCGCCACTAGAGGAGAAGGAGACCGTTCGACCACCTCCTTGGCCTTGGAGTCTGCGACTCCAGACTCTTTCACAAATTGGACGTTGTCACAAGACGATGACGCTGCTTGACTGCAAAACGTGCCCATCACCACTTCAAGAAAAGCAACATCAAAGAGAGCAAGACGAACTCGCGGACATTAAAAGCTTACCAATTGAATTTGTCAAGGTCAAAGGAGTCATCCGATGACTCCTTCGGCAGTCGCGGCTTCTTCCGAGCAGGAGGAGCCATGTCGCGCATAGGTACGGCAGGGATTGGCTCCTCTGCAGTAGCAGAAGGACCTTCTGGCATCGTCGGCAAAGAAGCATCAGAATCCTTGCTATGGGAACGCTTGTGAGTGTCGTGGCTGCTGGACTTGGGTGCTCCCTCCTCTTCTTCAATTGGGACGGTCAACTCCGACTCGTCCTCCTCCTCCGCTTCGCGAGGAATAGTCCCTTCGAGTTGAGGAGGTAAACTAGCAGCCACGCTCCAGTCCTGCAATTAGAAGATACATCATTATATATCAAGTACTTGGTGGCAATCGACAAAATAAATTACTTCACAGTACAGTTCTACCTCAGGAGGAGGGTTAGAGGCGTCGAAAGGAGGCACGACTGGATTGCCTAGGAGATCCTTCTTGGCAGTATACTTGGTCACCAATCACAACCTCCTGTCTACCTCACCCGTAGAAATGCTTTCCGCAGATATGCGAGTGACATCGCTCGCACTAGGCCAGTGGTACATCGGGTGGACTCTATCCCGTAGAGGCTGAATGCGGTGGCGCAACCACGTGTGAATGAGAGCGGCGCCACCCTCTTCTTTGCCTATGCGGCCTTCGAGGTCGTAGATGCGCTGATATAGCACCTCCGTTTCCTCGGACTCGCCAGGCATCATGACGTTCTTCCAGGAACGCCTCCTCTTACAAGCTGCCACGGAGTCGAAGGGCGTGATTCCGTAGTGCTCTCCGTCGGCCTTCCGGTCGCAGATGTAGAACCACTTGTCTCTCCACCCTTGGACAGACGCGGTGAGTTTGGTGTCGAAGTAGACGACAAAGGAGTCGACGTGGATTCCACAGCCTCCTACGTCGTAGACTACCGAACCAGACGCTGATTAACGTTTGAGCTTAAAAAGCCTCTTGAAGAGGCCAAAGTATGGCTCGATTCCGAGCCAGCACTCGCAAAGTTTGATGAAGCAAGAGATGTGGAGAATGGAATTTGGGGACAGCTGATGCAGCTGGAGCCCATAGAAGTAGAGAAGACCCCTAACAAATGGATGCAGGGGGAGAGAGAGACCTAAAATGATGAACGCAAGGAACATCACTCTAAAACCCGCATGAGGACGGGGGATTACCTCGTCACCAGGCACTCGCGAGTCCTCTTCTGCGGATGGAAGCGCCCCATCCTGGTGAAGAGTATGCAGCTCAGAGGACATGATGATAGATGCGCGCTAAGAGCCGTTGGTGACGCGGGTGCCGCCTTTCTTCTTCCCAATGGTGGCAGCGCTGGTGCCCACAGCAGTGGTGCCGCCCTTCTTCTTGGCGGCGACAATGGTGGCCGTAGATATAGCAGCGGTGCCTCCCTTATTCTTGCCCATCTTTCGATGGTGATGCGAGTGGAGAAAGTAACTGGGTAAAACATGGAGATGGTCCAGTGCCACAAAGAGGAAGCGCGCAAGTAAGCAAAGAGAACAACAATGGCGAAGGAGGCACGAGCAAGAAGAGAGATGGGAAAATTACCGCAGCTGCGCTGCTACTTAACCTCCTCGCGGATGCCATCCAACGGCCAGCAGAAACCCTACTGGACACGTGGCGCACATCTTCATCGACACGTGGTGAAGCTGAACCACGAACCATCCCCCACTACTCCCATTACGGGCGGAAATCGAGGAGACGCATTTAAAACAGAAGATTACGCACGCCCAGTCAAATCGAAGTCAGAAAATGGGACCCACTGCTCATCACTCCCATCAAAGCCGCTCACGCAGGCAACTGAGATCATCACATCGTCAGCACTGATGTCATCGATTCCAGCAGAAGAAGATTTTGACTACTTTAGTTCTTGCTCGAGTCTTTGACTCAACCAAGCACTCGGGGGCTACTCCTAACAGGAGCGCTGGCCGCGCACCCGAAAGAATTTTTTTATGCAGGTATATGAGCATTCAAGACAAATCCATCACTCGAATCAACAATTCGATTGTGAACTACGGATTACTCCCATAGGGAGCACTGGAAGCACATTCGACTAAAACAAGCAACAAAAGATGATAGCAGTCGCAAAATGTTTTTAGTCCCCACTCGAGTCTACACTCGAATAGGCACTCGGGGGCTACTCCCATAGGGAGCGCTGGTCGCGCACCCTATGATTATTTGTACATCGTACTGTGTGTCGATAACATCCACACTCAAATGCTATGGCGACTCCGCCTCATATTTTCCCTACAAAGAGATTACGTCTCTTGGGCCACCCGAATCATCTCAGTGATGAAAAAAATTCGGATGCCGCGCTTACATCGTGAAGATAAGACCTGAATAAGGCCTAGAAACTCATCTGCTGCGCACTACCAGAAATATATCCGTACCTACAGGTACGATAAACATGCCTTGACGGACGCGTCGAGTGCTCACACTTATACACTGGAATTCGACTCCTGTAAGACCTCCGCGGCCTAAATCGAATTACACCAACACTTTTCCGAATTCGAGTCCGAGGACTCGAGTTTGAGTAGATTGTGTTGTTTTTCCCTAAGGCAGTTAACTGACACCGATACATCGGATAAATCAGGCACGTATATCAACAATCCCTATGATACAAACAGAACACTCAAAAAGATACTCAGTCAGGGACTCGAAAAACTTCATAAAGTCTCCAGTCGAATCTGCGATTCCACTGTACACTCGGGGCTACTGACATGGGTATACCCTATAGGTACTCGAGTTTGGCATATACGGTCTAGATACGGCAGAAGCCCACAGCTTTGCCAAGGCCCAATGAAGAATTCGAGTGACCGACGGACTCTCTGATTGCTTGCAACGCAAGAAGAAGCTTAAGATAGAAAGTTCAAAGGGACGAACCCTAATCTGTAACCAACTCGACCTGCTACCCAAGACCTAGCCTATCTATATAAAGGCTAGGAGGGGGCGGCGAGGAGGACAATCACAACCCTAGTTTCCACAACTCTCGCCAGATTGCATCTGCGCACCCCTGTAATCTTTGATTCCTTCGATAATTCCAAGAGTAGACAAGCAGGAGTAGGGACCTCTACGAGGCCTGAACCTGGGTAAACCTTGCGTCCCTGTGTGCTTGTTTGCTAGCCGATTGATTCCTCCAGCGCTCCCTCCTTCTCCAAAACCCAAGTCCATAACAATGGGCATTGACGAGTTGAACCCTCGTCAGTTGTTGATGGAGGTGCCTAGAGAGTGTTGGTGTGGGCCGAGATGGCCTGTGTCTGCCCAGGAGCTCGCTGGGTCGAGGTAGTGGCGAGGTCATCCCGCGGTGGGCTGAGATTGGGGAGAAGTCGGCCCACATGGGGGGAACTAATGGCGATCTGGGGGCGATGTGGAGAATGAGCCGAGAAGTGGCAATCTCGGCCTAGGATGGAGGTGGAGAAGTAGAGCAAAGCCACCGTGGAGCGACCCTAGCCGGGTTACCTCAATCTTGGCCTGGGAGGGAGCCCGTAGTAGAGCCCAACCGGGTTAAATGGTAAGGTAGCGGTGTGGGCCCATGGTGGGCCGAAATGTCTTAGTGCCGGCCCACCCGAGGGAAGCGATGTCGATGTGGAGATGAAGGTGGGATGGTGTTGAGGAGGCAACGATGGGGTAGGCCCATGGTGGGCCATGGTAATCCGGTGTCGGCCCACCCGGGAGAAGGTACTCTAGCCCAGCTGGGTTAGGAGGGAATGTCGGCATGGAGAAGTTATTCCGATCGGGAATGCAGTATACCAGCCCATAACTTCCTGATCTAGGCTGACTTAATGCAAACTTGGCCTAGACCTGTTTTTTGTCTATTTATTGTGTCTTTAAATTAATATAATTACTTATAAACACTTACTAGCCTTATATCAAATTACTAAACAACCAACTCTAGGTACCCAGGGTTATCCCCCCGACATTAGCCCCCGAGGCTATGTGGGACTCGCAATGTTGTGCATAGGCTTTTCAATTAGTATCACAGAGTTGGTGTCAACATATAGCCTACATGGGAAAATTTTGTCACATGACCTTCATGGGCACAGTCATATAGCCTGCATGGGCAAAATTTGACATATGGCATGTTTGGGCACGTATTCGTATACAAATTTGACATATGGCCTGCGTTGGCACTTATTTATATAAAAATTTGACATATGCCCTGCATGGGCACCCAGTCATATACAAATTTGACATATGACCTGTATAGGTACTCAGTCATATACAAATTTTACATATGGCCATCATGGACACTTAGTCACATACAAATTTGACATATAACCTGCATGGGCACTTATACAAATTTGACATATGGCCTGCTTGGGTACTTAGTCACATATAATTTTGACATATGGCCTGCATGGGCACTTAGTCATATACAAATTTGACATATGGCCTGCTTGGGTACTTAGTCACATACAAATTTGACATATGGCCTGCTTGGGCATTTAGTCATATACAAATTTGATATATGGCCTACATGGGCATTTAGTCATATACAAATTTAATATATGGCCTACCTGGGCACTTAGTCATATACAAATTTGACATATGGCCTGCTTGGGCATTTATGTAGCATCCCAATTGTCTAACAATTGCAATGCTACTAGCCTAGTCTATATATATGCTACTTCAAATATATAATTGTTGCATCATAATTATATCATGCTCATGTCATCATGCCACCTTGCATTTGAGCATCATATAAAACCCTTTTGTTTTGGTTCTTCTCTCATATGCATCATTAATTGTATTTGCCTCTTGATATTGTATTTGGTTCTTGATATATTGTTTAAATGCCCAAGTTGAGTTGGGGGCATATCTTTTATTAACTCCACCACCTTTCTTTCACCACCTTATGATTCCACCATCCAACTAAATATGAGCTTTGCACTTTAATTGGTTTTACCTCTAGCTCATGTGGGTTGGGATGGATCCAATTCTTTCCACATGCTCTCATCTTAGCATCATGTTGTTTTCACATCATTGATATATGAGAGCCACATGGCCACCTTTGCATGCCTTGTGAGTGGAACCCTTCTTCCTAGCTTCCACATGGATTATTATGGAATTATGCTCATGTGGGAATATTTTTGGGACTAGTAATCATCTAGTGGAACATACACACTAGCATGTCCCATTTTATTTCAAACATGGCCATCTCCAACTACTCCACATGGGGTATCCTTTCATTTCTTTTGCTTGGCTTTATTCCACCTTTGGAAATGCAAATGAACAATGCCATGTTTAAAATTATTGTTTTCACAAGAATCAACATGGTATTAAATATTTTGCATGGGCCATGCAAGTGCCACCTTTTCTAGTATGTGGTTTTATTTGAATCTTGAGTGGATCATCATCTCTCTCTCTCTCTATCTCTATCTTTTCTTTTGGCTTGATCTATTCTGATCTTGCTTAAACCACCTCTTCTCACCCCTCTTTTCTTGTCTTGATCTTGTTAGTGCTTGTCTAGAGCATGCTTGATCTTGTCATATAGTACCACTCCATCTAACCTCTCCTCTCTCTAAACCTCTCTTCTTATCTCTATCTAAGCTAAACCCAAACCCTACACCTATCCACATGTCCTTGTTTGCTCTAGTTTGGGAGCATGCAAGTTTCTAAAAGCCCTAGCTCTCACCCTCTCTCTCTCTTTTCTCTACCTAGGTTCCTCTCATCACTATACCCCTCCACCCCCTCTCTAGATCACACCCCCTCTAAACCCTAGTCCCTCTCTACACCTAACCCTCCCCTTGGTCTCTCCTTGCCGAGCCCCACCTAGCTGGCCCCACCTGCCCACCTAGCTAACCCCAACCCTAGTACCAACCCTAAACCGAGGCTCCCCCAAACCCTAAACCCGAGCCTACCCCTCTCTCCCTCTAGCTCTCTCTCTACCGCATGCCCCCACCAGCCCGAGCCTGGCCTGCCCTGCCCCACCTGCCAGCTCCCTACCCTTTCACCACCTCGCCCTACCCCTGCCTGCCCGACCGAGCACGTGCGAGGAGGAGGAGAGAAAGGTGGCCGAGCCACCTTTTCTCTGCCCCACTCCCCCACGGCACCCCGCTCCTCTCCCGTCCATATCTTCCCCCTCTCTCTCATCTCTGGCCTCTCCCAGATCTTCCCAGGGCCGTGCCCACCTACTCCTTCCTCCCCATCTACCCCCTACCGCCTCCGTCTACCCCCAACGCCGACCACCGTCGGCCTCCACCGATCTCCCTCTTCCATCAGTGCAACACATCGTGGAGGTGATCGAGGAAGGCCACGCAGTGCTCCTGCAACCCCCTATACCCGCCGTCGAGGAGGAGAAGGACCGGAGCCGAAGGACCCCGCGACGCCGACCCCGAAACCCTAGCTCACTGGGCCTCTGCATCATCGTCGTCCGGCTGCTCGCCGACCCGATCCAACGCCACCGACACACTCGCGGTGAGCTGACCTACCTCCTAGACAACCCCCTCTGGCCGATCCCGCCCTAGCGCCGCCGTGCCTTTCGTCGAACGCCGTCGGAGCGTCGGGTTCGCTGGCGTCTGCACGCTCTCGCTCCGCGTAGCCCCTCATCTAGGCTTCGCCCACCTCCCTGACACCAACCCACCCCTACCGCAGTGGCTCCGCCTCAGCCTTGCGCCCAGTCACGCGTCGAGCCAAGGCCTCTGCACAAGCTGCACCGATCTGTCGAGGCAGAGAAGAAGCACAGTACGGCTGTGGTCGTTTTCCGCTTAACCCCCTGCTAGTTTTTATGCTTAACCCGCGGTACTCTTTTGGCCCACCAGTCAGCCGCCGATCGATCTTGCAAAAGGGCCCCTCCGTTTCTCTGGCCTCATCCCGCACTCCCTCGCTGTGCCGCGTGGCAAGCCCTCTCTCGCCCACTGGCGTGTGGGCCAGCAGAGCCTCGGACCCCACTCGTCTGTCTCTGTGGCTAGTTAAGCCCGCGGTGTAAAACGTTTTTCTGCGCGCGTGGATGCCCAGTCAGCATGGCCCCACTGGTCATTGGCTGTGGCTAGGTTCTGCGCGTGTAACAAAAGTTTTTTCTGAAATCTGTTTTAATTCAAATCTTTTTCAAATTATTTCAAATTCAAATTTAAATCTGCTTTATTATAACTTTTAAAATACAAATCCAAATAATACAAATAATATATGTTTTCAAATCAGAAAAATGTGAGGAATTCAAATATGGCCTCTAAAATATATTTTGAACACTTTAAAATTCCAAGTTGGTTTAATTACAATAAAATGCCCTTTTGACTTAATAAATTAATAACTTTTGTTTTATAACTCCAAATTTAACAAATGATATGTCTAAAATGATTAGCTCGACGAGACCTTTCTGTTTATGCATTCCATGTTTTGATTTGAAGCATGCATCATAAAAATATAAAGTATACAGCAACTAATATGAGGTTAAAATGTGTTTAAAACCCAATAAAAATGTTTATTCTTGTATACCACACCTCACCCATGCCATGCTACTTTAATGCCATGCAAATTGTGCATCATTCATCATGGCATGATTGTTTGCTTGTCGCATTTTATTCATATGCTTGCGCACTTTATTTATGTTGGCCCTTGTTTGTTTGGTTCTTCTCCGAATAGGCGCTGAGCAGGGGATATATCAAGAGAACCAGGAGCACTACCCAGATCCATCCCTTGCTTCAATCGAGGCTGCAAGCACTACCACATGCTTGCATACATATAGTACCTATTGCCTCTATCTTATTCTTGCATCATTGAGTCGTGATTGCATTAATCAATCCCAAGTATTGCATAGCCTTTACTTTTAAACCCCATCAAGCTTGTTCCTCCATCCCATGAGCCATTACTACAGAGTTGTTTGAGCCATGCGAGTCGAGAACAGCATGTGTAGGGTATGTGAGTGTCCGTGGATAATGAGGTACCTAAACAACTTAACCGAGTAATCTTGGGATAACTAATGAAAGTGGCATCGGTGAGCCATATTTGCTATTTGGTTTTTCAGGCTCACTTGTGTCCCGTGAAGACCCCGAGTACTTGATTCTGTTCCAAGAATATTCGCTATCCACATCCGGGAGGCTTATGAACCCCGAGCTGTAGCTTGATTCATTCTTATTTCTTGGGGCCACAAACTAGTTTGAGGTTTTATTTACTATCCTGTACTTATGCCATGCTTTATCGCTTTAATTTAAATTGTGCAGGTCTTACTTTGCATCGCTTAGGGCCATGACCCGTTTTCGCTGTATCGACAAGCCCATTCACACTTTCGGTTTCCCAGTCGTTTACAGCCGACTCTACAAACCTTGAGGCCGTCTCGAGTCACTAACTTTCTATGGTAGCTCAATGGGGTGGCCTCAAATATTTCTGAATCTGTGATCGCTTTGTCGTGATCGCCTCGTTGGTTTTGATTTGGTTTTTCCGAGGTTGATCGAGTGTGTTGCTATTTGTGCACCTGCAGGTAAAACTTTCAAAGCCGTGTCCGGGTTATGGACGACTTGGAGCAGGTTTCTCGATCATAGACAAGCATAACTAAAGTACCACTTTTAACTTGACTAGACTAGGAACCTGACTAGTAAATAGTGCAATACTCATGGAATGGATAATAAAACTGCCAACGGATGGGGGTTGTTCGTCCGCTTCCTCGCCGGTAAGCGAGGAGGAGGATGGATTTGTGGATATTACCGTTATAACTGTTATAACTGTGTTATTAATTCACGGACATCCGCTCATCTCTGGTTAGGCGGATGGTTAGCGTAGTATCTATAGAATTGCTAGGGTTT
This sequence comes from Avena insularis, assembly GCA_023614405.1. Classification (NCBI taxonomy): domain Eukaryota; kingdom Viridiplantae; phylum Streptophyta; class Magnoliopsida; order Poales; family Poaceae; genus Avena; species Avena insularis. Next base: position 151,617,858 of record CM042690.1, read on the forward strand.
ATCTTTTGCTGCAATTATGCCACCCTGTGTTGTGTCCCTTTAGAGGCATAAAGACTTGCCGAAAATTCTAGGGTCTCACACGATAAATTGTTTGATTCAAATGAACAGGTACCCTCACAAGATGGTTACTGGGTGGAAGAGACAGACGATGTGGGCAACGATCATTCGGTGTAGATATTCCGGGAACGGGGATCCGTGAGATCTGTGGGCGGGATGTGCTTATTTATGGGGCATCTTATGCCGATTTGCTTCTTATCCGTACTCGGATGTTGTCTTCCGCTTCCGCCTGATACTCTGATGTTTGATGTATGAGGAGATATCCTAAACTATTATATCTATCTAGGATATTTGGATCTTGCCGTATGGCGTTGCTATATTTCCTTTCTTTTTAGATGGAATGGCTCTGATATACTGTTGTATGGTGGCTTGCATACATACTCATTTGTGTATGTAGTTGATCCCTTCGCCTGCCGATTACGCCGCCCGTTCTTGTCCCGATGTTTGGAAATGGTTAGGACGGCCGAAAGGTCTACCTGTGAGTGGCATTTGGGCCCCACCATACTATTTTAACCATTTCCGCTCATCCAGGCTTGCTACTAGGAGCGTAATTCACCGAGGTAGTTACAATTTAGTCATATGCAAATTTGACATATCGCCTGCGTGGGCACTTAGTCATATACAAATTTGACATATGGCCTGCGTGGACACTCAGTCATATACAAATTTAATATATGGCCTGCGTGGGCTCTTAGTCATACACAAAGTTGACATATGGCCTGCATGGGCTCTTAGTCATACACAAATTTGACATATGACCTGCACGAACACTTAGTCATATACAAGTTTGACATATGGCCTGCATGGATACTTAGTCATATACAAATTTGACATATGGCCTGCGTGGGCACTTAGCCATATACAAATTTGACATATGACCTGCTTGGACACTTAATCATATAGAAATTTGACGTATGGCCTACGTGGGCACTTAGTCATGTACAAATTTGATGTATGGCCTGCGTGGGCACTTAGTCATATGTAAATTTGACATATGGCATGCGTGGGCAGTTAGTCATATACAAATTTGACATATGGCCTACATGGCACTTAGTCATATACAAATTTGACATATGGCCTATGTGGGTACTTATTCATATACAAATTTGATATATGGCCTGCATGGGCACTTAGTCATATACAAATTTGACATATGGACTACATGGGCACCCAGTCATCTATAAATTTGACATATGGCCTACGTGGGCACTTAGTCATATACAATTTTGATATATGGCCTACATGGGCACTTAGTCATATACAAATTTGACATATGGCCTGCATGGGTACTTAGTCACTTAGTCATATAAAAATTTGATATATGGGTCAAAATCTGACATAGATGTCAAAATGTGACATACCTGTCATAATCTGACATATATGTCCAAAATCTAACATATATGACCCAAAATTCAACATATATGTTCCAAATCCAAGTTATATGACACAAAATCTGACATATATATATATATATCCCAAATCCGAGTTATATGACCCCAAATCCAACATATATGTTGATCTTAATATATTTGGTGTTTGAGATATAGGATATCCGATATAGATGTCGATAATATTCGGCCAGGCCAATATACGTGATGAATCAAGATAGTTTTGTGATAATCCTTTGATATGTTGGCAAACCGACATAAACGGTATTTGAGATATAGTCTGATGCTATGATATATTGGCAAACTGATAGACCATGATTTGGGATATGATATGATGCCATGATATCCTGGCAAACAGATATAAACGATGATCCGAGATATAATATGATGAAACTTTGATATGCTGGTAGGTTGACATAAACGATGATCTAAGGTATAATCTGAGATATAGTATGATGAATCTATGATATGCTGGCAAACTGACATAAACAATGATCCGAGATATAATCTGAGATATAATATGATGATCTATGATATACTGGCAAACTGACATAAACAGGGATCCGAGATATAATTTGAGATATAATATGAGATATGCTGTGATGACTTGGGGGTAAGTTTTCCTCGTAACTGGACATTTCAAATGACACAGTTAGTCAACAAGTACATATAACAAATAACGTAATGTAGGAGTAGACATAGTAAAATACGTATAACAGTTGACATATATGAGGACATAACAGACGACATATCCTATGTATAAAATCTAAGCAATAGTTCTATACATGGGGATGCTTGGTTAAATACCGACCGAGCCCCCGAGATTCTTTTCCTGCCTATGGGAGGTTCTATACCTGATATGCTGGCTAGCCCCAGGGTTGAGATATCTCTTTCCCAGGGTGAACAACTCAACTAAACAAGTGATAGAGGGTGATAGCCCCCGAGTGACATTTGGGGTTATCTCATGTGATTGTAAATGATTGAGATATTATATACTTACAATATAGTTGTTGATGAGGTTGAGGATGAGATATGTCGATGGGGAAGGCTTGCATGCCAGCCCCAGGACATATTGAATACCGTCCATTAGGGAAGAGGATGACGAAGCTGTTGCAACGATGGTGAAGAAGTGGTTGATGAAGATGGTCCCATCCGGATGAACTTCTAGCCAGCACCGCTACTGGCCCCGTGGTGGGCGCCAACTATCATGGTGGTATCATGGCAGATGCCTGGGGTAGGCTTATGTTTGGGCCGATGGACATTGGTGGATCTAGGGAGGGATGATGCAGTGAAGACCGCATACAGATGAACACAGGATGTACCCAGGTTCAGGGCTCTCCTAGTGTGATAAAACCCCTACTCCTTCTTGCTAAATGATATATCTTGGCCATTTACTATAGCTACATTGGTGGTCCTTGAGCTGTGCCCTCTATGCCTCTAATGGACCTTCTCTGTATGCTTGAGAGCTAGAGGAAGAAGAGAGAGATCGTGGGGACTAGGGAGGAAATGAGCCCCCAAAGGGGTTGTCCCTGGGATCGATCCTCCTGGTGCTCCTTATAAAGGGAAGCCTAGGGGACAAGGTATGCCCCACAAGTACTGTTCATGAGTTGACTAATGAGGTCTTGTCTACTGTTCACGATGTGACTACTAGGGTCTAGTCATTTGACAAGGCATGGGCCTTGTCAGGTCTTGTCTGTTCTTTGCTTTGTCCTCTAGTACTTCTCCTTGGCATCTCCTAGTCATTGGTCTTATTCTCTCTCCTGAGAACCTAGGAGCATCTTGTACTTGACGAGGTTGCATGTTCCACTCTGAGCCAGGGGCATCCCAAGACTGGCATATGACGAAAGGGCTTGGTGGTATGTTGAGGTAGAGAATGGTATCATAGTCGTAGCAGTGCAAAGATGACCGAGGTAACATGGAGCGGCTAGAGGAAGTCGAGGTAGCATTGTTGATGGAGGTGCCTAGAGCGTCCTGGTGTGGGTCGAGATGTCCTGTGTCAGCCCAGGAGCTTGCTGGGGCGAGGTGGTGGCGAGGTCATCCCGTGGTGGGCCGAGATTGGGGAGAAGTCGACCCACATGGGGGGGAACTGATGGCAATCTGGGGCAACATGGAGAATGAGCCGGGAAGTGGAAATCCCGGCCTAGGATGGAGGTTACGAAGTAGAGCAAAGGTGCCATGGAGCGACCCCAGCCGGGTTACCTCAATCTCGGTCCAGGAGGGAACCCGTACGAGAGCCCAACCGGGTTAAATGGTAAGGTAGCGGTGTCAGCTCACGGTGGGCCAAAATGTCCTAGTGCCGGCCCACCCAGGGGAAGCGATGACAACATGGCGATGAAGGTGGGACGACATTGAGGAGGCGACGCCGGGGTCGGCCTGTGGTGGGCTGGGGTAATCCAGTGCCGGCCCACCCAGGAGATGGGAGTCCAGCCCAGCCGGGTTAGGGAGGAATGTCGGCCTAGAGTAGTTATTCCGGCCGAGAATGCAGTATACCGGTCCAGAACTTCCTGGTCCAGGCTGACTTAATGCAAACTTGGTCCAGACCTGGTTTTTGTCTATTTCTTGTGTCTTTTAATTAATATACTTACTTACGAACACTTAATAGCCTTATATCAAATTACTAAATAGCCAACTCTAGGATACCCGGGGTTATCGCCTCGACAGCCCCTCTCACACAACAACCAAGATGGCTTTCTTTCTCAGCTCACACTCTCACAGAGCGTATCATCCTTCTACCAACGGTGTCTAGGGTTTTCTTTTCTGCTCCTCTCCCAATGAGAAACTCAATCATTGGATACGAACATCGATCAACGGTTGAAATGTGTTGGACTTTTACGGGCTGATGTTGGGCTTCCAACACACCTCCATGTGGAGGGACATGGCCCAACAAGTCCATGTCTAGATTGAACCCTTGGAAAGCTAGGTGACATGGGTATGATTAATCGGGTGCTTATAATTAGCTACCCTACATTGGGTAAAAAGGCCTACGACCCATGAAGATTCCAGATAACAGCCCAAGGAAGCAACCGGCAAAGACTTTGATTGTATTAGGAAAGAGACCATGAACCGACATTATGTTGGTATTGTAATCACATGTGTATGAAACCTATCCGCATAGAGCTTTGAGACCCAGCCTATTATATATAGGACGGGAGAAGCCCAAACGAGGGTACCGAAATCTAAAGGACAACTTGTAATAGTGTGTTTTCTCAATATTCAGGCGACTTTGATTCTATTGTCTCCCTGCCATCCGACGAAATCCCCAGGGTTCTCTTTTTCACGAAACCCCTCGTCAATTGGCACCGTCTATGGGAAACTTGAACGCTGGAAGCACGGATTCAGTGGAACGCTCTCCACCAAGCATCAACTCGACGAAAGAAAATCCACACCCGCTCACCCTTGTATTGGTACCCGCCGATTTTAATGGAGGATCCGATCTAATCATCGGAAGCCTCCACTTCCAAGCAGACAACATGTAAGAATCACACCCTTCGGCCCTGATCACATCAGAACCGTTGGTGGGAAAGGATACACCCATAGCAGTACCAGCATCGCCTGTTGGATCCTCCACAGACATCACAACATAGATCGAAGCGGGAGAAGAAGGTCACTAGCCAACCTCACCACATGAAGCAAACCTGACAAACTCAGAACCCAAAGAAAGCAGTCAAAACGTCGACTTTGAAGAAAGGATGGCGGAAATTTATCCAGAACTACGATCTCGGAGTACTACCAACACACCCGCAGAAGCAAAAGACGACGCCATCAGGCCACACATAACACGCCACCAAGTGTACATGATCAACGGAGATACCTCAACACCACGCAACAAAAACGGTAATCCTATCATCAACCCTGATGATATATTATCAGATGACCATGCAGGAAACCATGACAATGGAGGAGAACACGGAAACGGAGGAGAAACATCAAATAATCGCATAGTCCAAGGAGGAGGTGGAGAACCTCACACAGGAGAGAGACCAGGACTTCGGCTACCAGCGTCGGCATGGCAAAAAGCAAGGGAGGCAATTTTGGGAGCAGTCCCAATGACAGCGGATGCTTCACGTGAGGATCTATTGGTATACCAATATATGATCCACCACAAGAAGAGAGACCTACTCCGGATGCAAAGACAACTCGATGAAATAAAAAGGTTAGCCGATGAATCCAGTTTACGACAGGCTCAACTAAGCTCTACTCGAGGGTTAAGGAGTGTGACAGGAGCAGCACCACCAAGAAGGGCAACATCTCGACTACAGAATATCCCTGAACCAGAAAGAAGTGTAATTATCCAAGATCTCGACCTATCATTCATGCCAATTGATCAAGCAGGAAACATCAAGGCAAAAACAGCTCAGGCAGCCATTGTGGCCGCGTAAACATATCTGATCACCACTCAACCCACACCCGACGAACCACGTGCGGCCCTTCACCGCTCCGCCCTGATGAACCTCGGCATGGTAGGAGCCTCACTCGTGGAAGCAGAACAAGGATTAACACAAAGATCTCCACACCGTCACAACAGTCCTCGACAAGTAGGACACACCCGGCGATCTCGATCACCACACCAGGCGCACCTCGTAGGATCCGAGCAGTGAAGCAATACAAGAAACGACAACACCCAGCATAGGAGCAGTGGACCCAGAGACGAAAGCTGCACCCGACGATATCAAGATGGAGATGACGAAGATGACCATGGGCTATGCGGGGCTAGCTGCTTCACACAGAGGATTCACAAAACCTCAGTACCCAAGGACTTCAAACTTCCACACGACCGACATAAATACGATGGACTCCAGGAACCCGAAGCTTGGTTAGCAGACTATCTAGCCACCGTCAAATTACAGGATGGGTCCACAACTACCGCAATGCAAAGTCTACAACTACACCTAACCGACGCCGCAAGATCATGGTTGAAGCAGTTACCCGAAGATTCAATTGGCAGCTGGAACGATCTGGAAGATAAATTCATCCGACATTTCCATTTTACATTCAAACGACCAGCATCCTTGGAGTAGCTGCGATTGTGCAAAAGAAAATCTGGAGAGTCAATAAGAGCGTTCGTACAACGGTGGAATATCATCAAAAACTCAGCTGAATCCATATCCGATGAAAGGGCCATCAACGCCTTCAACGACGGCCTCCGCCGCCGAGAATTCATAGAAGAACTGGGCCGGGTTAAACCAAAGACGGTATCACAGTTAATGGAAATAGCAAACCGCTGGGTTGATGGAGAGGACGTGCTACATAATAAGCGCGCGTGGTCACCCGAGGAAAATAGGGATAAACGCGACAATGACAGAAGAAGAAGGAACAATGATGGAAACATGAGACCAAGTTAAGTCGCAGCAGGTTTTTCGGGTGAAGGTAACAACAGAAGCAACGACCACAACGACGGATACCGCCAAAACAGGGACGACGTCAGAGGAAGCCAGTCCGCACAGCGGTATCAGCCAAGATCACGAGACCCACCTATGTCTGCAATACAAATGCTGGAAGGGCCCTGTAATATGTATTTTTATGTTGACTCAGTAGGCAGATGACAATCCAATCACCAGATGAAAGACTGCCGAACATTCCTGAAGATGCAGGAGTTGTGCAATGCAAAGGCAGCCGAAGCAGCAAATTGAGGATACCCATCCACGCCTAGTGCACTACCCATCGGTGCATCACCACCAGTTGCACCACCACAAAACTCAAACGATCAAAACAATGAGTACCCCAGATCAAAAGGAGCAATGTCTATGATTCAGAAAGGGCGACCACCCAACAGAATTCAGAAGCTCATCACAAGACAAATCAATATGGTGGAAAAATCAACATCAGCTGCACCCGAATATCTCCATTGGTCGGAGCAAGAAACTACATTCAGCAGAGCGGATCACCCACTCTGGGTCCCACGACCAGGTCATTCAGCCCTGATAGTCGAAGCACAAATTGGCGGGTTCAATATGAGCAAGGTCTTCATGGATGCAGGAAGTAGCATAAATCTGATCTATGCAAAAACGTTGAGAACAATAGGCTACCCCCTGGACAATCTCGCTCCAACAGAAACCTCTTTCCATGGAATAGTACCAGGTAAAGCTGAAATCCCTTTAGGCAAAGTTTTTCTTGACGTTGTTTTTGGTTCCAAGATAAGTTTCAGGCGAGAAAGGCTCGAATTTGAAGTCATGGATTGGCCATCACAATATCATGCAATCCTAGGACGACCAACCTTTGCACTATTCATGGCAGTGCCGCATTATGCATACTTAGTAATGAAAATGCCAGCACCAAAGGGAATTATCACGGTACAAGTAAGCTTCACACATGTGGACAGCTACAATCGAGAGTTCAACAAAATTTCTGAATCTTTCAGGATGGCAACGGAGTTCGAGCAACTCAAAAGTTCAGCGAACGCACAACCTCTAGAAGTAACATGTGCCAATCCCAATCAGGCTTTTGACACGACAAAATACACAAAACAAGTACAGATCCACCCCGCCGACCCGACGAAAACAACATTTGTGGCTTCTAACCTTGATCCCGCATAGGAAAGAGCGCTCATCGAGTTCCTCCATGAGCACTAGGAGATTTTCATATGGTTACCTTCTGACATGCCGGGAATCCCAAGGAAACTTGCTGAGCATGCATTAAATCTAGATCCAAAGGCAAAGCCAGTAAAGCAACTGTTTCAATGCTTCGCAGAACCAAAGCACAAGGCCATTGGAAAGGAGCTCCATCGCCTAACTGATGCCAATTTTATCAAAGAGTTAACGCTCGCAAACCCAGTATGTGTTCCAAAGAAAAACACTACAGAACTTCGGATGTGATTCGACTTTACTACATTGAACAAACATTATCCAAAAGACCACTTCCCATTGCCGCGAATCGACCAAATCATCGATGCAACCGCGGGATGCGAACGTCTTTCTTTCTTGGACACTTACTCAGGATACCACCAGATCAGGATAAAGGAAGAAGATCAGGAGAAAATGGCGTTTATCACGCCTTATGGCGTATTTTGCTACACAACAATGCCGTTTGGCCTCAAGAACGCTGGAGCAACATATCAGCGGATGATACAGAAGTGCCTGAGAATCCAAATAGGCATAAACGTGCAAGTGTATATTGATGACGTCATAGTTACCACAGGTTAAGGATCTGCGCTGATCAAGGACCTAGAAGAAACATTCAGAAATCTCGACAAGTTTAGCATCAAACTAAATCCGAAGAAATGTTCCTTTGGAGTCCTAGCAGGGCAACTCCTCGGATATTTGGTATCAGCTAGAGGAATCGAGGCTAATCCTGAAAAAGTATAAGCAAACCTCACAGTGAAGAAGCCAACATATCTACATGGTGTACAGTAACTGGCGGGACGAGTGGCAGCACTAAGTCATTTTATTGCACGATTAGGAGAAAAAGCACTGCCATTCTACGCCCTCATGAGGAAATTAGAAAAAATCGAATGGACGGAAGAAGCTCAGCGTGACTTCGAAGATCTTAAAAGAACACTTTCGACATCTCTTGTCGTCGTGTCACCAAAAGAGAAGGAACCTCTGCTCCTTTATATTGCTGCCACACATCAGGTGGTCAGCATGTTCCTGGTCGTAGAACGACCCGAAGAAGGAAAGACCCACGGCATGTAGAGACCAGTTTACTTCCTGAGCGAGGTTTTATCGGCATCTAAACAAAGGTACCCACACTAGTAGAAACTAGCATACAGGGTATTTATGACAGCACGGAAACTACGCCACTATTTTTCGGAGCACCCGATTGTAGTGGTCAAGGAGGCACCTTTATCAAGCATCCTCAACAATCTAGAAGCAACTGGGCATGTTTCTCTATGGGGCATCGAATTATCCCCTCGGGATATGACTTATGAAAAGTGCAAAGCAATTAAGTCACAAGTTCTGCCGGATTTCATCACAGAGTGGACGGAATTGCAATGTGCGGGTCCACCAGACCTTTCTAGCACCTGGACAATGTACTTTGATGGATAAAAAAGAACGGAGGAAGAAGGAGCAGGAGTCGTATTAATATCACCTTAAGGCGACAAAATGCGCTATATTCTCTGGATGAGCTTTACAAACGCATCCAATAACGAAGCAGAATACGAGGCCCTGTTGCATGGCATGCAGATGGCCAAAGGGGTGCAACTCGCCTCAAAATCTTCGGAGACTCCAATCTTGTGGCACAACAGGCAATGAACAAATGTGATGCTGTCAGGGAAAATATGGTTGCTTATCGTGACTTATATAGCATTATGGAGGCTCAATTTGATGGGTGCAAAGTATCACATATAGGAAGAGCAAGCAATGAGGAAGCCGACAATCTAGCAAACATCAGATCATTGTGTTTACCAATACCACTAGGAGTTTTTTGGGAGGAGATAGTGGAGCGATCAATCAAAGCGAAAAGAGTCTCTGAGGTCGTAGCACCAATAACAGGGAAAAAGAAGCATCCGCAAAAAGAGTTGGGGGATCCTTCAGAAACCAAGAACATAGAAGAGGCCATCAAAGAAGAAGAATAAGAAATCAAAGAGGTCATGCTAATTGAACCAAACTGGATGCAACCGTATATAGCATATATGACTAAGGGATAGCTACCAGAGGATGTGATAGAAGCTTGACGAATCACCCGACGATCGAAGGCTTTTAGAATAATCAAAGGAGAACTATACAAAAGAAGTATTTCAGCTGTGTTGCAACATTGCGTAACACCCAAAGAAGGAAAAATTATACTGAAAGATATACATGAAGGAGTCTGTGGTCACCATGCTAGTAGCCGAGCAATTGCTACAAAAGCATTCAAGGAAGGATTTTATTGGCTCACTGTAGTACAAGATGCAAAAGATATTGTCAGAACATGTGAAGCATGTCAACAATTTTCGCAACAAAGCCTAGAGCACCCGCCGCTGAGCTGAATCCCATACCCTTGGCTTGGCCTTTCGCTCAGTGGGGACTCAACATGGTAGGAAAACTTCACAAATCATCGCCAGGAGGACACATCTTTCTATTAGTATCAGTCGACAAATTTACTAAATGGATTGAAGCAATGCCTGTCACCACCCAAGATGGAACTTTGGCTGTGAATTTTATCAAATCCGTAGTATCTTGGTTTGGCGTACCGAACAACACCATCACAGATAATGGGACCAACTTCACTTCCAGTGAGTTCAAGGAGTACTGCCAGGAGATGGGCATCAAAATAAGCTACGCTTCGGTAGCTCACCCGTAAACAAATGGACAGGTCGAAAAAGCCAATGGACTAGTTACCGCTGGACTCAAAAAGAGACTACTGGCACCACTTGAAAGAGCAAAAGGAGCATGGGTGGATAAATTGCCATCCGTGTTATGGAGTTTACGTACAACTCCAAACAATTCAACACAAGAGACGCCTTTCTTTTTGGTCCACGATGCAGAAGCCGTGCTTCCAGTTGAGGTATCACACGAATCGCCAAGAGTAGCTGCATATAATGAAGAGAAATCAAGAGAAGCACTTGAAGATGATGTGGATGCGCTTGATGAATCTCGATATGAAGCCCTCCAAAGAGCAACTATTTACCAGCAAAACTTGTGCAATTACCATAGCAGAAGATTGCGGCCTAGGTCCTTCGAAGTAGGGGACCTAGTTCTTCACCTCAAGCAAGATGGCCACAAGAAGTTAGAATCGCCATGGGAAGGACCATACATTGTCACAGAAGTTATTCCCGGAGGAGCATATCGACTACAAGACAAGAAGACATGAGTGAATTACTCAGATCCATAGAACATAGCACAACTATGACATTTTTACGCATAAGATTATTTGCAATATGATAAGAGTCACAGTTCGGCTTATTAAGCCAAGATGTCCAGGAGAAAAGGCTAAAACAACCATCCACTCAAAGAATAATGTACTGTCGATTTTCGCCTTATATATAAAGAGATAAGTTACTTGTATCTGAATTTTTCCCCCAAAGATCAATGCTTTCCATCAAGCTAACAGCAACTATGAGCCTATGTCCAGATACATGCATCCGAACATAGCCTCGGGGGCTACTCCCATCAGGAGCGCTAACACGCACCCGATAGAAATTCCGTTGTGTATGAAGTGCAAATTGCAAAAACCTTTTGAGTTTTACACTATTGTATCCTCAGAAAGGTGTTACTCCCATCGGGAGATAGTATAAAATAATAAAATTATCTGATATAATCAAATTGGCGGTCCAGCAGGCCAACCACCAATAAAGCCAAATACCTCGGATCGTGCTCAGACGTGAGAAAAAAATCCGAATGCCGTGTTCAGAAACATGAAGGTAAGACCCCAAGATTCGTCCTGTGTGGCCTGGTAATCGCACAAGAATGCGCTCTGCTAGTAAAAAAACCGTATCAACGATACAATGAAAAATCCCGACGGACGCGTTGGGTACCCGATAAAAATAGAAAACTAGAATTCAGTATTCGGTAAGACCTCATCGGCTCGAACTGAATTACGCCAGTTACAAATTCTGGATTTGAGCCTGGGGATTTGAATTTGATGTAGGTCAACTTTGTTTTTGCCCAAGAGCAATTAACTGATTCCTGATCCGTCGGAAGCATCAGACTCGTTGTACCAAATCCCTACATAATGTAAAAAAGTGATAAAAATAAAGGAAAAGGAAACTTTGAGACTCAACCTGAAACTACGGTTCAGGCAGAGTCTCGGGGGCTACTGACATGGGTATGATTAATCGGGTGCTTATAATTAGCTATCCTACATTGGGTAAAAATGCCTATGACCCATGAAGATTCTAGATAACAGCCCAAGGAAGCAACCGACAAAGACTTTGACTGTATTAGGAAAGAGACCATGAACCGACATTATGTTGATATTGTAATCACGCGTGTATGAAACCTATCCGCATACAACTTTGAGACCCGGCCTATTATATATAGGACGGGAGAAGCTCAAGCGAGGGTACCGAAATCTAGAGGACAACTTGTAATAGTGTGTTTTCTCAATATTCAGGCGAGTTTGATTCCATTATTTCCCTGACATCTGACGAAATCTCTAGCATTCTCTTTTCTGCGAAACCCCAAGTCCATCACCATGGGCATTGCCGAGGTAACCCCTCGTCACTAGGTTTCTCAAAGTCACATGCTGCTCAACTTTGGTGAAATCCGTGCTCACGACCCTCCAATTTTTTTCTCACGTCAGTCAATCAAGGCTTATGAGGCAACCCTAAAAGCTTTTGGCATGATTATAAGAGGAATTTTATTGCAAAGCTTGGTTTGCTGGGCAAAAGTGTGTCGCACAAAAAAGCTTGGGGGCTAGCGATCCTCGACCTCGATAAGTTTGCTCTGGCTCTCAGACTTTGATGGGTTTGGCTTGAATGAACGGCTCCTTTAAAACACTGGGTTAGCATGGAAACCCCAAATGACGACACCGACAGAGAGTTCTTTAATGCGGTAATTAGAATCATCATCGGGTGATGGGAAGAAAGCTTCCTTCTAGAATTCTTCATGGCTCAACATCTCCAATCCAAAATCTAAACCTATTTTTGCGGCTTGTAAGAGGAAACCACATAGCGTCCATGACACATTTGCAAACTCCTAGTGGATCACAAACAACTTTGTGGATAACTTCACTATGGAGCATTTCTCCCGGTACATGGCTATGTGGGGTAGGCTATAGGGAATTTTTCTTGTGCCAGTTACCGCGAACACCATTCTCATGGACTTTCATGTCTTCGGGCATTTACACCTCTGCCTTGACCTACAATGCTCAGTTCCTGGGATCCACCCCTTTGCTCCTTCAACAACCTTGTTTGGAAGGCATGGGCGCCTCCCAACTGTCACTTTTTCTCATGGCTTGTCGTGCAGAATAAGCTTTGGGTGCCATACCGTCTCGCTAAACGTGGTTAACCTCATCATCCAACATGCCAGTTATGCAAGAGCCACACTAAAACAACGAGGCACATCCTTTTCGAGTGTCGCAGCTCGAAAAAAATCCGACATGTCGCGGATTCCTGGTTGAGATGCCCCTCCCTTGTCCAGAACATTGGTGCAGACCGTCCAACAATCCTTCAATACTGTAAGACCTCTACTCAGTAGCCGACCGCCTGCCCGCAAGGGTTGAAATCTACCGTTCATGCTTATTGCCTAGGAGATATGAAAGAAGGAATGCAAGGGTGTTCGCCAACATATCCTCAATGCATGTGGCCCTCATTCAAAAAATAAAGGGCCAGAGCAAGAATTGGATTTTGGCTGGTGCTAAGCATTTTGGAGAGATTATATCTTATATTTTCTTCTGTTGTTTATTTTTCGACTTAGGCCCCTCATGTTTGCTTCTACTGTATCAATATAAAGGCAAAGACTTTTGCCTCATTTTAGAAAAAGAAAAAGAAGCTGGCCTGAGGTCTGCATAGCATTGTTCTCACGGAAGGTTCCATTTTTTCGAGGGGGACGGGTAGGTATACTAGGCCTTGTTCGGTACTAGAGTTTTTGTGGGGATTAGAGGGGATAATCCTCACCAAATCCCGGACCGCACTTATTACTAAAACCATGTTTGGTTATAGATTATTGAGCTAGTTTTTTTTTTGCGGGGATATTGAGCTAGTTTAATCCTCAGTTTTCTCAACTTTCCCCCAAATTCTAGTGTATTTTTCGCAATATCCAATACACCACCCCTACCTACTAGATTGGTGATTAGGGTTTTATGGGCTTTGGTGGGGTTTGAGTGAAGTTGGGGTTTCACCTCAATCCCCTTAGGGATTATCCCGTCTAATCCCTGCAGACTTTAGTATCAAATAAGGCCTAAATGTTTGTGACGTGGAAAATTGCAGATGCTATGACAATTATCAACGCTTGAAGTAGAAAAAAAAAAGAAAAAGCTTATTCGTGCTTCATTTCTCTGAATTCGACCCACTTTGAGATCTGACCAAGTTGAGGGTTTGTTGTCGTAACGAGTATGCTGGGATGCTCTCATAGGAATAGAGTCGTACTAGTAAACTCCGGTAGCAACCAAAGTGGAAATGAGCACAAGCCTAAACGCCAACAGAGCTCATTGCACCAGGTGGACGTACCTACTACTACTGGGTACGAGCCTCGTCACCCTACGCCCAATGTTTAACCTGGAGTATCTCAGATCGAGGGAGCCACACCATGAACAAGTGTACCTACTAGTCAATGATGCCGAATTGCCAATGCACCCTAGCTGCGCTCTCGATCCCTCCCCAGCTTTCCCTCGTCGTCGGGGAAAGAAACTGCTTCTTCATGCATCGTAAAATATGGGCGGCCCTTCTCCCCATGCATATACCCTAGGTATATTGCTATTAGTAGTAGTAGTAGTTTGAGGCTGACGAGCAGAAGAAAACAAGGACGTGGCCACCTGAAAGAACGCGGGCCGAACCAGATGGAGGCACGGCCCGGGCGCCTTTACGCCTACCCGGCAGCAATCACGACGACGACGATGCAAACAATAACCCAAATGCACGGGGACTACTCTACCCCTACGTACGCTTTCGCCGCGGCCGAAGCTTGATTAGGCAGGTCTGTGATAATGGCCATGGAGGTGACGAGGCAGACGACAGGGTCGCACTACTACCGGCCGGGGAGCCCACCTTGCTGCTTAGGGCATCTCCACCGGACCGACCCAAACGGGGTGATCGAAACGGTCTATTTCTATCCGTTTGGATCGGGTCGCAGTCGCTTTTGGGTCGTGATCCGGTCTGTCTGGCCAGCCGTGTCCAGCGGCCCGACCCATCTGTCCGTCTCTCCCGCTGTCACCGCTTGGTACCCTAGGCGATGGACGTTAATGACGATGCGATGTCGGCTATCAGCGCCGGCGGCTTCCCACACAGCCAGCGTTTTCCGCCATTGTAGCTTTCCGTTTTTCGCGCGCACCTTATGTCCCGCACGCGCTTCCTCGGCCGTTTCACGTCTTCGCCGCGGTCTATAAAAGACGACCGCGTGGCGCGACTGAGACAATAAGCCCAAGCAAGAGCAACCACCACCAGAAAAGGCGCTAACCACCAGCAGCCATGCCTCGCCGCAAGATCGCCAACTGGACCAAGATCAGGGAGCTGTGCCGCACCCGCTTCCAGGAGGCCGGCATCGACGCTATCAACCTCCAAACCACGTTGCTCTCCCAGCGCATGGCCGAGGCGGAGGTGGTGGCCTCCGAGGAGGAAAACCGTGTGGCCGAGGCGGCGCTGGAGCAGGTGGTGGAGGCGGCTGCACATGTGGCAGCCCAATAGGCGGTGCGTGAGGTTCACCACGTCGCCACCAAGGAGGCCGCATCAGCGGCCCTCCGCGAGATCTGCCACGAGGCGGCCATGACCACTCTGGAGGAGGTGGCCAAGGAGGTGGCCAAGGTGGCCGTCCGCGAGCTTCGCCACGTCGCCGCCACGCGCAGTGCAGTGGAAGCTGCGGAGAATGCCGCCGACGCGGCGGCGGAGGAGTGTTGGAGATATGCCCAGAGGCAATAATAAAGTGGTTATTATTATATCTTTGTATTTATGATAAATATTTACATCCCATGCCATAATTGTATTAATAGGAAACAATAATACTTGAGTGTTTTGTAAACATAAAAGAGTCCCTAGTAAGCCTCTTGGTAAGACTAGCTTGTTGATTAATAAATAATCATGGTTTCCTGATCATGGACATTGGGTGTTATTAATAACAAGATCATATCATTAGGAGAATGATGTGATGGACATACACCCATAGTAAGCATAGCATAAGATCAAGTCATTAAGTTCGTTTTGCTACAAGCTTTCAAATGCATAGTAACCTAATCCTTCGACCATGAGATCGTGTTAATCATCATCACCGGATAATTGCTTTGATGACATCAAATGTATCTTCGTAACTGGGTGGTTATAAAGGTGGCATTAGGTATTCTGAAAGTATGTATTGAAGCGCATGGATCAATAATGAGTTTTGTCCATCCATATGATGGATAGATATGCTCTGGGCCCTCTCGGTGGAATGTCATCCAATTAGCTTGCAAGCATGTGACTAGGTCACAAGGGATGTCATATCATGGAATGAGTAAAGAGTACTTATCGATAACAAGGTAGAACTAGGTATGAAGATATCAATGATCGAACCTCGGATAAGTAGAGTATCGCATGACAAAGGGAATCAGTGTCGTATGTATATGGTTGTAACGATCACGAAGTCATCGTTGAATATGTGGGAGCCATTATAGATCTCCAGGTCCCGCTATTGGTTATTGATCGGAGAGGTGTCTCGATCATGTCTGCATAGTTCGCGAACCGTAGGGTGACACACTTAAGGTTCGATGTTGTTTAGGTAGATATGGAATATGAGTTGGAGACCGAATGCTGTTCGGAGTCTCGGATTGGATCCAGGACATCACGAGGAGATCTAGAATGGTCTAGAGAATAAGATTCAAATAATGCAAGTCGTTTTCTGGGGTTCGGAAAAGTTCCAGAGTTTTGTTTGGAGCTTCTAGAAGGTTTCAGAATGTTCCAGAAGGTTCTACGAAGAGATAAACATAAATCCCTAGATTATAGGGGATAAGACTTAGGGGGAAGGAAACTTCCCCCACCCCTTGTGCATCGGCCCTAGGAGGTGGGCCAAGGGGTGGGAACCCTAGGCCGCACCCCCTCCGATATAAAGAGGGGTGGGGGCGCCTCCCCCCTTGCCCCTTCACCCCAAAACCCTAGCCGCCACTCCCTCCTCCTTCCTCCTGCTGCCTCTTAGGCAAAGTCCTGCAGGAATTCTCCACCACCACCACCACGCCGTTGTGCTACTAGGATTCCGTGGATATCTACTACCTCCGCTGCCCGCTGGAACAGGGAGAGGATCATCTACATCGACTCCGTAGATGTGACCGAGTGCGGAAGCGCTGCCGGAACACGGCGCTGGAAGGATCGTCTACTTGATCTTGAGATCGGCAAGTGATCGTCTACATCAACCATGAGATCCGATCTCGATCAAGGATTTAGATCTACAAGAGTTAGTACAGATCTATCTCGTTGCACTTATCTCGTAGATAAGATCTTGGCTTTTCCATAGAGTAGATCTTGGTTTTGTTCGTTCTTGTGGTAGATTTTTTTTGTTTTCCATGCAACAAACCCATCAGTGGTATCAGAGCCGTGTCTATGTGTAGATCTGTTGCATGAGTAGAGCACAATGGTTTTATGGGCATTGATGCTTTTGTTGTCGTTGTCTTCACGTGTACTTTGCATCTTGCGAGATGGTGGGATGAAGAGGCTCGGGCTAACCTTACATGTCATCGCACATGAGACTTGCTCCATGCTTGACGTGCAACTTGCATTGCACAAGTGGCTTTGCGGGTGTCTGTCTATCCCACCATAGTTAAGATTCAATTTACAATTAGCATCTGACAACACTTGTATCAGCGTTGTGGTTCTTGTTCATAGGTAAGATCGGATCTTATACGAAATCCCCAAGCCACGTAAAACATGCAAAGAAAATTAGAGGCGTCTAACTTGTTTTTGTAGGGGCATGTGATGTGATATGGCCACGATGTGATTGTGAATATATTTGATGTATGCAATGATCCTTATTGTAATATGGCAACCGGCAGGAGCCTAATGGTTGTCTTTAATTTTTGTTAAGACCCACGTGTCTATTCATCATGTAATAGCTTTATTCCAAATAGTTGTAATAGTTGCTATTAGTGATAGGCAACCATGAAGCGGCGCCACTGACCTTGACGCTACGCTGGTGATGATGGAGATCATGTCTGTGCTTTGGAGATGGAGATCAAAGGCACAAGAATAAATGCCATATCATGTCACACATTATGAATTGCATGTGATGTTAATCCCTTTTTCATCTTGTATTGCTTAGAACACGACGGTAGCATTATAAGATGATCCCTCTCACTAAAATATCAAGTAATAAAGTGTTCGTCCTTAGTAGGCACCGTTGCTAAGACTCGTCGCTTCGAAGCATATCGTGATGATCGGGTGTTATAGATTCTACGTGTGCATACAACGGGTGCAAGCCAGATTTGCACATGCGGATACTAAGGTTAATCTTGACGAGCCTAGCATGTACAGACATGGTCTCGGAACACGGAATACCAAAAGGTAAAGCATGAGTCATATGAATGATATGATGAACATGTTGATTGTTTGCCTTTGAAGCTACATCTTCTCTCGTGAAGATTGGACTTGGTGTAGTGGATTTGGTTCATGTAATCACTAAGGAAACATGGGGGATGTTGTTTTGAGTGGGAGTTCACCTAGTTAATTTAAGAATTAAATTTGAACTCAATTTATAATAAACTTAGTCTAAACTCTTTGCAAATATGTTGTATATCATGGCGACCCCCTCCATCAACTTTAATGCGTTCCTAGAGAAAGAAAAGCTGAAAAACAATGGAAGCAACTTCACGGACTGGTTCCGTGGATAGAGGATTATCCTTAGCGCTGGTCAGTTGACCTATGTGCTCGATGCACCGCTAGGTGACCCACCTGCAGAGGATGCTCCCGACGATGTTAAAAATGTTTTCCTCACTTAGAAGAATGACTACTCCACAGTTTAGTGTGCCATCCTGTATGGTTTAGAATCGGAGCTTCAGAAGTGCTTTGAGCACCACCACCCCTTTGAGATTATCAATGAGCTCAAACTGAATTTTGAGACTCATGTGGCCGTGGAAAGCTATGAGGCCTCCGAGAAGTTCTTTAACTGTAAAATGGAAGAGGGTAGCTCTGTTAGCAAGCACACGCTCAAAATGTCTGGGCACGCAAGCATGCTCCAAGAGTTGGGAATAATGATTCCTAATGCGTTGGGGATTCATCGTGTCCTCCAACCACTACCACCTAGTTATAAGAACTTTGTGATGAACTATAATATGCATTGCATGAACAAGACATTGCCTGAACTCTTCTCCATGCGGAAAACTGCTGAAGTGGAGATTAAGAAAGAGCACCAAGTGTTGATGGTCAATAAGACCATCAATTTCAAGAAACAGGACAAGCCTAAGAACAAGGGAAACTTCAAGAAGGACGGCAAAAAAGCTGCCGCACCTGCTAAGAAGCCCAAGGCTGGTCCTAAGCCTGATACTGAGTGCTTTTACTGCAAGGGTGAAGGTCACTGGAAGTGCAACTGCCCCAAGTACCTGGCAGATCTGAAGAATGGCAACATCAAGAAGAAAGGTATATTTGATATACATGTTATTGATGTGTATCTTACTAGTAATTATAGTAGTGCATGGGTATTTGATACTGGTTCAGTTTCTCATATTTGTAACTCGAAACAGGAGCTGCAGAATAAACGAAGACTGGCGAGATACGAGGTGACGATGCGTGTTGGAAATGGCTCCAAGGTTGATGTGATCGCCATCGGCACACTCCCTCTTCATCTACCTTCGGGATTAATTTTGAACTTGAATATTGTTATTTGGTGCCTGCGTTAAGGATGAACATTATTTCTAGATCTTGTTTATTGCGAGAGGGTTACTCGTTTAAGTCTGAGAATAATGGTTGTTCGGTTTATATGAGTATTATCTTTTATGGTAATGCACCTAAGATGAATGGTTTATTCTTATTGAATCTCGATAGTAGTGATACACACGTTCACAACATAGATGCTAAATGAATAAAAATGAATGATAATTCCACATACAAGTGGCACTATCATCTTGGTCACATTGGAGTGAAACACATGAAGAAACTCCATTCTAATGGACTTCTTGAATCACTTGATTTTGAATCACTTGAAAGATGCGAAGCATGTCTAATGAGAAAAATGACTAAGACTCCATTCTCTGGGATAATGGAGCGAGCTACAGACTTATTGGAAATAATACATACCGATGTGTGCGGTCCAATGAGTGTAGCATCGCGCAGTGGATATCGTTATGTTCTTACTTTCACGGATGACTTAAGTAGATATGGGTATGCCTACTTTATGAAACATAAGTCCGAAACTTTCGAGAAGTTTAAGGAATTTCAAAGTGAAGTAGAAAATCAGTGTAACAAGAAGATTAAGTTTCCGCGTTCTGACCGTGAAGGTGAATATCTGAGTTACGAGTTTGGCATGCATTTAAAGAAATGCGGAATACTTTCACAATTGATACTGATGACCCACAAGTATAGGGGGTGTATCGCAGTATTTTCGATAAGTAAGAGTGTCGAACCCAACGAGGAGCAGAAGGTGCTGGCTAGTGGTATGGATCAGGAATTCTCTGCAAATACTTAGCAAACGGATTTTTAGGGTTTTTTGATAAAGCAAGTAAACAAAGTACGAGTAAATAAAAGACAGTAGGAATAAATGCAGCAAGTGGCCCAATCCTTTATGCAGCAAAGGACAAGTCAGTTGTATTTCTATAGATGACCAAACGTTCTCGAGGACACATGGGAAGACTGTCAAGTGCTTTCGCTTCATATAGTCGATCAATCTTCTCTAGCTTGCTAAGTGTTGTGTGGGTGAACCTGTGCTAATGTACCGTCCTATCCAAGACTTAATACATACTTGTGATTATACCCCTTGCAAACATCCGTAAGTACAAGAAAGTAATTAAGGTAAAACCTAACCACAACTTTAAACTCTAAGACCCTTACGTCCCTTGTGCAATGGTTTCCTAACGGGGGTTCAGGTTTCTGTCACTCCGGCAACCCCTACGATTAGTAGCCAAATACACAATGCATTCCCCTAGGCCCATATAGGTGAAGTGTCATGTAGTCGACGGTCACATGACACCACTAGAAGAAGTACACCACAACTTAAATAACAATCTATTGAATCTTTCTCAGCACAACTCCACTACTAACAACAAGACTTCTCCCATGTCCTCAAGAACAAAACAAACTACTCAAAAGACATCATATGGATCATGATCAAAGATGGAATAATGATGTATAACAATCTGAACATAAACAATAATTCAGTTAATAGCATCAACTACAAGGAGTAATCAACACCGGGAAAGTTTCCCCTATGAACTATGCAAGATTCAACGCAATTGTTACAGCAATATGGAGATGATGATGAGGGTGCTGATGGTGATGATGGTGATGATGATGATGATCCCGATGAAGTCCAGCTTGATGGAAGTGTTGATGGCGACAATCTCCCCTCTCCGGGAAGGAATTCCCCCGGCAGAAATCTGTCTACCGGAGAGATCTTTCTCTCTCGGTGTTTTCCGCCCCGCAGAGGCGGCGGAATCTTTCTATGGTCGCTCCCCGAGTCTTAGGGTTTCAGGAGGAAGATATACGCCAGAGGGGAGAGGCTGGAGTGGGCCAGGGTGGCCACACCACTCGGCAGCCTAGGCTCGCGCCATGGGGTGGTGTGGGCCCCCTGTGGCCCACCTCCACTCCATCTTCTAGCATCTTGAGTCTTCTGGAAAAATAGTATTTTCCGTATATTTTTCCGGATTTTCTGATCTTCGCGAATTTTGCCTCCAAACAACACCTTTTCCATCAGAATCCTGACTGCAGTGGTCCATGCTCCAAAACTCATCAACCATGCAAAAACAGATGAAATAACATAAGTATCACCTCTCAATACAAAATATATCAATGGATAATAGTGAATTAAGACATAGAATAGTGATGCAAAATGGACGTATCAACTCCCCCCCAAGCTTAGACTTCGCTTGTCCCCTAGCGAAACTGAGCTCAATAAACATGACCTCAGGTTTATGGAGTGAAGAGTCGATAAAAGAATACGGACAAGAAGCATCACATTCATCAAATACATAGATCATAATAGAAGACAACTCACTAATAACTGGTTTTTCAATGAAAGCTTTCAAAGTAGTAAACTTCAAGATAAGAGCAATGTGCAAAACAAGGAACATAAGAAACATGATTGAATAAATCATCATATGAATGAATGAAACACATCAACTCAAAATACTTGCTGAGATAGAAGGGAATAGGTTCACTGACTCAACTACAAAGTAAAAGAAAGGCCCTTCGCAGAGGGAAGCAGGGATTGCAAGTCTCATAAAGAGCTCCCAAAAATTATGATACTTACTAGCTTTTAGCTCTCATTGCCCCTATCATAGGCATCTTTAGGTGATTAAGGTTAAAGTGACACAACTAATAGGATATGCTTGACAAGTTATAAGTTGAAATCTCATGCCCCTTACTTATGAGTACCGATCCTCATGCTACTCAACTTCAGTCACGAGCAAGCTCTTGTCATTGTAAATACATGCGTATCATTGAGAACCGCCAACGGGGTACCCCTTGCACATGACACAGGAGCTATCGCATAATCAAAATGACAAGGCAAGCAGACAGTGAGCATCTCAGCGATCTTTTTATTTGCTATTTGCATAGGTTTTTATTGAGGATGCTTCATAGAATGCTCACTGTAGTTATGCTGCAAGTTTCCACCATGATTAGGCATGGCTTAGGCTAGCGACCCAGGCGTTTCTCTAACACACATATAAACTCCATGATCTTACAAGTTCCACTCTTATTTCACACCGCCGGGATCCATAAGCAAAAGAACATGATATCAACTAGGTACAAGTACCAATGAAGTGTTGAAAGCAGTCCCCATGATACATGGTTCAGCTAACTTCAACTCATAAAGCGCAAGCATATACACAACAAAGAAGGACCCAATGGTTCAAGTTTAATAAATACAAGAATGTAAAGTGTTCCATCAAGTTCGTGAGAGATTTAATCACTAATTTTCACATAACAAGTTTAATTTGGGAGGTAGACAAAACATGAATTTACTTGGAATAGCAATAATGCTACTGGGTAGGTATGGTGGACACAAATGGCAAAGGTTTTGGTTTAAAGGAGGTGGATGCACAAGAAGAATTCCCTCTCAGTACAGGTTTTTGGCTAGCAGGGTTGGGTAGCAAGTACAAGAGTTGAAGGAAACAAACAAACATACAAGTGATAAAGACAAACATGCAATCTTCCTTGGAAGCACAAAAGATCTTAACTAGAGAATACTAGACTTATGAGCAAATCAAGAAAGAAAGATGATGAAATTATTTTTCTCTAGAGCACTTATATCTTTTTCTTTTCAACTCTCAAAAAGGGTGTTGCTACTGACTGAGCCAGGTTTGCCAAAACCAACTAAATTAACTCAACGATCCCAAAGTGATACCAATACTAACAACAAGATCAATCATATAACCACGAATTGAAAACTAACATAAGCTAAGCAAAAGAGTGAATGATAGAACTTCTCATTAATATTCCATAACGGAAACTCACACCAAGGGATACAAATCTAACGAGAGAGGGGACACTTCCATAATGCAAACCATACTACATAATAACCCCTCTATTCATGATATGACTCTACTAATAAGGTAAAAAGATAGAAGATAGTGATATGATACCGCGGCACTCCCCCAAGCTTGGAACAAACCAAGGGGATGCCAAACCTGATGACGAATTACTCCTTAGGTGGTGGTGGTATCCTCTCGATGAGTTCTCTGATCAGTTTCCCCAAGTCCTCAATCTCAAAGGTGAGATTACGAATAAGCTGCGAATTTTGCTCAATGCGGCTCATGATCATGTCGGGTTGAGAATTCTAGCTCTTGCTATTCTTTCCCCACTCTTCCTCCTTGAAGTCTTCTTTTCCCGCATGGCTAGAACGAGGCAAATCCCAATTGGAGGGTAATTTCTCCTTGGGCATATTCTGATATTGATGCTCATGGATAAGGGTATGGAAAGGATTCCTGGTGTGTGGAGGAAGTGACCGTGGAGCCAAAGTGTGACGAGGAGCTTTCCCCCTAGTCTGCATCCGTGCAGTCCTTCTGATCTTGGCAGGCTTCACCACTCCAATGCTTGCAACGGTGGTGCCGGTATGCGGACGTTGGCCTTGCTCCTCTTCACCTTCACTCTTGATCTCCTTCTCCTTCTCGGGGTCTTGGAGGTCTTCCTCCATGGGCTCCTTCCCTTTATCCTTGGCGGACACCATTGTGCTTCTAAGCTTTCAAAGAGTATGTCCTGGCAAAAACAGATCGAAACAAAAACACGACGAAAACACAATATACGAACCTCGGGGGATCCGGGGGGTTATATATTATGAAGTTTCATATCAAAAGGAAGGTACTGGGAGAAAACGAGTCAGAGGCGGAGTCCTGGGTGGCCTCACCACCTGGTGGCGCGGCCAGGGGTTGGCCCGCGCCATGGGGTTGTGTGGGCCACCCTGGCTCCGGTTCCGTCCCTTTTTCGCTTTGTAGCTTTCCTTATTGACTGAAAACTGCAAAAATATAGTTGGATTGTATTTTCGCGGAACTTTTCTTACCAGAACTGTTACGTAGTTGGAAACGGACTCTGCAGGTCTCTGAATTTGGTATTGAGCGGATCCTTCCGGAGTCATCACTTGAATATCATCGATATCTTCATCTTCATATACTTATTACTTGAGTCATAAAACCTTTCTCTTCCTTATTACACCATTATCTCCACTTCCTGGAAATTTCTTTCACACAAAACTTCACACAGTTCTTATTAGCAACATTAGTATAAGTGAAGTAATAAAACCTTTTGAGTCCAACTTCAACTGAAAACCATCAAAACATAAGCTACTGTAGCAACTCCTTCCGAAAACCCAAAAATAATTCAAAAAGGAAATCGAATAAAGAAGCAAATGCAAGATTGGCTAAATCTGTCAAAACATACCAGCAGGTAAAGATCAATTTTTTCGAAAATCTTCTGTTGCTCAAATCAAAAAGTGCAAGACTAACAAAAGTTAAATAACAACCTGGGGCAGAAGCACAAAAAATTACAGCGCAATCCGACAAACAGAGGTCTCTCGTGGATTTTTACGGTGAAGCACAAAAATCTGTTTCGGGACAGCAACTTCCCCAAACCTTACTTCTCTCTCATTAGAGGCTGATCTTGACACAAAAACCAAACAAAACAGATAAGGAGCGGTTATTACCGAAGTAATAACTTCCAAGACTCAAAGAAACAGAAACAAACTGAAAGCAAAAAAAATGAATTGGGTTGTCTCCCATAAAGCTCTTTCTTTATAGCCATTAAGATGGGCATGATAATTTTGAGGAAGCTCTCATAGGGATATGATTTGAAGTGAAAGAGAGCATTAAGAAGCAAAAACACACACACATTTAAGTCTAACCCAGTTCCTATGCAAGGGGATTTTGTAAACAAACAAGTTATTGAAACCAAAGGCAACTTGCATAAGAAGGCAAAAGAAGTGCAACATAAAAACTTTCAGCATAAAATGAGGAAACTTGATATTATTGAGATGCAAAAGAACACTTTTCCCTCTCTCATAGTATATTTGAGTATCATGCATAAACTTAACAATATAGCTATCACAAGGGCCATCATAGCAATGATCACTTATTCTAATAGAAAACACAGGAATACTAGCTCTCATAACACTACTATGTGAAAAAATATTAGAGGTATCCTTACAAAGGATAGTGTGTCCCTCTTTTTCATACTTAGTGACAAAGCCTTTCACATTTGCTATTATAGGTTCATCAACCATTTGTTTATCAGGTTCAACAGCCTTATTTGTACTTTCATTAACCATACTAGCTATCATAGAATGTTCCTTTACCTTAACTGGAAAAGGCATTTTCTCAGTATAAGGTTCAGGTAAAACATGATTAGCAGTATAAACTTTAGTATTTCTTGCAGGAACACTCTTAGCAATATCTTTATAAGGTTCATGATACTTATTCCACTTCTTTTTAGGCACTTCAATATAGGAAGCAAAAGCCTTAAAATAATAAGCAATAGCTTGAGAGTCTAGACCATAAGCATTTTTAATATTTTGAAAATCGTCAGTTCCCATAAAAGATTCGATGCATTCATAATCATAATTTATACCTGATTTTCTACCTTTGTCATTCTCTCAAGCTTCAGCATTGTCTTGAATACGGTCCAGAAGTTCCCATTTAGCTTCTTCTTCCATACGAGTGAATGATCCAGCACAAGAAGCGTCCAATAAATCCTTATCATGTAGAGGGAGCCTTGCATAAAAGTTATTGATAATAATATTGTTGGGGAGCTCATGAATGGGACATTTGAGCATTAGTAACTTCAATCTCCCCCAAGCTTGAGCTGTACTCTCTCCATCAAGAGGCCAAAAGTTGTGTATTTGATTCTGATCTTTATGATTTTCACTAGGAGGATAAAACTTTGAATAAAAGAGAGGCACTATTTCCTCCCATTCCAGAGCTTGACCATTCTTCAGCAGCTTATACCATTCCTCAGCTCTTACTTTCAATGATAATGAGAATAGCTTCTTCTTAACTTGATCTGTAGTAATACCTACACACTTGAACAACCCGCATTATTCGTGTATAAAGAGTAAATGATCACCGGGATGGACAGTTCCATCCCCAACATAGTAGTTATCCATAACACGATCAATAATTCTTGTAGGTATTTTGAAAACATCTTTCTCAGCAGGTGATGGCTTATCTACTACCTTAGCAGTGGTAGTAGCATTACCAAATAAGAAACTCAGTGAATTATCCATAACGAAAATAAAGCAACTAGCAGAAGTAAACAATACTCACAGTAGAAGTTTCCTTTACCAGTTCCACTCTCCAATAGCGCTTCACTCCCGACAGCGGTGCGGAAAATAGTCTTGATGACCCACAAGTATAGGGGTATATCGCAGTATTTTCGATAAGTAAGAGTGTCGAACCCAACGAGGAGCGAAGGTCTTTGGCTAGTGGTATGGATCAGAATTCTCTGCAAATACTTAGCAAACAGATTTTTAGGGGTTTTTGATAAAGCAAGTAAACAAAGTACGAGTAAATAAAAGACAGTAGGAATAAATGCAGCAAGTGGCCCAATCCTTTATGAAGCAAAGGACAAGCCGGTTGTATTTCTATAGATGACCAAACATTCTCGAGGACACATGGGAAGACTGTCAAGTGCTTTCGCTTCATATAGTCGATTAATCTTCTCTAGCTTGCTAAGTGTTGTGTGGGTGAACCTGTGCTAATGTACCGTCCTATCCAAGACTTAATACATACTTGTGATTATACCCCTTGCAAACATCTGTAAGTACAAGAAAGTAATTAAGGTAAAACCTAACCACAGCTTTAAACTCTAAGACCCTTACGTCCCTTGTGCAATGGTTTCCTAACGGGGGTTCAGGTTTCTGTCACTCCGGCAACCCCTACGATTAGTAGCCAAATACACAATGCATTCCCCTAGGCCCATATAGGTGAAGTGTCATGTAGTCGATGTTCACATGACACCACTAGAAGAAGTACACCACAACTTAAATAACAATCTATTGAATCTTTCTCAACACAACTCCACTACTAACAACAAGACTTCTCCCATGTCCTCAAGAACAAAACAAACTACTCACAAGACATCATATGGATCATGATCAGAGATGGAATAATGATGTATAACAATTTGAACATAAACAATAATTCAGTGGTTCACTCAATAGCATCAACTACAAGGAGTAATCAACACCGGGAAAGTTTCCCCTATGAACTATGCAAGATTCAACACAATTGTTACAGCAATATGGAGATGATGATGAGGGTGCTGATGGTGATGATGGTGGTGATGATGATGA
Source organism: Avena insularis (assembly GCA_023614405.1). Taxonomy (NCBI): domain Eukaryota; kingdom Viridiplantae; phylum Streptophyta; class Magnoliopsida; order Poales; family Poaceae; genus Avena; species Avena insularis. The sequence goes on from CM042690.1 coordinate 151,645,765, forward strand.
TCCCGATGAAGTCTAGCTTGATGGTGGTGTTGATGGCGACGATCTCCCCTCTCTGGGAAGGAATTCCCCCGGCAGAAAACTGTCTACCAGAGAGATCTTTCTCTCTCGGTGTTTTCCGCCCCGTAGAGGCGGCAGAATCTTTCTGTGGTTGCTCCCCGAGTCTTAGGGTTTCGGGAGGAAGATATACGCCAGAGGGGAGAGGCTGGAGTGGGCCAGGGTGGACACACCACTCCCTGGCGCGGCCTAGGATTGCCCGCGCCATGGGGTGGTGTGGGCCCCCTGCGGCCCACCTCCACTCCATCTTCTGGCATCTTGAGTCTTCTGGAAAAATAGAATTTTCCGTATATTTTCCTGGATTTTCTGATCTTCGCGAATTTTGCCTCCAAACAACACCTTTTCCATCAGAATCCTGACTACAGCGGTCCATGCTCCAAAAGTCATGAACCATGCAAAAACAGATGAAATAACATAAGTATCACCTCTCAATACGAAATATATCAATGAATAATAGTGAGTTAAGACGTAGAATAGTGATGCAAAATGGACGTATCAGATACCGCCAGGAACACCACAGTGAAATGGTGTGTCTGAACATCATAATCGAACTCTCTTAGATATGGTTCGGTCTATGATGTATCTTACAGATTTACCGTTATCATTTTGGGGTTATGAATTGGAGACAACTGCATTCACTTTAAATAGGGCATCATCTAAATCCGTTGAAATGATACCGTATGAATTGTGGTTTGGTAAGAAACCTAAGTTGTCATTCCTTAAAGTTTGGGGCTATGAAGCGTATGTAAGTAAGTTACAACCCAACAAGCTTGAACCCAAAGCGGAAAAATGCGTCTTCATAGGATACCCTAAAGAAACAATTGGGTATACCTTCTATCATAGATCCGAAGGCAAAGCTTTCGTTGCCAAGAATGGATCCTTTCTTGAGAAGGAGTTTCTCTCAAAAGAAGTGACTGGAAGGAAAGTAGAACGCGGCGATGTTGTTGAACCTTCTCTCGGATTTGAGAGTAGCACAACACCAGAAGATGTTTCTATGCTGCCTGCATCAATAAGAGAGGAAGCTAATGATGATGATCATGAAACTTCGAACGAAGTTGCTGCTGAACGTCGCAGGTCAACGAGGGTTCGTACCACTCCTGATTGGTATGACCCTGCCTTGAATGTCATGTTTGTGGACAACATCGATGACCCTACGACGTATGAGGAAGCTATAATGAGCCCAGATTTTGAAAAATAGGAAGAAGCCATGAAATCCAAAATGGGATCCATGTACGAAAACCAAGTATGGACTTTGGTGGACTTACCGGATGGCCGCAAGTCCGTCGAGAACAAATGGATCTTTAAAAGAAAAATAGATGTTGATGGTAATGTTACTGTCTATAAAGCTTGACTTTTTGTGAAAGGGTTCCAAAAAATTCAAGGAGTTGACTATGATGAGACTTTCTCACCGTAGCGAAGCTAAAGTCTGTGAGGATTTTGTTAGCAATGGCTGCATATTTCAATTATAAGATTTGGCAGATGGATGTCAAAACGGCATTCCTTAATGGTGACATTGAGGAAGAGTTGTATATGGTACAACCCAAAGGTTTTGTCGATCCTAAAGATGCTGACAAGGTATGCAAGCTTCAGCACTCCATTTACAGACTAAAGCAAGCATCCCAGAGTTGGAATCAACGTTTTGATAAGGTGATAAAAAACTTTGGATTTATACAAACTTATGGAGAAGCTTGTATCTACAAGAAAGTGAGTGGGAGCTCTATAGCATTCCTAATACTATATGTGGATGACATATTATTGATTGGGAATGATATAGAACTTCTTGAAAGTGTCAAAGCATATTTGAATAATAGTTTTTCAATGAAGGATCTTGGTGAAGCGACATACATTTTAGGCATCAAGATTTATAGAGATAGATCAAAACTCTTAATAGCGCTTTCACAAAGTACATACCTGGACAAGGTTCTAAAGAAGTTTAGAATGGAATAAAGCAAGAAAGGGTTCTTGCCCATGTTGCTAGGTAAGTCCTTGAGTAAGACTCAAAGTCCAGCCACGACAGAAGATAGAGAGAAGATGAGTAAAATCCCCTGTGCCTTGGCCATAGGTTCTATCATGTATGCTATGCTGTGTACAAGACCAGATATAGCACATGCTGTTAGTTTAACTAGAAGATACCAAAGTGATCCTGGAATGGAACACTGGACAACAGTCAAAAATATCCTAAAGTACCTGAATAGGACTAAGAATATGGTCTTTCTTATGGAGGTGATGAACCTCTTGTTGTAAATAGTTACACCGATGCTAGTTGGAACACCGATCTAGATGACTCGAAGTCACAGTCTGGATACGTATTTATTTTTAATGGTGCTGAAGTGAGCTGGAGGAGTGCCAAGCAAAGCGTTGTGGTGAAATCTTCAACTGAATCGGAATACATAGCTGCTTTGGAGGCTGCACAAGAAGCGATATGAATGAAGGAGTTCATTACTGAGCTTGGTGCGGTTCCTAGTGCATTGGACCCGATGGCCATCTATTGTGACAACACGGGTGCCATAGCTAATGCACAGGTGCCAAGGTCACACAACAAGCTAAAGCACATCAAGCTGCGTTTCCATGCTATCCGCGAGTATGTCCAAGATGGTGACATAAATATTTGCAAAGTACACACTAATCTGAATGTGGTAGATCCGTTGACTAAACCTCTCCCTAGAGCAAAACATGACCAACACCAGAATGCCATGTGTGTTAGGTATATTACTATGTAATCTAGATTATTGACTCTACTACAAGTGGGAGACTGTTGGAGATATGCCCAAGAGGCAATAATAAAGTGGTTATTATTATATCTTTGTGTTTATGATAAATGTTTACATCCCATGCTATAATTGTATTAATAGGAAACACTAATATTTGTGTGTTTTGTAAACATAAAAGAGTCCCTAGTAAGCCTCTTGTTAAGATTAGCTTGTTGATTAATAGATGATCATGGTTTCCTGATCATGGATATTGGATGCTATTAATAACAAGATCATATCATTAGGAGAATGATGTGATGAACATACGCCCATAGTAAGCATAGCATAGGATCAAGTCATTAAGTTCATTTTGCTACAAGCTTTCAAATGCATAGTAACCTAATCCTTCAACCATGAGATCATGTTAATCAACATCACCGAATGAGTGCTTTGATGACATCAAACGCCACTTCGTAACTGGGTGGTTATAAAGGTGGCATTAGGTATTCTGAAAGTATGTGTTGAAGCGCATGGATCAAGAATGGGATTTGTCCATCCATATGACGAATATATATGCTCTGGGCCCTCTCGATGGAATGTCATCCAATTAGCTTGCAAGCATGTGACTAGGTCACAAGGGATGTCATATCATGGAACGAGTAAAGAGTACTTATCGGTAATGAGGTAGAACTAGGTATGGAGATACCAATGATCGAACCTCAGATAAGTATAGTATCACGTGACAAAGGTAATCGGTGTCATATGTAAATGGTTCTATCGATCACGAAGTCATTGTTGAATATGTGGGATCCATTATGGATCTCCAGGTCCGGCTATTGGTTATTGATCAGAGAGGTGTCTCGATCATGTATGCATAGTTCACGAACCATAGGGTGACACACTTAAGGTTCGATGTTGTTTAGGTAGATATGGAATATGAGTTGGAGACCGAATGTTGTTCGGAGTCTCGGATTGGATCCAGGACATCACGAGGAGATCTGGAATGGTCTGTAGAATAAGATTCATATAATGCAAGTCGTTTTCTGGGTTGGGAAAAGTTCCAGAGTTTTGTTTGGAGCTTCTAGAAGGTTTCAGAATGTTCCAGAAGATCCTACGAAGAGATAAACATAAATCCCTAGATTATAGGGGATAAGACTTGGGAGGGAAAGAAACTTCCCCCACCCCTTGTGCACCGGCCCTAGGAGGTGGGCCAAGGGGTGGGAACCCTAGGCCGCATCCCCTCCGATATAGAGGGGTGGGGTTGCCTCCCCCCTTGCCCCTTCACCCCAAAACTCTATCCGCCACTCCCTCCTCCTTGCTCCTACTGCGGCTCGGGCGAAGCCCTGCAGGTATTCTCCTCCACCACCACCACCACACGGTCGTGCTACTGGGATTCCGTGGAGATCTACTACCTCTACTGCCAGCTGGAACAGGGAGAGGATCATCTATATCGACTCCGTATGTGTGACCGAGTGCGGAAACGCTACCAGAACGCGGCACTGGAAGGATCGTCTACTCGATCTTGAGATCGGAAAGTGATCGTCTACATCAACCATGATATCCAATCTCGATCAAGACTTTGGATCAACAAGGGTTAGTACAGATCTATCTCGTTGCACTTATCTCATAGATTAGATCTTGGCTTTTCCATAGATTAGATCTTGGTTTTGTTCGTTCTTGTGGTAGAATTTTTTGTTTTCCATGCAATGAACCCATCAAGGAGCTTCGCATGGCTACGTCCGCCGAGGTGGCAAGCACGTGGGCTCTCATCGATGGGGACGAGACGGAGGTGGAGGACAAGAAGGAGGAGGAGAGGAGGTGGATTAGGTGGTAGCAGAGGAGGGGCAGGGGAGGAGGCGATCACCGTCCCCCTGTAGATCGTGCATGCCCTTGGCCTTGACCCTAACGGAGCTCCGACTAGGGTGCCCCCTTGGTAGAGAGGGCGGCAACAGTGACGACGACTGAGCTAGAGAAGGCCCTAGCCAACGGGCGGTGGCAGATCGTGCGAAGACGGCCAGCAAGACGGAGGCTCGTGGCTGAACACACGACCGTTACCACGACCGCCTCCAGCAGGAGGCCAACTAGTCGGTTGGGGCGGCGATCGACGGGGCCAGCGGCAACGAAAATGGCGGCCATGGCAATGGCGGCGAGTAGCCGTAGGGATGGCCTTCTCCAGCAGTAGTAGTCCTTTTTTTATTTTTCTCAAATATGCCTTTTTGTAATTGGCAGGGCCTAATCTAATGAAAAGCAAGTTTAATTACTAATGTTTCACTTACATATGAGCCCCAAGCGGCCGACTAGTGGACACTCGCGGGGTGCGTGCGCTGCCTGGGCCGACGCAACCGTTGCCCAAATTAGGTGCATAGATGGGTTGGGCCGGACGCGTCTGTCCAATTAGGGGCATCTCCATCGGGTCTACCCAACCCGTCCGAGCGCATGCGTCCGCATGGATGCGCCGGGCGTGCGTGCCCCCCAGCGGCTCGACCCAACTGGACAGACGCGTCCAGCCCGACCCATAGGTGCACCTAATTTGGGCAACGGTTGGGTCAGCCCGGACAACACAAGGACCGCGCGGGTGACCGCCTGTCGGCCGCTCGGGGCCAATATGTAAGCGAAACATTAGTAATTAAACTTGCTTTTCATTAGTTTAGGCCCTGCCAATTACAAAAAGGCACATTTGAACAAACTAAAAAAATGACTACTGCTACAACTGATGGAGGAGGCTGTTCCTATGGCTACTCGTTGCCATGTCCACCATTGCCGCTGATGCTAGCATCGTCGATCACCACCATAGCCGACCATATGGCCTCCTACTGGAGGCTTTCATGGTAACAGTCGTGCGTTCGGCCATGAGCCTCCTTCTTGCCGGCCACCTTCGCGTGGTTTGCCGTCGCCCGGTTGGCCAGGGCCTTCTCCATCTCAGCCGCTGATGCATGTAAAATGCATCCATGAACTTTACACTTTATTACTTGATATTCCAACATATTTGCATCATATATGGGGTATATTCATGTTTTATAATGATATTTGGGAATAATTCACACTACCCATATTGTTTTGGAATTAACCCTGCCGAGGCAGAAAACCCCTATTTCAATGTTTTGACTTTTAGGTACCCAAATGATGTCCAATTGACCTGAAACTTCATGGGACCCAGTATTTATCATAACAAAGAACATTGTGCGAAAGATCCGCGAGAAAAGAAGACCAAGGAGGAAACGAGCCTAGCACACATGGCCAAGGGGGCAGGTCGTGACTCGTCTCGTTTGCCCCTCGAGTCTCCGATGTCGTCGATTATTCTCCCAGGCGAAGGTTCTGACCTAAACCCACGTATAAAAATGGTCTCCCGATGATTCTTGAAAAGGAGTGCTACAGAAGACAGAAACACGAAACACAGAGGCCGGAGGCAGAAGATTGGAGGGGGAAAACTCCGACGGGGCGCTGCCGATGTGATCTACACCTCCTCCAACGACTCCAGCACCTTCACCATGATGAAGGGGGAGTAGTCCCCCTAAACTAAGGGTTTATGGCAGTAGCTATTGTATCTCTCTCTCATGATCTCGATTGTATTAGAACGGTATGAGCTGCATAACATGATTACGGTCATATTTGTATTACCTATGTGGTGGATCTTTATATAGTTGATATTAGAGATTGCAATTCTTCAGTATTGGAAGTATATGAATAGATGCATATCATGTACCCTGTTCTTGTTTACTTGTTTTGATCAAACTTGTATATGGGAGCGTGTGTGGGGAAACATGTGCATTAGTTGGAGCCACGAGGGTGATCTTACGGGTAGGACAGTAAAACTTGCGAATCACTTGGGTGTTTACCTTACTTAGTTGCCTCACTAGGGATAAAGAAAATACCATGCTTAGACTAGATCAAGTATGTTCTTATTTTAACTTTGTGTCATAGAACTTAATGCTATACTCTGAGATTGTTCTTAATACTAGATTGCTTGGAAACCCCCTTTTATAGTGGAGTACAAGTGAATTGTAAGAAATAACATATCTATGTTAGGACGTGATGCCCATATGAATTTCTATCCATACTTTAACATGTTGCACCAATATTATGTCAACTAGAGTGTCCCGTGTCCACCACAACTCAAAGAGAGAGTGCATAAGCGCAACCATGTACTCTGGTCCATTTTAAACAATAATAAAACACTATCCAACACATCTACATCACTTTTTATTCTCAGTACTAATTAAATCCAAAAATACAAAAACATTTCTCATACTTGCAAACACCAACCAAAACCCAAAAACATCATATTCCATTGCATTTACCACGATTGCATATTTACTTTACTATTGCATTGTATTTTACTTTTATTGAATTTTATTTCAGTTTTGCTTACATACACCTTGTGCTTGACAACCAGTTGGTGAGGTTGAGGGCAAAAAACAATCTACAACTATTTTTTAGGTTGCTTGATGAAGAACAAAGAGGATCATTCTCTTACACACAGCTCCCCGAGAGTTCGATATTTGAACCCTCGAGTTTCCCTCGTGGGGAAGACTTCCATTTACTACATCACTCTCCACTTAGAGTCTCAACCGTTAAGGTGCAGTGAGAAGCTCATATGATAACTGTCAGGAAGTTTTCGAGCGCTCGCATCAAGGAAGTTTTCTGGCGCCGTTGCCGGGGAGCTAGTAAAAGGATAGCTCACAAGAAAGTTCAACTTCATCACCATCTTGTATAAACACCTAAGCTTGGAGAGGTTGCACCTACGTGAGTATCATATTGTTCTTTTAGATCTTCAAAGTAGTTTTATTTTATTTTATTATTGTATTTAATTTCATCTTTACATTTTAGTTTTTACACTTTTAGTTTCTTTTACCGTTCGGTTTTGCATTTACTTTTTATTTTTCAGTTTTTGTCTTTACTTTTGTATTTCGGTTTGTCTTTTAGTTTTAAGTTTTGTATTTCATTTGTTAGTTGTTAGTTCAGTAGTATTAGTTTAAGTATCATTTTACTTTCAGTTTTCATTCAAAAACATAAAACACATAAAAATTAATATACTTTACTACTTGCAGAATGGGAGAAATATAAATTGTGTGACTACACAAATACACCTAATGATCAATTTATTGCTAAGCCCATTACCACACCTAAGATTACAACGGAGAGCTTTAAAGTTAGTCCTAGTTTGCTAAACTTGATAACTAGGGAACAATTTGGAGGTAGTGCAAATGAGGATGCCTCTATGCATCTTCATGACTTTTGAGAAATATGTGATATACAAAAATTTAAAAATGTTGAAAATGATATCCTCAAACTAAAATTGTTTCCATTCTCACTTAGAGGAAAAGCTAAAGCATGGTTACTATCACTACCCACCGCTAGTATAAATTCTGGGGATGGTTTAAAATAAGCATTCATAAAAAATATTATCCTCCCGTTAAAATTTTGCAAAATAGAAATAACATCTTATCATTTAGGAAAAATGAAAATGAGCATGTAGCTATGGATTGGGAGAGATTTAAGATAATTCTTAGGACTTGTCCATCACATGGAGTCAATGAATGGACCATCTTGCATTCATTCTATAATAGTTTAAACTATATGTCTAGAAACATACTAGATTCTGCTGCTGGAGGTGCTTTTATGAGTAAAACTATTGTAGAAGCAAAAGCCATATTAGAAAGTATATTGAAAAATATAGACAATGGTATACTGAAAGAGCACCTATTCCTTCCAAGAAAGTAAATTCCATAGAAGTGATAGACACTTTATATAATAAAATAGATGCCATTCTTGCTTTCATGTCTAAACAAAATGTTGAGAATGTTCCTTTGCAAGACTTAGTTGGTAATAATGCTGAAAGTGTGGATGTGAACTTTGCTAGGAATTTTGGTAGTGGTAGTTATGGTAATAATAATTACAACTCTTATAATTAACCTCCATATGTTCCAAACAATTATGGTAATCGTCCTTTCATTCCCTATCCAAATGCTAATGAAAATAAGTGGAAACCCACTAATATGCCACCAAGAAATGGTAATCAACAAGAAGCTAATAGGAACCTTGCTGAACAAGTAGCTATTCATAGCACGATGATAGAGAAACTAAATAAGTCCGTTGCCTCCATAAGTTCTAACATTAAAGGCTTACAAGCTCAAGCTGCAAATTTAGACAAAGCTCTTTCAAAGCTAGCTGATAATCAAGCCACTTTATTAAGTATGTCAGCGGGAAAATGACAAGCACCACCTGTTATTGGCATGAACTCCATTGTTATTACTGAAAATAATCCTCTCACTTTGGAGGAGATACTTAATGAACTAATGAACTATCCAGAATTTTTATTACCACTTATGTCATGACTTGACTGTTTAAAAGAAGAATCTAATGAAGTAAAAAAAGATGAACCACCTATGGTTCAAAATGAGAAAAAAGTAGAAGACGTAAAGACGCTTAGTGATTTTAAGGATCAACTACTTGATATAGATAAGTGTAGCTTACATGAACTCATTAATGTGCTATAAAAATTTGCTAGTAATCCTTCCATAAATTCTCACAAGCGGTTTTTGGTTCTTATATAGCTAACCATGTGCTTAAAGAAAATATTGCTAGGTACAATCAAGATGCTATGATACCACCTAAGCTTGGGTATGTATGGATCCCCAAGGTATTAATTACTATTGGAAAAGAAACACACCATGCTATACTTGATCTAGGTTCTAGTGTTTTAGTTTTATCTAAAGATCTATATGAATTGCTAGAATTGCAAAATATAGAAAAATGTCCATGGACTTACTACTTGCTGATGATACCATTAAACATGCTGTAGGCAAAGTTAGTAATGTAATGGTAGAGATTCACATGACTTTCGTTCCCGTTGATTTTATTATCATGGACATGGGGAGTAAAACCTCTAGTCTAATTATTTTGGGAAGACCTTTCCTTCGTACTACTGGTGCTATTATTGATTCAAAGGAAGGTAATGTAACGTTTCAGTTTCCACATAAGAAGTGTATGGAACACTTTCCAAGGAAGGAGGACACTCCAAAATTCAAGCTCCCTCATGAGCTTCACCCCTCTTGAAATTCAAGTAAGTAAGCCTATCTATATGGCTTTAGAGAATGCGCTTTGCGGGAGGCAATCCGAATGTTTCTGTTTTAATTTTCTTTGTGTCCTCTTTCTGTAGCAAGAGACTTTAGTTTTTGTTTTAGTTCTATAGTTTTCAATAAAGTACCAAGTTTTACCCATTTTGGATTGAAAAAGTTGAACACATATATGGAGTTGCAAATTGCTGCATGAATCTCTGTATCGTATGATTTTTCATATTTTTCTGTAACTCCAATTGAGATCATATTGGAACTGTAGATACAACTTTTCATCCTCCATATGCTCATGTAATTTCGTGATTTTAGGATATGACTAAGTAGGGTAATTAATTATGTTTTGCTGCTACTAAAATTCTGGACAGATTCTGTCCCATTTTGTTTTATGCATTCTTTGAGCTTTTAAGTTGAATCTTTTTGATTGATTTGAGTTTATGAGAAAGAATACAACATTATATACCTACTGGACATTTCATATAAACATTTTTTAAGGATTTCTTGCAGCAATCGATGTGTCTTTTGTACCCACTAATGTCACCATACAGGAAAGAGATGGGAGAAAATTTTGTGTTGATGGGATCAGTTTTTAAAATTATTAAGGTTTAGGCTCTAATAAATGCGGAATAAAACTTAAAGTTTAATTTATCAAGCCAAAACCTATATCAACTAGGTTCAACTAAGTGCACCAACAACCTATGCTAAGCAGCAACAAGGTGATAGCAAGATATAATACTTCAAGCATGATGGCTATCACAATGTAAATTGCATAAGTAAAGGGCTTGGTTGAGAAATAACCGATGGACGCGGATACGATGATTTGTTTCCCGAAGTTCACTTCCAGAGAAGCTACATCTCCGTTGGAGAGGTGTGATGGCGCAATGTACTTCGAACGCCACAAATGGCTCACCTCGAGGTGTGGTGGCTCGATGCTCACCCAACGCCACACAAGGCCTCACCCCAATATGCGAAGGCACACAACTCACTGACGCCACAAAAGGCTCACCCTATTCTCCCGTGAGCTCGCCACAAAGGCCTACTCACGTTCCACTATGGGAAACATGAGGGCGGTCACCGAAGTCGTACAAGGCTTAGGGAAATCTCCACAACTCAATTGGAGGGCTCCCAAGAAACGCCACAAAGGCTCCACAATGCCACAAAAGGCCAACAAGCTTGGGCAATCTCCACAACTCAATTGGAGCCCCCAAGAACACACCACAACTCCACACAACCGTCTAGGGTTCCAAGAACCTAAGAGAAACAAGCCCAAGAGCTTAAACTCGCTGAATCTCCAAGGAGAACTCAAACCTATGCACCAAATGCAAGAGGAAAGTCCTTCTCTCTCAAATTCCACAAAAGCTACAAAAGCTATTGGGGAAATAAGAAAGGAAGAACACAAGAGGAGAACACAAAACTCTCCAAGATCTAGATCCCAAGGATTCCTTCACAAAGAAGGGATTTGGTTTGGTGGGGGTTGTAGATCTAGATCTCCTCTCTCAAATCCCTCAAAAAGAAGCAAGAATCATAGGAGGGGGAAGGGGAGAGGGCATGCTCTTCAAGGTCAACAATGGAGGAGAGAGAAGGGCAAAACCGAGAAAAAGCAAGTTGGCCCCCGAAGGGGAAGGGGAGCTCCTTTTAAAGGGCTCTCCGATCTGCCTGTTACGCACAGAATCATGCACGGCCGGTAGTACCGGTGGGTGGCTGGTACTACCGGTGGCACCCAGCCAATGGTCCAAAACAGCGATGCGAACAAACACAAAAACGATCCTAGCTGGTACTACCGCCGTCCACCGGAACTTCCGGCGGGGATGATACTACCGCCTGAAATACCGACTGAAGTACCGTCAAATAGCCCATTCCAAAATAGAGAGTTACTGAATGTTATCGGAACTTTGGCTAGAACTAGGTCCGGTAAAACCGACGATAAACATTCCCTAGCGGTACTACCGGTGACGAGCCGGAACTTCTGCCCAGGGAAACTCCAGAACCAAAACTGCCACAACTTTTGCATCCGATCTCCAAATGAGATGAAACCAATTTTGTTGGAAAGATAACGACGTGTAGAAACTTCCGACCGGTACTACTAGACCAGATTATGGTGTTAATTCCATCAAATAGAGAACTCCCAACAGAGAGTCACTAAACGTGAGCAGAACTACCACCGGACCTTGCACCGGAAATATAACCAGGCCAGCCCCGCAGAAAACTGCAGGCGGAACTACCGACGCCTGGCTGGTACTTCTGGTCAGGTAAACTCTAGAAACCAAAAATGCAATAACTTTCGCATCCGAACTCCAAACGAGACGAAACCAATTTTGTTGGAAAGATAATGACATGTTGAAACCAATTTTGATCGAAATATTGGGTATCACCAAGGGAGAAAATACCATGAGTATATATGTGAGATATCTCCCAAGGTGTGGAGCCGAAAAACCCGAAAGATAAAAATGCAAAAAGATATGCAAGGGAAATCCATTTTTGATGAACTAGAGCTTGTTATGAAGATAACCACAAGCTCTAGATGCTCACATGCACAAGAACCAAACAACAACCAATAAAGGTGATGCTATGTATGCAAAGGTTTGAGCTCTCTCTGAAAGATACGAACGAGTCACCCACTCGAGAGCCCCTCTTGATAATACGGCTATTTATCCTAAACCCAGTATCCCAACACTACAAGAGACCGGTAAAATAGAAACCCTATCAAGATCATACCTTTGCCTTGAGCATCCCACTTGAGCTTGATGTAGACGATATTGTCACCTTCAAGATGGAACACCTTTCTTGATTGCTCTTACTTACTCTTGCTTGATGAATACTTGCAAATGTCTCCCCCATACTCCATGGGGAAACCTCTCCTTTGACCTTGTCTTCATCACTCCATGATCGCCGAGGATGGCAAGTTTCACGCATGAGATCTTCTAGAAATGGTGCACCTTGAGCTTGCCCTTCATTTCTTGATGATGTCTTGAAGATAGCCATGATGAACTCCATCTTCTTCTTCAAGACACTCTTGATCTTGTTCTTCTTCTACTTGATTCCAATAGGCACAAAACCCTTGGACATTGCTTCTTCTTTTTCATCCTTGAAGCCAACACATGGTCCAAGCGATGCCAATGGACAAACCTACAAGTGAAACTCAATTTGCACATTAGTCCATAGAGATTGTCATTAATTACCAAAACCACACATGGGGGCATACATCCCCTTTTAGACCACCACTTTGATATATATTATGTGAGAGCTACTGGAGGTTTGGTTTAAGTAAAGTTGGATGCTATTAAAAAGTTGGGATTGGGATGTTGAAGTTGATATTAAAAAGATTACACATAGTTGCATGGTTCATATGCTTTGAATGAGTATCAATTTGCAAATGCATTGTGTCGAGTTATCTTTTATTCATGTTTTGATGCTTGCTATTAGTTTACATTGTTTGACATGGACTGATTAGAACTATGGAATCTTATGCATCCATGTAGACGGTTAAACTTCTCCCTCTTGCTATCCCCAAAATAAAACCAACAAGTTAAAAATTGTTATTCAACTCCTTTGAACCAAGTTTTCCAGAGTGTCCACCATACCTACCTATTGGCATAATTGCTATTCCAAGTATGTTTCTCATGTTTTATTGATTTATCTAGCTTCCAAATTAAGATGATTATGGTTATGTTTGCTATGAGAGAATTGGTTAGTAAAGCTCTCACAAACTTGATGGCACGCTTTTATTTCTTGCACATAATAAACTTGAACCATTGTGACTATCTTATGAAGTTGTGTGTTTGAAAAATTATGAATTGGGAGTTATCATAACCATGCTTTCATGGGCACGTTTTCAACATTGCACTTATTCATATTTAGTTGATATCATGTTCTTTTGTTATGGATGGCTATCATTTTGAAATAAGTTGGAAACTTTGTAAGCTCATGGAGTTTGTATATGTGTGAGAGAAACGTCTGGGCCGCTAACCCAAGCTATGCACCATTCATGGTAGAAATTTACAGCATCCCATAGTGAGAATTCTATGAAGCATCTTCAATAAAAAGCTATGCCAATAGTAAATAAAAAGAATTGCTGAGATGCCCATTATCTGTTTGTCTTGTCATTTTGGTATAGGAAACCTCCCATACCATGGGGCAAGATGTACCCGTTTGGCGTTCTCGATGATACATGTATTCTTACAATGACAAGAAATTTCTTAGGGTCCTAAGTTGAGTAGCATGTGGTGTAGGTACTCGTATTCAAGGGGCATGAGGCATTCAACTTATACTTTGTCAAGCATATAACTCATACTTTCCATCACACTAACCTTAATCACTCAAGATGCTTATGATATGGGAAATGAGGGCTCAAAGCTAATGAATACCATAGTTCAAACATGATCACAAGAGGAAGAGTTTGGAAGCTATATGAAACTTATTCATGATTAATCTCTGCTTATTATCTATCTTTCCAAAGTGTCCACTTTTATATTTAGAATTGAGAAGAAAACTCTATGACCACTATAGGATGTTTTTACTTTACTTTTGCTTTTGCATTCATTTGGTCCATATCTCTTTCTTCTATGTTACACTTTGTGAATTGCTATTGATCATCCTTTCATGGTATATGAGATATCACTTCATTATCTATCTTGCATATTGCTATTCCTTTAAAGAATTAATCATTTTACTTCGTGTAGCAATAGTAATCAGTCTTGATATCCAAAATAGTATTGAAGTACAAAGTCCATGTTAGTTTTATCACCTTCATACACGAGGACGAGTATAGGTTAAGCTTGGGGATGCTGATGCATGTAAAATGCATCCATGAACTTTGCACTTTATTACTTGATATTCCAACATATTTGCATCATATATGGGGTATATTCATGTTTTATAATGATATTTGGGAATAATTCACACTTCCCATATTGTTTTGGAATTAACCCTGCCGAGGCAGAAAACCCCGATTTCAATGTTTTTGACTTTCAGGTACCCAAACAATGTCCAATTGACCTAAAACTTCATGGAACCCAGTATTTATCAGAAGGAAGAACATTGGGTCAAAGATCCACAAGAAAAGAAGACTGAGGAGGAAACGATCTCAGCACACGAGGCTAGGGGGACTGGCCACGACTGGTGTGCTATTTTCCCCCTCGAGTCTCCGATGTCATCGATTCTTACTCCCAGGCAAAGGTTCTGACCTAAAACCACGTATAAAAAAGGTGTCCCGATGATTCTCGAAAAGGAGCACCACGGAAGACAGAAACACCAAACAGAGAGACAAGAGACAGAAGATTAGAGGGGGAAAACTCCGTCGGGGCACTGTCGGTGTGATCTCCACCTCCTCCAACGACTCCAGCACCTTCACCATGATGAAGTGGAGTAGTCCACCCCTGGACTACGGGTTTGTGGCAGTTGCTATTGTATCTCTCTCTCATGATATCGACTGTATTAGAACCGTATGAGCTGCATAACATGATTACGGTCATATTTGTATTACCTATATGGTGGATCTTTATATAGCTGATATTTGAGATTGCAATTGTTCAGTATTGGAAGTATATGAATATATGCATATCATGTACCCGGTTCTTGTTTACTTGTTTTGATCAAACTTTTATATGGGAGCGTGTGTGGGGTAACATGTGCATTAGTTGGAGCAACATGGGTGATCTTGCGGGTAGGACAATAAAACTTGCGAATCACTTGGGTGTTTACCTTACTTAGTTGCCTCACTAGAGATAAAGAAAATACCATGCTTAGACTAGATCAAGTATGTTCTTTTTTTAACTTCATGTCATAGAATTTAATGCTATAGTCTGAGATTGTTCTTAATACTAGATTGCTTGGAGACCCCCTTTCTAGTGGAGTATAAGTGAATTGTTAGAAATAACATATCTATGTTAGGACATGATTCCCATATAAATTGCTATCCATACTTTAACATGTTGCACCAATATTATGTCAACTAGAGTGTCCCGTGTCCACCACAACTCAAAGAGAGAGTGCATAAGCGAAACCATGAACCCCGGTCCATTTTAAACAATAAGAAAACACTATCCAACACATCTATATCACTTTTTATTTTCAATACTAATTAAATACAAAAATACAAAAACATTTCTCATACTTGCAAACACCAACCAAAACCCAAAAACATCATATTCCATTACATTTACCACCATTCATATTTACTTTACTATTGCATTGCATTTTAGTTTTATTAAATTTTATTTCAGTTTTGCTTACATACACCTTGTGCTTGACAACCACTTGGTGAGGTTGAGGGCATAAAATAATCTACACCTATTTTGTAGGTTGCTTGATAAAGAACAAAAAAGATCATTCTCTTACACACAACTCCCCGAGAGTTCCATATTTAAACCCTTGAATTTCCCTCGTGGGGAAGACTTCCATTTACTACATCACTCTTCGCTTAGAGTCTCAACCGTTAAGGTGTAGCGAGAAGCTCCTACAACAATTGTCATGAAGTTTTCTAGCACTCGCATCTGCCGCCTAGTGGTCGCTCGCCTCCTGGTTGTCCAGCTCCGTCGCTGTCGCCGCCCTTGCTGCCAAGGGGGCCACCATAGCCAGAGCTCCATCGGGGCCGAGGCCTAGGGCCTGCGCGATCTGCAGGGGGATGGCAATCGCATCCTCCTCCGTCCCCTCCTCCGCCACCACCTGATCCACCTCCTCGTCGTCCTCCACCTCCTTCTCGTCCCTATCGACGAGAGCCCATGCGCTCGCCACCTCGGCGGCTGTAGCCACTCGCAGCTCTTCCACCGCCGCCTCGGCGGAGTGCTCCACCGCTTCCACTACACTGCGCGCGGTGGCGGCGTGGTGAAGCTTGCGGACAACCACCTTGGCCGCCTCCTTGGCCACCTCCTTGGCCACCTCCTCCAGCATGGTCATGGCCGCCTCATGGCGGATCTCATGGAGGGCCGCTGATGCGGCCTCCTTGGCCACCGCCTCCTTGGCAGCGACGTGGTGAACCTCACGCACCGCCCATTGGGCCGCCACCTGTGCGGCCGCCTCCACCACCTGCTCCAGCGCCGCCTCAGCCACACAACCTTCCTCCTCGAAGGCCACCACCTCCGCCTCGGCCATGTCCTAGGACAGCAATGTGGCTTGGAGGTCGACAACATCGATGTCGGTGTCCTGGAAGCGGGTGCGACACAGCTCCTTGATCTTGGTTCAGTTGGCGATCTTGCGGCGAGGCATGGTTGTGGTAGGCGCTTTTTTCGGTGGTGGTTGCTCTTGCTTGGGCTTGTTGTCTCAGCGCCAAGGCGTCTTTATGAACCACGGCGAAACGGCGAGGGCGCGGATGGGAAAAGCGCTGGCGAAGCAGAAAGCTACAATGGCGGGAAACGCCGGCCACGCGGGAAGCCACGGGCACTGATAGCCGACGTCGTGTCACTAGTAACGTCCCATCGTCGAGGGTGTCAAGCGGCGACAGTGGGGGAGACAGACAGATAGGCCGGACCGCGACCCCAAAACGACCGTGACCCGACTCAAATGGACAAAAACGAACCGTTTCAATCATCCATTTGGGTCAGTCAGGTGGAGATGCCCTTAGCCCGGACGGTTCAGATGATAGCAGAGAGTACTTGCTGTACCAGCTAGAAAGGGCACCGGGAGATGAGTCCAGGCGCGCGCATGTGCAAATATCTGTCAGCAGACAACCGGACACTGGCCACTCGTGCTAGTACCTTTTAAGTATATTTCTTTGCGGGTATTTCTCCTACAGTATACAATGTTGCCTCACCCAATGACACTCGCACACCGGAAATGCCTCTGTCGCATCTAATTATTTCAAGGTAATCTATTTTGCTTTTGGGACGGTTGGTTATCGTCGGGTCTAATCCAGGAACCACCGCATCATGCCTCCCAGATTCCGTCTCATAATCACGTAGGGAATGGTAGTACGATTTGGACGATGTACAGGACTACTAGTAGTTTAGGTGCCGCTCGCAGCAAAAGGTTCCTCGTCGCGATCAATCGATCAGTGTTTGTTATGGGCAATCATGTAGAAATGCCGTTCCTGTTTGCGGCAACATAGTGTCCTACTGTCATGTGCGCTCTGTCTGTCTGTCTGTCTGTCTGTC
Organism: Avena insularis; assembly: GCA_023614405.1. Lineage (NCBI taxonomy): Eukaryota > Viridiplantae > Streptophyta > Magnoliopsida > Poales > Poaceae > Avena > Avena insularis. The sequence goes on from CM042690.1 coordinate 151,663,669, forward strand.
TGTCTGTATCTCTCTCTCACGTACTGAAAACTGTTAGTAAGCGGTTGATTGTGCTACTGGAGTAATCACTTCTACCACCAGCATTTCTCAAATGAAAGGAAGGTGTGAGCGATGGTACACTTTAAAGAAGATAGCAGGCAAGTCACGCTTGCACTTTGACATGCACGAGGGGTCAAGTGCCTTTAATTGTCGGAGAAAAGGAAGAAGCGAACGCATGGACGAAACTAATTGTCATGAGTCGTCGACGTCCATTTTGGTCACGGCCATCCCATGGACCAGACACCGACTGAAAAATATCAGATATACTACATACGTATGGATGCTAACATCCAAACAGACATGTTGGCGAAGTGGCCGTCACTGAAACGATTGATCCAGGGCCCTTTGAAAAAGCTATTTTAGTTTAAATTTCTTCACCCTGAAACGATCGATTCGATCGGGGTGACGTGTGAGCTCACAGTCAAAATTATCTGGTCAGCGTTGAATATCTACCTAACTGATTCACGGGAATCATATGTCTCTTTCTCTGGATATTTACTGAGAAACCATTTCGAAGCAGGCCCAATTAATTACCGTGTTCATGGGACGGTCAACATCACTTGGAGTAAAGTTTTGTATTGGTTCTTGACGATAATGTTGTCTTAGTAAAAACATGTCTTATGCAGGATTCATATGAATATCTAACAGAGGGCCAATAGCTATGGCAATTCATTTAAAGAAAAGAGAGTGGATGCAGCTTATAAAAGAATTACCTACCTGTGGATGCCGATCCGCGACACCGGGATTCTTATCATCAATCAAAGACCTAGATTCCTAGTGGGACAAGTTAGATTGAAAACTGGACTATAGTGTGCCAGGTATACATCGAAAGACAACAAGACTGCCCGGATCGATTCCTACATATCTAGCCTTCCCATATATGTGATGGGCCTATACCTCCTACAGGAGGACATGCGTTGCACTTTGACATGGAGCTGTCACCGGTGGCGGACGTAGGAATGTTTTTTAGGGTGGGCATGCTTGAAAAATATTTCCACTAGCCTTTGTGCGATAAAAAGTTCACCAAATGAGTAACAAAGTGCGTGCATTCACGAACTAGAGGGATAGCTATGCACCCGGTAGCTACCGTTAGATTTGCTTTAATATATGTTCAAATGCTAGCTGACATGTTGATCAGAATCTTATGAGCATGTGTTAACCTGCCACTAAAATCTTGGCTCGTGATGTTAGATTCCTGGTGGGAGAACCTTGACTAAAAGCTGGTCAGATCCGTGAGCCCCTCCACACCCACGAAAACAAAAAATACATGCTCATCACCCATGCTATATGTTAACTTGTTCTTCACAAGACTCATTGCAGAAAATACCGTTTCAACACTAGTCGTTGCCACAGGTAAGAGCAACATGTTATTGATTCTTCGATAAAAGTATCAAGCCTCATCAATCAACACTTGATATGACATTAATCCTTTTCCAATCTAACAAGTGTCATTGCATTAAAAATATCTTGATCTCTCTTTTGCAAAGATTTTTTCAACATCAATAACATTTGTAAACAACTGGATGTCATTTGTAATCAGAAATCATCAATTAGAGCTCAACAAGTACCAATTGATTCAATATCAATAACATCTTGACATTAATACAAATAATAGAGCAATTGGTAATTTGGTTGTTCGTTCAAATAGGCTACCTTGCTTCCACTCCTGCTGAATTGATGGCTGGCTTGCTGCTGCCTTCCTGCCTGCTTGCACGATGGCTGGCCGCCAGGTCGAGCGGCGAGCGGCCGAGCGACGTAGCAAGCGAGAAACTGAGGGAGCGAAGCGGGAATGCGGTGGATATGTACCTAATTTATTCACGAAAATCATACGTCTCTTTCTCCGGATATTTACTGAGAAACCATTTGGAAGCAGGCCCAATTAATAGTCATTAAATTACCGTGTTCATGGGACGGTCAACATCACTTGGAGTAGAGTTTTGTATTGGTTCTTAACGATAATATTGTCTTATTAAAAACATGTGTATTCATATGAATATCAAACAAAGGGCCAATAGCTATGGAAATTCGCACTAGCACGAACTCGTTACTTAGAGATGACGCCTAGAGCTGGTTAACCGCAATAACGAAATAAACCGGCTCTAATTGATCATCTCAGACGAACGAAATGAAATAACCGCCTCTCTCCTTGGAGGCGGTGACATATTATGGCTGCCTCTAATATTATTGTAATCCCAGCTGGTGCAGAATTGAAATCATATCTAAAAACATGCCTAAGACGGTGGCATATTCCGTCAGATTCTAATATTTTTTTCATTGCAGGCGGTGAAACAAATGAACCGTCTTTAAAATAAACCTGAGACGGTGTTATATTATGGGCCTATTCCTTTGCAGCCCGAAAGTTTCCGGGCGAGTGCATCCCGGTACCCAACTTGCCCGTAATTGCCGCGATTCGCAAAGTTGGGCTACCAACTACCAAGAGGGATCATTTCGAGGCAAACTCATCTCACCCCTACCAAATTCAAACATTTCGTTAAACTGCTCCGTGAAGTAGACGGTCGGGACCCACATGTCGGTCATCTGTCCGTGACGCGAGCACCAACGCGGCAACCTCTTAGGCAAATCGAGGAACTAAGTGGCTTGGTGCGTTGACCAATTTCACAAATCCACTCCCTCCTTTCCCCTATCAACGGCGGCATCGAACTCCGCCCTCCAATAAGAACGATCCTTTCGGACATTTTACTTCCGGCGCCAAGTTGCTGCGCCCATTCGTTGATCCCGAGCTCCAATACCGCACGCCTCCGCCGCCGTTGCGAGACTCTAGCCCGCCTCCGCCGCCGACGAGCTGAGCATCACGGAGGATGGCAGATCCTACTACCAAGGAGGAAGAAGTTCTGGCTTCATGCAGGTGAGCTACTCTTCTCTTTGCTATTCATACTAACTATAACTGCTAAGCTGGCTATTGAACCTAGATTTGTTTAGCTAGCCCAACGCTAATAAATATTTTTTGTTCACAGTTTTCTGTCAAGTGTGATCTCCGCGGACCACCCTTACCTGGTTACGGCAGCCCTGTTCAGCTACGACTCTAAATAAGAAGGGGTGAAGGGCAAGTGGTCTGGACACCATTATTTTACGATGGAAGAAGCGTCTGCGCGGATCTGCACTATCCCTGGTATGGTTGATGCTCTGCATAAAGATGCTGAAATAGGGCCGAAGCAGACTGCGAAGTTCAGCTTTATGGATGGACGAGACATCATGGTTCCTCTAACGTGTGACAATCAGCTAATTGGGTTGATAAAAGGTATGCTTCCGCTTGCATGTTTACGCTGAATTGTGATGTACTGGATGGGGAAGCTGCTGCAACTGGGAGTCGCCCGAACCCAATTAGCTCCTGGTAAGTAAAAGTCTCTTGGGGTTTGCATGTTTGTGCTGAATTGTAATTTTTGTTTTGTTACTCTGTAGATATTAGGCAGTTATGCAACAATCCTGTTTCTTTGGCAGGAAGTGCCGCAAGGTTAGAAACATGACTGCCGTGTCAGTCATTTTCCTGCTGGAAGAAAATAAAAATGAGTGGAGTGATGATGTTAGACACGATTCTGGTGCTGATTGTCTCGGCAATGCAGAGTACGTGAAGCTAAGAAACTTGGCACCGAGGAAGAGGAAGAAGGCAGGAAATGAAGAAGCCACTGGACATGAAGGCTTGGCACCCAGGCAGGAGAAGAAGGCTGTTAGCAACAAAGATGTATAATAATGTGTTGAACTTGAACCTATATATGTAATTCGGTTAAATTCTGGAGCTCTGTGCGTGGAACTTGTCAGGCGAAACAATCTACCCACGTTCTCGGGGTAAAATGTACCACGACTTGAGGTTTGGAAACGACCGAGTCACTAGTTGAATCCAAAATTGTGATTGTGCCACTACTATCTGAAAACACGCAGCACCGGTTCCACGATTGCTGAGGGGCAGGAGGTCTCCAAATTTGATGGAATGTTAGCGACACAGAAATAAATTATTCAAGCTGCTACACTCCACGAAGCAGCAAACTTATTTCAGCTGCTGCACAACGACATGGCAACATAAACAACAATGGCAACCGATAATGCCTAGATAATGAGGAAATCAGCAACACTTTCTGGCCTAATCTTGAGCCCGTCTAGCGAAGCTCCCGGATCTCCAGTAATACGGTGTCCGTGCTTCCACTTTATAATTTATGGTTGTGTCATTTGCATGCAGCAAAATCCACGTAGATTACATTTAAACAAACTACCAAAGTCATAAAACCACCATCATCAGACAGAAGGAAGTAACGGAGGGCTAAGACAGATTAACGAGCGACCAATTGTTTTCTCCTAGGACTCCGAGACCACTTGTTCAGACCGCTAGGTCAACAGGTACTACTATTACAACTTAAAAAAAGTACGGAGCTTAAGCTAAATAGAACTAGTTATCACACATCTCCTTGATTTTCCTAATCTTATCCCGATGCGCATCTTCCCGCGAGAGCAATGATCAAATCGTCTCCTCCGTCCTTCTAGCATCTTTCTTGTACAACTTCAATTGTTTCTCTACATTTCTCCTCATGCACTTGTCAATACCTGTAGTTGTGAACTACATGACTTTGGCCTGGTGAAGTTCATTCCTTGCCTGAGTCAGCTCTTGCTCCGCTTTAGCCTTCAGGGCCAATGCCACGTCCCTCTCCTTCTCGACTTTGCTAACCTTGTCTTGCACCCTCCTGAGATCTCGGTTAAGCTTTGTTGTGTCAACATGGTCAAATAACTTCATCTCAGCACTCTCAAGAAGTGAGCTGACTATGGATTCTTTCAACTCAACAGTCATATCCCATAGTTTGTCCAGCGTCTTCTACATCGATTTGGGCCACTCTGGATATACCCATTTGACAACACTGCAACTTCTGTGTGGCAACATTGAACCATGTCCTTGACACCCTAAAAACCTCCTGCCTACGTTTCGTCCTTCGAATGCTACAAATTTAGCGGGCACATATCCATGTTGACATAGCGGAGGACTGTCTTCCTCCGCTAAACCGTGATAGTCGGAGTCGTACAACGTCTGGTTGGCCTAACACATCATACGTACATGAGTAATCAGAGTAGATCTAGCTCAAAATAGATAAATAGCCACATATGTTAGAGATGAGATGACTCACATCTAAATCACCATCCCTGTCGTCAGGACGCGTTTCCTCACTGTCTCCCCTTGAACCCATGGCGAACAGGGGAGGGGTGGGGGACTGGGGTGGCTGCAGGAGAGATCGCTGGAGGCAACGTCGGCTTGCGGCAGGATCGGAGAGAAGTGGGGAAAGTGGCTTCGAGGGGAAGGAAGAGAAGTATGCGGAGGTAGAGTGGTAGAGGGGACATGACACTGGCAGGTGGCCCACGGAACACGTGACACAGGCAAAAGGGAAGTGCGCGGTGTTGCCAGTTTGTCCAGAGAAAACGGACAGTAAGCATGGCCAATCATGTCGGAGAACAACCTACTCATGGATCGCTCTTACGAAGAGCCATCCCAATCGTCCAAGTGCCCCGATCGAACGGTATGTAACAGTCGTCATGTAGAACAAGTGTGTTGGGTCATGCCTTCTAGAAGACTCGATTTAACGGCCACCATTAGTGGATCCATGTGGTCTATGAAAAGAACACACATGCAATGAACTCTAGTGGATCCATGTGGTTTCTGAAAAGAACACACATGCAATAACTCTAGTGGATCCATGTGGTTTATAAAAAGAACACACATGCAATAAACTCTAGTGGATCCATGCGGTTTATGAAAAGAACACACACGCAATGAACTCTAGTGGATGCATGTGGTTTATGAAAAGAACACACATGCAATGAACTCTAGTGGATCCATGTGCTTTGTGAAAAGAACACACATTCTGTGGTGGCATCACTTCATGTGTTCTTTTCCTAAAACCACAATGGTGCACACTGATACACACACATCCAATGAGGTGTGGTGATTTAGCATCTTTCAAGCTGGTGGTAGAATGCATGATGCAGTTGAATCCCAGCATGCTGCCAGGGTTCCTGGACATGGTTGGACACCACATGCTAGAGTGGCATCACTGCATGTGTTCTTTTCCTAAAACCACAATAATGCACACTAATACACACACATCTAATGAACTCTAGTGGATCCATGTGGTTTATGAAAAGAACAACCATGCAATGAACTCTAGTGGATCCATGTGGTTTATGAAAAGAACACACATGCAATGAACTCTAGTGGATCCATGTGCTTTATGAAAAGAACACACATGCTGTGGTGGCATCACTGCATGTGCTCTTTTCCTAAAACCACAATGGTGCACAATGACACACACACATCCAATGAGGTGTGGTGATGCAACATCTTTCAAGCTGGTGGTAAAATGCATGCTACAATTGAATCCTAGCATGCTGCCTGGGTTCCTAAACATAGTTGGACACCACATGCTGGAGTGGCATCACTGCATGTGTTTTTTCCCCTAAAACCACAATAATGGACACTGATACGCACACACACAACCAATTAACTCTAGTGGATCCATGTGGTTTATGAAAAAAACACATGCAATGAACTCTAGTGGATCCATGTGGTTTATGAAAAGAACACACATGCAATGAACGCTAGTGGATCCATTTTCTTTATGAAAAGAACAGACATGCAATGAACTCTAGTGGATCCATGTTGTTTATGAAAAGAACACACATTTCAAAAACTCTAGTGGATCCATGTGCTTTATGAAAAGAACACACATGCTGTTGTGACGTCACTACATGTGTTCATTTCCTAAAACCACAATGGTGCACACTAATACACACACACACACACATCCAATGAGGTGTGTTGATCCAGCATCTTTGAAGCTGGTGGTAGAATGTATGCTTCAGTTGAATCCCAACATGCTGCTAGGGTTCCTAGACATGGTTGGACACCACATGTTGTGGTGGCATCACTGCATGTGTTCTTTTCCTAAAACCACAATGATGCACACTGATACACACACATGCAATGAACTCTAGTGAATCTATGTGGTTTATGAAAACAACACACATGTAATGAACTCTAGTGGATCCATGTGCTTTATGAAAAGAACACACATGCTGTGGTGGTATCTCTGCATGTGTTCTTTTCCTAAAACCACAATGGTGCACAGTGACACACACACACATCCAATGAGGTGTGGTGATGCAACATCTTTCAATCTGGTGGTAGAATGCATGCTACAGTTGAATCCTAGCATGCTGCCAGGGTTCCTGGACATGGTTGGACACCACATGCTGGAGTGGCATATCTGCATGTGTTCTTTTCCTAAAACCACAATGATGCACATTGATATACACACACACATGCAATGAACTCTAGTGGATCCATGTGGTTTATGAAAAGATTACACATGCAATGAACTCTAGTGGATCCATGTGCTTTATGAAAAGAACACACATGCAATGAACTCTAGTGGATCCATGTGCATTATGAAAAGAACACACATGCTGTTATGGCATCACTACATGTGTTATTTTCCTAAAACCACAATGTTGCACACTGATACACACACATCCAATGAGGTGTGGTGATGTAGCATCTTTCAAGCTGGTGGTAGAATGCATGATGAAGTTGAATCCCAACATGCTGCCAGGGTTCCTGGAGATGGCTGCACACCACATGCTATGGTGGCATCACTTCATGTGTTCTTGTTCTAAAACCACAATGATGCATACTGATACACACACATATGTAATGAATCTAGTGGATCCATGTGGTTTATGAAAAGAACAAACATACAATGAACTCTAGTGGATCCATGTGGTTTATGAAAAGAACACACATGCAATGAACTCTAGTGGATCCATGTGGTTTATGAAAAGAACGCACATGCAATGAACTCTAGTGGATCCATGTTCTTTATGAAAAGAACACACATGCCGTGGTGGCATCCCTGCATGTGTTCTTTTCCTAAAACCACAATGGTGCACACTGATACACACACACATCCAATGACGTGTGGTGATGTAACATCTTTCAAGCTTGTGGTAGAATGCATGATGAAGTTGAATCCCAGCATGCTGCCAGGGTTCCTGGACATGGTTGGACACCACATGCTGGAGCGGTGTCACTACATGTGTTCTTTTCCTAAAACCAAAATGATGCACACTGATACACAGACACACACATGCAATGAACTCTAGTGGATCCATGTGGTTTATTAAAATAACACACATGCAATGAACTCTAGTGGATCCATCTGGTTTATGAAAAGAACACACATGCAATAAACTCTAGTGGATCCATGTGCTTTATGAAAAGAACACACATGTTGTGGTGGCATCGCTGCATGCTTTATTTTCCTAAAAGCACAATTGTGCACACTGATACACACACACATCCAATGAGGTGTGGTGATGCAGCATCTTTCAAGCTTGTGATAGAATGCATGATGAAGTTGAATCCCAGCATGCTGCTAGGGTTCTTGGACATGGTTGGACACCACATGCTGGAGTGGCATCACTTCATGTGTTCTTTTCCTAAAACCACAATGATGCACACTGATACACAAACACACACACACATCCAATGAACTCTAGTGGATCCATGTGGTTTATTAAAAGAACACACATGCAATGAACTCTAGTGGATCCATCTGGTTTATGAAAAGAACACACATGCAATAAACTCTAGTGGATCCATGTGCTTTATGAAAAGAACACACATGTTGTGGTGGCACCACTGCATGTGTTCTTTTCCTAAAACCACAATGGTGCACATTGACACACACACACACACACACATCCAATGAGGCATGGTGATGCAACATCTTTCAAGCTGGTGGTAGAATGCATGGTGCAGTTGAATCCCAACATGTTGCCTTGTTCCTAGACATGGTTGGACACCTCATGCTGGAGTGGCATCTCTGCATGTGTCATTTTCCTAAAAACACAATGATGCACAATAATACACACACACATCCAATGAACTCTAGTGGATACATGTGGTTTATGAAAAGAAAACAGATGCAATGAATTGTAGTGGATCCACATGGTTTATGAAAAGAAAACACATGCAATGAACTCTAGTGGATCCATGTGCTTTATGAAAAGACCACACATCCTGTGGTGGCATCACTACATGTGTTCTTTTCCTAAAACCACAATGGTGCACACTAATACACACACATCCAATGAGGTGTGGTGATGCAGCATCTTTCAAACTTGTGGTTGAATGCATGCTGAATGTTGAATCCCAGCATGCTGCCATGGTTCCTCGACATGGTTGGACACCACATGCTGGACTGGCATCACTGCATGTGTCATTTTCCTAAAACCACAATGATGCACACTGATACACACACATCCAATGCACTCTAGTGGATCCATATGGTTTATGAAAAGAACACACATGCAGTTAACTCTCGTGGATCCATGTTGTTTATGAAAAGACACACATGCAATGAACTCTAGTGGATCCATGTGCTTTATGAAAACAACACACATGCTATGAAGTCTAGTGGATCCATGCGCATTATGAAAAGAACACACATGCTGTGGTGGCATCATTGCATGTGTTCTATTCCTAAAAGCACAATGGTGCACACTAACACACACACATCCAATGAGGTCTGGTGATGCAGCATCTTTCAAACTGGTGGTAGAATGCATGCTAAATGTTGAATCCCAGCATGCTGCCATGGTTCCTAGACATGGTTGGACACCACATGCTGGAGTGGCATCACTGCATGTGTTCTTTTCCTAAAACCACAATGATGCACACTGATACACACACACATCCAATGAACTCTAGTGGATCCATGTGGTTTGTGAAAAGAACACACATGCAATGAACTCTAGTGGATCCATGTGGTTTATGAAAAGAACACACATGCAATAAACTCTAGTGGATCTATGTGATTTATGAAAAGAACACACACGCTATGTTGGAACCACTGCATGTGTTCTTTTCGTAATACCACAATGGTGCACACTGGCACACACACACATCCAATAAGGTGTTGTGATGCAGCATCTTTCAAGCTAGTTGTAGAATGCATGCTGCAGTTTAATCGCAGCATTCTGCCAGGGTTCCTGGACATGGTTGGACACCACATGCTGGAGTGGCATCACTGTATGTGTTCATTTCCTAAAACCACAATGATGTACACTGATACACACACACATCCAATGAACTCTAGTGGATCCATGTGGTTTATGGAAAGAACACACATGCCATGAACTCTAGTGATCCATGTGGTTTATGAAAAGGACACACAAGCAATGAACTCTAGTGGATCCATGTGCTTTATGAAAAGAACACACATGCTATGGTGGCATCACTACATGTGATCTTTTCCTAAAATCACAATGGTGCACACTGACACATACACACACATCCAATGAGGTGTGGTGATGCAACATCTTTTAAGATGGTGGTAGAATGCATGGTGCAGTGGAATCCTAGCATGCTGCCAGGGTTCCTGGACATGGTTGGACACCACATGCTGGAGTGGCATCTCTAGATGTGTTCTTTTCCTAAAACCACAATGATGTACACTGATACACATACATCCAATGATCTCTAGTGGATCCATGTGGTTTATGAAAACAACACACATGCAATGAACTCTAGTGGATCCATGTGCTTTATGAAAGAAAACACATGCAATGAACTCCAGTGGATCAATGTGCTTTATGAAAAGGACACATATGTTGTGGTGGCATCACTGCATGTGTTCTTTTCCTAAAACCACAATGGTGCAGATTGACACACACACATCCAATGAGGTGTGGTGATGCAACATATTTCAAGCTGGTGGTAGAAGGGATGCTGCAGTTGAATCTCAGCATGCTGCCAGGGTTCCGGGACATGGTTGGACACCACATGCTAGAGTGGCATCTCTGCATGTGTTCTTTTCCTAAAACCACAATGATGCACACTGACACACACACACGTCCATTGAACTCTAGTGAATCCATGTGGTTTATGAAAAGAACAGACATGCAATGACCTCTAGTGGATCCATGTGGTTTACGAAAATAACACACACTCAATGAACTCTAGTGGATCCATGTGGTTTATGAAAAGAACACACAAGCAGTGAACTCTACTGGATCCATGTACTTTATGAAAAGAACACACATGCAATGAACTCTAGTGGATCCATGTCCTTATGAAAAGAACACACATGCTGTGATGGCATCACTACATGTGTTCTTTTCCTAAAACCACAATGGTGCACAGTGATACACACACACATCCAATGAGGTGTGGTGATGCAGCATCTTTCAAGCTGGTGGTAGAATGCATGCTGAAGTTGAATCCCAGCATGCTACCCGGGTTCTTTGACATGGTTGGACACCATTTGTTGTGGTGGCATCACTTCATATGTTCTTTTCCTAAAACCACAATGATGCACACTAATACACACATGCAATTAACTCTAGTGGATCCATGTGGTTTATGAAGAGAACAGACATGCAATGAACTGTAGTGGATCCATGTGGTTTATGAAAAGAACACACATGCAATGAACTCTATTGGGTCCATGTGGTTTATCCAAATAACGCACATGCAATGAACTCTAGTGGATCCATGTGCTTTATGAAATGAACACACATGCTGTGGTGGCATCACTACATGTGTTATTTTCTGAAAACCACAATGGTGCACACTGAAACACACACACACATCCAATGAGGTGTGGTGATGCAGCATCTTTGAAGCTGGTGGTAGAATGGATGCTGCAGTTGAATCCCATCATGCTGCCAGGGTTCCTAGACATGGTTGGACACCACATGCTGGAGTGGCATCACTGCATGTGTTATTTTCCAATGCACTATAGAGGATCCATATGGTTTATGAAAAGAACACACATGCAATGAACTCTAGTGGATCCTTGTGGTTTATGAAAAGAACACACATGCAATGAACTCTACTAGATCCATGTGGTTTATGAAAATAACACACATGCAATGAACTCTAGTGGATCCATATGGTTTATGAAAATAACACACATGCTGTGGTGGCATCACTGCATGTGTTCTTTTCCTAAAACCACAATGGTGCACACTGACACACACACACACATACAATGAGGTGTGGTGATGCAGTCTTTCAAAGCTGGTGGTAGAATGCATGCTACAGTTGAACCCTAGCATGCTGCGAGCATTCCTGGACATGGTTGGACACCACATGTTGGAGTGGCATCACTGCATGTGTTATTTTCCTGAAACCACAATGATGCACACTGATACACACACATCCAATTAACTCTAGTGAATCCATGTAGTTTATGAAAAGAACAGACATGTAATGAACTCTAGTGGATCCATCTGCTTTATGAAAAGAAGACACATGCAATGAACTCTAGTGGATCCATGTTCTTTATGAAAAGAACACACATGCTGTGGTGGCACCATGCATGTGTTCTTTTCCAAAAACCAGAATGGTGCACACTGACACACACACACATCCAATGAGGTGTGGTGATGCAACATCTTTCAAGCTGGTGGTAGAATGCATGCTGTAGTTGAATCCCAGCATTCTACTAGGGTTCGTGGACATGGTTGGACACTTCATGCTGGAGTGGCATCATTGCATGTGTTCTTTTGCAAAACCACAATGATGTACACTAACACACACATCCCATGAGATGTGGTGATCCATGCTACAGTTGAATCCCAGCATGTTGCCAGCGTTCCTGGACATGGTTTGACACCACATGCTAGAGTGGCATCACTGCATGTGTTCTTTTTCTAAAACAACAATGATGCACACTGATACACACACATCCAATGCATTCTAGTGGATCCATATGGTTTATGAAAAGAACACACATGCAATAAACTCTAGTGGATCCATGTGGTTTATGAAAAAAAACACATGCAATGAACTCTACTAGATCCATGTGGTTTATGAAAAGAGCAGACATGCAATGAACTCTAGTGGATCCATGTGGTTTATGAAAATAACACACATGCTGTGGTGGCATCACTTCATGTGTTCTTTTCCTAAAACCACAATGGTGCACACTGACACACACACACATCCAATGAGGTGTGGTGATGCAACATATTTCAAGCTGGTGGTAGAATGGATGCTGTAGTTGAATCCCGGCATGCTGCCAGGGTTCCTGTACATGGTTGGACACCACATGCTGGAGTGGCATCTCTGCATGTGTTCTTTTCCTAAAATCACAATGATGCACACTGATACACACACATGCAATGAACTCTAGTGGATCCATGTGGTTTATGAAAAGAACAGACATGCAATGAACTCTAGTGGATCCATGTGGTTTATGAAAAGAACACACATGCAGTGAACTCTACTAGATCCATGTGCTAAATGAAAAGAACACACATGCAATGAACTCTAGTGGATCCGTGTCCTTATGAAAAGAACACACATGATGTGATGGCATCACTACATGTGTTCTTTTCCTAAAACCACAATGGTGCACAGTGATACACACATACATCCAATGAGGTGTGGTGATGCATCATCTTTCAAGCTGGTGGTAGAATGCATTCTAGAGTTGAATCCCAGCATGCTGCCAGGGTTCCTTGACATGGTTGGACAACACATATTGTGGTGGCATCACTTCATGTGTTCTTTTCCAAAAACCACAATGATGCACACTGATACACACACATGCAATTAACTCTAGTGGATCCATGTGGTTTATGAAAAGAATATACATGCAATGAACTCTAGTGTACCCATGTGGTTTATGAAAACAACACACATGCAATGAACTCTAGTGGATCCATGTGGTTTATCAAAATAACGCACATGCAATGAACTCTAGTGGATCCGTGTGCTTTATGAAATGAACACACATGCTGTGGTGGCATCACTGCATGTGTTCTTATCTGAAAACCACAATGGTGCACACTGACACACACACACATCCAATGAGGTGTGGTGATGCAACATCTATGAAGCTGGTGGTAGAATGCATGCTGCAGTTGAATCCCAATATGCTGCCAGGGTTCCTGGACATGGTTGGACACCACATGCTGGAGTGGCATCACTACATGTGTTATTTTTCTAAAACCACAATGACGCACACTGTTACACACACATCCAATGCACTCTAGTGGATCCATATGATTTATGAAAAGAACACACATGCAATGAACTCTAGTGGATCCATGTGGTTTATGAAAAGAACACACATGCAATGAACTCTACTAGATCCATGTGGTTTATGAAAAGAACACACATGCTATGAACTCTAGTGGATCCATGTGGTTTATGAAAATAACACACATGCTGTGGTGGCATCACTTCATGTGTTCTTTTCCTATAACCACAATGGTGCACACTGACACACACACACACATCCAATGAGGTGTGGTGATGCAACATATTTCAAGCTGGTGGTAGAATGGATGCTGTAGTTGAATCCCGACATGCTGCCATGGTTCCTGTACATGGTTGGACACCACATGCTGGAGTGGCATCTCTGCATGTGTTCTTTTCCTAAAATCACAATGATGCACACTGATACACACACATGCAATGAACTCTAGTGGATCCATGTGGTTTATGAAAAGAACAGACATGCAATGAACTCTAGTGGATCCATGTGGTTTATGAAAAGAACACACATGCAGTGAACTCTACTAGATCCATGTGCTAAATGAAAAGAACACACATGCAATGAACTCTAGTGGATCCGTTTCCTTATGAAAAGAACACACATGATGTGATGGCATCACTACATGTGTTCTTTTCCTAAAACCACAATGGTGCACAGTGATACACACATACATCCAATGAGGTGTGGTGATGCATCATCTTTCGAGCTGGTGGTAGAATGCATTCTGGAGTTGAATCCCAGCATGCTGCCAGGGTTCCTTGACATGGTTGGACAACACATATTGTGGTGGCATCACTTCATGTGTTCTATTCCAAAAACCACAATGATGCACACTGATACACACACATGCAATTAACTCTAGTGGATCCATGTGGTTTATGAAAAGAATATACATGCAATGAACTCTAGTGTAGCCATGCGGTTTATGAAAACAACACACATGCAATGAACTCTAGTGGATCCATGTGGTTTATCAAAATAACGCACATGCAATGAACTCTAGTGGATCCGTGTGCTTTATGAAATGAACACACATGCTGTGGTGGCATCACTGCATGTGTTCTTATCTGAAAACCACAATGGTGCACACTGACACACACACACATCCAATGAGGTGTGGTGATGCAACATCTTTGAAGATGGTGGTAGAATGCATGCTGCAGTTGAATCCCAACATGCTGCCAGGGTTCCTGGACATGGTTGGACACCACATGCTGGAGTGGCATCACTACATGTGTTATTTTTCTAAAACCACAATGATGCACACTATTACACACACATCCAATGCACTCTAGTGGATCCATATGGTTTATGAAAAGAACACACATGTAATGAACTCTAGTGGATCCATGTGGTTTATGAAAAGAACACACATGCAATGAACTCTACTAGATCCATGTGGTTTATGAAAAGAACACACATGCAATGAACTCTAGTGGATCTATGTGGTTTATGAAAATAACACACATGCTATGATGGCATCACTGCATGTGTTCTTTTCCTAAATCACAATGGTGCACACTGACACACACACACATCCAAAGAGGTGTGGTGATGCAGTCTTTCAAGTTGGTGGTAGAATGCATGCTACAGTTGAATCCTAGCATGCTGCCAGCGTTCCTGGACATGGTTGGACAACACATGCTGGAGTGGCATCACTGCATGTTTTATTTTCCTAAAACCACAATTATGCACACTGATACACACACACATCCAATGAACTCTAGTGGATCCATCTGGTTGATAAAAAGAAGACACATGCAATGAACTCTAGTGGATCCATGTGCTTTATGAAAATAACACACATGCTGTGGTGGCACCACTGCATGTGTTCTTTTCCAAAAACCACAATGGTGCACACTAACACACACACACACATCCAATGAGGTGTGGTGATGCACTATCTTTCAAGCTGGTGGTAGAATGCATACTGTAGTTGAATCCCAGCATGCTACCAGGGTTCATGGACATGGTTCGACATTACATGCTGGAGTGGCTTCATTGCATGTGTTCTTTTGCAAAACCACAATGATGCACACTAACACACACACACACATCCAATGAGGTGTGGTGATGTAGCATCTTTCAAGCTGGTGGTAGAATGCATGCCGCGGTTGAATCCCAACATGCTGCCAGCATTCATGGACATGGTTTGACAGCACATAGTGGAGTGGCATCACTGCATGTGTTCTTTTCCTAAAACCACAATGATGCATAGTGATACACACACATCCAATGCACTCTAGTGGATCCATATGGTTTATGAAATGAACACACATGCAATAAACTCTAGTGGATCCATGTGGTTTATGAAAAGAACACACATGCAATGAACTCTACTAGATCCATGTGGTTTATGAAAAGAACACACATGCAATGAACTCTAGTGGGTCCATGTTATTTCTGAAAATAACACACATGCTGCGGTGGCATCACTACATGTGTTCTTTTCCTAAAACCGCAATGGTGCACACTGTCACACACATATCCAATGAGGTGTGGTGATACAGTCTTTCAAGCTAGTGGTAGAATGCATGCTGGAGTTGAATCCCAGCATGCTGCCAACGTTCCTGGACATGGTTGGACACCACATGCTGGAGTGGCATCACTTCATGCGTTGTTTTCCTAAAACCACAATGATGCACACTGATACACACACACACATCCAATGAACTCTAATGAATCCATGTGGTTTATGAAATGAACAATCATGCAATGAACTCTATTGGATCCATCTGGTTTATGAAAAGAAGACCCATGCAATGAACTCTAGTGGATCCATGTGCTTTATGAAAAGAACACACATGATGTGGTGATACCACTATATGTGTTCTTTTCCAAAAACCACAATGGTGCACACTGACACACACACACGCACATCCAATGAGGTGTGGTGATGCAACATATTTCAAGATGGTGGTAGAATGCATGCTGTAGTTGAATCCCAAAATGCTACCAGGGTTCGTGGACATGGTTGGACACTACATGCTGGAGTGTCTTCATTGCATGTGTTCTTTTGCAAAACCACAATGATGTACACTAACACACACACACATCCAATGAGGTGTGGTGATGCAACATCTTTGAAGCTGGTGGTAGAATGCATGCTGTAGTTGAATCCCAACATGCTGCCAGGGTTCCTGGACATGGTTGGACACCACATGCTGGAGTGGCATCACTACATGTGTTATTTTTCTAAAACCACAATGATGCACACTATTACACACACATCCAATGCACTCTAGTGGATCCATATGGTTTATGAAAAGAACACACATGCAATGAACTCTAGTGGATCCATGTGGTTTATGAAAAGAACACACATGCAATGAACTCTACTAGATCCATGTGGTTTATGAAAAGAACACACATGCAATGAACTCTAGTGGATCTATGTGGTTTATGAAAATAACACACATGCTATGATGGCATCACTGCATGTGTTCTTTTCCTAAACCACAATGGTGCACACTGACACACACACACATCCAAAGAGGTGTGGTGATGCAGTCTTTCAAGTTGGTGGTAGAATGCATGCTACAGTTGAATCCTAGCATGCTGCCAGCGTTCCTGGACATGGTTGGACAACACATGCTGGAGTGGCATCACTGCATGTTTTATTTTCCTAAAAACACAATTATGCACACTGATACACACACACACATCCAATGAACTCTAGTGGATCCATCTGGTTGATGAAAAGAAGACACATGCAATGAACTCTAGTGGATCCATGTGCTTTATGAAAATAACACACATGCTGTGGTGGCACCACTGCATGTGTTCTTTTCCAAAAACCACAATGGTGCACACTAACACACACACACATCCAATGAGGTGTGGTGATGCACTATCTTTCAAGCTGGTGGTAGAATGCATACTGTAGTTGAATCCCAGCATGCTACCAGGGTTCATGGACATGGTTCGACATTACATGCTGGAGTGGCTTCATTGCATGTGTTCTTTTGCAAAACCACAATGATGCACACTAACACACACACACACACACATCCAATGAGGTGTGGTGATGTAGCATCTTTCAAGCTGGTGGTAGAATGCATGCTGCGGTTGAATCCCAACATGCTGCCAACATTCATGGACATGGTTTGACAGCACATAGTGGAGTGGCATCACTGCATGTGTTCTTTTCCTAAAACCACAATGATGCACAGTGATACACACACATCCAATGCACTCTAGTGGATCCATAAGGTTTATGAAATGAACACACATGCAATAAACTCTAGTGGATCCATGTGGTTTATGAAAAGAACACACATGCAATGAACTCTACTAGATCCATGTGGTTTATGAAAAGAACACACATGCAATGAACTCTAGTGGGTCCATGTTATTTTTGAAAATAACACACATGCTGCGGTGGCATCACTACATGTGTTCTTTTCCTAAAACCTCAATGGTGCACACTGTCACACACATATCCAATGAGGTGTGGTGATACAGTCTTTCAAGCTGGTGGTAGAATGCATGCTGGAGTTGAATCCCAGCATGCTGCCAACGTTCCTGGACATGGTTGGACACCACATGCTGGAGTGGCATCACTTCATGTGTTATTTTCCTAAAACCACAATGATGCACACTGATACACACACACACACATCCAATGAACTCTAATGAATCCATGTGGTTTATGAAATGAACAATCATGCAATGAACTCTATTGGATCCATCTGGTTTATGAAAAGAAGACCCATGCAATGAACTCTAGTGGATCCATGTGCTTTATGAAAAGAACACACATGCTGTGGTGATACCACTATATGTGTTCTTTTCCAAAAACCACAATGGTGCACACTGACACACACACACACGCACATCCAATGAGGTGTGGTGATGCAACATATTTCAAGATGGTGGTAGAATGCATGCTGTAGTTGAATCCCAAAATGCTACCAGGGTTCGTGGACATGGTTGGACACTACATGCTGGAGTGTCTTCATTGCATGTGTTCTTTTGCAAAACCACAATGATGTACACTAACACACACACACATCCAATGAGGTGTGGTGATGCAGCATCTTTCAAGCTAGTGGTAGAATGCATGCTGCAGTTGAATCCCAGCATGCTGCCAGCGTTCCTGGACATGGTTGGACACCACATGCTGTAGTGGCATCACTGCATGTGTTCTTTTCCTAAAACCACAATGATGCAAATTGATACACACACACATTGAATGAACTCTAGTGAATCCATGTGGTTTATGAAAAGAACACACGTGCAATGAACTCTAGTGGATCCATCTGGTTTATGAAAAGAACACACATGCAATGAACTCAAGAGGATCCATGAGCTTGATGAAAAGAACACACATGCTGTGGTGGCACCACCGCATGTTTTCTTTTCCAAAAACCACAATGGTGCACACTGACACACACATGCACATCCAAGGAGGTGTGGTGATGCAACATCTTTCAAGCTGGTGGTAGAATGCATGCTGCAGTTGAATCCCAACATGCTGCCAGGTTTCCTGGACATGGTTGGACACTACATGCTGGAGTGGCATCATTGCATGTGTCCTTTTGCAAAACCACAATGATGCACACTAACACACACACATCAAATGAGGTGTGGTGATGCAGCATCTTTCAAGCTAGTGGTAGAATGCATGTTGCGGTTGAATCCCAACATGCTGCCTTGTTCCTGGACATGGTTGGACACCACATGCTGGAGTGGCATCACTGCATCTGTAGTTTTCCTAAAACCACAATGATGCACACTGATACATAGACACATCCAATGAACTCTAGCTGATACATGTGGTTTATCAAAAGAACACAGATGCAATGAACTCTAGTGTATCCATGTGGTTTATGAAAAGAACACACATGCAATGTACTCTAGTGGATCCATGTGCTTTCTGAAAAGAACACACATGCAATGAACTCTAGTGGATCCATGTGCTTTATGAAAAGAACACACATGCTATGGTGGCACCACTGCATGTGTTCTTTTCCTAAAACCACAATGGTGCACATTGACACACACACATCCAATGAGGTGTGGTGATGCAGCATCTTTGAAGTTGGTGGTAGAATGCATGCTAGAGTTGAATCCCAGCATGCTGCCAGGGTTCCTAGACATGGTTGGACACCACATGCTGGAGTGGCATCACTGCATGTGTTCTTTTCCTAAAACCACAATGATGTACCCTGATACACAAACACATCTAATGAACTCTAGTGGATCCATGTGGTTTATGAAAAGAACACACATGCAATGAACTCTACTGGATCCATGTGGTTTATGAAAAGAACACACATGCAATGAACCCTAGTGGATCCATGTGCTTTATGAAAAGAACACACATTCTGTCGTGGCATCACTACATGTGTTCTTTTCCTAAAACCACTATATTGCACACTGCCACACACACACATCCAATGAGGTGTGGTGATGTAACATCTTTCATGCTGGTGGTAGAATGCATGCTGTAGTTGAATCCTAACATGCTGCCAGGGTTCCTGGACATGGTTAGACACCACATGCTGGAGTGGCATATCTGAAAACCACAATGATGCACACTGATACACACACACTTGCAATGAACTCTAGTGGATCCATGTGGTTTATGAAAAGAACACACATGCAATGAACTCTAGTGGATGCATGTGGTTTATGAAAAGAACACATATGCAATGAACTCTAGTGGATCCATGTGCTTTATGAGAAGAACACACATGCAATGAACTCTAGTGTGTCCATTTGCATTATGAAAAGAAGACACATGCTGTGATGGCATCACTACATGTGTTTGTTTCCTAAAACCACAATGGTGCACACTGGTACACACACATTCAATGAGGTGTGGTGATGTAGCATCTTTCAAGCTGGTGGTAGAATGCATGATGAAGTTGAATCCCAGCATGCTGCCAGGGTTCCTGGACATGGTTGGACACAACATGCTGTGGTGGCCTCACTGCATGTGTTCTTTTCCTAAAACCCCAATGATGCACACTGATACACACACACATATGCAATGAACTCTAGTGGATCCATGTGGTTTATGAAAAGAACACATATGCAATGAACTCTAGTGGATCCATGTGGTTTATGAAAAGAACACACATAAAATGAACTCTAGTGGATCCATGTGGTTTATGAAAAGAACGCACATGCAATGAACTCTAGTGGTTCCATGTTCTTTATGAAAAGAACACACATGCTGTGGTGGCATCCCGACATGTGTTCTTTTCCTAAAACCACAATGGTGCACACTAATACACACACACGCATCCAATGAGGTGTTGTGATGCAGCATCTTTCAAGCTCGTGATAGAATGCATGATGAAGTTGAATCCCAGCATGCTGGCAGGGTTCCTGGACATGGTTGGATACCACATGCTGGAGTGGCATCACTACATGTGTTCTTTTCCTAAAACCACAATGATGCACACTGATACACAAACACACACACATGCAATGAACTCTAGTGGATCCATGTGGTTTAGTAAAAGAACGCACATGCAATGAACTCTAATGGATCCATCTGGTTTATGAAAAGAACATACATGTAATAAACTCTAGTGGATCCAGGTGCTTTATGAAAAGAACACACATGCAATGAACTCTAGTGGATCCATGTGCTTTACAAAAAGAACACACATGTTGTGGTGTCATCATTGCATGTGTTCAATTCCTAAAACCACATTGGTGCACACTGGCACACACTGTAACATCCCAAAATATTCATCTGAAAACCATCATCATTGCACTCATATCATCATGGCATGTGTTGCATTGCATTTAGATTGTGCCTCAAAAATTTTGTGAAATTTTGAGGCAATTTGGAACCCTTTTGCTAAATTCAAAACCTAGGAAAAGAAAAACTAAAAGGAAAAAGAAAAGGGAGAGAAAAAATACAGCAGCAGCAGTTTCTGGCCTATTCGGCCCAATCCAGCCCAGCAGCCCACCCGGGCCACCCCTCCCCCTCCTTTTTCTCACCGTCCCCCTGCACGCCCCCTCCCACTTACACCCTAGCCCCACCTCCACGTCAGCCTCCACCTCATCTTCTTCCACCACGGGACGAACTGCCCCTCTCTCCTTCTCTGCCGTTTGGAATCGGCTCAAATTCGAGCGTTACTCGCATTAAACCTCCACCGTGATTACTCCTTCTTAATCCCCTCTCCCTCCTCTTCAGTTTCCCCTCGGTCGCCACCCCCGGAGAGCCACTAGGCTCCCCAATTGAGAGCTCGAAACCCCACTTATCGATAGAGCTCTGGCGACAATTCCGGTGAGCTCCGACCACCTCGCGCCCTCTTCTCTGCCCTATCCCCTTTACCATGTCCTAGCACACTTTTTAACCCTGGCCACCCGTCTTTTCTTTCCCCAGGTCAACGACACGATCATCGCCGGTGTTTTCCTCTGCCACCGCCGTCCGTTGACTTTTCCGGTAAGTCAAGGGTTCCCGCCGCCCCTGTATGACTACCACTAGCTTGCGTTGGACCTGACTCACTTCGCTGACACTTCCCTTTGTCTGCTCGAGCCCTAGATCGCCGCCGCCGTCTCGAGAACGCGAACTCCACCGTCGGCAGGAGCTCCGGCGAGGAATCGGGAACGAGGCAGAGCACCCCTCTCTCCACCGCGACCATCATCGAGACCACCTCAACCGCCACGACCTCTGGTAACAGTCCATGGACCCCCTGCCCCTTTAGAATCGCCGACACACCATAGAGAGCAAAGGTTGCTAGCACTTGGCCACGCTACCGAAAGCACTTGGCCCAACTGTCAATCATCACCAGCGGTTGAGATTAGATCATTTGTCGAACATGTATAGGCTGATCTGGTTCGTCTGTTGCCACTTAGAATCCAACGGCCCACAGCGGTCGATCCGACCGAATCGGTACGGGCCAATAAGATAGCGCCACGTCAGCCTGTGCGTCTGTTTAATTAGAAAAATAGACAGAATATGTATTTAACTTAGAAATTCAATAACTTTTGATCCACAAACCATAAAAATGCAAATTTGGTGTCTATGGATTCAGAAAAATGATAGCTTTATTGTTGAGGCCTTATTTCACACTTTTTCTTCTAAAAAATTGGAGTTATAGGCAGAACCTTTTTAGGGGTATTTTGCCCATAAAAATTACTTCACAAATTGTTTTTAGGTATTCCTTATGCCTTTAGATAGAGTATTTTAACCTCTTTACTATAGACTATGTAAGTTTTAGAGTTTTGTTCATATCATTGCATTTTGCATGTATTCATATTTTTGTAATGCTATATTGATTATATTTTGTTGTTGGTTTATTCCTTGTGTAGATTGTGTGGATTGTGAAGTTTGTTGCTGTGAGGATTGTACCTATTCCCCTAGCTACCAAGGCAAGTGATATTTCATCTCATGTCCTATTATTTTCACTATTGCACTAGTGCTATTTTTGTAGATCTTAGCATGGTAGGATTATTTTTATTATACTATGCTGTGCTATCCTATAGATTATATCTTGGTAGTATTTCCTAGTTGAAAGACATCATATGCTAGAGTGCTTAGCCATGCTTTTAGAATTAGTGCGTGGAAATTCATATCAAGATAGTATGGAAAGATATTATTTTGTTTGATTAAGAAAACAACTAATGTTAATGAAACACCTGGGTGGAATGGGACTTGCTTGGATTATGTGGAGTGGTTACTCAGGGGCCATTTCTATGGTCAGCTGGTGTATCGCACTTGTGGACGGCCACCCAGGAACAAAGAGATTGGAGACGTTCTTGTCGCGAAGCTTCCAGTGCAGCCACATGGCATATGGGCTCTACCTTGACCGACTAAGTGGCAAGAACTCAGCCAGACGGACAGAGGGTGCTAGATATGATAGGATGGAATGCGTCCGTGGTGGTCTGAGGGATTGCTTCTGAAAAGCCTCGTCTCGATGCATGTCGAGTCTTGTGGGGAAAGTGCACCACCTCTCGAGAGGGTAAAACTAAGTACTTAGCCGTGTCCCCGGTTATGGACAATTTCTGAGCGTCAAGACAGTGAAGCAGTTCAATAATCTCCTCATCCAAATTTCTCTAAGTTAAAACTTGTGGGTGAACAAGGGTAGAGGTTCATTGATGTCTATCAATGGTACCTTAGTGTTTGAAAGAGAAAACCTAATCTTCAAAAAAATATAAGATAAAACCTTGCTTTTAGCAAAGTCAGCCAAAACCACACTTTGCCATATATTCATGTAGTTGTTGGATTATACTAAGTATCTATGGTATCACTTGCCAATACAATTCCAAATGCATTGACCCTTTGTGGCGCATGAAGACAAAAGACTCTATTATTATACTATGTATTGTGAACCTTGAGTAATGTTAGCCTTAGGCTAAGTGAGTTGTAAGAACCATTATATTCCTGGATATGCGATGTAATAATGACCTTTGTTTCTGTGTACTTCATCTAAAACTGTGGGTGCTAGCATTTCGATCCAGGGACTAGCACTGCAATCACAGGGATCTTACCTTATTATGGTGAGATCTTATAGATGGTATCAGAGCACTGTGTCGCCTGTAGGTTCATGACCCTAGGTTGGATTAGACTAAGGAAAACCCTTAGGAAAAATAACTTTATATTCAAATTTTACACTTGTCTTTTCATCTCGTAAAACTTTTCCTGATCATCCTTTCTCATCTATTTTTGTAGATGTCCACCATCAATGAATCTATCAAGAAGGTACCACTGATGACTATGACCCTTGAGTGTGAGACGGAATTTCCCAAGGCACTCAAGAACCTCATGATCGGCTTGGGGATGGATGGTGAAGCCGTGTACAAGGGATTTCCTGTGATAGACGAAGGACAAGAGTATTGGTGGGTGCAACTCCATTTATATAAGAACAAGGAAGATGATCCAAAGAGTACGGGGTTCTGCATGTTCACCAACTCTGAAATGGACACGTCATTCTTTGACTCTGCAAGGAATGCTGCGTGGAAAGCCATTGAGGAACTTGGGGAAAGACTCAAGTATAGAATGCTCAATACTCAGGAGGATCTCAAGGAGGAGAAACAACGTGTCCAAGAATCAAGGGCCACGGTAAAACGACTAAGTAAGGATATCATAGGCTTGTCTATGGAGTTATGCGAGCAAGACAAACAGATCGCTGCCAAGGACGCCCAGCTTTCTACCTTGGTTAATAAGGAGTGAGATACTAGTTGGACCACCACACTTGGCGTTTTATCACGTTAGTATTTTGATCATACCGACCTATGTGGTATGGCAAAAATAAGTTATGTTTGGAACCTTGATTGCTTGAGTTTAATAATGTATTGCTACTTGGTTTGAGGAATGTTTTGTTGGTTGATTTTATTTTATCTTTGCATATATTGCGACTTGTGTTTTCTTTCTCTAGACTTGTGTTATTACTAATTTTCTCCATGCTATGCAAAAGATGCCGAGTGTTGTCTACAGCATGGCCGAGAATTTCAAGGGAACTCGCTTCGGGACTCGCATGTTGGAGCTCATCCAGGTGCTCGCTCTTCCAATCCCTACCATTCAGGGACTTCAGCTGAGGAAATTTCAGAGGAAGGACTTATGGGGATTCAGAGTTACCTAGCTAGGACGCGAGACAGATCCCCAAACTAAGGAGATCACCTTCAAGATACTCCACGATGACTTAGAGAGAGGCCTCGACGTGGCTATGCAGGAGATGTTGGGACGCTTATGTGGACGTCACTCTTCCGAGATCAAGAGCCACTACTTTCACTTCTTTGGGAGACACGACGAGGATGGAGAGCCTATTGTGTTGGACGAGGCCACTAAGGAGACTATCAAGCCCGTGCGTCACCACCTCCAGGACTTAGAGAGCCTTATCAGGAGCCTTGATACTGATAGGACTAATGTGATGCTTAGCAACGATGAACTACGAGTCCAACTTAAGGAGAAGGACAAGGCCTTCCAGGAACAGGAGAAGCGAATCAAGGAAATGGATAAGAAGTTTGAAGACCAGGATAAGAAATTCAAGAACCAAGAGAAGAGGGTTCAGGAGAAGAATAAGAAGATTAGAGACTTGGAGGCCAAGTTAGAGCTTGAGGACATTGAGCTGGAGGCGGATCACGAGGTGATAGAGGCTACGCACACAGAAGAGAGATTTGCAGGCAAAGATCGATGCTTTGTCTACAAGCTTGGAGGAATACAAGGCAGGATTCGCCATAGCAGGACTTACACTAGTGGAGGAGGAAGTCGACATGGAGGAGTAACGATATCCATCTATCTATCGTTTTATTATTGAGTCGCATAGATCATACCGACTTGTGGGTGACTATGCTAGTATGTTTTTTTTCGCAAACTCTGTTATTGTCGTGATGTTGAACCTGCATGTGCTTGTTTGTTTGATTGTTGTTATTTTACTTGGGTTATCTATCATTACTTACCCTTATTAAACCCATAGATGCCTCCCCATCGCAACAACAAGGACAACAATAACAATGGCAATGGAATGCAACAAATGATGGCTGCACAAACACAATTGATGCAGATGATGACTCAGTTCATGGCGAACCAGAATCAGAACAACAACAATAACAATAATAACAACCAAAACAATCCACCCCCTCTAGATATGCTCACCAGATTTCTAATGCTGAGACCTGCTAAGTTCTCTAGTACTACTGATCCCATGGTAGCAAATGACTGGCTATGCTCTGTGAATAAAGTCTTAGTCATAGTTGGATGCACTAATGCAGAAAAGGTCAGATTTGCAACACACTTACTGGAAGGTCATGCAACTACTTGGTGGGACAATTTCCAAATTACTCACCCTATTGAAGAAGTAACTTGGGCAATGTTTGAGGATGGATTTCGTACCACTCACATCTCTTCTGGAATAATGGGGTTGAAGAAAAAGGAGTTTCACAACCTCAAACAATGCCACCGCACTATTTCTGAGTACATCGAAGAGTTCAACAATCTATCACGTTATGCACCAGATGGTGTTGACACTGACGCAAAGAGAAAGGAGAAGTTCCTGGATGGGTTGAATGATGAAATATCTATGCAACTATCTGTTGCTTATGTTCCAACCTATCAATCTGTGTGATAAAGCTACCATCCTAGAAAACAAGATGAAGCAAGTGGAAGGTAGAAAGAGGAAGCACCATTTTGATAAGTTTGGATCAGGATCACCTCACAAGCGTTCTCATGGTGATGGAAGCGGGAGTTCTGGATTCCACAAGAATGGGAATCATAACAACCATCATAACAATAACCACCACCATGATGGAAACAATCATCATGGACACAACAAAGGTGGGTACATGAATAACCACAATAGTCATGGCCATGGGAATCAAAATGGTCAGAATCGCCATAATCAGCCACCAAATAAAGACATCAGTCAGGTTGAGTGTTTCAAGTGCAAGAAGACAAGGCACTATGCTAATGAATGCCCATAGAAGAAGACTCATGGGGCTAAGCCGAACCCATTTCAAAAGGGTCATGTGAATCACATCAATGTGGAGGAAATTCAAGAAGGATATGATGCCGTGATCGGTAAGTTCAAGATTAATTCCTTTCATGCACTTATCCTTTTCGATACCGGCACATCGCATTTATTCATTTCAAGAGCATTTGTAGTCAAAAACAAACTCTCCACTGAAACCATTGGATGTCCCATTAAGGGAAGATCCCCGGGTGGAGAAATGATAGTAAATTCTGGGTGCCGATAGATAATCCTAGAGATTGGAAAGAACAAGTTTCCAGTTAATTTAATAATCCTAGAGTCCCAAGGATTAGATGTAATATTAGGGATGGACTGGTTGACATGTTATGAAGGAGTGATTGATTGTGCCAAACGAACTGTTATGCTCACCACCCTAGAAAAGAAAAGGATCAGGTTCAAGTCTAACTTTGAACCCAAGGGGAGCAAGGTTAATTCTCTTAAGGGGGTTAGCCTAGACAGTGTACCAAATAGTGAAGGAGTACCCGGATGTGTTCCCAGAAGAATTACCTGGCATGCCACCAGATAGGGATGTGGAGTTTCTGATAGACTTACTACTAGGAACCAGACCTATAGCAAAGAGACCTTACAAAATGTCGGTGGACGAGTTAAAAGAACTCAAGAAACAGCATGGAGAATAGTTGAAAAAGGTATTTATCCAACCAAGTTCTTCGTCTTGGGGAGCACCAGTTTTGTTTGTTGAGAAGAAGGACCGAAATCAAAGACTATGCATAGACTATCGATCACTTAATGAAGTGACCATAAAGAATAAATATCCCCTACCTAGAATAAATGATCTCTTTGATCAGCTAGAGGGAGCATGTGTATTCTCAAAAATTAATTTTCAATCAGGATACTTCCAACTAAAGATTAGAGAACATGATATACCAAAGACTGCATTTACGACTAGATATGGGTTGTATGAATATACAGTGATGCCGTTTGGATTGACTAATGCACCGACCTATTTCATGAACATGATGAACAAGGTATTCATGGAATTTCTTGACAAGTTTGTAGTGGTATTCATCAATGACATATTGGTATATTCCAAGAGCAACAAAGAACATGAAGAACAGCTGCACCTAATTCTGGAGAAACTCAAGGAACACAAGCTATATGCCAAATTTAGTAAATGTGAATTTTGGCTGAATGAAGTGGGTTTTCTTGGGCATATAGTATCTGGAAGTGGTATAGTTGTTAACCCAGCAAAAGTGGCAGATGTAACAGAATGGGAACCTCCTAAAACAGTTAAAGAAATCTATGGTTTCCTAGGCCTAGCAGGATACTATCAGAGGTTCATCGAAAATTTCTCAAAGATAGCAAAACCTATGACTCATCTGCTAAAGAAAGAGAAGAAGTTTAACTGGACAGAAGCATGTGAAGCTAGTTTTCAGGAGTTGAAGAACAGATTACTGTCAGCACTAGTGTTATGTTTGCCAGATCTTGAGAAATACTTTCAAGTCTATTGTGATGCATCTCACCAAGGACTGGGAGGTGTACTAATGCAGGAAGGTAGAGTTGTAGCTTATGCATAAAGGAAACTCAAAAATCATGAAGTGAACTATCCTACTCATGACCTAGAGTTGGCATCAGTTGTGCATGCCTTAAAAACATGGAGGCATTATCTTATGGGAAAGCGTTGTGAAATGTTCACCGATCACAAGAGTCTAAAATACATTTTTACACAGAAGGAACTCAACATGAGACAAAGAAGATGGCTAGAACTTATCAAGGACTACGACTTAAGTTTGCAATACCATCCTAGAAAGGAAAATGTCATAGCCGATGCATTAAGCCGCAAGGTTTATGTAAATGACCTCAATAAAGGAGAATTGTCGGAGGAGTTATGTGCCCAATTTAGGGAGTTGAGATTAGAGATAGTGTCTGAAGGATACCTTGCATCCTTGGAAGTACAGCCCACACTGATGAACAGAATCCAAGAAGCTCAAAAGATGGACAAAGAAATATAAGAAATCAAAAGTAAAATTAGTGAAGGCAAGGCAAAAGGATTTCATGTAGACGAACAAGGAACCTTATGGTACGAAAAATGTATCTGTATTCCGCAGGGTCTTGAACTTAAGAAGTTGATCTTACAAGAAGTTCACAGCTCACCATATTCAATTCATCCTGGCAACACCAAGATGTATATGGATGTTAAGGAAAGATTCTGGTGGAATAATTTAAAGAAGGATATAGCAGAGCACACTGCCCTGTGCGACGTGTGTAGTTGTGTAAAGGCAGAACATCAAAAACCGGCGGGATTATTACAACCACTGCCAATACCTGATTGGAAATGGGATAAAATCGGTATGGATTTTATCACCGGACTGCCAAGGACTAAATCTGGATATGATTCTATATGGGTTATTGTTGATCGCTTGACAAAAGTGGCTCATTTCATACCGGTGAAGACCACTTACACAAGTGCCAATCTAGCCAAGATATACATGAATATAATTGTATGTTTACATGGGGTGCCTAAGAGTATCGTGTCAGATAGAGGAACTCAATTCACTTCGCACTTTTGGCGACAACTTCACGAGTCATTAGGAACTCAACTAGAATCCAGCACCGCGTTTCATCCACAGACTAATGGGCAAACAGAAAGGACCAATCAGATATTGGAAGATATGTTAAGAGCTTGTGCATTAGACTATGGATCAAGTTGGGATAAAAGTCTACCATACGTGGAGTTTTCCTACAATAATAGCTATTAATCAAGCATAGAAGTGACTCCGTTTGAATTCCTTTATGGAAGGAAGTGTACTACACCATTGTTGTGGAATGGAGTAGGGGAAAGAAATTTGTTCGGACCAGACCTAATCAAGGAGGCCAAAGAGAAAGTAAGGATGGCGAGAGATAGGCTAAAGGTAACCCAATCTCGACAAAAGAGCTATGCAGATCCAAAACATAGAGAGGTCACCTATGACGTTGGTGATAGAGCTTATCTTAGGGTATCACCACTTCGCGGTGTGAAGAGATTTGGAATCAAAGGAAAATTAGCACGACGCTATGTATGACCCTTCAAGATTTTGAGCCGCAAAGGAGAAGTGGCATATGAGATAGAATTACCAGAATCTCGGTCAGCAGTTCATAATGTATTTCATGTTAGTCAGCTGAAAAAGTGTCACCCAGAGATGGAAGAAACTTCATTAAAAGACACTATACCGTTAGAGGAAGTTCAGCTAGAGAATGATCTCACTTATGAAGAGAAACCTATTAAGATTCTGGAGACAGCAGAAAGAATTACCCGTACCAAGACAATCAAATTCTGCAAAGTGCAGTGGAACCATAACACTAAATCAGAAGCAACATGGGAACGAGAATATGAACTTCGGAGAGATCACCCTCACCTATTTGCTAGCCAACCCGAATCTCGAGGGCGAGATTCATCTTAAGGGGGTTAGATTTGTAACATCCCAAAATTTTCATCTGAAAACCATCATCATTACACTCATATCATCATGGCATGTGTTGCATTGCATTTAGATTGTCCCTCAAAAATTTGGTGTAATTTTGAGGCAATTTGGAACCCTTTTGCTAAATTCAAAACCTAGGAAAAGAAAAACTAAAAGGAAAAAGAAAAGGGAGAGAAAAAAATACAGCAACAGTTTCTGGCCTATTCGGCCCAATCCAGCCCAATAGCCCACCCGGGCCAGCCCTCCCCCTCCTTCCTTTTCTCACCGTCCCCCTGCACGCCCCCTCCCACTTACACCCTGGCCCCACCTCCACGTCAGCATCCACCTCATCTTCTTCCACCACGGGACGAACTGCCCCTCTTCCCTTCTCTGCCATTTCTAATCGGCTCGAATTCGAGTGTTACTCGCATTAAACCTCCACCACGATCACTCCTTCTTAATCCCCTCTCCCTCCTCTTCATTTTCCCCTCAATCGCCACCCCCGGAGATCCCCCAGGCTCCCCAATTGAGAGCTCTAAACCCCACTTACCGACAGAGCTCCGGTGACAATTCCGGTGAGCTCTAACCACCTCGCACCCTCCTCTCTGCCCTATCCCCTTTACAATGTCCTGGCACACTTTTTAACCCTGGTCACCCATCTTTTCTTTCCCCAGGTCAACGACATGATCATCACCGGCGTTTTCCTCTATCGCCGCCGTCCATCGACTTTTCTGGTAAGTCAAGGGCCCCTCTGTGACCACCACTAGCTTGCGTTGGACCTGACTCACATCGCTGACACTTCCCTTTGTCTTCTCGAGCCCCATATCGCCGTCGCCATCTCGAGAACGCGAACTCCACCGTCGACAGGAGCTCCGGCGAGGAATCGAGAATGAGGCAGAGCACCCCTCTCTCCACCGTGACCATCATCGAGACCACCTCGACCGCCACAACCTCTGATAACAGTCCACGGACCCCCTGCCCCTTTAGAATCGCCAGCACACCACCGTCCGACACACCGCCGCCGTGCATAGAGAGCCAGTGCCGCCAGCACTTGGCCACGCGCTGTGCGCCGTCCGATCTGTCACCAGCGGTTGAGATTAGATCATTTGTCGAACAGGTATAGGCTGATCTGGTTCGTCCGTTGCCACTTAGAATCCAACGGCCCACAGCGGTCGATCCGACCGAATCGGTACGAGCCAATAAGATAGCGCCACGTCAGCCTGTGCGTCTGTTTAATTAGAAAAATAGACAGAATATATATTTAACTTAGAAATTCAATAACTTTTGATCCATAAATCAGAAAAATGCAAATTTGGTGTCTATGGATTCATAAAAATGAGACCTTTATTGTTGAGGACTTATTTCACACTTTTGCTTCTGAAAAATTGGAGTTATAGGCAGAACCTTTTAGGGGTATTTTGCCCATAAAAATTACTTCACAAATTGTTTTTAGGTATTCCTTATGCCTTTAGATAGAGTATTTTAACCTCTGTACTGTAGACTCTGTAAGTTTTAGATTTTTGTTCATATCATTGCATTTTGCATGCATTCATATTTTTGTAATGCTATATTGATTGTATTTTGTTGTTGGTTTATTCCTTGTGTAGATTGTGCAGTTTGTTGCTGTGAGGATTGTACCTATTCCCCTAGCTACCAAGGCAAGTGATATTTCATCTCATGTCCTATTATTTTCACCATTGCACTAGTGCTATTTTTGTAGATCTTAGCATGGTAGGATTATTTATATGTTACTATGCTATGCTATCATATAGATTATATCTTGGTAGTATTTCCTAGTTGAAAGACATCGTATGCTAGAGTGCTTAGCCATGCTTTTAGAATTCGTGGGTGGAAATTCATATCAAGATAGTATGGAAAGATATTTTGTTTGATTAAGAAAACAACTAATATTAATGAAACACCTGGGTGGAATGGGACTTGCTTGGATTATGTTGAGTGGTTACTCACGGGCCATTTCTATGGCCAGCTAGTGTATCGCACTTGTGGACGGCCACCCAGGAACAAAGAGATTGGAGACATTCTTGTCGCGAAGCTTCCAGTGCAGCCACATGGCATATGGGCTCTGCCTTGACCGACTAAGTTGCAAGAACTCAGCCAGACGGACAGAGGGTGGTAGATATGATAGGATGGAACGCGTCCGTGGTGGTCTGAGGGATTGCTTCTGAAAAGTCTCATCTTGATGCATGTCGAGTCTTGTGGGGAAAGTGCACCACCTCTCGAGAGGGTAAAACTAAGTACTTAGCCGTGTCCCCGGTTATGGACAATTTCTGAGCGTCAAGACAGAGAAGTAGTTCAATAATCTCCTCATCCAAATTTCTCTAAGTTAAAACGTGTGGGTGAACAAGGGTAGAAGTTCATTGATGTCTATCAATGGTACCTTAGTGTTTGAAAGAGAAAACCTACTCTTCAAAAGAAAACAATAAGATAAAACCTTGCTTTTAGCAAAGTCAGCCAAAACCACACTTTGCCATATATTCATGTAGTTGTTGGATTATACTAAGTATCTATGGTATCACTTCCCAATACAATTCGAAATGTATTGACCCTTTGTGGCTGTAACTTATTATGTTGCAGGATACTCTGATGATGAGTAGGGTTGCGGGTCTACACTCGACATGTTTGCCTAAGGCGCATGAAGACAAAAGACTCTATTATTATACTATGTATTGTGAACCTTGAGTAATGTTAGCCTTGGGCTAAGTGAGTTGTAAGAACCATTATATTCCTGGATATGCGATGTAATAATGACCTTTGTTTCTGTGCACTTCATCTTAAACTATGGGTGCTAGCATTTCAATCCAGGGACTAGTACTGCAATCATAGGGATCCTACCTTATTATGGTGATATCTTACACACACAGACATCCAATGAGGTGTGGTGATGCAACATCTTTCAAACTAGTGGTAGAATGCATGCTGAATGTTGAATCCTAGCATGCTGCCATTGTTCCTAGACATGGTTGGACAACACATGCTGGAGTGGCATCACTGCATGTGTTCTTTTCCGAAAACCATAATGATGCACACTGATACACACACACATCCAATGAACTCTAGTGGATCCATGTGGTTTATGAAAAGAACACACATGCAATGAACTCTACTGGATCCATATGGTTTATGAAAAGAACACACCTGCAATGAACTCTAGTGGATCCATGTGCTTTATGAAAAGAACACACATGCTATGTTGGCACCACTACATGTGTTATTTTCCTAAAACCACAATGGTGCACAGTGGGACACACACACACATCCAATGAGGTGCCGTGATGCAGCATCTTTCAAGATGGTGGTAGAATGCATGCTAGAGTTGAATCCCAACATGCTGCCAGGGTTCCTGGACATGGTTGGACACCACATGCTGGAGTGGCATCACTGCATGCGTTCTTTTCCTAAAACCACAATGATGTACACTGATACACACACACATCCAATGAACTCTAGTGGAGCCATGTGGTTTATGAAAAGAACACACATGCAATGAACTCTAGTGGATCCATGTGCTTTTTGAAAAGAACACACATGCTATGGTGGCATCACTGCATGTGTTCTTTTCCTAAAACCACAATGGTGCACACTGACACACACACACATCCAATGAGGTGTGGTGATGCAACATATTTCAAGCTGGTGGTAGAATGGATGCTGTAGTTGAATCCCAACATGCTGCCAGGGTTCCTGGACATGGTTGGACACCACATTCTAGAGTGGCATCTCTGCATGTGTTCTTTTCCAAAAACCACAATGATGCACACTGATACACAAACACCTGCAATGACCTCTTGTGGATCCATGTGGTTTATGAAAAGAACACACATGCAATGAACTCTAGTGGATCCATGTGGTTTGTGAAAAGAACACACATGCAGTGAACTCTACTGGATCCATGTGCTTTATGAAAAGAACACACATGCTATGAACTCTAGTGGATCCATGTCATTATGAAAAGAACACACATGCAATAAACTCTAGTGGATCCATGTGCTTTATGAAAATAACACACATGCTATGTGGCTTCCCTGCATGTGTTCTTTTCCTAAAACCAAAATGGTGCACACCGATACACACACATCCAATGAGGTCCGATGATGCAACATCTTTCAAGCTTGTGCTAGAATGCATGATGAAGTTGAATCCCATCATGCTGGCAGGGTTCCTGTACATGGTTGGACACCACATGATAGAGTGGCATCACTTCATGTGTTCTTTTCCTAAAAGCACAATGATGCATAGTGATACACAGACACACACACATCCAATGAACTCTAGTGGATCCATGTGGTTTATTAAAAGAATACACATGCAATGAACTCTAGTGGATATATGTGGTTTATGAAAAGAACACACATGCAATAAACTCTAGTGGATCCATGTGCTTTATGAAAAGAACATGCATGCAATGAACTCTAGTGGATCCATGTGCTTTACAAAAAGAACACACATATTGTGGTGTCATCATTGCATGTGTTCAATTCCGAAAACCACATTGGCGCACACTGGCACACACACACATCTAATGAGGTGTGGTGATGCAACATCTTTCAAACTGGTGGTAGAATGCATGCTGAATGTTGAATCCCAACATGCTGCTATTGTTCCTAGACATGGTTGGACAACACATGCTAGAGTGGCATGACTGCATGTGTTTTTTTCTGAAAATCATAATGATGCACACTGATACACACACACACATCTAATGAACTCTAGTGAATTTATGTGGTTTATGAAAGAACACACATGAAATGAACTCTAGTGGATCCATGTGGTTTATGAAAAGAACACACATGCAATGAACTCTAGTGGATCCATGTGCTTTATGAAACGAACACACATGCTATGTTGGCACCACTACATGTGTTCTTTTCCTAAAACCACAATGGTGCACAGTGGGACACACACACATCCAATGAGGTGTCGTGATGCAGCATCTTTCAAGCTGGTGGTAGAATGCATGCTGGAGTTGAATCCCGGCATGCTGCCAGGGTTCCTAGACATGGTTGGACACCACATGCTGGAGTGGCATCACTGCATGTGTTCTTTTCCTAAAATGACAATGATGTACACTGATACACACACACATCCAATGAACTCTAGTGGATTCATGTGGTTTATGAAAAGAACACACATGCAATGAACTCTAGTGGATCCATGTGGTTTATGAAAAGAACACACAAGCAATGAACTCTAGTGGATCCATGTGCTTTATGAAAAGAACACACATGCTGTGGTGGCATCACTACATATGTTCTTTTCCTAAAACCACAATGGTGCACACTGACACACACACACACATCCAATGAGGTGTGGTGATGCAACATCTTTTAAGCTGGTGGTAGAATGCATGCTGCAGTTGAATCCCAGCATGCTGCCAAGGTTCCTGGACATGGTTGGACACCATATGATGGAGTGGCATCTCTGCATGTGTTCTTTTCCTAAAACCAGAATGATGTACACTAATACACACACGTCCAATGAACTCTAGTGGATCCATGTGGTTTATGAAAAGAACACACATGCAATGAACTCTAGTGGATCAATGTGGTTTATAAAAAGAACACACATGCAATGAACACCAGTAGATCCATGTGCTTTTTGAAAAGAACACACATGTTGTGGTGGCATCACTGCATGTGTTCTTTTCCTAAAACCACAATGGTGGACACTGACACACACACACACACATCCAATGAGGTGTGGTGATGCAAGATATTTCAAGCTGGTGGTAGAATGGATGTTGCAGTTGAATCCCATCATGCTGCCAGGGTTCCTGGACATGGTTGGACACCACATGCTAGAGTGGCATCTCTGCATGTGTTCTTTTCCAAAAACCACAATGATGCACACTGATACATAGACACATGCAATGACCTCTAGTGGATCCATGTGGTTTATGAAAAGAACACACATGCAATGAACTCTAGTGGACCCATGTGGTTTGTGAAAAGAACACACATGTAGTGAACTCTACTAGATCCATGTGCTTTATGAAAAGAACACACATGCTATGAACTCTAGTGGATCCATGTCATTATGAAAAGAACACACATGCAATAAACTCTAGTAGATCCATGTGCTTTATGAAAAGAACACACATGCTGTTGTGGCATCCCTACATGTGTTCTTTTCCTAAAACCAAAATGGTGCACACTGATACACACACATCCAATGAGGTGTGGTGATGTAGCATCTTTCAAGCTTGTGGTAGAATGCATGATGAACTTGAATCCCAGCATGCTGCTAGGGTTACTGGACATGGTTGGACACCACATGATAGAGTGGCATCACTTCATGTGTTCTTTTCCTAAAACCACAATGATGCACAGTGATACATGATACATCCATTTTGCATCACTATTCTATGTCTTAATCCACTATTATTCATTGATATATTTCGTATTGAGAGGTGATACTTATGTTATTTCATATGTTTTTGCATGGTTGATGACTTTTGGAGCATGGACCGCTGCAGTCAGGATTCTGATGGAAAAGGTGCTGTTTGGAGGCAAAATTCGCGAAGATTAGAAAATCCGGGAAAATATACGGAAAATCCTATTTTTCTAGAAGGCTAAGGATGTCAGAAGATGGAGTGGAGATGGGCCACAGGGGGCCCACACCACCCCATGGTGCGGGCAGGCCTAGGCCATGCCAGGAGGTGGTGTGGCCGCCCTAGCCCACTCCAGCCTCTCCCCTCTGGCGTATATCAACCTCCCAAAACCCTAAGACTCGGGGAGCGACCACAGAAACATTCCGCCGCCTCTGCGGGGCGGAAAACACCGAGAGAGAAAGATCTCTCCGGCAGATAGATTTCTACCGGGGAAATTCCTTCCCGGAGAGGGGAGATCGTCGCCATCAACACCACCATCAAGCTGGACTTCATCGGGTTCATCATCGTCATCATCACCACCATCATCACCATCAACACCCTCATCACCATCTCCATATTGTTGTAACAATTGCGTTGAATCTTGCATAGTTCATAGGGGAAACTTTCCCGGTGTTGATTACTCTTCGTAGTTGATGCTATTGAGT
Organism: Avena insularis; assembly: GCA_023614405.1. Classification (NCBI taxonomy): domain Eukaryota; kingdom Viridiplantae; phylum Streptophyta; class Magnoliopsida; order Poales; family Poaceae; genus Avena; species Avena insularis. The sequence continues at coordinate 151,701,655 of CM042690.1, forward strand.
GAACCGTTGAATTATTGTTTATGTTCAGATTTTTATACATCATTATTCCATCTCTGATCATGATCCATATGATGTCTTGTGAGTAGTTCGTTTTGTTCTTGAGGACATGGGAGAAGTCTTGTTGTTAGTAGTGGAGTTGTGTTGAGAAAGATTCAATAGATTGTTATTTAAGTTGTGGTGTACTTCTTCTAGTGGTGTCATGTGAACGTCGACTACATGACACTTCACCTATATGGGCCTAGGGGAACGCATTGTGTATTTGGCTACTAATCGTAGGGGTTGCCGGAGTGACAAAAACCTGAACCCCCGTTTGGAAACCATTGCACAAGGGACGTAAGAGTCTTAGAGTTTAAAGTTGTGGTTAGGTTTCTACCTTAATTACTTTCTTGTACTTACAGATGTTTGCAAGGGGTATAATCACAAGTATGTATTAGTCTTGGATGGGGCGGTACATTAGCACAGGTTCACCCTCACAACACTTGGCAAGCTAGAGAAGATTAATCAACTATATGAAGCGAAAGCACTTGACAGTCTTCCCATGTGTCCTCGAGAACGTTTGGTCATCTTAAGTAATACAACCGGCTTGTCCTTTGCTGCATAAAGGATTGGGACACTTGCTGCATTTATTCTTACTCTCTTTTATTTACTCGTACTTTGTTTACTTGCTTTATCGAAAACCCCTAAAAATCCATTTGCTAAGTATTTGCAGAGAATTCCTGATCCATACCACTAGCCAGCACCTTCTGCTCCTCGTTGGGTTCGACACTCTTACTTATCGAAAATACTGCGATACACCCCCTATACTTGTGGGTCATCAAGATTATTTTCTGGCACCGTTGCCGGGGAGTGAAGCGCTATTGGAGAGTGGAACTGGTAAAAGAAACTTCTACTGTGAGTATTGTTTACTCCAGTTAGTTGCTTTATTTTCGTTATGGATAATTCGCTGAGTTTCTTATTTGGTAATGCTACTACCACTGCTAAGGTAGTAGATAAGCCACCACCTGCTGAGAATGATGTTTTCAAAATACCTACAAGAATTATTGATCGTGTTATGGATAAATACTATTTTGGGGATGGAACTGTCCATCCCGGTGATCATTTACTCTTTATACATGAATAATGCGGGTTATTCAAGTGTGCAGGTATTACTACAGATCAAGTTAAGAAGAAGTTATTCTCATTATCACTGAAAGGAAGAGCTGAGGAATGGTATAAGCTGCTGAAGAATGGTCAAGCTCTAGAATGGGAGGAAATAGTGCCTCTCTTTTATTCAAAGTTTTATCCTCCTAGTGAGATTCATAAAGATCGGAATCAAATATACAACTTTGGCCTCTTGATGGAGAGAGTACAGCTCAAGCTTGGGGGAGATTCAAGTTACTAATGCTCAAATGTCCCATTCATGAGCTCCCCAACAATATTATTATCAATAACTTCTATGCAAGGCTCCCTCTACATGATAAAGATTTGTTGGATGCTTCTTGTGCTGGATCATTCACTCGTATGGAAGAAGAAGCTAAATGGGATCTTTTGAACCGTATTCAAGACAATGCTGAAGCTTGGGAGAATGACAAAGGTAGAAAGTCAGGTATAAATTATGATTATGAATGCATTGAATCTTTTATGGGAACTAATGACTTTCAAAATATTAGTAATATTTATGGTCTTGATTTGCAAGTTATTATGAATTGCTTTAGAGCTTTTGCTTCCTATATCGAAATTCCAAAAAGGGGATGGAACAAATACCATGCACCTTACAAAGATATTGTTGACTATGCTCCTATTAGAAGTGCTGAGTATTGCATTATTGACCCCATCTTACCTGAACCTTATATTGAGAAGATTCCCTTCCGCGAAAAGGTAAAGGACCACCCTATAATAACTAATGTAATCACCAAAAGTGAAAAAAGAACTGTAAAACCTGATGAACAAATAAACATTGAACTTGTGGTAGCAATTGTGAAAGACCTTGTCACTAAAAGCATAGAAGATGGGCACATAGTCTTTTGTGAGGATGCTTCTAATATTGTTTCACATCCCAATAGAACTAAAAAGGCTAGTGTTCCTATGCTTTCTGTTAGAATTGGTGATCATTGCTATTATGGTTTATGTGATATTGGTGCAAGTTCTAGTGCTATTCCTTATGAGCTTTACAGAGAAATTATGCATGAAATTAGTCCTTGCAAGTTGGAAGAGATTGATGTGGTTATTCACCTTGCTAATAGAGAGACCATCTCTCCAATTGGTATTGTACGAGATGTGGAAGTTCTTTGTGGTAAGATTAAGTACCCTGCTGATTTTCTAGTACTTGGTTCGGCTGCTAGTAAAACCTACCCTATCATTTTTGGTAGACCTTTCTTGAGTACTTGTGGAGCTATTATTGATTGCAAGAGGGAGAAAATCTTGACTAAGTTTGATGGGGAATCTTATGAGTTTAATTTTTCGAAATTTGCTAAAGAACCTTGCGAAGAGGAAACCCATAATGAGGATTTTAGGGTTGAACAACTTGCTTCTATTTCTCTTGCTCCTAACAATGCTTTGAAGCAATTTATGAAAGATCATGAAAGTGAAATCTTCATGGAAGAAAGGAATGAGATTGACAGGATTCTCCGTGACCAACCTATGATGCTTAAGCACGACTTGCCTGTAGAAGACTTGGGTACCACGATGCCACCTAAAAAGGATCTGATTTTCGATCTAAAACCTCTCCCTGATGATCTTAAATATGCTTATATTGATGATAAAAAGGTATATCCTGTTATTATTAGAGCTAAACTTTCAGGGAAGGAAGAAGAAAGGTTATTGGAGGTTTTGAGGAAACACCGAGGAGCTATGGGCTATACTCTGGATGATTTGAAAGGGATTTCACCTACTATATGTCAGCATTCTATCAACATAGAACCAGATGCGAAGCCAGTAGTGGAGCACCAACGGCGTTTAAATCCTAGGATGAAGGAAGTGGTAAGGAACGAGGTATTGAAACTCCTTGATGCTGGTATTATTTACCATATTGCTGATAGTGAATGGGTTAGTCCTGTTCATTGTGTTCCTAAAAAAGGGAGGTATTACCGTTGTCCCTAATGATAATGATGAGCTTATTCCTCAAAGAATAGTGGTAGGCTATAGGATGTGCATCGATTTTAGGAAAGTCAATAAAGTTACTAAGAAAGACCACTACCTGCTTCCTTTTATTGATCAAATGTTGGAAAGGTTGTCTAAAAAGACCCATTTTTGTTTTCTTGATGGTTATTCTGGTTTCTCTCAAATTGCTGTTAAACAACAAGATCAAGAAAAAACTACTTTTACTTGCCCTTATGGAACTTATGCTTATAGACGTATGCCTTTTGGTTTATGTAATGCTCCTCCTACTTTTCAAAGGTGCATGTCTGCTATCTTTCATGGTTTTTCTGAGGAAATTGTAGAAGTGTTCATGGATGACTTTTCTGTCTATGGAACTTCTTTTGGTAATTGTCTGCACAACCTTGATAAAGTTTTGCAGAGATGTGAGGAAACTAATATTGTTCTTAATTGGGAGAAATGCCACTTCATGGTTAATGAAGGGATTGTTCTTGGGCATAAGGTTTCTGAAAGAGGCATAGAAGTTGATAGAGCTAAGGTTGAAGCAATTGAGAAGATGCCATGTCCTAGAGACATCAAAGGTATTCGTAGTATCCTTGGTCATGCTGGTTTCTATAGGAGGTTTATTAAAGACTTATCTAGGATATCAAAACCTCTCACTAATCTTCTTCAAAAAGATATACCCTTCGTTTTTTATGATGATTGTAGGGAGGCTTTTGAAACTCTTAAGAAGGCTTTAACTACAGTCCCTATTGTTCAACCACCTGATTGGAGTTTATCCTTTGAAATAATGTGTGATGCTAGTGATTTTGCTGTAGGGGCTGTCCTTGGGCAACGTATTGATAAAAAGTTAAATGTTATCCATTATGCTAGTAAGACCCTAGACGCTGCTCAAAGGAATTATGCCACTACTGAAAAGGAATTTCTAGCTGTTGTTTTTGCCTGTGATAAGTTTAGGCCCTATATTGTGGACTCAAAAGTAACCATTCATACTGACCATGCTGCTATTAAATATCTTATGACGAAGAAGGATGCTAAGCCTAGGCTTATTAGATGGGTACTGCTTTTACAAGAGTTTGATCTACACATAGTAGATAGGAGGGGTGCTGAAAACCACATGGTGATAATTTATCTTGTTTGGAAAACATCTCTTTTGACCCTATGCCTGTTAATGATAGTTTCCCAAATGAACATTTAGCCGCAGTAGGGGTGAGCTCGCGAGGAAGCCCTTGGTATGCTGATTATGCTAACTTTATTGTCTCCAAGTATTTGCCTCCAACTTTTACAGCTCAGCAAAGAAGAAAGTTCTTCTATGATTTGAGGCATTATTTTTGGGATGACCCACACTTATACAAAGAAGGAGTTGATGGTATTATGAGAAGATGTGTTCCAGAATATGAACAAAAGGAGATATTGCGTAAATGTCATGGTAGTGCCTATGGAGGACATCATGCAGGAGATAGAACTGCACAAAAGGTACTACAATCAGGTTTCTGCTGGCCTACCCTTTTTAAAGATGCAAGAAAATTTGTCCTATCTTGTGATGAATGTCAGCGTGTTGGCAATATTTCTAGACGCAATGAGATGCCTATGAACTACTCTCTAGTTATTGAACCTTTTGATTGTTGGGGATTTGAATTTATGGGTCCTTTCCCTCCTTCGAAAGGCTACACTCACATTTTTGTTGCCTATGATTATGTTACTAAGTGGGTAGAAGCTATTCCTTCAAAGAGTGCTGACGGAGAGACTTCTCTAAAAATTCTTAAGGATGTTATCTTTCCTAGGTTTGGGGTGCCTAGGTATCTCATGACTGATGGGGGTTCTCATTTCATTCATGGTGGTTTTAGGAAGACCCTTGCTAAATATGATGTTAATCATAGAATTGCTTTAGCTTATCACCCCCAAACTAGCGGGCAAGTAGAGTTATCAAATAGAGAAATTAAATCTATCTTGCAAAAGACTGTTAATAGGTCTAGGAAAAACTGGGCTAAGAAGTTGAATGCTGCTTTATGGGCTTATAGAACTGCTTACAAAAATCCTATGGGAATGTCTCCTTATAAAATGGTTTATGGGAAAGCCTGTCACCTACCCTTAGAATTAGAACACAAAGCTTACTAGGTAGTGAAAGAACTAAATAGAGATTGTAAGCTCGCTGGTGAGAAAAGATTATTTGACTTAAGTTCTTTAGATGAATGGAGGAGTGAAGCCTATGAGAATGCTAGGCTCTTTAAGGAAACAGTTAAAAGATGGCATGATAAGCGAATACTTAAGAGAGAATTTCATGTTGGTGAGAAAGTTCTATTGTATAGGTCTCGTCTCAGATTTTTTGCAGGTAAGCTACTATCAAAATGGGAAGGACCTTTCATCATTGAAGTATACCGTTCAGGAGAAATAAAAATTTCTTCTCTAAAAGATAACACTACACAAGTAGTGAACGGACAGCGACTCAAACACTATATTGCTGGAGATTCTTACAATGAAGATGTTGATGCCTTTCAAGTTATAACTCCAGAGAAATTCATTGAGGACCAAATTCAGAGACCTGCAGAGTCTGTTTTCATCTAGGTAATAGTTCTGGTAAGAAAAGTTCTGTCACATCCCAAGATTTTCCAAATCTTGTAATGTGAAAATAAATGAATAAAATAAAACTTTGTTTGATTTTCAAGGCCAGAAGAAACTTTTGAATCCAATTGGGAATCTTCAAACCTATTTTGAACAATTAAATCCTAAAGGGATTTATAAAGATAAACATTTAATAAAGGCAAATAAAACGTTTTGGAATTACTATTTTGGATCTTTTAATAAAAGATATTGGTTTTCAAAAGCAAAGATAGAATTATAAATAAAGATTATATTTTAAAGAGCCAAATTAATTTTGGCCAATCTTTTATAATAAAATATTTTCTTTTGATAAAATGAGTAAAGGTTTATTTAAATAAAATAATAAGGATTTAATATCCAATTTTATTTAAGTAAAGGTTTTTCCCATTTAAATAAACACTAAAACTTATTTATTTATTTAAAATAAGTTTTCCAAGTATTTTATTTTCTCAAAATAAAACCTACCGAAGTGTTTTGGTTTTATTCTAGATTTTCAAAATAAAGATTTATTAAAACAAATCCTATATGGATTATTAACTAAGGTCAATTTTATTTAATTATTAATGGACCCTAAAATAAAAGGTTATTTTGTTTTAAACAAGCTTTCCAAGTATTCTTTATTTCCAAATAAAACCTACTGATTTGAATTTGAAAATATTTGGATTTCAAATGAAGATTTTATTAAATAAATCAAACCCTATTTGATTAAATAACTAAAGGGCTATTTTATTTAAATATTAAATAGATCCTAAAAATGAATAAAAATATTATTTTATTTTGAGATTTGGTTTATGTTGATAAACAGAACCAAAAACTCATTACAAGTTTGGAAGTGTTTGAATTGTTTGAATGTTTGTTCTGTGGTTTGATTTGTGAGTTGAAAATTCAAAACAGAAATTGTTTTGGAAAATAGAAAAAGATTTAAACAGGAAAAATAGATACTGGCCGACCCAGCCCAGCTAAAGCCCACTAAGGCCCAGAAGCTTGGCCATTATTCTCCCCGAACAGAAAACGATTCGCACCTCGTTTCTAACCCGAACAGAGTATGACCAGTGGACCCTCTCCTTCCTTTCTTTTCCCACTGCCAGGTAGACCCCGCTTTACTGTTCATCGTCCACACCCGCACGACCTGTTCTTTTCCCCCTCGTCGCCGTTTCCTGTAGTAATCCCGCGGCTTAAATTCGCCATAATGCCGGGCCTTTACCTCGCCTTGATCACGCAGGTTGAAACGCCCATGTCTCCCCTATATTTCCCCTCTGACACCCCGCGCTGGCACGCCTTAGACCTCCCCAATTTCCTCCCCGAGCACCCTCTGTTCCGACGAAGTCCGGTGCCGATTCCGGCGACTCGACACCGCCCCGAGCCTCCCTGAGCACGCTGGCAGCTTCCCCACTCCCAGACGCATCTCCCAGCACCCTCCTCTCCACCGCGGGCGCCCCAGAGCGTCGGCTACGACAAGCTCTGAACGACGCCGCCGTCTGTCTCTTCTCCGACGACGTCTTCCAGGTAAACCAGGCCGCCCCTCTTCTTCTCGTTCACGCACACAGCTCCGCCATGATCTCCTGCGTCTAACCATGCCCTCGGTCTACCTTCTCTTGATCTGTAGCGTCGACTCCAACCGCGAGCAGGACCAACCGACGCCGACGACGACTCCGGCGAGCGATTACCTCCGTCTCCGTGCGCCCCTTGCTTCCTCGAGAGTACCTTGAGCACCACCTTGACCTCACGAACACGGTGAGCACCCCCTTCGTCTTCCATGCTTCCTAGAACCACCGCGAGCTCCTCGTCTAGCCGTTGCCGCCGTCCACCGCCGCACAGCGCCGCCAGTTAGTGGTCTGATTGATTGCATCCGTTAGATCTAGATCGTAAGGCTGTAATAGAACATAAACGAAGAGGTATCGAATGTCCCTGTGCTGCTCGATCTAAATGAGATCCTACGGCCTACAGAGCGCGATCCGCGTGACGGTTGAATCCAATGAAAGCACGCTGCGTGTCACCTATTCTGTTTAAAAACAGATTTGAAAACAGAATTGTTTGTGAATTTCAAACCCTTGTAACTTTGGATCCACACGTCCAAAAATTACAAATTTTATGTCGTTGGATTCAGGAGAACAAGACCTAGCCAACCATGCCCTTGGTTTAGCAAATAGTATCTGTTAGTTTGCTTGTTTTTGCAGATTCTTTTGTGAGCTTGTTTAGATTAGAAAAATTGTTTAAAAATGATTTTAGGGTTAAAACCTTTGCAAAATGGATTGTTGTGACCTTACTGACCCTAGGAACCAACCCATGTTTTGGGAAATGAATTTGGAAAAGTTTAGAATGGATTAATTGGTTTAGTTCATTTCTAGCTAAATAAAACTATTGATTTGTTTATGAAAATGGTTTTGAAATGGAAAACTTTGGAGGAAATGTTTTGAACCAAACCTACTGACCATAGGAAACACTTTGTGGATTCAAAAATGAATTTGGTGAAACAAAATAATGATTCTTTGTTTTAAAACCATTCCTAGTCAAATAGAAATGTGATTATTTATTAAAAATGATTTTGGAAGAAAACTTTTGGAAAATGTTTTGTTTTAAACTCTCTGACCCCAAATACCAAGTTTTGTGATTTGAAAACATATTTGGTGAACCCTATAGATTAATGCCTTAGTAAAAATATTTTTTCACCACATAAAATAATACTTTGTTTTGAAAATGGTTTAAGGATAAAACCCATTTGCGAATAACTTTGCCATTTTGGTAAATGACCAATTTGGAACTTACAAAGTTTAGAAGCCTAGTGGAGACCATCCTTGCAATAGAACCACCCTTTGCATATTTATGCATGACTTAGATTCCATTACTTTGTGTGTGAAAAATTGTTGGTTTGAGTTTGGTTTGGAATTTGAATTGAATTTGTGTTTGCTTGATTGACTTGTAGTGAAGTGTGAGACTAGCAAGATCAAGGAGTGAACCACCATTCCCTACCAAAAAGGCAAGTTACACTATCATCCAAAGTCCTACTATTTTCATTATACTTAGTGGATTTTGAAAACATGCATGAAAATAATTTCTATACTTATGCTATGCTAATCCTAATAGGATTCCCTATATATACCTTAGTGAAAACAATGTAGTTGTTACATGCTTAGCCATGCTATATTTTGAAAAGAGATACATGTTGAGATTTTATGAAGTTGAGAAAAGGACTTGTGATTTTATATAATAAAACAAGGACTCAATGAACCACCTGGGTGGACAAGGACTTTGAGTTTTGGAGAAGGTGGCAACAAAAGGAACCATTCTATGGCAATCTCTTTGTGTTGTGCTCCAAAAGAAAACCACTCAGGAAACTTAGAGATTGAACATGTTTCTCCAATTGTGGCTTTCGTGTGCAACCACATGCTATTATGGCTCTGGCTTAGTCAACTACATTGGGAAGACCCATGCATTGTCTTTAGGCTACAGAAAAATGGGGACCTGGAATCCTACATTGTTACTGATGACAAGCTAGCAATGATGTATGGGAGGACCCTTTGGAAAGACTTCGTCACATTCTCAATCTGCCAGTATTCCATCTTGGTGAGTACTAATCCAGCGGCCACTGGTGGCAACAAGATGAGAGTGTGATATGTGGGTAAAGTGTACAACTTCTGCAGAAGATAATAAAATCTAAGTACTTAGCCGTGTCCCCGGTAATGGACAATACTGAGCAACTAAAGTTTGAAGCTATGGGATATCTCGACATTCTAATTTCAAAAAGAAAACTTTTAAGTGATAACAAAAGACTTGCAGCACTTGGGGGTTCCAAGAAGCTCAAGAGATTTGATAAAAACTTGAAGAACTTGGAGGTACCAAGAAGTTCAAGAGACTTTGATAAAAACTTGAAGTACTTGGGGCACCAAGGATCTCAAGAGATTTTGACAAAGACACTTGGTGGATTCCAAGGTGTTCAGAAAAGATTTGACAAAAGATCAAAACCATTTTGAAAAGATAGGATAAGCTATTGCTTTCTGCAAATGAGCCTAAAACTCTACTTAGCCAAATTTGCATGTAATGATAGGATCCACTCATATTATACTTAGTAGTGAAACTTGCCAATACAATTCAAATGTATTGACCCTTGTGGCTGTAACTTATTATGTTGCAGGTTTGATTGTTTTTAGTGAAGATTGATTGATTAGGATTACAAAGTCTACAACCAACATCTGCCTGTGGCACTTTGAAGATGAAGGACCCCATGACTATAGTTATTCCGCTGCAATGTAATGTAATAGCCAAATGATCTATGTATGATATAATAAAATTATGTTATTCCTGGTTATAAAGCTATATTATGACCTTTGTTTCTTGATATTACATCTTAACTGTGGATGCTAGCTATTGATCCAGGGACTAGCATTGTAAACACAGGAGGGATCAACCTTATATCAGGTTGTGGCCTCTACAGATGGTATCAGAGCATTGTGTTGCCTGTAGGATTTGTAAACCTAGGATTGGACAAAAATCCTTAGAAAAATAGGAGTGTATTTGTTCCAAAAACTTATTTACAAAAACACTTGTAAACTCTTTCCTCAACCATTTTGGTTTCAACTCTACATCTCTTCTATTTCAACTTGATGGAAAAACCAACCCCATGGCCAAAGACTACACCATGTGCAAAGGACCACTTCAACTCTAATGACTTCAACTTCTTCAACTCTAATGACTTCAACATCTTCAGCATATTCACCAAGGACTTCCAACTTGGAAACCACTAAGGACTACAAGTGAGACAAGGACATCTTGCTCAAGATTTAGAGACTAAGGGAATGCAAAAATTAGAAGGAGCCCACATCACTTGAAGTTTAGTAACCAAAGAGTTTTTCCTAAGGAAACCATGATCTCATGCAAGAAGAATCAACCAAGAAAGATGGAAAAAATCACAAGTAAAACCCTATAGATGGACTACCATATTATAGTTAATTAAACACACCAACTTATGTGGTGTAACAAAAATATTTTTGATTGCCTAAAGATATGCTTGAAACTTGTTGTTTGAGTGGAATGTTTGTTTGTGATTGCTTGCACATTGCTTGTGTGAATTGTGATGTGTGTGATTAGAATTGATTCCTTAGAAATATCTTGCCTACTCTAATCCCAATCCAACCCAAACAGATGACTTCTCCAAGAGACTCTAACATCAAAGTAGATGACATCAACACCAACCAAGCTGACAGCATGAAGGAGCTCATAGCAACCCAACACCAGTTAAACCAACTGACAGCTCAGTTCATAGCCAACAATAGTGATAAAGACCCTACCTTGCAAAAGTTTTTGGAGGAACAATCCCAACTGATGCTTAAGGTGACTAATCAAATGATCAGCATGGAAGAAAACTATCCCAAAAGGGTGTATGACAACAAGGATGACAAGAATGTTATTCTAGATGGAGACCCAGCTTGCATTATTTGTGGAGACAAGGACCATACTTCCAAGGAGCATGAAGATCAATGCCCTAACCGTGAAGAGAAACATCCTATTGGACAATGTCCTACCTCTCAAGCTACTTGTTACCTTTGTGAAGGAAACGACCATGTCCCTATCCAATGCCCCATCTATGCCATTGTTGAACAAAGGAAACAAGAAGGATCCAAGTATGCCAAGAATGTTGATGGCAAAGGAAAAGGACCACTTATACCTCCAAACAAGACAACCCAATTCAAAGGACTAAAGAAACCCAAGAAACCAAGACCAGACATGAACCTTGTGCAATGTCGTAAATGTAAGGAAATGGGACACTTCTCCAGTGAGTGCCTAGAGAACCAGAAAAATAAGGGAATTAACCAAGTGATGTGCAACAACTGCAAAGAGCTAGGCCACTATGTAGCCACTTGTCCACAAGAACTACGCAAGGAACTTGAAGACATCCACTGTTTCAATTGCAAAAACCCAGGGCATTATGCAAGCAACTGCCAAGAAAAGATGAGGAACAAGTTGAACAAGCCTATGGAGAAACTCAACCTTGGCCCATGAGTCAAGTATGGAAATAAAATACACTATGCAGATGTTTGCCCAGAGAAGTTTCCCCAGGATCCCAAGAAGGCCAACATCTAGTTTAATTGGAAATTTTTTAAGGGTGGTAGTACCCTAGTTGTTTTGAGCCTACTTGTAACCCTAACCTTCCCAAATCTCGGGACGAGATATATTTTAAGGGTGGTAGCCTGTCACATCCCAAGATTTTCCAAATCTTGTAATGTGAAAATAAATGAATAAAATAAAACTTTGTTTGATTTTCAAGGCCAGAAGAAACTTTTGAATCCAATTGGGAATCTTCAAACCTATTTTGAACAATTAAATCCTAAAGGGATTTATAAAGATAAACATTTAATAAAGGCAAATAAAATGTTTTGGAATTACTATTTTGGATCTTTTAATAAAAGATATTGGTTTTCAAAAGCAAAGATAGAATTATAAATAAAGATTATATTTTAAAGAGCCAAATTAATTTTGGCCAAGCTTTTATAATAAAATATTTTGTTTTGATAAAATGAGTAAAGGTTTATTTAAATAAAATAATAAGGATTTAATATCCAATTTTATTTAAGTAAAGGTTTTTCCCATTTAAATAAACACTAAAACTTATTTATTTATTTAAAATAAGTTTTCCAAGTATTTTATTTTCTCAAAATAAAACCTACCGAAGTGTTTTGGTTTTATTCTAGATTTTCAAAATAAAGATTTATTAAAACAAATCCTATATGGATTATTAACTAAGGTCCATTTTATTTAATTATTAATGGACCCTAAAATAAAAGGTTATTTTGTTTTAAACAAGCTCTCCAAGTATTCTTTATTTCCAAATAAAACCTACTGATTTGAATTTGAAAATATTTGGATTTCAAATGAATATTTTATTAAATAAATCAAACCCTATTTGATTAAATAACTAAAGGGCTATTTTATTTAAATATTAAATAGATCCTAAAAATGAATAAAAATATTATTTTATTTTGAGATTTGGTTTATGTTGATAAACAGAACCAAAAACTCATTACAAGTTTGGAAGTGTTTGAATTGTTTGAATGTTTGTTCTGTGGTTTGATTTGTGAGTTGAAAATTCAAAACAGAAATTGTTTTGGAAAATAGAAAAAGATTTAAACAGGAAAAATAGATACTGGCCGACCCAGCCCAGCTAAAGCCCACTAAGGCCCAGAAGCAGCCCAGTTATTCTCCCCGAACAGAAAACGATTCGCACCTCGTTTCTAACCCGAACAGAGTATGACCAGTGGACCCTCTCCCTCCTTTATTTTCCCCTTTGCCAGTAGACCCGCTTTGCTTCATCGTCCACACCCGCACGACCTGTTCTTTTCCCCCTCGTCGCCGTTTCCTTCAGTAATCCCGCGGCTTCAATTCGCCATAATGCCGGGCCTTTACCTCGCCTTGATCACGCAGGTTGAAACGCCCATGTCTCCCCTATATTTCCCTCGACACCTTGTTGCACGCCTTAGACCTCCCAATTTCCTCCCGAGCACCCTCTGTTCCGACGAAGTCCGGTGCGATTCAGCGACTCGACACCGCCTCGAGCCTCCCCCACGCATGGCAGCTTCCCCACTCCAGACGCATCTCCGGCACCCTCCTCTCACATGGGCGCCCAGGCGTCGGCTCGACAAGCTACGAGCAGCCGCGCCGTCATCTCTTCTCCGACGTCTTCCGGGTAAACCAGGCGCCCCTCTTCTTCTCGTTCACGCACACAGCTCGCCATGATCTCCTGCGTCTAACCATGCCCTCGGTCTACCTTCTCTTGATCTCAGAAGGCCGACTCCAACATGGCGAAAGGACCAACCGACGCCGACGACGACTCCGGCGAGCGATTACCTCCGTCTCCGTGCGCCCCTTGCTTCCTCGAGAGTACCTTGAGCACCACCTTGACCTCACGAACACGGTGAGCACCCCCTTCGTCTTCCATGCTTCCTAGAACCACCGCGAGCTCCTCGTCTAGCCGTTGCCGCCGTCCACCGCCTGTCAGCCGCTTGATTAGTGGTCTGATTGATTGCATCCGTTAGATCTAGATCGTAAGGCTGTAATAGAACATAAACGAAGAGGTATCGAATGTCCCTATGCCTCTCGATCTAAATGAGATCCTACGGCCTCTGAGGCGCGATCCGCCAAGCGGTGCAAATCAATGAAAGCACGCGTGTCACCTATTCATTTAAAACAGATTTGAAAACAGAATTGTTTGTGAATTTCAAACCCTTGTAACTTTGGATCCACACGTCCAAAAATTACAAATTTTATGTCGTTGGATTCAGGAGAACAAGACCTAGCCAACCATGCCCTTGGTTTAGCAAATAGTATCTGTTAGTTTGCTTGTTTTTGCAGATTCTTTTGTGAGCTTGTTTAGATTAGAAAAATTGTTTAAAAATGATTTTAGGGTTAAAACCTTTGAAAAATGGATTGTTGTGACCTTACTGACCCTAGGAACCAACCCATGTTTTGGGAAATTAATTTGGAAAAGTTTAGAATGGATTAATTGGTTTAGTTCATTTCTAGCTAAATAAAACTATTGATTTGTTTATGAAAATGGTTTTGAAATGGAAAACTTTGGAGGAAATGTTTTGAACCAAACCTACTGACCATAGGAAACCCTTTGTGGATTCAAAAATGAATTTGGTGAAACAAAATAATGATTCTTTGTTTTAAAACCATTCCTAGTCAAATAGAAATGTGATTATTTATTAAAAATGATTTTGGAAGAAAACTATTGGAAAATGTTTTGATTTAAACTCTCTGACCCCAAATACCAAGTTTTGTGATTTGAAAACATATTTGGTGAACCCTATAGATTAATGCCTTAGTAAAAATATTTTTTCACCACATAAAATAATACTTTGTTTTGAAAATGGTTTAAGGATAAAACCCATTTGCGAATGACTTTGCCATTTTGGTAAATGACCAATTTGGAACTTACAAAGTTTAGAAGCCTAGTGGAGACCATCCTTGCAATAGAACCACCCTTTGCATATTTATGCATGACTTAGATTCCATTACTTTGTGTGTGAAAAATTGTTGGTTTGACTTTGGTTTGGAATGTGAATTGAATTTGTGTTTGCTTGATTGACTTGTAGTGAAGTGTGAGACTAGCAAGATCAAGGAGTGAACCACCATTCCCTACCAAAAACGCAAGTTACACTATCATCCAAAGTCCTACTATTTTCATTATACTTAGTGGATTTTGAAAACATGCATGAAAATAATTTCTATACTTATGCTATGCTAATCCTAATAGGATTCCCTATATATACCTTAGTGAAAACAATGTAGTTGTTACATGCTTAGCCATGCTATATTTTGAAAAGAGATACATGTTGAGATTTTATGAAGTTGAGAAAAGGACTTGTGATTTTATATAATAAAACAAGGACTCAATGAACCACCTGGGTGGACAAAGACTTTGAGTTTTGGAGAAGGTGGCAACAAAAGGAACCATTCTATGGCAATCTCTTTGTGTTGTGCTCCAAAAGAAAACCACTCAGGAAACTTAGAGATTGAACATGTTTCTCCAATTGTGGCTTTTGTGTGCAACCACATGCTATTATGGCTCTGGCTTAGTCAACTACATTGGGAAGACCCATGCATTGTCTTCAGGCTACAGAAAAATGGGGAACTGGAATCCTACATTGTTATTGATGACAAGCTAGCAATGATGTATGGGAGGACCCTTTGGAAAGACTTCGTCACATTCTCAATCTGCTAGTATTCCATCTTGGTGAGTACTAATCCAGCGGCCACTGGTGGCAACAAGATGAGAGTGTGATATGTGGGTAAAGTGTACAACTTCTGCAGAAGATAATAAAATCTAAGTACTTAGCCGTGTCCCCGGTAATGGACAATACTGAGCAACTAAAGTTTGAAGCTATGGGAGATCTCGACATTCTAATTTCAAAAAGAAAACTTTTAAGTGATAACAAAAGACTTGCAGCACTTGGGGGTTCCAAGAAGCTCAAGAGATTTGATAAAAACTTGAAGAACTTGGAGGTACCAAGAAGTTCAAGAGACTTTGATAAAAACTTGAAGTACTTGGGGCACCAAGGATCTCAAGAGATTTTGACAAAGACACTTGGTGGATTCCAAGGTGTTCAGAAAAGATTTGACAAAAGATCAAAACCATTTTGAAAAGATAGGATAAGCTATTGCTTTCTGCAAATGAGCCTAAAACTCTACTTAGCCAAATTTGCATGTAATGATAGGATCCACTCATATTATACTTAGTAGTGAAACTTGCCAATACAATTCAAATGTATTGACCCTTGTGGCTGTAACTTATTATGTTGCAGGTTTGATTGTTTTTAGTGAAGATTGATTGATTAGGATTACAAAGTCTACAACCAACATCTGCCTGTGGCACTTTGAAGATGAAGGACCCCATGACTATAGTTATTCCGCTGCAATGTAATGTAATAGCCAAATGAGCTATGTATGATGTAATAAAATTATGTTATTCCTGGTTATAAAGCTATATTATGACCTTTGTTTCTTGATATTACATCTTAACTGTGGATGCTAGCTATTGATCCAGGGACTAGCATTGTAAACACAGGAGGGATCAACCTTATATCAGGTTGTGGCCTCTACAAGTTCCGCGAAAATACAATCCAACTATATTTTTGCAGTTTTTAGTCGATAAGGAAAGCTACGAAGCAAAAAAGGGACGGAAATAGAGCCGGGGTGGCCCACACCACCTCATGGCGCGGGCCCACCCCTGGCCACGCCACCAGGTGGTGAGGCCACCCCGGACTCCCCCTCCAACTTGTTTTCTCCCAGTACCTTCCTTTTGATACAAAACTTCGTAATATATAACCCCCGGATCCCCCGAGGTCCGTATATCGTGTTTTCGTCGTGTTTTTGTTTCGATCTGTTTCTGCGAGGTAAAATCTCAGATTTGTAGCCTCAATGTCTTCCACTAGATCAATTAAGGGAGATTCCTTCGAAGATATCATCAACCCATACATGAGAGAATTGAAGATTCATCCTAAGGAGTTATTGCTCGAAGGTGGGGAGGTTGGGATTAAAGAGGTTCAAGGACCTAAAGGTGAAGGAAGTCTGGAGGACAGGATGGAAGCATTGGAACAAGAAGTCTTTAGGTACAAGAAGATGGCGGAGCGCGAAGTGGATATCATCCATAAGATTTGTTCCGAACTCATCACCGAGCACCAAAAAGAGACTGCTGAACTCAAAGACGAAGTCCTCTCACTCCGCCAAACAACCAACAAACTGCAAGCACAATTCTATGACGTTCAAAATCAAAACTGCGAGTATGAGGCTAGATTTAAACTCATAAGTGCTGCTGCAAGTTTCAGGATGTTGGAAACCACGATGTCCTTTGTTGATGGGAAGCCCTTACCTTGGAAAACAGACAAAGATGAGAGGATACCACCACCACCGAAGGAGTAAGTAAATCATCGTTTGGCATCCCTTGGTTTGTTCCAAGCTTGGGGAGTGCCGCGTATCATATCACTATCTTTTATCTTTTTACCTTATTAGTAGAGTCATATCATGAATAGAGGAGTTATTTTGTAGTATGGTTTGCATTATGGAAGTGTCCCCTCTCTCGTTAGATATGTATCCCTTGGTGTGAGTTGCCGTTATGGAATATTAATGAGAAGTTCTATCATTCACTCTTTTGCATAGCTTATATTAGTTTTCAATTCGTGGTTGTATGATTGATCTTGTTGTTAGTATTGGTATCACTTTGGGATCATTGCATTAATTTAGTTGGTTTTGGCAAACCTGGCTCGGTCAGTAGCAACACTATTTTTGAGAGTTGAATGAAAAATATAAAGGTGCTCTCAAAAAATTATTTCATCATCTTTCTTTCTTGATTTGCTCATAAGTTTAGTAAGATCATTTGTGCTTCCAAGGAAGATTGCATGTTTGTCTTTATCACTTGTATGTTTGTTTGTTTCCTTCAACTCTTATACTTGCTACACAGCCTTGCTAGCGAAAAACCTGTACTGAGAGTATCTCTTCTCGTGCATCCACCTCCTTTAAACCAAAACCTTTGCCATTTGTGTCCACCATACCTACCTAGTAGCATTATTGCTATTCCAAGTAAATTCTTGTTTTATCTACCTCCCAAATTAAGCTTGTTATGCGAAAATTAGTGATTAAAGCTCTCACGAACTTGATGGCACACTTTACTTTCTTGCACTTAATAAACTTGAACCATTGTGCTCACCTATGTTGCGTATATGTTGCACTTTGTAAGTTGTGAATTAGCTGAACCATGCTGTCATGGGGAACGCTTTCAACATTGCACTGGTACTTTGTACCAAGTTGATATCATGTTATTTTGTCTATGGATGTCATCGGTGTGAAATGAAAGGGGAGCTTGTAAGTCCATGGAGTGTTAGAGAAACGCCTGGGCCGCTGCTCTAATCCATGCTGACATGGTGGAAACCTGCAGCGTAACCATAACGAGTATCTATGAAGCATTCTTCTTATATAAAAAAAGAGATAGGGATTGAGAAAAAAGAAAAAAAAGAGATATTATGAAAAGATGAAAGAGAGAAAAAAAGCACCATATTCCCATGGTAAATAAGAAGATTGCTGAGATACTTGTTGTCTGCTTGCCTTGTCATTTTGATATGGGGATTCTTCCGTATCATCGGGCAAGGGGTACCCCATTGGCGGTTCTCAATGATACATATATGCTTACGGTGACAAGAACTTACCGGTGACTAAACTTGAGTAGCATGAGGGGTGGCCCTCGTATTCAAGGGACATGAGATTCTCAACTTACAACTTGTCAATGCATATCCTCATTTTTGATCACTTTAACCTTAATCACCTAAATATGCCTATGATAGGGGCAATGAGAGCTGAAAGCTAGTAAGTATCATAATTTTTGGGAGCTCTTTATGAGACTTGCAATCCCTGCTTCCCTCTTTGAAGGGCCTTTTTTTTTCACTTTGTAGTTGAGTCAGTAAACCTACTCCTTTCTATCTCAGCAAGTATCTTGAGTTGTTGTGTTTCATTCATGCATATGATGATTTATGCAATCATGTCTTATGTTCCTTGTTTTGCACATTGCTCTTATCCTGATGTTTACTACTTTGAAAGCTATCTTTGAAAAACCAGCTATTTGTGAACTCCAGCAAATTATCAACTATTCTTCGACCAAGAGCTAAGTTTGCCATTACCAATTATGATTCACTTTATGTATCTTTATTGTGTTTCCTTTACTTATTGCAAGTTGAGTTAAAAAATAGTGAGTTGTCTTCTATTATGATCTATGTATTTGATGAATGTGATGCTTCTTGTCCGTATTCTTTTATCGACTCTTCACTCCATAAACCTGAGGTCATGTTTATTGAGCTCAGTTTCGCTTGGGGACAAGCGAAGTCTAAGCTTGGGGGGAGTTGATACGTCCATTTTGCATCACTATTCTATGTCTTAATTCTCTATTATTCATTGATATATTTCGTATTGAGAGGTGATACTTATGTTATTTCATATGTTTTTGCATGGTTGATGACTTTTGGAGCATGGACCGCTGCAGTCAGGATTCTGATGGAAAAGGTGTTGTTTGGAGGCAAAATTTGTGAAGATCAGAAAATCCAGAAAAATATATGGAGAATCCTATTTTTCCAGAAGACTAAGGATGCCAGAAGATGGAGTGGAGATGGGCCATAGGGGGCCCACACCACCCCATGGCGCAGGTAGGCCTAGGCCGTGCCAGGAGGTGGTGTGGCCGCCCTGGCTCACTCCAGCCTCTCCCCTCTGGCGTATATCAACCTCCCAAAACCCTAAGACTCGGGGAGCGACCACAGAAAGATTCCGCCGCCTCTGCGGGGTGGAAAACACCGAGAGAGAAAGATCTCTCCGGTAGACAGATTTCTATCGGGGGAATTCCTTCCCGGAGAGGGGAGATCGTCGCCATCAACACCACCATCAAGCTGGACTTCATCGGGATCATCATCATCATCATCACCACCATCATCACCATTAGCACCCTCATCACCATCTCCATATTGCTATAACAATTGCGTTGAATCTTGCATAGTTCATAGGGGAAACTTTCCCGGTGTTGATTACTCTTCGTAGTTGATGCTATTGAGTGAACCGTTGAATTATTGTTTATGTTCAGATTTTTATACATCATTATTCCATCTCTGATCATGATCCATATGATGTCTTGTGAGTAGTTCGTTTTGTTCTTGAGGACATGGGAGAAGTCTTGTTGTTAGTAGTGGAGTTGTGTTGAGAAATATTCAATAGATTGTTATTTAAGTTGTGGTGTACTTCTTCTAGTGGTGTCATGTGAATGTCGACTACATGACACTTCACCTATATGGGCCTAGGGGAATGCATTGTGTATTTGGCTACTAATCATAGGGGTTGCCGGAGTGACAGAAACCTAAACCCCCATTAGGAAACCATTGCACAAGGGACGTAAGGGTCTTAGAGTTTAAAGTTGTGGTTAGGTTTCTACCTTAATTACTTTCTTGTACTTACGGATGTTTGCAAGGGGTATAATCACAAGTATGTACATGGGGCGGTACATTAGCACATGTTCACCCACACAACACTTAGCAAGCTAGAGAAGATTAATCAACTATATGAAGCGAAAGCACTTGACAGTCTTCCCATGTGTCCTCGAGAACGTTTGGTCATCTTAAGTAATACAACCGGCTTGTCCTTTGCTGCATAAAGGGTTGGGCCACTTGCTGCATTTATTCTTACTGTCTTTTATTTACTCGTACTTTGTTTACTTGCTTTATCGAAAACCCCTAAAAATCCGTTTGCTAAGTATTTGTAGAGAATTCCTGATCCATACCACTAGCCAGCACCTTCTGCTTCTCGTTGGGTTCGACACTCTTACTTATCGAAAATACTGCGATACACCCCGTATACTTGTGGGTCATCAATACATAGACACACACACACATCCAATGAACTCTAGTGGATCCATGTGGTGTATTAAAAGAATACACATTTAACGAACTCTAGTGGATCCATGTGGTTTATAAAAAGAACACACATGCAATGAACTCTAGTGGATCCATGTGCTTTATGAAAAGAACACACATGCAATGAACTCTAGTGGTTCCATGTGCTTTACAAAAAGAACACACATGTTGTGGTGTCATCATTGCATGTGTTCAATACCTAACACCACATTGGTGCACACTGGCACACACACATCAAATGAGGTGTGGTGATGCAACATCTTTCAAATTGGTGGTAGAATGCATGCTGAATGTTGAATCCCAGCATGCTGCCATGGTTCCTAGACATGGTTGGACACCACATGCTGGAGTGGCATCACTGCATGTATTCTTTTCCGAAAACCATAATGATGCACACTGATACACACACATCCAATGAACTCTAGTGGATCCATGTGGTTTATAAAAAGAACACACATGCAATGAACTCTAGTGGATCCATGTGGTTTATGAAAAGAACACACATGCAATGAACTCTAGTGGATCCATATGCTTTATGAAAAGACCACACATGCTATGTTGGCACCACTACATGTGTTCTTTTCCTAAAACCCCAATGGTGCATAGTGGGACACACACACACATCCAATGAGGTGTCGTGATGCAGCATCTTTCAAGCTGGTGGTAGAATGCATCCTGGAGTTGAATCCCAGCATGCTGCCACGGTTCCTGGACATGGTTGGACACCACATGCTGGAGTGGCATCACTGCATGTGTTCTTTTCCTAAAACCACAATGATGTACACTGATACACACACACATCCAATGAGCTCTAGTGGATCCTTGTGGTTTATGAAAAGAACACACATGCAATGAATTGTAGTGGATCCATGTGGTTTACAAAAAGAACACACAAGCAATGAACTCTAGTGGATCCATGTGCTTTATGAAAAGAACACACATGTTGTGGTGGCATCACTACATGTGTTCTTTTCCTAAAACCACAATGGTGCACACTGACACACACACACACATCCAATGAGGTGTGGTGATGCAACATCTTTTAAGCTGGTGGTAGAATGCATGTTGCAATTGAATCCCAGCATGCTGCCAGGGTTCCTGGACATGGTTGGATGATGGCTCAGTGCACGGCGCCCAAAAAAATGTTGATGGCTCGTGGTTGATGTAGAGCTCGTTGGGAACCCCAAGAGAAAGGTATGATGATCACAAGACAAGTTTAAATGAGTTATGAAACCAAGGTTTAATCGAACCAAGAGGGAGCAAGGAAACACCCCAAAGGTGTTACTAGCTGAGCTTTGGCAGGGCGCACTACCGGTGCTAGTAGCAACGTGGAGACCTGCACAACACAACCACAGAACTTTGTCCCCAACTTGCGATGAGGTTGTCAATCTCACCGTGTTTTGTGGAAAACAAAGGATTAATCGTATCGAATGGAAAGAAGTAAAAGTTTGCAGAAAGTAAACACAAAGCAGAAACAGATTGTAGATTGTATGTAAAAGACAAGGACCGGGATCCATAGTTCACTAGAGGTGGCTCTCCTTAGATAGATAACATGCTGGGTGAACAAATTACAGCGGGGCAATTGACAAACACCGAGAAAGCAATACGTGCATATACTAATCATCTTGACTCCTTTGAGACTTGATTGGGCAATACAACATAATACATAGACCGCCATCCAACTACATCTATGACTAATAATCCACCTTCAGGTTATCATCCGAACCCCCTCCAGTATTAAGTTGCAAGCAACAGATTATTGCTTTACGAACTGCGTGTAAGGTAAACAATACAATTGTTCTATGAACAAAGGATCGTTGTTTTCTCCCCAGTAGCAATAACACATCTAGTACCTTAGAGATTTTTGTCACTTCCCCAGATTACTAGAGGCATGAACCCACTATCGAGCATAAATACTAACTCTTGGAGTTGCTAGCATCTACTTGGCCAAGATAGCTACTAACAACGGAAAGCATGCAAGATCTCAAATAACAAAGACATGATAGAATCAATAATCAATCTGAAATAGCATCTCAATATCCATCGGATCCCCACAAACACAACATGTATGGATTACAAGTAGATGATCTTGATCATGAATGGAGCTCACAAGATCTAAACATGAAAGCACAAAGGAGGAGAAACGAGCCACTAGCTACTACATGGATCCGTAGTCCAAGGATGAACTACTCACGCATCACACGGAGGCTTGCATGGTGATGAAAAAGGCCTCCAGGGTGAATTCCCCTCTCCGGCAGGGTGCCGGGAAGAGCTTCAGATCCATCCCGATCTAGGGATGGAGATGACGGCGGCTACAGACTCTTTCGTGGATTTTTGATCGGGTACCTAGGGTTTTCGTCCCGAGGGCAACTTATAGGCGGAAGGAGAGGCCGAGGGTCTTTGGGGTCGCTGGACCACCTGGCGTGGCCAAGCTGGCCGCGCTGCAGGTGGTGTGGCCGCCCTGGCCCCTCTCTGTCTCGTATTCTGGCACTTGATCCCTTCCGGAAAAATAGGCACTTTGGCTTTTGTCCCGTCCAATTCCGAGAATATTCATTTTCTGACTTTCCTGGAACCAAAAACAGCAGAAAACAGGCAGTTGGCACTGTGGCTCTTGTTAATAGGTTAGTCCAAGAAATCATATGAAATGTACTCCAAAGTTGGAACAAAACACAAGAAAGTGGATAAAACCAAGCATGGAACATCAAAAATTATAGATACATTTGCAATGTATCAACATCCCCAAGCTTAACTCCTGCTCGTCCTCGAGTAGGTAAGTGATAAAAAGAAATAATTTTTGAGGTGACATGCACCATCAAAGACTTGATCAAAGTTTTTGCAAAACATCAAAGCTGGGATCAAAGTACTTCAATCGTAACATGAAAGACAAAGTTCTAACAATAAGCAAAGAAACTATGATGCAACATGAAAAGGCACAAACAAAAGATTCATGAATAACATGCTTTGCAAGACGTTTATTTGTTTCACATAAAGAAAACATAGCATAATAGTATTCAGCTTGTCCCTCAATAGAGTAGCAAATATAAATGCATGGGACACCTTCAAAGTTCATAAGACTGACTAGATACAATAGTTTCAAACAAGCAATAACAAGTTATGCATCAATCAACTAGTCTTGGGACAATGCACATAGAACTAAGAATGGCGACTATGCTCTCAAAGAATGTGCATAAAGATAGAAGGTGGAGACTCAATATAATGGTGGAAGAAAGGCCTTTTGTAAAAGGAAGTAGGGATTCAAGTCTCATAAAGAGCTTCCAAAAATTATGGTACTTGTAGTTTTCAGCTCTCATTGCCCCTATCATAAGCATCTTGAAGGTGATTAAGGTTAAAGTGACACAACTAAGAGGATATGCTTGACAAGTTATAAACCGAAATCTCATGACCCTTACTTACGAAGACCGATCCTCATGCTACTCAACTTCAGTCATGAGTAAGCTCTTGTCATTATAAGTATATGTGTATCATTAAGAACCGCCAACGGGGTACCCCTTGCACATGATACGGGAGCTTTCCCATAATCAAAATGACAAGGCAAGCAAACAATGAGCATCTCAGCGATCTTTTTATTTTCTATTTGCATAGGTTTTTATTCAGGATGCTTCATAGAGTGCTCATTATGGTGATGCTGCAAGTTTCCACCATGATTAGGCATGGCTTAGGCTAGCGGCACAGGCGTTTCTCTAACACACATACAAACTCCATGATCTTACAAGTTCCACTTTTATTTCACACCGCCGGGATCCGTAAGCAAAAGAACATGATATCAACGGGGTACAAAGTACAAGTGCAATGTTGAAAGCGTTCCCCATGAAACATGGTTCTGCTAACTTCAACTTATAAAGCACAAGCATATACGCAACAAAGAAGGACCCAATGGTTCAAGTTTATTAGAGGCAATAAAGTAAAGTGTGCCATCAAGTTCGTGAGAGTTTAATCACTAGTTTTCTCATAACAAGTGAAAGGTAGACAAAAGCATGAATATACTTGGAATAGCATAAGCTAGTAGGTAGGTATGGTGGACTCTTTGGAAAAACTTGGTTTAGGGAGTTGGATGCATGAGTGGAACTCATACTTGGTTGTGGAGGCTAGCAAAAGACTGGGAGCGACAAACTAAGAGAGCAATAATGGCCATAATCATGTAGAGCGACAAAACATCATTGATCAAAGCATAAAGTGATACTACAAGTTGAAAACTAAAAGATCATAAAGGCTATGGTGACTTGTGAAAGTCATAACATGGTGTGAGCATGCGCCAAGTTAACCCAAATAAAGCATCAAAGGAGAATACCATTATACTATGCTTTAATATGCTAAAACAACGCATGATTCATCCAAGGCACATTAAGCAATCTCAATTGTTTATAACAAGTCATGCTACATCAAAGAATACTAAGCATAAAGACAAAACAATATCAAGCATGGCATGACAAAGCATAGCCACAGTAAAAAACAAGCTCTTTTTACCACATAAGCATGAACTTTCCTACTCTTTTCCAAACCAAACCAAACTATTTGCAAACCAATGTATGAAAGAGGGGGTCCAACCAACTTATTCAGAAAACTAAACAAACCAAGCAAACTAAAAACCAAAACGAAAACAAAAAGGAAGACGCTCCAAGAAAAACACAACTGTGCATGAAACAATAAAAATGAAACGTTTGGAAGAAACCTGGAATTTTTATTGATGAAGAAGGAGATGCCTTGCGCATCCCCAAGCTTTGACGCTTGTACTTCTTGGATATTTCTTGGGGTGGCACACGTGGCATCCCCAAGCTTGAGCTTTAGTCCATCCTTCATCTCATTACTCATTCCTTCCATACACCTGAAATTTTCCCTTCATACAAAACTTCACACAATCTCATTAGCAACATTAGTGCACTTAAGATAAATAAGCCTTAAGGTTCAGTTCTAACACCAAATAAACTTCCATTAGAACACTAGATACTGTAGCACTTTCCTCAAAAAGCTCAATTCCCCAAAAGAACTCAAGAAGGAACCAACAAGAAGCAAATGCAGAAAATGGCAGAAATCTATCAAAACAGACCAGCAGGTAAAGACAAATTTTTTCGAAGACCTTCTGTTACTCAAATCAAAAAGTATTGAACTACCGAAAGTTAGACAACAACCTGGGGCTGAAGCACAAAATATTACAGCTCAATACAACGTACAGAACTCTCTCAGGAAGTTTTATGGTGAAGCACAGAAAACTGTTTCGGGACAGCAACTTTCCCAATCATTACTTCACTCTCATTAGAGGTTACTATTGGCACAAAAAGCAAATAAAAAGGATAAGGAGCGGTTATTACAGAGGTAATAACTTCCAAGACTCATCTAAAACTCTTGGGTTATCTCCCAATAAGTACTTTTCTTTAACGCCTTTCAGTTAGGCATAAGAACCAAAGAAAGAATCAAGTGTTCTCAAATGAAGAAGCATTAAGACCAAATTTTGTTTTCATAGGAGAAGCAAAAAAATGAATCTTTTCTCTCTTTTTAGGGAAGTGTTCTATACCTTTCTTGAGTAGGAGTTGATATTTAATGGTTCCTTCTTTCATATCAATGATGGCACCAACAGTTCTAAGAAAAGGTCTTCCCAAAGTAATAGGACAAGAAGCATTGTATTCAACATCCAAAACATAGAAATCAACGGGGACATAGGAATCATTAACCATAATAAGAACATCATTAAGACTCCCATGAGTTTCTTTTTAGCATTAGCATCAAGTGGAACATTCAAATAACAATCTTCAAGAGGAGGCAAATCAAGCATATCATAAATCCTTCTAGGCATAATGGAAACACTACTATCAAGATCACACAAAGCTTTGAAATCAAATTCATTCACTTTCATATTAATGATGGATTCCCAACCATCTTCTTGTTTTATAGGAATAGAAGCTTTATGTTTCATCTTTTCTTCTTTAATCTTTATGAGAGCATCAGTAATGTGTTTTGTAAGAGTCATGTTCATATCACTAGCACTAGGACTTTTAGCAAGATTTTGTAGGAACTTAATAACTTTAGAGATATTGCAACCATCAAGATCAAAATCAACTTTATCATCTAAAGTAGTAGAACTATTACTAGCCTCAACACTAGTGGTGGTCATAGTAGAAACACTAATGTTTCTAGCAATTTCATCTTCTCTTTCCCACTTAGCATGTAATTCAGCTAATAGTCTAACATTTTCATCAATTCTTACTTGTATGGCATTAGTAGCTGCAAAGGGATTCTCATTAGTTTTAGGTTTAGCAGCCATTTTATTAATCAATGAATATTGAGCTTCAGACAAAGATGATATAATTCTTTCAGCATTAGAGAGTTTCAATTGTAAACTAGGTATTTCCCTATTTAGACTCTCAAGTTGATGGCTAATGTTCTTCAAGATGGTGGATTGTTCCTCCATAGTTTTAGTAAATAGTTTATTTTGCTCATATTGCATTTGCACGAAGTTTTTAGTGGCTCTTTCAACTTCTAAAATTCTTCCTTCACTAGGTAATTCAGATTTACCATTAAAGCCATAAGTAGTATTAGGAGGATAAGGCTTATAATTGTTGTTACCAAAATTGTTCCTATAAGCATTGCTACCATAAGCATTGTTGCCAAAATTGTTATTTCTTATGAAGTTCACATCAACTTGCTCTTCTTGAGCAACCAAATAGGCTAAAGGAACATTATTTGGATCAATATGGGCTTTCCCATTAACAATCATAGACATAATAATATCAATCTTATCACTCAAGAAGGAGGTTTCTTCAACAGAATTTACCTTCTTACCTTGTGGAGCTCTCTCAGTATGCCATTCAGAATAATTAACCATCATATTATCCAATAGTTTTGTTGCAGCACCCAAAGTGATGGTCATAAAGGTACCTCCAGCAGCTGAATCCAATAGGTTCCTTGAAGAATAGTTCAATCCTGCATAAAAAGTTTGGATGATCATCCAAGCGATCGATCCATGAGTGGGACAATTCTTTACCAAAGATTTCATTCTTTCCCAAGCTTGAGCAACATGCTCATTATCAAGTTGTTTAAACTTCATTATTTCACTTCTCATGGATATAATCTTAGCAGGATGATAGTATTTTCCAATAAAAGCATCTTTGCACTTAGTCCAAGAATCAATACTATTCCTAGTTAAGGAATTCAACCATTCTTTAGCTTTTCCTCTCAAAGAGAAAGGAAACAATTTCAGCTTAATAATATCACCATCTATATCCCTATGCTTTTGCATCTCACAAAGTTCAACAAAGTTATTTAGATGGGAAGCAGCATCTTCATTACCAATACCAGAAAATTGTTCTCTCATAACAAGATTGAGCAAAGCAGGTTTTATCTCAAAGAAAGTATTTTCAGCCACAGGTGGAGCAATAGGTGTGCTCATAAAATCATTGTTGTTGGTGCTAGTGAAGTCACACAACTTAGTGTTTTCAAGAGTAGTCATTTTTTTGGGTTTTCAAATAAGAAAGCAAACTAGTAAAACTAATTTTTTTGTGTTTTTTTGAAGAACAAAACAAGCAAACAAAGAAAAAAGAAAACTAAGCAAAACAAAAACAACAAAGTAAAGAGATTGGTTATGAGGGACTCCCCTTGTGAAGATGTCCTTGACTCCCCGGCAACGGCCCCAAAAAAATGCTTGATGGCTCAATGCACGGCGCCCAGAAAAATGTTGATGGCTCGTGGTTGATGTAGAGCTCGTTGGGAACCCCAAGAGAAAGGTATGATGATCACAGCAGCAAGTTTCCCTCAGTTATGAAACCAAGGTTTAATCGAACCAGTAGGAGCAAGTAAACACCCCAAAGGTGTTACTAGCTGAGCTTTGGCAGGGCGCACTACCGGTGCTAGTAGCAACGTGGAGACCTGCACAAGACAACCACAGACTTTGTCCCCAACTTGCGATGAGGTTGTCAATCTCACCGTGTTTTGTGGAAAACAAAGGATTAAACATATCGAATGGAAAGAAGTAAAAGTTTGCAGAAAGTAAACACAAAGCAGAAACAGATTGTAGATTGTATGTAAAAGACAAGGACCGGGATCCATAGTTCACTAGAGGTGGCTCTCCTTAGATAGATAACATGCTGGGTGAACAAATTACAGCGGGGCAATTGACAAACACCGAGAAAGCAATACATGCATATACTAATCATCTTGACTCCTTTGAGATTCGATTGGGCAATACAACATAATACATATACCGCCATCCAACTGCATCTATGACTAATAATCCACCTTCAGGTTATCATCCGAACCCCCTCCAGTATTAAGTTGCAAGCAACCGATTATTGCTTTACGAACTGCGTGTAAGGTAAACAATACAATTATTCTATGAACAAAGGATCGTCGTTTTCTTCCTAGTAGCAATAGCACATCTAGTACCTTAGAGATTTCTGTCACTTCCCTAGATTACCAGAGGCATGAACCCACTATCGAGCTTAAATACTAACTCTTGGGGTTGTTAGCATCTACTTGGCCAAGATAGCTACTAACAACGGAAAGCATGCAAGATCTCAAATAACAAAGACATGATAGAATCAATAATCAATCTGAAATAGCATCTCAATATCCATCGGATCCCCGCAAACACAACATGTATGGATTACAAATAGATGATCTTGATCATGAACGGAGCTCAGAAAATCTAAACATGAAAGCACAAAGGAGGAGAAACCAGCCATCTAGCTACTACATGGATCCGTAGTCCAAGGATGAACTACTCACGCATCACACCAGAGGCTTGCATGGTGATGAAGAAGTCCTCCAGGGTGAATTCCCCTCTCCAGCAGGGTGTCGGGAAGAGCTTCAGATCCCTCCCGATCTAGGGATGGAGATGATGGCGGCTAGAGACTCTTTCATGGATTTTTGATCGGGTACCTAGAGTTTTCGTCCCTAGGGTAACTTATAGGCGGAAGGAGAGGCCGAGGGGGTGCTGGGGTCGGCCAGACCACCCCTTGGCGCGGGCCAAGCCTGGCCAGGTGGTGTGGCTGGCCCCTGGCCCCTCTCCGTCTCGTATTATGGCACTTGATCCCTTCCGAAAAAATAGGCACTTTGGCTTTTGTCCTGTCCAATTCTGAGAATATTCATTTTCTGGCTTTCCTGGAACCAAAAACAGCAGAAACAGGCAGCTGGCACTGTGGCTCTTGTTAATAGATTATTCCAAGAAATCATATGAAAAGTACTCCAAAGTTGGAACAAAACACAATAAAGTGGATAAAACCAAGCATGGAACATCAAAAATTATAGATACATTTGCAATGTATCATTGGACACCACATGCTGGAGTGGCATCTCTGCATGTGTTCTTTTCCTAAAACCACAATGATGTATACTAATACACACACATCCAATGAACTCTAGTGGATCCATGTGGTTTATGAAAAGAACACACATGCAATGAACTCTAGTGGATCCATGTGGTTTATGAAAAGAACACACATGCAACGAACTCCAGTGGATCCATGTGCTTTTTGAAAAGAACACAATGCTATGGTGGCATCACTGCATGTGTTATTTTCTTAAAACCACAATGGTGCACACTGACACACACACACATCGAATGAGGTGTGGTGATGCAACATATTTCAAGCTGGTGGTAGAATGGATGCTGCAGTTGAATCCCAGCATGCTGCTAGGGTTCCTGGACATGGTTGGTCACCACATGCTGGAGTGGCATCTCTGCATGTGTTCTTTTCCAAAAACCACAATGATGCACACTGATACACAGACACATGCAATGACCTCTAGTGGATTCATGTGGTTTATGTAAAGAACACACATGCAATGAACTCTAGTGCATCCATGTGGTTTGTGAAAAGAACACACATGCAGTGAACTCTACTAGATCCATTTGCTTTATGAAAAGAACACACATGCTATGAACTCTAGTGGACCCATGAAATTATGAAAAGAACACACATCTGTGATGGCATCACTATATTTGTTCTTTTCCTAAAACCACAATGGTGCACAGTGATACACACACACATCCAATGAGGTGTGGTGATGCAACATCTTTCAAACTGGTGGTAGAATGCATGTTGAATGTTGAATCCCAGCATGCTGCCATGGTTCCTAGACATGGTTGGACACCACAAGCTGGAGTGGCATCACTTCATGTGTTCTTTTCTGAAAACCATAATGATGCACACTGATACACACACACATCCAATGAACTCTAGTGGATCCATGTGGTTTATGAAAAGAACACACATGCAATGAACTCTAGTGGATCCATGTGGTTTATGAAAAGAACACACATGCAATGAAATCTAGTGGATCCATGTGCTTTTTGAAAAGAACACAATGTTGTGGTGGCATCACTGCATGTGTTCTTTTCCTAAAACCACAATGGTGCACACTGACACACACACATCGAATGAGGTGTGGTGATGCAACATATTTCAAGCTGGTGGTAGAATGGATGCTGTAGTTGAATCCTAGCATGCTGCCAGGGTTCCTGGACATGGTTGGACACCACATGCTGGAGTGGCATCTCTGCATGTGTTCTTTTCCAAAAACCACAATGATGCACACTGATACACAGACACATGCAATGACCTCTAGTGGATTCATGTGGTTTATGTAAAGAACACACATGCAATGAACTCTAGTGGATCCATGTGGTTTGTGAAAAGAACACACATGCAGTGAACTCTACTAGATCCATGTGCTTTATGAAAAGAACACACATGCTATGAACTCAAGTGGACCCATGAAATTATGAAAAGAACACACATCTGTGATGGCATCACTATATTTGTTCTTTACCTAAAACCACAATGGTGCACAGTGATACACACACATCCAATGAGGTGTGGTGATGCAACATCTTTCAAACTGGTGGTAGAATGCATGTTGAATGTTGAATCCTAGCATGCTGCCATGGTTCCTAGACATGGTTGGACCCCACAAGCTGGAGTGGCATCACTGCATGTGTTCTTTTATGAAAACCATAATGATGCACACTGATACACACACACATCCAATGAACTCTAGTGGATCCATGTGGTTTATGAAAAGAACACACATGCAATGAACTCTAGTGGATCCATGTGGTTTATGAAAAGAACATACATGCAATGAACTCTAGTGGATCCATGTGCTTTATGAAAATAACACACATGCTTTGTTGGCACCACTACATGTGTTCTTTTGCTAAAACCACAATGGTGCACAGTGGGACACATACACATCCAATGAGGTGTCGTGATGCAACATATTTCAAGCTGGTGGTAGAATGGATGCTGCAGTTGAATCCCAGCATGCTGCCAGGGTTCATGGACATGGTTGGATACCACATGCTGGAGTGGCATATCTGCATATGTTCTTTTCCAAAAACCACAATGATGCACACTGATACACAGACAGATGCAATGACCTCTAGTGGATCCATGTGGTTTATGAAAAGAACACACATGCAATGAACTCTAGTGGATCCATGTGGTTTGTGAAAAGAACATACATGCAATGAACTCTAGTGGATCCATGTGCTTTATGAAAAGAACACCCATGCTATGAACTCTAGTGGATCCATGTCATTATGAAAAGAACACACATCTGTGATGGCATCACTATATGTGTTCTTTTCCTAAAACCACAATGGGGCAAAGTGATACACACACATCCAATGAGGTGTGGTGATGCAGCATCTTTCAAGCTGGTGGTAGAATGCATGCTGAAGTTGAATCCCAGCATGCTGCCAGGGTTCCTTGACATGGTTGGACACCACATGTTGTGGTGGCATCACTGCATGTGTTCTTTTCCTAAAACCACAATGATGCACACTGATACACACATGCAATTAACTCTAGTGGATCCATGTGGTTTATGAAAAGAACACACATGCAATGAACTCTAGTGGATCCATGTGGTTTATGAAAAGAACACACATGCAATGAACTCTAGTGGATCCATGTGGTTTATCAAAATAACACACATGCAATGAACTCTAGTGGATCCATGTGCTTTATGAAATGAACACACATGCTACGGTGGCATCACTGCATGTGTTGTTTTCCGAAAACCACAATGGTGCACACTGACACACACACATCCAATGAGGTGTGGTGATGCAGCATCTTTGAAGCTGGTGGTAGAATGCATGCTGAAGTTGAATCCCAGCATGCTGCCAGGGTTCCTTTACATGGTTGGACACCACATGTTGTGGTGGCATCACTGCATGTGTTATTTTCCTAAAACCACAATGATGCACACTGATACACACACATGCAATTAACTCTAGTGGATCCATATGGTTTATGAAAAGAACACACGTGCAATTAACTCTAGTGGATCCATGTGGTTTATGAAAAGAACACACATGCAATGAACTCTGCTAGATTCATGTGGTTTATGAAAAGAACACACATGCAATGAACTCTAGTGGATCCATGTGGTTTATGAAAATAACACACATGTTGTGGTGGCATCACTGCATGTGTTCTTTTCCCAAAACCACAATTGTGCACACTGACACGCACAGATCCAATGAGGTGTGGTGATGCAGTCTTTCAAGCTGGTGGTAGAATGCATGCTATAGTTGAATCCTAGCATGCTGCCAGTGTTCCTGGACATGGTTGGACACCACATGCTGGAGTGGCATCACTGTATGTGTTATTTTCCTAAAACCACAATGATGCACACTGATACACACACACATCCAATGAACTCTAGTGAATCCATGTGGTTTATGAAAAGAATAGACATGCAATGAACTCTAGTGGATCCATCTGGTTTATGAAAAGAAGACAGATGCAACAAACTCTAGTGGATCCATGTGCTTTATGAAAAGAACACACATGTTGTGGTGGCACCATGGCATGTGTTCTTTTCCAAAAACCACAATGGTGCACACTGACACACACACACATCCAATGAGGTGTGGTGATGCAACATCTTTCAAGTTGGTGGAAGAATGCATGCTGTATTTGAATCGCAGCATGCTACCAAGGTTCGTGGACATGGTTGGACACTTCATGCTGGAGTGGCATCATTGCATGTGATCTTTTGCAAAACCACAATGATGCACACTAACACACACACACATCCCATGAGGTGTGGTGATGCAGCATCTTTCAAGATGGTGGTAGAATGCATGCTGCGAGAAAATCCTAGCATGTTGCCAGCATTCCTGGACATGGTTTGATATCACATGCTGGAGTGGCATCAGTGCATGTGTTCTTTTCCTAAAATCACAACGATGCACACTAATACACACACACACACATCCAATGCACTCTACTAGATCCATATGGTTTATGAAAAGAACACACATGCAATAAAGTCTAGTGGATCCATATGGTTTATGAAAAGAACACACATACAATGAACTCTACTAGATCCATGTGGTTTATGAAAAGAACAAACATGCAATGAACTCTAGTGGATCCATGTGGTTTATGAATATAACACACATGCTGTGGTGACATCACTGCATGTGTTCTTTTCTTAAAACCACAATGGTGCACACTGACACACACACACATCCAATGAGGTGTGGTGTTGCAACATATTTCAAGCTGGTGGTAGAATGGATGCTGTAGTTGAATCCCAGCATGCTACCAGGGTTCCTGGACATGGTTGGACACCACATGCTGGAGTGGCATCTTTGCATGTGTTCTTTTCCTAAAACCACAATGATGCACACTGATACATACACATGAAATGACCTCTAGTGGATCCATGTGGTTTATGAAAACAACACACATGCAATGAACTCTAGTGGATCCATGTGGTTTATGAAAAGAACACACATGCAGTGAACTCTACTAGATCCATGTGCTTTATGAAAAGAACACACATGCAATGAACTCTAGTGGATCCATGTCCTTATGAAAAGAACACACATGCTATGATGACATCACTACATGTGTTCGTTTCCTAAAACCACAATGGTGCACAGTGATACACACACATCCAATGAGGTGTAGTGATGCAGCATATTTCAAGCTGGTGGTAGAATGCATGCTGAAGTTGAATCCCAGCATGCTGCCAGGGTTCCTTGACATGGTTGGACACCACATGTTGTGGTGGCATCACTGCATGTGTTCTTTTCCTAAAACCACAATGATGCACACTGATACACACACATGCAATTAACTCTAGTGGATCCATGTGGTTTATGAAAAGAACACACATGCAATGAACTCTAGTGGATCCATGTGGTTTATGAAAAGAACACACATGCAATTAACTCTAGTGGATCCATGTGGTTTATGAAAAGAACACACATGCAATGAACTCTGTTAGATTCATGTGGTTTATGAAAAGAACACACATGCAATGAACTCTAGTGGATCCATGTGGTTTATGAAAATAACACACATGTTGTGGTGGCATCACTGCAGGTGTTCTTTTCCCAAAACCACAATGGTGCACACTGACACACACAGATCCAATGAGGTGTGGTGATGCAGTCTTTCAAGCTGGTGGTAGAATGCATGCTATAGTTGAATCCTAGCATGCTGCCAGTGTTCCTGGACATGGTTGGACACCACATGCTGGAGTGGCATCACTGCATGTGTTATTTTCCTAAAACCACAATGATGCACACTGATACACACACACATCCAATGAAATCTAGTGAATCCATGTGGTTTATGAAAAGAATAGACATGCAATGAACTCTAGTGGATCCATCTGGTTTATGAAAAGAAGACAGATGCAACAAACTCTAGTGGATCCATGTGCTTTATGAAAAGAACACACATGTTGTGGTGGCACCATTGCATGTGTTCTTTTCCAAAAACCACAATGGTGCACACTGACACACACACATCCAATGAGGTGTGGTGATGCAACATCTTTCAAGTTGGTGGAAGAATGCATGCTGCATTTGAATCGTAGCATGCTACCAAGGTTCCTGGACATGGTTGGACACTTCATGCTGGAGTGGCATCATTGCATGTGATCTTTTGCAAAACCACAATGATGCACACTAACACACACACACATCCCATGAGGTGTGGTGATGCAGCATCTTTCAAGATGGTGGTAGAATGCATGCTGCGAGAAAATCCTAGCATGCTGCCAGCGTTCCTGGACATGGTTTGATATCACATGCTGGAGTGGCATCAGTGCATTGTTCTTTTCCTAAAATCACAATGATGCACACTGATACACACACAGATCCAATGCACTCTACTAGATCCATATGGTTTATGAAAAGAACACACATGCAATAAAGTCTAGTGGATCCATATGGTTTATGAAAAGAACACACATACAATGAACTCTACTAGATCCATGTGGTTTATGAAAAGAACACACATGCAATAAACTCTAGTGGATCCATGTGGTTTATGAATATAACACACATGCTGTGGTGACATCACTGCATGTGTTCTTTTCTTAAAACCACAATGGTGCACACTGACACACACACACATCCAATGAGGTGTGGTGTTGCAACATATTTCAAGCTGGTGGTAGAATGGATGCTGTAGTTGAATCCCAGCATGCTACCAGGGTTCCTGGACATGGTTGGACACCACATGCTGGAGTGGCATCTCTGCATGTGTTCTTTTCCTAAAACCACAATGATGCACACTGATACATACACATGCAATGACCTCTAGTGGATCCATGTGATTTATGAAAACAACACACATGCAATGAACTCTAGTGGATCCATGTGGTTTATGAAAAGAACACACATGCAGTGAACTCTACTAGATCCATGTGCTTTATGAAAAGAACACACATGCAATGAACTCTAGTGGATCCATGTCCTTACGAAAAGAACACACATGCTATGATGACATCACTACATGTGTTCGTTTCGTAAAACCACAATGGTGCACAGTGATACACACACATCCAATGAGGTGTAGTGATGCAGCATCTTTCAAGCTAGTGGTAGAATGCATGCTGAAGTTGAATCCCAGCATGCTGCCAGGGTTCCTTGACATGGTTGGACACCACATATTGTGGTGGCATCACTGCATGTGTTCTTTTCTAAAACCACAATGATGCACACTGACACACACACATGCAATTAACTCTACTGGATCCATGTGGTTTATGAAAAGAACACACATGCAATGAACTCTAGTGGATCCATGTGGTTTATGAAAAGAACACACATGCAATGAACTCTGCTAGATTCATGTGGTTTATCAAAATAACACACATGCAATGAACACTAGTGGATCCATGTGGTTTATGAAAATAACACACATGCTGTGGTGGCATCACTTCATGTGTTCTTTTCCTAAAACCACAACAGTGCACAGTGACACACACACACACACATCCAATGAGGTGTGGTGATACAGTCTTTCAAGCCGGTGGTAGAATAGTTGAATCCTAGCATGCTGCCAGCGTTCCTGGACATGGTTGGACACCACATGCTAGAGTGGCATCACTGCATGTGTTATTTTCCTAAAACCACAATGATGCACACTGATACACACACACATCCAATGAACTCTAGTGAATCCATGTGGTTTATGAAAAGAACATACATGCAGTGAACTCTAGTGGATCCATCTAGTTTATGAAAAATAGACACATGCAATGAACTCTAGTGGATCCATGTGCTTTATGAAAAGAACACACATGCTGTGGTGGCACCACTACATGTGTTGTTTTCCAAAAACCACAATGGTGCACACTGACACACACACACACATCCAATGACGTGTGGTGATGA
The DNA here is from genome assembly GCA_023614405.1 of Avena insularis. Classification (NCBI taxonomy): domain Eukaryota; kingdom Viridiplantae; phylum Streptophyta; class Magnoliopsida; order Poales; family Poaceae; genus Avena; species Avena insularis. The sequence continues at coordinate 151,738,930 of CM042690.1, forward strand.
AACATCTTTCAAGCTCGTGGTAGAATGCATGGTGTAGTTGAATCCCAGCATGCTACCAGGGTTCATGGACATGGTTGGACACTTGATGCTGGAGTGGCATCATTGCATGTGTTCTTTTGCAAAACCACAATGATGCACACTAACACACACACACACATCCCATGAGGTGTGGTGATGCAGCATCTTTCAAGCTGGTGGTAGAATGCATGCTGCAAGTAAATCCGAGCATGCTGCCAGCGTTCCTGGACATGGTTTGATACGACATGCTGGAGTGGCATCACTGCATATGTTCTTTTCCTAAAAGCACAATGATGCACACTGATACACACACACATCCAATGCACTCTAGTGGATCCATATGGTTTATGAAAAGAACACACATGCAATAAACTCTAGTGGATCCATATAGTTTATGAGAAGAACACACATGCAATGAACTCTACTAGATCCATGTGGTTTACGAAAAGAACACACATGCAATGAATTCTAGTGGATCCATGTGGTTTATGAAAATAACACACATGCTGTGGTGGCATCACTGCATGTGTTCTTTTCTTCAAACCACAATGGTGCACACTGACACACACACATCCAATGAGGTGTGTTGTTGCAACATATTTCAAGCTGGTGGTAGAATGGATGCTGTAGTTGAATCCCAGCATGCTCCCAGGTTTCCTGGACATGGTTGGGCACCACATGTTGGAGTGGCATCTCTACATGTGTTCTTTTCCTAAAACCACAATGATGCACACTGATACAAACACACATTCAATGACCTCTAGTGGATCCCTGTGGTTTATGAAAAGAACACACATACAATGAATTCTAGTGGATCCATCTGGTTTATGAAAAGAACACACATGCAGTGAACTCTACTAGATCCATGTACTTTATGAAAAGAACACACATGCAATGAAATCTAGTGGATCCATGTCCTTATGAAAAGAACACACATGTTGTGATGGCATCACTACATGTTTTCTTTTTCTAAAACCACAATGGTGCACAGTGATACACACACACATCCAATGAGGTGTAGTTATGCAGCATCTTTCAAGCTGGTGGTAGAATGCATGCTGAAGTTGAATCCCAGCATGCTGCCAGGGTTCCTTAACATGGTTGGACACCACATGTTGTGGTGGCATCACTACATGTATTCTTTTCCTAAAACCACAATGATGCACACTGATACACGCACATGCAATTAACTGTAGTGGATCCATGTGGTTTATGAAAAGAACACACATGCAATGAACTCTAGTGGATCCATGTGGTTATAAAAATAACGCACATGCAATGAACTCTAGTAGATCCATGTGCTTTATGAAATGAACACATGCAATGAACTCTAGTGGATCCAGGTGGTTTATGAAAATAACACACATGTTGTGGTGGGATCACTGCATGTGTTCTTTTCCTAAAACCACAATGGTGCACACTGACACACACACATCCAATGAGGTGTGGTGATGCAGTCTTTCAAGCTGGTGGTAGAATGCATGCTACAGTTGAATCCTAGCATGATGCCAGCGTTCCTGGACATGGTTGGACACCACATGTTGGAGTGGCATCACTACATGTGTTATTTTCCTAAAACCACAATGATGCACACTTATACACACACATATCCAATGAACTCTAGTGAATCCATGTGGTTTATGAAAAGAACAGACATGCAATAAACTCTAGTGGACCTATCTGGTTTATGAAAAGAAGACACATGCAATGAACTCTAGTGGATCCATGTGCTTTATGAAAAGAACACACATGCTATGGTGGCACCACTACTTGTGTTCTTTTCCAAAAACCACAATGGTGCACACTAACAAACGCACACACATCCAATGAGGTGTGGTGATGCAACATCTTTCAAGCTGGTGGTAGAATGCATGTTGTAGTTGAATCCCAGCATGCTACTAGGGTTCTTGGACATGGTTGGACACTTCATGCTGGAGTGGCATCATTGCATGTGTTCTTTTGCAAAACCACAATGATGCATACTAACACACAGAGATCCCATGAGGTGTGGTGATGCAGCATCTTTCAAGCTGGTGGTAGAATGCATGCTGTAGTTGAATCCCAGCATGCTGCCAGCGTTCCTAGACATGGTTTGACACCACATCCTGGAGTGGCATCACTGCATGTGTTCTTTTCCTAAAACCACAATGATGAACACTGATACACACACACATCTATGCACTCTAGTGGATCCATATGGTTTATGGAAAGAACACACATGCAATGAACTCTAGTGGATCCGTGTGGTTTATGAAAAGAACACACATGCAATGAACTCTATAGGATCCATGTGGTTTATTAAAATAACACACATGCTGTGGTGGCATCACTGCATGTCTTCTTTTCCTAAAACCACAATGGTGCACACTGACACACACACATCCAATGAGGTGTGGTGATGCAGTCTTTGAAGCTGGTGGTAGAATGCATGCTGCAGTTGAATCCCAGCATGCTGCCAGCGTTCCTGGACATGGTTGGACACCACATGCTGGAGTGGCATATCTGCATTCGTTATTTTCCTAAAACCACAATGATGCACACTGATACACATATAACACACATGCAATGAACTCTGCTAGATTCATGTGGTTTATGAAAAGAACAGACATGCAATGAACTCTAGTGGATCCATCTGGTTTATGAAAAGAAGACACATGCAATGAACTCTAGTGGATCCATGTGCTTTATGAAAAGAACACACATGTTGTGGTGGCACCACTGCATGTGTTCTTTTCCGAAAACCACAATGGTGCACACTGACACGCACACACATCCAATGAGGTGTGGTGATGCAACATCTTTCAAGCTGGTGGTAGAATTTATGCTGCAGTTGAATCTCAGCATGCTACCAGTGTTCGTGGACATAGTTGGACACTACATGCTAGAGTGCCATCAGTGCATGTGTTCTTTTTCAAAACCACAATGATGCACACTAACACACACACATCCAATGATTTGTGGTGATGCAACATCTTTCAATATGGTGGTAGAATGCATGCTGTAGTTGAATCCCAGCATGCTGCCAGCGTTCCTGGACATGGTTGGACACCAGATGCTGGAGTGGCATCACTGCATGTGTTCTTTTCCTAAAACCACAATGATGCAAACTTATACACACACATCCAATGAACTCTAGTGAATCCATGTGGTTTATGAAAAGAACACACATGCAATGAACTCTGGTGGGTCCATCTGGTTTATGAAAAGAACACATATGCAATAAACTCAAGTGGATCCATGTGCTTTATGAAAAGAACACACATGTTGTGGTGGCACCACTGCATATTTTCTTTTCCTAAAACCACAAGGGTGCACACTGACCCACATAGACATCCAATGAGGTGTGGTGATGCAACATCTTTCAAGCTGGTGGTAGAATGCATGTTGCAGTTGAATCCCGGCATGCTGCCAGGGTTCCTGGACATGGTTGGACACTACATGCTGGAGTGGCATCATTGCATGTGTTCTTTTGCAAAACGACAATGATCCACACTAACACACACATCCAATGAGGTGTGGTGATGCAGCATCTTTTAAGCTGGTGGTAGAATGCATGGTGCAGTTGAATCCCAGCATGCTGCCAGGGTTCCTAGACATGGTTGGACACCACATGCTGGAGTGGCATCACTGCATGTGTTCTTTTTTTAAAACCACAATGATGCACACTGATACACACACATCCAATGAATTCTAGTGGATCCATGTGGTTTCTGAAAAGAACACACATGGAGTGAACTCTAGTGGATCGATGTGGTTTCTGAAAAGAACACTCATGCAATGAACTCTAGTGGATCCATGTGGTTTATGAAAAGAACACACATGCTGTGGTGGAATCACTTCCATTTTTATACTACTCAGTTTTGCCCTTGGTTTTTTGATACTACTCAGTTTTGCCCCCCCTCTCTCATAGAAGCCCAAACCTGTGCTCACTCTAGCTGCTATGCCCTGATTGGTTGTCATAGTTGTCATGCGGATTGGGTGAACCAACCGTTGATCCTGTGTGATCCAACATGGATCGTTGCACACATCGTTCCCTACATAGTACAGCGTGAGACAGCACATATGTCGTCGAGACTTCTACAAGAAGGAACACGAAGCCGTCCATGGAAAAAGTCATCGAGTGGTCATGTCATGTTTAATCATGTCTGAAAAGCCTACTACTACTACTACCAATACTACTACGCCATGACACATGCACATGGCAACGGGGTCATCGAGTGCATGGTCGTCGACGGGTAGCTGCAATTTATTGCCACTTGATTTTAATAAGATATATCCCATTTTTACGCAGTGTGCTCTTAATCTCACTTCCAACTGGGCCCTACCACAAGAAACTTCCACGCGTCAGCCGGAGGCCGAAGAGCTGAGAAATGGGTCTCGAGGAGGGGTCCCCTCGCACTCATCCACACCTCGAGCTAAGAAATGGGTCTCGAGAACATCTCCGCCTTCATCGAGTCCCTCGCACTCATCCACACCTTCCTCTACCCAATGTAGCACAACCCCACAAATCTCGTCGTACAACCACCTACCTTCTCCTCTACATTTCCCCTTCTAATTATCGGCAACTTTATGGCCGTGTCAAACTTCGTACATAGAAATTGTGTCTGTGCCCTTTGCATGCGGCTGAATACAGAACTTCCATGCATGGCCCGAGAAAAAAAGTGACGTACCATGCGCATGTTGTGGTGCATGATGTAGTAGTAGCCTACGCGGCTCGGTGCACAGTGGTGCAATGAAACATCCCTTCCCATCACCTTAACTATAGAGCCCCTCTCCCTCTCTCTATCCGCCTACCCACTCTCACTCTCGCTCACTCTCCTCATGCAACCCTCTCCATTGTCCCATCAGCTTCTACAAACTCTAGAGAAAACCCTAACCGCGCCGATGATGGAGAAGGAGGATGTGGTGGCCATCTTTGCCTTCAAGGTCGTGGGAGAGGAGGCCTCTGTCTCCATCCCGGTCCCACTCGAGGCATTGAAAGTAGCCGTTGTCCCCATCCAAGCCCCTGTCGAGGCATCGATGGCAGCCGCCGTCTGCGTCCAGGACCCTATCCCCGCCACCGATGTAGCCACCGGCGAGGAGGCCCCGACCAGCGAGAAGGCCCTCGTCGAGGCATCAATGGAATCCGTCATCCCTATCTAGGCCCCCGTCCCCGCTACTGACGTAGCCGCCGGTGAGGAGGCCTTGGCTGGCGAGGAGGCCCCCGCCGATCATGCACAAATCTAGCTCTTCTGGGAACCCTACGATCCAGAGGAGTACATCACTCTGGTGAACCCCTGCAACACCGGCATCAATGTCCCATGGTTGGAGGTAACTAGGGTTTGCTCCCCTTCCCTGGATCTTCTCCCATTCCCATCGTTGGATGCTAGATCTTTGTTTATTAGGGTTTGGTTCGCATTTGATTGCTCTATATTCTTACATCATCTAATCCTCCTTTTGTTTTCTTCCAATAGGTGTACGGCAGTGATATCTGTAGAAATGAAGAGTCCAGGCACACCAAGACTCGTCAGGTGCTGAGGAGGCTGCAGGCCAGCCAATACGACCCCTTCTTTGCTGGCGGCGTCTACAGTTGCCCCTTTTGCAGGACGAGACTCGCTGGCACTGACTTCAACTGCGTTGTGATGCGTGTAGAGGCCTTGAGCTCAGGCACCCCCAAAATCGGCTAGACCGTGAACGTTAGTGCTTACATCAAACACTAGGCGCTCGGCATTCACCTCCGCAACCTCCAGAGGGTGGCCATCGAAGAGGGTCGCATGCCTCCGATCAAGCCCAAGGCCCCCAAGATCAAGGGACTAGGTAGCAAGAAGTGGAGGAACCACCAGAGGGAGGAGGTGGAGGCGCAGGCACATGCAAGGAGGGGTTGAACGTGTCTACTGCTGCTAAGCACCTTCTTTTGATTTTGTATATTTTGTGTGTGATGACTGCTAAGCAGCGAATGTATCAAACCTCCTTAAGCAACCTACTTTCTATCTCTATATCTACATTTGTTTTGTTTTCTGAATGAATGTATTTTGCCTGGTGTGATTTGCTACCAGATCGGGCCCAAAAGAGGGCCAAAAGGGAACGAATGATCAAAGAGAGAAGCTGCTCTAGATTTGCTACCAATTTGGGAAAAATGAAACATAACTGTTTAGCGAGAGAGGAAAAAGGTACTATGTCAAACTGCCAGTTAATGAGCTGCCATCTTGACAAGCTGCCAGACACATATAGAAACATAACACAAACAAGTAAAATTTATTTCACTACTCTCACTTGAGGCGCTAGCTATCTTGACAAGCTAACTGAGTTCCACAAAACAGAAACATAACACAAAGGAGTAAAATTTAATTCACTTCTCATCAAACCACTTGAGGCACTTGCCATCGTTCCTAGGAGACCAACTGCAAGCATTCCAGGTATCTCTTACATTATTGGCCCTCCATAGCTCACGAAATGCAAGTTCTTCCCACCTGGAATATGCCTTGGCTTCCCTATCGTCAGCATCCTGTGGCACAATTAGCGGTGCATCACATGCCTAGTTATTTCCGCTGGAAGATGCTGCCTCTCTATTTGCTGCTTCAGCTGCAGCCTCTCTGTCAGCTGCTTCAGATGCAACTATTTTCTTTGCATATGCAGGGTCATGCTCATCTATATTGTATTTGGTACAAAGGGCTCCCCTAAGCTCGTCTTCTCTCTTGCAACTGGGGCAAAACACGAGGAAACATAGAAAGAAATGGATCTTCTTGTATAGCTGGTAGGTCACGTAAGCATCTATGGATGCATACTTCAGGTTTATCTCAGACAACAGCCACTCCTCCCAAAAATTGTGCCTATCCGTAGGGAAATCTGCCTACCTTCTGTCGTATGACTCATCAAGGATTCTAGTTGTGAGTGCAGCCATTCCATCCTTCCTCGAGCCCCCTATGATCTTAACAAGACTCTAAATATCGATCCACTTGTGCACAGGAATTGTAATTCCCTCATAATGAAATTTCCAAAAATCAGTTCTATTGTCGATAGTGTAGAAAACAATTCCTTTTTCTACAAGGAACTGGCGCAGCGCCAGACACTTATTGTTAGTCCTGAAAGTATGTAGTTTGTCATCACCAAAATTTGTAACTATAAATATTTTATCAATGCAAGATCATCATATGAATATAATTTTAATTTTTTAGTAAATGCAAGATCAAGACTCTCAACATTGGCTTGTCATAATTCATTTGGTCCTAATAAAATTTAGTAGTTGCAAGATGAGCAAATGGATAAAGAACAAGAGGAGAAAACCTGAAAAGCGGTTAACTACAGAGAGCAGATCTACAAACCGGGAGTAGTGGTAGACGAGGACATGTTTCCTCATGGCTAGTTGAACGACGGCGACTTCATTCTCGACATATGGGTCCTCCCGGGTGTACTTGAGGTCCAGTCCCACAAACTTGTCCTCGTCTTTCTCAAGCCAACCCTCGTACATCCTCAGGACTCACACCACTGTCTCCTCCTCATTGGTGTAGACAATATCTATGTTCTTATTGTCATGGGAAATGAAGCTTGTCTCTAGAGTGTGATGACCTTCCATGGTGGCAAGGAGAAGACGGAAAGAAGAAGAGGACATGAAGAAGAAGAGTGGTTTCTGCGAGACAGGGGAACGGTGGAATCGTCAATGCGTCTCTAAGGTAGTGGTTAACGACGGGATGGAAGTCCAATGGAGAGATGCATGGCGGTGGCCATTTTAGATTCCGAGTCAACAAAGATTAAAAATAGTAATAACGAGGATATATGCACCCTGTTTTGTCATGTAAATACTCTGGGATGATCGTGTTGTCCTATCCATTGCGCCAGCGCTGCAAGACTACATGACAGGCACCACGCCTAAGCGACGGCAGCGACATAACGGCGAAAACTGACAGGGGGCCGAACTTGACAAGCGTTAGCCTGATATTTTGTATTGAAATGTAAAGTTGAATTAGTGCCAAAAAAGACCCTCTGAGTATTTGGCACACCAACTATGGGCAACATGGCTGATTATAAGCAACTTGGGCACCTCTTTTCCTTGGTGTCTCAACTTTCAGGCTGCAAAATGATATTCTCGTCATATTATGTCCACCTCCAATGCATAGTCCAACTTTAGTAGGCTTCGTGCATGTTTTTGAGATAGCATGCGCGTGGATCTAGTGTTAATGCAATTAGAAAGTGGAAATCATGCATGAGTCCACATCCACATGTCCACTCGAGGAAAACCAACCGTCCCTGCATATAAACACCTGCTCGGCCTCATCGTATCTTCCAGAAGCATCCACTTATCCCCAATCTGTCTAGTAAAAAACCCTAATATACACCTACCACGCGCAGAAGCTCCTTCCGCAACACCACCCTCCCCACTTCCTTAGCTGCGCCATGAAGTGTACACATGGAGACGAACCGGAGGTGAATCCAGTTGTAGGTGGAGAAGATGCCTCTGCGGTTGATGGTGCTATGGCAGGTCCTGATTCTCCGGGCACACACGTCGCTCGTCACTGCGTCTAGATGGTCACCGTCGAGCAGCCGGCGAACAACAACATCATGGTGCTGACGACAGATCTAGATGAGGGGCATGTAGGCGGAGGCAATGGCGTATTCATCCCGGAGGAATACAAGAACTACGCCCACGCCATCATCGACCCCTTCATCAAAGCAATCAAAGAGGTTGATGAATTCAAGGAGGAGGTCTCCGAGAAGTACACCGAGCTACTACTCTGCTTCTCTATTCGCATATTTCACTATTCATACGCAGGGTATGCTCAATCGGTAGATTCTTTTGCTCTACCGCCTTCTTATTGTAGACATATTAGATTCTATGGTTCGAACTATCGATTGTTTTGTAGATTTAATTAGATATGTTGATCTACCGTCTAGCAAGTTTACATTTGTTTGTTATTGTTCATATGGTCTTCTTGTGCTGTAGATTCAATTGATCCGTTATATATTTGATTTTAGGGTTTTTAGGGATTGCTGTTACTAGAGTATTGATTTGATACACAATGTATCAACTACATCTAGTACTAAGTGATTTTATAGTGTATAAGTATTAGATTTCAATTTCTTACTGAGGCCAATGATTCAAATTTGACCTAACAGAGTGCGAGGGAGACACATTTGATGATGTCCGATTTTTTCAGGGATGAGTTAGTGAACCTAGGGCAATGTACATGAATAATAGGTTGTGCTTGATACTTGATTCACTAACTCCATCTCAAAAAAACTTATGAGGCCCCAGATTTATTCTACATTCATATGGAACTATGATCTTTCAATTGTTTCTGCTAGTACAACCAATTATGATCATACATTAAATTTAATTATTACATGTATCTGAATCTCCTGGTTTGTTTCTTATGATTATGATTACACTATACAAGAAACAAATGATTCATATTATGCATGTAAAGGCATGGTTTGATCATATTTTGTTTTCATTACATGTCTGTAAAGATTGTTTGATTCTTGTTATTTTTACAATATTTAGGAAACACATGATTACATATTAAGTCATTAATTGTCAAGTCTACCAAAGCATTAATAAACTAGTTTGTAATAAAACTTTACTGTATGTACTAATGATGACATGTATACTAAATTATCAACTACTGGTCCAATTAGTTGTCATTTTGTTTAATGATGATCTGATAAATCAGATGCTCATGCCCTTTATCTTACTAGTAATACCTTTTGCTCAGTTATGTTTTATGCACATTGATCAGGATTGTATTCAATGGACAAAAAAATACCAGTTTCTCAGATTAACATGTTCTATGGGATATCCCAAATTCTGTACAAATATGTATGATATGACTGATCAAACTATTGCCGAGATACATTCTCTTTGGTATCAATTTAATATTGTCATACATATGTTGTCATTCATGTTCATAAATGTCAATGGTTGAGTTGTATTTCAATTAAATCATTTGTATGAGTTCTTATTTACTTCAAAATCAACAGGAATAATCTAATGGCATGGGCAGTGACTAGGCACAGACAACAAGATCCACTACGTACTGAGGTAGTTCTAGAGTGGGAAAATTCGTTTCCACTATATGGGGAACTTGTTATGCCAATTCTGTGAAAAAGTCATCAACAAGGACATTGACAACATGATATAACACTCGGTGGACATCGTACATGGCCATGGACGTAAGCACAAGGTGAAGACCTTGACGATGCAGCCTATGGCCGATTCCTCTAGGAATATATCAAGACTGGCATGTTTCCCCTCGAGTAGGCTGATGCTGATGATGCTACCCCTTCTCCTGTTTTATTTTTTCTTTTGTTTAAGTATTCCCCCTGGGGGTGCACGTGTAAGATAGTATCTGTAGTCTGTGGTTGAACCCTCGTTTATTAATTTGATCAAATCCTTTATATGGAGATTCCTTTAATTTTCTAGTGCTCATTTATATTATTGATCATGCTGATGCACACTATCAAAATGTTTTTTAAATACTCAATGTTTACACTTGAATATGACAACTTGTACACGAAGTACGAAAAAACTTATTTCGCACTAGTGCACCATTTTATGTGGCAGTTTTACTCCAAAGTTTTTGGGCTTTTTGACCATGGTTTGCCACATGGAGTCTAGAGTCATAACATGTGTTCTTTTCCAAACCACCTTGATCCACATGACCACACACACTCCAATAGATATGGCAATGTAACTTCTATCACACTAGTGCACCATTATATGTGACAGTTGCATTCCAAGGCTTTTTGGGCTTTTTGAACATGGTTTAACACATGGAGTCTCTAGGGTCATAGCATGTGTTGTTTTACAAACTACTTTGATCCACATGACCACACGCATTCCAATAGATGTGGTGATGTAACTACTATCACACTGGTGCACCATTCCATGTGGCACTTGTATTCCTATGGGATTTTGAGCTTTTTAACCATGGTTTGATATTTGGAGTCTCTAGAGTCATTCTGTGTGTTATTTTTCCAAACCACCTTGATCCTCATGACTACAAACTACAATATATGTGGTGATGCAACTTCTGTCACACTGGTGCACCATTCCATGTGGCAGTTGCATTCCAAGGGTTTTTGGGATTTTTGACCATGGTTTGACACATGGAGTATCTAGAGTCATAACATGTGTTCTTTTCCAAACCACCTTGATCCACATGATCACACACACTAAAAGGAATATGCCCGAGAGGCAGTAATAAAGTGGTTATTATCTTATTCCATGTTTATGATAAATGTTTATTTCTCATGCTATAATTGTGTTAGCTGGAAACATTGAAACATGTGTGATTTATAAACAAAGGAAAAGGTTCCTTGTAATGCCTCTCTGAATACTAGCTTGTTGATTAACTGATGATCACAGGTTTCCTGATCATGAACATTGGATGTTGTTAATAACAGGGTCATATCGTTGGAGAATGATATGATGAATAGTCACCCGAAGTAGATGTAGCAATACAATCATGTCCTCATGTTTACATTGCTATCACATTCGTAGTAACTCAATGTCCTTAGACCATGAGATCACATCAATCACTTTCATCGGAAAGGTACTTTGATTACATCAAATGTCACTTCATAACTAGGTGATTATAAAGGTGTCACCGTGTACTTGGAAAGTGTTAATTGAGGCTCGTGGATCAAGAGTGGGATTTGTCCATCTAGTTGATGGAGAGATTTACTCAGGGCCCTCTCGGTGATATCACATTGACATAGCTTGCAAGCAAGTGATTTGATCACTAGAATGTTATATCACAGGAATGAGAAAAAGAGTACTTGTCGGGACCGAGAATAAACAATGTATGGATGATACCGAGTGATCGAATCTCGGACAAGTAAAATATCATGAGACAAAAGGAATTTGATTATAGCAAAAAAGGTTCATATGATCATTGGATTTTCGTGGAACTAGTGGGAGTCATTATGGATCTCTAGATCCCGCTAATGATTATTGACCGAAGAAAGTCTCGATCATGTCTACATAGTTTTCGAACCCGTAGGGAGACACACTTAAGGTTAGTCAACGTTATTGAGTGGATAGGGAACACATGAGAAGATAATGGATATCGCCTGAATTTGTTCTGATAAATATGGCGAAATAGTTTTGGTGTATCGGAATATCATGGAGGATTGAATTGTTAATGTGTTCACTAAATGAAGTGTTCATTAAATGAAGTACTCATTAAATGAGTGACATTAAATCAAGTGAATTAAAAATGGTTTTAATGAAGAGACTCTTGATTTTTGAGTGGAGAATAAATGGGAGAAAGTGGAGAGTGTATTTACGTGAGTGGAGAATCCACCCACATAATTGGGGAAGAGTTGGGGGCATACATATGGCTGTGCTCCATACCCGCTTGGGCTGCCCCCCTCACCTATAAATGCCCCATCCTCTCCTCTCTCTCACACACTTGCCCACTCCTCTCATATGCTCTTTGGTTGTCATGTTCTCCCTCTTGCCAGCCTCGTCCATTTCCACTAGAAAAGGTGTTTAGGCGAAGCCCTGCTCGAGATATTCCCATCCATAATCTCTACCATGGAGTAGCGCTTTTGGAGTTCCTGGCGATCTGCTACTTCCACTGCCCAACATGGAGCAAGGGACAGGAGTCGTCGGCACACCGTATGTGTGACCGATTACGGAGGCGCCGCCCTCTTGTGGCGCTGATCGTATGCATGTCCTTGAGGACGGTCATGTACAATCTACAACAACCACGTTTGTTTGCAGGAACGTTATCCCACTTTACGGTCTTCGAGGGTGAGTCCATATGAAACTGTTACAAGTATCACCTAGATTAGATCTTGGGAGTTACAAACGATAGGATTTTTTTTTTGTATGGAATGAACCCCATCACACACTCCAATAGATGTGGTGATGCAACTTCTATCACATTGGTGCTCCATTCCATGTGGTAGTTGCATTGCAAGTTTTTTTGGGCTTTTTAACCATGGTTTGACACGTGGAGTCTCTAGAGTCATAGCATGTGTTCTTTTCCAAACCACCTTGATCCACATAACCACACACACTCCAATAGATGTGGTGATTCTGTCACACTGGTGCACCATTCCATGTGGCAGTTGCATTCCTATGTGTTTTTTTGTGGGGGGGGGACCATGGTTTGATACATGGAGTCTATAGAGTCATTGCATGTGTTCTTTTTTCCAAGCCACCTTGATTCACATGACCACACACACTCCAATAGATGTGGTGATGCAACTTCTGTCACACTGGTGCACCATTCCATGTGGCAGTTGTATTCCAAGGGTTTTTGGGCTTTTTGACCATGGTTTGATACATGGAGTCTCTAGAGTCATATCATGTGTTCTTTTCCAAACCACCTTGATCCACATGACCACACATAATCCAAAATATGTGGTGATGCAACTACTATCACACTTGTAAGTGTGAGGGATCATCTTCTAATGCTACTGTAACATTGGACCAAATAAGATGCATAAAAAGGGATAAACATGAGATGCATATATAATGTGACATGATATACCTTTTGTCCTTTGCGCCTTCGATCTCCATCTCCATTGTACTACCATAATATCCATCATAGCACCATCATTGTGCCTAGGTCCTTGGCACCGCACATGTTGTCTCCACCAATGTTGCAACTACAACTATAGCTACCTGATAGTGATATAGTAATGCAATTACATGATGTTAAAGTTGACACACATGTCATATACAATAAACAAAGATAACCACATGGCTCCCGCCGGCTGCCATACTCATCGACATGCAAGTCATGAAACAAATGGCAAAACATGATCATATCATACATCACATATATCACATCATATTTTGGCCATACCACATCATATGCCCTACAAAAATAAGTTAGATGCCTCTACCTTACTCTTGCAAATTTTACGTGACTTCTATGGACAATTATAAGAACTGCTCTTACCTACAAAAATCCACAATGTTGATCGTACAAGTTGCTTATTAACTTTTGCAAGATCCACGGTCTATGGTTGAACCCTTGTTTATTTATTTGATCAACTCCTTTATATGGAGATTCCTTTAATTTTCAAGTGCTCATTTATATTATTGATCATGCTGATGCACACTACCAATTTTTTTTAAATACTCAATGTTTATACTTGAATATGACAACTTGTACACGAAGTAGGAAAAAACTTATTTCGCACTGGTGCACCATTTTATGTGGCAGTTTTATTGCAAAGTTTTTGGGCTTTTTGACCATGGTTTGCCACATGGAGTTTCTAGAGTCATCACATTTGTTCTTTTCCAAACCACCTTGATCCACATGACCACACACACTCCAATAGATATGGCGATGTAATTTCTGTCATAGTAGTGCACCATTATATGTGACAATTGCATTCCAAGGGTTTTTGGGATTTTTGAACATGGTTTGACACATGGAGTCTCTAGGGTCATAGCATGTGTTGTTTTACAAACCACCTTGATCCACATGACCACATACATTCCAATAGATGTGGTGATGTAACTACTGTCACACTGGTGCACCATTCCATGCGGCAGTTGTATTCCTATGGGCTTTTGAGCTTTTTAACCATGGTTTGATATTTGGAGTCTCTAGAGTCATTCTGTGTGTTATTTTTTCAAACCAGCTTGATCCACATGACTACACACTCCAATATATGTGGTGATGCAACTTCTGTCACACTAGTGCACCATTCCATGTGGCAGTTGCATTCCAAGGTTTTTTTTGGGCTTTTTGACCATGGTTTGACACATGGAGTCTCTAGAGTCATAGCATGTGTTCTTTTCCAAACCACCTTGATCCACATGATCACACACACTAAAAGGAATATGTCCGCAAGGTAGTAATAAAGTGGTTATTATCTTATTCCATGTTTATGATAAATGTTTATTTCTCATGCTATAATTGTGTTAGCTGGAAACATTGATACATGTGAGATTTATAAAAAAAAGAAAATGTTCCTTGTAATGCCTCTCTGAATACTAGATGTTGATTAACTGATGATCACAGGTTTCCTGATCATGAACATTGGATGTTGTTAATAATAGTGTCATATCATTGGAGAATGATATGATGAATAGTCACCCGAAGTAGATGTAGCAATACAATCATGTCCTCATGTTTATATTGCTATCACATTCGTAGTAACTCAATGTCCTTAGACCATGAGATCACATCAATCACTTTCATCAGAAAGGTACTTTGATTACATCAAACGTCACTTCGTAACTACGTGATTATAAAGGTGTCACCGTGTACTTGGAAAGTGTTAATTGAGGCTCGTGGATCAAGAGTGGGATTTGTCCATCTAGTTGATGGAGAGATTTACTCAGGGCCCTCTCGGTGATATCACATTGACATAGCTT
Source organism: Avena insularis (assembly GCA_023614405.1). Taxonomy (NCBI): domain Eukaryota; kingdom Viridiplantae; phylum Streptophyta; class Magnoliopsida; order Poales; family Poaceae; genus Avena; species Avena insularis. The sequence goes on from CM042690.1 coordinate 151,754,270, forward strand.
GCAAGCAAGTGATTTGATCACTAGAATGTTATATCACAGGAATGAGAAAAAGAGTACTTGTCGGGAACGAGAATAAATAAGGTATGGATGATACCAAGTGATCAAATCTTGGACAAGTAAAATATCACGAGACAAAAGGAATTTGATTAAAGCGAAGAAGGTTCATATGATCATTCGATTTTCGTGGAACTAGTGGGAGTCATTATGGATCTCTAGATCCCGCTAATGATTATTGATCGGAGAAAGTCTCGATCATGTCTACATAGTTTTCAAACCCGTAGGGAGACACACTTAAGGTTAGTCGATGCAATTGAGTGGATAGGGAACATAGGAGAAGATAATGGATATCACATGAATTTGTTCTGATAAATATGCCGAAATGGTTTTGGTGTATCGGATTATCACCGGGGATTGAATTGTTAATGTGTTTATTAAATGAAGTGTTCATTAAATGCAGTTCTCATTAAATCAAGTGTTCATTAAATGAGTGACATTAAATCAAGTGAATTAAAAATGGTTTTAATGAAGAGACTCTTGACTTTTGAGTGGAGAATAAATGGGAGGAAGTGGAGAGTGTATTTATGTGAGTGGAGAATCCACCCACATAATTGGGGAAGAGTTGGGGGCAGACATATGGCTGTGCGCAATACCCCCTTGGGATGCCCCCTCACCTATAAATGCCCCCATCCTCTCCTCTCTCTCACACACTTGCCCACTCCTCTCATATGCTCTTTGGTTGTCATCTTCTCCCTCTTGCTAGCCTTGTTCATTTCCACTAGAAAAGGTGCTTAGGTGAAGCCCTGCTCGATATCTTCCCCTCCACCATATCTACCATGGAGTAGCGCTGTTGGAGTTCCCGGGGATCCGCTACTTCCCCTGCCCAACATGGAGCAAGGGACATGAGTCATCGGCACACCGTATGTGTTACCGATTACGGATGCGCCGCCCTCTTGTGGCACTGATCATATGCATGTCCTTGAGGACGATCGTGTACAGTCTACAACAACCACATTTGTTTGCAGGAACGTTATCCCACTTTGCGGTCTTCGAGGGCGAGTCCATCTGAAACCATTACAAGTATCACCTAGATTAGATCTTGGCAGTTACAAACCATAGGATTTTTTTTGTATGGAACGAACCCCATCACACACTCCAATAGATGTGGTGATGCAACTTCTATCACATTGGTGCACCATTCCATGTGGTAGTTGCATTCCAAGTTTTTTTGGGGCTTTTTAACCATGGTTTGACACGTGGAGTCTCTAGAGTCATAGCATGTGTTCTTTTCCAAACCACCTTGATCCACATGACCACACACACTCCAATAGATGTGGTGATCCTGTCACACCGGTGCACCATTCCATGTGGCAGTTGCATTCCTATTTGTTTTGGGGGGGGGGTGGACCATGGTTTGATACATGGAGTCTCTAGAGTCATTGCATGTGTTCTTTTTTCCAAGCCACCTTGATTCACATGACCACACACACTCCAATAGATGTGGTGATGCAACTTCTGTCACACTGGTGCACCATTCCATGTGGCAGTTGCATTCCAAGGGTTTTTGGGCTTTTTGACCATGGCTTGATACATGGAGTCTCTAGAGTCATAACATGTGTTCTTTTCCAAACCACCTTGATCCACATGACCACACATAATCCAACATATGTGGTGATGCAACTACTATCACACTGGTAAGTGTGAGGGATCATCTTCTAATGCTACCGTAACATTGGAGCAAAATAAGATGCGTAAAAAGGGATAAACATCACATGCATATATAATGTGACATGATATAGCCTTTTTCCTTTGTTCCTTCGATCTCCATCTCCAATGCACTACCATGATCTCCATCATAGCACCATCATTGTTCCTAGGTCCTTGGCACCACACATGTTGTCCCACCAATGTTGCAACTACAACTATAGCTACCTGATAGTGATAAAGTAATGTAATTACATGATGTCGAAGTTGACACACATGTTATATACAATATACAAAGATAACTACATGGCTCCCACCGGCTGCCATACTCATCGACATGCAAGTCATGAAACAAATGGCAAAACATGATCATATCATACATCACATATATCATATCATATTTTGGCCATACCACATCACATGCCCTACAAAAACAAGTTAGATGCCTCTACCTTATTCTTGCAAATTTTACGTGACTTTTATGGACAATTATAAGAACTGCTCTTACCTACAAAAATCCACAATGTTGATCGTACAAGTTGCTTATTAACTTTTGCAAGCCCGCCGTTGAAAATCTGGTCTTAATTATAGTAAGAGCAAATGACACCTGCTAGCTGCGTACGCAATACAACTTGCATGTCAAGCATAGAACCCATCTCAATCCAAATACTATAAAGTTTCCCCAGGCCATTGCATATTAATATCCCACAAAACAAAAGAACATGTGGGAGGATATCAATAAGAAGATCAAATTCCCAGATAATGTGTTGTATTCGTACCAACATCTATGCATAGATTGACCTAGGCTCCGAAATCACTGATGGGATTCAGAACATAGAAAAAAAATCATGTGAGAGAGTGAACGAAAAAAATCTAGGAAATTCAAGAAACGAGAGATACTAGATCTTCACACCCTTGAAGAACATGAGCGGAAACATTTATCAAACGTGGTTGATGTACATTTCCCTTCCGCGATCCAGCCGATATAACACCACAACGAGCAGCACCTCTGAGATACCCACACATATGGTATAGCAATGACTCCTTCTTCTTGATCCAACAAGAGAGATGAAGTGGTATATGTGTTCTAGGCCAACACTAATACGTGCGGTGGCTATAGTGGCAAGAGATCTATGGGCAGGGCTTCACTGACGCGCAGATCTTTGATGAGAGAGAAAGAGAGGGGTAGCAGGGGGCCTGGTGGCTAGGGTTGTGTGTTACCAAACCCTTACGCCCCTTATTATATGGGCGTGGGGGTGATACGTTGCTAACGTATCTATAATTTTTGATGTTCCATGCTTGTTTTATATCTACTTTCTTATGTTTTGTCCACACTTTGGAGTATTTTTATACACTTTCTTGGACCAACCTATTAACAAGATGCCACAGTGCCAGCTGCCTGTTTTCTGCTGTTTTTGGTTCTAGGGAAGTCAGAAAATGAATATTCTCGAAATTGGACGGGACAAAAGCCAAAGTCAATATTTCACCGAGAGGGACACGGAGCCAGAAGACGAGACGGAGAGGGGCAAGAGGCCGGCCACACCACCTGGCCGCGCCGCCATCCCTGGCCCGTGGCAGGGGTGGTGTGGACGCCTAGGGCACCCCCTTGGCCTCCCTTTCGCCTATATATCACCTCCGATACAGAAACCCTAAGTACTAGATCAAAATTCCATGAAAGAGTCTGTAGCCACCGTCATCTCCATCCCTAGATCGAGAGGGATCTGAAGCTCTTCTCAGCACCCTGCCAGAGGGGCGAATTCACCCTGGAGGCCTTCTTCATCACCATGCATGCCTCCGGTGTGATGGGTGAGTAGTTCATCCCTAGACTACGGGTCCATGTAGTAGCTAGATGGCTGGTTCTTCTCCTTTGTGCTACCATGTCTAGATCTTGTGAGCTCCGTTCATGATCAAGATCATCTATTTGTAATCATACATGTTGTGTTTGCGGGGATCCGATGGATATTGAGATGCTATTTCAAATTGATTATTGATTCTATCATGTCTTTGTTATTTGTGATCTTGCATGCTCTCCGTTGTTAGTAGCTATCTTGGCCAAGTAGATGCTAGCAACTCCAAGAGGGAGTATTTATGCTTGATAGTGGGTTCATGCCTCTAGTAATCTAGGGAAGTGACAGAAATCTCTAAGGTACTAGATGTGTTGTTTCTACTAGGGAGAAAACAACAATCCTTTGTTCATAGAACAATCATATTGTTTACTTTACACACAATGCTTAATGCAATTATCTGTTGCTTGCAACTTAATACTGGAGGGGGTTCAGATGATAACCTGAAGGTGGATTATTAGTCATAGATGCAGTTGGATTACGGTCTATGCATAATGTTGTAATGCCCAATCAAATCTCACAGAAGTCAAGATGATTAGTATATGCATGTATGCTTTCTCGTTGTTTGTTAATTGCCCCGCTGTAATTTGTTCACCCAACATGTCATATATCTTAAGGAGAATCACCACTAGTGAACTATGGATCCCTGTCCTTTCTTTTACCATCAATCTACAATCTACTATTTACTGTTTTCTGTTTACTTTCTGTAAAGCTATTACTATCTTCCACACAATACGTTTAATCCTTTGTTTTCAGCAAAACCGGTGAGATTGATAACCTCACTGAGTTGGGAGCAAAGTTCTGTGATTGTGTTGTGCAAGATTCCAAGTTGGAAACAACACCTTGGAGGTGTTTCCTTGCTCCTACTGGTTCGATAACCTTGGTTTCATAAATGAGGGAAAACTTGTTGCTATACTCATCATACCTTCCTCTTGGGGTTCCCCAACGAGCTCATCATCTTGAGTAAGCAAGACTTTTTCTGGCGCCGTTGCCGGGGAGTCAAGGACATCTTCACAAGGGGAGTCCCTCATAACCAATCTCTTTACTTTGTTTTATTTGTTTTGCTTAGTTTATTTCTGCTTTGTTTGCTTGTTTCTTTATCAAAAACACAAAAAATAGTTGTACTAGTTTGCTTTCTTTGTCAAAATCATAATTTTTTTTGTTTCCTCATTCTTAGCTCACCATGTTGATCCCCAAGTTCACCCTGAAAGACCTTTCAATAGGTAGTGGCTCTATAATTGGGAAAGATAATATTGAAGAATTCTTTAATCATGTTAGCAAGCATGAGGATATTGAGGATACATCCCTTGTAGAACTAGCTCCAAATTATGAAATTGCTGCAGCTTCTTTAGTCCATATGTTGGAAGCTAGGTTTGTTAACCTTAACCCCATAATGCAAGTAATGTTTCTTAAACTTAAAGAAATTGAGGACCCCGAAAAGAGAGATTTTATTCTGGAAACCTTGCTGACAGAATTCTATGACGTTAATAAGGAAGCTAGAAAAGTCTTTGATCGTTTTAATATGTTAGGCTCATGTGTAGATGTTATTGGTACACGAGAAAAGATGAACAAAACTGAACCTAATGGGGAGGAAATTAAGATACCAATACCTTTTAAACATGTAGGAATGCATTAAGCCTTAGAAAAGAATTTTGATTGGATTGTTCATGAAAACCCATGTGATGAAAATTTTGAACCCAAGAGCATTGAGAGAGGATCCTCTAGAACTTATTTGGATGAGATACCTTGCCTTGTTGAAGATATTTCTGGTATTAATCTTAATGCTTCTTCATTTGAGAATACTTGATGCTTTTCTTACTTCTTATGCCTAACTTAAAGGCATTAAAGAAAAGTACTTATTGGGAGATAACCCAAAAGTTTTAGTTTAGTCTTGGAAGTTATTGCTTCAGTAATAACCTCTCCTTATCCTTTTTATTTTCTTTTTGTGCCAAGAGTAACCTCTAATGAGAGAGAAGTAAGACTTGGGAAAGTTGCTGTCCCGAAACAGATTTTTGTGCTTCGCTGTAAAACATCGTGTAAAATCTCTGTACGTCGGTTTGATCTGTACATTTTTGTGCTTGTGCCCCAGGTTGTTATCCAACTTTTGTTAGTTCAACACTTTTCGATTTGAGCAACATAAGGTCTTTGAAAAAATTGGTTTTTACCTGCTGGTCTGTTTTGACAGATTTCTGCCATTATTTGCATTTGCTACTTGTTGATTCCTTTTTGGGTTCTTTTTGGGGAATTGAGCTTTTTGAGGGAAGTGCTACAGTAGCTTGTGTTTTAATGGAAGTTCTACTCGTGTTAGAACTGAACCAAAAGACTTATTATCTTGAGTACACTAATGTTGCTAATGAAGATTGTGTGAAGTTTTTTATGAAGAAAAAATTTCAGGTGTAAGGAAAGAATGAAGTAATGAAATGAAGAATGGACTAAAGCTCGATCTTGGGGATGCCACCCCATGTAACCCCAAGAAATATCCAAGAAGTACAAGCGTCAAAGCTTGGGGATGCCTAAGGCATCCCCTACTTCATCAATAAAAATCTCAGATTTCTTTCAAACACTTCATTTTTATTGTTTCATGCACAGTTGTGTTGTTCTTGGAGCGTCTTCGTTTTCGTTTTTGGTTTTCGTTTGCTTGGTTTGCTTATTTTGCTTGAATAAATTGGTTGTACCCCCTCATTCATGCATTAGTTTTCAAATAAGATTAGTTTGGATTGGAAAAGAGTAGGAAAAGTTCATGTTTAAGTGGTAGAAAAAAAGAGCTTATTTTGACTGTGTCCTATGCTTTGACATTTCATGCTTGATATTGTTTTGGCTTTATGCTTAGTGATTTTTGCTGTAGCATGACATGTTTTAAACAATTGAGATTGCTTAATGTGCCTGGAAAGAATCATGCATTGTTTTAGCATATTAAAGCATAGTATTGTGGTATTCTCCTTTGATGCTTTATTTGGGTTGACTTGGCGCATGCTCACACCATGTTAAGACTATACCAAGTCACCCTAGCCTCTATGATCCTTTAGTTTGCGACTTGTAATATCACCTTATGCTTTAATTAATGATGTTTTGTCGCTTTGCATGATTATGGCCATTATTGCTCTCTTAGTTGGTCGCTCCCAGTCTTTTGCTAGCCTCCATAACCAAGTATGAGTTCCACTCATGCATCCAACTCCAAATAAAACCAAGTTATTCAAAAGAGTCCACCATACCTACCTATTAGCATTTGCTATTCCAAGTATATTCATGTTTTTATCTACCTTCCGAATTAAACTTGTTATGAGAAAACTAATGATTAAAGATCTCACGAACTTGACGGCACACTTTAATTTTCTTGCCCCTAATAAACTTGAACCATTGTGTCATCTATATTGTATATGCTTGCACTTATACGTTGGGAATTAGCAGAACCATGCTGTCATGGGGAACGCTTTCAACATTGCACTTGTACATTGTACCCAGTTGATATCATGCTCTTTTGTATATGGATGTCGTCGGTGTGAAATGAAAAGGGAGTTTGTAAGTCCATGGAGTTATGTATGTGTGTTAGAGAAACGCCTGGGCCGCTGGTCTAATCCATGCCTAATCATGGTGGAAACCTACAGCGTAACCATAATGAGCAATCTATGAAGCATTCTTCTTATAAAAAAAGAGATAGAGATTGAGAAAAAGAGAATAGAAAAGAGGAAAGAGAAAAAAGCACCATTTTCCCATGGTAAATAAGAAGATTGATGAGATGCTTACTGTCTGCTTGCCTTGTCATTTTGATGTGGGGATTCTTCCGTATCATCGGCAAGGGGTACCCCGTTGGCGGCTCTCTATGATACACATGTACTTATTATGACAAGAACTTACCGGTAACTAAACATGAGTAGCATGGGGAGCGACCCTCATATTCAAGGGACATGAGATTGCCAACTTATACTTTTTCAAGCATATACTCCATAGTTTGTTCACTTTAACCTTAATCACTTCAAGATGCTTATGATAGGGGCAATGAGAGCTGAAAGATAATAAGTACCATAATTTTTGGAAGCTCTTTATGAGGCTTGAATCCCTGCTTCCTTCTATGAAGGCCTTTATTTTACTTTTATGTTGAGACTCCATCTTCTATCTTTATGCACCTATTGAGAGAGCATAGTGGCCATTGTTAGTTTAATGCGCATTGTCCCAAGACTTGTTGATTGATGCATAACTTTGATATTGCTTGTTCTTAAACTACTTGTATCTAGTCACCCTTATGAACTTTGAAGGTGTCCTATGCATTTATGTCTTGCTACACTATGAGGGACAAGCTGAATACCATTCTTATTATGCTTTCTATATGTGAAACAATCAAACGTCTTGCAAAGCATTATTATTCATGAATCTTTTGTTTGTGCCTTTTCATGTTACAACATAGTTGCTATGTCTTATTGTTAGAACTATATCTTTCATGCTATGTTAAAGTACTATGATCCCAGTTATCAATGTTCTACAAATACTTTGATTAAGTTTATGATGGTGCATGCCACCTCAAAAATAATTCTTTCTTTTTATCACTTACCTACTCGAGGACGAGTAGGAGTTAAGCTTGGGGATGTTGATACGTTGCTAACCTATCTATAATTTTTGATGTTCCATGCTTGTTTTATATCTACTTTCTTATGTTTTGTCCACACTTTGGAGTATTTTTATACACTTTCTTGGAGTAACCTATTAACAAGATGCCACGGTGCCAGCTGCCTATTTTCTGCTGTTTTTGGTTCCAGGAAAGTCAGAAAATGAATATTCTCGGAATTGGACGGAACAAAAGCCAAAGTCAATATTTCACCGAGGGGGACACGGAGCCAGAAGACGATACGGAGAGGGGCCAGAGGCCGGCCACACCACCTGGCCGCGTGGCCAGCCCTGGCCCGCGCCAGGGGGTGGTGTGGCCGCCTAGGGCACCCTCTCGGCCTCCCCTTTTGCCTATATATCGCCTCCGATACAGAAACCCTAAGTACCCGATCAAAATTCCACGAAAGAGTCTGTAGCCGCCATCATCTCCATCCCTAGATCCGGAGCAATCTAAAGCTCTTCCCGGCACCCTCCGGAGGGGAGAATTCACCGTGGAGGCCTTCTTCATCACCATGCCTACCTCCGGTGTGATGCGTGAGTAGTTCATCCCTGGACTACGGGTCCATGTAGTAGCTAGATGGTTGGTTCTTCTCCTTTGTGCTATCATGTCTAGATCTTGTGAGCTCCGTTCATGATCAAGATCATCTATTTGTAATCATACATGTTGTGTTTGCAGGGATCCGATGGATATTGAGATGCTATTTCAGATTGATTATTGATTCTATCATGTCTTTGTTATTTGTGATCTTGCATGCTCTCCGTTGTTAGTAGCTATCTTGGCCGAGTAGATGCTAGCAACTCCAAGAGGGAGTATTTATGCTCGATAGTGGGTTCATGCCTCTAGTAATCTGGGGAAGTGACAGAAATCTCTAAGGTACTAGATGCGCTGTTGCTACTAGGGAGAAAACAACAATCCTTTGTTCATGGAACAATCGTATTGTTTACTTTACACACAATGCTTAATGCAATTATCTGTTGCTTGCAACTTAATACTGGAGCGGGTTCGGATGATAACCTGAATGTGGATTATTAGTCATAGATGCAGTTGGATTACGGTCTATGCATAATGTTGTAATGCCCAATCAAATCTCATAGAAGTCAAGATGATTAGTATATGCATGTATGCTTTCTCGTTGTTTGTTAATTTCCCCGCTATAATTTGGTCACCCAACATGTCATCTATCTTAAGGAGAATCACCACTAGTGAACTATGGATCCCGGTCCTTTGTTTTACCATCAATCTACAATCTAAAATTTACTGTTTTCTGTTTACTTTCTGCAAAGCTATTACTATCTTCCACACAATATGTTTAATCCTTTGTTTTCAGCAAAACCGGTGAGATTGACAACCTCACTGAGTTGGGGGAAAGTTCTGTGATTGTGTTGTGCAGGATTCCAAGTTAGAAATAACACCTTGGAGGTATTTCCTTGCTCCTACTGGTTCGAGAATCTTGGTTTCATAACTGAGGGAAAACTTGTTGCTATACTCATCATACCTTCCTCCTGGGGTTCCCCAACGAGCTCATCATCTTGAGTAAGCAGGGGGTAGGGGTACTTTCCCCCAGGTGGTGGGGCGGGGGCCAAGAAGAGGGAAATCCCCCTTCCATACGCCGCCACTATGGTTTTCTCCCTGGGTGCATGGGCCTATGGGGCCGTCGAGACCTAGCCCATGTATGCTAGGGTGCCCCCCATTCAGGTCAATGTGGCCCTTATGGACAAGTGGGCCCACCATGGGATCCCTAGAATCTTCTAGAACCTTCCCGATATAATACAGAAATAATCCCAAACTTTTCTGAAACTTTGGAAACAACTTTCCATATATGATTATTTATCTCCAGACCATTCCAAAGCTCCTCGTGATGTCCTAGATCTCATCTAAGACTCTGAATCAATATTCAAACTCACCATTACAAATATCCCATAACTAACCTAGCGTTACGGAACATTAAATGTGTGGCACTACGGGTTCGGGAATATGCAGACATGATCGAGACACCTCTCCGATCAATAATCATCAGCAGGGCCAAGATGCCCATTATGACTCCAACACATTCAACAAAGATCGATTGAACCATGATGTTGAGGATTATTCCATTCCCTTTGTCTTGCGATATTTTACTTGTCCGAGATTTGATCGTCGGTATCTCCATACTTGTTTTAATCTTGTTCCTGACTTTACTTGTTCTACAACATACCATTCCTTGTGATCAAACTCATTGGTCACGTGCTTGCAAGAGATATAGAATGTGCGGTATCGAGTGGGCCGAGAGTATATCTTTCCGTTGCAAGGATGGACAAATCTCAGTCTTAATTCATGCAACTCAACAAGTACTTTCTGAGATACCTGAAATACACCTTTATGATCACCAATTTACGAAGATGCCCCCAAAGTATTTGTCTAGTACTCCAGAGTATTATAATCTCATGGTCTGAGAAACATGATACTAGACAATGTACATTTATGCAATTCAACAGTGTGACACGATCTAATTACGTTGCTTACTTTGTGTCTATCCATCATATCATTCTCCTAATGCCATGATCCTGTTATTAAATGATAGCTCATATCTATGGTTAGGAAACCATAACTATCATTAATCAACGAGTTAGCCAAGCAGAGGATTACTAGGGACTCTATGTTGTTTACGAAACCACACAAGTAATATGTTTTCTATTAATACAATTCTAGCATGGAATGTAAACACTTATCATGAACTAGAAATATGATAATAACAACTTTATTACCACCTCTAGGGAATATTTCCAACACTTAGGGCGTCCTTACCGAGCTTGCTCTCATATGTAGTAGATAGTATGTAATGGAGGTTAACCCCTTTGGGGGCCTTCACAGTTAGCTTTGTGTACATTTTGGAAGGCCCTGTACCCCTTAAGACGAAGATCTTCCCGTGGCAACTTCTACGAGATCGCCTTCCTACTGGGGTGGAAGTTGTGAAACGACATGGGATGAGTATGCGTTATGTCCATTATGTGGGGTCCCCGAATCGGGAACCCACATAATGTTCACCTGTCCCGCGACTCAGTTTCTTTGGAATTTCACATGAAAAACCTTGGGTCATGGGTGGTAGGTCCAAGATCTCAGTGAATTCCTGGAGGCCTGGGTTGACCATGCTAGTAAGGGGCACCGCCTCTTCTTGCTGGTGTTCGCCGCGTTGTCTTGGACTCTCTGCACCATACACAATAACATGGTAATGAGAAGATTTTTCCTCGATGTGTGTTTAACTCAGCTTTCAAGTTTCTGATGGTTTTGTAGCTCTGGTTCCCGCTATGTAGGCTGTGGGATAAGGAGAGGCTGGACGGTCATCTTTGACACCTTCTGGTCCACCTCATCCAACCGTTGTGCAGCTAGTGCTCTTCGTTTTTTTCTTTCGTTTAGAGAGCCTACTCCTTGCTCTCTCCGTTCAGGAACGTTGTTGTTGTTGTTGTCCTAGCAGAATTTATTCTCTATTCGATCATAGTAACTCGGTTTAGATGGTTGTTTTATTTATAAAGTTAGGTGAAAGTATGTTTCGAGGAAAAGCTAAACAACTATCTGGCTCTAAATGGATATGTGTATGTGTTGGGACTGTGGTCCGTTCCGTGGGTGTGCTGGGTTAATTATATAAATTTAAACTAAAACCATCACTGTTATTTTGGAACCGGAACAATGTACTCCCTCTGTTCAGAAATATAAAACATTTTAGTTCTGTAAAATGAATGTATCTAGACGCTTTTTAGTTTATGGGTTCACTCCAAACCTCTACGAACCTATACACTAAAAGCCGTCTAGATACGTTCGATTCAGAAAGCTAAAATGTCTTATATTTTAGAAAAGAAGAAGTATATCTGACTCCGTTGTCGTATCTTTGGGCTATCTCACTACTGACGTACGTTCTCTCTCACATGGCCATGGGTGAGAACGCACAAGCAGAAATCAATGTATTCTTAAAGTTTCGCTGTCATCGTGTTGCTACTTTGCCGACAATCTAGAACTTCACCGTCAAAAGAAATTTTCGGCTGAGAATCCAACATCAGGTCGATAACCATTGACTAAGACATAATTCCCGTTTTAAAATATAAAATGTTTTAGCTTTGTGGAATGAGTAATTTGAACGTACACACTAAAAGATCTAGATATACTCTTTTCACAACACGAAAATATCTTATATTTTAAACGAAAAAAATACCATACTAGTACTACTAGTAGAGAGATAACTGAGAAAATTGCCCAAACCACCACCTTTTGTTACCGACGTTGTGCAAAACATTAACTTTTCATGTTTTTTGCACAAATCACCAACTATTGGTGTAATGGGTTGCACATAGGTCCAAATATGATATTAAGTGGATTAATTGCAATCCTGACCTGCGACATAAGGATCTGGTGTCCATGTGTTATCTAGTGTTTTTTCTGATCCTTTAAAAAATTAAAAATTTAAGCTATTGAAATAATATTCTTTCAAACTTTTCGGGAGTTAGTTTAGAGTTGTTTATATTATTTTAATTATCGAAAGTTTTTCATTTTTTTGAAAATGTTTGAAAACAACTCACTAGATAATGACACGTTGACGCCACATCCTCACTGTCTTATGGGTTCCAGTCATCAGATTTCAATTAATCAACCTAGTCTAGGATTTGGACTTGTGTGCAACGTTTTACATCAATACTTGGTGATGCATGCAAAAAACAGGTAAAATTGATGTTTTGCGTAATGACGGTAGGAATATGTGGTGGTTTGTGCAATTTGCTTAGAGATAACTAGAGAGTAGTACTACTATGTGCAAGCGTCGAGCCCCGCCATGCACGACAAATTGCCTCAACTTTTCCTTGAGCGTCAGTGCTTTCGATCTAGTACTGCTCTATCTGGGAATTGTTCCTTCCTTTAACCAGCAAAGTTTGCATGTACTTTCCGTAAAGCTCGCTGCACACCATGAGTGCAATATATTGGGATACGACAGTTTTATGATACTACCCCCTCGCTCCGTTCCAAACATATACTACTATATATAGGGACGCTTTCTCGCCGGGTAAAAGATCGTTCGTAGGGGCACATGTTAAATCTTATAAATTTGGAAGGACCGAGTAACCAATTGACAATTTTGATGCTAGTAGGAACATAAATTAAATATAGACAACTTATATTTCAAAATAAGATACTCCCTCTACAAAATCAGAGACACTTATTATGGATCGGAAGGGGTATTAGAAAAAACAATACTTCTACAAATTCAAAGAGGTAATAAATGTTTATAGTAACTCTTAAATGATATGTAGTGTCCTAAAGCATTAATACATTAATCTACCATGCAAGGAATCAGACAGTAAGCTCCGTGGCACAAGAGAGGTCGCAGAGACGATAAGAAGTTTTGCATTACATTGATCCGATTTTTGTAGTAACTGAAAATACCCTTAATTATACATCTCAATATTTAAGCTAATTAAGCTATGAGTATATATCTTCCTCTCAAAAATGAATTTGTTCTTATTTGGCCGAATATACCCCTTGTATTATGGTTAGTACTACCTTACTCCTCACATGTAAAATTATGGATAACCCGGCATTTCAAATCGAAAAATTGAACATGCATGTGCACCGTTTCAAAATTGTCAAATTGAACTACATGAATGCCATGGAATGTGAAAATCGAGACATAAATCTTCAGATCAACCGGTCATCCAGCAAGGATAACCTTTCACCACCAACAAAAGTATAGTTAGGGATATGGTTTCATGTTCGAGAAAAGGCGTGGATTCTTGCAAGTTGCAACATCTATATAGCTGGTGAATCTGAATTTCTTTTCGAGAATGGTGATGTGCAAAAGAGAATGGGGAAGTTTTTCCATGGCGGTGTTTTCATATGCCCATGACATACGCTAGCTCTAGAAAGATCTCACTGCATGTAAGAACAAACTAGCTAGCACGACCAGATTTGCGTATTGTGTAAGTACTCATGTAAGGAGTGTACATTATTGTGTAGTACCACATGATATCTAGATCCGTGATAAAGAAGATTTGAAGGCCACCTAATGGCGCTCATTATTTTGGTCTATGATCATATCACATGCATGCATGCACACTCAATTAAAGGTGCAAGTGTGGTGTCCATGTCAAACAAACTTTAGCTAGCCTCTCCAAATTTAATTTGCACGTGGATATATATGTCTATCGATATAGTGAAGTACCACCACTTTCTGTCTTTCTTGAATAGAAAGTTGCTTTAGTGGGATTCAGCAGAATCTAGAGAGAGAGGGAGTTTCACAAAGGGGAACATATAGATATAGGTCATGCGGTGAGAAAGTCAAGCAGGACGGGATACTGATGGACATGCTTGCTTTGCCTCTTTGGAGAAAACAAGCAAGCGCGCGTGCGTCAAAAGAAGAAGACGGTCGTGTACTACTAATGTCATGAATTGTCTTTGAAGTCCAATTTGAATTTGCTATACACTTGACAACCGCGCGTGCAAGCGTATGCACGAGTGGACCAATTAATTTACTTAACCGTGGCACTTTGGTGTGTCCAAGCGAATGCATGGATAAAGACATGCACCCCATGCGTTTTTTTTCTTTTCTTGAGGGGAAATAGCTGCGTGTTGTTTATGACTTCGTCCAACTCGTTACTCTATCCGTTCCATAATTCTTGTCGTCATAGCTCATGATCGAATACCAACAATAATCAAGGAAAACGGTGCTTTCTGTTCTCAGCTTTGGTACATTGATCACCTTCTTAGATTTCTAGAACTTTTTCACTTAGATATATAGATGTGAAATTCCTTAGATGGCTATGGTGTGGTATGTGTTTGGTTGTGAACATTTAAAGATTGCGAATCAATGAATGCCAGATATATAGTGCATGTTCGCCTCTTCACCCGTATATATGTGGCATGTAACTTGACAAACCTGCCTAACTGGGAGAAGTTCTAGCCACCGAGAAGTTGACAATTGCTAATATCTATGCTCTTCTTGTCGACATAGGTAATTTATACGTCCATTGGAAGGTGAGAGACATGTTGAATTTCAAATTCTTAGAGTTGCTGCATGGTCTCCAAAATCCCTAGAGCTGGACATCTATATCTTGCTCCATTGCATAACAATCTATTCTCTATCGAGGATAGACGCTTGCATTATGATGTCTAGGGAGAACAAGCTGATCCTCATGTGGATGTGCCCGTGGAGGAAGAGGTAGAACAAGAGGCGAACCTGAGCAAAAAGTGCAACCATAAGACCCCTACACCACGCATGACGACATATACTCGCTCGACATATCGCGGCAGAGAATGCACGGCACACGCATATCCTCCCTGATTTATGCCCTGATGATACTTCATGATGGTGGTTGTGCTACTTATACTTCTAGATGCAATAATGGGTAGGCATTGTAGCATCACCGACTCTCAGGCAGCATCCGCGCCAACATCGTCCTCCTCCACCGTGTTGGTAGAGGGAGGGGCTGGTGACCTATTATGGCCACTCTGTTACTTCCAGATGAACACGGGTAATGTCCTCATTTCTATCCTCATCCATGTTGTATATATTTATCGTCTCAGGATGTTTGTTTTCGCAGGGTTTCACAAACTAAGACTCGGTTTCACATCCTGCTTTGCCTTAGCTTCTTTTTCGGCAGCAGTCAGACAAGAATGTGTTGCATCCTTAGTCGCCTTCTATCATTCATGGTTGGTATTGCTACATTCTGTTTTCCCAAGGTTTTTTTGACACAAGTATTCCATTGCCCATTGTTTGTTCTTTCAGAGAAAGAGACCGTGTTTTGGCCATCTTCAAGCGTGTTCCCGTTAGGGCTTTTGTTTGCCTCCTCATATTACCGACCGGTACATTGCTCACTTATCTCTGTTCTAATTTCTTCC
Source organism: Avena insularis (assembly GCA_023614405.1). Classification (NCBI taxonomy): domain Eukaryota; kingdom Viridiplantae; phylum Streptophyta; class Magnoliopsida; order Poales; family Poaceae; genus Avena; species Avena insularis. The sequence goes on from CM042690.1 coordinate 151,770,269, forward strand.
CATTTAGACACTGCTTTTGTCAGCAGATTTACTTCAGATGCATTCATCGGTGCTTACTTTACTTGTTTGTCGCTCTTTCGAAGCGGCATCATTGTCCTAGTCGCTGGTGTGCTCTCCATACCTGTGAGGCCTTTGTTTCCTCCCATGACACCCTACCATAGTCTTCGACGAGCTACCCTTTCCTCAATGCATGGTATGTTAAGACCTTTTCTCTTCCTTCCTCGATTATTTGGCTTGCTTTTTATTTGACTTGCTTTGTTGTGACGTTTCTTCTTGTCTTCTTGCTTTTTTTTTCTTACAATATGCTTTTTCTTGGTCCCTTCTCTCCGTGGAGGATGGTTACTTCTGGTAGCACCTATGAGGTATCGGCTTCAATCTTCTTATGTGTACACGGTAGGTTAGCACGCTTCGGTATTTTTTTACATGCTTTCGTCGAACATTGATGCTTACCAGTTTTTTTTCGCTGCTCTGATAGGTTTCGTTGCATATTTTGCTTTTTTACATGCGTTCGCTGGTCACTGATGTTTACCTTTTTCTCTATTTGTTTTGCAGGTTTCATTGCGTCTCAAGCTGTGAGCATCGTGGAAGGTAAGATTCTCCTGTACATCTACTCTTCCACACATTTTGTTCAGAGCCTTCGAATGTGCGACCGGTCTCCGACTGAGGCCGGTAGCTTCTCTTCTTCGTCTACAATGCCAGTGAGTGCCACCACACTACTCTATGCCATAGTACGCTCTACATTCCAACTGTCGTCGGATCTTTGTTTCCTGTGTATTTCTATTTTTGCGACGTATCGTTTGCACGCGATTATTTTCGTGAAACATATCATTAGCCCGCGTACATTTTTTTTTGAGTCCTCTTACATTCGTTGAGATAAGCCTTCTTTCTTGCTCAATCTTAAAAAAGTAAACTTAGGCTTTAAACTTAACTGGATTTTCTATGTCAGCATCTCGTTAAAAAAATCGATGTATCAGCCGTTTAGTCTGGATTTGTGGGTCCCCCATGTCAGTCACTCATTAGAAAAATGTGTGTATGATGATTTTTTTTCTTCGCTCGCGCTTCCCTGATGCATCTACAGTTTGGTCAGGCTGTTCGGTCCCACATGTTAGACTCTTATTAGAAGAATCATGTGTATGGTAGAATTTTATTCTTCGCTCGTGCCTCCCTATTTTGACCTTCGTAACATTCTCGATGCATCAACCGTTTGGTGCGGCAGCTGGATCCCCATGTCAGCCTCCTCTGTACAGGAAACATGTGTATGTTGGTCATTTTTTTGGTCGCATGCGTTATTTTGACCTTGAAAATATTGCTTGATGTTCTGGCTAATGGGTCCCCAATGTTAGTCTTGTTGTACAAGGAACATGTCTATTTTGGACTTTTTCTTCCGGTCACGTTCGTTTCTTTGACCTTCTTAATATATCTCGATGCAGTTGTGTATGGTCTGGCAGGTGGGTCCCTGATGCCAACCTCCTCTATACACGTACTTTAACTATTTTTTTTTTCAAACCCTTCCATTAAACTCGAGGGACATTGCAGGCTGGTGGGTCCGTGATGTCAGTCTCTCCGTTAAGCAAATACATATTGCTACAATAAAAAAAATGAAATCCTAAATTAATAATAAATATATGTACACACATGAGATTCAAACTCAAGACTTTAGTATATGTAAACTGAGTGCATTGCCACAATGCCAAAGAGAATTTATGAAATCATATCATAATTTCTTTGTAGTAGTAATTATAACTTATGTATTAGTTTTTTTAAAAAAATTTGTGTGCCCATGTTTATATCTCTTAAAATAAAGGGATTTCTATTTTCGTGCCTCTGGTTCATTAGTTGTATTCAGTTTTTCCCAATCGCTTAGTTTTTTCTCACTTTTTCCCTCTCTCTATTCTGAAACCCTCACATGCGCTCGGACCGGGGGATGCCGTCAGGTCAAAGGCTTGACCGTTACATGCTGGCCAGTGGGACCGCGTTGGGGCGGGTCGTGTGTTGAGCGTTACGTTACGTTGCCTTGACCGTTACATGCTGACAGATGGGGTCAGGATACACAGCGGACCAGCCATCCATCTCTCGCTGATTATGGGGGACGTGGTGTGCGACCATGTGGAGCGTGTTTGGTGGTTATGTGCGTCCTGTCGCCTAAATTGGAACTTTTATTTTTTGTTATTTTTATGATTGGCCTTTTCAAGAGCGCATTTCCCCCTCTCTCGCTAATAGTTGTGTTTTTTTTGCCAAAAAATGTAGCAAATCTAGAGCAGCTTCTCTCTTCATTCATTGTTCCTTTTACCCTCGTTTTCTCCAATCTGGTAGCAAATCTAGAGCAGTAAATCTAACCAGCACGATAAATAAATCCAGTAAACATAGTAGATGTAGATAGAGCAGCTAATATAGGTTATATAGTACGGTACTTAATGAGGTTCGCAATTAGGCTGCTCAGCAGCAGCAGCGGACAAGTTCAACATAGACAAGACAAAAGAAGCTGCTTTACAGCAGCAGCAGATCAGTGCCCCCTCATGGCCTCTGCTAGGAGGGCCTCTGCCTCCTCTCTCTAGCGCCTCCTCCATTTCTTGCTGCCCAGTCCCTTGACCTTGGGCGCCTTGGGCTTGATCGGGGACATGGGACCCTTCTCGATAGCCATCTTCTGGAGGTTGTGGAGGTGTAGACCGAGCGCCTGGTGCTTGGTTATGAAGCCGTGGATGTTCCTGGACTCACCGTAGGTCCTCACGTCCTCGGCATGCTTCACGAGGGAGTTGAAGTCCGTGGCGCGGAGCCTCCTGGTGTGGCAGAAGGGGCACCTATACACGTCGGTGAAGAAGTTGTTATACTGACCGAACTTCCGCCTCCTCAGCACATGACGAGTCTTGGTGTCCTTGGACTCGTCATCGCTGTGGACGTCACTGCTATCCTCCTATTGGAAAAAACATTAGAGTGCAATAAGGACATGATTGAGATATTTTGATTATCGGGATAAGCTATGGGTCCGGCGCTCATGTGGATAAGCTGTGGGTCCGATGCTGATCTGGATAAGTTGAGAAAGGTGTCCACTACGGGAACCGACTGAATGCGGCTCCACTTGTCAGCATGTAATGGCAAGGGTGCACTACAGGACCCGACATAACGTTGCCCTACTCGTCAGCATGTAACGGCGAGGGTCCACTATAGGACCCGACTGAACGCGGACCCACTGGTCATCACGTAACGACAAGGCTGACGGACGGCGAGTTTCAGACCATGTGAGAGTTTCATACAAGGCGATGGGCAAAAGTGAGGAAAAACTAAGCGGCTGGGGAAAACTGAGTACAACTAATGAACCAGGGGTACGGGAATAGAAATCTCTAAAATAAAAGGTCAACGCTCGTGGCATCTCATTTTTTTAAATTTCACGTAATGGAGTAGTTTCTTAAAAAAAATAGGTAGGCATAAATTATTTTGAGGTGGGGGATGCACAAAAATGCCGAGCTAAAAATATTTTGGGCTATCCTACATAGGCTATAATCCATGGGTTATACTACATGGGCTATACTCCATGGGATCCTTTCTCGAATTTCACTGGGCCTGCTCAACAATCCCCTCACCCTGAAAAGGCCAAACTAAATGTTTCAGGCTAAAGAGGGGCCGAATGGGCTAGCTTTCATCTCTTTGTTAGTAAAAATTGCATTGTACTAGCCCTAAAAAACAATTGCATTGTACTGTGCTCGACCGGATTCGAAACAAAAACCTCACACAGTGAGGGGAAAATTGACGAGAAAGTCTTCTTTTGTGTGCATATCTCGTTCATTGGAGCATGTAAAACTAGCAATCAAGTCTACTTTTTCGTGCATATCTCGTCCTTACAACAATGCCTGTGTGACCAACATATGCAATCCAAAATGCCAAAGCCTCATATAGATTGTGATAAGGCCATGTTTCAAAAGAAAAGAAAGACTAGTCATCTACTTCCCTTGATTTAAACCACAATCAGTACATAAGTATTAGTTCTACAAAATATCTCAACAATAGCAATAAAAGAAATTTTGATAGATTCAGTAGCATTTGAAAGATTCAGTAGTATAGAATCAGATTTGAAAAGTATTGATAGGTTCACAGTTCACATTCAGTAGCACTTGACAGATTCAACAACAATTCAACATGACCGATTCAATGGTGGCAGGAAATGACCAAAAGAATTGACTAGCTAATTTCTGCCATTATGCTAAGATTTCAGAAATTTCAAAGAAAATATGATCAAGTAAATATGAGTAACCAAACTGACCATTATAATACATTATACCAATACAAGGCCATGTTGTGAAGCAGAGAAATTATCTCCTGCACCTGATCTAAACAAGGACCAGTACATACAACAATATACTAGAAGAACTAGGTACAAAATACACCTAAGTAGAACTACTTTGCGGTCAAAATCCCTTGTCACATCGGTTTGACCCGAGACATGATTCATTTATAGCTTCTGTTTTCATGCTGGTAGTACTCCGAAAATAGTAGTAATAATAGTAGTAGTAGTAGTACAGTAGTACGATAATAGAAGTAAAGTACAACAAACAATCATCTAGTTCTAGTTGTTATACCCGTATATAGGATGTGCTATAGGGGTTTCACACATGTTTGTTTTGCGGCACTTGACAGATACAACATGATTTCAAAGTTATAGATTTAGTAGTACATATAATGACCAAACAAATTGATATATTCAGCAATATAGACAATGAAACTCAATAGCAGTATAGACATAACCATTTCTTGTTTCAGTTCCAAAAGGCTTCGACGCATGATCAAAGTTTCCCTTTTCTTCGAATATCCTCGATCAACGAACAAACAAAACTGACCATAGAGTCTGCTTTTGTTCGCATACATCCTTCTCACATGAATGTCTTTGAGACCCCCATATGCATCCAAAAATGTTGAAACCTCATGTATAGAACTACCTTCGTCCCAAATCTTAAGGCTTATATTTTATTCAATAGTTAAACTATGTGGAACATATGGAGTAGTATACAAGTGTACTACTTCTGTTTTAGGAGTAGGTACAACTCCTGTGTGCGGCGGAACTAACAAGATGATTGTTTTTGTTTGCTAAAAAGGATTATATTATGGAAAGGAGGTAGTACAATACTAGAAGTAGTACACTAGCTGCTATACCCGGATAAGGAATGTGCTGTAGGGGTTTTGGACAAGTTTGTTTTGCTGCAAACATAGTACAATAAATACCTCTACATTAGAACCTAGAGCGTTCGAGTACCATAGTGTTCAAACAAAATTCATCACTAGGGGGTATAGTATAGACCACCTTTTTACAAAACAGTTATAATTAGAACCGAACATTCACCACCTTAATAAACCTACGATATAGTAAATTGTTCCTCAAATGATGGGTGATAACTTGCACATGTGATAACCTTCTCGCAGTTAAGGTGATAACTTGCACATGTGACAACCTTCTCGTAGATAGTAAATTGTTCCTCAAATAGTATCACCTTAAAGGATGTGGTGGCAAGCTTCATGAATACCACAAAGTATCCTACCTTCAAATCATGTGATTTGACAAAATCTAGTCATCCTTCATCAAGGATAACCTTGCTTTCTTCCTCCTTCAGGTCGACATCCTAGATGCAGGCTTTGTAGATCTTAAACTTGATGGTCTCTAGATACTCATATCCAAACGTTGGCGAAAAGGCGTTGGGTATGCTCTGCACGTCTAGCCCGACCGGTATTAACAACTCTTGTAGAACTTGTCATAGGTGTTCTCCACGTGGGTGTTCCTAGCTCGCTCCTCTAGCTGGACAACAGATGCTCTCATGTCTTCTTTTTCGATGAGTCTCTCCAAGATTGAGCTTCTTGCCTGAACACTGCACAAAAAATGCATGTGGGCAGATAATGTCTCTACCAACTGTCAATAATTTAAAAGACAGTATTATATGATATAGTACTATACAATATTAGCTAAGAAAGTAAAGTGGATCAATTTTCTTATCGAAGTATACAGAGTCTTAACTCCATCTAGCATGAATGTCAGTGTAGTTAGTACTGCCAAGGTCTAGGCATCACATTAGTGCAGTTCAATATCGACCAGTACAGATACCGAACAACCACAAACACAAGAACATATGAACAAGATGAGCTCTATCTGGTGCCGATGCTAGATATGCATAAATACACTTGAAATTTTGGCAATAATAAGGGTAGGGTAGAAACTATCCTAACTTTCCAAAATTAAAGGGACCTCCACCCCTGATACCAACCAAGAAAAACATGCTGAGTGGGCTCCCAAATCATTATTAGTTGTGGATCGATCGATAAAAAATTTCAACTTATTGTTATAGTTCACCATAGATCTAGCCCTAGAACTAGCTTGCATGTGTAAAATTATAGTATACAAGCGGGTTAAATAAACTAGATGAGAACTACTCAACACCATCCAATGTTAATGAACTGCAAATAAAAGCTTGACTGCATCTCATCATCAAGATCAAGGGTTTTGGCAATTACGTACATACCGCACTACCACCGTGATGTCTGAGGGATGGGATGGCTCTATAGATGAGGTTGCAGGGGCAGTAGCCCGCCGCCGGCTCGGCGTAGACGATTAAGTTGCGGCGGTGGTGGTCGTCAATGGAGGAAGGTGCAATGGCGCTAAAAGTAGAGAGGCAAGGAGTTATGGTGAGAGAGAGATGGGGCCGGTGAGGGAATAAATGTGGCGAGGGAAGATGCAAACACTAGGTATCAAACAAACACAATACTTGAGATCAAGTGTCATGCTGTCGACAAAGCAAACCTTGCCTCCCCCAATATCCACGGTATAACAAAATCCAACAGCCACCAATATAGTACTGCTAATTGTCATGCTAAAATCAATATCCTAGAAAATTAGGCATGGGATCTTTAGTGCTTGAATAGAGAAACATCAAATACTCCCTCCGTCCCAAAATATAAGGCGCCTAAGGATTAGGCCAAAGTCAACTTTGACAAATTTTGACCAAATATTTAGCATGAAATATCTACATCTTCAATATTGAATGGACACATTAAGAAAATATATTTTATGGTGAATCTATTGATATTAATTTTCTATTGTAATTTTTTATATTTTTGTGTATAGTCTTGGTCAAACTTAGGAAACATTGACTTTTGACTAATCCTTAGGCGCCTTATAATTTGGGACGGAGGGAGTACATATTATGAAAGTCTATTACATGGTGTCTACTAGCAATAGTGGAAATTATGTTGCAAGTGCTTATAATATGCTTTTCTGCATCTTGGTCAAACTTCACATAGTTCAACGAGGCAGGATTAGCATGAACCACATTGGTGCCTCGTACATTTTCTCCCTATGTTCTACCTCATTGATGTGCATGTGGCTCCAATCCAGAACTGGCTGTAGGCGATGCTGGGAGCGTACTTTCTCCCTATGACTCACTGACCTGCAAGTTTACCTGTGTATGAATTTAGTTAGCGGAAATATACATAACAATGGAGTTTTATGTAAATTATAAATTTTACTTTTAAATAACAGGACTCACTCCATTCGTGGTTCCTAGACCAGAACATCTCCTCACAATTCTATCATCGTGTATATGCAATCATTAAGACCACCAGCGAATCGACTCATGGCAACGATATCGATATACTTTGCTGGTGCACGATTGTCGTTCTGAAGGATAAACCAGTCCCTATTAGAAGGAAAATCTATGGTAGCAATGAATTTTTCAAACACCGCCAACTCACTGTAGTTCCATTGGTTGTTAAATCTATGTGGTGGCTGTGTTATTTGTATCTTCAGCATCTTGGTCCTCACTCTCTTGTACATGTAAGAGCATGGGGGCAAGTGTTCTACTGCTCCACCGATGGGCAAATATCAACACGCTGCACATGTGGCAACTCGATATGTACCATAGTGTAGATGTTTTGGAGGTACCCGCACCCCGGGTGCTTTGCAAACACAATCCATTCTATGTTGGCACCTAGTGAGCCTTGTTTTCAAATCCATCATCATCCCAAGATCCGGGTGTGTTATCATAAATTGGTACCAATGCTTGTACTGTTGATTTGTCTAGTGGCATCATCAACGCGTCTGCCTTGCAATAGATTTTCTTCAATATCTAGGTGCATGCAAGGTGTTCGACAAAGGGAAAGGTTGGCTAGCTAGCTTTGCAGAAAAACTACTATATGAAAGATGCAGAAACGTGATGAATAAATCATGCATGCAAATAAACACATCGATGAAAAAGGTCTTGTTTGGATTAAAGAAAAATTGTAGGAATAGCAAATTTTCCTATGGTGGCACTATTTAACTATTTGGTTCAAAGGAATGGACGAGAGAAACAACACAGACAATTTTCCTATGATTGATTCGCAGGATAATTAGGGGCTTCTTTAGATCATAGGATTTAAAATCATAGAAATATTAAAAACATAGGATTGACATGCCATGTATAGTAAATTCCTATAGGATTTAAAAAGTAGGAAGTTTTTAAGAGGTGTCTTTGGATCGTGCATAGGAAACAAACACAGAAATTTTGCAGGAATGAGGCTAGAGATGATAGAATGTGAGCGCATTGGACTTCTCGAAGGATAAATAAAATGAGATTAGAGCTGATGTTTAGATTCTTATGGAATGGAGGGTATAGTACCTAGGAAGGGACTCCATAGGAATTTGATGGTCTCAGTCTTCCAAAATTCCTATGGGTTAGAATCCTCCAAAACTCATATGCAATTCTTCCCTATCCAACTTGGACCTTATTTTCAAATTCCTACGCACAAAGAACAAGAAGGTCCCAATAGATACAATAACATCATAATTATATTCTCCTATGTGGTTTGACTTTGATTTGACCATATTTATAAGGAATCCTACATTTTTGTATTTATGTAAACCAAACAACCAACTTCTTACAGAATTTTCGTGTTTATCAAATACATGAAACTTAAAATACAAGGACGACCTTGATTAGCCAATGCACCTTCCTTTACGTGTATCGAGAATCCTAGTCGCTCTTGTGTTTCAGTTTAGTATGTTTGGAGGAGAGAGGGTGATAGTGAAGCAAAAGTCCTGGGCCTCTTTGGATCGTAGGATTAAGAACACATGAATGTCACATGTTTGTCGGTGCAAAAAAGGTGATCGTACAAGGTTAGAAAACTACCTACATGAATGGTTGTCTCGATCTACGCACTTTATGAGAGTTCAGGTTCAAGTAGATGTTCCAATTCCTACAGGATTTAAGCATGGGGGCAATCCATAGGAACTTGGGTAGCACCATTCCTTTGATCTAAATGCAATCCATAGGAAAGAATCTAAGGATGTGAATCCTACAAAAATCATGCAAAAACTGCTTTGACCTTCCCGTCGTGCTCGAATGGCCATGTCTCTAGGTCAGAGTGTAGTAGGGCGAGCAAACCGAATGGGAGATTCGGATCTTTCGCAATCCCTCAGTGCATGCCAAACATGCTGCAAGTGATCTAGGCGACTGGTGCTCAGGAGATCAGAGCGACTGGTGACATTACTCACCTATCTATAGTGGAGGTTGCCCCATCCTATTGCATGGCTGTGTGTTGGGTCCGCAGCATAGAAAACAAAATTTTTCCTACGGTGTGAACTACACGCCAAGATCTATCTACTAGGTACAAAGCAAACGGGTGGACATACATCCATAGAGAACTTACCCTCAAAGACAACAAGCTTAGTTAACAAGTAGGAACTCGTGGTTGATGTAGTCGTACACTTGCCGATCTCAAGATCGTGAGGAAGTCCGAGTGCCGCAACTCAGCAGCGCATCCGCACTCGCACACACGTTCAAGCCACCAGACAACCTCCACCTCCTCGCTCCAGCGATCCAGCGGAAGCAGCAACTCCTTCCAGACGAAATGCCACCGGGAACATGTATCTCGCTAATCCGAGACCATGGGGGAATAATTCTAGAGGGGGAGAGAGATCCTTCACAAGGAGGTGTGAGGATGAAGGAGGGAATGGGTGGCCTTTTATAGGAGGAGGGGGGGTGCCCCCTCTCTCCATGGCCGGCACATGGGGGGGTGACCCCTCACCTCCCCCATTCATATGGTGGTAACTCCTGCACATTAAAATGCCTCTTCACATTCCCTTTTAAAGTCTCCACTTTAAATGCATTAAGTTTCTCCAAATTTAATGATCTCTCATTTAATAAAACTCTTTTATTAGATTTATTCAGAATTTTTTTAATTACTTTAATTAACAAACATTCACATATAGCCCCTTGCAATATTTCAATATCACATGCAGAACCACCTTATGCAATTTCACCCGAAACAATTTCCGGTTTCTATTGAAACAATTCCTGCGCTTTGCAATTCTTTCGTCTGAAAAATATGTGCTCCAAAATGGTGTCCGGTAACTCTTAAGTGTGCCACCCTACGGTTCGCGAATAATGCAGACATGATCGAGACCCTTCTCCGATCAATAATCAGCAGCGGGACCTGGAGATCCGTACTGACTCACACATTCAACGATGACTCCTGTGATCGTGAGAACCTTTAACGCTTGTAACTAAATCCCTTTGTCTCTCGATATATTACATGTCCAAGATTTGATCATCGGTATCTCCATACCTAGTTTGATCTCGTTACCGACATGCACTCTTTTCTCGTTCCCGTGATATAACATTCTAGTGATCACATCACTTGCTTGCAAGCTATCCTAATGTGATATCACCGAGAGGGCCCAGAGTATATCTATCCGTCATCTGGATTGACAAATCCCACTCTTGATCCATGAGCTTCAACATAACACCTTCGTAGCACTGAACCCATCTTTATAGTCACCCTGTTACGGTGTGACATTTGATGTTATCAAGATACTCTTCCGGTGTTAGCAGTTAACATGATCTCATGGTCTAAGGATAAAATTACTTCGTATGATGTTATAGCAATATAAACACAATGACTTGATCGTAATGCTATACTTCGGATGAATGTTCATCACATCATTCCACCAATGGTGTGACCTTGTTATGAACAACATCCAATGTCCATGATCAGGAAACCTTGATCATCTTGTTAATCAACAAGCTAGTCTATAAGAGAGGCATGACTAGGAACCCTTTTTGTTTATTAAATACACATGTATTGATGTTTCCTATCAATACAATTATAGCATGTAAAATAAACATCTATCATATACAAGGAATACATAATAACAACTTTATTATTGCCTCTCAGGGCATATTTCCTTCAATCTCCCACTTGCACTAGAGACAATAATCTAGTTCACATAGTGATAAATCTAACACCCATGGAGTTCTGGTGTTGATCATGTTTTGCCCTAGGGAGTACTTTAGTCAACGGATCTGCTACATTTAGGTCCGTGTGCACTTTACAAATCTTTATATCTCCATCCTTGACATGCTCGCGGATGGAGTGAAACCGGCGCTTAATATGCTTGGAATTCTTGTGAGACCTTGGTTCCTTTGTGTTGGCTATGGCTCCATTGTTGTCACAATAGATCACCATCGGTTCCAACGCACTAGGAACCACACTCAGTTCCGTTATGAACTCCTTCATCCAAACCGCTTCCTGCGCTGCTTCTGAAGCAGCAACATATTCCGCCTCCGTTGTTGATCCAGCCACCACAGGTTGTTTGGAGCTCCTCCAACTAACTGCTGCTCCATTCAAGAGAAATATGTATCCGGATTGAGACTTAGAGTCATCCGGATGAGTGTCAAAGCTAGCATCGACATAACACTTAGCGACTAGCTCTTCTTCACCTCTGTATACAAGAAACATATCCTTAGTTCTTCTTAAGTACTTAAGGATATTCTTGACCGCTATCCAGTGTTCCGAACCTGGATCAGATTGGTACCTACTAGTCAAACTGATAGCATGTGCCACATCCGGTCTTGTACATAGCATGGCATACATTATAGAGCCTATGGCTGAGGCATAGGGGATCTTATCCATTATCTCTCTTTCTTCTGCCATAGCCGGACTTTGAGTCTTACTCAATGTCTTGCCTTGCAACATAGGTAAGAACCCCTTCTTACTTTCATCCATATTAAACTTCTTTAATATCTTATCAAGGTATGTACTCTACGATAGCCCAATTAGGCGTCTTGATCTATATCTATAGATTTTAATGCCTAATATATATGAAGCTTCACCAAGGTCCTTCATCGAAAATTTGCTGTTTAGATAAGTTTTAACACTATTTAAAAGATCTAAATCATTTTCAATTAATAATATGTCATCCACATATAATATCAGAAATGCCACATTGCTCCCACTCACTTTCTTGTAAATACAAGCCTCTCCATAAGTTTGGACAAATCCAAACTCTTTGATCACCTCATCAAAGCGGAGATTCCAACTTCGTGATGCTTGCTTCAGTCCATAGATGGATCGCTGAAGTTTGCACACCTTATTAGCATCCTTAGGATCGAAAAAACCCTTAGGTTGTATCATATACAACTCTTCTTCAATCTTACCATTGAGGAATGCAATTTTGACATCCATCTGCCATATTTCATAATCGAAATATGCAGCAATTGCTAACATAATCCTAACCGACTTAAGCATCGCCACGGGAGAGAATGTCTCATCGTAGTCAACTCCTTGAATTTGTCGAAACCCCTTTGCGACAAGTCGAGCCTTATAGATGGTCACATTACCATCAGCATCAGTTTTCCTTTTGAAAATCCATTTATTCTCAACGGCCTTTCGGTCGTGAGGTAAGTCCACCAAGTTCCAAACTTGGTTCTCGTACATGGATTCCATCTCGTATTTCATGTCTTCTAGCCATTTGTTGGAATCGGGGCTCATCATCGCTTCTTCATATGTCGCAGGGTCATCCATTTCATCAATCATGAAATTCATAACAGGATTGCCGTACAGTTCAGGAGCTACACGTGTCCTGCTTGACCTGCGAGGTTCGGTAGTGTCCTCTTTCGGAGTTTCATGATCAATATCATTAGCTCTCTCTTCATTAGGTGAAGTCAACTCCGAAACAACTTCTAGAGCTGCGCTACTCACCATTTCATGAAGAGAAGGTTCAATAACCTCTTCGATTTCTACCTTCCGACTACTCACACCTTTTGCGAGAAACTCCTTCTCAAGAAAGGATCCATTCTTGGCAACAAAGACCTTGACCTCGGATCTGTGATAGAAGGTATACCCAATCGTTTTCTTAGGGTATCCTATGAAGACGCATTTTTCCGCTTTGGGTTCGAGTTTATCCGGTTGAAGTTTCTTCACATAAACATCGCATCCCCAAACTTTAAGAAATGACAGCTTAGGTTTGTTTTCAAACCATAATTCATACGGTGTATTTTCAACGGATTTAGATGGTGCCCTATTTAAAGTGAATGTAGCGGTTTCCAGTGCATAACCCCAAAATGACAAGTAAGTCGATCGGAGACATCATAGATCGAACCATATCCAATAAAGTACGATTACGATGTTCTGACACACCATTACGTTGTGGTGTTCCGGCAGGCGTGAGTTGTGAAACTATTCCACAGTCTTTCATATGTGTGCTAAACTCGTAACTAAGATACTCTCCTCCACGGTCGGACCGCAGAAATTTGATCTTTCTGTTACGATGATTTTCCACTTCATTCTGAAATTCTTTGAACTTTTCAAAAGTTTCAGACTTGTGTTTCATCAAATAGATATACCCATATCTACTCAAATCATCCGTGAAAGTAACAAAATAATGATATCCACCTCGCGCTGACACACTCATTGGTCGACACACATCAGTATGTATGATTTCCAATAGATCTGTCGCCCGTTCCATTGAACCGGAAAACGGCGTTCTAGTCATCTTGCCCATAAGGCATGGCTCACATGTATCAAATGATTCAAAATCAAGTGATTCCAAAAGTCCATCAGAATGGAGTTTCTTCATGCGTTTAACGCCAATATGACCTAGACGGCAGTGCCACATATATGTAGATATATAATTATCAAGTTTAATCCTTTTAGCATCAACATTATGAATATGCGTAATACTACTATCGAGATCCAACAGAAATAAACCATTCAACATAGGTGCATGACCATAAAAGATATTATTCATATAAATCGAACAACCATTGTTTTCAGACTTAAATGAATAACCACTTTGCATCAAACACCATCCGGATACAATGTTCATGCTCAGTGCAGGCACCAAATAACAATTATTCAGGTTTATAACTAATCTCGATGGCATATGGAGAGGCAGCATTCCGACGGCGATCACATCAACTCTTGATCCATTGCCGACCCGCATCGAGACCTCATCCTTGCTAGTTGTTGCTTGTTCCACAGCCCCTGAACCGAGTTACATATATTAGCAACCGATCCCGTATCAAATACCCAGGTGCTACTGCGAGTACTAGTCAAGTACACATCAATAACATGTATATCACATATACCTTTGTTTGCCTTGCCGGACTTCTTATCCGCCAAATAATTGGGGCGATTCGCTTCAATGGCGATCCCTTGCAATAGTAGCACTCGGTGTCAGACTTAGGGCCAGCTCGGGGTTTCTTTTGAGGCGTGGCAACAGACTTGCCACCCTTCTTTCCCTTGTGCTTGCCTTTCTCGTCCTTCTTCAAACCGGTAGTCCTATTGATCATCAACACTTGATGTTCTTTCCTAATCTCCACTTCTGCAGTCTTAAGCATTGACAAAAGCTCGAGAAGAGACTTCTTCATGCCCTGCATATTATAGTTCATCACGAAGCTCTTGTAGCTAGGTGGCAGAGATTGGAGAACACGATGTATGCCTAAGTCAATGGGAATCGTTATTCCCAAGGACACAAGCTTATCGACGTACCCATACATTTTGAGTACGTGCTCACTAACGGAGCTGTTTTCCTCCATCATGCAGCTAAAGAACTTTTCTGTAGCATTATAACTCTCTACGGCAGCATGGGTATCGAAAATCATTTTCAATTCTCCCATGGTATCAAAGGCATTACCATTTTCGAAACGCTTTCGAAGTTCTGGCTCTAGCCCATACAGTATGCCGCAATGAACTAAGTTGTGGTCCTCCTGACGAGTTATATAGACGTTCTTTTCCTCGTCAGGGGAATCAGGAGCTGGTGGGGGGCCTAGCGATGCATCTAGCACATATTGCTTTTGTGCAGCAGTGAGGAGAATCCTCAAATTCATAGCCCAGTTGGTGAAGTTGCTACCAATCGCAGCAAGTTTCTCTTTCTCCATGAACACATTGAAATTAAAAGCAGGTGGTGCCATCTACAACAGAATTTGTAAAGTATATTTAGACTAAGTTTATGATAGATTGAGTTCAACTAATCCAAATTACTAATGAAATCCCACTCAAAAACGACATCCCTCGTGTCCTTTTGGTGATTACATGAACCAAATCCACTACACCAAGTCCGATCATCACATGAGTCGGTGTAGCTTCAAAGGCGAGCATCTATATGGGCATCATATCAACTATATGACTCATGCTTAACCTTTCGGTCCGTGTTATGTGGCCATGTCTGTACATGCTAGGCTCGTCAAGTAAGAACCTTAGTATTTGCATGTGTAAAACTGTCTTACACCCGTTGTATGAAAGCGTAGAGTTGAAAACACCCGATCATCACGTGATGCCTCAAAACACGATCCACAAAACGGTGCATACTTAAGGAAGAACACATTTTATCTTGATATCTAAATGAGGGATCATCTTATAATGCTACCAAACGCGCCAAACTAGCAAGATGCTAACATCTAATGTGTGAAGTGAGGTGATATGGTCCATGCATTTGATCTCTATCATTTGCATCGTGGTATGATCTCTATCATTCCTTTGTGTGTAAGGCCAAGGTCTATCGAACTTACACGTTAAGTGAGTTGTAAGAGTATCTATTATACATCTACTTACAACAATACCATATCAAAACACTAGCCCAGCAACGATCTAAACTAGACGCCTCTAATTTATCAATTGCAAGTTTTACGTGGCTTAGGGCTTTCGGAGATAGAACCGTTCTCACCTACGAACATGAACCACAATGAGGATAACCAAGTTATTAGCAACTCGTTGTAAATCAGATATTGACTATAGTAGGAGAGACAGACACCCGCCAGCCACTTATGCAAAACAAGTTGCATGTCAGTCGTGGAACCGGTCTCATGTACGATGACATGTAAGATTGGTCCGGGCCGCTTCATCCCACTATGCCACCAATATCCAAAGTACATAGAAGATGCAATAACATGATCATCATCGCCCATATATAAACATATGTGTACTACCCATGCAAAGCACCTATGCATAGATCAGGCTCTGATACCACTGTTTGGTCTGCAGCATAGAAAACAAAAAAATTCCTACGGTGTGAACTACACGCCAAGATCTATCTACTAGGTACAAAGCAAATGGGTGGACATACATCCATAGAGAACTTACCCTCGAAGACAAAGAGCTTTGTTAACGAGTAGGAACTCGTGGTTGATGTAGTTGTACACTTGCCCATCTCAAGATCGTGAGGAAGTCCGAGCGCCGCAACTCAGCAGCGCATCCGCACTCGCACACACGTTCAAGTCACCAGACAACCTCCACCTCCTCGCTCCAGCGATCCAGCGGAAGAAGCAACTCCTTCCAGACGAAATGCCACCAGGAACATGTATCTCGCTAATCCGAGACCATGGGGGAATAATTCTAGAGGGGGAGAGAGATCCTTCACAAGGAGGTGTGAGGATGAAGGAGGGAATGGGTGGCCTTTTATAGGAGGAGGGGGGGTGCCCCCTATCTCCATGGCCGGCGCATGGGGGGTGACCCCTCACCTCCCCCATTCATGTGGTGGTAACTCCTCCACATTAAAATGCCTCTTCACATTCCCTTTTAAATTCTCCACTTTAAATGCATTATGTTTCTCCAAATTTAATGCTCTCTCATTTAATAAAACTCTTTTATTAAATTTATTCAGAATTTTGTTAATTATTTTAATTAAAAAACATTCACATATAGCCCCTTGCAATATTTCAATATCACATGCAGAACCACCTTCTACAATTTCACCCGAAACAATTTCTGGTTTCTATTGAAACAATTCCTGCGCTTTGCAATTCTTTTCGCAAACATATGTGCTCCAAAATGGTGTCCGTAACTCTTAAGTGTGCCACCCTACGGTTCGCGAATAATGCGGACATGATCGAGACCCTTCTCCGATCAATAATCAGCGCGGGACCTAGAGATCCGCATCGACTCTACACATTCAACGATGACTCCTGTGATCGTGAGAACCTTTAACGCTTGTAACTAAATCCCTTTGTCTCTCGATATATTACATGTCCGAGATTCGATCATCGGTATCTCCATACCTAGTTTGATCTCGTTACCGACATGCACTCTTTTCTCGTTCCCGTGATATAACATTCTAGTGATCACATCACTTGCTTGCAAGCTATCCTAATGTGATATCACCGAGAGGGCCCAGAGTCTATCTATCTGTCATCTGGATTGACAAATCCCACTCTTGATCCATGAGCCTCAACATAACACCTTCGTAGAACTGAACCCATCTTTATAGTCACCCTGTTACGGTGTGATGTTTGATGTTATCAAGATACTCTTCCGGTGTTAGCAATTAACATGATCTCATGGTTTAAGGATAAAGATTACTTCGTATGATGTTATAGAAATACAAACACAATGACTTGATCGTAATGCTATACTTCGGATGAATATTCGTCACATCATTCCACCAATGGTGTGACCTTGTTATTAACAACATCCAATGTCCATGATCAGGAAACCTTGATCATCTTGTTAATCAACAAGCTAGTCTATAAGAGAGGCATGACTAGGAACCCTTTTTGTTTATTAAACACACATGTATTGATGTTTCCTATCAATACAATTATAGCATGTAAAATAAACATCTACCATATACAAGGAATACATAATAACAACTTTATTATTGCCTCTCAGGGCATATTTCCTTCATGTAGCACTTAGATATCTTGGCTTCATCGCTCTAGACGGACGAACTGTTGGATGTGGTTCCGGGGAAGAGTAATGCAAAAAGTTAGTGCGGATGGGTTGGTGGTTTTTACTTTTCTGCGAGGGTGGAGAGGGGCTACGATGGTACCCAAGCAACCAGAACGGTAGAGGAAGACGACATGGGGCACGTGGTTTTGTCAAAAAGGGGGGGTGTTGGAGGTTCTATTGAGGTTATCAGATCAACTCCTCTATCCCTGTGTATTAGGGCATGTACAGTGGTAGGGAAGGCATATAATGGGAAAATAGTCTTCTCTTATTTTCTAAGAGGTTCTTTGACTTGCGTATACTATTTACATGTGAACGCCACAATGCGGTTCGTTGGAAGAAAAAAGAAAATAAATGATAGGGTGGGGCCTAGCTTATGGCCCAACAACACATTGGAGGAGATTCAATTGGCTATAGCACAAAGGCTGGGGCCCAGCTTATGGACCGAACGGAGAATAAGCATTGGAGATGCCCTAGCTAAGGGAAGACTGCCTGCTCTTTCTTTCTCTCTCCTCCAAACTAAAATCCTACGTGGCATCTCTAAGATAAGGCGAATGTCACCCATTGTGCATGAATTTAAGCCTATGTTGAAGGGAATATGCCCGAGAGGCAATAATAAAGTGGTTGTTATCTTATTCTATGTTTATGATAAATGTTTATTTTGCATGCTATAATTGTATTGATTGGAAACCTCAATACATGTGTGTTTAATAAACAAATAAAAGGTTCCTAGTTATGCCTCTCTTATAAACTAGCTCGTTGATTAACAAGATGATCAAGGTTTCCTGATCATGGACATTGGATGTTGTTAATAACGAGGTCACAACATTAGTGGAATGATGTGATGAACATTCATCCGAAGTATAGCATTACGATCAGAGTCATTATGTTTATATTGCTATAACATCATACAAAGTAATCTTAGTCCTTAGACCATGAGATCATGTTAATTGCTAACACCGGAAGAGTATCTTGATAACATCAAACGTCACACCGTAACAGGGTGACTATAAAGGTGGGTTCAGTGCTACGAAGGTGTTATGTTGAGGCTCATGGATCAAAAGTGGGATTTGTCCATCCCGATGACGGATAGATATACTCTAGGCCCTCTTGGTGATATCACATTGAAATAGCTTGCAAGCAAGTGATGTGATCACTAGAATGTTATATCACGGGAACAAGAAAAGAGTGCATGTCGGTAACGAGATCAAACTAGGTATGGAGATACCGATGATCGAATCTCGGACATGCAATATATCGCGAGACAAAGGGATTTAGTTACTAGCGTTAAAGGTTCTCACGATCATAGAAGTCATCATTGAATGTGTAGGAGTCAGTATGGATCTCCAGGTCCCGCTTCTGATTATTGATCTGCGAGGGGTCTCGATCATGTCTGCATTATTCACGAATCGTAGGGTGACACACTTAAGGGATACCAACACCATTTGGAGCAAATATGTTTCAGATAAAGATTTAAGAAAGCACTGGAATTATATCAATAGACACCAAAACTGTTTCGGGTGAAATTGCTGAAATTGGTTCTGCATGTAATATTGAAATGTTGCAGGGGGTTTTATGTGAATGTTTGTTAATTAAATTAATTAACAAAATTCTGAATAAATTCAAAAAAAGAGTTTTATTAAATGAGAGAGCATTAAACTTGGAGAATTTTAATGCATTTAAAGTAGGGACTTTAAAGGGGAATGTGAAGTGGCCTTTTAATGTGGAGGGGTACCACCACATGAATGGGGGAGGTGAGGAGCCACCCCACATGTGCCGGCCATGGAGAGAGGGGGTACCCCCTCCTCCTATAAAAGGCCACCCTCTTGCTCCTTCTTCCTCAAACCTCCTCGTGAAGGATCTCTCTCCCTCTAGTATTATTCCCCCATGGTCTCGGATTAGCGAGATACATGTTCCCGGTGGCTTTATCTGGAAAGGAGTTGCTGCTTCCGCTGCTTTGCTGGAGCGAGGGACGGAGGTTGTCGGGGTACCGGACGTGTGTGTGATCACGGATGCACTGCTGCTTTGCGGTGCTGGACTTGGTGGTGCTGGACTTGCTGGAGCTAGATCTGATGGACGTGCTGGAGCCGGACCTGCTGGACTTCATCATGATCTTGAGATCGGTAAGTGTACAACTACATCATCCACGAGTTCCTACTTGTTAACAAAACTCATTGTCTTCGAGGGTAAGTTCTCAATGGATGTATATCCACCCGTTGCTCTGTATCTAGTAGATAGATCTTGGCGTATAGTTCACATCGTAGGAATTTTTTTGTTTTCTATGCTGCGGACCCAACAGTGGTATCAGAGCCTGATCTATGCGTAGGTGCTTTGCACGGGTAGTACACATATGTTTATATGTGCGCGATGATGATCATTTTATTGCATCTTCTATGTATTTTGTATATTGGTGGCATAGTGGGATGAAGCGGCCCGGACCAACCTTACATGTCATCGTACATGAGACCGGTTCCACTACTGACATGCAACTTGTTTTGCATAAGTGGCTGGCGGGTGTCTGTCTCTCCTACTATAGTCAATATCTGATTTACAACGAGTTGCTAATAACTTGGTTATCCTCGTTGTGGTTCATGTTCGTAGGTGAGAACGGTTCTATCTTCGAAAGCCCTAAGCCACGTAAAACTTGCAATTGATAAATTAGAGGCGTCTAGTTTAGATTGTTGCTGGGCTAGTGTATTGATATGGTATTGTTGTAAGTAGATGTATGATAGATACTCTTACAACACATTCACCGTGTAAGTTCCATAGACCTTGGCCTTACACATAAAGGAATGATAGAGATCATACCACGATGCAAATGATAGAGATCAAATGCATGGACCATATCATCTCACTTTACACATTAGATGTTAGCATCTTATACTGCTAGTTTGGCGCTTTTGGTAGCATTGTAAGATGATCCCTCTTTTAGATATCAAGATAAAATGTGTTCTTCCTTGAGTATGCACCGTTCTATGGATCGTGTTTCGAGACATCACGTGATGATCGGGTGCACTCGAATCTATGCTTTCATATGAACGGGTGTAAGACAGATTTACACACGCGGATACTAAGGTTCTTACTTGGCGAGCCTAGCATGTACAGACATGGCCTCGGAACACGGACCGAAAGGTTAAGAATGAGTCATATAGTTGATATGATGCCCATATAGATGCTCGCCTTTGAAGCTACATCAACTCACGTGATGATCGGACTTGGTGTAGTGGATTTGGTTCATGTAATCACCAAAAAGGCACGAGGGATGTCGTTTTTGAGTGGGAGTTCATTTCTAATTTGGATTAGTCGAACTCAATTTGTCATAAACTAAATCGAAGTGAATATGCATAATTTGTTGTAGTCATTGGCGTCTGTTCACTACCTTATGCTTAGTTTTAATCGAGATAATAGAACCATAGAATTTTGGATATTCACTTTACGAACTGGTATCGTATTGTTTTGAATGTCAATTTAAAGTTTTTAAGTCCTATTGCAAACTTTCAGCAAACTCTATTTACTCCATGAAGTTTAATAAGTAGTATTAAATCAAGAGTAAGAATTCCAATGTCAGTATCTAAAGTATCATGTTTGCCTCCATGATTATGATATTCAAAAGTTGTTTTAATATCAAGATTATATAGGAGCTGAAAATTGTTTCACAAACCATCATGTGTGAAAGATATTGTGATATCTGAAACAATGTTTTTGGTTGCATTATGATAGAGTATAATTTAGCAAAATACATGTTCTCATATTTGATGTGCTCGTCGTTCAACGTAGAGCTCGCTGGGAACCCCAAGAGGAAGGTATGATGAGCACAGCAGTAAGTTTTCCCTCAGTTATGAAACCAAGGTTTAATCGAACCAGTAGGAGCAAGGAAACACCCCAAAGGTGTTACTAGCTGAGCTTTGAGGCGACTACCGGTGCTAGTAGCAACATGGAGACCTGCACAACACAACCACAGAACTTTGTCCCCAACTTGCGATGAGGTTGTCAATCTCACCGTGTTTTGCGGAAAACAAAGGATTAAACGTATCGAATGGAAAGAAGTAAAAGTTTGCAGAAAGTAAACACAAAGAAGTAAATAGTTGTAGATTGTATGTAAAGAGAAAGGACCGGGATCCATAGTTCACTAGAGGTGGCTCTCCTTAGATAAATAACATGCTGGGTGAACAAATTACAGCGGGGCAATTGACAAACACTGAGAAAGCAATACATGCATATACTAATCATCTTGACTCCTTTGAGACTTGATTGGGCACTACAACATAATACATAGACCGCCATCCAACTACATCTATGACTAATAATCCACCTTCAGGTTATCATCCGAACACCCTCCAGTATTAAGTTGCAAGCAACAGATTATTGCTTTACGAACTACGTGTAAAGTAAACAATACGATTGTTCTATGAACAAAGGATTGTTGTTTTCTCCCTAGTAGCAACAACACATCTAGTACCTTAGAGATTTCTGTCACTTCCCCAGATTACCAGAGTCATGAACCCACATAAATACTAACTCTTGGAGTTGCTAGCATCTACTTGGCCAAGATAGCTACTAACAACGGAAAGCATGCAAGATCACAAATAACAAAGACATGATAGAATCAATAATCAATCTGAAATAGCATCTCAATATCCATTGGATCCCTGCAAACACAACATGTAAGAATTACAAATAGATGATCTTGATCATGAACGGAGCTCACAAGATCTAAACATGAAAGCACAAAGGAGGAGAACCAGCCATCTAGCTACTACATGGATCCGTAGTCCAAGGATGAACTACTCATGCATCACACCGGAGGCTTGCATGGTGATGAAGAAGGCCTCCAGGGTGAATTCCCCTCTCTGTCAGGGTGCCGAGAAGAGCTTCAGATCCCTCCCGATCTAGGGATGGAGATGACGACGGCTATAAACTCTTTCGTGGATTTTTGATCGAGTACTTAGGGTTTTTGTCCTGAGGGCAATATATAGGTGGAAGGACAGGCCGAGGGGGTGCCAGGAGCGGCCACACCACCCCCTGGCGTGGGCCTGGCCTGGTCGCACGGCCAGGTGGTGTGTTGGCTCCCTGGCCCTTCTCCGTCTCGTATTCTAGCACTTGATCCCTTCCGCAAAAATAGGCACTTTGACTTTTGTCCCGTCCAATTCCGAGAATATTCATTTTCTGACTTTCCTGGAACCAAAAACAGCAGAAAACAGGCAGCTAGCATTGTGGCTCGTGTTAATAGGTTAGTCCAAGAAATCATATGAAAAGTACTCCAAAGTTGGAACAAAACACAACAAAGTGGATAAAACCAAGCATATGGAACATCAAAAATTAAAGATACATTTGCAATGTATCAACAACCCCAAGCTTAACTCCTGCTCGTCCTCGAGTAGGTAAGTGATAAAAAGAAAGAATAATTTTTGAGGTGACATGCACCATCAAAGACTTGATCAAAGTATTTGCAAAACATTCAAAGCTGGGATCATAGTACTTCAATCATAACATGAAAGACAAAGTTCTAGCAATAAGCAAAGAAACTATGATGCAACATGAAAAGGCACAAACAAAAGATTCATGAATAACAATGCTTTGCAAGACGTTTGTTTGTTTCACATAAAGAAAACATAACATGATAGTATTCAGCTTGTCCCTCATAGAGTAGCAAATATAAATGCATAGGACACCTTGAAAGTTCATAAGAGTGACTAGATACAATAGTTTAAAACAAGCAATGTCAAGTTATGCATCAATCAACTAGTCTTGGGACAATGCACATAGAACTAAGAATGGCCACTATGCTCTCGAAGTAGGTGCATAAAGGTAGAAGGTGGAGACTCAATATAATGGTGGAAGAAAGGCCTTTTTTAAAAGGAAGTAGGGATTCAAGTCTCATAAAGAGCTTCCAAAAATTATGGTACTCATAGCTTTCAGCTCTCATTGCCCCTATCATAAGCATCTTGAAGTGATTAAGCTTAAAGTGAACAAACTATGGTGTACATGCTTAACGAAGTATAAATCAGAAATCTCATGTCCCTTGTATACGAGGGCCGCTCCTCATGCTACTCAAGTTTAGTCACCGGTAAGTTCTTGTCATCATAAGTACATGTGTATCATAGAGAACCTCCAACAAGGTACCCCTTGCCCGATGATACGGAAGAATCCCCATATCAAAATGACAAGGCAAGCAGACAACGAGCATCTCAGCATTCTTCTTATTTACCATGGGAATATGGTGCTTTTCTCTCTCTTTCCTCTTTTCATAGTATCTCTTTTTTTTTCTTTTTTCCTTTTTTTTCTCAATATAGGACTCTTTTTTTATAAGAAGAATGCTTCATAGACAGCTCATTATGGTTACGCTGCAGGTTTCCATGATGTCAGCATGGATTAGACCAATGACCTGTGCTTCTCTAACACATATACATAACTCCATGGACTTACAAGCTCCCCCTTCATTTCACACCGACGACATCCATATACAAAAGAGCATGATATCAACTAGGTACAAGTACCAAGTGCAATGTTGAAAGCGTTCCCCATGAAAGCATGGTTCTGCTAATTCCCAACAAATAAGTGCAAGCATATACAACATAGACGACACAATGGTTCAAGTTTATTAAGGGCAAGTAAAGTAAAGTGTGCCATCAAGTTCGTGAGAGCTTTAATCACTAGTTTTCTCATAACAATTTTAATTTGGAAGGTAAACAAAAGCATGAATATACTTGGAATAGCATAAGATAGTAGGTAGGTATGGTGGACTCTTTGGAATAACTTTGTTTAGGGAGTTGGATGCATGGGTGGTACTCGTACTTGGTTGTGGAGGCTAGCAAAAGACTGGGAGCGACAAATTAAGAGAGCAATAATGGCCATAATCATGCAGAGCGACAAAACATCATTGATCAAAGCATAAAGTGATACTACAACACTACTAGGAAATAGCCTATCTGTGGCGCATGAAAAGGGGACTTCTGTGGCGCATATCTTTGTCACCACTATTATCTCGCCACTGATAACTACTTCCTATGGCGCATATGGATATGCGCCACAAAAGTTCCAGACTTCTGTGGCGCATTCCTTCATATGCGCCACAGGAAGAACTTATGTGGCGCATTTACGCATGCGTATGCATATACATGCCATGCGCCACTAACTATATAATTATATGCGCCACTGATTGTGTAACATGTATTCAAAGTAAAATACTTTCCTGGTGTATAATTAGGTATTTATACAGGATTTATACAGATGAGTATAAAATACATTGCACAAGTAGTAGATGCATGAAAACCGACATATATATAATACAAACACTTAGAGCCCGATCGAGATACATATATAGTGTCAAGTGCCAAATTTTTACAAAAGCGCCGAATACAAAGTTCATATCATCTCACATTACAAATATGAAGTGGCCACCGTCGCCTACACTAGGATCAAATAGAATACAATTGTGATAATGGTGAGCAAGAGCATTAGCCCGACCAATATCTTCATCCGGTTCTTCTTCCACAAGTGGTTCCTCCACTTGGCTATCGCCTCCTCTCTAGTCGCGTATCCTTTGTAGATGTTGCCGCTGAACTTGTTCACTTGTTTGTGGCAATCCTCCCACTCCTCGTAGACTCCTGGAACCCTACCCATGTACATCACATACCACCTCGTCGCCATCTCTATAGACAACAAGGCATATTATAAAAATACAACGAAAAGAATGAATAAAGGGTTCACATCCATATATATATATGTTCATAGAATATAAAACAAAGGATCCATAAACCTAAAAGTTAGATCATCATAGAAGCAATAAGTTCAACGACAGCACGACCACAAGGTAGTTTAAGTCTAACAACAATGACCATTTCGACCACGAGATAGTAAAGTTTATGACACACACACACTAATACAGCAGGCATCCATCAAGAATATACACACACTGGATCATGCTAGAGGCACACTTCGATCACGATGAAGACTTCCTCTTCTGGCACGGCTTCAGGAATGGTAGATATCCCTCTTTCGTCATCCACGTCCTTGTGTCACCCTGCTTACAGAGGCGTTCTTCAATCTCCCTCTTACTCAACCCTCTGGCTTGTTGTAGGGCACCGCCCCTTGTGTTGACATCTTCAATGATGATTTGCGACAACTTCTTCTGAATGCGATGGAAGTCTTCTCTAAGATCAGCATCGTCGATTTTCGCCAAAGTTTCGGCCCATCCTCGGAGACTAGATGGCAGTGTTAGGTTATGGCAATCCCAAACATAGCCTTTAAGGTGATGGAGGACGTAGAAGGCCTCCTTGGCACCAATAGTCGACTGCTTGACGCAGGGGAAGTCGAGAACGTGCTTGAACACGTGTTTTCCATCCTTGATACATTCCCCCTATCTACGAAGGTGCATCCCTTCTTGGTGTAGCCCTCGAGAGCCTCATTGAGAACACCCCTTATTCTAGTGTAGTCTTTCTTCTTCGTCAAACTCCTCGAGTCGAAATACGTGGCTAGCGAATACCTCGGGGAAAGGACGATGAGTGTGCAGTATTTGTCTCTACGCAACACAATTGGAACGGAATGTTGGAAAAAGAGCAAAGGAAAGAAATCTATAAGAAATGCATAAGTTACGGTGACGATGAGCGAGTGTGTGTACTTACTCGGGAAAGAAAGGCAAAAGAAGTGTGCCCTTCCTCTTGTTTTGTCCACCATGAACTTCTCGAGGTACGCCGTCGCCTTGGTCCGTGTCTCTAATCCTTCGACCAACTGGCTATCCCGCATGTAGTAGGGATCCACTATCGCGATTTCTGGGGTACTTTCTCTCTTGATCGTGAGCGCCAGATTGAGCGCCAGATAAGCGACCAAGTTATAGTCCAGCCGTTTCGTGAGAAACAGCTTGAATATGTCCTCGAACGCTATGAAGAATATATCCGCGGGGGGTTCATCGATGAAGACCACGTCCAATGGCACCTTGACCGTGAAAACCGGGTAATTTGGATCGTCCTCTTTAAGAAGGAGGGCCTCTAGTGTCTTGACACCCTCGTGCAAAGTTAACATGGCTCCAACCGCAATGTGGATCATATCCGGAGTCAATATCGGATCACCAGCTACACGCACTCGGGGCAAGCCAAATTGTGTGGATGGTATGACGACGGCGTCCTGACCCCGGATCCTCTTCGAAAGAGGCTGGCTCGCACCCTTCTTATTATTATTACCTCTCTTCTTGTAGTGCTTCTTCTTCACAACAGTGTCAGCCATTGCCATCTGCTCATCAGTCGCCTTTCGGAGTGTGTTGGGGCTGAAAACCAATCCCGGTTTCTCTTGTGGTGGATCGGCGGCCAGAGGCATCTCTTGAGAAAGACCATGGAAGACCAGGCGCTGCGTGCATGTATTGGGCCGATCAGCTTGATGGTCGTCGCGAGCTGTGAAGGGTTCTTCATCCACAGAAGGCATATACAATCCTTCGGCGGCGCCGGTGTTGATGAAGTCGTCAACATTGACCAATTCATCATCATCTTCATGGGTGCCATCATGTGGTGGTGGTAGCGGGGGCGACGGCGGTTGCGGCACACCGTCTTTGCCATGTGGCGGTGCACACACTGCCAAGAGTTGATGGTGACGGCTGGTGGTGGCGACAACGGCGGCTACTGGCTTCCGAGGTGGTGGCCGGGCGATGATCGGTGCTCCCCCCGCAAGACGAATATGGGTCTTCGGCCATGTCAAGGGCCAGTTGTAGCATTCCCCAAGGGTCTTTTGTTCGTCGGCTCCCTGAGGTTGAATGGGGGGGTCCATGTCGTCGCACCCTGGCAACACCCGAGCCAACCTGACCTTCATCACGTCATCATCCATTGGATTGTTGTGCATCGTGCGGCTCGCCGGTTGTATAAGAGTGCCCTTGGCAACATCCTTCAACTTACCACCGACATCTTTAAGCAGGAGTACGCAAGAAGTGTCCTGAGGAAAAAACATGTTGGTGGGCGTCATGAGATGGCAACAGTCATGCATCAAAGGCATAAAGGAGATGACGTGCACTAACTAATTAGTTACCTTGGTGATGGCGTGGATCTCGGCTAATGTAGAGACACGGCGGATGCCGGCGGCCGGCCTATCATCATGTGCAATCTCCCGCTTGAGTGCCTCACGGCATCACCGTCGGCCGCGCCTTTATTGGTATCTTTCGGAGGGGGCGTCGGTGTGACCAAACGAGGGATGCGTCCCGACGCTGACGGCCAAGCGGGTCACCAGGTCCGGCGACACGGTAACATTGATGCCCGAGTTGCTGCCGCTTAAGCTGGGCAGATGTATCGGCCCCTGTCGACCTCCCGCATTCCAAGCAGTAAGCCCCTCGAAAAACTCAGGGGGGATCATCGAGCGGAGCTTCTCTTCCATTAACTTATCCACCATTTTCTGGTCCACCGCCTTCTCCTCCAGTGTTTGCACCTTCATCTTCAGCTCTGCAACAGCGGCTTTATCCTGGTTCTTCCTGTCCCTTCTTTTCCTGGCGTCCTCTTTGTAGAACTCCTTGAACTTTATGCTCGTACCGAAGCCAGACACACGGCCAGCTGAGGACGGCGGCAAACTCTTGTCCCTCTTCTTGTAAGCATTGGTCGCCCTGTTGAAAACCGTGTCCCATGGCTCCGTCGAATCCTGAGACGACTCTGTGGCAGTAGCGTTCAGTTCCTCCTCCTGCAGAGACAAGGAAAGGTGAACCCATTTAGATTCTTGGCTTCATTATCTTAATTAGAACGCAATAGACTTGAGATCGGCGATAAATTCCTTACCAGATTCTTCTCGAATTCCTTCACCGCCGGATCGTCGGTGATGAACTCCCTGCTTCCTTGTCCGTAGTAGCGGGCCCAACAAATTGCCTAAGCTGCAAGTCCATGATTTTAAGCCAAGGGTTGTCTTTACCACATGCTCAAGCTCGGGCGACCTCCTTGTCCCAAATGGCCTGCTTTCCCAGAATCGCCGCTTCCAAGGTGGTGGTTACCTATGTTTTGTTCCCGCATACTCCTTCCCCATTGAGTCCATTTTATAGCGTCAGCGGTAGCTATATCCGCCTTGAATATCCTAAACTCCTCTTCGTCGAGCATCGGATTTTTCTTACTAATAACCTCCCAGCTTTCACCTTTGTCAATGCTATTCTTCACCCGGGTTTTCCAGCTACTCAAGGCGTTGCTCATCTTCGTGAGGGCTAGTCTGTTCACCGGGTTCTTATTTCTCTCGAGGTTTCTAAACCGCTCGAATCAGACGCTCGTGAAGCTTCTTAAGGAGGTTATCGACCAAAGTTGCATGGTCAAGATGTCCGATGTACTTCGTGTTGATCGACATGCCTTCCGGACGATGCACCGAGTTGCAGCCGTACTTTTAGCAATCGCCTCTGGCGCAATGGGTTGGCCACTTTCTGTGACCTCAGTGAACTCATCACAGACAGTGGCGAGCACTGGCACCTTCCGCTCCTTCTGTTCCTTCTTCTTCTTCTTCTTCTTCTTCTTCTTCTGAGAAGCGGCTGGGTTGCTGCTACCGGCATCCGTCCTCTCGCCATCGGTGCGTGTGCCGCCATTGGTGGTGTCATCCTCTTCGCTGCTGCCTTCACTAGTTCCATCGTAGTCGTCTTCGTCCCCCTCGTAATCAGGATCTCCGCCCTCATTGGCCCCAGCAGCTCTGGCGATGGTCGCCTCCTCCTCCGGTGGTGGTGTCATCCTCATCGCCTCCTCCTCCTCCTCCTGTTGGGACCCCTGCCAGAATGACTGGTTGGCCTGTCTAGCTTGTTCTTCGACGCTGATCATGTGCTTAGAAGGGCCAGACTCCTTGTTGCCCGACATGTTTGCACTACTCTATTTAAAAGAGGCAAAATGTTAACACAAATCTCGGCAAAAAATTTGGCATGACCTTTGCTAATTTTTTGACCTAGGAGTGCCCATTTCTCAACCGAAACGGAAGTGAATCGACACTTCGGGAGAAATGGGCAACTCAAATGAAATCCCTACAAGACAAAACACCCCATCCCCATATTGACAGCCCCATGCATTGACCCCAGCATCCATCATATCCATCATCCACGTGCAGTATATATATAACAGATATACTAGTCCATCATCACATCACAGCCCCATGTATATATATAACAGATATAGTAGTACTTGCGAACAAAGTAAGTGTAATGTATAGTATTTGCTGTAGAAGTGTAATAGAAGTATGGTAAACAGAGGCATGTCTTTTAGCCTTTCAGTTGGAGACACATGCCATTTCCCCTTGTCTTACTCATCTTAACTTACTACAAATGAACAATGTATGATTCTGATTTCTACAGTTCATCTACTATTGTTGTTACCAAACAAGTACATCTACAACTGACTGCATGAGAGAGCCTTACTGTCTAGAGCCTTACTGATTTCTACAGTTCAAGCATGTTCACAGGGAGTCAGACAGGTGACTAGTATTCTCTTCATTAAAAAGCATGCTTCAATTACTACCAAAATATCTCAAACCATCAACTTAGTTAATGCTAGCAACAAAACTGAAAATGACCTGTTAATGTGATGTGACAAAAGGACTTGACAATCACAGAAGTGACAACACATCCCAACCACATATAGAGAGAGAATCAAACACCAATCGTGTTGCTGATGCACACAACAACAAAAGCTACTCTACTACTCCCTCCAAATTACTCCCTCCAAATTACTCCCTCCAAATATTAGAAATTACTCCCTCCAAATATAATAATATTAAAATGACTAGAAATTAGTACTGTCTGCAACAGTTTTCATGCGAGTGAGTGGGCGTTTGACTGACTGTCTTACCTAATTTGGGAGATCTGGACGGTGGCAGACAAATTTGCATGGACTCTTAGCACAAAGCACAAAGACATTCAAAGGTGGAAAAGGACAATGTATTATTTGTTTGAATTTTATCGTTGTTGGTTTTACCAAAAGAAAATTTATATGTGTGATGACTCACGTAAACCTCCATGGTTGATGTAAGTACAGAGGCTTATGTTTTTTATTAAGTGAAACGAAGGTTCAGTCAGCGCTAGTAGCTCATCATTTTCAGTTTTCAGTGATTTTGTGCCTAGATTTCTGGCGTGTCTCCAAGGAGACGTACGTGTTCCCGGGGATCCTCTGTCGGTAGCTAATGGTGCAAGGTTCAACTCTCTCATCTTCTTCTGTGTCACTGCAAGGAAAGGCAAGCTAACCGGCGCAATGACAACAATACTTTCTGATAGAGCTTCTCTGTTCTCTTAGAATTAGAACCCAAAGGGTTTTTCCTCACCATGCATCTCACAGATCTCGCATCCAGAGTACTAATCAGCCAGTAATTGATCAATAATCATGCGATCTGGAATCTATCTATAGCAGCTAGTACTATGGTACCAATTCACTTCATGTGGGACTTGCATGTATTATTACTATAATAATGATATTAAAATGACTAGAAATTAGTACTGTCTGCAACAATTCTCCAATTTTGAACTTGTGTAGGCCAATTACAGATTAAAGGCCAATTACTGATTCTCAAATTATTACTGTCTGCATCGACTGAGATATGATTGTGTAGGCCAATTACAGATTAAAGGGCATAAGTAATCAAGCTTTGCAACCTAGGGGAAGTCATAGAACAACGAGCGCTAGGTAACCTAGGGGAAGGAAGCGGCGATTACCTAGGGTGGCTTGCAAGGTGGACGGCAAGAAGAAGGTGGATGGCGAGGTGGCTTCTGGCTGCGGTGGCGAGCATCGACCGTGCCCTTCTCCTCCTGCTACGGGCGGGGCCTCCTCCTCCTTCCTGGAGCTTGGTGGCGCAATGCTCCCTGCTGCGAGCGGGGCCTTCTCCTTCTTGAATCTTGGCGGTGCGGTGCTGCCTCCTCCTGCGGACGGTGGACGTAGTGGACTCCGGCACCAGCTCCTCCTCCACGGGCTCCAGTGGCGGGGGCTTCTCTCCTCCTCCACGGGCTCCAGCGGCGGGGGCTAGGGTTCCTTGGCACGCGCGGTTGCTAGGGAAAACAGAGAGAATTGGACCGAGAGAGAGAAAGGGGGGATTAGGGGAGATCAGGCCGAACTGTCTATTTGGCTAAGTGTGAACATTCTATGGCGCATTCTCACTGAATGCGCCACAGAAGTTGGAACTTCTGTGGCGCATTCTTTGGGAATGCGCCACAGAACTTTTGGTCATAGTCCAAAACAGCGCGGTGTCGTAGTATGACAAGATCATATACTTGTCCTGGTGGTCTTGCTCCCTAGCTCTCACCTGGGGTAGCCAGGTTCGAATCCTGGCTGTCTCACACTATTTTTTTTTCTTTTTTTTAAATATTTTTAATTACACATATGCATATTTATTCAAACAAAAAGCAAGAACACATATGCATATTTATTAAAAAGTGTGTGTGTGTGTGTGTTTGCTTGTCACACACAAATGTGAATTTATATACCCACACGAATATCACATTATATGTCTCCCCGAACATATACAATCATGTAATGTGTTTTTAATTATATATATGTCTAAAATGAAGCAAGACAAACATTCATATTTATTCAAAAAACTCTCTCTCCGAATATATACAATCATGTGATGTGTCGAGCTAGTGTCTCTTCACAATCTTCTTGCCCTTTTTCGCCGTGGTTGAATACTTTAGCCCGTGCACTTTCAGATTTCTTCTTGTGAATGGATAACCTTTAGTAGGCAGTGTGGTCTTCCTTCTTACTTTAGTAGTAGTAGGCATGTCGAAGTACTTTTCGAATTCCTCTTCGATCTTCGGGTCGCCGTTTTTGTCGAAGTTTTGCTCGTTGGCAGCTCCTTCCATTCCGATGATGCTCCTCTTGCCCCTACTAACTACAACAAGGTTGGGCTTTGATGTGTCGGTAATAAAAAAGCATTGATCAACTTGGCTAGCGAGTACCCAAGGCTCATTTTTTGCGGAGGCGTTCTTTGTTGATTTGGCATCTGGTATAACCATTGTGGTGAAATAGCGGCCTTCTTTTTCCTTGTTCTTGGCCCATCTAACACGGAACATCGGTACGATCTCTCCATAGTAGTCGAGCTCCCATATCTCCTCGATCCTTCCGTAGAATCTTTCCATCATAGTAGTCTCGTCATCAGCAAAGGATAACATAGTTACTCCTGAGTTTTGATATTCACTATTCTTGTCCTTTTCCTCGTGTAGAATCAGAATCGTATGTCGATATGACCGATAGGTCCTTAGGTTGTGCCTGGCCCCGCGACAAGGAGAATATGAGTTTTGATCTTCCATAGAAGGCGTCTGTGGGGATTGTCCATTGCCTTTTCTTGAACCAACCCGTGAAGCTAGAGTTGTGCTCGGTTACGCCTCCTTCTTCCTCGGCCGCCCCGGTCGATGTACTCCTCGCTGATTAAGCTTCGTGATCTTCACCCAAGGGCCCACCACTTCAATGTGTTGTAGCGCCGACTCGGTTTGTCTTTCAAAATCAAGGCGCCGACCATCAATGCCGACATGTAGTGAGCGGCAGCCCTCACGGTGACCATATCCACCGAGCCCGAGGTGCTTCTTTGTGGGTATTCCAACATCCTCGCTCAAGTGGTTAGATAATTCGCAGAAGGAGATGCACTCAGAGATCGAAAGCCCTTGGCTATGCTTCCATCCGACGAGACCTGCTAACAAATCCTTTGATGACACCGCTTAGCCTTTCAAATGGCATCATGTTGTGCAGGAATGTCGCCCGAGCTGGATGATGTCGCCCACGACATGTACAAGTAGATGCACCATGATGTCGAAGAATGCGGGCGGAAGTAAATCTCAAGCTCGCATAGTATCATCACGATCTCTTCGTAGCCTGTCGAGCTGCTTCACACCGATCGACTTCCTAGATATGACGTCAAAAAGTTACAGAGGCCAAACAACGCCTCACGGACATGCTCGTCCATTATCCCACGGATCGCAACAGGAGTATCTCGCCATCAAGCACGACGTGATACCGTGAGACTTCATACCGCTGAACCTCTTCTTCGCCACGCCCGATATCCGCTTATCTTCCCGAGTAACCGTGAGGAACTTTCACTCCTAAGAGGCACCAAAAACTGCTCGAGCTCCTCCAGACATCAGAGTGAAGGTGCAGCAAGCACCACCTCATTCTTCTTAACTCTTTTGGCAACCTTGAGTCCTTCTCGATGATGATGATGATCATCATCATCATCACTATCGAGTAATCAAGATCTTTCTTTATGCCAAGCAATTTAAGGTCCTTTCTTGCTTTTGGCCCATCCTTGGTCCTCTCCGCATGTTCAAGAGAGTGCCAGCGGACTCTCGGTAACGCTCTTTGTGATGCGCATTACATCGAGGCTATGGGGAGTGTGAAGGACCTTCCAATACGGGCAGTCCCGTAAAATGACCTTGCTTTCCATACACCCAGTAGCGGCTTTTTCCTCGGTCTTTTTTTCCAGGCGCAGGGCAATCTACCCAATTATTCAAAAGCTCCTCGATTTCTTTGCCGCTCCTCGGACGCGGGTCTCTTTCGAGCTCGTCCTTACCATTGAACAGGTCACCATGTTTTCTCCACGGGTGATCCATGCGGAGCCACTTTCGAGTACCTTGGAAC
The DNA here is from genome assembly GCA_023614405.1 of Avena insularis. Classification (NCBI taxonomy): domain Eukaryota; kingdom Viridiplantae; phylum Streptophyta; class Magnoliopsida; order Poales; family Poaceae; genus Avena; species Avena insularis. Next base: position 151,804,759 of record CM042690.1, read on the forward strand.
ACGGTTTTCAAAGACCCGGGATCCCTTGGTAGCTGGAGATGCGGTGTCTCATCCATGCACTTGACGCATGCATTGTGTCCGTGGTTCACCTGGGCCGATACATATGCGTAACCAGGATAGTCCTGCACGGTCGTGAGCAACGCGGCTCTCAGATGGAAATATTCTTTAGTGTAGGCGTCTGTGGCGCCCCGCAAAACCACTACTAGAAAATCGCGTTGTTTTTGTGCATTGCATCATCATGACCGCATGCTCATGTCATCATGCCACATTGCATTTGAGCATCGTCATGTCATCTTGCATCTGTTTGATAAAAACTATTTTACAAAGGTCTATTTTGTTTTTGCAAACACCCCCGTTTTAATTCAAATCAAACTTCGGTTGCTCAGATATTTTGTTTTGACTAAATGATTTTTTTCAGAAGTTCTTTGAAATAAATGTATAGATAAAACCCTAAATCTTTTAGTTGGGGGAGGCAGCCAAACCAGGCCAAACCCGGCCCAGCCGGCCACCTCCATTCTAGCCTAGACCAACCCGATGCAACCCCAAACCCTAATCCTCCTACACGCCCTCACCCCACCACCTACTCCCTCCACCCCGCCACCACTTCCCACCACTCGGTCAACCCTGCAGCCACCCAATCCTAATCCCCACCTGGCCCCGACGGACCCCACCCCAGACCCGACCAGCCGGATCCCACCTCCCCCTGGCGCCGCCCGCCCCGCCTCCCCAGGTCCACCTCACCCGACAACGCCTCTACCCCGGGCCCCACCACGCGCGCTCCAACCACCCCGGCCCCGCTCCTGGCCCACCCCAAGACGTGTCCCCACGCTGCCCATCTCTCTCCTCTTCCTCCCACCACCTCCTCCTGCCTCCTCTCGCTCACCGCCGCCTCCATCTCAAGGCGCCTGACGCGACCCCCGCCGACCGCCTGCGAGATCGCCGCCGGACCTTCCCCCTTGCTGGCCTCTGCCCGTGAACCCCGGCCGCGCCGCTTGGCTTCGCCTCGCGGACCCAGCTTGTCCCCGCCCCACCGATCCCCGACGCAACGCCGCCGCCTTCGCCTCTCCCCTGCGTCTTCTCCTCCGCACGCCATGCCCTTTTCCTCATGAAGGCGCGCCTCCGCCACGGCCTTCCCTCCCCCGAGCCGCCTCGCGTTCTAGGGTGGAGCCCTCGCCGTCATCCGTGCCGGCCATCGCCCTTCTCTCCTTCCGCCGCCTGGACCTCGTCGACCGTCGCCGCCCGTCGACCCCGTCCTCGCGCCGTCGCTGTCGGCAGCGAGCCCGCCGCCCGAGGCCGTCCTTCTCTGGCCCGACCGCGGCCTCCTTCCTCCTCCGCGTCGCCGGCCCCTCCGCAAGAGCTTCTCCCCAGGGCCTGTCCTCGTCGCCACCAGGGCCCCAGTCGCGCCGTCCGCGGCCTCCGAACCCTGCCGCCGTTCCACGCGTCTGGCCGAGCGACCTAATGGTGGTTTTGCTGTGTTATGTTCCTGCCAGGAGCACAACGCCAAGGACCTATACCGAAGTGGCCAATAATTGTATATGTGTGGTGTTGTTAAGAAGATGGGGTTATCCCAAATCGAGTCGAGGAGCCATGTGTTGTCGCACAAGTCCAAGATCTGCATCATTTGTGTCATGACCAAGACCATCTGAGGATCGATCTCGCCGAGACCCCCGAGTGTGCCGACGCGATTTGAAGGCCCTGTTCTTGGAATCCGAAGACCGATCCCGGCGAGCCGAACCCCGTCGAACCCTTGACCCAAGATCGTCGATACCCTATGTGTGACCCTATCTCTCGAGCCCTATTTTATAAATTGATACCTATATGAATTGTTGCATATCAACTTGTTCATGTTTGCATACATATTTGTGGGTGTTTGGGGGACCTTATGTCGATTCACCTAAATTAAATATGGGGTCCATATGCGGGCAAATCTAGTCTTATATTGGCCCCATTTAATTTTGTGTAGCGAACCGGTGATATGTTTTGCCATGTTAAGACAACCTTTAATTTGCGGGGTAGATAAACAACATGAACCTATCAATTAGTTGTCGGGACCCCGGTTCCGCTTAATATTGCCTAATTGCATCGCATCTTTGACATGTCATACATCATACGTGCATCATGTCCGATCTTTTGCCGTAGTACTAAATAGTGCATCCGGTGTTTCTTCTAGTGCTTTGCTTCTTCACGGATTAGGCCGATGAGATGATGCGAGTGTCGATCCGATCTTCGGATGAACCTTCGACAATGTTTTCAGGCGAGCACCTTCCCCTTTCTACCTATCTTACTTTTATAGTCTTTATTCCCCCTGTTGATCTATTGCTATCTGTGGATGATGCTCTAGTTGTCGCATCTGATATCGCTTGCAGCATTATATTGCATTTGACACATCCTATTACCTGTTGATTGGTAGATAGATGGACTTGCGTGTCGTAGTCGCTTGCTCAAGTGCTTTTGCGTGTCGTCAAGTACCACAGTTGTTGGAGTATCGCCGTGTGTTTAATGTTGGAGTTGATCAAGACTTTAATTACTGTTTAATAACTAAAATTGAAGTAGGTAATGCAGAGGCACCGGTGGGTGATAGACAATATTTGGTTTCCGACCGCTCACTGGTGTCCCGTAGGACCCCGAGTTCTTGACACCTGTTCCGAGATCGAGCGCTAACCACATGTGGGATGTGGGCACCCCATCGATTAGTACCTGATTTCAAAGTATTGTACTGGGGCCACAACTAGTTTGAGGTTTTATTTACTATTCTGTACTTATGCCATGTTTTATCGCTTTATTTAAATTGTGCAGGTACGCACACTGATCTTTAGGACCGTGACCTGTTACAGACGACAAGCCCGGCCACACTTTCGGGTTCCCAATCGTTTACCGGCTACACAAACCCCGAGTCCGTCTCGAGACCGGCCGACTTCGCTATGGTAGACTTAGTGGGTGGCCCCCATGTACTTACTTTGGTCTAGGAAATGTCATGACTTAGGCCCCGCCGACATACCGATGGGTGTATGTTAATTGATCCGCAAAAGGGTCGGCGCGTGGATACTTTGGTGCACCGCAGGTTAAATCTTTTAAAAGCCGTGTCCGCGGTTATGGACGACTTGGAGCACGCTTCTCGACCATAGACAACTATAACTAAAGTTTACTGTTATAAATTGACTTGTATCCGATATGACTAGTAATCAGCTTCACGCAACGGAATGGCTAAATAAAAGTACCAACAAGCTGGGTTTGGGATATCTCATGTTAATTGTATCGACTAGTAAGTGTTGCAACTACAACGGAATGGTTAACTAAAACTGCCCAACGCTTATTATATCGTATGACTATCTATACCGACTAGTAATTGCTGCAACGATAACGAATAAATAAAATCGCCAACTGTGTGAGTTCCTCGGTTGACTTCCTCGTTTGGTCTCGAGGGGAAATACCGATGGGTATGTTTGGTGGTAGCATCAGTTGGTTCCGAATAGGTCTTTCTTATCCCTCTCGATAGCCGATCCATATCGAGTCTCTATAGGTTGTTTAGTGCACGCTGCGCTGCCGCTCAGTCCACCATACCTATGTAGGCGAGGACCGCCGAATTCTAGTCTCGCCGTGTACTGGCCTCAGTACTGACCGCTCCTCTTTTTCCTTTGCCCTTGTCGGCACCCCTTTTGTTTAGCAGGTTTGAGATCGCCGTCGTTAGCAGGGTTACCCTTCCGGCTTGGCCTGGGCAGGGTTATGGACGCCATTGGTTATTCTTCAGGGCTCTTAGCCCCATTCGCATCTTGTCCGTAGTCGGACGCTCTATCATTTTCAAGGTGATTTGAATCTTTGTACTGTAAATCTGTATTCTTGACTCATTGAGTCGCTGATGTATATATATCTGTTCTGTGGGTCCCATCGAGGACTGTTGTGTAATGTTATTACTTTGTTTTCCGCCCGCACGAAAGTGCCTGGTGGGCGTCCTTGAATCGTTTCTATGCGGGTTTGGCGGGAAGCGCTAAAACTTGCATAGGGCCGATTCGAGGGTGTTACAGCGTCCCACGTACGAGCCGGCGTCTCCCACAAGCTGACTAACTCCTCTCTCAATAGCCCGAGATACAGATGCATATCGATACCTGGTTGTTTCGGCCCCTGAATAAGAATGCTCATGTGTACATACCTTTGCTTCGTGCATAGCCACGGGGGGAGGTTGTATGACCATACAAACACGGGCCAGGTGCTATGCGTGCTACTCTGGTTTCCAAAAGGATTGAGTCCATTGGTTCTCATACCCAGCCTGACGTTCCTTGCATCGCCCCCGAACTCTTCGAACTCGATGTCTAATGCGTTCCACTGGCTAGCGTCTGAAGGGTGTGTCAGGATCTTGCCCTTCTCTAGATCATCTTCGGGTTTCTCTCTTTCCGCGTGCCATTGCATGAGCTTTGCTTCTTTAGGATCTACGAAATATCGCTGCAGACGAGGGGTGATAGGAATTACCATACCACTTTTCGAGGAACTTTCTTGTTCCCTCTCTTGTACCGTCCTTGGCCACACACCAGACAAGTGGTTCTATCCGCGTACTCGTTCCGATAAAGTGCACAATCATTGATGCATGCGTGGTATTTAATGTGTGGTAGGTCGAGAGGGCACACGATTTTCTTGGCCTCCTCGATACTTGTTGGCAATGTGTTCCCTTTGGAAGTCGGTCGTGCAAGATTCCATGTTCGCGTTGAAGCTCACATCGGTCCATTTGTGTTCAGCCTTCATCTCTAGAGCCTTGAGCGTTACACTCAAACGTGTATCCTCGGGCGACACCTGTGATACAATGGAGTCATCCGCTACCTCCATTTGGGCCAGCTTGGCTTTCTCCGGCTGCAGCTTTGTCGTTGCTCGTCTCCTTGAGGAGCAGTTCTTGAACATGAGGGTCCTGCAAGATCGGGTTAGCGTCTGTGTGTTCGCGTCTTCTCCTTCTTCATGATCATGTCCGTCATCTCCTTCTCCATGCTGATCATGCCCGCAAGATCTCCTTCACATGATGATCATGCCCACCGGCATCTCCTTCATCATGATGATCATGCCCTCTTCGGTAGACTCTCGCCTTCTACCACGTCTTCGTGACCACCACCATGTCCTGCCGGCGCCTCATTGAGGTCGCGTATGAAATCGCGCCTAAGCAGGTGACCCTCCAATTGTCCAGATTCAGGGTCGATCCAGCGCAGCAGTTTGCATGTTCGACATGGACATCTTATCATGGTCTTGTTGTTCAGAATCATGTCCTCCTTCGCGCCTTTCTTGTACCTACCAATTCGACCTTCGCTCATCGTGAGGACCATGGTTTCCTGAGCGGTCAAAATAGAGAATATAGGTGAGAACCACACCATATGAACACACACATGCATGAATGCTAGCCGGAAAAATTTCGGCATGACCTTTCCTAAAATTAGGACATATGGGTAGTGCAAAAATTTGCCGAAATGGAAATGAATCAACATTTTGGCAAACATCGATGCAACCACACCGGCCAGGCCCGACAACAACAAGAAAACAACAAAAAACTTCCTCCCATTGCAAACATTCATGCACCACACACAAGCATCATCTCGCCATGGATCGCACACACACACCGCCCCCGCGACAAGCTTCACCTACATGTTCATGATGGCCAAGTACTCACCTAGCTATAGTAGACACAATAATAGCGTGACGAGACCGCGCGATGAGAGAGTATGGACAAATAGATCTACAATGCAAGTTGGTGGAGAGGAAATTAGTAAACAAATAGAGAGATGTGAGAGGGAAAAGTAAGGAACTTTTAGATCTAGAAGTTGGAGCGAAGCTTCTACTTACCAATCTATGGATTAAAGTAGGTTTAGATATAAGAAAATGGAGAAACTATGGGCAAGATGGGGTGTGAGGGAGGAGGAAGACGAGTTGGGAGGAGGTAGAGATGTGAAATGGGTGGTGGTGGGATAGATAGATAAGAAAGCTAGCTCATGTCACCTTTTTAACATATGGATCTGGACGCCCTCATCTGTGGCGCATATGGAGGAAATGCGCCACAGATGCTGAAACTTCTGTGGCGCATTTCTACCATGTGCGCCACAGAAGTGGGTGAATAAGATTCCCTCTGTGGGGCCCACCCCCAAGTTCTATGGCGCACGTTGACATATGCGCCACATAAGTGTTTACTTATGTGGCGCATATGTCAACGTGCGCCACAAAACTTGGGTGAATTAGATTCCGTGGTGGGGCCCTCCTCCATGTTCTATGGCACATATTACAGAATGTGCCACAGAACTTGGATCATCCCCCCCGCCGGCGGGTCCCACCAATCTTCTGTGGCGCATGCTCTGGAAAATGCGCCACAGAACTTCCAAACTTCTGTGGCGCATTCTTTCCAGTGTGCCACTGATGTCTTCCTGTGGCGCACAAATTGGCCTATGCGCCACTGAACATCTTGTCTATCTATAGATTGTTTCCTAGTAGTGCAAGTTGAAAACTAAAGGATCATAAAGGCTATGGTTACTTGAGACAGTCATAACATGGTGTGAGCATGCGCCAAGTCAACCCAAATAAAGCATCAAAGGAGAATACCACTATACTATGCTTTAATATGCTAAAACAACGCATGATTCATCCAAGGCACATTAAGCAATCTCAATTGTTTATCACAAGTCATGCTACAGCAAAGAATACTAAGCATAAAGCTAAAACAATATCAAACATGGCATGACAAAGCACAGGCCATAGTAAAAAACAAGCTCTTTTTACCACATAAGTATGAACTTTCCTACTCTTTTCCAAACCAAACCAAACCATTTGCAAACCAATGTATGAAAGAGGGGATCCAACCAATTTATTCAGAAAACTAAGCAAACCAAGCAAACGAAAAACCAAAACAAAAACGAAAGAAGACGCTCCAAGAACAACACAACTGTCCATGAAACAATAAAAATGAAGCGTTTGGAAGAAACCTGGGATTTTTATTGATGAAGAAGGGGATGCCTTGGGCATCCCCAAGCTTTGACGCTTGTACTTCTTGGATATTTCTTGGGGTGACACGCGTGGCATCCCCAAGCTTGAGCTTTAGTCCATCCTTCATCTCATTACTCATTCCTTCCATACACCTGAAAATTTTCCTTCATACAAAACTTCACACAATCTCATTAGCAACATTAGTGCACTTAAGATAAATAAGTCTTAAGGTTCAGTTCTAACACCAAATAAACTTCCATTAGAACACTAGGTACTGTAGTACTTCCCTCAAAAATCTCAATTTGCCAAAATAACTTAAAAAGGAACCCACAAGAAGCAAATGCAGAAAATGGCAGAAATCTGTCAAAATAGACCAGTAGGTAAAGACAAATTTTTTCGAAGACCTTTTGTTCCTCAAATCAAAAAGTGTTGAACTAACGGAAGTTCGATAACAACCTGATTCAGAAGCACAAAAACTTACAGCTCAATCCGACATACAGAGATCTCTCACGAATTTTTACGGCGAAGCACAAAAATCTGTTTCGGGACAACAACTTTCCCAATCATTACTTCACTCTCATTAGAGGTTACTCTTGGCACAAAAAGCAAATAAAAAGGATAAGGAGAGGTTATTACTGAGGTAATAACTCCCAATACTCATCTAAAACTTTTGGATTATCTCCCAATAAGTACTTTTCTTTAACGCCTTTAAGTTAGGCATAAGAAGCAAAGAAAGAATCAAGTGTTCTCAAATGAAGAAGCATTAAAACCAAATTTTATTTTCATAGGAGAAGAAAAAGAAATCTTTTCTCTCTTTTTAGGGAAGTGTTCTATACCTTTCTTGAGTGGGAGTTGATATTTAATGGTGCCTTATTTCATATCAATGATGGCACCAATAGTTATAAGAAAAGGTCTTCCCAAAGTAATAGGACAAGAAGCATTATATTCAACATCCAAAACATAGAAATCAACGGGGACATAGGAATTGTTAACCATAATAAGAACATCACTAAGACTCCCCATGAGTTTCTTTTTAGCATTATCATCAAGTGGGACATTCAAATAACAATCTTCAAGAGGAGGCAAATCAAGCATATCATAAATCCTTCTAGGCATAATAGAAACAATGCTATCAAGATCACATAAAGCTTTGAAATAAAAGTCATTCACTTTCATATTAATGATGGGTTCCCAACCATCTTATTGTTTTATAGGAATAGAAGCTTTATGTTTCATCTTTTCTTCTTTAATCTTTATGAGAGCATCATTAATGTGTTTTGTAAAGGCCATGTTCATAGCACTAACATTAGGACTTTTAGCTAGCTTTTGTAGGAACTTAATAACTTCAGAGATGTTGCAACCATCAAGATCAAAATCAAATTTATCATCTAAAGTAGTAGAACTATTACTAGCCTCAACACTAGTGGTGGTGATAGTAGAAACACTAATGTTTCTAGCAATTTCATCTTCTCTTTCCCACTTAGCATGTAATTCAGCTAATAGTCTAACATTTTCATCAATTCTTACTTGTATGGCATTAGTAGCTGCAAAGGGATTATCATTAGTTTCAGGTTTATCAGCCATTTTATTCAAAGAAGATTGAGTTTCAACCAAAGATCCTATATTTCTTTCAGCATTAGAGAGTTTTTCCTCAATAGTTTTATTGAAAGCAGTTTGTTTACTAATAAACTCTTTAAGCATAACTTCAAGTTCAGAGGGACCACTCTTATTATTGTTGTAAGAATTTCCATAAGCATTACCATTGTTGGGAGGATATGGCTTATAATTGTTGTTTCCAAAATTGTTCCTATAAGCATTGTTACCATAAGCATTGTTGCCAAAATTATTATTTCTTATGAAGTTCACATCAACTTGCTCTTCTTGAGCAAACAAAGAGGCTAAAGGAACATTATTTGGATCAATATGGGCTTTCCCATTAATAATCATAGACATAATAATATCAATCTTATCACTCAAGGAGGAGGTTTCCTCAATAGAATTTACCTTCCTACCTTTTGGAGCTCTCTCAGTATGCCATTCAGAATAATTAACCATCATATTGTCCAAAAGTTTTGTTGCAGCACCCAAAGTGATGGTCATAAAGGTACCTCCAGCAGCAGAATCCAATAGGTTCCTTGAAGAATAGTTCAATCCTGCATAAAAAGTTTGGATGATCATGCAAGCAGTCAGTCCATGAGTGGGACAATTCTTTACCAAAGATTTCATTCTTTCCCAAGCTTGAGCAACATGCTCATTATCAAGTTGTTTAAATTCATTATTTCACTTCTCATAGATATAATCTTAGCAAGAGGATATTATTTTCCAATAAAAGCATCTTTGCGCTTAGTCCAAGAATCAATACTATTCCTAGTTAAGGAATTCAACCACTCTTTAGCTTTTCCTCTCAAAGAGAAAGGAAACAATTTCAGCTTAATAATATCACCATCTATATCCCTATGATTTTGCATCTCACAAAGTTCAACAAAGTTATTTAGATGGGAAGCAGCATCTTCATTACCAATACCAGAAAATTGTTCTCTCATAACAAGATTGAGCAAAGCAGGTTTTATCTCAAAGAAAGTATTTTCAGCCATAGGTGGAGCAATAGGTGTGCTCATAAAATCATTGTTGTTGGTGCTAGTGAAGTCACACAACTTAGTGTTTTCAAGAGTAGTCATTTTTTTGGGTTTTCAAATAAGAAAGCAAACTTGTAAAACTAATTTTTTTTGTGTTTTTGAAGAACAAAACAAGCAAACAAAGCAAAAAGAAAACTAAGCAAAACAAAAACAACAAAGTAAAGAGATTGGTTATGAGGGACTCCCCTTGTGAAGATGTCCTTGAATTCCCGGCAACGGTGCCACAAAAGATCTTGATGTGCTCGTCGTTCGACGTAGAGCTCGTTGGGAACCCCAAGAGGAAGGTATGATGAGCACAACAGTAAGTTTTCCCTCAGTTATGAAACCAAGTTTTAATCGAACCAGTAGGAGAAAGGAAACACCCCAAAGGTGTTACTAGCTGAACTTTGGCAGGGCGCACTACCGGTGCTAGTAGCAACGTGGAGACCTGCACAACACAACCACAGAACTTTGTCCCCAACTTGCGATGAGGTTGTCAATCTCACCGTGTTTTGCGGAAAACAAAGGATTAAACGTATCGAATGAAAAGAAGTAAAAGTTTGCAGAAAGTAAACACAAAGAAGTAAACAGTTGTAGATTGTATGTAAAGAGAAAGGACCGGGATCCATAGTTCACTAGAGGTGGCTCTCCTTAGATAAATAACATGCTGGGTGAACAAATTACAGCGGGGCAATTGACAAACACCGAGAAAGCAATACACGCATATACTAATCATCTTGACTCCTTTGAGACTTGATTGGGCATTACAACATAATACATAGACCGCCATCCAACTACATCTATGACTAATAATCCACCTTCAGGTTATCATCCAAACCCCCTCTAGTATTAAGTTGCAAGCAACAGATTATTGCTTTATGAACTGCGTGTAAAGTAAACAATACGATTATTCTATGAACAAAGGATTGTTGTTTTCTCCCTAGTAGCAATAGCACATCTAGTACCTTAGAGATTTCTGTCACTTCCCCAGATCGAGCATAAATACTAACTCTTGGAGTTGCTAGCATCTACTTGGCCAAGATAGCTACTAACAACGTAAAGCATGCAAGATCATAAATAACAAAGACATGATAGAATCAATAATCAATCTGAAATAGCATCTCAATATCCATCGGATCCCCGCAAACACAACATGTAAGAATTACAAATAGATGATCTTGATCATGAACGGAGCTCACAAGATCTAAACATGAAAGCACAAAGGAGGAGAACCAGCCATCTAGCTACTACATGGATCCATAGTCCAAGGATGAACTACTCACGCATCACACCGGAGGCTTGCATGGTGATGAAGAAGGCCTCCAGGGTGAATTCCCCTCTCCGGTAAGGTGCCGGGAAGAGCTTCAGATCCCTCCCGATTTAGGGATGGAGATGACGGCGGCTATAGACTCTTTCATGGATTTTTGATCGTGTACTTAGGGTTTTTGTCCCGACGGTAATATATAGGCGGAAGGAGAGGCCGAGGTGGTGCCAGGAGCGGCCACACCACCCCCTGGCGCAGGCCAGGCCTAGCCGCGCGGCCAGGTGGTGTGGTGGCTCCCTGGCCCTTCTCCGTCTCGTATTCTGGCACTTGATCCCTTCCGGAAAAATAGGCACTTTGGCTTTTGTCCCGTCCAATTCCGAGAATATTCATTTTCTGACTTTCCTGGAACCAAAAAACAATAGTCTCTCAATTTAAGTGTCCAACATAGCTCGGTAAAATGCATTAAATGAGTGTAAGTATCCTCATCGGGGTCATCTCCTACAAAAGTATTTCCTTTAATAATGGCAATAAAGCGAGGGTTGACCTTGTATTCTAGTTCGCTCCCACTCAGGAATTCTTTGACGAGTCCTCTATTGAACTTCCCAAGGTATTTAGTTGCATCGAGTTGATTCATCAGTCCGAGTGCAGTCATGGTGCTTACCTAAAACTAGTAAGCAACTTCAGTAAAACAATTAGTAGAAAAAGCAAATAAGAACAAAGACCAAAAGCGTTTAGATCCCCAGCAACGTCACCAGAAAATAGCTTGATGACTGCAAGTGCACAGATTAATTGTATCTAGTTTCGAAGTAAAAGTATCAAACCCATAGAGAGCTATTGGTAAAGGTCTTTATGCCCCTCATTACTATCAACCTACCAGAGTTCGAAGCTAGCAGAGTTGTACATTGCTAGAATCGTTAGTTTGCATGGAACCCCCAAGACCATATTGTCGGATCGAGGAACCCAGTTTACCTCAAGATTTTGGCAGAAAGTCCAACAAGGATTAGGGACCAAGTTGAATTTTAGCATAGCTTATCACCCGCAGAATGATGGACAGACTGAAAGAGTCAACCAAATATTAGAAGATATGTTGAGAGCTTGTGTGTTAGAGTATGGATCAAAATGGGAAGATTGTCTGCCTTTTGCAGAATTCTCATACAACAACAGTTATCAAGCCAGTTTGCAAATGGCCCCATTTGAATTTCTATATGGAAGAAAGTGTCGTACCCCCTTGAATTGGTCGCAAGTAGGAGAGAGTCAGATTTTTGGACCCGACATCCTACAAGAAGACGAAGAGAAGGTTCACAAAGTCTGTGAGCACCTCAAGACCGCCCAATCCAGACAGAAGAGTTATGCTGACAAGAGACGTAGAGACCTGACTTTCAATGTCGGAGATTTTGTGTATCTCAAAGTTTCGCCGTTGATAGGAATGTAATGTTTTCAGCTGAAAGGAAAGTTAGCCCGAAGATATATTGGACCCTTCAAGATTTTGAATCGCTGAGGAGAAGTATCTTATCAACTGGAACTGCCAGAGGAGATGTCAGCCATCCATAATGTGTTCCATATCTCGTTACTTCACAAATGCCTAGAAGTTCCGGACAAGACCGAAGTGTTCAGGAACATCGATCACCAAGCCATAGATATCAACAAGGATATGACGTATCGTGAAGTGCCCATCCGTATTTTGGAAGAAGCTTTTAGAACCACCAGGACCCGGAGTATCAAATTTCTCAAGATCCAATGGAGCAACCATACCGAAGAAGGAGCTACTTGGGAGCGAGAAGATTATATTAGGACTGAGTTTCCAGATCTCTTTAGTTCCTAGTTTTTCTTAAATCTCGGGACGAGATTTTGTTTAAGGAGGGAAGGTTTGTAACACCCCAAAACTTCTAATCAAGATTATCAAATTCTAATCACCCAATTTAGGGTTAACAAAAACTTTTATTAAGAAAATGAATATGAATGCATGTGTGTTTGCATTAGTGTAAAATTGAGTGTATATGCCATGCTTGATTGTCCTAAATGATGTGAAATGGTTTAAGGATGAATACTACATCATCTAGGTCATTTACAAACAAAATCCAAAGAGAAAGAAATCAAATATGAATAAATAAACTAAATGGTCATTTTGACCAAAGTAAACCACTAGGCCTCTTTGTGTGTTCCTAGAAGAAAATTTCTAACAGAAACAATTCTAATCCATTTCACCCCTTGCTAGACCAAGTAAAAATGTATCAAGGCCGACTTTACAAACTTACAACAACATTTTCCAAAAAAATTAAATGGACAGCTGAAAATTGAATCTAGTTCATATGTTAAGATCCCACTTTTTCAAAAACCTATCAAATCAATTCTAGGAAGCACCGCCACCCCCTGTCCAAGCCACGACCACAGCCGAGCCCTGTATCACCCTAGCTATGCCGCGCACCGTGCCTCTGCACCATGTCTAGAGCGCGCCAGCTCGCCGCACCCGACCAGCTCGCCGCACCCGACCAGCTCGCCCAGACTGCTCCTTTCCCTCACCACGCAAGCGCAAGCCCGCCATGATCACCACACCCCAGCAGACACCCCCATTCGCCGCCGCGTGACCCACAGCTGCCGCATGCTGCCGCACACACCTCTGCCTCCGCGCAGAGTGTCGCACGCTCTCGATCGAACCACGCCGCCCCACGCCTCACCATTATGCCCGTAAGAACCGCCAGGGAACACCGCACCATCCACCGACCTACGCCATGCCAATAGCCACCTGTAGTGATGCCACCGTCGAGCTCACGCCGCACCGTTCGGTCCCCTCACCGCACTATAAAATGTGGCCACCCCTGCCTCTCTTCTCCACACCACTCCACTCCCCACTCCTCACAGGCACTCCCACACTTCTCCTCGGAGCAAGGCGAGCACCACCACGCCGTAATTTCATCGGAGCCTGCCGTTGCTGGAGGAGAAGGGTGTCGTCGATTTCGACCACCCCAAGCCCTGCCGTGACCGCGCCTCGCCTCGCCATCGTCTACCACGTCGATTGCCCTTGTTGCCGACCCTAGCTGGAGCCCAGGTGAGCCCCGCGAGACCCCCACTGCCGTGTTAGGGTTGATTCCTTGCTGGAGCTGTTCTCGTCGATGATGAACCACTACCGTGGGATTATAATTAGATCGTAGGGCTCTGGTTGAAAGATACCGTTTCGCGTAATTAGTCCCGCTGATTGGTGGACCCCATCTGTTAGCAGCCCGCTGCGCTGTGGAGTGCAGCTGGGCCAGCCCATTTAGCTTTCCCGCTTAGGCCTGGAAATTCAAATATTGTTTTTCCATTTAGGTTTAAACTAGTTTCTGTCCATAGATTCAAAAATCAATTCAGAGTGTTTCACTTAACAAAATTGCATGATTCAAATTTTGCTAGAAATGTAATTAAATTATTTATCCAAGCCCGTTGGATTTAAATCAATTGGAATTAGAGATAATCTTTAGTAAAAATAACAAGACATAGACTTTTGCAACTTCAAATATTTTTCAAAAATCAACTATAATATCTTTTGAGTTGATTCCAACTCTCAAAAATCACATTTGATAATATCTATCTGAATATGTAAAAATATTTAGGTTTTTATGCAATGACATTGGACTAGTACCAAAAGAATGCTATTAGGGCATTTCTAGTCACTTTAAATCTATTAAATGATAACCTTAAAACTTTATAAAATATGATCAACCCTTTAAATCACATTCCCATGTATTAGAATATGTGGTGATGACATGTGTCCACATGATCCCATATTTTAATTGGAGAATATTAAATCTTAATTAATTTCAATGAGTAGAAATTACTTTTCTAAAATAAACTAAATAAGAATGTGATGATGCTAGATCATCAAGTGTGAGACTTAGTGTGCTAAATAGAACTAGTTAAGTATTGTTTGGTGATTGTGTACCCCATATTTATTTATAGACGATACGAGGAGGAGGAGTTCTACCCTGAAGAAGAGGAGGAAAACTTAAATCACTGCACCAATCAAGGCAAGCTAGATCTGTGCAAGCTTTAACCTAAGAAAGATGAAGTAGGCATGCTAGGTTATACTTTTTTATTTATACCCATCCCAAGTTTTACTTGCAAGCTTTACTCTTTTACTTTACCAAAGTTCTTTACTTTTAGTTAATGCTTTGTGAGTATTGGAAAGATAGTATAGATATCATAAATAGTATAAAACTAGGCCTATACTAGATGTCATTATATGGCATGAGATTGAAGATTAGCACCCTCATTAGTGAACACTCTTAACCTAGTGGCTAGTGCTAAGCATAAAACTTGATCACTTTAGATGGGAATACTTGGTGAAAATGATTGTGAAAACCTTGGAATGATGAGTCATTCTATTGAAATGTTTTGACATATGTTGAGAAACACAAATGTATTTGATGATGAAAATGTTGAGGCATGAGCCTTAGCCCTTTATAAAAACTGATGGTTGGGTTCGGATGCGATACCATTCCAATTTTACCGTACAACCACAATACCTGAATTGGGTAGGGCTTAGACGGAATTTTATATGCATTAGTATGGGTTCCCTCACGGAGGAGGTTTGAGCGTAGGCTACCTCTTGATGATGTCCACCTGTGCAGTGCCCAGGATGGCAGATGGCCATGGCTGGGAGGCCAAGCTCATAGGGTAGGTGCCTATACTAGAGTGTGTAATTGAAAGGTTATGATTGATTATCCGCATACTAAGTTTGATGATTCATGGTTATCCCTAACAGATGTATCGAATTTTGTGGTTAAAGTGTACCACCTCTGTAGAGTGTCAAACTATTCGAATAGCTGCGTCCGCGGTCATGGACAGTTAGAGTGGCCATACTGTTCCATCGTCAGATGTTTTCAAAATAACTTGTGAAGTGAACTATGATTTTGACTTGACCACAATAGTGTTGTGAATATGAAAACTAGGTTCCCAACTTAAAGTGATTTAGAACATTTACTTAGTTTTCTTTACTTCTGAATGTAGTTTAGATAAATCTGGCTTTTTGAAAATAAACTTAGAGCTTAGGAGTCCTACAAGAACTACCTTACTTGTTATTGATAGTTTACGAGTACTTAAAGAGTACTCATGGCTTTGTCCCTGGCTGTACCCATGGCCAGACTATGAGGAGGACTATCAGGATGATGGATAGCAGGACGACTACGACAACTAGGATCATCTCCCATCGTCAGCATTGCCTGTGACACTGAAGATGGAGTCCACTTCTACGCTTATTATTCCGCTGCTTGTTTGTATTAAGACTAGATCATGAGATCCTTTATTTGTGTAAGACCTTATTATGGTTTGTAACGGATGATGTACTATGATATCCAATCTGTTATGTCTCGCAAAAATGGTAATCCTGGGATTGCGATGTATGGCATAATAGGCATCTAGGATTAAAAATGCGGGTGTTGACAACACTCCAATCACTTGGAAAATTATTAATTTTTCTTTTCCTAATGGTTTGAAACTCCTAGTGGCAACATTGTTTACCATGCCAATATTCACCCATCTACTCCCAAATATGGGAACATCACCATAAACTATGATGTGGATATTGTCATGACCTTGTTCATCCGGCTTGAAACTGAAGAATGTTCAAAATTTGTCAGGTATCATGTTTATCATTCTTCATGGCAAGTAATACACGCAAAAGGATGCCACACACAACTCTCTCTTTTTCATTATTATTTTTTGTTAAAACATGGCCAAATTTGTCGACATGCAAATTCTTGAATCAGGAACATCGCCAGAAAGTATGATGTAGATATGGCCATGACCGTGGTCGTTAGGCTTGAAATCCAAAAATGTTCATACTCATGTTTATTTTCAAAACTTTGTCAAAACTCATGTTTATTTCTTCATGGAAAGCAGTACACATAAAAGGACGCCATGCAGATAGTTTTATTATTAGTACTCCCTCTGTCTGGAAATAAGTGATTTGGATTTGTCTAGATCCGCATGTATCTAGACACGTTTTAGTGTTTAGATACATGCTTATATAGATCAATCCAAGTCACTTATTTCTTAGTGGAGGGAGTATTGTTTTTTATTCCTTTCAAAACAAGGTCAAAATTTTCTACATGCAAATTATTAGCAAAAAGTTGAATCTTTAAATAAAACTCGGTGGTTTTTGATATATTGATTTCCTGGTGGGTATCTTCAAAAGATATTTGTAGAACTTTGAGAGCAATCTACCACTTACTTTTAGAATCAGATTTTACCTAACATTGACAAATCATCTTAAATTTATTTAAATGGGCGAAGTTAGCTATAAGAACTCATAAAATTTGGTAATCATAAGTAAAACATGGTCCAAAGTTTGTCTAGGAACTAGGTTTGTGGTATTCTGAGTCATATTATTTGTGCTTGCTTTAATTTAAAGAAAAACATTCTTTTCACTTTGAAAATTCAAAATGGTTTTTTGTTCCTAAAAGTTGGAAACTCCAATTATTGGCAGCATTATTGTTCACCATACCAATATGCACCCATCTACCAAATATGGTAACATTACCATCAAGTATAGCCATTTACCATTGTCGTTCGACCTGAAGCATAAGAATGTTCATACATGACAGGCGACTGAAATAATTTGTTTTTTCAAAAGTTGTGAATGCTCGTGATTATCATTTTTCACGCAAAGTAGTAAAAGTCAGAGGATGCTGCGTGATGTTTTTTATTTTATTGTTTTTGGATCAAGGTCAAAGTCGTTTAAATGCAAAATTCTTAGTGCAAGAATGAAGTTGAATCTTTCAACAAATTTATTGATTTTTGATATATTGACAGCCTGGTCGATACCTTCAAAAGATACTTGTATAATTTTAAGAGCAATCTTGCTACCACTTACTCGTGGTTCAAATTTTACCTCATATTGACAAATCGACTTAAATTCATCTAAGTGGGAGAAGTTAGCTAGGAAGCTTGAGAACTCATAAAACTTGGTAATTAATCGTAAGTGAATCATGGTTCACACTTTGTCTGAAAAATGGGGTTGTTGTGGAACTCCGAGCCATTTTTCTTCGTGCTTGCTTTATAAAAAACATTCCTGACACTTTGAAAATAGAAAAAGTTTTTTTGTTCCTATAAGTTAGAAACTCTGGTTGACACTATTTTTGATAATTCCAATATGCACCCATCTACCAAATATGTTTACATTACCATAAAGTACGCCCTACATATGGCCGTTACCTTCGTCGTTCGGCTTGAAACCCAAGAATGTTCATGCACGGTAGGCCATATCGTGGTGTAGTTCTTTCATAACTTATGATAACTCATGGTTAACAATTATTTTTCATTGCAATCATTACACATACATGGACTCCATGCAGAAGGCTTCATTTTTTACGGTTTTCGTTATTTTTAACAACTAGTGAGGATCAAATTGTCGACATGCATATTAATAGCAAACACTTGAATCCTACAAAACTTGCGCTAGTTTTTGATTTGTATGGACCGCCTCGATAACATAAGGACTCAAAGGATGTTTGTAATTTTTAAGAGCAATCTATCACGTTTACTTGTAGTTTAAATTTGACCTAATTTCTATGGCATAGTTGGCTAAGAAGTTTGCAAACTTGGTAACCTTAAGTAAAACATGGTCCACAACATGTCTAAAAACTAGGATTTGTGGCATTCCGGGACATACTCTTCGTGCATGCTTTAAAGGAAAAAATCTCATCACTTAGAAAATTTAAAATTATTTTTCTGTTCCTATAAATTGAAAAAACACATTCTTGTCACTAGGAAAATTTGACCTAATCTTGATAAATTGACATAAAGTAATTTTATTGGGAGGAGTTCGGCTAAGAATCTTGAAAACTCATAGAACTTCGGAATCCTAAGTAGAACATCGTTCACTCCGTCTAAAATTAGGGTTAGGAATTTCAAGTCATACTCTTCGTATATTCTTTATAAAAACACTCATGCCACACAAAAAATTATCATAAACTTTTTCCTGATAGTTGAAAACTCCACCTGGAAGACCGGATTAGTAAAATAAGATGCACCCATCTACTAGATGTAGGAACTTTATCATAAATAAACATATGATGTTGATAAAGGCATGACCTTCGTTGTTTGGGTTGAAACCAAAGAATAATTAATAATGTTCATGCATGGTAGCCAATATTGGGAAGCGTCCAATCATGTTTTTCCAAAAGTTGTCAAAACACATGTTTCTCAATATGGGTAACCAATGTTGAGGATATCATTTATCTATAACTTCTCCGCCTGCCTGAAATTATCGATTCTTGGGTGTAAAATCGTCCGATAAATAGTGAAATCGGCTTATTGGTCACCCAACGATAAGCGATAAATCGGCATATCGACTGATTTTTCGAACAGTGCACGTAACGGGATGCCACACAAAAAATATTATACTTTTTATTCTTTATTTTAATGTTTCCAAAATGGTGACAATTTTGTCGGGATGCGGATGCATAGAAAGAACTTGAATTTTTCAGAACATTTGGTGGTTTTTGATGTACTTAATTCCTGGTTAGATTCAAAAGATTTTTCGAAAATTTTAAGAGCAACCTATTGCGCTCACACGTTAATTTGACACGGTTGGTGGGATTACAGTTTACATCGAATATCTCAAAAAAGAGAAAATTACATAGATGTCCATATATTTAGCACAAAGGGTCATAAAATTAAGCAAGCTTCCTGCTCCTTCTCAAGTGAGCAGCTGAGCCATACCCTTCGTACTACTGTACTTGTTTCACACAAAAAAATGTACCTCACTTTCGAACTAACATGCTGCGGGTGAGCTTAGTGCTTTTTTTCGTAGTGTGTGAAATGGAACGAATGGAGGTGGAGTAATGAGGAGTAGGATGGCTTGCCAAATCATAATCGTGTGCATCTAATGCGATGGGACGTATCAACAATCCCTTGTCCACTACTAAGTACTCCTGTAAATGGTGATCTTTTGAATATATTTCCCTCTAGATGTTTGGGAAGGAAATGAAAATTACAAAACTGGGAAATGGAAATTCTGAAATGGTTCCTTCTTATGAACACAACCACAACTGATGGACACGCCAGATACTGACATAGATCCACTGACACAAGTTAGGTCGACACACGTCTGTAGCGCCACATTGTGGACAAGAGAGAGATCAACCTGACGGGGTGTAGATGGTGATGATGCAGCGAAGGAGAGAGAAAATACAATTTGTTTTGTGTGTATATATAGTAAATGTCCCGAAAACGCATAGTATATGTACTTCTAGTTGTTCGACCTGAATCCTAAGGGTGTTCATACATGGCAGGACTTATTTTGAAGCAATTTTTTTTCCAACAGTTTTGAACGTCATGATAATCATTTTTCACGGTAAGTAGTACAAGTTAGAGGACGTCGTGCGATGTATTTTTTATTTTTTATTTTATGGTTTGCAAATCAAGGTCAATTTTGTCTACATGCTAAATTCCTAGAAATAAGTTGAATCTTTCAACAAATTCATTGGCTTTCTATATATTGATAGCCTGGTGGGTACATTCAAAAGATACCTCTATAACTTTAAGAGCAATCTACCACTTACCCGTAGTTGAAATATTACCTGACATTGACCAATCGGTTTAAATTAGGTTAATTGTGTGAAGTTATCTAGGAAGTTTGAGAACTAATAAAACTTGGTAATCGTACGTGAAACATGGTTCAAACTTTGTCTTGAAACTGGTCTTGTGGCATTCCGAGCCATATTCACCGTGCTTGATCTTAAAAAAATTACTAAAAATGTTTTTCTATTTATTGTCTACGAAACAAATACTAGTGACACACTAAATAGATCATGGGAAAACAATTATCTATTTAAATTTTATGAAACATTGGGGGTGCTTTTGTGAGATTTTTAATAAACCAAACATAATTTGATCATCTGACAATTTAAAAGAAACTTTTTGATGGACATGCGGTTCTGTGAATGAAAGGTCAACCCTTATGTACAAACACTTTATGTTCAAAAATAAGTTTATTAGAATCAAATAAAGCATCCACAAATTAAATGTTTGATGGAAAGATATTTTGGTACCTTTGTGTAAACATTGACATTTCATATAAAATGAGTGTCTTACATCCTAGATGCATCCAAAAAATATTGTGGATGCTATTTTTGTTGCTATCCGTTTTTTTGCATTCTTCAATCTTTGTGTATGAATGGGATCATTGACATTCGGGGACCACTTATCACTATGGCTACCAATTGGGTTAAATCGGTTATTAGAGGACAAACTGGCCAAAGTTGTACACATTAGGCCAAAAACTAGTAGAGTATTTAGAAAATGACGTCCAACCAGTGTTTCGTGCAAAAGTGCAATGAAAATATGGTAGATTGTGCAATTTCCTCTATCTAAACAAATGTAGTATAATACCATGGAGGGTGATACAAACTATTGTACTGCACTTACTACTAGCAAAACATGTACTCTCTCCATCCCAAATCATTGACTTGAGTTTGTCTAGATTTGGATGTATCTAGACATATTTTAGTATGTAGATACATATGAATCTAGAAAAACATAAGTCACTTATTTTGGGATAGAAGAGTACTAATTAAGTTGTGTGGTGTTGTCAATAGATGGCATGCAAATCTTGGGATTTATTTTGGGAAGAGTGACTTCGGGACCAGATGGAAGTTTGGAAGGGAACCCTCTATTTTAGTATAGTTCAAACAAATGAACTAGCTTTGTCAAAAAGTGATGATATGTGAAAATGTATTTCATTTTTTGTACTAAATAGGGTAGAGGTTACCCTAAGGGTAACCCACTCCCATCCTAACTACCACATTCCAACGCTACTCAACTCGTCCCACCATCCCCTCTCTCACTATAACATTCCCACACTCACCTCTGACCTCTACAGTCGTTAACCCATTTGTTGCTACGATGAAACCAATTACATCCTTCTATTGATGGATTCACTACAAAGAAGGAATACCTTGCAAAGATCGAACAGACCTTGTAGGAGTTTTTTGGACTCAGGCATATGGAAGGAGTTATAGAGAAAGTGGATCTGCATGCTGTTCTGCCGCCCGCGCAGAATAGTCCTTGGACAACCATGCCAAAACCTTTGTCGATGGCGGAGCCGGGGTTCTCATCAAGCTCTACCGACCGTAGGTGGTGTGCTTGATCCGATTGACCGCAGTGCCTTACTGAAGCATCCTTCGCCTTTTGTGTGTGTGTAGGTCATGCCCAACATGAGGTGTCCATCACGGTTTTGGCCGGCAGCGCTAAAACCTCATCGCCCTCCAAGCAGTCATCCAACCCTCTGGAGCCAGCTGCATTGGGACCGAATGCTCATGCTGCAGTGGAAGTGTCCTTGTCGTATGCAAGTTTGACTCTCCTTCCCAATGTGCCAATTTTTCGAGTGTAGGCAGCGAAACCCCTATCAGTGGCTCTCCCTTCATCCGCGTTTGTCTGTGCTTCTTCAATGTATGTGGTTGGTTCTTCGTCCGTGGTTTCCTGTCCATCTGCTCAACCGGTTGACCCCTGTGCAAGTTCATGCCCCCAACTAGAACGAGGTTAGATTTGGAGGATTTAGGCTTTAACCCAAATCCGAGGTGCATCTAGTCAAAATTTGGCAATGTCTACTACAAGTCCTTGTTGAACTACTTAGTTATATGTCATATTCTTGATAATTATGTATTGTGATGTTTTGGTTAGTTATGGTGTATTCTTGATGATGATGATGCAGTGTTCTATTTTGGTACTTAGATGATGCATTGTGCTCTTTAGGAATTTTGCATGACGCGTTGTGTTGTTTTGGTACTTTTTATGATGCATTGTGTCATGTCTCCTCACTATGTTGTTTCGTCCATTTAGATATGCATTCTGCGGTTTATGAGTAAATGATATGCCTTCTAGTTGTTCAGATTATTTCGATGACCCATTAATTTAGGTAATTTTGATTATGAAGATATTGTTTATTAAATTTAATTACATGATGCCTTGTGTTGTTTTGGTATTTTTGATGATGCATTGCATATATGTTGTTTTGTCCATCCAGATAATGCATTGTGTCATTTTATCCATTCAGATTATGCATTATGTTATTTAATCAATTTAATTAAATGGTATGCCTTCTAGCTATTCAGATAATTTTGATGACCCATTGGTTTAGGTGATTCTGATGATGCATTGTGTTGTTTAGGCAATTTAATTACCTGATGCCTTGTGCTGTTTAGGTAATTTTGATGGAGCAATGACACATTGTGATCTTTAGTCAATTTATACGATGCATTGTGGTGTTTTGGTAATTCCAATGGTGTGACGCAATGCTAATTTTCATGTAGGATGACCTAACCATAATGCCGAAATTAGTCTACATTGTTGACAAACTGCTCCAGCTCCACGTGGCTATGAAGATGCTCTCTCCATTATACCAAGGGAGTTGAAGCTACCGAGCAGGAGAGTGGAGGCCTTGTCAAGGGAAAGTGGTGCCAGGTCGATTGCTAGTTCTCCCAAAACGAGAAGATGCCCTAGGTAGGACGGACACCATGCCACCGTGCATCATCCTAGGCGCTTCTACATCCAGTTAGTTCAATACGACTTGTATATGCTTATCATCTGGACTTATTTCAAGACTTACATGAAGGGATGCCCCTACCCACAACTAGTGGTGGTTCAAGCGTGCGAGGAATGCGAGTGGGTTGTCCATGCCAGCCTCAACAAAGACCAGATCGTCCTAGACAAAGAGTGGGCTACCTTTTCTGCTTTCCACGAGTTGAAGGAGGGTTACTGCCTTATGTTCAAGGTCACCACAGATGGTTTCAAGATGAAAATATACGACTGCATTACCTCCCACCGGAAGGTGTTAATCTGTCATGAGCATGCTCATCTTAATTAAGGGCCTCTTTGGATTGACGGATTTACAAAGGAATTTTGGAGGAATTTGACCCATGGAATTTTTTCCTAAGGAAGCCCTTTGGATCAAAGGAATCACAACTCCAAAATTCCTATGGATTGCATTCCTACACCCCAATCCATAGGAATTTGAACATTCACTCTAACATATTTTTACACTCATTCCCGTAGGATTGAGGAAATTTTCCTATGTTTTTTGTGTGTTTCATCTAAATGGCTCAAGCCTGCAGGTTTTCTCTATTTATCCTCTATTTTGAATCCTCTATTTTGTACCTGTGAACCTGTCAAATTCTGTGTTTTGAAATCCTCTGATACAAATAAGCCCTAAGTTCTCTTTAAGTTTGTCGTTCGATCATTTAGTGACCGTTTGTGATGATTAGGCATTAGGGCCATGGTCCTGATCTTATTTACATTACAATAATGTAATATGCTTTGGTGATAATGACAAAGTGGTCTTTGAACCCTGCAATGAGCTACGAAATCAATGTACTACTTGCCCCCAAAAAATCCATCTATTGGGATTATGGGAACCTTCCATGTCCACTACTTTGACAAGACATTAGTACAGTCCTTTGGATGGCTCATAAAAATTTACAACTAGTAACTCGATCGCTAGTATGATGGCCTAAACAAAGAAGGTATCCGCTCTTGCCTGCTGGTCTTGGATGGACCGATGAGATGGCTTAAAGGGAGGCGAGGATACCCAGACCTTGACATCTTGCTTCCGCTATTCAGTATCTTCCTACTAGTACTACCTCCCTCCGCCTTCGCAGAAACCATTTTCTTCCACTGCTCCTCCCTTTCTTCTTTACTTCTTCATCAAGCGATGTCTCAAAATAACTTGTCTCGTCAGAAAAATAGCAAGATGGAGGTGGCTAGAGTCGTGGAGAAACCCCGTCGGCAGGGGGACCTACAGGCTTAGACCGAGAATGGGGACCAACCATGGGGCGAGGGCTCGTCTTTGCGCACATATTCAAAGAGAGGCTATCATTAGGACCAAGAGTATGGGTAGTTTGTACTTCTGTTGATTCCTGGGCTGTCTGCTCCTATTGTTGAACCATCTTTGTACATCTTCCATGGTAGGCGGCTCGAGCATCAAATTTTAAACCCCACAAGTCGATTGCATGACGAACATCTCTAACGCGTACAATGACATCATGCCCGCTCTCCGACTAAGAAGAGAGTTAGGCACTATCCATGTATTGACATTTCATGTTCTTCTCTGCATGCACACAATGCTCTCTTACTGATGATGAAATCAATAGCTATAACATCAACATTCTGCAGAAAAACTACGAGATCAACCTGGAGTGTGATCGACTTCGAGCCGATTTTTCTTTTCAAAAGAAGCTCGCACGATCTTATGAGCATGACTCCTCAACCCTTCGCGCTGAGTAGAAATTTGAAGATGGAAGTTCGGGAGCTGCACAAGCAGCGGCTACCATTGTAGAGGTTATCAAGGTCATGCCCCGCTAAGTAGCAAGGGAGAAGCCATCTCATGATGACCATTGAGGCCACAACCATTGCAGGTGGGTGTCCATAGTGTTGCAATTGCTGAATCTGATACAGGGAAAGATTTGACATTGGAGTAGGAAGGGAGAAGACATCTCCTGATGGTCTTTCTTTTGCATGGATTTTTTTTCTCATCCGTCTTCGTAAAATTATTTTGCAGTCATAACAATTGAATGCGCTCTATGGAGCTTTTGTAACGATATACTTGATGTATCATTCTACAACCATATTGTAGTAGTACTCTATATAGTAGTCACTTTTTAGTGTACAAATACATCCAAATCCAAATTTACACAAATCTGCGACATCCTTTTAATTAGGATGGAGGGAGAGTATGTCTGATGAATCAAATCGAAATTAAATGATTAACAAGTGAGCTTTAAATTTTTTCAAACCTATACTTGGTCATAGGTATAGTGATCTCGTGTCTAGTAGTAACTATTCTATTTTTTAACAAGTACGTGGGCACTAAGAGGTGGTGTCTATCTAGAAAATAAAATGCTAATAGCCCCCACCATCAACATCAGGGATATCCAGCTATTGTGACCTACATAGCTACGCCTATAATCTACTCTGGGACACCCAGCTATTTCTTGCATAGGTATTCACGCTAGAGCCTTCGCAGAGAAGAAATCCACTCTGGCCTATTGATTTTGGATGGATGGACAAGATTTCTAGATGCTGAATGGTGCACACCTGTGTCACCCTGGCACACGACATCTCTAGGCTTGTTACTACTTCGTAAAATACACTTCTAAAACAATGCTATAGCTGTGCTTATGAGTTACTAGTATGATTTCATTAGAAGTCTGGTATGACTGCAAAGTATAGTATGTGTGATCTAGGGGGCCTGAACCGCACGAAGAAAAAGGTCTGCCACCCAAAAAAAGAAATGGATCTTGTGCGCAGATGCATGCAGTTCAGTAACTAGACTGTGATCAACGCACATACAAAGAGTATGAGTAACATGATCAACCCAGTAGAATCCACTTACTACAAAAGTAACCTACTATCATGCATGTAAGCACAATGTGCTGACATAATGATAATAACATGCGTTAGTACTTTTTTTGAGCTGCATGCATTCTTTCCTGAAAATGGAGTACACTAAAGTTTGAGTTTGTTGAGCATCAAAATCACGTGCCCCCCCAGCTAGCCCGATTAATGGTGTGCTATATTGTGACCTACACATCTACCCCTATTGTCTACTATGGGACACCCGACAATTTTTTGCATAAGCGTCCGCACCAGAGCCTTCACATGGAAGGTATCCGCTCTGGCCCGTTGATTTTGGATGGATGGACAAAATTTCGTGAAGCTGAATGGTACATTAAACTATGAGTTAGTTGAGCACCAAAATCATGTGGCCCCCCTCCCTCATGCCCCTCCATTTCAAACACTTTGAAATTTCTCCTGTCCCTCCATTTCAAACAATAATTAATAGTATTTCCCTCTCGGGTAGTTACTAGTACCAATAATCTACCTCCCGTTGCCATTCTTCCCCACACAGATAAAGCAAAATATTCAAAAAAACTCTAGCCCCACTCACAATATCTTGCCTCTTTGACCATAGCCTACAACCACCAGAACCTCCCGCAACACTTCTTCGGCTGGCTTGCCAGCCGGACTCAACAACATACACTTCTCACCCACCAGTATACTAAAGCTGCATCAGCTACAGTATCATCCAACGCATCATTCCTACTTCAAAAAGATGTCCAGGGCTCCCGATCTAGGTCACCGAGTCCGTCCTCCACCACACCTGACCTCCTTTCCCCTCTTTCCCATCCACGACGCCGAATGCGTCATCAACTTCCCAAGATCCGTTTCCCTGCCTTCGGCATCTACCCCAACTGTAATGAACCGGAGCCGCTACATGGGCATTGTTCTTCACGACACAAGATCTGCCTTAGCAATGCTCTCATCCACCATGCTGAAGTTGGCATCGACCACCCAAGATCTGCTTCCCCGACTCCAACAGCCACCACAACTGTAGCACCCTCTATGACCTGGATGTCACCCGCACAGGTACCGATGATACTTAGATGCCTTTCCAACCAAGATAACCAAATCTCTAACTCGTTTTTGTTTTGTCAGGAGTACAGAAGGTTCAAGTATGTCACAGTGAACTATATTTTTGTAATCATGCTAGTACATACAAGTCAATGGGCACGCCAGTTCTTTGTTCTAGATACAAGGTCACTAGACATTATTGTTTGCATCACCTACTCTACAAATTTAAGGTCATGCACATGGTTGTTATATTGTCATGCACATGTTCCTAGTTACTCTGTACAACAGTAATTCCCTGCTATTGTAGTTCTCTTGCAAAATCTAAGTCATTAGAAAATATTAGTTTGCATTACCTGCGTCACACTTGCTGACTTCTACCTGGTTTATCCTAAACAAAGTTCCTGCTATTGTTTCCTCCCTAGCATCCTTCCAATATCCTGTTTAAACTCTTCGTACTATTTCATTTATAATTTTGTTGTTGCCATCTAGTTCTTCAAAATCTGCAACACTAACTATTTTCTCTTCCCATGCATAGAGCTCAAACATGTAACACTAAACATGTTGGTTTTCAAATCTTGTTCTATAGGTTCACAAGTGATGCCTTTATATTTCATATGTGGTTCTGGTTTATCCTAATAAACTACATAACTATCCTCTACTGCGTTGTTCATGAGTGGTTTGCATTCCCTGCTCTACAAGTTCAGGTATGATGCCATTATAATTTATATCTGGTTCATTCTTAACTACGTCAGTAACTGTATCCTATTGTGTAGTTCACCACAAATTCTGAGTCACCCAACGTCTCGTGCATTACAGGCTATACAACTGCTTCCATATTTTTTGAAATGACCTGGCTAGTTTATATTTGTTGAAATTCTAAGCCATGCCACATTGTTTGGTCTCTCGTTTCATGGTAGGCACACTTGTTTAATGCTTAACTAGTAGGAAAAGGCCTATAGCAGTCATTTTTCTAGTGGTGTCCTAAATATAATGCGTGCCACCATTCCAAGGCAAAATAATCGTGGCGTTCGGGAAAAGGCGAACGCCACCAGTATGGCATAGTCCTGGTGTTTGTGAAAGGCGGAACGCCGCCACTAAGTCCGGATCGGGATGCGAGGTGGGACCAACATAGCCCAGGCGTTCGGCATATTGGAATGTCGCTACTATCAAACATACTAACGGTGTTCGGTAGTTTTCAGCGCCATAACAAGTAGTCAGTTAGTACCGGCATTCGATTTATCATGAATGCCACAAACGAAGTATCTACCACAGGAGTTCACCTTATGCTAAACACCACAACTATTTAGAACCCACAACTAACCAAAAGTCGTGGATACGTGTCATACATTGCAAATGTATCTATAATTTTTGATGTTCCATGCTTGGTTTTATCTACTTTCTTATGTTTTGTCCACACTTTGGAGTACTTTTCATATGATTTCTTGGACTAACCTATTAACAAGATGCCACAGTGCCAGTTGCCTGTTTTCTGCTGTTTTTGTTTCCAGGAAACTCAGAAAATGAATATTCTCAGAATTAGACGGGACAAAAGCCAAAGTTCCTATTTTACCGGAAGACTCACGGAGCCAGAATACGAGACGGAGGAGGGCCAGGGCCTGGCCACACCATGCGGTGGCGCGGGCTAGCCCTGGCCGCGCCACCAGGTGGTGTGGGCCCCTCTGGCCTCCACCGACCTTGCCTCTTTGCCTATAACAAGCCTCCTGAGGCAGAAACCCTAAATCGTCAATCAGAAATCCACGAAAAGTTCCGCAGCGCCGCCGCCACCGAAGGGGAGATTCGGGGGACAGAAAGTCTATGTTCTGGCACCCTGCCGGGATGGGGAAGTGCCCACGGAGCCATATCCATTGATCTCCATCACCATTGCTGATTCCCATGATGATGAGGGAGTAGTTCTCTCTCAAGGCTAAGGGTTCTACCGTTAGCTATGTGTTCATCTCTCTCTATGCATGATCTTATTGAGATCATGAGCTTGTAATCTATAGATCTACCTTGCTACTCAAGTGCTTTAATAGATCTCTGCTCTCCCCATGTGTATGAAAGTGACAGCGTGCTCACCATGGTGGCACTTAGGCTAGAGATTACAAATACTTGTTATGAGTTATATTTGGAGTTGGATGTCTTTATGAAATTGTGGTGTTTGTTGGAACCATCTAGTGCTCAAGGTGACAGTGTGGGGTTTTCTAGATGGGAAAGGCTTACTTTGAGGTGTGCTGTTATAGCCCTACCATCGATTAGAGTGTCCAACCGGAGACTAGTTAAGAGTAGTATCATAAAGAGAAGATATTTATATGAGAGTGTTCACTAGTGAAAGTATGATCCCTGGGCCTTGTTTCTAAGCATTGATACATCATTTGCAACTAGATCTGTTACATGTTTGCTTGCTTTAATCTTTATTTCAGTTTGCCTTTAGTCTCTTCCACGCCATCAAGCTATTTTCTCGCACCGTTACCACTTATAATTATCCATACCACTTGTATTTCACTATCTCTTCGCCGAACTAGTGCACCTATACGCCTGCCAAGTGTATTGGGTGTGTTGGGGACACAAGAGACTTCTTGTATCTTGATTGCAGGGTTGCTTGAGAGGTGATACCTTTGACCACTTCCTCCCTGAGTTCGATAAACCTTGGGTGATCCACTTAAGGGAAAACTGGCTGCTATTCTACAAACCTCTGCACTTGGAGGCCCAACAACTGTCTACAAGAATAGAAGTGCGTAAACATCAAGCTATTTTCTAGCGCCATTGCCGGGGAGGTAAGGTAAAAGGTATTCACACCAGAGGATTAAAGAAGAAGAACCTCCCACGGAAAACGCCTATTTTTTGGCGCCGTTGCCGGGGAGGTAAGGTAAAATGTACTCACATCCTCTGGTGTGAGTGCTCGAAGTTATTTCCTTTAGATTCTGCAATTTTGTCTTTTTGTTTCTTGTTTTCACTAGTTAGGCTTAATGGGAAACAACAAAAAAATTAGAGAGCTTTATAGTATTTATCTTGAGTTAGGACATGAAGTATTCGAAGAGAAAATTAAAAATCCTATGTAACTTTATTTGCGTGCTAATAGCAATGTTATTAGTATGAATTCTTTGGACACCATTATTGGTAATGCTATGGAAAAGTCTAAGCTTGGGAAGCTAGTTTTTATGAAGATGATCTTTTTAGTCCCCCAAGCATGGAGGAGAAAATTTACTTTGATGATACTATGCCTCCAATATATGATGATTACAATGATGAGTATGATATTTTCAGTCCACCTACTATTGAGGAGGAAATTATTTATGATTACAATATGCCTCCTATATTTGATGACTATGGTGATGAGAATAATAATGATAGCTATTTTGTTGAATTTGCTCCCACTATGATTAATAAGAATGACTATGCTTATGTGGAGAGTATTAATTCTTTTATGCATGTGGCTCATGATAAGAATGTTTTATGTGATTGTTATATTGTTACTTTTATTCATGATGCTACTGAAAGTTATTATGAGAAAGGGAAACATGGTTTTATGCATCTCAATAATATTAAATTTCCCCTCTTTTTGTTGAAAGTCCTGAACTTGCACTTGTTTTTCTTTACTATGCTTGTTGCTTTGTGCTTTCATGACTTGTTTATTTACAAGATTCTTATGCATAGGAAGTGGATTAGACGTAAATGTGCTTTGAATTTGCTTCTTGATGCTCTCTTTTACTTCAATTCATATTTCTTATGTGAGCATCTTCTCAAACTATCATTGCCTAACTTAAAGGCGTTAAAGAAAAGTACTTATTGGGAGATAACCCAAAAGTTTTAGATGAGTCTTAGAAGTTATTACTTCAGTAATAACCTCTCTTTATCCTTTTTATTTGCTTTTTGTGCCAAGAGTAACCTCTAATGAGAGATAAGTAATGATTGGGAAAGTTGCTGTCCTGAAACAGATTTCTGTGCTTCACCGTAAAAAATCGTGTAAAATCTCTGTACGTCCTTTTGAGGCTTGATTTTTTGTGCTTCTGCCCCAGGTTGTTATCTAACTTTTGTTAGTTCAACACTTTTCGATTTGAGCAACAGAAGAACTTCGAAAAAATTCGTCTTTACCTACTGGTCTGTTTTGACAGATTTCTGCCATTTTCTGCATTTGCTTCTTGTTGGTTCCTTTTTGAGTTCTTTTGGAGAATTGAGCTTTTTGAGGGAAGTGATACAGTAGCTAGTGTTCTAGTGGAAGTTTATTTGGTGTTGGAACTGAACCTTAAGACCTATTATCTTGAGTGCACTAATGTTGCTAATAAAGATTGTGTGAGTTTTGTATGAAGGAAAAATTTCAGGTGTATGGAAGGAATGAGTAATGAGATGAAGGATGGACTAAAGCTCAAGATTGGGGATGCCACGCATGTCACCCCAAGAAATATACAATAAGTACAAGCGTCAAAGCTTGGGGATGCCCAAGGCATCTCCTTCTTCATCAATAAAAATCTTAGGTTCTTCCAAGCACTTCATTTTTATTGTTTCATGCACAATTGTGTTGTTCTTGGAGCGTCTTCTTTTTCGTTTTCGTTTGCTTTTGTTTGCTTAGTTTGCTGAATAAATTGGTTGGACCCCCTCTTTCATACATTGGTTTGCAAATAGTTTGGTTTGGTTTGGAAAAGAGTAGGAAAGTTCATGCTTATGTGGTAAAAAGAGCTCGTTTTTTACTGTGGCGTATGCTTTGTCATGCCATGCTTGATATTGTTTTGGCTTTATGCTTAGTATTCTTTGCTGTAGCATGACTTGTTATAAACAATTGAGATTGCTTAATGTACCTTGGATGAATCATGTGTTGTTTTAGCATATTAAAGCATAGTAGTGGTATTCTCCGTTGATGCTTTATTTGGGTTGACTTGGCACATGCTCACACCATGTTATGACTATCTCAAGTCACCATAGCCTATATTATCCTTTAGTTTTCAACTTGTAGTATCACTTTATGCTTTGATCAATGATGTTTTGTCGCTCTGCATGATTATGGCCATTATTGCTCTCTTAGTTTGTCGCTTCGAGTCTATTGCTAGCCTCCACTACCAAGTATGAGTTCCACTCATGCATCCAACTCCCTAAACCAAATTTTTCCAAAGAGTCCACCATACCTACCTACTAGCTTATGCTATTCCAAGTATATTCATGCTTTTGTTTACCTTCCAAATTAAACTTGTTATGAGAAAACTAGTGATTAAAGCTCTCACGAACTTGATGGCACACTTTACTTTTCTTTCCCTTAATAAACTTGAACCATTGTGTCGTCTATGTTGTATATGCTTGCACGTATTTGTTGGGAATTAGCAGAACCATGCTTTCATGGGGAACGCTTTCAACATTGCACTTGGTACTTGTACCTAGTTGATATCATGCTCTTTTGTATATGGATGTCGTCGGTGTGAAATGAAAGGGGAGCTTGTAAGTCCATGGAGTTTTGTATATGTGTTAGAGAAATGCCTGGGCCGCTGGTCTAATCCATGCTGACATGGTGGAAACCTGCAGCGTAACCATAATAAGCTGTCTATGAAGCATTCTTCTTATAAAAAAAGAGTCCTATATTGAGAAAAAGAGAAAAGAGAAAAAAAATGAGATTATGAAAAGAGGAAAGAGAGAAAAAAGCACCATATTCCCATGGTAAATAAGAAGATTGCTGAGATGGTCGTTGTATGCTTGCCTTGTCATTTTGATATGGGGATTCTTCCGTATCATCGGGCAAGGGGTACCCCGTTGGCGGTTCTCTATGATACACATGTACTTACAATGACAAGAACTTACCGGTGACTAAACTTGATTAGCATGAGGAGCGGCCCTCGTATTCAAGGGCCATGAGATTTCTAACTTATACTTCGTCAAGCATGTACACCATAGTTTGTTCACTTTAACCTTAGTCACTTCAAGATGCTTATGATAGGGGCAATGACAGCTAAAAGCTATAAGTACCATAATTTTTGGAAGCTCTTTATGAGACTTGAATCCCTACTTCCTTTTACAAAGGCCTTTCTTCCACCCATTATATTGAGTCTCCACCTTCTATCTTTATGCACCTACTTTGAGAGCATAGTGGCCATTCTTAGTTCTATGTGCATTGTCCCAAGACTAGTTGATTGATGCATAACTTGATGTTGCTTGTTTTAAACTATTTGTATCTTGTCACTCTTATGAACTTTGAAGGTGTCCTATGCATTTATATTTGCTACTCTATGAGGGACAAGCTGAATACTATTTTGCTATTTTTTCTTTATGTGAAACAAACAAACGTCTTGCAAAGCATTGTTATTCATGAATCTTTTGTTTGTGCCTTTTCATGTTGCATCATAGTTTCTTTGTCTTATTGCTAGAACTTTGTCTTTCATGTTATGATTGAAGTACTATGATCCCAGCTTTGAATGTTTTACAAATAATTTGATCAAGTCTTTGATGGTGCATGTCACCTCAAAAATTATTCTTTCTTTTTATCACTTACCTACTCGAGGACGAGCAGGAGTTAAGTTTGGGGATGTTGATACATTGGAAATGTATCTATAATTTTTGATCTTCCATGCTTGGTTTTCTCTACTTTCTTATGTTTTGTCCACACTTTGGAGTACTTTTCATATGATTTCTTGGACTAACCTATTAACAAGATACCACAGTGCCAGTTGCCTGTTTTCTGCTGTTCTTGTTTCCAGGAAAGTCAGAAAATGAATATTCTCAGAATTGGACGGGACAAAAGCTAAAGTTCCTATTTTACTGGAAGACTCATGGAGCCAGAATACGAGACGGAGGAGGGCTAGGGCCTGGCCACACCATGTGGTGGCGCGGGCTAGCCCTAGCCGCGCCACCAGGTGGTGTTGGCCCCTCTGGCCTCCACCGACCTTGCCTCTTCGCCTATAAGAAGCCTCCTGAGGCAGAAACCCTAAATCGTCAATTAGAAATCCACGAAAAGTTCCGTAGCACCGCCGCCACCGAAGGGGAGATTCGGGGGACAGAAAGTCTCTGTTCTGGCACCCTGCCGGGACTGGGAAGTGCACACGGAGCCATCTCCATCGATCTCCATCACCATCTCCATCACCATTGCTGATTTCCATGATGAGGAGGGAGTAGTTCTGTCTCAAGGCTAAGGGTTCTATCGGTAGCTATGTGTTCATCTCTCTCTCTATGCATGATCTTATTGAGATCATGAGCTTGTAATCTATAGATCTACCTTGCTACTCAAGTGCTTTAATAGATCTCTGCTCTCCCCATGTGTGTGAAAGTGACAGCGTGCTCACCATGGTGGCACTTAGGCTAGAGATTACAAATACTTGTTATGAGTTATATTTGGAGTTGGATGTATTTATGAAATTGTGGTGTTTGTTGGAACCATCTAGTGCTCAAGGTGACGGTGTGGGGTTTTTCTAGATGGGAAAGTCTTACTTTAAGGTGTGCTGTTATAGCCCTACCATCGATTAGAGTGTCCAACCGGAGAGTAGTATCAATAAGAGAAAATATTTATATGAGAGTGTTCACTAGTGAAAGTATGATCCCTGGGCCTTGTTTCTAAGCATTGATACACCGTTTGCAACTAGATCTGTTACATGTTTGCTTGCTTTCATCTTTATTTCAGTTTGCCTTTAGTCTCTTCCACGCCATCAAGCTATTTTCTCGCACCGTTACCACTTATAATTATCCATACCACTTGTATTTCACTATCTCTTCGCCGAACTAGTGCACCTATATGCCTGACAAGTGTATTGGGTGTGTTGGGGACACAAGAGACTTCTTGTATCTTGATTACAGGGTTGCTTGAGAGGGGATACCTTTGACCACTTCCTCCCTAAGTTCGATAAACCTTGGGTGATCCACTTAAGGGAAAACTTGCTGTTGTTCTACAAACCTCTGCACTTGGAGGCCCAACAACTGTCTACAAGAATAGAAGTGCGTAGACATCAACGTGCATCTAATATGAATATTTTTGCTTCTTTGTGTTCCTATGGCCTATGCAAACAAAAAAACAAGAGAAAAGTCCATTGGTGGACCTGCGTCCGATGCGATTTGAAGGGGTAGAAGATCCGAGGCCCGCGGGGTGAGGGATTCATCGAAGAAGCCGGTTCGGAGCGTCGAATTCCATCCAAACCTTGCATGTTTGAGCCTACTATGTGTTCATAGACATGTTCCAAGGATGAATAGCCAATAACTAACTCCTGAGTGTGTCACGCAGATTTGCATGCGATATCGGGCTAGTTCTTGGGGTTCTTGAGTGGGAAACTCCCACTGCGGGAGTACCGGAGTGAATTCTATGGTCTAGTAACCCAAAAATTGCTTATTTGTGTTCCTATAGTCTAGGCAAACACAAAACAATAAAAAGTCTATTGGTGGACCCACGGTCGTTGCGATTTGAAGGGGTAGACGATCCGGGGCCCGCGGGTGACGGATTGATCGGAAAAGGCGGTTCAGAGCGTCATAATCTTTCCAAACCTTGTTTTTGGTAAACAAAAATATTTGTTATAAACAAACCTAGTTCTATGCATGGTTTAAACAAAAAAACAGAGTTAAATTTTTAATTAAAAATATTATTTTTTGGGAAAAACTATAGGGGTGTCGTCCTATATAATATGAATGCATCAACTACAATATAGTGGTGGAATGATATATAATATGAACGCTGCAACTACAGTGTACTAGTGGCATCTAGGAAATTTCAGATGCCACCACTATAATATCCAAAATTTTAGAGGCATCGCCCGCCCCGCGCGGTGGTTCTTCCTCCTTTTCGTTCTGTAACACACACACCCCTTCTTATTCCCTCTCTTTTCCCCCAAAATCACTGCCGCCTGACCATCCTTGGCCACCGCCACTCGTGCCGCACCACCACGCTCCAGCCCCGCCACTGGCCCCGACCCGCACTGGTCCACGGCGACCCCGTCATCTCTGCTTCTGCGCCGCGACGGATCAACCGTCCCCGTGGTGCGGGATCGCCTCCTGCTGTCTCGCTGACACCGTCGGAGCCTTGCCCCGCTCCGATCAAGCCCCGCCCCGCCTCGCCCTAGCCCAGCTCAGCCGCCACCGTTCCTGTAGGTGAGCAAAGCCGTCGCTGCCACTTCAATTATTGTGATGAATATTTGTGTGGTGCATGTGAATATTGGTGGAATTTTCAAATGGTACAAATTAAAAGTGGTGAATTTGCAAATAGTGATATCTATGGATATGATGTGGCAACCTTCGGGTTTGCTCGATTGTGTAAGGATGAGGCAACGCCCTTCTGGTTTGCTATGTTTGTATTTGTAGGGAATATACTAGAGTTCCCATAATTTTAAACAAAATGTTGATTAATTTCCATTTCATCAATTTTGGCACTCATATGTCCGATTTGTAGTAATGGTCATGCCAAAATTGTGTTCCAAATTTGTACATGGTTTTTGTAGATATATTGTACTATCTAACTTTGTGATCTTTAATTTTGTAGTGCGAAGATTTCCGGAGAAGACGACCCTGCTGTGCGCTCTATTTCATTTTAGATGACCCATGACAGCGAGGAGGACACAAGAATAGGAACATAGAATTGTGGATATACACGAGACTTATACACATATGGGTAGGGTTTGGATTTTCCGGAGATGGAGGGTGAAGGCTATGTAAGTGATAGTTCAGATGCTGACAATGAGACGGGCACCGAAGAAACTGGTGATCCTTTAGAACCCGGAAATGATGTAGAGCCGGCCGGAAGACTAAGAGGGCAAGGCCGAAAAACATGTTGGGAACCAAAAGACTTGTGGTAACACGAGTGGACTATAAGGGTGACCTTGCAAATCCAGAAAGCACTTGAGCCACCTACGGCAATGACATTGGTTGCATAGTCTGAGATACCATAAACATCAACACATGTAACTTAAGGACGAAGGTGAATCGGTGGTTCCTTAATCTTATCCTTACGAAGGTGCACACAAGATTTGTGTTCCCCGAGAATCATACTAAAAAGATTAAGAAGCTAATTAACTGCAACTCCATCCACAAGTGCTCCAATGCCCTACGTAATTGGAGATCAATGTTAAAAGAGAAAGTTTCTAATAAGGTAGAATACATCGAGGTTGTTGAGGAATGGCCGCAAGTTAAGAAAAAATATTGGGAACTTTTCAAGGATTACGTTGGGACCGCTTCAACCAAGTCATTTGTGGACCGGGGAAAGGATATGTGAAAGCAGCTCATAGGTGACCATAGACTTGGAAGCGGTGGTTATGAAGGGAAGCAGAAAAATCTATAAAAAGGAGGATGAAGAACTCCTAAAGAGTTAAAGATATTTAAAACAGATGATAAGACAAGAAGCCTCATTAAAGAACTGGTAAGAAATCTAGTCGATTCTCATTTTATTTATGTAACCGTTCTTCACACACAATCTCTTTGTATAAAAATATTTTGTGTAACTGTTCTTCACACAATCCCTTTATAGAAAAATAAGAACGCTCTCGCAGCTGCTAAAAGCTCCCAGGGATCGGAGCCGCCGTACGACACCCCTATTAACCGGGCGATCAACATAACCATGGGGAAGGGCGCACACAAGAAGCTGAAAACTAGCCATGTGGTTGGCGCTGGTGACGAAGGGTAACCGCGGCAGTGTCCATGGTTATGGACTTAGGGTTTTGTGGAAAACAGAATACTAGGGATTTCGTCGGCTAATCAGACAAACAAGGGAGTCAAAGTCGTGTGATTGCTTACAATCAAATCGATTACGGATCGCTCAAGGATTTTTTCGCTGCTTCTTCGTTGGCTCCTCTCAGCCTATATATAATAGGATGGTCCCGAGACCGTATATTGATAGGTTACAATCTTACAATAATTACAACACTAATACAATGTCGATTTCTATTTCCTTATCTAGCAAACTATGCCTTCCGTCGGATGCTTCGTGGGCCTTCTTCTTGGGCTTCGTGGGCCATGAGTCATCATGTAACTAGGGTAACTAATCATATGTACCCAAATATTCATACCATGTCATCTGGCGTAGGTGTAAAATGGAAGTTGCACTATGCCGACACTTTAACTAGAGATCTGAGGTGAGAGCGTAGGAAATGTGAGAAGTCGAGCATTGATTCGGCGAGGTACGAAAAGATGAAAGCCAAACTTACGGCTGAATTGAAAGCAGAAAATGCCTAGTCCAGTGCCGAGACCAAAGCCAAAGTAGAAAAAGCAGTACTACATGCAACCGGTAGCCTCATGGCTTCTCTATGTGAAAGCAGTCCAAGCTTGGGTAGACAGAGGCTGTGTAGGACCAATGCCACAATTTTTCCAACAACATGTTAGTGCACCAAATGCTAATTCTAGTGTCGATGGAGAGATTTTGCCTGACCAAGCTCATCATAGAAGCCCATCCGTCTCTTGTGGTCATCGCCAAGGGCTGACCTAGACGCCCTAATAGTAAGCGTCAGACATGCTCAACAAATTAATTGCGCCATTTTCTTTATTTGCTTGGATCTCTCTAGATAATTACATGCATGTTTCATAGGAGGAAACTTCGTGCACTCTCCTCACAATGGTGAATGGTGATTTGAAGGACGTTGCGTTAGGCTGAGTCATTCAACCTAAGCAGAACCAACTACACAATCGGAAGATGTCTACCGACGTCCTTCGGGTTAATGTGCATGGGGTCCATGATGGTTTTGAGGAGATCGATCCTCCGATTCAACCTCTCAATGCGGACTCCCACATGAACCTCTCATAGTGTAGGGGTGCTTGGATGCTAGAGTGGCCGAAGGCATACATTCGTTTGGGTAGCAGCAGCAACCCACATATAACACCGCCAGTAGCAGTGTCGAGGAAAACTCAAGTGATGCCATCTCCTTTGGGTCAGAGTCACACCGCTGGCCCTAGGAGCTTTTCCTAGCCTAGAGTACATAGTGCTACCGAGCTATTGTATGACAATAGTTGCTACTTGGATAGCAACGAGGAGATTATGTATGCATGCTTGGGTCCCCTCGATATGCTTGCAGCTGGCGGGTACCAACCACAAGGACCACCATTCCAACCTGAAGGACCATCATCCCAACTAGAATTTCCCTCCCAACCCGAAGTACCATCACAATCCAAAGGACCATTCTGACTAGAAGTACCAGCAACTGACCATGTTAAAACTTGTGTGAAGAATCTGTTTGATGATCATACACCAGAGCAGTACACCTAGTAAGACACCCAGCGGAACATGATCATCAGTTCAAACACGTTTCAGAATGTTTCCAAGGGAGGAATGGTAAGTCCTCTAGTACTGGAAAAGATGAAGAAGCACAGGAAGCGGCCAAAAGATGCCAAGGTGCCCAAGGCTAGCAGCACCAGCCAGCCTGCTCCTAAGCGTCTGTATTGTCACCCCGCTAGCTCAGGTAAATCATATGGCCATGTATGGGAAAAGGCGATCATGCATGTAGCTGGACAGAGCATCCTTTCGCTGGATAGATATAGCAACGCTTATGTGGACCTCAGAATTCTGAATGACACGGTTCTCAAAAAGGAGAGAGTAGCGCTGAAGTCAGGACATCTCCTCCCGGTCTTTCCTTTGCATGTTCCATCGTCAGGTATTCATTGGAACACTACACTCCCTGTGGACAAGTTCTACATACGTTACGATGATATCTTCAAGATGATGCACCTAAAGTCCCAGGATAGTAAATTTCTCCGCCTATGGGTGCTCCATATGGCCCATGTCACCGTCACCATCGAGGCCGACAAAAATGTCGTGGTGCGGACCCCTACGGATCCGACAAGAACATCTTGAAGGAACTAGAGGGCCGCCAAGTGGCAAGGAAGTACCTTTCAGAATTTCTCCTTACCTATAAGTGTCGTCGGATTGATGACAAGTACACCATGAGGGGGTCCTCGGGGCGTGCGGAAGAGAGAGGTGTGAGACGTACGATGTTCTGGGACGGTGAGCACACAAGTTTACCCAGGTTTGAATCCGCCGGCTTTGGACAGATCCTACTCCTGCTAGCAATCCAGTAATACGGCAGAGCCAGAATATGGGTTACAAGGGTTTCGCCTGTGCGAGTTGAGATTTTAGACTATTGTGAGGTGCCCTAAGGCTTACCCTAGGATGTCTTATATAGATATCCGGCCTAGGGTTTACAGGAGAGACCTATCCAGCTACGACTAAGAGTCGGTTACGTAGTACATCTTGAACTACAAGTAACATAACAGGCCTATGTCGATAAGTCTTCTAGGCATTCCTGTAGCCGGACTGGACTCCATCTCTTCTCCTTGACTAGGTTGCTCGTGAAGGAAAGCTCTAACCCAAAGTGGGCCACCCTGGTCAGTGAGGCACGGTGAGGATACCCGGAAAGTATATCCCCAACAGCAGCCCCTGGAAGCCTCCAAGATCCAGAGTCGGATTTCATCATCGTCTAGCTTGATCTATATTTGGCTTGCATAATCTTGAAGGGTTCCTAAAACTTAAAAAGAAAGGATAGGATCCCGGGATATCAAAACGAGTCGGACCTATGAATAAGTTACTCGGGTTTCCAGCTTGAAATTCAAACTAAGCCGGAACTTAGTCTCTGACGTAACCTGACATCAGCCAAGGTTAAGTCACATCACTGATAGACATTCCTATCAGCACGACCATTGGTGGGTCCGCCTTTTGCAGAACGGAGGCATCTTTTTAATGCGTGCACGAAGATCGAGGCGGCATAATCATCGCGAGGGAGTTACAATGTGTGGCAAGGTTACTGTTTACTTTGCATGAATCTTGGCGCAAGTGAAGGATATAAGGGGTTGAGATTTATTCCTTCCTCCTCACCAGCGCCAGTTCCTCATCCTTCCTCTCGATGTCTCCTGTGAACAGAGCTCCTCTGCCTCCCCCAAATCCCACAGTGCCACCCACCCTAGCTCACCGGTGCCCAGAAAATGGCCGAGGCCTCATCTTCTGCTATAGCAGCGACGACTGCAACATCACCTATGGCGGAGAAGGAGAAGTTCCGTGGGGTCTGGATCCCGTGTGTTCTTGATGACGCCATGCTCCGCGTCATCGAGAACGAAGGTCTCCTCTGTGTCGGCGACTGGTGGAGCGGCCATGGACAAACCATACCACCCCTAACGCTGACGAGCGAGTGCACTTCGGCACTCACCTTGATAGAGGTTTGAGCTTTCCTCCCTCAGACTTCTTCTCTGAGGTCATAGATCATGATGGAGTTCAACTCCACCATCTCCCCTGAACTCTATTTTAGAAATGAGCGCTTATACCTCTTTTTGTGAGGGGTATCTTGGTATTAGGCCGAGTCTCATTCTCTTCCGGAATTACTTTCATACCCGGAGAAATTCTATCACCACCGGTAATCCTTATATTACTGGAACTCTTAGCTTTTCTATTGGGAGAGAGCGAGTATATCCTAGGATTAAGGATAGTGAGTCGGTGAAGCAATGGCCGTCCATGTTTTTCTATCACAAGGACAAACCGGCTCCCGGCAAAGCATATTCTTTGCCGGTTTTTGTCGATGGCACTGCCACGCCCCAAGAGTCCTAGGATGCGGATCCTCTGACTCTCACTAACGATTTGCTTCTTGCTAAGAGGCGGATCAAATATCTAATGAAGAACAAGGGTATGAAAGGATCCGATTTGGTCCACTGTTGGCTGGCACGCCGGATCCAGCCTCTCCAACACCATGGTGACCGGCTCATGCACTCCATCACCAAGGGCAAGTCGGACTCTCTCCAGATCTGCTCCCGTCCTTACTCGGAAAAGGACTATGAGTCCCAAATGAGGTGGTTGATAAGGGAGCGGATCGAGAGGAAAATCCTGGAGCTGTCCTTGGACACGCACATGGCTGATGATCCTGTTATACTAGTAAGTTTTCCAGCAATAACTCGAATTATGTGTTCATCTATACATTATTGTTTCTTTCTGCAATGGTGAGATATTTCTTCTTTTCAACTTGCTTACCTCCTCGAGTCGGAGCTTGCTCCTCTCGAGGGATATCCTCCTTAGATCTCTTAGGATGATGGAGAACTGGTCCCATTGCCGGAGACCCTTACCCGAAAGCGGAGGGCTCCGACAGTTTCCATTGGTACAAAGGAAGTGCCCGTTGTGAAGAGGTAACTTTCTTCACAAAGTCTCTGTATTTTATTTCTCATTCTTTCTGAAGTGTAATGATCTTTTTTCTATTACCTCCTCAGAGCTAAACAACTCACCAAGGGCAAGGGGAAAGGAAGCTCGTCGAAGCCCCTGCGCTAGTCAAAGTTAAATTGACTTCTCCTGCCACAGCGCCTCCGACTCCTACCCGCAGCCTTCTACAATGCAGGAGATTACTCCATCTCCGTCCTTCACAGAAGATCTGGCTCTTCATTCTGAGCCAACAAACCTTGGTTCACAGACCGACGTCACCATGGGTGACCCGGTAGTTGATAAGGGTGAACCCTCAAAGGGTAATGATCCCTCGGCAGAGGTTTTTGCCGATAACCTTCTCAGCAATCCGGGTATTGCCAAGCTTGGCATTACTCATAAAACTGCAGAAGAGATACAAAGGCTGGCTCAACAGTGCCTTTTGAGCCGAAATATCACCGCCGAGGAAGAGGCACAAGAAGCAGAGGACATCAAGTACTCCGAACTTCTTGAGCAAATCTGTCTTCGTGACGAGAGGCTAAAAGCCGGTGTGGCTCCTCCACCACCGGTAATCCCGCTGAACCTCGCCGAGAAGGTTACTACCGAGCTAAACATGAGCTTAAGCAAGCTTACTCATAAACAACATGTAAGTCGGATTTTCAACTCACCTTTTTTACTTTATTTCATATCATATCCTCTAGCCCCCAAGCATGAAGTTGGATAGACAATCCGGATTTATGCTTTCATAGGATGCCAAAGAATGAACTAGTGTAGCCCCAAGGCTCGTGCTGATGTTAGTTAAAATATTAGCCCGAGTCTTTAGTAGACTTCTGACTCTAGGTACTATTCTGACTTACAGAAAGTTAATGCTTATAACCAGGAATTATTGAAGAATATTTGTAACAAGGGGGGAGAGATCAGAGCTCCCCGGCTTGAAAATGCTCAATTAAAGGTATCAAGGGATGAGGCTAAAGGTAATCATTTCAGTCCTTAGCCTTGCTCTTTTTTGCTTTCATAGTCGAATTACCTATTCAACTGTTGTTCTTTTGCTTACAACACTGGTCAAATAATCATGTGTAATGATTGAAGGGGCCGAGAATTTTAAGACTCTATAGGTGGAGAACGCCGACTTACGTTGAGAGTTGAATAAGGTTAAGGCGGATCACGAGTGTAGCATTACACAAGTCCTTGAATCCTCCTCCATGGCCACCGAAGGACATGATCGAAGGATCACGGCCCAGGATCAGAAAATCTCGGATATCAATGATGAATTATTCAGAGAAAAGGACATCACCGAGGCACTTCGAGCTGAACTCCAGAGCCTTAGGGCAGAGAAGACCAAGGTTGACGATGTCATCTTTGGTATGTTTCCTATTTTCTGACTTTCTGTTTTTCCGACTCTAGGAGTTCGGATATATTTTCTAACCTTTGCTTTATATGCGCAGGTCCTCTGAACTTATTGGATTCTTCCTCCACCTATTATCGCACCAGCCGGCTTACACAAGTCGGCGACTTGCTTCACAATTTCCGCCAATCTTAGGAGGATATTGGTGAAGTACTCAAGGTTTCGAACATGAACAGAATGTCTGGCTTTGAGGTGCGAGACAAGGCCAAGGAGATGCCCGAGCTCATCTAGGACTAGAACATGTCCTATGCACGGACCGCAACATAGAATGCACTCACCATGGTTATGAGCCACCATGGAAGCATGGCAATCTGGCAAGTAACCTGTGGATATTCGACTATGGATGAAGACGGACATGAGCAAGACATCAAGGCCATCATGGACTCCTGTGCCGGATATGGATGTCATGTAGATGATCTGACCAGCTACGACACTCCTTTCTTTACTCGCGTGGAGACGCCTCCTCTGCCTGCCGAAGAAACAGCTGAAGTCTTTGATGACAGGCAAACCGTTTTGGATTTGAATGTCTCGGAAAGATATCAAGGCAAAGGCGATGTCTCTAGTGATCTGATAGCTCCTACCTCTTCCCCTGCATCGTAAAGTGCCCGAAAAAACAAAGTGTTATTCTGAAACAATCGGGT
Organism: Avena insularis; assembly: GCA_023614405.1. Lineage (NCBI taxonomy): Eukaryota > Viridiplantae > Streptophyta > Magnoliopsida > Poales > Poaceae > Avena > Avena insularis. Next base: position 151,849,049 of record CM042690.1, read on the forward strand.
TGTAAATAAGTAGTGTAATACTTTTGCTAGTGCTAAGATTTGCTACTTCTATTTAGCACTTTTTGGCTTTATTTTGATGTGCCTAGAATGTTTACATAAGCACTTTATATTTTTGTCTATACTTATGGTTTATCTGGCTTTCTGCCTCGTCCCTTTCGTGAGCCGACAAACCTTCAACACGGAAGCAATGGAGCTCAATTGCTAAACCAGTTTAAACTCGGAAACAAAGCTGGCTTCTAGTACCAACAATTCACTACTCGGAAAATGCCCGCATCCGACAATCAGATAAAGAACCAAAGTACAAACTAGAAAATTTAGATTTATACCCAAAGGTAGCATTTTTAGAATCGTAAATCTTAGCCAGAACAAACATGAGCATAAAGTACTTTCAAGTATTCTGGGATTTTCGACTGTGACATGATCATTTGGAAATAAGATGGAAATAGAAAACTTCTCAGAATAATTTGAGGCAACCAACACTTTATTTCTCATTGAACATGTACACGTATATGATTACAAAGAAAGAAAATTTAAGAATAAAAGGGACATAGCTGAGCAATATTCCACGATCTGTCTAATTCTTCCGGGTCTGTACAACCTCCAGCTCTCATTCTTTTCTTAGTAGCAGGTATTTCTTTGTTTGGCCGCATATCAGTTAGATAGTAAGAAACATTATCCAATACTCGGCTAACTAAAAAGGGCCCTTCCCATACTGGGGAAAGTTTGTGCTTTCTTTTCTACACAGGCCGTAGAACCAAATCGCCCTTATTGAAAGACCAATTTCTAACTCTCTAGCTATGATACTTGTGTAACTTCTACTAATAGGGTATTGATCTCATCTCAGCAACGATGCAAACTTCTTCGATTAAATCGAGATCATTTTGTCAAGAAATGTCGCATCCTCTTCAATATGCGCAGTAACTCGAAGAGAAGTAGGAATCAAATCACTAGGAAAAACCGCTTCTGCACCATATACCAAGAAGAAAGGTGTGTATTCGGTTGACCTATTCCGAGTTGTTCGCAAACTCCATATCACAGAAGGTAATTCCTCTGCCTAAGCCCCCACAGCACGGCATAGTGGTGCTTCGTGTCTTGGTTTGAGGCCTTGTAGGATTAAACCATTTGCTCTTTCAACTTGTCCATTAGCCTGTGGATGCGTGACTGACACAATGTCATGTCGGATATTTTGTTCGTCGCAGAATTCGGTAAGTTCTCCCATAGAAAAATTACTCCCGTTGTCTATGATAATGTATGTGGATAACCGTATCAGATTATAACGTCCTTGACAAATCTTCTAGCTGTTGCTCCATCATAACTGGTGACGGGTTTAGCCTCAATCCATTTTGTGAATTTATCCAAATGAGTAAATCCACTTGGAGCCCGTTTAAATGGTCCTACCATGTCAAGACACCAGAACACGAAAGGCCATGTTATAGGTATTGTTTGCAGCTGATCAGCTAGAACATGAGCTTGTTTGGCGTACTTTTGGCAGCCTTTACACGTCTTGACCAGCTGTTTGGCATCTGCGTTGGCTATAAGCCAGAAAAATCCGTGTCTGAAAACTTTTGCCACTAAAGATTTGGCTGCAACGTGATGGCTGCATTCGCCTTCGTGGATCTCTTGTAAGATTTCCACTCCTTCTTCCAGAGATACTCATCGCTGAAAGACCCCAGATACACTCTACTTATAGAGCTCACCATTTATTATTGTATAGGGTTTTGCTCGTCGGACGATTTGCCGGCTCAGAACCTTGTCTTCGGGTAATTTTCCATCTACTAAGAAATCAAGGTAGGGTTGAGTCCAACTGGGAATTACAGCCAGAACTGCCACTAAAGGTGATTCGGATTTGGTCGGATATTCCTCATGTACTCCTTTATAGAGGGAACTTTGAGGTGCTCTAGAAAACTGCCATCCGGGACCTTTTTCCGTGCAAAGCCTATTCAAGATAATGCATCTGCTTCCTCTTTTTCTGTTCGAGAGATGTGTTGAACCTCAAACCCTTCGAACGATTTAGATAGTTCATCCATGATAGCTCTATATGCTGCCATGTGTTTATTTGCATTACAGATATCTGACACTTGTTGGGCAACAAGATCCGAATCTCCATAACACATTGATCATCGGATGCCGATATCCTTAGAAATCCAGATTCCATGTAGTAATAATTCATATTCGGCAATGTTATTTGTTGCCGTGAAGTGGATCTGCAATACATAGACGAGCTTATCTCCTTGGGGTGATTTGAGCACCACGCTAGCCCCCGAGCCCCCGAGCGCCTTAGACCTATAAAAATGTAAGGTCCAGTATTGCGACTCTGGGAGGGTCATATTTTCCGTTATCTCTGTCCAATCAGTGACAAAGTCAGCAAGGATTTCAAATTTGATTGCTGTACGAGGTTTGTACTAAATGTCGAAAGCTGAAAGCTCTATGCCCCATTTTGTGACACGTCATGTAGCATCACTTTTGTTGATTATATCTCTCATGGGAGCTGTGCTCACCACAATAATTGGATGTTCCTGAAAGTAATACTGTAACTTCCGGGATGCAAAGAACACACCATAAGCCAGCTTTTTATAATGCGGATACCGCTGCTTTGATTCAGTTAGAACTTCGCTGAGGTAATAAGTCGGACACTGCACCAGGTGTTCCTGTTTTTCCTCTGGTCTCTCCACCACCATGACGACACTAACGACCCTGTTTGTCGCAGCGAGATAGAGCAACATCGGTTCACGAGGTTCCTATGCTACAAGGATAGGAGCAGATGAGAGTACTGCTTTCAGGTCTTGTAGTGGAGCTTCAGCTTCATTAGTCCAAACGATTTTTGGTCTTTTTTAGGAGCTTGTAAAGTGGAGCGGCTCTTTCACCAAGACGGCTTACAAACCGACTGACTGCAGCAATGCAACCAGTTAGTCTTTGAACGTCCTTAAGGCGATTTGGCCTAGAAATATTGAGTATAGCCTTAATTTTTTATCGGTTCACCTCTATGCCTCTTTGAGACACGATGTAACCTAACAATTTTCCAGCTGGTATTCCAAAGAAATATTTCTTCATGTTAAGCATTATGTTTTATTTTCGTAGATTAGCGAATGTTTCCTGCAAGTCGGAAATTAAGGTTTCCTTCTTTTTGGACATCACCGCTATGTCGTATATATATGCATGTACATTGCATCCGATTAGATCGTGGAGGCAATGCTTCGTAGTGCGCCGGTATGTATCTCCTACGTTCTTGAGCCCAAAGGGCATCGTAACGAAATAGAAGGTTCTAAAGGGGGTTATGAATGAAGTTTGGACTTTGTCTGATTCCTTCATCCGAATTTGGTGATAACCGGAACATGCATCGAGAAAACATAGGAGTTCCGAGCCTGCCATGGAATCAATAACTTGATCAATTCTAGGCAGAGCGAACGGATCTTTGGGACAAGCCTTGTTATAATCAACACACATTCTTAAATCAGTGGTGTCCTTTTTAAGTACCATTACAGGATTGGCCGACCACTCAGTGTGGATGACCTCTTCTATGAATCTGGCTAACTCTAGCCAAGCTAGTTCCTTAGCTATTGCTCTTAGCTTTTCATCACTGAAATGTCGTAAGGACTATTTGACGGGTTTAGCGTTTGGGTGTACATTTAGAGAGTGCTCGGCAATTTCCTTAGGTACTCTGGTCATGTCAGATGGCTGCCATGCGAAGATATCTTGATTTGCTTGGAGGAACTTGACGAGCGCGCTTTCCTATGCGCTATCTAAACCTATACCTATCTGGGTCACCTTGGAGGGGTCATCATCCTTCAACGGCATCGTCTTCGTCTCTTCTGATGCATTTAACTCCGGAGTCGACTTTGTGACCTCCTTCTTCGTCACTGGCATCTCGGATGGGTCGATGGTCTTCTTGATCTCCTGGTACTCCTGGGCATGTAGTACGGCTTCAGCAAAGGCGGCATTTCCGTCCTCGCACTCTCGTGCTTTGTTCGAGTATCCCCTAATGGTGATCACGCCCTTTGGACCTAGAATTTTCATCATATTGTAAATGTAACACGGATGAGCTATGAAAGCCTAGTAAGCCAGACGTCCGAATATAGCGTGGTATGCGCTCTTGAACGGGACCACTTCGAAGGAAAGTGCTTCTGTTCGGTAATTCTTTGGAGTTCCAAAAGTAACATCCAAAGTGATCTCTCCCAGGGAATTTGATTATCTTCCAGGGATGACTCCGTGAAAGATCACAGAGCTGTGATTCAGCTGAGTTTCCGAGATCCTCATCCAACGCAGTGTTTCAATGTAGAGGATGTTGATGCTGTTGCAGCCGTCCATGAGAGTCTTGGAGAAACCATAGTCGTCAATGAGGGGATTGATGACTAAGGCACTTTCCTCGCCTATGCAACTTAGGTGGATGATCAACACGGTCAAAGGTGATTGTCACTTCCGACCAGTCCAAGAATTGACGGACATCCGGAATAGTTGCGTTGCGCTCATGCAAAACTGCCATCTTGACCTTAGCTAGTTGAGACCCAAGGAAAGTGACATAAGTGTCTTTCTTTGTTGGGAAGTTCTTATTTCCATCTGACTTGGGATTTGAAGGGTTAGCTTCCTCCATGTCGGAATCTTCCTTGGCCTCCTTTTCTTTTTCGGGATTTTTCTTTCCCTTCTTCTGCTTAGCCCTGTAGCCAGTGGAATCATCTTTCTTGATGTCTTCATTGAAATGACACTCAGCATTTGTGTGGGACGAGCCCCCGTTGGCATCTAAGTGATGCACACATGGGTTGTTGGCAGTGTCGGCCCAGGAGTAGGTTTTGCTAGGTTGCTGGTCTCTCCTCACTGGACTCTTGGCGACTCACGCCGTCCCGTCATGCCTCCGCATCCTGACCGAAAGTAGTAGTGATAACTACGGTTTCCGTGTTGGGATTTTCTTCCAAGTTGTTCTTGAGCTTCTGAGCTTGTTGCTTCGGCTGTTTTGCTGACGGTGGTACCGCTAGGACGTTTAGTAGTCCTTCTGCATCGTCATCTTCATCTGCATATTTGCTTGCCGTTTCTATCATCTCTCCTAGATCATTGACCTTGTCGCACTTCAAGCAGTGATGTAGTAAACCAATTGGGAGTCCTGCAATGAAAGCTTCAATCGCAGTTTGATCATTTACCCCTACGCAGGAGTTCTTGGTGTCAATCCATCATCCGAGGTAATCTCGGCAAGTTTCTCTGGGTTTCTGGGTGCAAAGTTGTAGGTCTCCTACTGACATAGGTATGCCCTACATGCAGCTACTATTATCCTACCTGGTGTGGCCTGATGGAAGGCCCACTGGAAGATATATCAAGGTCCATGACGTCCATGATGGTTCAGCTGGTATGAAGCCCATATGGACACGGACTCCCAAATGCGCAAGACAAGGAAATCTCAAGACTATAGTTTGAATCTAACTTGTAACCTACTCGTATTGGTAGCTGAGACCTAGCCTCCCCATATATAAAGGCTAGGAGGGTCCAACAAGAAGGACGACTCCTACGATATAACTATGGACAAAATCCCTAATTGGAAGCATAGTAGGATAAATATCCAAGGAAAAGTACTCTGGATTGATCAGTAGGCCTCAAGTCCCGAGAAGAAGACCAATGTGTACGTGCAAACTCAACCGCAATCCAAATCGATCTGGAAAAATCCAAACATGCACTCAGTAGAGGGCGTGGCGATTGATGTGTACTTGGCGGAGGATTAGACGGTGACTGGTTGTGTCGCATTTTCCACATCAAATTTGACAAGAGTGTGGCTGGCTACCACTTCCGATCAGCTGTGTTACCAACTGCATAAATCGGTTATTCAATTGCATGTTCTACTCATGCATTAATTGCCGCAGACGGTTCAATTCCCAAGAAAAAGATCAAATTGATGGTGTCTGTATGGACAGAAGAATCAGCGGATGCTAAAGTGCAAAGAACTCAAATCGCAGAACTACTTCACATGGTGTTTTTTATCAAGGATGCATGCGTGGTTCCATAAGGCAATACATGCATTATTTCCAAGACATATTTAGCTGATCAAAGAGAAGAGAGCAATGAACCTACTTGGCTCAGCTCGGGTGATTTAAAAGGGCCAGTCTACGTCTTTTTCGACTCCGGTCTGCCGCATCGACGACGTCTGTGGTACGACTCCATTGACGTGGATCACATGTCCGCCCCGACAACTCCACTGATCGTGCTGACTCTACGCCCGGGAGTTACATCGACTCCGCCGCGTGACCTGCTTCCGCCATAGGTTGCGGTGACCCGCTACAATCTTCGGCTGCGGTAACTCGTTGCTGCCATCAGCTTCGGCGACCCGGTGCCGTGTCGACTTCGGTCCGCCGCATCGGCTCTCGAACGCCGCCCTGACTACAACGACCACATCGACTCCACACTCGGGGGCTCTCCCGACTCCGTCGAGAGCCTCGCTGCCGCCTTCGGATGCGACGACCAATTGCGGTCTTCGACTCCAGTGACTCGAGGGCTTCTTCAGCTATGGTGACCTGCTGCGGTCTTCATCTCCGGCCACCCGCTGAAGTCTTCGACTGCGGCCCTCCTCTGCAATTTTCGATTGTGGTGACCCTCTGTGGTCTTCAGTTGTGGCGACCCACTGCCACGACAACTCCTTCTGCCGCACGACTTGCCACCGTGTCATCTGCGTCCACGGTGTTGACTCCGTGTCCACCACGCGACTCGCCACCGAGTCGACTCTATCCATCTTGCGACTCTGTTGACCTCGACTACGCATCCATCACGTCGACTCCTTTTAGCGAAACTCCATATGATTCGCTATCGTGCCGAGTCCTTCAACCGTGTCGACTACCGATGAAGCTATGTTTTCCCCTACGTAGAGATGATTCTGTTTTAACTCACACTCGAAACACTCGGGGGCTGTGCCATCTTCGAGTAACCTAAAGTGTTGTCGACTCCGCGCACTCGAGCACCTCATACGCGACAACCCGAGTAGCTCATTCTGCCTGATCGTCGAATCCTTGAACTCCGAGAACCTCGGCAAGGCACTGAGACTAAGGGTAATTAGGCTAACGAAAAGTCGTAGCAAACAGTGCAAAAGTTGTGACTCGATTGGCACCAGAAAATATTATTACAGGCCGACAGGCAAATATTCTTTACAAGATATAGATACTTCATAATTTTTTGCATTTTCTACAGCTTATAAAGATGTCGACTACATCGAGCTATTCTATTGGGTCATCCAACAGGAGTCGAAAAAATAACTGGCTACACCATAAACTCAAGACCCGAGTTAAGTCCCTCCTCGGATGCATCACTTGATGCTACAAAAGACACGACGCTGGCCACATAACCGACTGAAGCAATTGTGTCGACTACAATCCGCATCTTCGACTCGCCCGGCTAAACGCCGCATAACTCCGCTATGTCGACCCCGACTTCATCGTCAATTTGAGCTCCTTATGCGTGAGACGCTGACCCGATGCACTTCTGGGTCAGTGGTTTCTCCTCTCATGATTTTCGACTACAACTGCAAGATACAAGACTCGAGTGTCTGCCCGAGTCTACCACTCCGCCAGACACTGGGGGGCTACTCCAAACTGGATCGTTGGACGCGCATATACAAGATCTTCGAGTGGCACGCTCCAAGTCCTCACTCGAATCCACGAGTCGACTAAGGGCTCGGGGGGCTACTCCCATAGGGAGCCCTGGTCGCGCATTCGAAAAAGTGCCGGTATTAAGGGCATTCACAAAATCATCTGAAGTACTTCCGGATCATTCTGTCTATGCAACCGATGCATATAAGTCTTTGCTCGAGTCTACGACTCGAATAGACACTCCGGGGCTACTCCTATAGGGAGCGCTGGTCGCGCACCCTATAGAAAACAAAAGATTTATAATACTATCCATCGTGTCGACTGCGTCCACAATGTCGACCCGCTTACAGCAATCACACACATTGGCAACTCCGCCCCACTATATTCCAATGTAAAGTTCAGAGATAACGTCTCCTTGACCACCCGAAACACCCCGTGGTGATAAACCTTCGGATGCTGCGTCCACGACATAAAGATAAGACCTACAGATACAATCTGATGACCTGGCAATCGCATCCGTTGCGCTCTACCAGTTAAATACCATGTCTACGACATGAAGAAAATCCTAACAGACGTGTTGGGTACATACTTATAAACTGGAATTCGACTCTGTAAGACCTCCGCGACATGAGTCTAATTACGCCAGCAATTTCTGGATTCATGTCCGGGGACTCGAGTTTGAGTAGGTAGCGTCGTTTTGGACCTAGAGCAATTAACTGGTCCTGATCCGTCGAGCGCACCAGACACGTTTACCATCATCCCTATGAACTACTATGAATTCGACTGACCCGATGAACTTCCGGGTGAAGTGCTTCTCACTCAACATAACTGTCGACTCCGACATCCTAATGCAAGATTCAAGAAAACTAAGTCTCCACCCGAATCTATGATTCTGATGGACACTCGAGGGCTAGTGACATAGGTATGCCCTACATGCACCTACTATTTACCTACCTGGTGCGGCCTGACGGAAGGCCCACTCGAAGATATATCAAGGTCCATGACGCCCATGACGGTTCAGCTAGTATGAAGCCCATATGAACACGAACTCCCAAACGCGCAAGACAAGGAAATCTCAAGACTAGAGTTTGAATCTAACTTGTAACCTACTCGTATTGGTACCTGAGACCTAGCCTCCCCATATATAAAGGCTAGGAGGGTCCAACGAGAACTGCGACTCCTACGACATAACTTCTCCACCTCTCCCACAATAGATCTAGACACCGCAAAACCTAGCACATACGCCTGATCTAATCTGCGCATACACCGCCATCACCGACATTGTAATTATTCAGATCATCATTAGTCAAGAGTAGACACGCAGGAGTAGGGTCATCTACGAGGCCTGAACCTGGGTAAATCTTCGAGTATCCATGTGTGCTTGTTTTCTAGCCGATCGAGATCTCCAGTGCTCCTCGATTCCTCGAACCTAAGTCCATAACAATGGGAATTGATGAGTTAACCCCTCTTCACCTAACGTATATGGCCTCTGATATGTGCCTTCGAAATTCGGAAAGAACGCGCTTTGCATATCACCAGGTGTGGATGGTATTCTCTGGAAGTTCATTAAGCCAGGATCGTGCCATCTTCCGCAGCATAAGTGGGAGATACCGGGTCGCGACCAAGCTATTACCACCTTTGGCGATGCAGCAAGCCTGGAAAAAATCATGGAGCCAAGTATCTGCCGGGCCACTCCATCGTAGGCTTGGATATGTCTTGAGATAGCAAATCCTTTCGAGAAGTGTGTTTGTCAAATTCGTGGTCCGAAGCATTTTGGACCCACGTAGATATCATCATTCTTATAGCACCGCGCCTCTATGTTAGAGTTGTTCCGGTGTCTCGCGCCACTTGGTGACAGGGAACACCGTCTTGCTTGCTGGCTGTGGCTGCGGTGCCTTGGAGCCGGACTTCTTCTTCTACCACCACCTCCTCCGCCACGACGCCCTCCTTGGCCTCCTTGAGAGCCATTGTGATGGCTTCTTGGTGGAGAAGGTGGTGCAGGTGGGTTATTCCCGGCTGATCGTCGGCCTCCATCCGGAGTGTCATTATTCCGATTCCGGGGAGGATCTTCATTACGACGAGCCCCTGTCGGCTTGACTCGGCATGGTGTCCGTCGTTCCTTTGTCCGTCGTTCCCCCCACCGTGGTGGGGTTCAGCTGGACAACTTGTATGTCTAGGAGGTGGCATCCTTTGCCGGTCCTCCTCCCGATGTTGCTCTTTGTCTTCTTCCCTACGATTGTTCAACTCTCACCGGGAGGGTGTCTCGAAACCAGTTCCGCAACAGCGTCTCGCTTTGCGGCTGGAGCAACATTGCTCCAGTCATGTGCGGTTCTATGTCGTTAACCTGAAGATCCGGTTCTTGAGTAGTTATCTTCCCGACGTTCGGAATAGTAATGCTATTCTGGGACCCGTTGGGGCCTAATGTCATTCCAGGCCAAATCCTTGCAACGTTGGTCTGATTGAGAGACCGGTTTACTGCTTCTGGATTTTGCGACCCTCTGTTGCTCCAGACCCTTGGTGAGCAGCTTCACGCCCAACCGGACTTTATCTGGGTTTGGATTGTTTGCCAGGATATCTCGAGCTGTAGCCGTATTTTGCACTGGTGTTTGATACACCAGATCTCCCTTGCTATCGAGCCGAGGTGCTCCTGGCTCTCCCTCATAGAGGACTTTGTGGACCTCCGGATATTTGTCGGCCTACACTTGGCCTTTCCGGGTCTTTTAGTGCTGCAGAGAGTTGAACTCCTCTGTAGACGCCATGTGCTTCTTCTCTTCCATAAGGTTGTTAGCCTCATCCAGGAGTACTTGACGACGCGCTTCTAGGGCTTGAGCCCTTTCTTCCAATTCTGCAGGTGTAAGCTCTGCAGCTGTAGGGATAGGCGTAGTTAACGCATCATTGATGAGTTTACGGGCACCAGCGGTAACCACGTATCCATCCACCGAAGTTTCTTTTGGCTCGTCTAGGATTAGAGATCGATCCGAATCTTCTTCATATTCTTCGGCAACCACTTCCTCCACTGGAGGATCTTTTTCCGGGTTCTTGTTCTTCATGTTCCTCTTCTTTGCCTTCTTGGCAGCGCCGGTAGCAAAGACGGCTTTGGTTCCATTTCCCGGAGTCAAGCTCTGATCGGTACTTTCGGACATATGGACGTTGGGATTGTCTTCGAGATCCATGTCATCCTGTGCTTTGGGAGAGTTTTCTCCGGATCCTTCGTCCATGACTTCTCCTTCTTCTGCAGCTTTGGAGTTGAACTCATCTTCATATTCCGCGGAGAACTTTTGAAAATCTGCCGACATCATGGAATCATCCGAAGATGTCGGTAAGTCGTTGTTTGTTCCGATCGCCTCTAGCACCGAGTCTTTGTTGTCTCCGGCCTCGACAGAGCCTGATCCGGATCCAACATATCTGACAAAGTGCGACGCGTGCGTCCTGAGGTAGTTGTGTCTTTCCTTGTGGGCTTCCTCGAAATGCTTGATGGTCTCAAGAACCTCATCCACGCCTGTGCCTTGTAGCATTATGCACCTCAACATGTGCCTCAGGAATGGTTGATCTGTTCCGGCATTGGCAGAGCCGAAACCAAAGTTGTTGTCTTGCTCCTCCTGGATTTCGACCTCGACGGGTAGATTGATCTAGGGTTCGACCTCGCTGGGGAGATCCACTCCAGGTTTGACCTGCACCGCAAGATCTGCTGCAGGCTCAACTTTCTCCACTATCTCGATGCGGGCTGGGTGGGATTAGGGTTTTCCAAGACCCGGAACTCTGCCGCCTCCATAGACAAAGTGGACCCAGAAACTTCCTCTGCCTCTATCATCACCGTTGGGGTGGGTGGGTGGGACAAAGTGGACCCAGAAACTTCCTCTGCCTCCAAGGACATGATGGTGTAGGCAGTCATGACCTCCCTAGCTAGAATCCAGGTCTCGTCGAGAACAATGAGAGGGACGTCACTAGCGTAGAGGACGCGACCAACGATGATGGTCTCGCTGATTCCGATTCTTGCAGATTCCGCTCGGTATGCAGATTTGAAGCTCACTTTCCCCACGGTGGGCGCCAACTGTCATCGGATTGATGGCAGCGGAAGAGAGGGGTGTGAGACATACAGTGTGCTGGGACGGTGAGCACACAAGTTTACCCAGGTTCGAATCCGCCGGCTTTGGACGGATCCTACTCCTGCTAGCAATCCAGTAATACGGCAGAGCTAGAATATGGGTTACAAGGGTTTTGCCTATGCGAATTGAGATTGTAGACTATTGTGAGGTTCCCTAAAGGCTTACCCTAGGACGCTTAAATAGATATCTGGCCTAGGGTTTACAGGAGAGACCTATCCGGCTACGACTAAGAGTTGGTTATAGAGTACATCTTGAACTACAAGTAAAATATCAGGCCTATGTTGGTAAGCCTTTTGGGCCTTCCTATAGCCGGGCTGGACTCCGTATCTTCTCCCTGACTGGGCCGCTCGTGAAGCAAAGCTCTACCCAAAGTGGACCACCCTGGTCAGTGAGGCACAGTGAGGATAGCTGGAAAGTATATCCCCAACAATAAGGATAAGAACACAATTCTCCTTCCTTACTCTCTCCCGTAAGTAATTATATATTTTTGTCAGCTAAGATAATTAAGATATGCTTTCATGATATATATTTTCCATTGTATGATTGGTTTGTTGAACTGTTTGTGCAGCGATCATGATGTTCTCATCGTTATGCACCCACAAATTTGCCAAGCTTACATCCTGGATCCATCGAGAAGCAAGAAGAAAGACTACACATTAATACACGAGGAAATGGATGAAGCTCTCTTCCACTTCCACACCCATGGAGGACACATACTTAAGTTTAATAAAAGGAAAGGTGGTGGCAACTTGCCAGGCTTCTGCATCAAGGAGTTATTCCTTTGCGTGCACGAACCGGATCACGATGCTTTTCACGGTGGTAGTATGGAAATCTACTACGTCATAGATCACATTAGTGCATATGTACGTGCGGCTAGCACATTTGACTTGACCAAAAATATCAAGAAATGGAGTATAGGACTGGATAAGAAGGGAGGTGATGATCATATGGATAACTTGAAACACATCCAAGTCAAACTTGCAGATATCCTCAGCAAAGACGTCATAGACGATGAAGGTGCATTCCATAGAGGTTTAGAAGAACCGTAGGAGGTGACTGATCGCTTGACTCGACAACATGGTGGAAAGGTGCCATTGTTCATGACTTATGACGACATTCTTCCATTTCATCCGTTGAAGAAGTAGTTCTCAAGCGTTGCATCAATACTTTGTTAATCAAATTATGTTTTGTGTGTGCCTTCATATATTGTAATAATTAAGGTCTACACCTACATACTATGTTACTTTGTAATCCGGTGTACGAACAGTTCTTGCAGGCTTGCTTAATTAATTAGCTATCGACTTCTAGTCGTCTATTATTGATGTGTTGTTTAATTAATTATTTTATTATATACTTGCCTAAAACCCTGTCAAGATAGCATTTCACCATATTTCCTTGCCGTGGCAGCGAAATACGTCAAAATACTTCTGCGGCAAGAAAAATGTGCTTACGACTCTACCACAAAGCGTAAAACTTACTCACCTCGACGTTGAATTGACATACGACTAGGAGATATAATTGTGGCGTTTGGAGCGAATGCGACCACTACGAGCGATAATGGTGGTGTTCATTGGAGACGCCACCACTACGACCTACAAGTAGCGTGAGGTTAGTGTCATGCGGATTGAGCGCCATTAACCCCTTTTCCGAACGCTGGAACTAGGCCTTTTCCTACTAGTGATCGCTTGCTTGTCCTGTTTTGTTTAATTAAACCATGGACCTATAGTAAACTCCAGGTCAAATGGGTAGTTTCAAATTCTTTGATAATGAAGATGGTTGTTTGTTTGCCTGGTTTTGTGTATAAATTGCTATTACTTATTTTCAGACTGTAATTGGTGCTATCGCCACCAAAAAGGTGGCTGCAAGATCATGTCTCAAGGTAGTTGTCACACTCAAAGGGAGATGTTGGTAGATTGAGAAAACAAAATTGAGGACTCTGCTATGCGTGGGATCAATCTCGATTGGCAACTAAAATGCGGAATATTCTTACCTTTCAGTTTGTTGAAAATATGTTATAATTTTATGAAATTTGCAGCTGACATAATATCTAGGTAAATCGCATAGGCCATGCGGGCATTTAGTTGATGTTGTCCGCACCTGGAGATAGGGGGTACCATAACTGGGCCGATTGGGATGTTGTATTCACCCGTTTTGTACTAACAATGAACATTAAATGATGCTCGATGATGGTCCATATGCACCCTTTTGATTGTGGCGGTTGGCCTGGGCCTAAAAAATGCCTAAAACGAAAAAAGGAAAAAAAGTAACGGGCCGCACACGCAAAAGGCCAAAAGGGACGTCATGAACAGGCTCTATGAATAGTGAAAGGATAGAATAGTAAAAGCCCATAATCATAGCAGGACGCGAAATGGCAAAGGATAGACATCCTTATGGGCTTGAACAGTAACATGCTCGAAAATTAAAAGGCCAGAATGATAGAAGGCTAGAACACTAACAAACCTTCTCATAAAAGGACCGTTAGTTGGCGACACATGATAGGAAGGACGAACAGTAAAAGACCATAACAGTAGCTGACCTTCTCACAAATGGGCCTTTCGTGGGTGGCCCGCGGGATTTAAGAACAGTGATGGGCCTAGCGTAGGCCTTAACAGTACCGCGCTGGCATAGCGCAAGCTGCTAATGAGTCGCACAGTGTTGTACTAAGATGGGCCTTATTTAGTCTGAAACAGTAATAGACCAGAAAGTTAACAGGTCGCAGCTAGGCTAGAAAGTGATGGGCCCCTTCAATCTGCGTAGGCCTTTAGTAGGATGAAAAGTAAAGAGTTGTCTTCTTATCGGTCTTCTCTCATGGACGGACCCACTTAATTATTAGCAGGCCTTGGCTTCTACCACGACTTTTATGACCGTTAACTGCTGTAATTACAACGCTTGCCACGTGGCAGTTTGCACGACGTCAGCATTCAATGGGTCTAGCGAAATGGATCTGCCATGACATGGATTCCGTGGTTGAAGGGTGCAATCCATGGTTGATTCTTTGGTGATGAGGCTTTTACCACGGGTACCCATCTATTGCAGAAGACTTTTCAACCATGAAAAACAGGCCTTCAACCACAAAAACTATGTGTTATAAAATCCAACCTTTCTTGTAGTGACAACGTGAAGCTGTACCAAGGTCATGTGCTCTATCAAACGTGAAGGTATCTGTATTGCATGCATGTGACACCGATAACAGTCAACATAGCTGCATCATGAAAAAATAAGTCAGAATCAAACAACGGTACTGGTCATAATACTGAGACATGAGGCAAAAGACTACGTACCTTGACACCATGGAGATGGCATGATGATCGCCCGAGTTGATGTACCACATGCAAACATAGGTCCCGCTAAGAACGCCTATTCCTTGAGAAGTGACGACCATGCCAACAAAAATGACGCTTACTGGTCTAGCATGACGGGAAACTGACACCTCATCTTCAGGGAACTCGGTTGCTGAGTCACTTCATTGCCACTACACAAAAAGTGTTGTCCTTAAGAAAACAGAACGTGCCCAAAAGGGACAAACACTTCTGCCACATACCTGACGTCTATAAGGAGGACACTCCGCGTGGTTACAACGAAAGACTTCCTCATTCGCGCATCACCGATAGAAACCGCTCGGATATAGGAAACACTGACAACAATACCAACGACATCTGCGAGAATAAGAAGAAATCGTCACACAAAATAAAGTCTTAAATGTTGACCGAAAGAAAGAGAAACATGCACATACAAACAAAGCGTGCGACATCCTCGACGAAAGAACCAAGGTCGGTGAATGCAAAGGGATCACATATGAGCTTTGAGAATTCAACAGGATACTCAACCAATAGGCAACTAGAGTGCTCGAGACCGTAAACTGCCGGAGTACATACACACAGCCTTCAGTGAGCCTCGCCCTAAGCTCGCTAACATCTTATTTTCCCGTCACTCTGAAAATGACATACTCGGTCGTAAGCTAGTAAAAACAAAATGATGATGATTAAAGCCAACAAAGCATAGTACCTTTGAGTTAATAAAGACAATTTCCACGTGAACGATTGGTCCATCGAACACCTTGTTTCGACAATTGCACACGCGAGACACCCTTATGACCACAGAAGAGCCGGTGTGGCTGATCTGGAGCTCCGATAGAATACTAAACATAGGCATTTTTGAACAAAAAAGTACCATTTAAAGACGACGACAACAGTATATGTACCTGCAAATACGTAGAAAGAACATCGATAGAAAAAACCGGACCTCCGTGCTACATACCGCAAAACGCGTGGAATCGCTAACCTGAAAATACCTAGAAGAAAGTCTGACTACTCGTTCGTCATACCTACGTGTTATACATGCGACACACATACATAAAGTCCTACGAACAGCGCGCCCATAGTTTCGAAGAAAACGCAGATACAACATTAAAAACATATACATAAACCTTGGTTTAACTAAAGAACGTCTATAGGTAGAGACGCATATATAGAATAGACGTTAGTAAAACTCGAAGGAAGATGGAGCGGGGCATGAAATAACAAAAAATAGCCGTATACTTACCTGTATTAGCAAGCGAGGCAAGTGGTCACTCGTAGGAAAAGCTTGCGACAACGCAACGTTTCGTGGACCATGGCTAGCAAACCTGCAGGAGGTAAGACAACGGCGAAACCCCAAACGGTGGAAAACAAAAGACGCAGACACACACGATGCTGTAGTAAAAGACTAACGGTGCCAACAAGCAAGATAGGAGAACCATGCACAACAACATACGTCGAAAGAGAAAGAGACCTGAGAAAGACAAACAAATATAGTTAGCAAACGAAGGGAACAACACTCGAGAGGGCATCAACAAAAGAGGCGAAAGAAGGTGCACGGATAGGCGAAGGAGAAGGACAACAAACTGTACCTAGTAGAATAAGCTTAGAAGGCGGAGACTATAGAAGTAAACCTACAAAATCATAGAAAACATCACGTTTGCGAGTAGGGGAAGGAGAAGTGATGGAATAGGCCGTAGTCGTCCAGAGATTAGAGCGTAAAGAACCAACTGACAGACACTCGCCGACCAGTCGAACTTGCCGGCAGAGCAAGCGCATAGAGAGTCTATAGAGAGAGGACAAGGAAGAGAGGTAAGATGAGAATAACGGAGGTCCAGAAGCACTTATTCTATGCGGTGCAAGTGGTCCGACTATCCATGGAAATCCTCAAGGCGCCATACATAGAATCACCGATCTGATGCGATTTGATCTGTTAATGCTAGGATCCGCCAATGTAAATGGAAGCGAGTGCTAAGCTCACGAGGAAACGTGCAGCATAGAGCTTCTATCACATAGACCATCAGAGGTACCTCACCAGGAGGCGATGAATAGGCAAGCACAAATATCATCTCGGTCTCAGCGAGAAAGGTCTAGTGTGCCATGTCGGTTCTCGGGGGTCCTGGACCGCGAGAACCGGCGTACGGTGATAGACCATGACTCCATGTTGGATATCGGCGGACCCCATGGCCACGAGAAGCAGCACATGGCTACAGTCTACGATGCCGCGTCATCTCTAAACGGGACCCATGCCGGCGATAAACCGCACCGACATGGGCTTAGGCCTGCACGTCGTCTCTCCACGAGTCCCATGTCCACGAAAAAATGTAGCCGACATGGGCCCACGTCGCCACGTCGGTTCTAGGCGGGCCCCATCACGCGGCGGGCGCGGAGGCCTGTCTCGCTAGTAACTCCTCTCACAGAGCACGGTCAACCCCGCATACGCTGATGTTGGGCCCATGGTGTGCAAGCGGTCCACAGTTCTTCGACACGGGTGTCGTGGTATTGCCGGCGAGTACGCCATGGAGGGGTCCTCACATAGCGTGTTTAGGGAGGTGGGGGAAGCTGGTGAGTTGACGGGTACGAGGTAACACAACTTACCCAGGTTCAAGTCCCGCGATAGTGGCGGAACTCTACTCCTGCTATAAATCACTATAATAGCAATATGCCGAGTTACAAGGATCGGTTCACTGTGCGAGGTGTCGCTCTAAGCACTATGATTGTTGTCCTAAAGGCTCCGTCAGGTCCGGCTTATAAAGGTGCCAGAACCTAGGGTTATAGGAAAAGGACGTTGTCGGACAGGTTATAGAGTCCTACACTGATACTAACTAGTCTTTGTGTCTTGTACTCCAAGGCTCCAAGTAGATCGGTGACTGCATCGTAGCCTTATTTTATCCGACATGGCCCTCCCTTATGGATCCGTCTAACTCGGCTGCCTAGCAGGCCATGGGCTGTGCTACCAACTGTGGATCACCCGGGTTATCCGAATTAGAGACATGCAATGGTGGTACCCATTTAGTATATCCCCAATAGTAGCCCCCTAAGGACTTTTCGATTTTGCTACGTCTTTCCCTTTAGTCTTTAATGCTCCATCTAGATGATGTCGGCAATCCGTCAAGCAATATCTCGAAGGTCTCCCAAAGAACTCTACAATATTCTCCGTCTTCAACGTGTAAGACGGAGATTCTTCGAGTCTTTTCTTCTAGAGTCGAATAGTTTCCGCCTTCCAGGGAATCTTCAGACATGACACCTCCACTGCAACGGTCAGTAGGATGACATAGGCTACATCCTATGCTACCTTAAAACTCACATATGGTAGTGAATTAATCATTAGGTATTTTCGCGCGTGCAAAATCTGAAATGTATAAGCGGCAAATCGGGGGACATGGAAAATTACCGCACATGCTCACACACACGTTGTCAATGCTGCAACCATTAGATCTTCCATGCACGAATCTTGATGCCTAGGTCTATAAATGTTTACTATGGCTAGAATATTTTATTTTACCTGCATTCTTCCATGCATCGTCTTCTTCGTTCTGCCACGCGACCGTTGAGCTCCTCAGAAAAACCCTAGCCAGACTTCTTCATTCCTCCCACCCTTCATCCATCTACTCAATGGCTAGCAGCAGTAGTGCTCCATCGGTGGCGGCGCTCCCGAGGCTTCAATCGAGCCGTCACAGGGAGTATCCGTCCCACTAGAGGGAGTGGTGAATCCCGTATCCTCCATGGTGGAATCCACCGGCGGTGACCAGAAAAGAGTGTTGCTTGATGCCACGGAGGAGGATACTGACTCCCACAAGGGAGTATGGAGGTGTTCTGACCTCTCCGCCGAACAACTGCAAGAACTCATCATCGAAGGATACCTCCCGGCAATGGAAGGGTTGGTCTAGCGACCGACACCGGCTAGAGAGGTGGTCCCTTATCCCCAAGCCGGAGAAAAGGTCTACCTCAAATCTGAACTGGTATGTGGCGTTAACCTTCTAGTCTCCGCCTTCTTCCTTGGAATCCTCTGGCAGTTCCAGGTTCTCCCCCACAATCTTTCTCCCAATAGCATCCTTGTACTTAGCAACTACGTAGCTTTGTGCGAAGGATACCTAGGAATCAAACCTAGGTTAGATCTGTTTATCTATTTCTTCATTGTCAAGAGAGAGTTTGGAGAGTCCAAGGACGAACTTCGGAACTGTGGAACCATTAGCTTCAAGATCCTTCCTAACGGCGGTTCCCCGGCATCGTCGGCCATGAGTCCTGCAAGAACTGGCAGCAGACTTATTTCTATGGCCTAGATACCTTTGGCTGGCCGAGAGGACTCGTGCCCCGACTTTTTAGATGGAGCTGCCGCCGAGGCCACCACCTGGAGATCCCAAGGCCCCCTCTCAATCGATGACGAATCCTCTCATGCCGTAAGGCAGATCGAGTGGCTGATAGACGGAGGTCTAACCAGGCTTTACCTAGCCATGTGTTGGTTCACAAGGCGGATCCAACCTCTGCAGCATGGCACCGAGCTGATGCACAAGTACTCCAAGGAGGAGAAAAATCCCATGCGGATTTCCAAGGACAGCTTCTCCAAGGACTCCATCAAGCTCCGGCTAAAGGACCTCATCAAGATGAAGGGCAGGAAGCATGGCTTCAATATCACCTTCGACATGTTTAAGTGCAGCAAATACCCAGAGGTAACTATGTTTCCTTTGTTGCTTTTATATGTACTCTAAGGCTTTCCGTCTTGAATGTATCAACCATCTGACATATAGTGTTTTACCCCCTTAGCTGGCGACCTTGGCTGCAGATCAAATGTCTTCCCAAGTCTATGATACAAGGCTAAAGGATATCCAGGTTGTGTCCAATGATGATACCTCCAAGGATTATCCAGCTCCGGCAGCGTGCAAGCGGAAGAGCTCCACCTCTCATGCTGCTAATGAGGGCAAGAAGAAGAAAACAGAGAGTGGAGTCTCCAAAAAATCCACTACCGCCTTAGCTTTGTTTTGACCTATTCAATCCCTGTACTTATACTTTGTCTGTTTAAAGAAGAAATCCAGTGTCAGTTTGAGACAGACCTCCAAAGATGCTGGAGGTCCCAAAAATATTCGTGACATGTTTTCCAAGTCATCCCCTATCGTTGCTCCCCCAACTCCTACCGCCAAGCCTGCAATAGGCTCCACTAGAATGTCGTCCCCCGTCATCCCTGAGACCTCTATCATGGAGATAGACATCAACCCAACACGAGATGTCTCAGGCTCTATTAGTACAGACCTTGCTCCCAACAGTTAGGCAACACAAGAGAGTACCTCCTACAAAGTGGTTGAAGCTCTGGCTAAGGATGCTACCAAGAAAGGGAAGCAGTTAGCGGACGGAGCATAAGCTACAACAATAGTAGCAACGGTAAAGCCATGATCAACTGCGTCTTCGACTGCTATCATTGCGTAGGAGACAACTAGGGCTTCATCCATGCCTCCTGCTTCTACAACTCCTCTGCCTCTGACTCCTCCAACATTGAGCCTGGACAATCTCATTCAACAGGAAAATGCCATTTATAACAATGCTCGGACCTTCCATGATGCATATGCCAACCTTGCCAACAATCTGAGGGTTATTGCTATTGTAAGTCTTTGATCTTTACTTTTTACTTTATGATATATCCCACTGTAGCCCCCGATATCTTAGGCGGAAAACCAGTAGTTATTGGCCTGAGTGCTCCAAAGAACTAAGTGTACAAATTGATAGGGTAGCCCCCGAGTTTCTAGTTAGAATGAATAATTCCGGCTAGATACTCTAAGAGAGAACACACATGAATTAAAATATGATACCATAACCCTTGAGCCTTTAGTTGAAACTAAGAAGTTCTGACTAGATGCTCTAGAAACTAAGTACTTCATCTCTTTGTAGGATGAGAATGCCCAGAGGAAGTCCGCAGTGAGAAATATACCAAGCTGCAAGAAGCACTGGACATTGAAAAGGGTAAAACAGCCTTACTAAAGGAACATATCACAAATAGCAAGCATATGTTTTCCTCCAACAGCTCCCAATTTATCACTTGGAACCACTTCATCCAAATTCTCACAATGTTGTTTTTGTTCCATCTTACAGAGACCATCGCTAAGAAAAAGAGCATCATCGAGCAATCTAAGCATATCTAGTAGCTCGATGATGAGAATAAAATTCTGAAGAAATACCTAGCTGATGTCATCAAAGGCCATGAGGAGGCAATGAAGGTTATGCAAGAATCTGCCGACATCGAGATTCAACGCCTGGAGAAAGAGATTGAACAACTCAAGGAGCAAAACCAAGCTGCCAACAAGTAGAATGCTCGGGGCCTTGAGATGTACAAGAAGCTTCAGAAGGAGCATGGCATCTTGATGGAGACCTCCCAACAAGCTAAATCCAACATCTTTGGTAACTTTCCTATGTCTTGTGTCAATTCTATAAGTTGGATAAATGTATATGTATTGTTGTACTCATGACCCTTGTTTCTTATAAAAACATAGCTCCCATTGGTTTAACAACATGGGTGAAGGTGCTCCGGATTCAAAGGAGTGCATGATTCATGCCGACAACGTCATCAATACTTCCATCACTCAAGCCAAGGAGATTGCCAAGCCGATGGACATTACTATTAAGGTGGCAGATTCTGCCGCCAAGTACTCAGAAATCCTACGCCGAGCCCCCGAGAAAGTAAAGAGCTGGAAAGCATCTTGTGTTTGGCTGGTGCAAGGCTGGCCTTGTCCTTGGTCAGGGCACACTATGATGAGGTCGTCATTGACTTGGTGACCTAGTATGCCAAAGGTTGATGAGGAGAGGTGAAAAATCAATAGCGACGCCATATGTAATTCCCTCACCGGCTATGACACTAGGGTTGCCAAGATGGTCAAGATGGACGTCTTCTTGCCTGCTGAATTTCTTGATGATGAATCAACAGCTTTGGAATCTAGCCTTTGATCCTCCGAGTTGGATGATCTTGGCAAGTCTGATTCCCATGTAGCTGATGATGCAGCATCGAAGTCTCCTGCAGTAGAGCCATAAACCACTTTATATTAAATGTGTCTGTAATATTTTTTGTATGTATGCGAAAAAGTTGTAGAAGTAAGGCCGAAAACATGGCTGCAAGCCTCCTGCTACTTATCTAGTTCCAGCATGTATATTTTTAAGCAAGTGTTGGCTTATCCATTATTTTGTTTCGTATGCTTGACCTTTCGTGAGAGGGAAGACTCACAGCACATAACCATCCTCTTAGGTGATGATGCTTCATAGCACCATCAACAACCTAAAACCAAAACCACCGGCTTTGAGTGCTGAAAAGTCACTACTCTAGAATCCACATAAATACATCAAAAAACATGTAGACTAGAAAACTTAAGCTAACGCCCGTAAGTGGAATTTTCACAAGTGCAAATGGAAAATGGGGCATAAAAGGGTTTGTATGATCCAAAAAATGAACACTAAAGGAGGTAAAAGACTCAGAAAATATGAGTGAACCAAATGCTTTATTCCATTGATCATATAAGGTACTTATTACATAATATAAAATATGTTTAAGTGTAAAAAGGACGTAGTTCTGCTATGTTCCATGGCCGACCAGTCTCCGAGAAATTATCATCAGAGTCATGTTGCTTGGGCTTGCATTCTTTTGGCCTATCTTCGAACTCATGAATATCAACGAGGTAATAGGAACCATTGAGAAATGCTTTGCTTATGATGAACGGTTCTTACCAAGGCAGGGATAGTTTATGTGATTTTTGCTTCTTGAGTCGGAGCACCAGACCCCCCCCCTTTAAACGAGTGATGCCTAAAGAAGCGACTATGGTAGGTGTGTAGCTTCTGCTAGTAGATGGAGGATCTCTGGCATGCCAGCACGTGTTCCTCTTCAAGCAGGTCCATAGATAGGCGTATGGATTCTTCAGCGTCATAGGCGACGACTCTTGGTGATTCATGGAGGATGTCGGATGGTAAGAGTAATTTTGCTCCATAGACCATGAAGAAAGGGTAAAGCCGGTAGATATGTTGGGTGTTGTTCATAAAATCCACAAAATATATGGAAACTCCTCCGTCTAGGCTCTAGCTACTCTATGTGGCGGTGCCTCTAAGCGTGGTTTGATTCCTTACATAATTAGTCCATTGGCTCACTCAATTTACCCAATTGACTATGGATGTGCCACAGATGCTAGGTCAACGCGGATGCCTTTTTCATGACAGTATTCCTCAACTTCTCTGAGTGACAAGTTGCTGCCGACGGTTATGATGCTATGTGGGAGACCAAATCTCGCCACTAGATCCCGGAGCTTCAGTCCATTTAGTGAATTTCTCAACTGCTAATAGCAGATGCGTAAGTCTGCAAGGTGCTGTTTGTAAGGGACCAACCATGTCAAGCCCCTAGATTGCAAACAGACATGTAGTTTGTATTGTTTGCAATTCTTCAACTGGAACATGTGGTTGATGTGCATAAAAATTACACCCAATACAAGTCTACACCAGATTGTCGGCGTCCTCCTTGGCGGTCAGCCAGTAGAATCATTGCCGGCAGGCTTTCACGACCATCGATCAGGGAGCGGTGTGATGCCCATAAGCTGAGAGATTTATTTCTCTAAGGATATCCATACCTTGCTGCTGGGAGACGCACTATAGGAAAACTCCAGTGGTACTTCGTTTGTATAGCTGGATATCTATTATGACGTAGCCTTTTGATCTACGTACTATCTACTGGCTTTCGACTTCATCGGCGGGCAGTGTTCCGTCTTGAAAGTAGTCCATGAACGGGTTCATCCAAGTTGGAGAGGTTACTATTACTGCATTAACGAATGAGTCCACTATCCGGGTTGTCGAGGTCCGCTCCTTTCACGGATGGGGTCCGTAAATGCTCTAGGAAAATGCCAGGCGGAATTGGTCGGCGAGCTTGTCGGTGTAATGGGATCGAGGGTCCCTCGCATTGCGCCTCAGCACCTGGGCTAGGACCCACCAGTCAGCAACCCAACAGATGTATAGTTTAGCCAGCAAGGGAGTCGCTAGAATACGAGCACCGTGTGCTTCAAGCAGATATAGTTCCGTCATGATGAGCCTATGGAGACTAAGTGCCAGCTATGCTGTAGGTGCCTATAGGTGAGAGAAACGCTACAAGACATGCCACGATCTGCCAGCCAGTCACTGACAAGGAGGGCAGGACAACAATGAGCGCAAGGCTGTCCTTCCCCTTCTTCCATGGGGTGCCTCGGAAGGAGGGCGAGGGCACTGTTGGGGGTAGGGAGGCCGAGGAGTAGCCTCTACTGAGCCCCAGAAGGACCATGGAAGCACACCTCCTGGGCCAAGCGTGGCTCGGGAACCAAAGTCAACTATGCCTAACAAGGCGTGTTAGGCCCAGCCTTTGGTACCGATGATGCGTCAGCATTGCTAGACATCATCATGGCGCCGCTGTCCACTATAGCGCCACTATAGCGTGCCACCGACAGGAGTGACAACATGGATCCTGAGCTATCACTCGGCCATCGAGTGCATCAGAGCATCGCCCCTGGCCGTCCATTGGCCACAGGTGCTGTCTATCTGCCTGAAAACCACGTGGCACCCCGCGATTAAGCCTGGGAACGACCCGGATGGTGCTCCATGTTGGCCTGTGGTGACCCCTTGGTGTATAAAAGGAGTCACTTGGCCGAGAATTTTAGGGAGAGGTTTTTTGGGCAGTGGAAGGAAGTGTTTCTACAAGACATAGGGAAAGGTGTTTTGGAGGCATACAGGTTTGGAAGGAGGGTCCTAGTAGGGAGAGAGGTTCAGAGGGTTGTGAGAAAGCAAGAGACTAAGGAAAGAAAGAAAGAGGAATCCCAGGAGGGTAGAAGCTAGAGATAAAGCATCTCCCTAGCCCCATAGAGATCATCTTCCTATATCTCGATCCACCCTAGATAATCCACCAAAGAAGGACGTAGGGTTGTTAGCCGAAGGGTAGCCCGAACCTGGGTAAAAAATGCTCGTGTGTGCTCTTTGTGTGTTGTACGCTCGTGTCAGTAGGTTCATTTGCTGATGTTGAGGACGGAACGCCTTCGTGCCCACTACCGAACAAATAGTAGATGCCCATAATCCCCAATGTCAGCATAGGCGAGACGCAACATCTGGCGCGCCAGGTCAGGGGCACTTGCGTTTTCGGCTTCGGCAATCATCCTCATCGTCAACAAGCTTCGTGAGCTTCCTCGTCATCACCTTCATCATCACTAGTGTCTGCTCTGTCTTCATGTTCAAGATCGACATCGACCGCGTCATCAACAGCCATGGCGCCAAGGAAAGTTGCTGGTGCTGGGACTAGCCCTGCCGCGGTAGACTCGCCCGCTGCACGAACTTGCTTCGACGCCCTTCCCACAACTAGGGGCTTGGATGCCGAGCCTCGTGAACGGCACGCGACTACCTTCATAGGTGTTGACCCGTGTCTAGGGCCAAGCGCAACCGCACCACCACCACCATCACTACCGCCCCTTGTAGTTGAGGAGGGATAGCATACTGGTGGGGGCGCCGCTACGCAAGAGGTTTCACTACCAGGCGACGCAGGAGGCGTCGCGCTTGAAGATCGCTTCGCTGACAACGCAGGAGGCATCGCTGGTTGGGCGCCTCTTCCTAGTGGCATAGGAGATGCCACCGGAGGGGCCATCTGTCCAGAGGAGTCGCATCGGTCAGGGCCAGAGGAGCCGACCCCGAGCTGGAGCATCAGGCACCAATCTAGCACGTACCAGCTCGCTCCGAGACTTGTCTCGCCGTGCCAAGTACTAACCGCCAACCTCAGTCCCATGGCTTTGCGAACCGAACTTTGGGGGAAGCAATCGCTGCTGCCCGTGCAATAGCTCGGCACCCACCAGTTACCGGGATGGTAGAGTATGCGGCATGGAGGGACGACCTCGACATGTAGATGGATTTCATCAGGATGCACCAGGATTCCGCCCATGCTCGTTCCCAGTCCAACCTGGGGCCGAGGCGTGGGGCAGAGCACGCTCCTACCACCACTGCGGGACCCTTGCAAAACTGTTCCCTCAGGCCGTGTTCCTGGAACGCTGCCCCTGGGCCGGGGGATGCTAGACCCCGCGACGGTGGAAGGAGGACCGACAACCATTCCGCATGCCACTTGGGGGATGGAGCCCCGAGGCCTGCCAAACAAGATCACCTCTCTATGGGTTCATCTACCGCCCCCGTGCACCGACGCGCCGAAGGGCGCCGAGGCGATTCTACCCTGGCAAACGAGGTGCTAGTTCGATATTACCTACTCCAGTTGCGTCAATAGGCTACGTGCGTGGCTGTCTTGAACCCACGGGGTGCGGCTGAGGCAGGAAGCATGGATTTGGGATGCTGAAGTGGTTACCCCGCCTTTTCTCCTGCCTTGCGGCAGGTGGCGTGGCTGCCAAAGTTACGTCCCATTATCCCCGTCAAGTTTGAAGGCAACACAAAACCGAACGAGTTTCTGGACATCTATTCTACCGCAATGGTGGATGCGGGTGCTGATGAGAAGGTCATGGCCAATTGGTTTGCAATGTCCCTGAACAACACTGCCTTGTCCTGGCTCATGCATTTACCCAAGGAGTCCATTCATTCCTGGGCCTAGTTGTGTACTCGTTTTGTGAGTGCGTTCCAGGGAGCCTTCAAGTGCCCGAGAACACTTATTCAGCTCCACACCGTGGTCCAGGGGAGTGGAGAGCGGCTATGAGACTTCATGTTGCGATTTTCACAGATCGCACACACTATCTCGGAGGCGGAGCAAGAGCGGGGCATGGAGGGGGCCACGGCAACGCAACCTCTCAACCGCGCGGAAATGGCCCTGCCATTAACCAAGGTGGCAACGATGATGGGTGCGGATAGTATCCACAAGTACAGGACTATGCATGCGCACACAGAAGAGCCTACGCCATGACTTCCCACGAGGAGTTTAAGTATTTCTCCCCTGAACTATGCACTGTGCAGCCCAGCCAAGAGGTGCAATGGCCACTTCGGTGGTCTCACGCATGGATTACTTTTGATGTGTCAGATCATCTAGACCGAAACACTAGGCTCAGAATGCTACCCCTGGTGGTCTCCCCCATCATAAAGAACGTCCGAGTTACCAAGATGCTGGTGGATGGAGGGGCTGGCCTCAATATTCTCTCGGCAAAGCTGCTGGATAAGCTCCTTATCACTAAGGATTAATTGGCCCCTATGGGGTCTTTCCTGGGCGTAAGCCCGGGAGTTATCCAGCCGTGGGGGAAGATTGAGCTGCCAGTCACATTCGACACTCAAGACGACTACCGAACTGAGAACATCATCTTTAATGTTGTGGGCAGTGCACTGCTGTATAACGGCATAATAGGGCGCCCTACTTTGGAAAAGTTCATGGTGGTCTCCCACCATGCCTATAACCTGCTCAAGCTTCCCTCCTCGTGGGGGACCTTGACCATGAAGTTTAATATCAGGGACGCTATGCTCTTCTCTGAATAACTGTTCAAATTGGCAGCCACCGCTTGCCCTGTGACTCACATCGGCTCTCTGCCCGATTCGGACCAACCCTTTGCCCCAATTCCCAACTCATCCAGGAAAAGGTTGCGACCCTTTCCAGAACTTAGTTCGGATGATCTTTCTGGTACTGGTGGCTCTCCGCATCAACCCTACCAAGTAAAAAGCTCGGGTGTGAGTGGAGGTTCCCTCGGCAAATGAAAGACCGGGAGTGTGCGTGGTGCTCCCAGCAACCTTTTTTAATATATATATTTATAATGAAAGCCCGGGAGCGTGCATGGTGCTCCCGGTAAACCCTAAAAGCCCGAGAGTGGGTGTGGAACTCCCGGTAAAACCTTAAAGCCCGGGTGTGAGTGGAGGTTCCCCCGGCAAATGAAAGCACGGGAGCATGCGTGGTGCTCCCAGCAAACCCTAAAGACCGGGAGTGAGTGTAGTACTCCCAGCAATTGCGATGAATACTAGCGTATCTGGCCTGGCCCGCCTATGAATAAACCGCTTGTAACCTGGGGCTGTCCCTGTTTCGGAATGGAAATCCCTTTGCTCTCATTCTTCCGCCCGTTTTCATTTGCCGACCCTTTTCGGGATTTTGCATTCATTTGGTTTTTCTCAGGGTCAAACTTGGGTAACGAGACTGTCAGGCCAGGAAACATTGTACTCTCATGATCCGCTTTGTGGTATCAGCGTTGTGCTCTAGGCATTGTCGATGAGCACTAAATCACGAAGACACACCTCCCACGTCAGGCCTTCAAGTTGGCAATGTCGTGCACCCTGATCAAGCGCATGAAACCTTGTTTTAAACCTGAGGCATGGGTAATGTGTCGTAAGGTGTGTTCATCATGTTTCAGGATGAGCAGCGGATGGATACGCAAGATGAGGCTAGAGCAAGATCTCGGCAAGGGTGAAGGGCTCACCACCGAATAGCAGCAACCAGGGGCAATTGGACCCACAAGCAAGGTATGAGACAATCGTAAGGCTAGAGCTAAAGGAAATGGGATCAAGGTTTCTGAGATGATGATAGACGCCCCCACGGGCACCACGGAGGTGCCCGGGCGACAATAGACCAGCGAATCAAGGGAAGCCATGAGCACAACACGACGAAGAGAAAGAGCGAATAACACAAGGGTAAGGTAAATATACTAATGATGGCCAATTGGCATTACATTTGAAAAATGTACAATGTAGCAACCAGCGCATGGAAGACACTCGACGGAAGGGTGTGGACAAAAGGTTGTGCGCTGGGAAAAGTGGGGAAAGTGCTGCTCCCTGCCATTCTCAGCAGCCTCGCGTTGCCTAGTCGACCCCATGGTGTCCTTGGCTTCATAAGGAGTGCCCCCTCGACCCCTATCGCTAGGGGATTAGGGAGGATAGCAACGACAACACTTGGTCTCATCAAAGACCTTTACTATGAGCCGCCCCCCGGCGCGGTAGCGGAATTTCAGCACGTGGCTAACCCTTAGCTTGTACTAGTCTGCGAATGAAGGCCACCCCTTGCTCAGGAATGTATGGCCCTCTTCATCGATCTCCATCTGAATATCCCAGACGGTTTGGCCCTCGCTGGTCTCGCACAACTCTACATCACGTGCACGAAGACCATTCAAATCCTTGGCCAGGGAATGAGGAAACACCAACCGCTTCTTGAACCCTGTACCTAGGATGACCAAGAACTCAGAGCCCACTAAGTTCGCCATGTATTCCTCCCAGGACTAGGACGGGGAGGTTGAAGGTGTCAGACGAGGGAGTGAGCATTGTCCACTATGACCCTAGCGAGGCGGGCCACGTCCGTGCATTGGAGAAGGAGAACGACGACCAGGAGGGCGTCCCTGTTCGTTGTTGCCTTCCCGGTGGACGTGTTGTGGTGGGGCCTCAGTTCGCGGTTGCGGGAGATCCATGCCAGCACCGGAGGAGATACGACAGCCTCGGCGCCTGCCCTGCACATGTGCCACGGCCCCTCCAACGAGGCCGGAGCCATCTCCCCCGCTCGTGAAGGAGGATCGTCGTCACCGGAGCTACCTGACACCATTGTCTCCACTACCGCGCAAGGAGTTGGAAGGGTAAGGCTGCGGGGAAGTGGAGAGTGAGCCACAACCGCGTTCCTTCCCTCCATTTTATAACAAAAGGATAGGGAACGGTTGCTCCCCACCTCATCGGCTCACGGGAGGGCAACGATCACACCCTGCCAAAGTTATTTTGCAAGGATCAAAGCGGGCGCAGTTAATGCAGGCTGCTGTAGAAGACAAGGTGTGGCTCAGTAGTCCTGCAGCCTCTCGAGTGCGTAGGCACGCACACGTCAGTTCTGTAGGATGGGAAAGCGTGCAGTCTAGTCTTGTCGCACTTCCCGCGGCGTAGAATAGGCCCACATGCTATTCAAGGGCAAAGCCTAGCAACAGCCTCTTCGACAAGCCACGATCCGCATCGCAAGTTGCCGGCCCTCGCCTGGGGGCTTCTATCAACGTAATGGGATCGGGGGTCCCTCGCTAGGACCCACCGGTCAACGACCCATCAAATATATAGTTTGGCCGGCAAGGGCGTCGCCAGGATATGGGCACCATGTGCTTCAAGCAGTTATGGTTCTGTCATGATGAGCCCATGGAGACTACGTGTCAGCTATGTTGTAGGTGCCTATGGGCTAGCCGGACATGAACAAGCAGGAAAGGACAATGATGAGCGCAAGGTTGTCCTGCCCCTCCTTCCGGGGGTTGCCCCAGAAGGAGGGCGAGGGCACTATTGGGGGTAGCAAGGCCGAGGAGCAGCCTCTACTGAGCCCCAAAAGTACCATGGAAGCACCCCTCTTGGGTCAGGCATGGCCCGGGAACCAAAGTCAACTATGCCTGACAAGGCGTATCAGTCCCAGCCTTAGGAACCGATGATGTGTCAGCATTGCTAGACATCATCATGGTGTTGATGTCCACTACACCGCCACTGTAGCGTGCCACCGACATGAGTGACAGCTCGGAACATGAGCTGTCACTCGGCCATCAAGTGCATCTGAGCATCACCCCTGGCCGTACATTGTCCATAGGCACTGCCTGTCTGCCTGAAGACCACGTGGCACCCCGTGATTAAGCCCGGGAACAACCTGTATGATGCTACACACCGGCCCTATGGTGACCCCTTGGTGTATTAAAGGAGGCACTTGGCCAAGAGTTGTAGGGATAGATTTTTTGGGCCTAGAGAGGGATTTTTGGCAGTGGAAGGAAGGGTTTCTATAAGGCATAGGTAAAGGTGTTATGGAGGCATAGAGGTTCGAAAGGAGGGTCTTGGTAGGGAGAGAGGTTTACAGGGTTGTGAGAAAGCAAGGGAGTGAGGAAAGAAAGAAAGAGGAAGCCCAAGGAGTGAAGAAGCTAGAGAGAAAGCATCTCCCAGGCACCATAGAGATCATCTTCCTGTATCTCGTAGGTTGTTAGCCGAAGGGCAGCCCGAAACTAGGTGAAAAATGCTTTTGTGTTCTCTGTGTGTGTTGTATGCTCGTGTCAGCAGGTCCCTTCGCTGACATTGAGGCCGGAACGCCTTCGTGCCCACTACCGAACAAATAGGGGTGTCCAACATCCCCAATGTCTGCGTAGGCAAGATGCGACAGACCTGATCCAAGCTTAGACAACAGATCTGCCGCCTCATTGTCCTTCCTTTTGATGTACTTGACTTCGTAATCATCGAAGCACTTGGCTATCTCGTCTACTTCATCTCAATATGCCACCATCATAGGGTTCCGCGCGGTCCAGGTGCCAGCCACCTCCTAGGAAACCAAGTTGGAGTCCCCACAACAAACTATGTGCTTGATGCCGATATCCTTGGCCACACGAAGTCCGTGAATGAGGGCCTCATATTCCACCATGTTGTTGGTAGTGTTGAAGTGGATCTGTAGGACGTACTATAGCTTCTCTCATGTTGGTGATTGCAGTAATACACCAGCCCCCGAGCCATTGAGTATCTTGGATCCATCAAAGTGCATGACCCAGTACTCTATCTCGGGCACATGAGTGTTCTCCGATAGTTCTATCCAATCTCCGATTAAATCCTCCAATGCTTGAGATTTGATAGCATCTCGCCTCTTGTAGGTGATTTCAAAGGCGGAAAGCTCAATGTCCCACTTTGCCACCCTTCCTGTAGCATCGCTGTTATTGATAATGTTGGATAGTGGAGCTTTGCTCAACAAGGAAAACTCCATATGCTAGCTTCTGGTAGTGCGGGTAATGCTGCTTGGATTCCGTCAAGACCTAGCTTAGATAGTAAACTGGTCACAAAACTCCGTTTTCGTGCGTTGGCTCCTTACGCTCCACCACGACGACAATGCTAATAACCCAGTTGGTTGCCGCCATGTATACTAACATAGGCTCCATTGACTCTGATGCTACAAGTATTGGTGCGGAGGAGAGTATCCTCATCAGCTGCTGAAGTGCTGCATCTACCTCATTCATCCATACGAATTTGTCTGCCTTCTTGAGTAACTTGTAGAGCGGCATGGCCTTCTCTCCAAATTGGCTGATGAACTAGCTTATTTCTGCGGCACAGCCTGTGAGCCTCTGTATGTACTTCAAGCATGTCGGGCGTTTGATGTCAAGGATGGCCTTGATCTTCTCTAGGTTGACCTCAATTCCGTGGTGCGAAATGATGAAACCCAACAATTTGTCAGATGGCACCCCGAAGACACACTTCTCAGGGTTAGCATCATGTTGTACTTCCGAAGATTTTCAAAGGTTTCCTGCAAGTCAGCGATGAGATCGTTTGATTTTTTACGTCACCACAATGTCATCCACATAAGCGTGTACAATGCAACCTATTTGGTCATGTAGGCAACACTGCATCCTCCGTTGGTAGGTAGCACTAACGTTTTTCAACCCAAAGGGCATCGCGACATAGAAGTATGTGTTGTAAGGTGTGATGAACGAAGTGGCCAATTGGTCTGACTTTCGCATCTTTATTTGGTGGTATCCTGAGTATGCATTGAGAAAACATAGAAGTTCCGAGCCTGCCATCAAGTCAATGACTTGGTCAAGGTGAGGAAAAGAAAATGGATCCTTCGGGCACACTTTGTTATAGCCGGAGTAATCAACGCACATTCTTAATTCTTTGGTTCCCTTTTTGGGCACAAGTACAGGATTGGCCACCTACTGGTGTGAATAACTTCTCGGATAAAACTAGCCTTAAGTAACCTAGCTAGCTCTTTTCCTATATCCCATCATTTTTGATCACCGCAGCGTTGTAGAGGTTGTTTCACCGGTTTTCTTTAGGATCGATGTTTAAGCTATGCTCGACAAGTTCCCTAGGTACACCCTTCATGTCGGCAGGTTGGCAGGCGAAGATGTCCCTATTCTCATGGAGGAACTCGACGAGTGTGCTTTCCTATTTGGGATCCAGGTCCATGCCAATGGAGGTGGTCTTGGATGAATCTCCTTCAACAAGTTCCACCTTCTTGGTCTTATTGGTGGCCTCGAATGCGGGTTCAGAGTCAGAAATCTTCTTCTTCGAAGCCAGCATGTCTGAGGCATCGACCTAGCACTGGATCTCCTGAAACTCTTCACCATAGAGGACCGCTTCGACAAAGGTGGCT
Organism: Avena insularis; assembly: GCA_023614405.1. Lineage (NCBI taxonomy): Eukaryota > Viridiplantae > Streptophyta > Magnoliopsida > Poales > Poaceae > Avena > Avena insularis. Next base: position 151,881,987 of record CM042690.1, read on the forward strand.
TCACTCAGATTGCACTCCCTTTCCTTGGTGAAGCTTCCGACAACAGTGATGATGCCTTTTGGTCAGGGTATCTTGAGCTTGTTGTAAACAAAACATGGCTTGGCAAGGAAGGAGTGGAAGATGTCATGTCCCAATATGATGTGGTACACGCTCTTGAAGGGTACCACTTCAAAGTTCATAGCTCTTGGCGGTAATTATTAACATCACCAAAGGCGACCAGAAGGGTGATGCAGCCAAGGGAATTAGCTTGCCGGCCAGGAACAACACCATGGAACACGGTGTTGCTCTTCCTTAGTTGGGTCTCCGTCAAGTTCATCTTCTGCAGTGTATCTAGGTACATGATGTTGATGTTGCTTCCACTGTCCACGAGGCACTTGGTGAACTCGCTGCTGCCAATCAAGGGGTTGATGACCATGGCATACTAGTTCTCTGTCTGGATGATCTTTGGGTGATCTTCTCCATCCCAAGTGATTGGAATCTCCGACCACCTGATGTACTAGGGACCTCGGGGTAGGGTAGCCATCGGTATCCTCAAGGAGGTTTAATAGGCCCGGACGGTGGGAGTTCCAAGGAAGGTGTGGTAGACCAGAGTGTTCTTTTCAAAGGGATTCTTGCCCTTTCCATTGCCCTTGTCGGTGGGCTTAGGGTCCGCGTCTTCATCCATCTCGGCTGAATCCTTGGACTCTTCCTCCTTCTTCTTCCCCTTGCCCTTTCCGCGGGTCCTGTTCTTCTAACTTCGCTTGTAGCCAGACTTATGGTATTCTTTGAGGTAGTTGACAAACTTGCACTGGTGGTTGGTGTGGGTGGCTTTGCCATTTGCATCGAGGTGGACGAAACATGGCATATCACGGTATTCCTCGTATGGCTGGCAACACGGGGTGATGTAGGTGTGGAGTCACTCCGCTGCTGCCCTCGACTAGCCCCCCGGCCATGACCATGTTGTCCACCATCGCCTCTGCCAGCGAACACCGTTGCCACCATGTCGGCGGTCTGCTTTTCTTCTGGCGGGTTCTTTCGCTTATTATTGTTGTTCTTCTTATCCTGGTGTAACACCCCAGCATTAGAACTTAGAAATAAGACGAGATGAGGTGTGTGCATTGCATTCATGCATAGAAAATCTGGATAATTTTCGCACTTTTAACGAAAACTTGCCAAAGAGATTGAATCTTCTCTTAACTTGGTGGAACTGAAGTATGTTGTCAGGTTGACGGCAACAAGTTTCAATATGACCTTTGCTAAAACCTTATCTTTGGGTAATATAATTTGATCTAAGGGTAGATTAATTATAATAAAACTAAGTCACGAGACACTACTCATTAAGGAGTACTAGATCTTCTAGAGATCAGGACATGGTATTCCATACAATAACTTAAGGATGAATACTTAATATTCTACAGATGATATCAAGGTATTATCTACAACAAACCTTCAATACCAAGTTAAGTATATAACTAAATCTTGATACACTTGCTTGCCATAGTTATTCCCACCATGTGCATCATGGTAGTTCTTAAACATTAACTCTTATATAATAGAGAGAAAATAGAAGTCAAGCCAAGAGATATCATTACATGCCCTTGTTGTCATATTAACATATGACATTCCTAAGTAGTTAAGGCCTAGTGTCAATTGATCATCAATATTAAGTGATCAATTCCTGACCTAGAACTTATTGACTCTTAGCTTTGACCTATTATATTGACCTTCCAAATACCTTAAGTAAATTGGTCAGAAGAAGGAACTAATTGTGGTAGAGTGTCCCATCATCAATGGAATGATATCCTTAGTATGACCAAACCATTGGATGTTGGAGGAGTTAACTCACTCATGAGTAACTATAAGAAGTATCTAAACCTAAGAGTTAACTAATACTTGAGAAGCTATGAGAATGCTAGTAGTGTTAGAGTATCAAGTAATAACCTTGTTAAGCTAAGCAGGTTGAACCTAAAGTCACTTTCTTTAAACAAGATAAATCCTATAGAGGGATTAGTACAAGCCTGCTACTTAGTTGAGTATAGATCCTGATCAGACAATTAGAAGCCTAAGCTTTGTATGATCAAAGGATGTTGGTCATTATTCGCAAGGCTCTTGAGGATAGGTGACCAGTTGATGAAGAAGTATTCTGAGTATATAAATTAGGCTAAACCTTAGTAAGATGAATCATCTAGTTTGGTCATGCGGAATCACGATGGGGTATGATAAAGTAAGTGATACTAATTGTATGGAGTAGTTGAAAGCATAGTAGCTAAATCAAGCTTATAACAAGAACAAACTTGTATTGACAGGAGTAGTATCCTACCCATTCTAGGAGTTTGATATCATAGGTTATATAAAGAGAATGGAAACCTTGCAAGCCTTAAAAAACAGATCCAAGGCTAATGTACTAGGAGTAGAATGAAGGAATGTTGTAGAAGGGACATGATCATGTTATCATATGTTGATGGCTATGGTGGAGCCAGATGACTAGATCAGTTGGACAAAAGTGATCTTAGTGAAGAAAAGGAGAAATTTAAATAAAGTATATTTAGAAAAGGAATTTTCTTAACTAGAACCCAAACTTAGAGATTTGTTGAGGAAAAGTATTTTGGAGAAATCTTTAATCGATATCACAGTATGAGGCTATATAATACTCCACTCTGGTTGGGATATCAACTATAACTACCTAGATAGAAATCAATCTTTAACCTTTAATCCTTAGGGATTATAATGTTTTAAGTGAATAAAGTGGGTTTCATAGTTAAAAATTGAAACAATTGAATAAGGTTAGAACATTAGAGGTAATTCGCATTTATCTAATTTCCAAAAATAATTAGTTATTATTATTGTTTGAATATATCATTGTTATAAAACAATTAAGGAAATTAATAACAATATATTAGTACAACTTAAATAACACTTCTTAATTCTTCCCTTTATTCCATAAGTATTAAATAAATACAAGTCTATTTGAAGTAAAGACATTACAGAGATATTCCTAAGGAAATAAAAATCTTTATTAAATAATGAATATATATTACATTGATCTTTACAAAGAGTATAAATTTGTATTACAAAAGGTAAATAGAGGAAAAATCCTAAACTAATCCTAAACCATTCGTATGATCACTTGGTCTTGTACCTGCAAAGAAGAGTGAAATAGAAATAAAATAAAGAGTGGGTTAGTGTTAGATTGCTCTCAGTTTCAAACTCTGAAGTCCACTGTTTTCCAATCCTCATTGAGCAAGTTAAATTAAAGAAGGGACAAAAACCATCAAGTGTAGAATCTATTCTTTTAAGCAATAAAAGCCTCAGAACAATATCACAGGCTGAAGGGGCAAGTTTCACCAAAATAGATAATAGTAAGAGGATTAGGGAAGTTTAAATTATAGTTACTTGATCTCATCCACAACCAAAGCAAATAGTAAAGCATCTTACACACCTAAATGCATGCATTGAGGTGTCTGCAGCTGAGAGCAAAATGAGAAGTTTAAATCACAGCCATGTAGAGCAAAGGTAGCTTTGGTATTCATTTCGCAAGGGAGCACAACCACATTTTGTCACCAACACAGCCAAGAAGAGCACAAGATCTTGAAATCAAATCACTAGATCAAATCACTTTCCACCACAGAAAACTTAGGAGATCACGAGCCAAGATGGTGACTTGAGGAGGGGATGTTCTAGGTGGACAGCAAGGCCACACAGGAACAACATCATCAGGAGGAGTAAAACCAGGTCAAGAGGAACCCACAACACATCTAGGGCTACCATAAGCCAATCAGTAAAATGCAACATCAATACAAGGCTACACGGGTATATCCCAACCTTAAGATCTGATCATTTTTATCTTATACATTCATTTGATAAGTATGCATATTGTACAATAGATAATAAACAACCAACTGATGCATGTGTTCTTGCATATGCAGGGTCTCAGACCAGCATCACTGACCCTATGATCTATATTTATCTAGATAGATACACATCATTGCTGCTGGTACAGGGCACATTCCTAGAAGGGTAGCACCTCTGTACCTAGCATGATCTTATCTGTTTGAGTGCAAGCTCAATTCTATTCTCTTCAAAAAGAATAATTAGCTTCCTAAATGATTTAGGAATCATAACTAGACACTTTCTTTTAGAAAATACAGTAAAGATCAACACTGTCTAGCACTAGGCCACACTATACAGAAACCACTAAGTATAATCACTTTCCTATAAGTATATAGGCATCATATTTTTATAAATCATCTTCTTATTAATAATAGAGCAGAGACTAGAACTAGATTTACACAGTAACAGGATTAAATCCTGAGACTGAACACATTAGTGCTTCACATGCAAGACAATAACCAAACATCAGTACATAGAGTATCTGAACTCAACTTCATAAGAACAAATCCACAACCACATAACTTGGGTATCCACATTTAAACTAAGCATGCTATTATAGAAAGTTTATGACAGAGAACAAGGTCACAAAAGCATGCTTCGTAGAGTGTTCTCTGATAAGAGAACAAAATAACAAGCATGCTCAACAAGCATGATCAACATCTAGGATTAGCATAGGCAAGATTAACCCTAGAGCTATGCTCAATCACCATTGTAGGGGTATGAACCCTAGAAATTTAGGGATGAACCCTAAATAGGGAAATCCATCACAAGTGACCACATAGCATGGAATACAGGCAAGGTAGAGCATAGAAAGAGAAGTAGAAGAACTTACTCGAGGTCCTCGCGTGTATACAGAAGAGGAAGCAGAGGCCAGAGTGGAGGCAGCACTTGGCGGCACGGGGAGCACCCCGAGGGGGGGCGCTGCAACCCGCGCCTGCACACGGCGGTGGCGGCCATAGAAGAGTGGCACCACAAGAACCACAACGTCTGTGAGGGAGAACCACTATGTCAGCAATGGGCGCCAGAGCACGGCGGAACCCTAACCCTAGCCACGAGGTGAGGGTTAGCACGACAGCAGTGAGCGCTAGCGCCAGATCGCGCAGGACAGCGTCGAGCAGCAGTGTCATCCACACCATCTTGCACATGACAGCAATGGCGGTTTCATCGGTGCCGAGAGGATGTCGAGCGAGAGAGAAGAGAGAGGAGAGTGAGGGAGTAAGTGGTACTAGGCTGGTGGGGGCGGTCTAGTAACCCTGGGTTTGTTTAACCGAACCCAGCGGGTTGGGTCGGGCTGGGCTATCCCAGAGGGCCAGGCCCAAGTTTTAAAGGAAGTACTTTTATAAAATACTTAATTACAAATATACCCCTAAGATAAATTAGACTCTAGAAAAATAAATAAAAATACAAATAATACAAATAATATATTTATGAAATCACAAAAATATCCTCTATCCAATAAAAATAATAGATAGTAAATATCAGTAATTTAATATAGATCTATTATTAAAATTATATCTATTCCTTCTGGATTTTTATAAAAATATACAAAACACTTAAAATTGAATAAAATTTATTTTTAAGATTATAAAGGAAAGTACTATCATAGAAAAATACTAGTTTGTATTTTTGAAAAGTAAATCAAGTGTAATAAGAATAAAGTTTTATTTCCTTAAAGGAATTTTAGTTAAATATTTAAAAAGAGTTAAAAATTAAATAAATTCAATTTTTATACTCTTAAAATAGTACTAATTATTATAAAAATGCTAACTATCAAAATAATATGAATTTAATGATTTCTTAAATAATGCTTTTCTTTTATTAATTAAAAGAAAGTTAAAACCTTTATAAGGCGAGTAAAACACGCAAAGAAGAAAGAAAATAAATCATTGCATGACATTACTATGCATTGCATATTGCTTCTTTAAATATTGTCCTTACCGGGCAATAATGGTTTTCTGTAGAAACCAGAGCTCGAGGCTAAGTGGAAATATCTGACTTCACTACCTTGAAGTCACAAGGAAAGTTCACAACTTGCTCATGTCCTTTGATTATTTTCTATGAAATGCTTGTAACTCAAATGTTGTCATCACCTGCATTTCAAAAAGGTCAGAAAACACTATTTTCATAAAAATATGATTATGGATTATTTACCAATAGGTAATAATCTACGGATACAGTTCCAGTGGTAAAGGAACATCATATCTAGGACTTAATCAACCAATGTCGCCAGTGATTATAGCGTTGTATATTACATAATAACCATGAGAATTGGAATGGGATGGAGAAGTCAGCTGGATCTTCTTCCTTTCGCATGAACCGATGACCTTATCATGAGGCTGTGAATTTCTTGTGGAGAATTCAGCACATGGGTGGGACCCCTTAGTTCCCCGCGATACTGGTGTCTTGATTATCTATGAGGGGCTGCCGGAGGTATAGCTAGTCCTTTATGGGGCTTGCCAGGGGCACAACCGGCTCATAGAGTCTTCGGGTGCCTATCAGAGTTATAGCTTGTCCTATATGGGGCTTAACAGAGGTGGGGCATGTCCTAGAGAATCGTGTCTTCATGCGGGGTCGTGGAGAGGGGCAGTGATTGGCTTGGATCACCTACTGGGCCCCAGATCAAGGAATTGTGGATGGGAAAGATCGCCCAGTTGTGCAACAAGGAGTTGATCTATCATGGATAAAGCAATGCACCTCTGCAGAGTGTAAGAACTATGACATGTTACGCCCTGTTTCAGGAAGGATCTACGAACGCGACAGGAAAGGAAATCCATGAAAGTTCTGGTCAACCTGTGAAGGCCATCGGGCATAGTTTTCAGAATAAAAGCAACCTTTGAGGAAATGTTTAGGAAAACCTGCATTGCCTACGACCTTTGGTCTGTGGATGTAGAGATAGTGCATCATACACTTCTTTTTAGTGATATTGCTGAGTACACTCGTACTCATTCGTACCTTCTTAACCCTTGCTAGATTCTAAGCCGTTGAAGACAATGTCAACATCAATTTCTGCTCAAGAAACCATCATCGGCAGCTCAAGTTCTTCAATAAAGTCCGTGGAGTCAACATATACATCAACCAAAGTGAAGACAAAGTGCTTAAGTAGATAGGAGTAGTTTCTCTAGCCATAAAACCTACTTCTATAGAGCAATGCATAGCAACAATTGCAAGCCAGATAGTTTAGATACTAATCTTAGTAGCTAGATAGTTCTGAGTTTTATTTCTAGTTCTTCTCGTAAGAAGTTTCTTTTTCTTACTCTTTAACCTAGAGTGTTCTCTAGATCTTCTATAAAGAGTCAAGTTGTAATCTATCATCATGTTTTGGACTTGCTGTGTTTCTGTTGTACCACTCTGAGGGATGTAATACTAGTGAATGGTGTTTCATTGGTGTTATGTCAACGACTATAGTGTACTACATCATGCAGTGGTATGCTAGGTCACCGCACCTAGGTAGCGATGGCCAGCGCTGGCAATGACCCGCGAGCATAATCGTCGGCAGTGGCGAATTAGCTAGCCATGGCAATCACCGAGTTGAGGTCGGGCTTTCCGTTGTCTTGATGGTGCTTTAGTGTATGTCAGAGCAATGTTCCCTTCTCTAGGCTGTTGATGAAGGCAGCGATAGCAGTTTGATTGTGCACTCCCACTCATGAGTTTTTCATGTCAAGCCAATGGGTTAGGTAGGCACGAGTAGATTCGTCCTTTTCTTGCACACACCACTGTAGGTCACCGATGTTGTAGGGATGCTTGTACTTACCCTCGAAGTTCTCGGTGAATACTTCATGCATGTCCAACCAATTGCATATTGATTTCTCTGGCAAGTCGTCGATCGATTATCGGGCAGTACTTGATAGCAACATTAGGCTTTCCTCCTGTGATTTGGATCGCTTCACGGTAGTCCTACAACCACGTGATTGGCCGACATTTATATCATAGGGCTTGACCGTCTTGTCAATCTGGAGGCCCTTAGGGTAAGTTGTGGCCCGGATAACCGGTCCAAAGCAACTTGGCCCCAAGTATGGCTTTTCCCGGGATTCTTGGATCTTATCAAGGCACGTTCGTGCATCATATGACTCAGGTTCTTTCTTGTTTCCCTTTTCTCCATGGGAAGGAGAGTTATGGTGCGAGTCTTGGGACTCGTGATGTCCTCCACCATGGTGGCTACTGGGTGGCGACGGTGGTGGTGGGGGCGATGGATTATCTTTCTTACTACTCCATCCATGTGAATCATCACACCTCTAATGGTTGCTTGTCAGATGTGGGGCTTCCTTGTGAGATCTGCTCCTGTCTCCTTCGTTGCCATTGCGCTCTCCGTCATGCCAGGGCTGCTCCCCTGGTCACGTATAACGATACTGACCTGGGGACACCTAGGAGGTGGCATGCTTGTATGGTGGCGCAGCTGTGGTTCCTCATGATGCTGGGACCGCGGGGGTGGCAAAGAGCGACGAGGATGAGCGTTGTCTCCATTGCCGGAGGATACTAGGATAGCATCAGTCCAGTTGCGCGCATCCCTCCATCTATGTTCCGTGGAGCCCATGTGGGATCCTTCATCATGAGGAGATCTTGGTCTTCGGCAGTTGTTTCTGCTTGACTGGCAAAGCTCTGGATTGGACTCAAGCCTTTGTGAGGTGGCCTTCTCCTGCTGCGAGCAAGCCTTGTCGACAAGGTCATTGTAATGCCTGGAAAAATATTTCCCAATTAGATTTGCCTGTTACTTTTATTTTGTGCATCATCATGACATCATGCATATTTTGCCTCTAAAATATCTTCGCCAAAAGCCTATTTTGTTTTTTACTTAGTCCTCTCCTTTATTTCCAAATTAAAACCCCGGCCTTTTCTAGATCTTTTATTTGTCTAAAATATTTTTACAAAAGCCTTTCTAAAAACAAAACAAATAAAATAAAACAAAAAGGTTTCTTTTCCGGGGGAGGCATCCAGCCAGCCCAAAGGGCCGGCCAGCCGGCCTACAACCCACAGACCAAACCCTAGCTATCGAACCGTGCCTGATCTAGTACCACACCCCGCCGCCACCGCCGTCTGCAACTCACGCAGCACACAATGCGTGCGCAGCCGCACCGACATGACCCCAGCGACGCACACAGCACGCGTTGCCCCGCTCCCCACCCTGGCCCCACCAGCACTCCAGACCGCGTCGCCACCTGCCTCGTCCCCGCACGCTACCGCATCCCCCTTCTTCGTCTCTCCCTCTCGCTCACCAACCGCCCGCCTCGATCCTCTCCTCACCGAGCTGCCGCCGCCTCCCTCTCGCCTCCCTTCCGCCATAGCATCGTCGCTGCCACCAGCGCCAAGGCTGTCTCTGGCGCCACCCTGGACCTCGGTCACCGCCGTGCCTCCCTGTCCTGCCGCTCAGCATGTTCCCCCGCCTCTCTATAGGCCGCAAGCCGCACAGCGCGCGCCTCCAAGCTCTCCTCCTCGGTGCCCAGGAGGCCACCTCCTGCGCTTGGCCCGCATGACCCGCGAGGACCATGTCGGCCAGGCCTCCCCGCCTCCAGGCCGTGCTACCGCATCCTGCAGCACCGCCAGCGATGCGCTCTCCCTTCCGCCACGACTTGGCCCGCTCTAACTGCTGTCGAGCCCGAGCTCTCCTTCCCGTGGCTGACCTTCCTCTTCGGCCACCAGCCGCTCGCTGCTCTGGTAGCTGCCTCCTGCGCCCATCCACGGCCCCCTACTCCATGCCATGGAGCCGTTGCCCTGGTCTCTTCTCTGCAGCGCGCATCCTCGCCCTCGTGCCCGTGGAGTCCGCCTCCTGCAACTCGCACCGGCGCGAGACCCCGCTCCTCCTTGGGCCTCTGCACCGCCGCCATGTCTCCCCACCTGCGTGGTGCCCCTCTATCCTCGCCCTTGACCCGGTCTCCTTCTGTTTGTGCCCCTCCTTCTGCACCCCGTTTGCAAGGTGCTCGCATTAAAGTCCGAACGACATGGTAGTGTTCCTGTCGTGGTGGTGTCATGGCAGATGCCGTGGATAGGCTAAAGGTGGGGACTAATATGCGCTAGGGGAATCCAAGGAGGGATAGTAGAGTGATTCTCTACACAGAAGCTTTGTATTGATGTTCTCTCTCCCAGATTACAAGTGCTCCTCGAGCTGTATTGACAAGAGGAGGAAGAAGAAACTCTCTTACTCTTGCCTACCAACTAGTCCAAGAACTCTAGATCCACTAGTGCTCAACCAACTAGAATTCTCCCAACTCAGATCGAAAAACCCAACCCTTACTGTAACCCTAACCCCCCCTTATATAGAGGTGGTTCGGTCCTGGCCTAGGGCATACGTGGAGGCATATTCCTAAGAATATGCCCCCTCCCAAAGTAGTAACCCGACAGCGGTGCTTTTCCCCTGCGTCACACTTGCTTTAGGGACGTAGCCTCTGCGGCGCCCGCGTCAGCTGACGTGAGCGTCGTCACCCTTGTCGGCCACGATCCGGTGGTCCTGCCCTTGCTTTATTCGCTCATCCAGTACGCACCGGACCTTCTTTTTTGACCAGAGAGATTCCTTCCTTCTCCTAGAAGCCAAGCGAGGATCCGGATCACAGTTGATCCAGCCACACCTGTTCCTGCATATAAGCTAGACAAGCATTTCCGACTTACTCCTTAAGTCGGACGAGACAATGTTAGGCGACCCCCTGGTCCGGGTTACTCTGTGATCCAGCCTGCCTTGAGGTGACTCGGCTAGCATCCTCTTTGACCTTGCCGAACCACGGCTAACTCGGCCCTTATACCCCGGAGTGACCCTACCCGGGGTTATCCCCCCAACATTAGTACCCGAAGCTGGTGCGGCCTTAGCGGCCTTGGTCGCTAAGGCCATATCAGGTTCATTCGTATTCGAGCCTCGGACGTTTAGTTCCGGGTTAACTTCTTGTCTCGTATTATATGGATTTATGTTCCCTTCGCACGTTCCAAGTTTTCACTTGCCGGCCGGGTTACCATTGTAGCTCGGATCCGGGCGTTGCTTCCTTCTCTCATACACCAATCCACGTAAAGGTTAATCATTACGTTGCCTTATTTTAAGGGCCTGCCGTAACCGCCGCAATGAATCGCCGCTGATTACCGTGGCGTGGGTTACATCACGCCTGTCTCCTCGTCTACCGCAACGACACGTCGTGTCATGGGATCATGTTTACTCTATGGCCTCCAATGTGGCTTCTCTCTGATTGGCTAATGCCGGTGATACACGGCCACAGTGTGTGGCTCTCCGGCGCAGCGTGATCCCACTTATCGATTACTGGGGGCAGTTAAATAGGAGAGGGGCGTGCCCCTTAGCACTTTTCCATCTCCGCGCCCCTTCGCCCGTTCCTGTTCTTCTTCCTCGCGACCGCGCCGCCGCTGGTTCCTGTTGCAGTAGCACCGCCGCCGCACCTTCTCCGTGCCTCCGCACCGCAGCCACCGCTGCACCACTGCTTAGTCACGGGTCCTCGTCAATCTAGACCGCAGAGCCCCGCCGCCGCCAGCTCCAGCGAGGACAGCGGATTCGAGATGACAGAGGAGGAGCTCATCATCGTCGAGCAGGAGATGGAGGAGGACGCCGGCGCGGCGGACCGCGGCGTGTGGGCCGGTTCGTGGGTCTGCCAGGATGACATCGGCTGGCTCTACCGGACCCGGCGTATTCCCACCGGCGTCGCCACTCGTCTCCCTTCTCGGAATTGGCCCCCTCACCTAATCCGGGTGAGTTTGTTGTTTTCCTATCCCATTTCCAACGGGGATTTGGTCTTCTGGTGAGTGATTTCTTCCGGGACTGGGTCCGAACCTATCACCTGCAACCACATCATCTCCCGGCAAACGCCATCACCTCTCTGTCCGCTTTCGTCTCTTCGATCGAGGGCTACACTTGACTATGGCCCACGAAGGAGCTGTGGATCCGGTTCTTCGGCCTCCGTCGCAACATCGTCCCCAACATCCACATCGAGTCGGAGGACAAGCAGCTCACTCAGTTCGGAGCTGCCTCGATCTCGCCCTGGAGATTTTCAATCTTTCCCGGGGTCACTAGGCTTGACTCCTGCAAAGGATGGGCCCGGACCTTCTTCTACGTTCAGAACAAAGGCACCGAAGACTTGATCCGGTTGCTGCCCTACGCTCCGGGTCCCCCGGACACGGATTTCTAGGAGGAGGTCGAAAAAACCTACAGCTCTGGCCAACCAAGTCCACAAAAGGTTCGCGGAGCTGAAGAAGCTTGGAATGCGCAACGAAGATGCCATGATCACATTCGTGCGCAACCGAATCTCTCCCCTCCAGCGGCGCACTCACAAGTTGTGCCATATGAGCTTCAGCCGCGACCCTAACCGAACCTCCTCGTTCGAGTTGAGCAATACGGAGATCTTCCGCCGGGTCAAGGCTCTTTTCACCACCCATAAGGATTTTTCCGCCGAATGGACGTGGGGAATCGAGCATTACTGCCGTGATAGGCTCCCTCCCGCGGTAAGCTTCACGGGGTAAACTTATTTCGGATCAATTACGTGTCGGTTCTTATCATATTTTTGACTCTGCTCCTTGTGCTTTTTTCTCAGCTGTTTCTCCAGCAAACCCTCGAGGATGGTACTGATCCGACACTTAAGTGGGCCCCGGACCGAGAAATCCCGGATGAGGAGGAGCCGGACCAGGAGATGTTCCTCCCTAGAACCGACGCCACCAAACGACCCAGCGGTAAATTCTCTTCTCTTAGAGATTGGCCCGACGATGAGGATGACTCGGATATCGACATGATTGAACCCGTTGAGGCTGTCCCTCTTTCTTTTGCCTTCCCGGCATCAGCTAACCCCGGTGGGCACATCCACGAGGATCCTCCACTTGCCACGGGCGAGCCTGTTCCGGTGGCGTCGAAGAAGAAGCGCGGATCCACGTCAAGTTCTTCTTCCGAACCTTCTCAGCCTACCAAAAGGCAAAAGAAGGCCGGAGACAAGACTGCCTCCAAACGGGCAGGCAAAGCCCCGGCACGGAGGGCCCAGAAACCTAAGGAGGCTGAGACCTCAGATGCGTAAGTCATTTTTCACTACGCAACACACTTCTCCCTGCATCAGGGTAATTTCAATCCTGACATTATTTTCTTTTGCAGGGCTCCTGTGGATGTCCCTCAGAGAGGATCGAGCATCTCTTCTCCCCTTCGGTCCGGTCCTTCCCCTGCTCGTGACGACGAGTCACGCCCGCTGAGCCCTATTCCGGAGGGCTCTGCGGCCGCTCCGGGTTCCACGGTACCTCCTTCAGAGGAACGCGACCTTGGATCGGGAGGGGTCGGATCGGCCGAGGCAATGGCGTCCGTCACTTCGGCATTGCCGTAACCAGCAACCACCAAGTCTTCCGCAACTCCAGCACCAGCAGCAGCTCCAGCACCAGCCACCGAACCAGCGCCTGTCCCGGCTCCGAAGAAATCAACAGCAGCTCCCAGTCCTGCCACCAAAGCTCCCGTGTTAAGTTCGCCTTTCGTCTGAAGTCATCCCAAGCTCGGCGAGGAACCACTCTAGCGGCTTCCAAGGGCAAATCCACTGTGGTCACATCCTCCCATCAAGCCAAAGGCAAGTCTACCTCCGTCGAGGCCGGGCAGCGAACCTTGTCGTCAATGCTTCCAAAGAAGTCACCAGCAGCGACGGATCCTCCTGCCGAGCCAACCGATTCACAGCAGATGGTTCTTCACACCAGCCCAGCTCTTGCCCTAATTGAGACGAAGGAAGCTCACGCAAAGGGCTTGGTGGCACCCCACATGCCCACTGGCGAACGGTACCCTCCGAGCCTTATCGAGTTTGTTATGAACTGGAATAAGGCGGAGTTCGTCTACAACGATGATCTCCCGGAAAAGTTCGGCCCTGCTGAATTTTCCGCTCAGATGAATACCGCCGCCAAGGCCATTAACCTCGCTGGGCGAATGATGGAGGTACGTCATTTCTTCTTTACACGCTGTAGATAATAACCATTAGTCCCTGAGCCTCCGGCGGAGTAACTTGTTACTCGGCCGGATGCTCATTAGAAGATCAACGTAGCTGTATGTAAACTTCAAATATGCACACACACCTAGAGCCAGGTTACGTTCCACTTGGCCCGGATCTCGCACACTTCGAATATGCACACACCTAGAGCCGGGTTAAGTTCCGCTTGGCCCGGATCTTGTATACTTCGAATATGCACACACCTAGAGCCGGGTTAAGTTCCGCTTGGCCCGGATCTTGTATACTTCGAATGTGCACACACCTAGAGCCGGGTTAAGTTCCGCTTGGCTCGGATCTTGTATACTTCAAATATGCAACGAACTAACTTTACACTCCTGTACCTTTGTCAGGTAACTACCAATCGCCAGAGCGCCGAATTTCAGCGCCTGCTTGATACCCACAAGATCTTGCGTGCAAAACATGTTGCACTTGGCGCGGAGCATGAAAAGAGGGGTAATTTCCTCTCTCGACACCTCTCCGTTTCATTTGTTTCTGCCGGACTAACCTCCTTATTCGGATTTTTGCAGCTGGGGCGGAGGCTGAAAACAAAATTATGCGGAAGAACTTGGAGGAAATCCGAGGTATGTCCTCTTTCGGCCAACGTTGTTGTGTTTTCCATTCCTTCTTCTCCTTGGCTCGGCAAACATTCACTCCTCGGCTTTGTCGGGTCAACACACTATTTCAGCATCGCTTGAGGATAGTGTGCCCGTGCCTGATATGATGCTGCATTTTCTCAAACAAGCAGGACAACATCAAGCCGAGCTGAAGAAGAAGAACGATGAGCTTTCCCTCCTCCAGACCAAGGATGACGAAATAGCCAAACTCAAGGCCGAGATGGAGAAGATGAAGGCCCAACACAAAACCGAACTCCAAAAAGTTGGCCAGAACTTCACCGAAGAGCGTGAGCGCTTTACCCTTCAGATCTCCAAGGACCAGGACCTGCTTAAGGAATCCGAGGTCCAGCTTGGGTCGGCACTCGCTGAGCTTGAACAACTTCGCCAGAGACGCGATAGTTGTATCAAGGAGTTGACCCGGATCCATCGTCATATCTCACGTAAGTTTCTTCCCCTTTTCCGACATAGTTTTCCAGGTTAGCTCATATGCCTTTGCTTCAGCATCTTCCCTTTCCTTATTTTCAGATAACTTTCCGGAGGGTACTCCCATCGCCAGTGCTGCCGTTACCAAATTCCGCCGAGAGAGGGGTACTCCCGTCGCTCCTGATGGTGAGAGCATCCCCTTAGACATGGAGGACCTGTTGGTCAGCGTGTCAGCTTGGGTGGAAACCATCAAGAACTATGGGAAAGATCTCCTCAACGTTGCGGTCCAGATCTTCAACACTTTTTGGCCAAGTGAGAGCGCTCCAAAAAGGATCACACTCCTTGCTGAGAAGCTATTGGAAATCGAGACACAGCTTGATCTCTGGAGAGAATCCATGTCAAGCAGATACCCTCCTCCATCATATCCTTACATGGTATGGGAAGATCGACCTGAGCCTCCTCACACACCGGCGCACCGGATCCAAATGGACCGATGATCCGGAGTGGGTAGCTCGGCGCCAGGCTTGCGCATACAGCCTTGTTGAATATTCTCCCATCCATGACTGGGTTGAGGGGCCGAACTTTCTAGAGTCCGGCGAGGAGGAGCAGATGGAGAACGCGGAGGATGGGTCGAGCGAGGATGGAGAAGATGCTGCTTTAGATATTGAAGACAATGATGATGACGCCGAACTTCCTCCTCCTGCCGCTCCTTAGTGGAAAAAACTTGAAAATTTATCAGATCCTCGGTATGCCGGGTGCCATTGTATGCTAAATACATGATATTTTGCTACTATGCTTGTATACCGGATTAACTTGGCCGTAGTCCCCGAGTTTCATTTTCTTGTTCGTCCAATTCTTCGGCTCGATCCGTGTCTACCTTGATTCGGTTTTACGACTTACGAATCCGAGCCTCAAGAATCGTTTTAACAATACTGAGAAACTTTGAGGCTTGGCTCAAAATAATTCAACATAATAACTTGAAAGTAAATACGGTGTTAGTCCGAAAAAGCAAACATTAGCTGGAATAAGATCGTTTCCTTAGTGGTTTTTCATGTGCTACGCAATTCCAAACTTGTCCCCTTGCTTGCCATGAAGCCAATTCTTGTTGGACAACAGCAAGTCGAAGGGTTGGGTTTCTGGTTCTCACACATTACTAATCCGGGTTAAGCGAAATGAGTCATTCCAGCTAGCGCATAAAAAGTAACAACTGTTTATTAATGCAGTCCCCGAGTTACTGCTCGAGGCTCCGCTATTTCATTGATAAGCTCATTGCCGACATACATACCGACATATGAGATGACTCGGATACATACACTTCTTAGCTAAGTGTAGAAGGGACGAAGTAGTGCTACATTCCATGGTCGCTTCGATTCCTCTCCGGACCTGTCCGCCTTGTTCTTTTCCTGTGGCTTTGCATCTATGAGATAATAAGAGTCATTGTGCAATGCTTTGCTCACAATGAATGGCCCTTCCCATGGGGGGGATAATTTACGCATGCCAGTGGTACGCTGTACCAACCGGAGCACTAGATCGCCTTCCCGGAAGACTCGGGGGCACACTTTCTGGCTATGATAGCGTCGGAGATTTTGCTGATATATGGCGGATCTAGACAGTGCCAGTTCTCTCGCTTCTTCCAGCAGATCAACATCATTTTGCCGGGCTTCTTGCACTTCGGCTTCTGTGTATTGGGTGACTCTAGGCGAATCATGCTCTATGTTGGCTGGTAATACAGCTTCTGCCCCATATACCAGAAAGAACGGCGTGTAGCCTGTTGATCGATTCGGAGTTGTTCTTAAACTCCACAATACCGTTGGTAGTTCCTCTATCCAGCACCCCGTTGATCTTTGCAACGGCGCAATGAGTCAGGGTTTTATCCCGGATAGCACTAATCTGTTGGATCTTTCCACTTGTCCGTTTGATGCGGGATGGGCTACCAAGGCTACGTCGAGTCGGATTTTCTTGTCTCGGCAAAAGCGCGCAAATGCTCCTTCCACGAAATTCGTTCCATTGTCAGTTATAATGCTGTGTGGATAACCATACCTCAAGATGATGTCTTTGAGAAACGTCATGGCCGTAGCTCAATCACATTTTCTTATAGGCTTCACTTCGATCCATTTTGTAAACTTGTCCACCATGACCAGAATGTGTGTCATGTTTCCTCTTGCTGGTTTGAACGGGCCAACCATATCCAAGCACCACACAGCACCATGTAATTGGTATGGTTTTGAGTTCCGACATAGGCGTATGTGTCTTGGTGGCGTACCTTTGACAACCATTGCATTTTCTCACCAGATCTTCTGCTTGCTCCAAGGCACTTGGCTAGTAGAATCCATGCCGGAACGCCTTTGCCACTAAGGCCCGGGATGAGGCATGATGACCGCATTCTCCTTGGTGTATATCTCGGAGGATGTCAAGTCCTTCTTCCGGGTCGACACACCGCTGGAGGACATTGGTTACACTCCGTTTGTACAGCTCGGAATTGATGATTATGTAAGCTTTGGCTCTCCTCTGAGTTTGCCTGGCTAGCACTTCCTCAGTGGGTAACGTTCCATCTTTCAAGAACTGGTATATAGGCAGTGCCCAAGCAGGTATCGCTCGCGCAGGGAACATCTCCTCATCAATTTCCATCCGATCCACCGGCATAACTTCAGCCGGATCATGTTGAACAGTCCCCGGGTCTAGCGAGGTAGTCCCCGGGTTTGCTTAGGTAGTCCCCAGGTTCGGCGTGCTACCTCCTATGTCAATGTCCATGGGCTTAGCTCCGGATTCCACGTTTTCTGGGACATAGATTGAATCGGTTCTTGGGGACGGCCTGATAGATGGTTTTCTGAGGTGCTCCAATGCTACGCCTGGTGGAATTGCCTGTCGGGTCGATCCGAGCTTTGACAGCATGTCGGCAGCTTCGTTTTCCATGCAAGGTACATGGTGAAATTCGCATCCCTCAAAGTAACCCGAGATCTTCTGCACATGAAATCTGTATAGTGCCATGTTTGGATCCAGGGTGACCCACACCGACACTTGTCAGACATTTAGATCTGAGTCGCCAAAGCATATTATCCGACGCATGCCAATCTCCTTCGCCACTTTGAGACCATGCACAAGAGCCTCGTACTCAGCGACATTGTTTGATGCCGCGAAATGGATCTGCAACACGTACTTGAGCTGATCCTTCTTTGGAGAGGTAAGCACAACCCCGGCACCTAACCCAGTTTTGGTTTTCGATCCGTCAAAGTGCATCCTCCAGTAGTTCGGATCTGGCGGCGGTGGTTCGTATTGTACCTCGGCCCAATCCACGAAAAAGTCCGCCACAGCCTGAGACTTGATCGCTTCTCTCCTATCATACTAGGGTGCGTAAGGTGCTAGCTCAATCGCCCATTTCGCAATTCTGCTATTCGCATCTTTGTTACCCATTATCTCGGATGTGGGGGCTTCGCATATCACTTTGATGGGATGCTCCTCAAAGTAGTGCTTTAACTTCTTTGCCGCCATATAAACACCGTATGCCACATTTTGAAAATGCGGGTAGTTCTGTTTTGAGGCAGACAACACCTCGCTCAAGTAATACCTGGCCTCTGCACCGACTTACCCTCTTCATCACGCTCCACTACAATCACTGCACTTACAACTCGGTTGGTTGCGGCTATGTAAAGCAACATTAGCTCCTTTGACAGTGGAGAAGCTAACACTGGTGCAGTGGCCAACATCTTTTTTAAGTGGGCAAAAGCTTCATCGGCCTGCGGCGTCCAAACGAATTTATCTGACTTTTTCATGAGTTGGTAGAGAGGCAGTGCCTTTTCCCCTAACCGACATACAAACCGACTCAACGACGCCAGGCATCCAGTGAACTTCTGTACATCGTTGAGACACTTCGGCAGCTCCATTCGTTCGATGGCTCGGATCTTAGTTGGATTAACCTCGATACCTCGGCTAGAGACGAGAAATCCGAATAATTTCCCAACCGGGACACCGAAGGTACATTTCTCCGGGTTAAGCTTCATCCTGAATCTCCTCAAGTTCGCGAATGTTTGCCTTATGTCGTCAAGGAGCATTGCGCTTTCCTTGGTCTTAATAACCACATCATCCACGTAGACTTGTACATTTTGACCTATTTGATCGTGCAAACATTTTTGCATACATCTTTGGTACGTTGCTCCTGCATTTTGTAAACCGAACGGCATAGTGCGATAGCAATAAGCCCCGTACGGGGTAATAAAGGCAGTTTTTATTTGATCATCCGGGTTCAGAGGTATCTGGTGGAAATCAGAATAGGCGTCAATGAATGACAACAGTTCACATCCCACGGTAGAGTTGATGACCTGATCTATCCTTGGCAGTGGAAATGGATCTTTTGGACACGCCTTGTTCAGGTTTGTGTAATCGATACACATACGCCAAACCAATGCCACGTTCGGATCATCCTTCTTCTTTTCTACCAGCACCGGATTAGAGAGCCAATCCGGATACATCACTTCCATGATAAATCCTGCTGCTAGCAACTGAGCTATCTTGTCACCAATGACCTTTATCCTATCCTCGGCGAAGCGTCGGAGAGGCTGCTTCAGCGGCCTTGCTCCGGGTCTTACGTTCAAAGAGTGCTCGGCCAACTCCCTCGGAACACCTTGCAAGTCCTGTGTGGACCAAGCAAAAATATCCCGATTCTCACGGAGGAAGTTGACGAGCTCGCTTTCCTATTTGTCAGTTAACCCGGCACCAATTGTTACGGTACGCTCCGGAAACATGTTGTCCACGGGAATCTTCTTGGTGTCCTTCGTGGCTTGAAACGAAACGCTTCCATGCGGGTTACTTAACGCCGGCATATACTGCTGCGCGGACTGAGGTAATGCTGCCACCTCTTGGATTTTTCTTTTCTCTCGCACAATCACGAGTGACTCGGCTAGGTTAGACCCGGCTGAGGCGCACTCAATATAACGTCGGAAATCCCCAGCGATAGTAATTGCTCCATTTGGCCCAGGCAACTTCATCTTCACGTAACTAACGTGGCAACTTGCCATGAATTTACTCAGTGCTGGTCTCCCGAGTAATGCATGATACGCGCTCTCCAAGTTCACCACCTCAAACTCCAGATTCTCAGTTCGCGATTATCCCTCAGCGAATAGCACGTCGACCCAGACTTTGCCTATGGGCTCACAGGATATGCCTGGTACGATACCATGGAAATTTGTTCTTGTAGCCTGGAGCATGTTCTCCGAGATGCCCAACTTGCACATCGTATTAGCATACATGATGTTAATGCTACTGCCATTGTCGATCAGTACCTTGGAGAACCTCACATTAATGTTTGGTCCAATGAACGTCGAATCTAACACTAGTGCATACGAGCCCGGACTTGCCATAAGCTTGGGATGATCTTTGACGCTCCAGGTAATTTCCTGGACCGACCAAGGCAAGTACCTCGTCACTGCAGGCATAACCGCGTTAACCTCCATATGTCGGTGTTGCAAGCTCTTCCTATCTGTTTCCTCTGTTGTGAACACACAATAGCTCTGGTGATGTTCCCTGTACTCATTCCTTCCCTTGTTTCCGGAGTACCTCTGATCCGGTTGTTGCTGGTTTTCCACCTGATGCACTGCATCCCTTCTCTCACTGTTGCCATACCTCAGCGGAGGGGTAGGCAACATTAGCTGTTGCGTGTTTGCTCCGGAGAGCAGTTGCTGCCGGGGTAACTCCTGCCGAGGTTGATCATTCCGGGGTGCCTGAGCATTCCCCGAACCACCTTGTTCTATCTTATGCATCCACTCACATTGCCTCGTTGTGTGACTCGCCGGGCTGTTCGGATTTGGCGTGTGAAATTTACACGGCTGGTCCAACATTGACTCATAGGTATACCTCGGACGATCTTTCTTTTCTTGCCATTGCTTCTTCTGCTCCGGAGTCCATGTTTTCTTGCCATCATTTCGAGGAGTCCATTGCCCTCCCGTTTTCGGGCATTGATTGCTCCCTGCTCCGGGTTGATCTTGATTCACAGCTGCAACTTGTTGCGAACTATGCCGGTGATCCGGTCTATCGTCCCTCCTTTTTCCCCTGTAATCGTTCCTCCGGGATGACCCGGCTCCATCCCTCGGATAATACTCCTCATTTGACTCGTTCGACGCGATCGTAGGTTGAGTCGGATCACCCAAAGCATAAGAATCCGCAATCCGGATCATCTCTGCCAACGTGACTGGCATTTTCCTTTGCAATTTCATCCACAACTCGCTGCCATATCTGCACCCTTGTGCGAACCATGCTATAGCCTGTGACTCTATGACTCCCTCACACGAGTTTCTCACGGTACACCACCGGGTCAAGAATTCACGATCCGTTTCGTTAGATCTCTGCTTGGACATCGCCAGGGTCTGCGGTCAATTCGGTCTCTGATATGTACTTGAGATGTTGCTGATAAACATTTCTTCAAAATCTATCCAGCAATTGATGCTTCTGGGCGGCAAATTATTCAGCCACACCCTAGCCGGACCTTCCAACATTTGGCGTACGTATCGTACAGCCCATCTCAAGTTGCCAGTTGCAATTTTCACAGCTGTTGCGTAGTTTATCAGCCAATCCTCCAGCTTTGTACTGCCGTCATACGTCTTCGTGCCCCTGGGTAATTGGAAATTGGGTACTGGTGGTTCCTTCATGATCCGGGGTCCAAAGCACGCTGGACCCGGAGGACCTTGACATTCGATCTGTTCCGACCTATACAGGCGATCCAGCTTTAACCTGGCATCATCCGGCATCAAATCCCTGCTTCCCAATCTCGACCCTATCACATGATAGTCCGGTCTTGCGTATCCCGCATTCATCATCTCCGAGTCTCCGTCATTGTATCGGTCTTGCTCTCGTTGTGCTCCTCTCTGTTGCATACCACGGCCGGCACTTTGCTCTTGCCTTGGTATATTCCGCTGCTGCGGTTGACCTGCTCCTGCCGAGTTTCGCTGTCCGGCATTGCCGTTGGCAGCATTCCCTTGACCGGCATTGCCTTGGTCGTGGTTACCTCGGCCAGCTTCACCTCAGCTCACACTTCGTCGATCGTCGTTTTTCCGCATCTCTTTTTCTTTTCCCGCATGCGTTGGGTCGTACGGAACGATCTGCTTGTTCCGTCTGGCCGAGGTTACTACCTCTTCTCTCCTTGGGCCACCATGAGGCGACGATGCGGCTCCAGCGGATTTCTCCGGGTTACCCATCGCCGAATGGATGATCTTAGAAGCTCCAACTCTCTCCTGGTTACCTCTCAGCAGCTCCTCGTTCTTCCTGTTCGCGATCCGAACCAGCTCGTTAACCCGGTCTTGCTGTCTTTGACGGGCTTCACCCGTTAGACCCTCTAGCTCGGATGCCGCGACATCTACTACTCTGAGGTTCTTCGCTGGGGTACAATACTTCGGCAACCCCACAGAAAGATAGTTTTCCGACCCTTCTGGTCCATCATCACCTTCTCTGTTCATCTCACTCGTGAGATTTTTCCCTTTTACCCTTACTGCATCAACCTTGTTTGCCTTCGCGTACTCACGCAGCGTCATGTTCAACGATTGCGGAGCCGCTGCTATTTTCTTTGCGCCCTCCAGTATCTTTTGCCGGGTCTCCTCTAGCTCGGCCTGTGCCTGAGCCGGATCTACCACTTCTGCCACCGGGTTTGCCAAGCTATCCATAGCTTCCCTCAGCACGTTCGCAGGCCTCTCTAGCGGAGGACCCCTAGCTTTCCTCGGTGCCTTAGGCGTCACCTCTGGGTTTGGCGCTGGATCCTTGCTCATGCCCGCGCCTGGCGCAGTCATCATCACCTCTGCATGGTCCGGGGAGCGAGCGATATGCGCCCCACGAGACACTGTGAGGGGTGGTTCTCCTGCATCAATGACGTGACGCGGATGAACACAAGACACGTCCACAGCAACATAGACCTTGTGTGCACCGAGATTGACGAAGATGCCGTTGCGCTGAAGGGGGCGCGTGCCGAAGCAGCCAGCATTGTCACTGACGTAGTCCAGCGCTCCAAAGCGCTGAACGAGCCCGAAGACGATGCGTTCGCCGGTGCCGATGAGGTTTCCCGTCCGGATCTTCACCCCTGCTAGCGCCGCTAGCCCCACGGTGGGCGCCAACTGTCGTGGTGGTGTCACGGCAGATGCCATGGATAGGCTAAAGGTGGGGGCTAATATGTGCTAGGGGAATCCAGGGAGGGATAGTAGAGTGATTCTCTACACAGAAGCTTTGTATTGATGTTCTATCTCCCAGATTACAAGTGCTCCTCGAGCTGTATTGACAAGAGGAGGAAGAAGAAACTCTCTTACTCTTGCCTACCAACTAGTCCAAGAACCCTAGATCCACTAGTGCTCAACCAACTAGAATTCTCCCAACTCTGTATCCGAAAAAACCCAACCCCCTTACCAGAACCCTAACCCCCCTTATATAGAGGTGGTTCGGTCCTGGCCTAGGGCATACGTGGAGGCATATTCCTAAGAATATGCCCCCTCCCAAATTAGTAACCCGACAGAGTGCTTTTCCTGTCACACATGCTTTAGCGGCGTAGCCTCAAGGGCGCCCGGCCACCGACGTGAGCGTCGTCACCCTTGTCGGCCACGATCCGGTGGTCCTGCCCTTGCTTTATTTGCTCATCCAGTACGCACCGGACCTTCTTTTTTAACCAGAGAGATTCCTTCCTTCTCCTAGAAGCCAAGCGAGGATCCGGATCACAGTTGATCCGGCCACACCTGTTCCTGCATATAAGCAAGACAAGCATTTCCGACTTACTCCTTAAGTCGGACGAGACAATGTTAGGCGCCCCCCTGGTCCGGGTTACTCCATGATCCGGCCTGCCTTGAGGTGACTCGGCCAACATCCGCTTTGACCTTGCCGAACCTCGGCTAACTTGGCCCTTATACCCCGGAGTGACCCTACCCGGGGTTATCCCCCCAACAGTTCCTATATTCCTCTTCTGCTTTGTGTCATTCTGCTGTGCACAAGTTGCTGCGGTCTGATGTGGTCATGTGTAAGAGTTGCTCCACATCGTGGTGTCATCCGATCTCTCGCCAAGATCTTTCAAAGACCAAGATGCACCCCAAGTTTGCCAACAACCATCGACGCCGAACCCGAGTCCGACACCGACAAACAAAGCTAGAACCCCAAGGACATCGACATGGACTCGAAGATCTCCTTCATTGAACGCCAAGTTCCCCCTTCACGGAACCCGGAGACCGATCTCGTCGACCCAAACCGTAGAACGCCAAGATCGCCGAGTCCTTTGTGTGCGACTCCTATCCGCTCCTATTTTATAATATGATATACAATTTGTTGCATATAAAATGTACATGCTTGCATACATACTTTGTCATTTGGGGGTATTTTGTCGACTCACCTAATAATTACATATGGAGACTATATGCGGGCTATTCTAGTCTTATATTGCCTCCATTTAAATTTGTGTAGTGAATCGATGCCATGCTTTGCCTTGTTAATTCAACATTTAATTTGAGGGCTGGTTAAACAACTTGAATCATAATATATAATTGTCAGGATCCCGATTCCGCCTAACATTGGTAAGTTAGATTGCATATTGCCATGCCATGCATCATATCATAAACATGCCGGATCTTTTGCCTAGTAATAAATATTGCATCGGTTGCTCTTTCTAGTGTTTTGCTACTTCACCGGATAGGACGATAAGTCGATGCGAGATACGACGAGCCCTTCGGTTGATCTTCTCCGGCGAGCATTCTCCCGTCTTCTACCTATTTTGCATTTATTGTCTTTACTCCCTTCCTTTGATCTATTGCTATCCTTACTGTCGATGCTTTAGTATCGCACCTTTAATTACCTGCTCCACTATATGGCCTTGGATATACTATTGCCTTTGTTTGAGTAGCTAGCTTTGTCCTTGCGAGTCGTAGCGCATGCTTAGGTCAGCTTCCCGCTCTCATACAGGTGAACCGTGATACCTGGTTATGGTTGATAACATGATAAATTAAATTGGTGATGTTGGTTATGGTTATGGTTTCACTTAATGATAAGGCCCCGACAGGGACCACCTTTGGGAACTGCTTGAGCCGACCTAGGACCCGTTCATTCTACGATACTAGTTTTGAGTTGATCGTGCTAACCAACGTGGGGGCCCCTGGGATCCCTCCTCAACTACCGGTGCTATTCGTTTATCCAGAGGGTCACACAATTGGTTTTCCATTTGGTGCATACGCATAATATGTCCTCGGACATGGGTGAGTTCATATGTCTTCGGACTTGGTTATGATATGATTTGGTGGACAACCCGGGCATTGCATACATAAAAGCGGTACATGCCGGCGGTTCAAGGGGAGCTCTACAAGTTATCTTCTAGGGTTGTTCAGTATAGTAGTCGTGAACATTGTGCCACCTTGAGGCTCGGCCGTGTCTCTAGGCTGGATAAAACACAGTAGGTGATACCTCTGGATACGCGCGTAGTTATCGGACAGTTCTTGTTGTGATATTCAGAAGGCATGCATATTATGTTGCCTGAAGGGTTGAACATGCGTTTGGGTACAGTAGTGCACCCCTACAGGGTAAATCTTTTTGAGAAGTCGTGTGTCCAGGGTTATGGACGCCTCAGGAGTACGGTGTCATGATCATAGACAACGCCACTAATGTTTTGCCTCTAATAACATGACTAGTAATTAGCCTCACCAACTAAACGCCTGCTTAAATAAAATTGCCACCGTGTGTGTTCTGCAAGTGGACTTCCTCGACTGGTCTTCGAGGGGGAAACCTTCGGATGGGTTAAGTTTGGTGTTATATTATACTTATCGTATAGCTCTCTCTTACCTTGCTCTAATAGCCGAAGTTGTAGCGTGTCTCTAAAGGATAGATAGTGCAAACTTTGCCACCGCTGAGCCCACCATATATCCTATCTAGGTGAGGACCACCGAATTCTAGCATCGCCCTGTACTAGCCTCAGTACTGACCGCTCTCTTTGTTCTTTGCCCTTTGTCGGTACCCCTTTGGTTTTGACAGGTATGTGATTGATGATGTTAGCAAGGTTACCCTTTCAGCTTGGCCTGGGTAGGGTTATGGACACCGCTTGGTTATTCTTCAGGACTCTTAGTCCTATTTGGATCTTGTCCGTACTCGGACACTATTTCGCTTTCTTCTTGAGTTGTATCTTTAAGTTGTATCATTTGTATTCTTTACTCGTTGAGTTGTTGTATATATAAGTCTTTGTGGATTATGTTGTAAACTATTGTGATGTAACTACTTGTAATCAAATCCCACTCACACGAAAGTGTCTGGTGGGCGTCTTTGAATCGCTTCTATGCGGATTTTGGCGGGAAATGCTAAGATCTGCATAGACCCGATTCTGGGGCGTTACAGCCATAAAACCGATCAACTACTTTAGGTGACATGTCCTGTTCGACTAAGTTCCTAGCGATGACCATATTTAGGGCGGGGGTTGGCATGCCTTGCTTCCCAGTCAAATTGATGTAGGTGGTATCTTTTGTCGGTTTGGACGGATCCCAGCCCAATTTGCATCGAACGCCCAGATCACCAATAACGTGAGATCGGGCTTTCTTTGCCTTGTGCTTCAACAACAACTGCTTGTATTCATCTTCCATTGCTCTTGCTGCCTTGATTGACTGCTATGCTTTGGAAATATCCCTGTCTAGCTAGGTGTCCTGCTCTGTGATGCACTTGGACTCCATGAGGATCTCCACGCGCTTATCATCAATCTCAGTAACGTTCCGTATATGTGCGATGGTTATTGGCTCGACGAGGAGTGGGTCATACATCACCTTGTCGACGGGAGTAACCAAGGGGTTGCCAACTGCTGGCATGGATGGCAGCGGTGGCAGGTTTGTTTGGTTTGCAACACTGGGCCCGGTAGTGAGAACCTGCGGCTAGTGTGGGGTAATATCGGGAGGGGTCATAGATTTAGCCAGACCCGGATGATCAACGACTTTCTTAGCTTTTGCTGCCATAGCTCCTACTTCCACCGCTGCTGGCGGAGCTTTGCCAGCCACCTAGTTCTGCTGGTCTTCTTCTATCACATTCCCGATGGCCACCAGTACCTCGCGGGAAGTGATAGCCTTCTTGGCGCGCTCCTCCCTCTCGATCTCCATCTCGATCTCCCTCATAGCAGCATCGTATTCCTCCTAGTTAGCATCAGAGCCACCGACATCCATGTTGATGTCGACATAAGGTGCGTCTAGCACTGAGTTGGAGTTGGCCTCAGTGTTTTTGATGGTGGAGTTGGAGGGGATGGTGCGGATCCATTGTTGTAGTCTCCTCCGGTTGTGGCGGTTATATCGGCCTCAACTTCCTCGTTGGCGTCAACAAAACTTTTAACAGTGCCGATCATCTCATTGAGGGTAAGCAAGTCGGCAGCCTGTTGCCTCTTGTGCATATGCCAGAGGAGTGTTCCGGGCATGATCCCCTCCACAAAGTGGTAGACAAGTTCATCAGTGCGGTCCCCATCTAGGGTTTCCCTAACCCTCATCCATCCAGTGAGGTAATCAGGGGGGATTCCCCGGTCCTATGAATGCATCTAGCCAAATCGAAGATGGTGACGACGCTGACAAAGTGTGACCATTTCTCTAATGCTCGGGGAAGCCAAGCGGATTTGTGGGTCCTTGCACCGTTATATCCTGCATAGGGGCAATTTGGATGGGCCTTGATTTTTTCTGATCTGAGCCGACAAACTCCGAAGAGAGATTCTTCCCGATCCTTCGGTGTTTGTGTCTTTCCTAGAGGCAGTCTGTGCAGGGCTTGACGAGTTTCCAACTTCCTAGGATCTAGGACCCGAGTCAGTTTCGCCGATTAAGATGTGGATGTCCCCAACTGGAACAACGAAGTAGCTGGTGGGGTTCGTCTTTGCTGAGATCTAGAACTCGTCCAGAGGGATGATCGGAATGTTGACGGAGAAGAGAACACACCCAATGGCTACGGTGTCGCTGATTCCCGCGAAGAGATTGGACCTTGCCCGGTGTAGAGCTCAAAGCACCCCTGGTCCCATAGTGGGTGCCAACTGTCATGGTATTGCCAACGAGTACGCCATGGAGGGGTCCTCACAAAGCGTGTTTAGAGAGGTGGGGGAAGGCAGTGAGTTCACGGGTACGAGGTAACATAGCTTACATAGGTTCAAGTCCTGCGACGATAGCGAAACTCTACTCCTCCTATAAATCATTATAATGTCAATACACCGAGTTATAGGGATCGGTTTTCTATGTGAAGTTTTGCTCTAAGCACTCTGATTGTTGCCCTAAAGGCTCCCACAAGTCTGGCTTATAAAGGCGCAAGAACCTAGGGTTACTAGGAAAGGACCTTGGCTGACAGGTTATAGAGTCCTACACTAATACTAACTAGTCTTCGTTTCTTGTACTCCAAGGCTCCAAGTAGGTCGGTGACTGCATTGTAGCCTTTCTTTATCCGACATGGGCCTCCCTTCTGGATCTTTCTAACTAGGTTGCCAGCAGGCCATGGGCCGTGCTACCAACTATGGGCCACTCTGGTTATCTGGACTAGAGACATGCAATGGTGGTACCCATTTAGCATATCCCCAACAGTGGGGTATGATGACATGAGCGATATACATACGCGGTAGGGTATCTTGCGCTCTGGCCTGCAGTGGGGCCCTCCTCACGGGATATAAGGGATCCATCGTGATGTCTCCATGTGTCCTTTCCATCATCCTTCCCACGACCGAAAAGAATCAGGGCAACGTGGATAGAAGTTTCAGACGAAATAATCTAGCGCTATTATTTACTCTCATATTATCATCATGAAAAATAAATATATCATTTGTATCCTCCCATAAAGCTAGTAACTATTTCTAAACATGGAGGATTACCAAGTAAATAGGACTATCATCTGAATCTTTGTCATATAGAATATCCAAAACACACTCCTCATTATTGTCAAAGTCATTATTTGGAGCAACAATCACTAATGGGCATCTCATCATCAGATTCATCACTATATTTATATGTTCCATTAATAGGTTCATCCATAAAAGTAGAGTTTTTAGTTTTAGAGTTACTATCATATGTTGATGGTGCAGGTGGAAGTTCCCACTCTTCCCCATGCTTAAATGGTACTACAGATTCTCCATTTTCTTCCTCCAAAATATTAGTACTTTCCATGGCAGCAAGAGTTCTTTCTTTATATTTAATAACATAACCATTATCACTGAATTCTTTTATGTATAGTTGGAGGATAATAGAAATTTGTCCTTTCATCATTAAGAGCCTCATGACTAGTTTCAAGTTTTTCATTAATAAGAATGTTTATCTCATGGGTTTAAATGTTAGCAATATATTTCTCAACTTGTTCTATATCATGGCATGAAAACTTACACTCTTGATAAGAAGCAATTTTAGGATCACTATGATTCTTACATTGATACTGTGAGTGTTTATAGACTTCCTTAGTGTCGCAAGTTATATCATGTAGTTCAAAAAATCAGTAGTGTCGTGGTGGTGTCACGGCAGATGCCATGGATAGGCTGAAGGTGGGGACTAATATGCGCTAGGAGAATCCAGGGAGGGATAGTAGAGTGATTCTCTACACAGAAGCTTCGTACTGATGTTCAGTCTCCAAGATTACAAGTGCTCCTCGAGCTGTATTAACAAGAGGAGGAAGAAGAAACTCTCTTACTCTCTCCTATTAACTAGCCCAAGAACCCTTGACCCGCAAGTATTTTCCTTGCTATGTATCTGAAAAGACCCAACCCCCTTACCAGAACCCCAACCCTCCCTTATATAGGGGTGGTTCGGTCCTGGCCTAGGGCATACGTGGAGGCATATTCCTAAGAATATGCCTCCTCCCAAAGTAGTAACCCGACAAGGATGCTTTTCCCCTGCGTCACTCTTGCTTTAGCGACGTTGCCTCTCCGGCGCCTGCGTCAGCCGACGTGAGCATCGTCACCCTTGTCGGCCATGATCCGGTGGTCCTGCCCTTGCTTTATTCGCTCATCCAGTACGCACCAGGCCTTCTTTTTTGACCAGCGATATTCCTTCCTTCTCCTAGAAGCCAAACGAGGATCCAGATCACAGTTGATCCGGCCACACCTGTTCCTGCATATAAGCTAGACAAGTGTCTCCGACTTATTCCTTGAGTCGGACGAGACAATGTTAGGCGACCCCCTGGTCCGGGTTACTCCGTGATCCGGCCTGCCTTGAGGTGACTCGGCCAGCATCCACTTTGACCTTGCCGAACCTCGGCTAACTGGGCCCTTTTACCCTGGAGTGACCCTACCCGGGGTTATCCCCCCAACATTAGTCCCCGAATCTGGTGCGGTCTTAGCGGCCTTGGTCGCTAAGGCCACATCAGGTTCATTCGTATCCAAGCTTCGGACGTTTATTTCCGGGTTAACTTTTTGTCTCGGATCATTTGGATTTACGTTCCCTTCGCACGCTCCAAGCTTTCACTTGCCGGCCGGGTCACCACTTTGGCTCGGATCGTTTGGTTTTACTTTCCCTCCGCACGGTTCAAGTTTTCACTTGCCGGCCGGGTTACCACCGTGGCTCAGATCGTTTGGTTTTACTTTCCCTCCGCACGGTTCAAGTTTTCACTTGCCGGCCGGGTTGCCACCATGGCTCGGATCCGGGCCTTGCTTACTTCTCTCGTACGCCAACCCACGTAACGGTTAATCATTGCGTTGCCTTATTTTAAGGGCCTGCGGAGTAACCGCCGCAGTAAATGTCAGTGATCACCGTGCGGGGGTTACATCACGTCTGTCTCCTCGTTTACCGCAACTACACATCGTGTCATTGGATCACATTTACTCTGTGGCCCCCGGTGTGGCTCCTTTCTGACTGGTCGATGCTGGTGATACACGGCCACATCGTGTGGTTTTCCCGCGCAGCATGATCCCACTCGTTGATGACTGGGGGCGGTTAAATAGGGGAGGGGCACGCTCCTTAGAACTTTTCCATCTCCGTGCCCCCTCGCCCGTTCCTCTTCTTCTTCCTCGCAACCGCGCCGCCGCCAGTCCCGTTGCAGCAGCGCCGCCGCCGCACCTTCTCCGTTCCTCCGCACCGCAGCCACCGCTGTGCCTCTGTTTAGCCACGGGTCCTCGTCAGTCTAAACCACAGAGCCCCGCTGCCGCCAGCTCCAGCGAAGACACCGGAATTGAGATGACGGAGGAAGAGCTCGTCGTCGTCGAGCAGGAGATGGAGGAGGACGCCTTGATCATGCGGCGCGTGGGCCGTCTCTGGTCTGCCAGACGACATCGGCCGGTTTCACCGACCCGGCGTATTCCGCCGCCAGCCGCAGCTCGTCTCCTCCTCGAGTTGGCCCTTCACCCAATCCGGGTGAGTTCGCTGCTTTCCTATCCCATTTCCAACGGGATTTGGGCTTCGGAGTGATTTCTTACGGATCGGATCCGGACCTATCACCTGCAACCACATCATCTCCCGGCGAACGCCATCACCTCTCTGTCCGCTTTCGTTTCTTCGATCGAGGGCTACACCGGGCTATGGCCTACGAAGGAGCTGTGGCTCCGGTTCTTCGGCCTCCGCCGCAACGTCGTCCCCAATATCCACATCAAGTCGGAGGACAAGCAGCTAACTCAGTTCAGAGCTGCCTCGATCTCGCCCCGGAGGTATTCAATCTTTCCCCGGGTCACCGGGCTTGACTCCTGCAAAGGATGGGCCCGGACGTTCTTCTACGTCCGGAACGAAGGCACGGAAGATTTGATCCGGTTGCTGCCCTACGCTCCGGGTCCCCTAACACGGATTTCTAGGAGGAGGTTGACAAGAAACCTACGGCTCTGGCCAACCAAGTGAACAAAAGGTTTGCAGAGCTGAAGAAGCTCGGATTGCGCAATGAGGATGCCATGATCACATTCGTGCGCAACCGAATCTCCCCCCTTCAGCGGTGCACTCACAAGTTGTGCCATATGAGCTTCAGTCGCGACCCCAACCGAACCTCCTCGTTCGAGTTGAGCAATACAGAGATCTTCCGCCGGGTCAAGGCTCTTTTCACCACCCATAAGGACTTCTCCGCCGAATGGACGTGGGGAATCGAGCATTACTACCGTGACAGGCTCCCTCCCGCGGTAAGCTTCGCGGGGTAAATTTATTTCGGATCAATTTCATGTCAGTTCTTATCATATTTCTGACTTTGTTCCTTGTGCTTTTTTCTCAGCTGTTTCTCCAGCAAACCCTCGAGGATGGCCCGGATCCGACCCTTAAGTGGCCCCCAGACCGAGAAATTCTGGACGAGGAGGAGCCAGACTAGGAGATGTTCCTCCCCACACCCGATGCCACCAGACGACCCAGCGGTAAATTCTCTTCTCTTAGATATTGGCCCGATGATGAGGATGAT
Organism: Avena insularis; assembly: GCA_023614405.1. Lineage (NCBI taxonomy): Eukaryota > Viridiplantae > Streptophyta > Magnoliopsida > Poales > Poaceae > Avena > Avena insularis. The sequence continues at coordinate 151,914,091 of CM042690.1, forward strand.
TCGGATATCGATGTGATTGAACCCGTTGAGGCTGTCCCTCTTTCTTTTGCTTACCCGGCATCAGCTAACCCCGGTGGGCACATCCATGAGGATCCTCCCCTTGCCATGGGTGAGCCTGCTCCGGCGGTGTCAAAGAAGAAGCACGGAACCGCGTCGAGTTCTTCTTCCGAACCTTCTCAGCCTTCCAAAAGGCAAAAGAAGGCCGGAGACAAGACTGCCTCCAAGCGGGTTGGCAAAGCCCCGGCACGGAGGGCCCGGAAACCTAAGGAGGCCGAGACCTCGGATGCGTAAGTTCTTTTTTTACTGCACAACACACTTCTCCCTGCTTCGGGGTAATTTCATTCCTGACATTATGTTCTCTTGCAGGGCTCCTGTGGAGGCCCTTAGAGCGGATCGAGCATCTCCTCTCCTCTTCGGTCTAGTCCTTCCCCTCCCCGCGACGACGAGTCACGCTCGCTGAGCCCTATTCCGGAGGGCTCTGCGGCCGCTCCGGGTTCCGCAGTACCTCCTTCAGAGGGACGCGAGCTCAGATCGGGAGGGGTCGGATCGGCCGAGGCAACGGCGTCCGGCACTTCGGCATTGCCGCAACCAACAACTACCAAGTCTACCGCAACTCCAGCACCAGCAGCAGCTCCAGCACCAGCCACCAAACCAGCGCCTGTCCCGGCTCCGAAGAAACCAATAGCAGCTTCAGCGCCAGCCACCAAAGCTCCCATGCCAAGTTCATCTGCCTCGTCCGAGTCATCTCAAGCTCAGCAAGGACCCACTCCAGCGGCTTCCAAGGGCAAATCCACTATGTCACTTCCTCCCAGCAGGCCAAAAGCAAGTCCACCTCCGTCGAGGCTGGGCAGCGAACCTTGTCATCGATGCTTCCAAAGAAGTCATCAGCAGCGATGGATCCTCCCGCCGAGCCAGCTGATTCGCAGCAGATGGTTCTTCACAGTAGCCCGGCTCTTGCCCTGATTGAGAGGAAAGAAGTTCACGCCAAGGGTTTGGTGGCGCCTCACATGCCCACTGGCGAACGGTACCCTCCGAGCCTCATCGAGTTCGTCATGAACTGGAATAAGGCGGAGTTCGTCTACAACGACGATCTCCCGGAAAAATTCGGCCCAGCCGAATTTTCCGCTCAGATGAATACTGCCGCGAAGGCCATTAACCTTGCTGGGCGTATGATGGAGGTACGTTGTTTCTTCTTTACATGCTGTAGATAATAACCATTAGTCCCCGAGCCTCCGGCGGAGTAACTTGTTACTCGGCCGGATGCTCCTTAGAAGATCAACGTAGCTGCATGTAAACTTTGAATATGCACACACCTAGAGCCGGGTTAAGTTCCACTTGGCCCGGATCTTGTACACTTCGAATATGCACACACCTAGAGCCGGGTTAAGTTCCACTTGGCCCAGATCTTGTACACTTCGAATATGCACACACCTAGAGCCGGGTTAAGTTCCGCTTTGCCCGGATCTTGTACACTTTGAATATGCACACACCTAGAGCCAGGTTAAGTTCCGCTTGGCCCGGATCTTTTACACTTCGAATATGCACCGAACTAACTTTACACGCCTGTGCCTTTGTCAGGTAACCACCAACCGTCGGAGCGCCGAGTTTCAGCGCCTGCTTGATACCCATAAGACCTTGTGCGTAAAACACGTTGCACTTGGTGCAGAGCATGAGAAGAGGGGTAATTTCCTCTCTTAACACCTCACCATTTCGTTTGCTTCTGCCGGACTAACCTCCTTATTCGGTTTTTTGTAGCTGGGGTGGAGGCTGAAAACAAGATTATGCGGAAAAACTTGGAGGAAATCCGAGGTATGTCCCCTTTCGGCCAATGTCGCTGTGTTTTCCATTCTTTCTTTTTCTTGGCTCGGCAGACATTCACTCCTCGGCTTTGCCGGGTCAACACACTATTTCAGCATCGCTTGAGGATAGTGTGCCCGTGCCTGATATGATGCTGCATTTTCTCGAACAAGGTGACAAAGATCAAGCCAAGAAGAAGGACGATGAGCTTGCCCACCTCCGGACCAAGGACGACGAGATAGCCAAACTCAAGGCCGAGATGGAGAAGATGAAGGCCCAACACAAAACCAAGCTCCAGAAAGTTGGTCAGAACTTCACCGAAGAGCGTGTCGGCACTTGCCGAGCTTGAACCAGGATCTGCTCAAGGAATCCGAAGTCCGGCTTGGGTCGGCACTTGCCGATCTTGAACAACTTCGGCAGAGACGCGATAGTTGTATCAAGGAGTTGACCCGGATCCATCGCCATATCTCACGTAAGTTTCTTCGCCTTGCTCGACCTAGTTTTTCGGGTTAGCTCATATGCCTTTGCTTCAGCATTTTCTCTTTTCTTATTTTCAGATAACTTTCCGGAGGGTACTGCCATCGCCAGTGCTGTCGTTGCCAAATTCGGCCAGGAGAGGGGTACTCCCATCGCTGCTGATGGTGAGAGCATTCCCTTGGACATGGAGGACTTGTTGGTTAGCATGTCAGCTCGGGAGGAAACTATCAAGAACTATGGAAAAGATCTCCTCGACGTTGCGGTCCAGATCTTCAACACATTCTGGCCAAGCGAGGACGCTCCGGAAAGGATCACGCTCCTTGCGGAAAAACTGATGGAGATTGAGACTCAACTTGACCTCTGGAGGGAATCCATTGGGCGTGCCGCAGCAGATACCCTTCTCCATCATATCCTTTCATGGTACGAGAAAATCGATCTGAGCCTCCTCACCCGTCGGCGCACCGGATCCAAATGGACCGATGATCCGGAGTGGGTAGCTCGGTGCTAGGCTTGCGCCTACAGCCTCATCGAATATTCTCCAGTCCATGACTGGGTTGAGGGGCCGAGCTTTCTGGACTCCAGCGAGGAGGAGCAGATGGAGAACATGGAGGATGGGTCAGGCGATGATGGAGAAGATGCTGCTTCAGATATTGAAGACAGTGATGATGACGCCGAACTTCCTCCTCCTGCCGCTCCTTAGTTGAAAAAACTTGAAAATTTATCAGATCCCCGGTATGCCGGGTGCAATTGTATGCTGAATACCTAATATTTTGCTACTATGCTTGTATGCTGAATTAACTTGGGCGTAGTCCCCGAGTTTCATTTTCTTGTTCGTCCAATTCTCCGGCTCGATCCGTGTCTACCTTGATTCGGTTTTACGACTTACGAACCCGAGCTTCAAGAATTGTTTTAACAATACTGAGAAACTTTGAGGCATGGCTCAAAATAATTCAACATAGTAACTTGAAAGTAAATACAGGGTTAGTCCGAAAAGCAAACGTTAGCTCGAATAAACTCGTTTCCTTAGTCGTTTTTCATGCGCTACGCAATTCCAAACTTGTTCTCTTGCTTTCCATGAAGCCAATTCTTGTTGGACAGCAGCAAGTCGAAGAGTTGGGTTTTTGGTGCTCACACACTACTAATCCGGGTTAAGTAGATCAACTTATTCCAGCTAACGTATAAAAAGTAACAAAAATCATTTATTAAGGCAGTCCTCGAGTTACTGCTCGAGGCCCTGCTATTTCATTGATAAACCCATTGCCGACATACATACCGACATATGAGGATGACTCGGGTACATACACTCTTTAGCTAAGTGTAGAAGGGACGAAGTAGTGCTACATTCCACGGTCGCTTGGATTCCTCTCCGGACCTGTCTGCCTTGTTCTTTTCCTGTGGCTTTGCATCTATGAGATAGTAAGAGTCATTGTGCAATGGTTTGCTCACAATAAATGGTCCTTCCCATGGGGGGATAGTTTATGCATGCCAGTGGTACGCTGTACCAACCGGAGCACCAGATCGCCTTCTCGGAAGACTCGGGGGCACACTTTCTGGCTATGATAGCGTCGGAGATTTTGCTGATATATGGCGGATCCGGATGCTGCCTTCTTGCTTCTTCCAGCAGATCAACATCATTTTGCCGGGCTTCTTGCACTTTGGCTTCTGTGTATTGGGTGACTCTAGGCGAATCATGCTCTATGTCGGCTGGTAATATAGCTTCTGCCCCATATACCAGAAAGAATGGCGTGTAGCCTATTGATCGGTTCGGAGTGGTTCTTAAACTCCACAATACCGCTGGTAGTTCTTCTATCCAGCACCCCGCTGATCTTTGTAGCGGCTCAATGAGCCGGGGTTTTATCCCGGATAGCACTAATCCGTTGGATCTTTCCACTTGTCCGTTGATGCGGGGTGGGATACCGAGGCTATGTCGAGTCGGATTTTCTTATCTCGGCAGAATCGTGCAAATGCTCCTTCAGCAAAATTAGTGCCGTTATCAGTTATGATACTGTGAGGATAACTGTATCTCAAGATGATGTCTTTGAGAAATGTCACAGCCGTAGCTCCATCACATTTTCTTATAGGCTTCACTTCGATCCATTTTGTAAACTTGTCCACCATGACCAGAATGTGCGTCATGTTCCCTTTTGCTGGTTTGAACGGGCCAACCATATCCAAGCACCACACAGCAAATGGCCATGTAATTGGTATGGTTTTGAGTTCGGACATAGGCATATGTGTCTTGGTGGCGTATCTTTGGCAACCATTGCATTTTCTCACCAGATCCTTCGCTTGCTCCAAGGCGCTTGGCCAGTAAATCCATGTCGGAATGCATTTGCCACTAAGGCCCGGGATGAGGCATGAAGCCCGCATTCTCCTTGGTGTATATCCTGGAGGATGTCAAGTCCTTCTTCCGGACCAACACACCGCTGGAGGACACTGGTTACACTCCGCTTGTACAACTCGGAATTGATGATTGTGTAAGCTTTGGCCCTTCTCTGAGTCTGCCTGGCTAGCACTTCCTCAGTGGGTAACGTTCCATCTTTCAAGAACTTGTATATAGGCAGTGCCCAAGCTGGTACTGCTCGCGCAGGGAACATCTCCTCATCAATTTCCATCCGATCCACCGACATAACTTTAACCGGAGCACGCTGAACAGTCCCCGGGTCTGGTGAGGTAGTCCCCGGGTTTGCCGAGGTAGTCCCCGAGTTTGCCGAGGTAGTCCCCGGGTTTGCCGAGGCAATCCCTGGGTTTGGCACACTACCTTCCATGTCAATGTCCATGGGTTCAGCTCCGGATTCCGCGTTTTCCGGAACATAAATTGAGTCGGTTCCTGGGGACGGCCTGATAGATGGCTTCCTGAGGTGCTCCAATGCAACGCCCGGTGGAATTGCCTGTCGGGTCGAACCGAGCTTCGACAGCATGTCGGCAGCTTCGTTTTCCACACGAGGTACATGATGAAATTCACATCCCTCAAAGTAACCCGAGATTTTCGGCACATGAAATCTGTATAGTGCCATGTTTGGATCCAGGGTGTCCCACACTCCGGACACTTGTCAGACATTAGATCCGAGTCGCCAAAGCAGATTATCTGTCTTATGCCAATTTCCTTTGCCACTTTGAGACCATGCACAAGAGCCTCGTATTCAGCGACATTGTTCGATGCCGTGAAATGGATCTACAATACGTACTTGAGCTGATCCTTTTTTGGCGAGGTAAGCACAACCCCGGCGCCTAATCCGGTTTTGGTCTGCAATCCATCGAAGTGCATCCTCCAGTAGTTCGGATCCGGTGGCGGTGGTTCGTATTGTACCTCGGCCCAATCCACGAAAAAGTCCACTACCGCCTGGGACTTGATCGCTTCTTCTATCGCATCAAAAGCGATGGTGCTACCTCAATTGCCCATTTCGCAATTCTGTTGTTCAGATCTTTGTTACCCATTATCTCGGATATGGGGTTCAGATATCACTTTGATGGGATGCTCCTCAAAGTATTGCTTTAACTTCTTTGCTGCCATATAAACTCCGTATGCCACCTTTTGAAAATGCGGTAGTTCTTTTGAGGCGCATACCTCGCTCAAGTAATACAATCGGTCTCGCACCGACTTACCCTCTTCATCTCGCTCCACTACAATCACTGACTTACAACTCGGTTGGTTGCGGCTATGTAGAGCAACATTGGCTCCTTCGACGGGAGAAGCTAACACGTGCAAAGGGCCAACATCTTTTTTAAGTGGGCAAAAGCTTCATCGGCCTGTGGCATCCAAACGAATTTATCTGATTTTTTCATGAGTTGCTAGAGAGGCAGTGCCTTTTCCCCTAGCCGACATACAAACCGACTCAACGACGCCAGACATCCAGTGAACTTCTGGACGTCGTTGAGACACTTCGGCAGCTCCATTCGTTCGATGGCTCGGATCTTAGTTGGATTAACCTCGATACCTCGGCTAGAGACGAGAAATCCGAGTAATTTCCCAGCCAGGACACCGAAGGTACATTTCTCCGGATTAAGCTTCATCCGGAATCTCCTCAAGTTTGCGAATGTTTGCCTTATGTCGTCAAGGAGTGTTGCGCTTTCCTTGGTCTTGATAACCACATCATCCACGTAGACTTGTACATTTTGACCTATTTGATCATGCAAACATTTTTGCATACATCTTTGGTATGTTGCTCCTGCGTTTCGTAAACCAAACAGCATAGTGCGATAGCAATAAGCCCCGTACGGGGTAATAAAGGCAGTTTTTATTTGATCATCCGGCTTCAGAGGTATCTGGTGGAAACCGGAATAAGCGTCAATAAATGACAACAGTTCACATCCCGCGGTGGAGTCGATGACCTGATCTATCCTTGGCAGTGGAAATGGATCTTTTGGACACGCCTTTTTCAGGTTCGTGTAATCGATACACATACGCCAAACCACCGCCACGTTCGGATCATCCTTTTTCTTTTCTACCAGCACCGGATTAGAGAGCCAATCCGGATACAGCACTTCCATGATGAATCCTGCTGCTAGCAACCTAGCTAGCTCGTCACCAATGACCTTTCTCCTATCCTCGGCGAAGCGTCGGAGAGGCTGCTTCACCGGCCTTGCTCCGGGTCTTACATTCAGAGAGTGCTCGGCCAACTCCCTCGGAACACCTTGCAAGTCCTGTGTGGACCAAGCAAAAATATCCCGATTCTCACGGAGGAAGTTGACGAGCTCGCTTTCCTATTTGTCAGTTAACCCGGCACCAATTGTCACGGTACGCTCCGGAAACACGTTATCCACCGGGACCTTCTTGGTGTCCTTCGTGGCTTGAAATGAAACGCTTCCATGCGGGTTACTTAACACCAGCATATACTGCTGCGCGGACTGAGCTAATGCCGTCACTTCTTGGATTTTTCTTTTCTCTTGGGCAATTACGAGTGACTCGGCTAGGTTAGACCCGGCTGAAGCGCACTCAATAGAACGTCGGAAATCCCCAACGATAGTAATTGCACCATTTGGCCCGGGCAACTTCATCTTCAGATAACTAACGTGGCAACTTGCCATGAATTTGCTCAGTGCCGGTCTCCCGAGTAATGCATGATACACGCTCTCCAGGTTTACCACTTCGAACTCCAGATTTTTGGTTCGGCAGTTATCCCTCGTACCGAATAGCACGTCGACCCGGACTTTGCCTCTGGGTTCGCAGGATATGCCGGGCATGATACCGTGAAAAGTTGTTCTTGTAGCCTGGAGCATGTTCTCCGAGGTGCCCAACTTGCGCATCGTATCCGCATACATGATGTTAATGCTACTGCCATTGTCGATCAGTACCTTGGAGAACCTCACATTAATGTTTGGTCCAATGAACGTCGGATCTAACACCAGTGCATACGAGCCCGGACTTGGCATAAGCTTGGGATGATCTTTGACGCCTGTAATTTCCTGGTCCGACCAAGACATGTACCTCACCGCAGCATAACTGCGTTAACCTCCATATGTCGGTGCTGCAAGCTCTTCCTATCTGCTTTCTCCGCTAGAACACACAATAGCTCTGGTGATGTTCCCTGTACTCATTTCTTCCCTCGTTTCCGGAGTACCTCTGATCCGGTTGTTGCTGGTTTTCTATCTGATGCACTTCATCCCTTCTCTCACTATTGTCATACCTCGGCGGAGGGGAGGCAACATCAGTTGCTGCGTGTTTGCTCCGGAGAGCAATTGCTGCCGGGGTAACTCCTGCCGAGGTTGATCATTCCGAGGTGCCTGAGCATTCCCCGAACCACCTTGCTCTATCTTGCGCATCCACTCACATTGTCTCGTCGTGTGACCCGCGGGGCTGTTCAGATTTGGCGTGTGAAACTTGCACGGCTGGTCCAACATTGACTCATAGGTATACCTCAGACGATCTTTCTTTTCTTGCCATTGCTTCTTCTGCTCCGGAGTCCATGTTTTCTTGCCATCGTTTCGAGGAGTCCATTGCCCTCCCGTTCTCTGGCGTTGGTTACTCCCTGCCCCGAGCTGATCTTGATTCACGGCCGCAACTTGTTGCGAGCCATATCGATGGTCCGGTCTATCGTCTCTCCTTTTTCCCCTGTAATCGTTCCTCCGAGATGACCCGGATCCGTCCCTCGGATAGTACTCCTCATTTGACTCGTTCGATGCGATCCTAGGTTGAGTTGGATCACCCAAAGCATAAGAATCCGTGAACCAGATCATCTCTGCCAATGTGACTGGCATTTTCCTTTGCAATTTCATCCATAACTCGCTGCCATACCTACATCCTTGTGCGAACCATGCTATAGCCTGTGACTCTATGACTCCCTCGCATGAGTTTCTCACGGTACACCACCGGGTCAAGAATTCACGGTCCATTTCGTTAGATCTCTGCTTGCACATTGCCAGGGTCTGCGGTCTATTCGGTCTCTGGTATGTACTTGAGAAGTTGCTAATAAACATTTCTTCAAAATCTATCTAGCAATTGATGCTTCCGGGTGGCAAGTTGTTCCGCCACACCCTAGTCGGACCTTCCAACATTTGGGGTACATATCGTACAGCCCACCTCAAGTTGCCAGTCGCAATTTTCACAGCTGTAGCGTAGTTTATCAGCTAATCCTCCGGCTTTATACTGCCGTCATACGTCTTCGTGCCGCTGGGTAATTGGAAATTGGGTACTGGCGGTTCCTTCATGATCCGGGGTCCGAAGCACGCTGGACCCGGAGGACCTTGACATTCGATCTGTTCCGACCTATACAGGCGATCCAGTTTTAGCCTAGCGTCATCCGGCATCAAATCTATGTTTCACAATCTCGACCCTATCACATGATAGTCCGGTCTTGCGTATCCCGCATTCATCATCTCCGAGTCTCCATCGTTGTATCGGTCTTGCTCTCGTTGTGCTCCTCTCTGTTGCATACCCCGGCCGGCACTTTGCTCTTGCCTTGGTGCATTCCGCTGCTGCGGTTGACCCGCTCCCACCAGGTTTCGCTGCCCGGCATTGCCGTTGACAGCATTCCCTTGACCGGCATTGCCTTGGTCGTGGTTACCTCGGCTCACACTTCGTCGATCGTCATTTTTCCGTATCTCTTTTTCCTTTCCCGCACGCGTTGGGTCATACGGGACGATCTGCTTGTTCCGTCTGGCCGAGATTACTACCTCTTCTCTTCTAGGGCCACCATGAGGCGATGATGCGGCTCCAGCGGATTTCTCCGGGTTACCCATCACCAAATGGACGATTTTAGAAGCTCCAACTCTCTCCGGGTTACCTCTCAACAGCTCCTCATTCTGCCTGTTCGCGGTCCGAACCAGCTCGTTAACCCGGTCTTGCTGTCTTTGGTGGGCTTCACCCGTCAGACCCTCTAGCTCGGACGCCGCGGCGTCTGCTGCTCTGAGGTTCTTCGCCGGGGTACTATACTTTGGCAACCCCACAGACAGATAGTTTTCTGACCCTTCTGGTTCATCGTCACCTTCTTTGTTCATCTCGCTTATGAGGTTTCTCCCTTTTACCCTCACTGCATCAACCTTGTTTGCTTTCGCATATTCGCGCAGCGTCATGTTCAACGAGTGCTGAGCCGCTGCTATTTTCTTTGCGCCCTCTAGTATATTTTGCCAGGTCTCCTCTAGCTCGGCCTGTGCCTGAGCCGGATCTACCACTGCTGCCACCGGGTTAGCCAAGCTATCCATAGCTTCCCTCAGCACATTCTCAGGCCTCTATAGCGGAGGACCCCTAGCTTTCCTTGGTGCCTTGGGTGTTGCCTCCGGTGCAGCGCCGGATCTCTGTTTCGCGCCGGGCGCGATCATCATCACCTCTGCATGGTCCGGAGCGAGCGATACGCTACCATGAAACAAGTGAGGGGTGGTTCCCCCGCATCGACGACGCGACGCGGATGAACGCAAGACACGTCCACGGCAACATAGACCTTGTGCGCGCCGAGCTTGACGAAGACGCCGTTGCGCGGAAGGGGGCGCGTGCCGAAGCAGCCAACATTGTCGCTGACGTAGTCCAGCGCACCGGTTACCGAACGAGCCCGGAGACGATGCGTTCACCGGTGCCGATGAAATTTCCCGTCCGGATCTACACCCCTGCTAGCGCCGCTAGCCCCACGGTGGGCGCCAACTGTCGTGGTGGTGTCACGGCAGATGCCATGGATAGGCTGGAGGTGGGGACTAATATGCGCTAGGAGAATCCAGGGAGGGATAGTAGAGTGATTCTCTACACAGAAGCTTCGTATTGATGTTCAGTCTCCAAGATTACAAGTGCTCCTCGAGATGTATTGACAAGCGGAGGAAGAAGAAACTCTCTTACTCTCGCCCATTAACTAGCCCAACAACCCTAGACCCGCAAGTATTTTCCTTGCTATGTATCTGAAAAGACCCAACCCCCTTACCAGAACCCCAACCCCCCCCCCCCTTATATAGGGGTGGTTCGGTCCTGGCCTAGGGCATACGTGGAGGTAGTAACCCGACAGGGATGCTTTTCCCCCACGTCACTCTTGATTTAGCGACGTTGCCTCTGCGGCGCCTGCGTCAGCCAACGTGAGCGTCATCACCCTTGTCGGCCACGATCCGGTGGTCCTGCCCTTGCTTTATTCGCTCATCCAGTACGCACCGGGCCTTCTTTTTTGACCAGAGATATTCCTTCCTTCTCCTAGAAGCCAAATGAGGATCCGAATCACAGTTGATCCGGCCACACCTATTCCTGCATATAAGCTAGACAAGTGTCTCCGACTTATTCCTTGAGTCGGACGAGACAATGTTAGGTGACCCCCCTGGTCCGGGCTACTCCGTGATCCGGCCTGCCTTGAGGTGACTCGGCCAGCATCCGCTTTGACCTTGCCGAACCTCGGCTAACTCGGCCCTTTTACCCCGGAGTGACCCTACCCGGGGTTATCCCCCCAACAAGTAGCCATATGGTTGAGATGTTTAAGTAATGCATGAAGTCAATTTATTTCTTCGGTTGATAGATATTCATAGTAATCTCCCAATTTTTTGACATAACCTTCATACACATAGAGGTTCCACAAAGTTCCTCCATAGTTTCTAATGCATATTAAAGACCACATTGATTTTTATGGATTTTTGTGTATATAGGAAAAAGGTAAAAACAAGACTCAAAAGTAAACAAACAAAAGAACAAGAAAATACAAAAAAAGACAAAAGAAATTGACTTGTAGGTCTAAAGGAGAAGAGAAGCCCACAGTGGTGTAACCACCCCAAGCTTAGGTGTTTGCACAAGTATGGTGATGGTGATAGAAAATGGTCTAGAAGTTCCTATGGGAATTATCTAGGCACTACACTTAGTGATATGGTACTTCCTCAACTACCCAGCAATGGCATCAGAAAATGTTCTAATAGTTCTTGTGGGAGTTGAGTTCTGCTACAAGTTTGGTGAGGATGCAGTTGTAATGTGATTGTCTAATTCCCATAGAATGGCGCTAGAAAATGTTCTTTATGGCAACAAATATATGTGTACCCACTCATTGGGACTCCAAGTGCATAGTATCATAGAATGCGTCATTTCCGTACAAGGGTGACACGAGGGTTTATCGAACTCTTAGGGAATTGAGGCAACCTCTTATTTTATCATCTTCAAGCATCCTACAAAACAAAGTTTTTACCTTCTATCCCCAACTCCATCGTTTGGCTATCAAGAACAAGGTTTCGTATTAGTAAAACTAAAATAAAATAGTAAAGTAAACTATAACTATAACAAGAAAGTAAAATAACAATAAAGTAAAGTTATTTTTGGGTTTTTGTTTATGCTTGTAGAAAGTAAAATTATTTTCATATTTTAGAATTTAATTCTTGTAGAAAATGTAAAGGATGGTAAAAAAAGTAAAAGTGGTTTATTTTAATAAAAAGTGGACTGGAGTTCAGGGGTTCACTTGTCTACTCTCTCATAAAGTGTGGTAGACATAAAACTACTCACGAATGATATAATATTACTTAGAACTTCATTATATGTTTCATTAGCGTTCATATGGGCATCTGATGACTCCAAGTGCACATATCAATTGTAGCTAGTTTCGAAATAAGAGTATCAAACCCACATAGAGCTATTTGGTTAAGGTCTTTATGCCCCTCGTCACTATCTACCAAAGGATACTTAGAAGGTTCCTTTGATCTCAAGTAAAGGGTGTTTGAAAGGTGTTTGTATTTGTATGCAAGAAAGTAGTAAAAGCAAGTAAAGTAAACAAGTAACAAAAGGGATGGAAAAGGTGTCGGAACTCAATAAGGGTAAAATGTTCTTGGGGATATAGGATATACCACTAGCATATGAGAATTATCCATGATTAGGATATATATGTCTTTTGTCATGATATGTGTGGATAGAGCTCCAGAATAAGATGTTCACTACAAGTGTCATGAGCAACCGCTTCTACAAGTCAAATTTTGAGGTCATCTCAAAATAACCACTGCGATGCCTGTGAGCAAATAACTTCTATAGACCACCACAATTAAGGGTTTCTCCATGGATATCGTATGAGATTAGTGAATCTCCCTTGATTTCCCCTTTGACCATATAGGTTATAAGCCAATGCTTGCAGTCACAATATAGCACCGGACATATACTCCCACACACGTCCAAAGGGTATTTCCCTCTCTCTAGTCCTGAAGGCAGATGATATGTGGTCGACTTCACATACCATATGGATACATAGATCTAACGCAATATCATCAATCAATATATCAAAGACCAAAGTTATAGATCATCTTTATTTCATTTCATAATAATGCTAGGATTTCTCCATCTCCTCAAGAACAAGGGAAACTACTCACACATGGAAGAAATCAAAAACATCATCATATTCATATGGATGGATTGAAAGTGCAAAGGTAAATCAAGTGCAAACCACAATTGTATTGGAATTATAACAATATCTAATGAATAAGAGTTGGGGAAATTGGTGTTGATGGAGATGCAGCGGTTGATAAAAGGCATGATGCAATGTCCTCCAATGATCCGTGAAGCTGCAAGGATTTGCCATTCTCCAAGTTCATCCTCCAGATCCCTTTTTGGTTTTGTATTTTGAGGATGGAGTAATATGTGAATGTCAGATCTTAGATCTATCTTTGCATGGTGAGAGTACTTGACGAGGCGGACGTCCTGATAGGTCATACGGGCGGACGGTAAGGGCAGGCTTTGCCCTTATCATAGGTCGTTAATCCTGCAGTACCTTCTCCATGCATCCTCTCTTCTCCCAGGTGCTTGTAAAATCATTTAAATGACATTTATCACTTAGAAATACCATATTATTGCATAACATGACAATCCCAATTGATATATTCATAAAAGAATTGATAATTTTGGATCTTGTTGAAACAAGGACAAAATGTGCATGTGAACACCGTAAAATAAAAAAATCCTAACTCTACTTATGCAAAAACACGAGATAAATATGCTTCAAAAATGGACTCATCAACTTCCCCAAGCTAGACTCTTGCCTGTCCCCGAGCAAGATGGTGGATTATGGACAAGGTCATCATGTTCATGAGGCATGAGTCATTACAATACATGAGGCAATTGAAGCATATTTACAATATCAGATATAGAACTGCATCATGAGTTGTATCACACTCTCGCACAACTCATGACTTAGAGGCTTCCATACCTTTTGTATCAATAACTTATATGAAGTTTAGATATTTTAGCAGATTATAAAATCAACAAGTTTATCTAGATGAGTGCTTGATTGAGCAGGGAATAGTCTATGATCATTGTTTGGGCACCTCTTTTGCTAACTTGTACTTTTCTTTCTTTTGATTCTTTGATGGCAAAAAATTTCTCTTGTTTCATCGACAAAATTGTATCATGTTGATATCCCTTTTTGGATCTTATTTTAAACCAATGACTATAACATGTTATCAAAGTTTTCTTCTCATAACTTATCAATACTTTATTGGTGTGGAAATCCCTAAAATCATAACAGTGATACAAGTATCACAAAACTCAACCTAATGCATACATCTAATACAATAATCATAAACCAAAATCACATCAAGTATCATAAAGTCTCAGAACTCATCGGATATAATTCTTTAGTTAGATCAAGGAAGCTGATAATGCAACTAATGCAAACTCTAGAATTAAAAGCCTAATATGTGTGCAACAAGGCAAACATGCTAAAACTAAAAATTAGATTACAAGGTTCCAATAGACACCCAATCTTGGAATCAAGCCGGGAGAGATCACATAACTCCTTGTGAATACCTATTCCTTCTTTGGGGTAAAGAAATCATCATCCTCTTCGTCCTCTCCCCTTTTGAGGCCGCAAGCATGGGCAATACATGTGAAGCGAGTGGATAGTTCAACAATGCTAGCCTGTTTCTCTTCAATATCTTGTAGAGTAGCTACCTGTAAGGATTTGGTGGGTATTCTCCCTTGTTCCTCTGTTGTTCCACATGCCTCATCATTTCCAACTTGCGTGGGAACATATCCTCCCAATTGGGAAGTGGCACCACTTGAGCCGATTCCAGAATTGATAAAGATGAGGAACCCCTTCAGATTCTCTCCTTTAGTTCTTGTAGCTGGAACCTCTTCCTTCTTCGTCCAGATCTGCTTGATATGAAAAGGATGCATGGATCTTGGATGATCAAGTGAGATCTGGTGCATGAGGATAATGGGGAGAGAAAAGGGAGGTTTAGACGAAAAACCCTAGATTTTAGAGGTAAAAGGAAAACGTAAGAAAGAGAAGGAAAACAAAAGGGAAAACATGCCCAAAATAAGGCTGTAGCCATTGGTGCCGGGTGTCGCTACCGGCGGGTTCGCTCTGTACCGTGTGCTCGTACCAGATGGTACCGACCTCTTTAGAGGCGGTAAGTGTTTTAACAAACAACAATCGAAAGAGAAACAAAACAAAAGATTACAAAAGGTTTAATGACCTACCTTATGGGGGAAGCTGTCCATATGGTCCGGTTGTACTGTTCTATATAAAATCGAGCAAAAATTCAGCGCAAGGTACTGGGCGTTTAACGACAAGCAGTACGGGTGAGTCCAATCATATAGTCCGCTGGTACCGGGTCGAAAAACATCCTAGTTTTACTAGGAAAACAAGAGGGAGAAGAAGAAAATATCCACAAAGACATAAAGAGTTTCAAATAGGAGAAAAAGAGATAAAGGATCAACATATGTCTCATTCACCATACCTTTGCTTGATGAAATCCTCAGATGTTATTCAATAGGTTAGTTCCATTGTGTTTACCTCTCCAATTCTGTAGTGCTTCAGGTGCTACCCATTAAAATTTGTCAACACCGGGATTTTTAATCCCAGATGCCTGTTATGCCATACATCGCAATCCCAGGATTACCATTTTTGTGAGACATAACAGATTGGTACCACAATACATCATACATTACAAACCATAATAAAGGTCTTACAAATAAAGGATCTCATGATCCCGTCTTAATACAATCAAAGCAGCTGAAAGTAAATGTAGTAGGGGCTCCATCTTCAGGGTCACAGGCAATGTTGACGATGAGAGATGATCCTAGTTATCATAGACCTCCTACTTTCCATCTTCCTCGTAGTCCTCCTCATAGTTTGGCCACGGGAATAGCCAGGGACGAAGCCATGAGTACTCTTTAAGTACTCGCAAACTATCACTAACAAGTAAGGTAGTTCTAGTAGGAATCTTAAGCTCTAGGTTTATTTCATACCGAGTTTAGAAGTAAAGAAAACTAATTAACTGTTCTACACCACCTAAGTGGGAACTTAGTTTTCATGTTCACAACCCTGTTGTGGTCAAGTCAAAGTCATAGTTCAATTCACAAGTCATTTTGAAAACATCTGACAACAGAACAGTATGGCCACTCCAACTATCCATCACCACGAACGCAGCTATTCGAATAGTTTGACACTCTGCAGAGGTGGTACACTTTCAGCACAAAATTCGATACATCCGTCAGGGTTAACCCTGAATCATGATACTTAGTATGCGGATAATCAATCATAACCTTTCAATTAGACACTCTAGTATAGGCACCTCCCCTATGAGCTTGGCCTCCCAGTCGTGGCCATCTGCCATCCTGGGCACTGCATAGGTGGACATTCACACTCATGAGGTAGCCTCATCTCAACCTCTTTGCGCGAGGGAACCCATACTAAGGCATATAAACTTCCAGTTAAGCCCTACACAATTCGGGTATTGTGGTTGTACGGTAAAATTGGAATGGTATCGCATCCGAACCCTACCATCAATTTTTATAAAGGGCTAAGGCTCATGCCTCAACATTTTCATCATCAAATCCTTTTGTGTCCATAACACATGTCAAAACATTTCAATAGAATGAATCCTCATTCCAAGGTTTTCATAATCATTTTCACCAAGTATTCCCAACTAAAGTGATCAACTTTTATGGTTAGCACTAGCCACTAAAGTTGAGGGTATTCACTAGTGAGGGGTGCTAATCAAGTGTAAGTATCCAGATCTAGTTTTATGCCTTATGATGACATCTAAGTATAACTACTTAGGCCTAGTTTTATACTCTTTATGGTATCTATACTATTTTCCAAAACTCACAAAGCACTAACTAAAAGTAAAGAACTTTGGTAAAAGTAAAAGAATAAAGCTTGCAAGTAAAACTTGGGATTGGTATAAACAAAGTTGTATAACCAAAACATGCCTAATGCATCTTGCATAGGTTATCAAGTTTGCAAGTGTTAGCTTGCATAGTTAAGAAACTTGCAAGTGTTAGCTTGCCTTGAGTAGTGCAGTGATTGAAGTTTTCCACTTCTTCTTCGTAGTACTCCTCCTCCTCGTATCCCAGGTCGGTACTACCGTCTATAAATGAATACGACGTACACAATCACCAAACAATACTTAACTACTTCTATTTAGCACACTAAGGCTCACACTTGATGATCTAGCATCATGACAAACATCACATGAAATAAATACCAAATTTTATTTATCTTATTTTGGAAAAGTAATTTCTACTCATTGAAAATACTAAGATTTAATATTCTCCAATTAAAATATGGGATCATGTTGACACATGTCATCACCACATATTCTAAAACTTGGGAAGGTGATTTAAAGTGTTGGTCATATTTTATAAAGATTAACATTACTATTTAATACAATTAAAGTGACTAGAAATGCCTATATAGCATTCTTTTGGTTCTAGTCCAAGATCACTTCATGTAAACCTACATATTTTTACATATTCAGATAGATCTTGTCAAATGTGATTTTTGAGAGTTGGAATCAAGTCAAAATATTTTATGGTTGATTTATGAAAAATGTTTGAATGTGGAAAAGTCTCTGTCTTGTTATTTTTACTATAGGTGATCTATAATTTCAAATGGTTTGAATCGAACGGTCTTGTATAGATAATTTGAATACCTTTCCAACAAAATTGGAATCATGCAATTTGGTTTAGTGAATCTCTTTCAATTGATTTTTGAATCTGCTGACAGAATCTAGTTTTAACTAAAATAGAAAAAGCTTATTTGAATCTTTGGGCTCTACGCGGGAAACTAAATGGGCCAGCCCAACTGCACTGCGCTGGCACAGGAGGCTGTCGACAGGGGGGGTTCCACTAGTCAGTGGCTCAATTAACCCGAAACGGTAAGTTTCAATCTAGGTCGTGCAATTAGACTAGGATCTAACGGCTGACATGCATCGTCTATGGCGAACAGCTCCGGCGAGACTGAACCCTAACGGCAACGGTGGGGGTAC
The DNA here is from genome assembly GCA_023614405.1 of Avena insularis. NCBI lineage: Eukaryota > Viridiplantae > Streptophyta > Magnoliopsida > Poales > Poaceae > Avena > Avena insularis. The sequence continues at coordinate 151,932,004 of CM042690.1, forward strand.
GTGGGGGCTCACCTGGGCTCTCGCTAGACTTTCCGATGAGTTCGAACGACGTTGTAGATGATAGTGGTTCGAATGGTGGTCGCGGCGGCTCCTAGGGCGGTCGCAATCAACGGCTCCGTCCTCCTCTGTAGCAGCAGACTCCGGCTAAATTCCAGTGATGTGGTGCTCGCCTTGCTCCGGGGAAGTGTGTGGGAGGTTCTGTGAGGAGTGGGGAGTGGAATGGTGTGGCGAATTGAGGCTGGGGTGACCTCTATTTATACACCGGCGAGAGGGATAGAGCGGGATTGCTCGGGCTCGTCGGTGATGGTGATACAGGGGGCTATGGGCATGGCTACAGGTAGGGTTCGGCGCGGTGCTTCCGGGCGGTCGTCGTGCAACTAATGGCACGGCAAGGGGCGGTCGAGAACGGTCAGGAACGATCGGTGCTCTGGGCGGAAACGACGGCATTCGAGATGGTGCATAGGGGCTACGGTCCACGCGGCGGCGAACGGGCATGTCTAGGAAGTAGGAAGGGTCACGGCGAGTGCGAGCACGCATGGTGAGGGCGAGGCGCGGCGTGTGTGCGCATGTTGGCATGGCAGACAGGGAAGTGGGCGCGGCTAATGCGGCTGGTCCATGGCTTGCCTGCGACCGAGGGGTGCCCAGAGGGTGGCGGTGGACGGTTGCCTATCTCCTAGACATCGTGGGAGAGGGCAGCGCTAGCTGAGGCGAGCTGTCCATGGTAGACCAACGCGACGAGTTTCGGGCGGTGCTGCACTGGCGCAAAACGGTCAAGAGGGAGCGTGTCCTGCGCTGCTAGGTGTTGGGGGAGACCAGAAGAGTGAAATAGGGACAAATGGGGTGACCAATTACTGCTCAAACAGTAGAAGTTAGGCAAGGTTTAATCTGTGTCTGCTAGGTGTTCGACCAAATGGCTGCATGAAATTAGTATTTGAATTTTTGAATGAAATTTGGTGAGTGTGGTTGTCACATGCTTGAGTGTCTATGGTTGCTTGAGTTTGCCAAGGTGAATTGATTTGAGTGGATTTTGCAAAATGGTGATCTATGCATATGAACTTGATTCAATTTTGAATTGTCCTTTAAATAGATTTTGAATTTGTTTCTGTTTGTTTGTAAAGTGGGCTTGGGTTTACTTTTACTTAATCTAGCAAGGGGTGAAAAGAATTGAGAAAGTTTATATTAGAAATCCTTTACTAGAGACACCCAAAGTGGTCTAGTGGATAATTTTGGTCAGAATGACCATTTGATTATATGATTCATATTTAAATTTCTTTTCTTTTGAATTTGTTTGTAATTGGCCTAGATGATGTAGTATTCATCTTTAAACCATTCCTTATCATTAGTAGCAATCAAACATGGCAATTCCACTCATTCATACACTAATGCAATTCACACATACACTCATATTCAATTTAATAATAAAAGTTTTTGTTAACCCTAAACTTGGATAATTAGAACTTGATAATCTTGATTAATATTTTTGGGGTGTTACAACAATCCAAGACAAAGAAAGAGTATTGCCTTTTAATTTTGCCACTCCAGAGGTATATACTTCATCCACTTCATATGGACCTTCTCACTTGGATCTCAACTTTCCTGCAAAGATCTTTTGCAAATAATTGTAGAGAAATACTATATCTCTAGATTTAAATTCCTTATTCTCTATCTTTTTATCTTGCCATCTTTTGACTTTCCCTGTGAATATTTTAGCATTTTCATAGGCCTCATTTGCAAAGAAAGAATATTTTAGCATACTTCATAGCATTTTCATAGATCTTTTGCAAAGAGTTGTAGAGCAATACTATGTCATGAATGTCTAAGAGGCGTTTTTCTCTTGTAGTCTTAAAATCATAGTTTAGAGTTTTAATAGCCCAATAGGCCTTATGTTATAATTCTAAAGGAAGGTGACAAGCTTTACCGTAGACCATATTATATGGTGTCATCGCCATAGGATTTTTTTATTTAGTGCGATATTCCCATAAAATATCATTCAACTTCATAGTCCAATCATTTCTTGATTTTCGCACCGTGTTCTGAATTATGACATTAATTTCCCGGTTCAAAAGCTCAACTTGCCCACTGGTTTGCGGGCGATAAGGTGAAACTACGCGATGCTTGGCCCCATACTTATGAAGATTTTTCCTAAAATTACTTTTCATAAATGAGGCCCACCCATAGTAATTAGAAATCGAGGAACTTCAAACCTGTGAAAAATTATGTCCTTAATCATCTTGATGGAAGTTCCTGCATCTACATGATAAGTGGGTATAGCTTCAAACCATTTAGTAACATAATCAATTGCAACAAGAATATGAGTGTAACTATTAGAGGATGGAAATGTCCCCATGAAATCCATTCCCCAAACATCAAATGGTTCTATTATAAGGTTATAATTCATTGGAATTTCTTGTCTTTACCTTTTGTTACTCATATGTTAACAGGCATTGCAATTCTTAACATAAGTATGAGCATCTTTAAATAAGGTAGGCCAATAGAATCTGGATTGTAACACTCTAGCGGCCATGCGGTCGCCAGCATGATGCCCTCCATAAGGACTATCACGACAAGCTTTTAAGATTGCATTCATCTCGTGATCGGGTACACACTTCCTAATCACCCCATCAAGTCGTGCCTATATAGATAAGGATCATCCCAAAAGTAATATTTCAATCATTAAAGAATTTGTTCCTCTGATTATAATTCATTCCCTTTGGTAGAAACTTACCCACCAGAAAATTGGCATAATCTGCAAACCAAGGGTCATGCGATTCTACGGTGGCAAGGTATTCCCAAGCATAGATTCATTAATAGGGATGGGATCTTCAACTATGCCTTCCATATGTGATAAGTGATTGTCAACATGACTATATTTACCTCTTCTATCAACTATTTGTAAGTCATAATCTTGTAATAATAGAACCCACTTAATCTAATGAGGCTTCGCATATTTCTTTGCTAAGATATGTCTTAAATGCTGGTGATTAGTATGCACTATTACTTTTTAGTTTATAATATAATGTCTAAATTTACCACAAGCAAAAAAAAACTAGAAATTACTTCTCAGCTGATGCATAATTCCTTTGATCCTCATTAAAAATATGACTAGCGTATTGCATAACATTTAAGTTTTGGCCTTCTATTTTTCCAAGATTAGCCCCAATCGCATAGTCACTAGCGACGCATATAATTTCAAATGGTTCATCCCATTTTGGTGGTTGAATAATAGGTGCAGAGACTAGATCCCTTTTTAGTTGTTCAAAAGAAGTGATACAACTTTTATAAAAAAAAATCTTTATTTAGTAAGTAAGTCAAGGGTGCAACTAGTTTAGCAAAATCTTTAATAAAACATCGATAAAACCCTATGTATCCAAGAAAATTCCATACTCCTTTTATGTATTTTTGTATTAGTAATATTTCTAAGGCAACAATGCTAGAATTATCAACCTCAATACCTTTTTCAGAGACTTTGTGTTCGAAAACTATACCTTCTCTTAGCATGAACCAACAGTGCTCCCAATTGAGGACTAAATAACAAAGTCGTCCATAAGAACCTCCAAATAATTTTCAACGAAATTATCGAATATTTGCAAGTCACATTTTTGGAAGGTTGCAGCTACATTACACAAACCAAATGGCATCAATCTATAAGCAAGAGTCTCATACGGGCAAGTAAAGGTTGTCTTCTCTTGGTCTTCAGGTTGAATAGCAATTTGGGAATATCCTGAATAACCATCTAAAAAACAAAAATAAGAGTTACTAGTTATTATTTCTAAAATACGATCAATGAAATGTATAGGTTTATGATTTTTTGCCATCTCCGTGTTTAACTTCCTAAAGTATATACACATCTTATACCATGCTATTGTTCTTGTGGGAATTAGCTCATCCTCATTATTATTAATTATGGTTATACATCCTTCTTTAGGTATGCAATGAGTTGGACTAACCCATTTACTATCAGAAATTTGGTAGATAATTCCAGTGTCTAGCATGCGTATAACTTCTTTTCTACCTACTTCCTTAATTATAGGATTTAGTCTCTTTTGAGTGTGAACAAAATGTTTGGCATCAACAACCATAGGTATTTTATGAGTAACTATGGAACGATCTATCCCTTTTATATCACTAAGAGTATATCCAAGAGCTTCATATTGCTCAACGAGTACCTCTAATAATTTCCTATTTTCCTCGAGAGAAAGTTGATCATTAACGATTATAGGTAACTTACCTTCATTGTCTATAAATTCATAACCGAGCCCAAGTAAAAGGGGTTATAATAACAATGGAGGTGGATCCTCATCTCTCGTCCTTTCTAGCTCTAAAAATTCATCTTTAAGAAGATTCTCTACTTCAAGTGTGGTATCAAGGATATTATCAAGATCTTCTTTTGCTAAATCATTTGGGATTGAGTCATTATTGATTAGGCTTCTTTCCATACCAAAGTAAATTGTTGCTAGTTCTTCAATAGTATTTTCTTCCTTTATCTCAGTTTTCTTTTCATACGACAACTTCTTACATTGATTGCAGTTAACCTTTAGATCTTCTTCTCCAAACTGTAAGGACATAATATATTTTTTGTCATTAATATCATTTTTCGTAGAATTGTAAAATCGACTACCCAAAATAACAGGACAAAAGAAGTGTAATTGCATATCATATGAAAGTCAACAGGGTAGACAAAATTTCCTATAGGGATGCAAGCATTGCAAAGAATTACACGATATTGTTGCAAGGTTCTTTTTGGGAGCATTATGGTTACATCAGTAGGTTCAAGTTCTGGTTCATCAAGAAAATATCATAATCCTCATAAATAGAGTAGCGCATAATGTTTATGGAAGAACTTAGATCACATAGTCCTGCATAAGTAGATTCACCTAAACAGAAAGGAATTTTCTGTTTATCTTTATATTTACTGTTAAGCTTACCTTCAATTATATCAGAGGATTCCATACTTACCATCATCACTTCATTTTTAATGACTTGGGGCTCTAGAAGTTCTTTCACTATAACAATATTCGTCTTGATACTTTCCAAATCTCCGTTAACTTCCCAATCCTCCTTGTACCTTCATTTTCATTATTTTCCCTTTTAGATTTCGATTTTCATGCCCTTGGTTACTTAGTTGTACTTAGTTTCCCTAGCCGCTAAAATTCTCCTCACTTTTTCCCAAGCGCTTCTCTGAAACTCCCATGGAGAGTTTGAACGGAAGCTTCCATCAGGTTGACCGTTATGCTGACATGTGGGATTACATTGTCTGGGACCGTGTGGGGCTGGTAGGCAGGACCATGTTATGCTGACGCATGGAGCTGTGCCGTGTGGGGTTAGTAGGTTGGGACCGTGTTATGATGACGCGTGCAACCACACCGTGCGGGACCGTGTGCGGCGGGTAGGTCGGGACCATGTTTGGTAGTGCACACGAATGGGTTATGTCTCTCCCAAATTGGTAGTTTTCTTTTTTGACTGTTAGTTGGCAGTTCTTAGAGTGCCATTTTCCTCTCTCTCCCTCTCTCTCTCTTGATAACAGTTATGTTTATTTTTTGCCCAAATTGGTAGCAAATCTAGAGAAGCTTCTCTTTTCAATCGTTTGTTCCTTTTGGCCCTCGTTTTTTTGCCAATCTGATAGCAAATATAGAGAAGAAAATCACACTAGCAACATACATACATTCAGAAAACAAAATAAATGTAGATAAACTGCTCACAACAATCAATATAGGATATATTAGAGATAGATAGTAGGATAATTAATGAGGTTCAATATATTCGCTACTCAGCAGCCAACACACTACATAAAAACAAAAGAAGCTTATTTACAAGAGCACCATCACACACGTTCAGCCCCTCCTGGCCTCCACCTCCTCCCTCTGGCGCTTCCTCCACTTCTTGCTGCATAGTCCCTTGGTCTTGGGCACCTTGGCTTGAACGGAGGCATGCGTCCCTCTATGATGGCCACCTGTTAGAGGTTGTGGAGGTGAATGACAAGCGCCATGTGCTAAGCAAAGAAGCCGTGTACATTCCTGGTCTCGCTGACATTAGGGTTGTAGGACCTCAAGTCCTTGGCATGCCTCACGAGGCAGTTGAAGTTGGTGGAGCCAAGTATCCTTTTGCAGAAGGGACACCTATAGACGTCACCAGCGAAGTAGGTGTCGTACTGGCCGGACTGCTGCGTCCTCAGCAATTGATGAGTCTTGGTGTGCTTGGACTCATTGTCGCTGTAGACGTCGTTGATGTGCACCTATTGGAACAAATATTAGTGTGCATGATAATAAGTACATGCTTTGTAGAGTCCCCGGATTAATCCTCTGAGAATCCCTGTTATGCATATCACCATGATCCCATGATCAGTCTGTGACATTCCCCGTGTCGTTAGGAAAATATACTTAAGGTTACGATAAGCTAGAGAGATTTTGTAAGATGGAATCATGGAGAAATAGAGAAAGCCAAAATCGTTCCAAAGAGAAAAGAGTCCGAAGTTGTTCGGAGGAAGAGAAAGGAAAAAGGGACTGGAAGTATGTTTCGGGTAAATATGCATTTATTATATGTTAATTATTAATTAATATATATTAAATTAAAACTTATACGACAACTTCCTTAATAGGCCAAAACCACGGAGGGAATTGGCCTAGGAGAAAGCCATCTTGTAGAGGGAAAGAAAAACAACAAAACAACTACTACTGGGTCGTACTTGACCGACCTAGCCACATAGCAAGCGGGCAGGAAAAAGGGCACGTGGGGATGGCAAATAGATGTCGGTGCTTGCGGGCTGAGACCCCACAATGCACCTCAGGAAGCACCTGGCTAACGGAAAAGAGCTGACGGGTTGCGCATGCACAATCAACACACCCAGGTCGCGGATGCCGCCGCTGCCTCGCCTCACCAGCTAGGCCACGTGGAGCAGGAGCCAGCCCACCTAGGCGAGCTGCGACCGCTGCCGCCGCCTCGTGCTAGCGGGCCGCGCAGGCACGTGCTTCTGGGCCGTGGGGGTGCAGCATTCCCACCCGAGGCACAAGCAGCCACTAGCTGCTGCTGGATTTTGGGCTGGGCACCTAAGGCCCAGCCGACTGCCCCTCCCCTTTTAATTCCTTTGCCCTTTTTATTTAGTCCCACATGGGACACACAATGGAGGGAGTACCCCTCGTCCATCTATATAAAGGGGTGCCCATGGGTGGGAATAAACATAACAATTAAAGTATTCTCTAAGGCACTTTCCTTAGGGAAATCTCTCTCTCTCTCGTGTTGTCCTCTCGCAATGGAGCCATCCCAAGAAGGATGGCGCTTGCGAGAGACAACACACCTGCAGCACGCCATTGTGCTACAGAGATTCTATCCAGGAGATCTACTTCCACACTTCCCCGCAGGGATGAGGGAAACCAGAGGTCGTCATCATACACCGTATGTGTACGAAACCTCGAGGGTGCTACCAATAATACACCTTGGTTGTCGTGATCCGGAGCTGCTGCACGATGAAGAAGGATCAAGGGATGACCTGCGAGGAGATTTACGACCTTGAGGTTTGCTACGATTATGACTACATTAACCATGTTCCTCTCAGAACATTAACCATGTACGGTCTACAAGGGTATGTATTCTATACGTCCCAGATGTTACTACATTACTACATAGATAGATCATGGGTGTCTGGGCATTCATGTAGGGATTTTTTGTTTTCTACCACGGAACCCCTTCAGTTCGCTACAGTGTAGCTTGCCGAGAACAGAGAGGTGGGTGCAGGAGTGGTAAAGGATGATAATTGATAGCGGTTGGAGGGAGGTTTTGTGCAAGTTTTGTCAAAAACTCAAAATACCATACTTGATGATAATGAAGCAAGTCTCAAGTTTTTCACTAGTCTAGGTGGTTTTATGGTACTGGTAGATAGATATGGTCAAGGTACACCTCTAGGATTTATTTGGGATTTATCAAATAGTTTTAGATTCTTTTCATATCCACTATGCAAATAGTGTTGAATCTGCTTTATGGAATTTGATTTATTTTGGATTAAGGAGCTAAAAGCTCCCCTTGGGTCATGGGATAGCTGGATAGATAGACCAAGTGATGTATAGGATCATGGTGGAGAGGGTTGGGGTTGATCATGATTGAGTGCTCTAAGAATTGATGACAAACTTTGCTAAAAATAAGGGTGTCAAAGAAGATTATTATTTAGCCTCAAAAACCATGTGGTTTTAGTAAGCACAAGATTCCAATTGAAACAAATGAAGTATGGGTGGATAGAAATTCATGAGTAGAGAACAAACATTCCAAGAGTTGGTCAAAAGAAGATGACATGGAGATGGGAGCTTCTGACTAAGTAGGCATGTTGATAAGATTTCCAAAAAAGATTATTTTCTTGCCTATAGAATCATCAAGAACAAGTGGGTCAGCGGATGATCTATTCAAGGGAAAGAGAGGGATTTGGAAGTCCTTGGGATGTTTTACAATATGGTTCATGTGCATTTCCAAAAATGGACAAGGTTTGAAGAAGGGAGAGACTCAAAGATGGGATGCTGATAACAATTCCAGACTTTATCAAAAATTGGTAGATTTGTTTTTTTACTAGGATACAAGAGGGGATGATTTTTAGATGGAGCAAGGTTCAAAACTCATCATCAAGTGTATGAGGTTGATGTTTAGTTTGAGTAGAAGGGATCCATGCTTAAAGTTGGTCTTCATTGGCTTGATGTTATTGGAAGGGATTAACTCTAAATTGCTCTAGTTAAGAGATTAGATGGTCACTCTATTAAAAGAATGAAATGGCATGCTTAAACTATTCCATTTAATTACTAGAAAAGATTTAACCTTGTTCAAAGATTGAAACGGCTATCCAAAGTAACATTACAACTAGGATGATTACAAGGTGTACTACAAATCTGATTTGAAGAAGCACATTCATAAATATAACACAAGCAATTCTGATTTCTAGAGTAACTTTGGAGATAAGACTATAGAATTTCCTACTTAGGTATTCACAAATATAACACAAGAAATTAAGAGTGTTATTGTCTCCAAAGATGCACATATTGCAACAAGGAACCTGCCTGGTGTTTTTTTTCTCATTTAGAAATTTTGGTAACAACATTCTATACCTACAATTGGGCCAACAGGTTGGGGTGGAAAATGGGCCATGGACACCTTTTGGGCCACTTTTGGGGGGCAAATGGGACAAATATGACTATATAAGGAGCAGCATTAACTTACTCGAAAAAATGATAAAAAACTGTAGCATAATCAGATGAACTGCACCAAATTGAACCTAATTATGTGGAAGACGAGGAAGTGCTCCGTGATCGCAATCTACATGACCGCAATCTTCCTCTGCTTGATGTCGTACTCCAAATCGAGGCCGACAAACCTAACCTCCTCGTCCTTGAGCCACTCTAGGTACATGGCAAGGACGTTGTCGATAGTGATGTCCTCGTTGGTGTAGATTGCTTAGATGCAAGTGTTGTTGTGGACACGGAATTGATGAACCTCCATCGTCCGCTTGTCGTCGTCCATGTTGTCCACTAGGCGGTCCCAGTGCAGCAAGGCCGAGCCTCCTGTACCCATGGAGGAAGAGGATCTACGGGAAGAAGAGGGAGAGAGGATTGGAACCGTGGTAGAAGGAATGGAAGGCTAGCGGTGCTATCTAGAACCACCGTAGAAGAAATGGGGATGAGAAATTGGGCCTTTTGTAGGGACACAGTTTAACCCTAGTTTTTTGAACCATCTGTTCGGTTATCGAGGAGAGAGTCACATCGTAGCACTATAACCAAGAGAATAAAAATTAAATTTATTCTTTACCTACCGCAATAACTAGTGGCACATTAAAACGTGTAGAGAATAAATGTGCGCTTCTATTCATTACATACCTAATTACAGTATTGTTTTAACAACCTAGTTTGCACACATATGAACGTGTCATACACATTACTTGTGCATCGTCATTTGTTAATTACATAGTAAAATGAGTAAATTTATGAAGATTACTGTAAGTGCATAAATTAAATGTTGCAAACTCAATCATTGAAAAGATTAAGTTGTAGACATCTTAATATATTGCAACCATACACACATCTTCCAAATCGTGCATAAATAATAGTCTTCAAGTCAAATATGACATTACTAGTTGAGCCAACATTGTAATGTCCTAAAACTACTGACCAAGTTCAACATCTGGCACATGAGAGACAAATAGATAGGCGCCATGATCACCAAGGTAGAGCAGCATGAACAACTTGTTTCCAATCTCAAAACTATGTTCATTTTCCATGAATTTGTCCCGTCTATTGATGCATGCATGACCATCATCAGTAGAAATGGTGTACGTCGATTGCACCGTCGTCCTAGGATCGCAAACTATAGTAATAGCACCTTCTTGGTCCATGTCATTTGGAAGAAGACGACGAGGCAGTTTCTGTTGAAAATTTGCAAACAATGGTGTTTGTGACAATTCAAAAACATTAACTAAGTTCGTTGAATTATGATATAATAAAAAATACCATAAAATTCTTGGTGCAGTTGGACCAATTCAAGGTATGAAGCAATCCATAAGCTCTTCCAAGAACATAGTCTCCAGTATCATGATGGTCTACAAACGCGTCAAGCTTTCCTACCTCTGTGCACACCTTCTCCATCATTCTCCAATTAAATTGGGTTCCCTCAGTTGCAATGAGACGATCAACTATGTCTCTCCCCTCAACTCCCAAATGGTAGTATGCTACAAACAAAATGTGGCAAAAATCATTATGCATTGAGCTTTTGGCACATTAGTTAAATCATAACATGTTAATAAAACCCAGAATGAAATTAAGATAGAAGTATTATTTGGATGGATTATAGGGAAATTTCCACAAACAACACTGTTTTGATTCACAAAGATTTTTGTGAATGGTGAAATTCAACTGCTGTTCCCTTTGAAGTTTGTACACTCTACAAAATTCTTTCCAACCATCACCATTGATGAAAGTTAAATTTGGTTCATTTGTAACCATCAACACAAATTCAAAATTCTCTGGTGAAGTAAAGGACATGTAGAATCTCCTTTTTTCATGCTTTTTCACTGAATACTTATTGAGCAAAATAGATCTTAAATAGCATGGGAGAACCTGCGTAGCATGTATGACATAGTGAGAGGAAGGCACTTACATGGAATAGTAATAGATAACCCCTCAAATTATTTTTATGTACATGATAGTCCCTTTAAATATACCTTATATTTTCGATTTTTTCTCAAAAAAACTATAGACACTATAGAAAGGAACGGAGGGAGTGCAAAACGATATGCACATTCATTTGTTTTTTTATAAGAAAATCATACCGCCCTCTCCTCAAATCCTTGACGTAGGGTAAATGCAAAAAATTGTGCTTCTGAGTCATAGTAGTGCACAAACCGTTCGTGTCAAAACAAACACCATACTACATGATAAATTAGGTCATGAGTGTGAAGTCAGATCTTAAGTACAATCGCTCAGATCTAAAAGATATGTCAACCACTTTCACAACCGAAAGCACAAACAATCTCAGCTAGTAGAGTTCACACCGCGTTGGGTAAAGATGACATACGTACCTCGGCAGTCATCAACATAGTTCTCCTGGTGGTGTAGGACCATTCGCCATCGGCAGATGAAAGAGTGAGGTCGCGACAGAACAAGACAACAGCAATATGGGAGCAGGCCTTTGTGAAAGAGGGAGGACGCGAGATCATTAGGACCCCTATATATTAATGCTCTGATATTTGTGTGTATAGTTTTTTGGGAAGGTATTAAGTATTAGCCTTTTGTGTCCGATTGTGGGCCAATTCTCATCAAGATTGGTCAACCCTTAACTTTGTGGTCAAATATATGTTTGACGTAAAATCGAATTTGCGATAATTAAGTAAAAATGTTTCAAAAAAGATTTAACTACACATCCATGATGAAATAAGGCCTACCACAATTTTTCCAAGTTTCTCATTTTTCATGCAAAGTATTTGCCACATAGTGATCAAATTCGAAGGTTTCAAGAGATTATGAGAATTTCTCTTTTTTCTATGAAATTCACAAGGTTTGGTCAAACTAGGGTTGACCAGAGTCTTTCAAGAGATTGCGAAAGCATCTGAAAAGTATAACTTCTGTTCTATGGTTCCAATGAGATGTACAACCACTCAAGCATGCAACTTGAAGGTCTCAAATTGTAGTTTTGGTACTTGCTTCACAAATGGTTCCTTGTTTATGAGTTTGAGGACGAAATTTTTGAAATTTTCAAACCAAGATGGCTGGATACAATGCTAGCATCACTATCCACATGGTGATAAACCCTTGTGCCAAATTTGAGTCCATTTGAAGAAAGGTAGATGAAAACATGGTACACAAGTGGCTCTTTCTAGTAGGCGGACATGATCATTGACCCAACTACCCCACATTTCAGAGTGGACTACTAGGGGGACATTTTTCCAAGTTTATCATTTTTCATGCAAAGTATTTGCCACACATTGATCAAATTCAAAGGTTTCAAGAGATTTTAAGAATTTGTCATTTTTCTATGAAATTCACAAGGTTTGGTCAAACTAGGGTTGACTAGAGTCTTTTGAGAGATTGCGAAAGCATCTAAAAAGTACAACTGCTATTTTGTGGTCCCAATGAGATGTACAACCACTCAAGCATTCAACTTGAAGGTCTCAAATTGTAGTATTGGTACTTGCTTCACAAATGGTTCCTTGTTTCTGAGTTTGAGGATGAAAATTTTGAAATTTTCAAACCAAAATGGCTGGATACAATGCTAGCATCACTATCCACATGGTGATAAACCCTTGTGCCAAATTTGAGTGCATTTGAAGAAAGGTAGATGAAAACATGGTACACAAGTGGCTCTTTCTAGTAGGCGGACATGATCGTTGACCCAACTACCCCACATTTGAGTGTGGACTACTAGGGGGACATTTTTTCCAAGTTTCTCATTTTTCATGCAAAGTATTTGCCACACAGTGATAAAATTCAAAGGTTTCAAGAGATTTTGAGAATTTCTCATTTTTCTATGAAATTCACAAGGTTTGGTCAAACCAGGGTTGACCAGAGTCTTTCGAGAGATTGCGAAAGCATCTAAAAAGTACAACTGCTATTTTGTGGTCCCAATGAGATGTACAACCACTCAAGCATGCAACTTGAAGGTCTCAAATTGTAGTTTTGGTACTTGCTTCACAAATGGTTCCTTGTTTTTGAGTTTGAGGATGAAATTTTCAAACTAAAATGGCTAGATACAATGCTAGCATCACTAGACACATGGTGATAAACCCTTGTTCCAAATTTGAGTCCATTTAACTAGCATCAATAGATCAAAACATGGCTTATAAATTTGTAATTTAAATAATATGAATATTTCACTATTCTTAGTTATGATTTAGGGACGGGTAATGTATGCATCATTCAGGTCTAACAATAGGACTTTTTAATGTAATATTAATTTTCAACTTGTTAGTACTTCATTTCATTTTTATACGAACTTTGTAAAACTTACATATACAAAGTAAACCAAAATTTCAAGAAATGTTTTGCCTCTAACATCAAAATTAACAACTAAACAGAACCTCCCTCCAAAATTGACACATTTTCGTTCCCTCCTTTTTCCGCCTCACCCCACCACCAAAATTTAAAACCCCGCAACATTCAAATGGCGCACGAATCCCTCCCACGATTTGTGTCTTGTCTTAACTCCCAAAACCCATCCCCCTCTGGCACCTCATCCTTCTCCTCCCCAGATCCGATCTCATCCTCGCAGGATCAGAACTCATCGCCGCATCTAATCGGCGATCTCCTGGGCCGACACCATGATTGGGACTCTTCGTAGCGGTAAGGCACGCGAACCATTGAGGTATACACCGAAGAAGAAGCCCAACATCAAACGATCATCGGGTGATAATTCAATCCCCTGATCCTTCTCATATGCAGTAGATCTACTAGAACCATCCATTACAAAGTGGTTAAACATCTTATTTCCGTCATTCTAGTTATAATAATAGCGATATACTCCCTACATTGTTTTCCCGCACACACGCAATGATATTGTTTTGTAGTAGACAGATTGAGTTCAGTCTACTCCCTACATCTACTCCCTAGAGTAAATAACATTTGTAGAGATAAAACAGTATAGCTCACTCTTGTGCTCATAAGGTACAGATAACTACTTCTACTGTACCTACTTTAGTTTGCTCTTCAACATCACACTCTTAATATGTATGCCCTTAGGTAGGTTATTTTAGAAATGAAAATTTTCAGAACTTTATAATTCACGTTGTAATCTGATGTTGAGCTATAATACAATTGTGACCATCCCTTATCAGGCGCCGAAAAAACCAACTAATGCATATGAGTCAAACAAGTACAAAAATTTGGGCAAAAATAAAGCTCGTATGATTGAAGTTTTCAAAGAAGCGCAAGGCGCCAGAGGTTTTCCTCTAGAAAATATAGAAGAGGTAGCACATAAATTCATGTAAAGTGGAATTTTCAAAGTGACAGAGGCCACCAAAAAAGGTAAACAAAAGGATGCTAACCACACTCAACCAGGCCCTACATATGTACCCAGTGCTGAAGAAATGGCCACAGCTAATGATGAGCCGACTTCGGATGACAAGGACCCGAACGTGGGTAACTCTAAAACAAAGGTTATAATATCTTATTTTCAATGAATTTTAATCCCTGTAAAGTACTACAGTTTTGTTACTAACTGTTATTTTTTTGAAAACAGGCTAATGATGGTACATCCACTATAGCAAAGAAGAAGTCTGCAACAACAATTGTACCTCAATCTACCGTAACCACTAGATCAAGAGCACCTCATGTCACTAAAGCAACTGAAACTGTCACGTGTCAGACCCCTACATGCCCAATGGGTGAGAACGCAGAAGTTCAAATCTCACCAATGTTGAACCTAACATCTAGAGGAAGCAACTCACCTAACAACAATCAACTTGTGATTACAAAACATAAAGGTATTAACAATTACACTTAAATAATTGTACTGATGGTTAGTCCTATAATATATACTCTAGTTTTAACTTTCTTCCTACCATGTTTCAGAGGTAACTTCCTCTAGTTCAAAGCGGAAGCGTGGGGAACGTGGAATTTCCATGGGCCATGGTCTGCATGACTACACTAGAAGAAATGGTGGGAATAAAATGAGAATTGAATTTACTAAGGGGGTTAGAAGGCCCAAAAATCCTCTTCAAGCAGCAAAACTAATCTCTGAGGTCGGAATACAAATACGAGACAAAGTGCATCTAGCAACCAACTGTACTCAATACAAAAAAGATGAGACTCTGAAAGATGTTATTCTAGGTGCTATTCGCAAAGTAGCGGTGACCCCTAACTCTACAGTTTTACATCATAGCTATTTATCTTGTCTACCTATGTAACTGCATAATATGCATCTCCATTTTTCAGGGAAATTTTGAAATGGACACAAATGATGTAGTGACCAAGATACTTTGCACTAATATTATACAGAGTAGTATGCGCTAACTACGCTACAAGCTTAAGAAGGAGAATTGGGACAAAATTAAAGAGATGAGCCCCTAGGAAACATATAAGATAAAGACAGCAAATGTAATAGAGAGAAGTTGGAAAGATCTTGTGGACATATGGTTTGATGCCCACTATCAGGTACTAGCATTTACACTTACAAATACTCAGCACATAAATCTCTGCTGCATAGAAAACTCACAAGTTCATACTCAAATTTAGGAAATGTTCTGAAGAATAAGTGAACGGAGAAGCTGTGAAGATGAACCATACAACTGGATCGAGATGCTTCGTTGCACACTACAGAGCTCTTGTATGTTTTTAAGTTCATTTATGAAACAATTTTTCTACCAAACTCAGTATAAATTTTTCTAACTCATGTTCATAGTTCCATCTTTTTGTAGAACTCTGAGAACTTGGATGAGGTGACATCTCCAATTGAATTCTGTAGACTTACCCACACTAACAAGGAAGGCATCATGACTACAGAAGCCAAAGATGGTTATATAAGACATTTTTCATACTGCTACTATTTTGTAATGAATAAGCTTTCTACTTCAATATTTCTTATGCTTTCATTTGAACTTATTTGCAGGATGCAATGATGACGATGAAAAATAGACCACACCAAAAAGATGAGACTAAAAAAACAAAATCATAGATTATTGAAGAAATCTTGAAGGAGAAGAGCACAATGATCTCAAGCACAGGCATGTTCCTTTGAAATTTGGGAGTTGGATCAATCTGAAGGGAGAGGTCTGTGTCCATAGCACGCTTCCGAGAACTAGAAAACAAGCTTGCTGAATAGGAGGAACAATCACTCATTGCAGCTGAAAGGTACAAACAAGATATGCAGGAAATGATGAAAGCCTAGGATAAAAGATTTGAAGAAATGAAAAAAACAAGAAGAGGACCATGCAGCTCTGATGAAGGCGCAGGAAAGAGAAAACAGAGCAACTGAAAAGAAGCAGCAAGAATTAGAAGCCACACTTAGTTTCATCTTAAGGACATCACAGTAGCAAGGACAAGGCAACAACTCAACAGCACCTCCATCTTGATGAAATTGTTCATCAATATGATTTACTTAGTTGTATCTTCGTGTTAAAACTATTGCACATAATTTTATCACCGCCATTTTATATATTGGTTCTAAATTTTATTTTTCTGTATGATATTTTTTCATTTTCTGCATAATTATTAACTTAACAAAATTACTAACACTATCATCAACACGTGGACCCACGTGCCAGAACCATCTCGGTCCCACCTGTCTGAATCGTCTTGGTCCCACCTATCAGAACCCTCTAGGCCCTACCTGTCCAAACCCTCTGGGTCCCACCTATCAGAACCCTCTGGTTCCCACCTGTCCAAACCCTCCGGGTCCCACCTGTCCGAACCCTCTTGGTCCCACCTATCAAAACCCTATGGATCCCACATGTCCGAACCCTCCGGGTCCCACCTGTCCGAGCCATCTCGGACCTGCCGTTAGTCCACCTGTAAGAACCACAAGGTCCCACTGGTCATAATTCCATGTCAGTAAATTGTACTAAATTAACAAAATGCCACGTCTGTAATGATGACCTGTCCTACACTCCCTTCTAATTTACGATGAAAAACTTTTCACATATATCATGAAAAATATTTCATTCACCGATTACACACGATTGTTGACAATACTAACATCATCAACTAATGTAAGTTAAACAATGACAAAAAAATGCAAACCGTGGTTATGGATATTTTATGATGCGGCTTTTATGACAAAATTAGTGACAACCCATTTTTTTCAACAACATATATTCATTGATAAAATATGGATATTAAGTGACAAAAGAAGTCCCATTTCACGTGTTGTAACATCCCAGCATTAGGATCCAACAAAGGATAGAAATAGGAATCTAAGTTTGTGCATACATGCATCTATAAAATCAGGATAAATTTTTCGCCAAACAAAACTCTAAAGGGATCAGAGTTTCTTTCATTAACTAGAGGTAGGAATAGCTCTTGTTAGTAGATTCTATGAATTTTGACATGACCTTTAGGAATTATTAAGTTTCAGGGAAGTTATTTTGAATTCAAATTTGAAAATTTAAATCAATTTGAAAATATTTAAGATCTGGAAGTTAGGAATATTAAATTGCTTTCCAAAATACTTTTTGAACATTATTTGATTTAAATCATAGAGTATAGTAAACAACAGTAAGGATCTGAGAAAGGAAAATGAGATAAGAAATGAATTCTTATTTCTTGATTACATAACAACATTAGAAATTGTAATAATACATTCAAAGTAGAAGATTAAAGAGAATGGAAATACAACTTTATTCTCTTATAATAAATCTTTACAGGATTCTTTACAAAAAGGAACAAAGAAAAAAGGATTACATTTAAGATATATGCTATTCAGTATTCCTAGACTAAATCTTGTATCTCTAGATCTTGTTCCTGCACATAAGAGAAAACAATGAAAAGAAAAACAAAGGTTAATTAATTAGTGTTTACTCTCAGTAGTGAACAATGAAGTGCATTGTTCAAATTACATCATAGAGTCATTAACAAGGGCAAGTTACACCAGGCAGTAAAAAGTAAAAAGGATAACAGGTGGAGATATTTCCACTTGAGCTGATCCACACGATCAGTACACACAGACACACACCTTAGTCATAGAATGCATGCAGTGTGATGTCGATACAGCAGCAGCACTACTAGAACTCAAGCAAAGCACTCAGCCAAAGCTCATCCACAGCCAGTATCGCTCTCCTTCTCAAGCACACACTCATTCTTCATCGAGCTCACCAAAGCATCCACAAAATCACCATCCACTCTACCAAATTAACCACTAGTTCACCTCAACATGGTGACATAAGGAGGGGTGGTGCAGAAGGATAGCAAGGGCAACTTCCAGATCACAGGAGAC
The DNA here is from genome assembly GCA_023614405.1 of Avena insularis. NCBI lineage: Eukaryota > Viridiplantae > Streptophyta > Magnoliopsida > Poales > Poaceae > Avena > Avena insularis. The sequence continues at coordinate 151,950,385 of CM042690.1, forward strand.
GAGGAGGAGCAGGCGCAGAACCAGGAGGTGTAGGCCAAGATCCAACCAGCAGAGCAGGATAGCAAGATCAAGTCACCAGATCAACTAGCAACAACACGAACAACTCCACTATTATGGTGAGTACTATAAAACATTCACATGATCCAACTATCTTATCCAGATAAGAAGTCATGTGTTGTTTTATACTAAACCTCTCAGAAATCACCCAAGTGGGGTGTATCCATCATAGAGGAATTAGAGATAAAGCCAAGCAATACATCTGTGCAAATAACACAAGGATCTCAGACTAGCATCACTGATCTTGGATATAAAAATTATATTTCATCTTCCTATATAAACATAGCCAAGGTTATGAACTCTGGGCACATATCTTAATAGAGTAGCACCACAGAATCCATAGATATTATGGATCCATAAAAGCACAACCACTATTTCATCCAAAGAATTCCAGAATCAGTAACTGGTATTAATACCAGAACATAACTATGAGGGACAGCCAGATAGGGAACTAGTTCCTATGCCTCAGAACAGCATCACAGGCATAAAACAATTGGTGAATATCATAAGCCAACATATACAGTAAGGGTTTTCAAAGCAATTAAACATCAAGTCATTCTGGAACATTTGTAAACCAAAGCCTGTACTAGAGCAAACCCTGTGTACCATTCCTAAGAGGTGTCACTAGGATTTGTTTTAACCCAAGAAAATCTTACCCAAAGATTACATAATCCAGGTCAGCTAATAGTTAATCATCTTCCCAATACATCAATTGGAAATCATTTCTTTCACAAAAGAACTATCAACAAAGATCATCCCAACTCTAGCATAATAGTGAGACTCAATCCAATATAATGAACCCATCACAGATGCAACAAGGGTAATAAAATAACAGTATACTTTCACAGAGGGTTCTCTGACAGAGAACAAGGTGGCAACAACATATTCTATAGGGTAGGAACCCTAGGGTTCAGAGATGAACCTAGATAGGGGGCTAATCATGTTAATCATGCCAGAGAGGTTATCTAGAGCACAAGAGGGGAGAACAAAGGGGAAGCACCAAACTTACTCGAGGTCCTCGTAAAAGTAATTGAAGAGGAAGCAGAAGAGTGGCCGGTGGCAGTGGTGAAGCGGCAGTATGGGGAGCACCCCGATGGGGCGCTGCAACCCACGCCTGTGTCACATCCCAAAATTTTCCAAATTTTGAAATGTGAAAATTTTAAACAAAATGAAGAACCAAGTTCTTTGAAATTCAGAAGGAACAAAAACTTTTGGAACATTTAATATAATGCCTCCAAAACCTAGGCCAAGCAAAATGATTTTTGATTGTGAATTGGTGTGCATGTTTTAAAGTCCCAAATCATGAAGCATGCATGAGCATCTTGACTTGGTTGCATTTTAAAAACCCAAGAGAAGTGAAAAATATCTCAAACCCTAAAACTCTAATTATTTGTTAACACTAAGAACAACACAATACTTTGGATATGCTCCATATGTATATTAAACAAAAGAACTCCTATGAGGGCTAAAAAGATAAAGGACAAAATAATAAAACAATAGAAATTGGTTTCATCCAATTTGGAGCCATGGATAAAAAGATATGAATTATTTTGAGAATATAATAAAGGCAATATTAGCTATTAAAACCAAAGTGAATAAATTTGGTTAGAAAAATTTGAGTTAGAAAGTAAATGTGTTCTATAATGCCCTAAAAACCTAATGTGAGTTTTACAAATTTTTAGAAATTTGTTTGATTCAAATTGGATCTTTAAATCAAAAGATATTTAAGAAAACAGAAAAAGAAAAAGAAAAGTTGTAGAAAAAAACATAGCAAAACCCCCCAAACCCCAACAACCAGCCCACCCGGCTCTCTCCTCTCCTCCTACTTTCCTTACCGCGCCACTGCCCACCCCCTCTCACTGACACCACAACCCCACTCCACGTCACCCCTCCACCTCATCGTCTTCCACCGCGACGAATAACCCCTCTCCCTCCCTCTGCCGTTTCCAAATCAGCTCGAATTTGTGCATTTGCGCAATTAATTCTCCACTCCGAGCCCTGCCTCTTAATGGCCACTCCCTCCTCTCCGTTTTCCCTCAAGCCCCACAACCCCGGAGCCACTAGGCTGCTCGGAATCGAGCTCGAACCGCCACGGCCACCGACGCACTCCGTCGAAGATTTCGGTGAACCCAGGCCGCCCGGCGCCCTCCCCTCTGTCCCATCTATTTCACCATGCCCTAGCGCACCTACTGACCAAGCCACGTGTTTTCATTTGCTCCAGATCGACGACACGGACCAAGTCCGGTGAGCTCCTCTGCCGCCGCCGTCCCTCGCTTGTTCCGGTGAAGGTAGGGTTCCCGCCGCCCTACTTTGGTCACCGCAAGATTCTACACGACCAGACACACCTCCCTGACCCCTTTTTTGTCTGAATTGAGCCCCAGGTCGTCATCTCCGTCTCGAGGCCGTGACCTTCGCCGTCGGTAGCAACTCCGGCGAGGAATACCGAGCGAAGCATAGCACCCCTCCCTCCACCGTGACCTCCATCGAGACCGCCTCGACCTCTGGTGAGAGTCCACGGACCACCTGCCCCTTTAGGACCACCGGGACACCATCGCCCGACGCACCGCCGCCGCACACCGTCGCCAGCGCCACCAGTCTATGGTCAACGCACTAAGCGCCGTCCGATCCGTCGTCTGCGGCTAGGATTAGATCGGCGAGCGAAACGGTACGGGCTAATCTGGATCGCCCGTTGCCACTTATAATCCAACGGCCCACGTTGTTGATCTGCCCGAACCGGTACCGGCCAATAAGAACACGCCACGTCGCCCAGGCTATTTGTTTAAATTAGAAAATAGACAGAATAAATCTTAAACTTAGAAATTCAATAACTTTTGATCCACAAATCAGAAAAATACAAATTTGGTGTCTATGGATTCAGAAAAATGAGAGCTTCACTGCTGAGGCCTTATTTCACCATTTAGCTTCTGTAAAATAGAAGTTTTAGGCAGAACCTTTTTAGGAGTATTTTAGCCATAAAAGTTGTTTTGTAAATTATTTTTGGGTAAATCTTTTTGCTTTGGCTTGCAAATTGAACCCTCTGTCCAGTAAGACCAAAGTATAGATTTGGTTGACTATACCTAATAGTATGAAAAATTATTTAGTGAGTTTAGCCTTTCCAAATGATAGAAATTATTGCGAATTGTTACAAATGCACAAATGGTTGCATTTGTAATCTTGCAATCGTAAATTGTTCGGAAAGCCCTTAGTAGTGTTCAAAACCTTGTTATAACAAATTGTGCAATAAAATTTCCATCTTGCATGCTTGCATATTTTGCATGATTTTTGTATTGCCATTAGTGTTAACTTTGTGCATGTTTTGTCTTGTTTGTTTTGTTTGATAGATTGTGTGGATTGTCAAGTGTGTTACTGCAAAGAGTGTACCAACACCACCAACTACTAAGGCAAGTGGCACTATCATCCATGTCCTACTATTTTTCATTATGCTTAGTGGATTTTGTAGTATGCATGATAGGACTACTATGATACTATGCTATGCTATATCCTATTAGGATATCCTTTATATATCCCTTAGTGGAAATACTGTAGTTGTAGTATGCTTAGCCCTACTATAGTTTCAGGGTGGAATATACCATATTGTGATTGTATGAGGTGTTGGAAAATATATGTTTTACATAATAAAACAAGGACTCAATGAATCACCTGGGTGGAGTGTGGATACTCAGCTAAGAATAAGGTGGCAACAAAGGGAACCATGTCTATGGCTATCTCTTTCGTGTGTGCACTAGAATAATACCACCCAGGAACTTAGAGATTGAAAATTTTTCTCGTACAGTGGCTTTCGTGTATAGCCACATGTCAAATGGGCTCTGGCCTAGTCAATTACATAGTGGAAGACCCATGCATTGGTACCTCTTCAGGTTAACTGGAATTATGCATTGGAGGTTTATCCTGGCATTGGTGCCTGGTAGATGTGCTGGCATTATGTATTAGGAGGACTTCTATGGAAAGACTTTGTCACATTCTCGATTTGCCGGTACTCCATCTTGGTGAGTACTAATCCAGCAGCCACTGGTGGCGTCAAGACGAGATTGTGTCTTGTGGGTAAAGTGTACAACTTCTGCAGAAGATTAAATTCTAAGTACTTAGCCGTGTCCCCGGTTATGGACAACTCTGAGCAACTAAGGCCTGAAGCTATGGAAGATCTCGACATTCTAATTTCTCAAAGTAAAACTTAATGGTGACAACAAGATATTAGAAGAACTTGGAGTTTGCCAAGGAGTTCAGAAATTATTGAAAGATCAAAACTATTTTTGCAAACATAGGATAAAACCATATTGCTTTCTGCAAATGAGCCTAAGATCTACTTAGCCAAATGTGCATGTAGTGATAGTCCAACTTATATTCACAAACTTGTGACACTTGCCAATACATTCAAAGTATTGACCCTTTGTGGCTGCAACCTATCATGTTGCAGGTTATTCTATTGATGAGTATGGATTGATGATAGAGGTTATGAGTCTACACCCAACATGTTTGCTTGTGGCACATGAAGATGAAGGACTCCATGCTTTACTTGTATTCTGCTGCTTTGTCATAAGATAGCCTATGGCTATGAGTTTGTAATAAAGTATTCATATTCTGGATCATGCGATGTAATATGACCTTTGTATCTTGATATTACATCTTAAACTGTGGGTGCTAGCTATTTGATCCAAGGACTAGCACTGTAATCACAGGGATTCAAACCAAGCCAGGTTTGGGTCTTTACAGCCTGCAGCCCATCAGAACTAGCCGAAGATGAGGGGAAGCATCGTGAGTACTCAGGCGCACCATCGCCGAAGTTCTAGAGCAGCCAAACCCTAACCCTAGCTTCGGGAAGGGGTCAGTGTAGCCAGGAGAGGACCCCATCGGTAGATCTGCTCGGACAGAAAGGAGCAGCGGCATCATCTTAGTCATCTTGCATCGTGGCGGTGGCAACGGCGGCCGCACCAGATCAGGATCGTGCACGGTGGCGGCAGCAAGCGGAGGAGGTGACCACGTGAGCGAGAGAGAGAGAGAGAGAGAGAGAGAGAGAGAGAGAGAGAGAGGACAGGAGTGTGAGTGTGTGGGGGTACTGGGCCTATGGGCAGCCTAGTACTACCCTGGTGGACTTAACCGGGTCGTGTGGGCCAGGTTAGGTTGGGCCTGGCCAGCCCAATGGGCCAGGCCCGTATTTTAAAGGAGTTGTTTAAAAGAAATATTTACAAATATGCCCCTAAAACAAAAAAATCTAGAAAAATAAATAAAAATCTTAAAAATATAAATAATATATCTATGAACTCACAAAAATATTATCTATTAAATAAAATAATCAATAGAATTTTTGGTAACTAAAATTTAGGTCCATTATTAATATTGTGCCAATTACTTTTGAATTTTATAAAAATATATAAAACACTTAAAATTGAATAAAATTCATTTTTAAGATCCTAATTGGATATACTATTATAAAAAATACTAGTTTGTATTTTTAAAAAGTAAATTCAGTGTGATACAAATGAAGTCTTATTTCCTTAAAGGAATTTTAGTAAATATTTAAAAGAGTAAAAAATAAGTAAGTTCATGTTTTCAACTCTTAGAATAATACTTTTATTTTATTAATTAAAGAAAACAGTAAACTTTTACTAAGAGGGTAAAACACGCAAAGAAGCAAATAATAAACCATTGCATGACATTACTATGCATTACATATTGCTTCTTTAAATATTGTCCTTATCGGTCATTGTAGAAACCAGAGCTCAAGGTCAGGTGGAAGCATCCGACTTCACTACCATGCAGTCACAAGGAAAGTTCATAACTTGCTCATGACCTTTGAAGAGTCTTTATCAAAGATATCGCAAATTGTGTGTTATCATCTATGATCTGGAGAAAGAAAATATTATCTTCTCTAATAAATAAGATATAATTATCATTCTAAGTGATGATAAAGATTGGCAATGGAACTTAGGGTTCCAATTGCAGAAGTCACCATAGGCTTAACAACCCATGACATCAGTGATTCTAGCGCCGTATATTACGCGTTAACCATGAGATTTGGAATGGGACGGAGAAGTCAGCTGTATCTTCTTCCTTTCATATGGAGGCAAGATGACCTTAACGTGACGCTGTGAATTCCTTGTGCGGATCCAGCATATGGGTGAGCACCCTTAGGCTCCACGTTTTTGGTATCTAGATTATCTATGAGCGGCTGCCGGAGGTACAGTCGGACCTTTATGGAGCTTGCCAGGGGCATAACCGGCTCGTAGAGTCTTCGAGAACTCACCAGGGTTGTAGCTTGCCCTAAATGGCGGCTTAACGGAGGTGTAGTCAGCCCCGGAGGATCGTGCATACATATGGGATCACGGAGATGGCAGTGATTGGCTTGGATCACCTACTGGGCCCCACATCACGGAATTGTGGACGGGAAAGTATGCCCGGTTGTGCAACAAGGAGTTGGTATCTCATGGGTAAACTAACGCATCTCTACAGAGTGTAAGAATTGTGACATGTTACTCCCTGTTCCGGGAAGGAGCTACGAACGCGATAGGAAAGGAACTCCATGAAGTTCTGGTCAACCTGTGAAGGATGATGGGCATAGTTTTTGATAATAAATCAACCTTTGAAGAAATGTTTATGAGAACTGTATAGTACCAAGGACGTATCGTCCGAGGTGGTAGATAGAGCATCAAACTTCCCACCTTGCATATAATGAACTTGTTGGGTAACGCTGTTACTCACTCTTTCCTTTGAACCCCTGCTTAGACTCTGAGAATCCAGAAGACCCTTCATTGTATGCAGCTGAAGGGACAAGAGGTTGCCTACTATGAAGAGCCAGACCTGTCCAGAGGAGTTGAAGGGGTGGACTACGATATACGCTACGGAGTGCAGGGAAACGAGTCCGAGTAGTTGCCTTAGTTATTAGTAAAACAATTGAGCCGAGCAGCATAACCTTTATAGAATAAGTTGTTGAGCTCAATTTGGAGTATGAGTTTGAATTTTATATCTTCTGCTGAAACTACTTAAGTTTGGTTTGTAATTTTGTAACACTTGAAGTTGGAACTTCTGGTTTGTAATAATAATGAAGTGTGTATGTTTGTAATATGGACCCTCAATGTTTCTGTTGTACCACTCTGAGGGATGTGATATTTACAGAACGGTGTTCTGTAGATGTCATGTCAACGACTATAGTGTACTACACATGCAGTGGTATGCTAGGTCACCGCACGCATGTGGCCCACCGTACAGCGACGCGGGGTATGATGGCGCATGATACACCCATCCTCGGTATGGAATCTTTTGCCCTAGCCCACAACAGGACCCGTCTCACAGGATAGCAGGGCTCCATTGAGACATCACCGCGTGTCCTCCTCCGCATCCATCCCATGGCTAAAAATAATCGGGACAATGTGGATAGCAGCTTGAGCCAAAACAATCTACCACTATTATTTACTCTGATGCTTCATACAATATTCATGCTGTAAACATCCACCATGATGCATAGCATGGATTAGGTTGGTGGCCCAGGCGTCCCTCTAATTATATGCAAACTCCAGAAAGCTTTATTGATTGTTCCAATTTATTTCACACCGATGAGCATCCATAGCCAAAAGAACATGATATCAGAAAAAAGTAGTGCAATGTTGAAAGTTTTCCCCATGATAGCATGGTTTGCCTAACTAACAACTTATAAAATGTCAAACACATCACTTACATAATTCCAATTACCATGGGTCAAATTTTTGTTTGACATTCTGTTTTATTTCAAACAGTTGTGCTCTAGTGGTTTCACCACACAACTTACTTTCTCATGACCTTTAAACTACACAAAAGAGATTATTTTGAAGTACTTTAAGTCATATCACATATATTATACTTGGAGTAGCAAGTGCCACATAGGTAGGTATGGTGTATGTTGTTGGAGTTTAAGGTATTTAGATATAGAAGTCTTAGCTTGTTTGACAATCTTTGGCTAGCAAAAAGAGATCTACAAGCATGACATAGTGTACATAGTGCTAATCATTTCTTATCAAACAAAGATCCTTAAAATTAACCATCTATGCATGTGAACAAAATGTGTCACTAAATAAGGCACTTGCAAATTATCATTCATTAACATATTTGAAACAAGTAACACTTAGCATAACTTGCATTTCAACCTTTTGTTTTCATTCCATTTTAATTTTGATAACATACAACTCATTTTATTTTTATTTTCAGTAGCTGTTTCTTAAGCATTCAAAACATCTATCATGGTGGTCTCATTCATTTCCAAGGTAACATTTAAACCCACATAAAAACTAGATAAATACGCTCCAAGTTGCTATGATCATCTTATGTTGCTCAAAAAACAAAGTTTAGAGGTTTGCAAACCAAGAGTTTGATAAGTGCAGTGGGGTGCCTTAGGCTTCCTCAATACTATGGTTTTCACCATTCTTGGATAGATCTTAGTGTGTTGTTCCTCCATTCCCTGTCAAAAAACTTCAACACAAAACCTTCTCCCATTCCTTTTCTATGGGGTGACATTAGTGGTACAAAGATATGTTGTTAGCTGCCATATAATCATTAAAAAATTGTTTTAGGTGTCTAGGAAGTATATCATGTTGTATACATTCTTAGGATATCAAAATACTAATGGAAGATCATTTTGAGACTCAAAACAATGGCTTAAAAAATAAAAGGCAGAATATGTCTAGATTTTCAGCAACAACATAACGTATTTATTTCGACCAATTAAACATGTCAGGAAGTTTTGCCAATTTTTATGCATACAGAGGATAAACTTTTGTAGCCTCATTTTAAATATGAGCGCAATTGGATATAGAGAAAAAACCAGAGAATTTTTCTACTAAACAGTATCATCGTACAAATTTGTTACTCCATATGTACTATCAAGTTTCTAGCATCCAAAAGGGTTCAACTTGGTACTTTATTGAAAACTACAGACAATAAACTTAAAAGATACTCATTTCCTACATTAAGGGTGCACAAAGATAAATAACCAGGTTGCCTCCCACAAAGCGCTTTCTTATAGCCATATAGCATGGCTTTACTTACTTGTTTTTAAGATGGGCACCTGTTGGGTGAGCGATGCTTTATGATTCTCCTTATCATATATGGGAGCTCCCCATTCTTTATTTCTTCATATTTTTCTCTTAATTCTCTATCACTTTTTCTTGAGGGTGCATGGGCATCCCCAAGATTAGGCTTTTGCCATCTTCCTCCTGCAAAATATTAGTGCTTCTATGGCACTTCCAACTTCATGATGGTTATCATTATAACATGAAAATACATTCTCCTTAATTAATGGAACGGGTATCATTGTTTCACAAATATAAGCATTATTTAGAGTACTATCATATAATGGATCAGTTTCTGTGCAAGTAGTAGCACTATTAGATTCATCTTTACCAAGAGTTCTTTCTACCCAACTATCATATGAATTATCATAAAAAGCATGCAAATCAATAGGTTCATCAAGTATAGGTTTATCATCATAGAGATTATAATTCGTGAAATTATAATTTTATCTTCCCATGCCACGGGTATTATTGTTACACAAAGAGGGTCATCCAAAGCTTTATCAAACATCATATTCAAGCCATATTCCTTATCACTTTCAAAACTATTATAAATAATAATATAACTGGGCACATTTTGATCATCATCAGAATCAGAATTAGAATCATAAGAGCATGCTGAGCAAGGAGATGTAGGATCCTCTAATACATTTTCTTCTTCTCTATATTCTTGTTCTTGTTCCTGCAAACCAGTAGATCTCTCCTTGATAGCAACAAGATTGTTATAATACTCAGGGATATAGGTACTATTACAAAAAAGTTTCAATCATAGCAACAAATTCTGGTGTAAGGCTTTGAGTTTCATCCTCATTTGCTACACACAAAACTATCTCATGAATTCCCATTAAAACAGTAAATTCCTCTGCTTCCTTCATGTCAATGTACATAAATTATTTATTATGGTAGGAAGCAATTATAGGCATACTCTCAAGCTTGCATTGGAAATTAAGATGTAGGATATTGATCTATGCAGCAAGATACATTATACTTGTCACACAATTTATGGCCAGTTTCATTCAATGCTTCCATTATTAACTTCATTTGCACATCATTAATTGTTTCAACCATAGGGGTTTGCATGGGTACATGATTCATACATTCCATGAACAACACAAATGAACTATTTTGTGTGTTTTTATATAAGGAAAGTAAAAAACGGATACATAGCTAAATCTAAACTAAAGAGAAACTCATAACCAAGCAAGTTAAAAGAAACCCTTACCAAGCTTAGATGATTGCAAGATATAATTAACTAAAACCAATCTAAAGTCTAGTGCACACAAGAATAGAAACCTAAGCACTCCGCTCCCCAGCAACGGTGCCACAAAAGTAGTTGATAACCCCCAAGAGCAGGGGATCACTGTAGTACCTCTCAATGTGGAAGTGGAGTATCGATCCACATGAGCAAAAAGGAAAAGCTATCTATTCTCTACAACTAAAGTGTCACAAGTTTTAGTTGCTTATGCACTAAACAAATTATTGTAGTAATGAGGTTGATTTAATTCTTGGGAGTGGAATGCAACAAAACAATAATCTGAAAGTGTCCCAATCCTCTTCAATACAAGAGGACAAGACAATGGTTTTGTACTATAGGAACAATGGTGGGTTCACCCAATCCTCTCTCTCCATCTATGATGATGGTCATGTTATAGATAAAAGTACACACAATTTTCATGTTTCAAAGGTAACTTTATGGTGGATACATGTCCTAAAACACATAGTTGAAAGAAATACTCATTTGTGTTGCTAGGTTAACCTTGTAATAAGGCTAGAATTAGTTGTTGTCACACCAGACATCATACTTATCCATTTTACCCCTACATAAAGGATGTTTGGATGTATTGTGTCACTCAATACATATGCTTCTATCACTCAGCCGCCCATTAACTACATACATCATATTTCTTAAAGGAAAACACTCCAAACACTAATGCAATGATTTATTTGTTGTGTGTATTACCACATCTCTCTCATCTACACACAAGGCATTTTGCATAGATCAAACCATTACATGCATCATAGAATATTTCCAAAGTATGACAAGCCATAAAAGAACCAACACAATAGTAAATGCATAACAAGTATTATCTCATACCACAATATCCAACATAGGAATGATATAGATAGATCTATAATCATGCAAGGCACATCATATGGACTTCAACAATGATCATACATAGAGATATTAGATCAATTTACCACTACAAACCAATATACCAGGGGTGGAATACTCCCTCTTCATCATGGTGATGATGGTGGAGATGTTAAAGAAGGTAGAGATCCCTCCGGTGGTGCCTCCATCGGAGTTTCCCCCTCCAATCTTCACTCGTTCTACCTCTATTTTGGTTTTTCACTATTTCTATAGCACCCTCCTTGAGGATGCCTTGGGGGACACTTTATATACGCGTTTTTAGGTCAAACCAAGTTGGTGGCCAAAAGATTGAAGTGAATTGGATGGCCGAGGACCAAAAGAGGTCAGGTGGCGCGTGTAGTGGGCGAGCAATGCCCCCTGGGATATTTTGGGGTTCCCGGCACCTCTAGTGAGGTCCAAGCACTCCATGACGTTAAATTTTGCAAAATATTGACTTCCCCAAAATCCTAGCTTTGTTTGACTTTGTTTAGGTCCCTAAAAGATAAAAATACACAAAATAGGGTTTTCCTGTCCTGCAGAGTTATAACCAAAATAAAGGGGATAATTGGCAAATCCCCAAAAATCAATATAAAACATGGATATAACATTATATATATTGCAAATATGTGGGAATATGTATCAATAACCTACAATGTTCATGTATGCATTTTACATGCATCACTATACAATCACCACCACCATGTTACTCCAACTAATACACACATTCCCCCACACATGCTCTTGCTTACAATTATTATCAAAACAAGTACTTAAGAACAGGGTACATAATATGCTTTTACCAATATATGTTACACATAAGAGAATTCTAATCTCAAATGTCATCTCATAAAAAGAAGATCCACCACATAGGAATTACATAGATCACCATAATCATGTTAGGCTGCTCATATGGTGTACTAAATAGCGAAAGCATGAGAGAGAGATCAAGCTACTGTCATAAACTCATAATCCATAGGTGGACTACTCCCTCTTAATCATGGAGACAGTGTTGATAATGTTGGCGAAGGTGGAGATCCAACTAGGGCTGTCACCAATGGTGTTTCCTCCTACAATATTCGTTGGTGCAGGCTCTGTTTCTTGGTTTCTGTGTTTACTCTGCCTCCCTTCTAAGATCATGATGGGAGACCTTTTTATAAACATTTTTAGGGCAATACTTTGATCTAGGGCTCAAGATGGATGACTGTCAAGTCTCTAGGAGGGGAAGAGAGGGGGTGGCACGGTTCCCTAGGCTACATCACTGGGCCTCTCTTGGCCCTCCATCCTCCATTCACAAGGTCCTATTACTCTAGATGCTTTTCTTGGTGAAAAAATGATCCTCAAATTGTGTCGATCCCTAGAAGTTAGAAATACGCAAAATAGGGTTGTCCTACATGTAGTTATAAAAATATAGCAGATCATTTATAAATCCCCATAATTCAATGTAAAACATGGATATAACATTATATATGATGCAAATATGTCAAATTATGTAACAATAAACTACAAAGTTCATGTATGCAATTTACATGCATCAGGAGATGGATCTTTTAGGAGGCATTGTAACAATAGATTATGGTATATAATATGGAGTGGAGTATGAAGACCCGAAACAGAAGCGTAGTTTTTAGGATAGCATAAATGAGCCGAGCAACATAGACTTACCTAAATAAGTTGATGTTCTCTAGTGGTACTAAGTATAGTGGTGCCATTGATACATAACTAGATAGTTTGAATCAAATTCAAATTTATGAATCCTCGCTAGATCAAAGGGGATATCGAATCATTTGTACACTTTTGATTGATATTGATAAACACGTAAAGTTGTTGATCCGCAATGTTTTTGTTGTACCACTCTGAGGGATGTAATATTGACGAATGGTACTCCATGAGTATTATATCAACGACTTGCACACTACAACATGCAGTGATTTGTTGGATCACCATAGTATGTATATCTTAATAAATGCCAAATCTGTAGGCTAGTCGGAGGAGTAGAGTGGTTGGACAATGTATTCATAGTGTTATGGAAGTAGGCTATGGTGTTGTTATAACACATCACCCACAAGTATCGCTAAATCTTTATTATGTTCTTAACATTCCATGCTTATTATTATCTTTTGTATCCTATTTGTGGGTGCACATCTGCAGGTGAAACCATGGTAATGACCTATTTCCATCCACTAATAAAACACACAAAAAGTCAATGTTTAGGTCCGGTAAAGAATATTCTACAAACTTCTCAAGCTCATGTTTATCCCACCAAAACTTTATGAGGACCCCTGCCCCCAAGAAGAGAGGGATAAAGGCTTCCCCACTTCATTTCACCCCACCTAAGAAAGAAATAGGAGAGGAGAGATCACATCCCTCACTAGGCTGGCTTCCCCCTTATGAAAACTTTGTCTGGAACCAACCACCCCTTCTAGTACTCCCACTAGATGTAGGCCACCCCTTATGTCACAACATTACCAGAAGGAACCCCCATGCTCTAACCTAGCTGAAACACCGCCAGCTCGTCGGACCACCGGTCGAAAACCTCAACAGAGGTAACGCAATCATCCGGAATCCTCATTGGAGCTAGCACCCACTAGTAAAAAATCATTACTTAGAGACAGTGCACTCAGACAGTTTGTCCCAAGTTCAAAAAACCCGCCTCTATTCGTCACCCTCAGCCAGTTACTAGTAGACGACCGCGTCTACTAACTTTTGAAGCGGTTGTTTATCGTAGCCAACTCAAAAAATGGCCCGATGGGAGGTGACTAATAAAAACAAGCGGCTAAGTATGGAACCTTAGACGATCGAAAAATACAATCATCTATAAGACTTGAAGCGATGAGACTGTTATTGTTACAAGCCACCGCTATTTGGTTGCCTGACACGTGCAGTTACCGTATAACTAGTTGTCCTGCCATGTGCAGTCTTTGCGAGTGCACCTCAAACAGATAATAAAAAGAAACGCCTCTAAGAGTTGTCACTGGGAAGCAGTTAGGGTTTTGCACCGCCTCCTAGATCTAAACTAAACCTGTGTAGACTCAACTATCGGTTCTAGAGGCAGAGTACGGAGGAACTCCCGCCTGTAGGTTCTTCCTTCCTCTCTACTCTTATTTCTATTTGATTTCTTTCCCTAGATTTTGTCTAATTATACGGAGGTGTTTGCTCATACATAGAGTTTGAGTTACGCAGATTGTAAAAATGGGGTTTTCTTGCTCTGCCTTTCCCGACTCTGTCTACTGTACAAATGGGATTTTCACTAATTTCGTTCTGAATCTTTTTTTGATCTTTTCTTTTTTCAATGCACAGAACCAAGCTGTGGTGATGGATTTCTACCGTGTCTGCGGCCATCCAATGAAAAACTGTGGTCATTCAAATAGGACTTCAGAGTCCTTCACCATCCTGAACCAACCAAACTTTCGTCAAGCTATGATTATTAATGTTAGCCTCAATCTATCTACAAATTACTAATGTTTATCCTCAATCATCAATGTACTATCAGTTAATTACCATGCCTACATGTGAACTAAAATTATTGTTCTAGTGCTTGGTATCTAGGAATTTGAGATTTATTTGTTTGAGATATTAGAAACATCAATGTGCATATCTTGAAAGTTTCCTTCAAATTTTAGGAGTACCAGAAAATTATTGTAACATGTGTGTTACAAACACAATTTAAATATTTTAGGAGTAGTGGAATTTTGTTTGTTTGAGCAGTTAGAAACATCAATCAATTATTTGCTGTGTCGGCCATATATGCATCTATGTTTGGATGTGATAAGACACACATATGACTATATGCATTTATGGTTTTCCTACTATTATATATATTTGATTAGTAGTTTTTTAATTATTTTAGGCGTACTACTTTCTTAGTTAGTAGTAAATTATTCCTACTATTATATGTATGATCAACATCACATATTTATTTGGTTTTTTCTCATACTGTTCCTTGTCACTTCAAGGAAAAACTCAATCAATTTGCAGATAAGTGGTTACTAGCTTTGGCTAGAGGGCATAGGTTTGAGCTTTTCCTGGTGAAAAGGGAAGAATCTATAGCCATAAGAGGACCATTTTGGTTATCTTTCTCGAGGACACACAATGTTGCTATCCATGATGCTGTGACCTTTATTTTAATCACAAAAGCTGATGATGAAGAAGATGAAGGGGGTAAAGAGGATAAAGATGAGGAACAAGATGATTAGTCTATGTTTAAGATTGAAGTACATGCCCCTAATGGTGACATCAAGGGATTCCAAATTATTTATGGTATGTGTGTTTTTTCCATTAAATGTATGTATTGCATTCCATAATAATTATGGGATTTCTATTTTCGTTCCCTCGGTTCGTTAGTTGTACTTATTTTTTCCCAACTGCTTAGTTTTTCCTCACCTTTCCCCTCCCTCTATGCTGAAACCCTCACAGGCGCTCGAACAGGGGGATGCCGTAAGTCAAAGGCTTGACCGTTACATGCTGGCCGGTGGGACCATGTTGGGGCGGGTCATGCGTTGAGCATTACGTTACGTCGCCTCAACCGTTACATGCTGACAGGTGGGACCAGGATACACGACGAACCAGCCATCCATCTCTCGCTGACTTGTGGGCCCCATATTTCCTGATTGTGTGGCCGGTGGAGCCAATGACAAACGGGGTCGTTCTGTGGGGCCGTCAAAGTCAATGAATGATGGGGCCGTCATGTGGGGCTGGAGGGGGGATTTGCATATTTTCAATGTTTTACTTTGCAACTTGCATATTTGCCACTTTGTGTGTCACTGACATGTGGTGGTCATGTAGCAAATATGCAAATTTCAAAGAAAAAGTTTGGCAGATATGCAAAATTAGCAAATATGCAAAAATTGACAGGTGGGGTCGTGTATGACATGTCGGCTCTCTCTCTCTCATCCTCTCGCTCCTAGCCCCTAGCCCCGAGAAGCTCATATCCCACTAGCGAATAGAGCAGCCATCATCGACGCATCGCCGGGTCTGTCCTATGGCGGTATGGGACGGACTGCCGCGCTGCACCTCAACCATGGCTCCAGCACCTGTTTCGTCCACATGCATTGTATGTTGAGGTAGCACAGACTGCAGGTAGGTCCACCACCCACGACAACCAACATTTGGCTCCCCTAGTATAGCTCGACGAACAGTCGCAAAAATTGCTAGCAGTGCTTGGTAAGACCTTCGCTCATGTCCTGTAATTTCCTCGATATTGCAGGTGCAAATTAGTCCTCAATCCCTGGTCGTAGTGGGTACACCAGCGAGGGTGGGGAGTCAATCATGTTGTGGCCACATTCTCCTTCTCTTACCACGTCGGAAGTGCAGATTTCAAAAAAAAATACCACGTCAGAAGTGCATGTAGCTCCTTCTCTTTGTACTACCGTTAAATTTGAAGTGCTGTGATGGCCTGTTAGACTGATTTCAATTGGGTTTGTTTTGGGATTGTTACAGTGTGCTATGCAGGCCGATGATCCATGGTACATTGCATACCAAGATGAATCAACCAAGTGGTCTAGCCATAGGATGGATTTGGAGGATATGCTTGCCAAGATAGGTGATGAATTGGCACATAAAAACCTGGTGATATTCAAGCTGAAGCATACTGTTGACAAAGAATTCAGAGCTTATTCGCAAAGAGAAGTTGACACTTGAGGCTGATCTTGCCATATTTGATCAAGTGGTACAAAATCTAAAACTTGAACTTCAAGTGAAGGGGGAGAATAGTAGATTCATGTGGGAATTTTTAGTAGTTGTCATCCGCGTGCTAGCAGTTACAGTATCCGGTTGTGGTGAAGGGTGGCACGTGTAATGATTAGTTGAACAGATAGCTAATTTAGAGAGTAGAATTGTTATTCAATGGATGGTTGTGAGTTCCTGCTAATTTAGTCACTTTGCGGTCCCAAAGTTTTGGAGAGAATGCATTGCGGGGTCCGATTTGCTTCCCATTGGATCTAGCGGTCCTAAAATGGTCGAGAGAATGCATTGTGGGGCCCGAGTTGCTTGCCATTGGCTCTGTCGGTCCCAAAGTTGTCGAGAGAATGCATTACGGGGCCCGAGTTGCTTGCCATTGGATCTAGTTGCCCATAGTTGGCATGCCTAGAGGGTCAAGTTGGGGCCCTATCAGTTCTGACCGTTCTGTCGCTGCCATAGTGCCATCGTGGCTGCAATGTAGACTTGCAGCATTGGCGGCAACATCCATTCCCGGTTCCAAGCTAGGTGACTCAAATTCGTCAAGATACAGATGAATCTAATACTAATTCATGTCAAGATACAACTAAATCTAGACAAATCTAAATCAACTAATTTGGATCAGAGGGAGTACTACTTATGAATCAACTTTAGAGCATACCCACCGTCCTCACAGCTCAAATACATATCAATTTTGATTCAAATCATACATATTTCGATCAAATTTATACAAGCCCATCGGAGATTGTCAAAGCAAGTACACCTACTTATGAATCAGCTTTAGAGCATATCAACCAGTCTCATAGCTCAAATACATATCAAATTTATTCAAATTTAAGTTAGTTGACTAGAATTTGTCTGAATTTTTTAAGTGGACGGTGAGCTAGCAGCCCTCCCTGTTGTATGTGTACTCCAAGAAGTATGGGCAAAGTGCTCCCATCCGGCCACGAGGTACATCCGGCCTTCACCGTCAAAGTGCACCTCGACATGCTAGTCGTGGCCGCGGCTGGCCTCCTAGAGCTTCGGTTCACGAGGGCTTGAGCTGCACTATCACAGTGATGTTGCGGATGATGGCTTCAATCATCTTCGCATTGATGAACACTGTCGGTACCACCATTGTTGCACTGATGTTGCGGATGATGGCTTCCATCGGTGTCTTTCATCAGCAACGGATCTGAGGATGTGCACGGAAGTGAGATAGACAAAGACAAAAATTTCAGACGGCTAGATCCTCACCACCGCACGCCGTTCTAGCGATGCATCGCCGCAAGCCGTTTCGACACCCACGCGTAGGTCTGCACCGTCGCACGCTGTTCTGACCTCCAAGCTTAGGTCCGCGCCTTCGCACACTTTTCAGACCGCCACACTTAGATCCGTGCCGCCACAGGGGATTAGGACCACCATGCTTAGATTTGCACCGCCGCACGCCTTTTGAACTGCCGCGATGGCGTATGTCGATAGGAGGGGAGGAAGATGTGGCTGGTATACGTGCGACAGGGAAAGGGAGGGAGAGACCACCAGTTGTCGGGCTCTCCTCTCTGTAGCCCAACAGGAGAGAGAGACCTCTAACCTATCGGATCCTGATGTATCCAACAGTGGTTGGCCAAGATATGTGTGACATGCATCTTTACCAATCAGAGCGCAGCCAAACTGAGACATGAGAGAGGGGAAAAGTGAGGAAAACTTTAGCGGGAGGGGAAAACTGAGTAGAGCTAAGGAAAACAAAGGCACTTAGATAAAAAATGACTAAGGGAAATTCAAGCTTTTGGCATAACAAATGGAAAATGTGTTATTTTAACAAAATAATCCATCTTGGCCAACATTATATTGTTTGCAACTCAAAGATACACAAGCGTTCCAAATTTGGCCTCATTTAGACAAAGTATGTTTTGGAATGGGTTAGTTTGGAAGTTGATTGAGTAGAAAACCATGCATCTTCATAGCTAGTAGCTCATTTCAAGAAGGGTTT
Organism: Avena insularis; assembly: GCA_023614405.1. Lineage (NCBI taxonomy): Eukaryota > Viridiplantae > Streptophyta > Magnoliopsida > Poales > Poaceae > Avena > Avena insularis. Next base: position 151,969,271 of record CM042690.1, read on the forward strand.
AAGAAGTGGTTTAGGGAATAAGTCCATTTCTCTTTATTTCCTTTTCCTTTATTATTTAGTCTAGGTTGTAGGTAACATAACAAGACTCCATGTGAAGGTTGCACTATGTTTTGACTTTTTTTGAATTAAACTAACCCTAAAACCATTTTTTTGAATTTAATCACTTAGAAAAATAAAAATGTGGCTGATTACAAGTAAATCCAAAATTTCCAATTGCATATGGTAAATCAATCCAATATATACAAGTGTGCTAAATTTTGGATCAATTGGTCAACGTTTGCTATGGTTTAAGCCATGAACTAGCTAAAACCTCACGTGTTGACCACATGTCGAGGGCAAAACCGAGTAGTGCTAAGCAACTAGGTGGATGACAATGGAAACTTGAAATAACACATACATTATGGGATTATCCAACATACAAACTTGGGAGCATCATACTAGTTCGAATTTAGTACAAACATTGACAGTAGTTCAAATTCATCATACAAATTCAAATTAATAAATCAAATTCATTTTTTTCTTGCTCCTAGTGTTTTTTGCTGTGTTCACCACCTTGCTCTAGGTGATCCAAGCTGGAATATTCACGGTGTTCACCATCAGCTTCTTTCATTTGTTCTTTTTCTCTGCATCCAATGAATCAAGTGCTTCAGTTTGTCGTACACTTGGTTCAATCACATTTCGATCCATTGGTTCATACGGTTCAAAATGCATTGGCATCATTTCTTCAATATCCTTTTGTGTAATTCCTTTACTTTTGAACTCTGCTTCCAATGAATAAATTGCTTTATTCTCCTCTCGATCCATTGGTTCAATCTCCCCTACATTTGGTTTAATCTCATCTGCATTTGGTTAAATCTCCTCTCGATCCATTGGTTTAATCTCCCCTACATTTGGTTCAATCTCCTCTAGATCCATTGGTTCAATCTCCCCTGCATTTGGTTCAATCTCATCTGCATTTGGTTCAATCTCCTCTCGATCCGATGGTTCAATCTCCCCTGCATTTGGTTCAATCTCATCTGCATTTGGTTCAATCTCCTCTCGATCCGATGGTTCAATCTGCAATGTATCCATTGCTTCATTCTCCTCTCGTTCAAATACTTCATTCTCATCTGCATTTGATGCTCCTGCCTGATCATCCATTCCATAAGCTGGGTACACTGTATTTTTACAAAGCCTAGCAATGTGCCCTAGGATCCCACAATGTTTGTAGTTACGTCATCGAGGTGGTGCAACACCCTCTGCACTAGCGCTCATCTTATTCTTCCTTGGCCTACCTGCTGGTCTAGCAAAAACTGGAGGGTATAGCTTGAAGCCTGGATCCACTTCCATCCATTGGTGTTTTCCCAACAAGGCTGGAACATTCTGAGCATATGCTGCCCTAAATTTGGCAATGGAGAAATACTCCAATATGTACTAATCAACTTCACCCTCTTCATCTCCTAGAACACCCATGAAAAACAATGCATGTATGCAGGGTTTCCCATGGAGCTACCATTGTGCCTGCAATGCCATGTCCTATCAACCAAACTCACTGGATACCTCCATTGCCTATCTTTATTGTTAATGTACATTACCTCAGCCTCCATTCCTCTTCTAATGCATTTCATCTTCAATTGTTTTGCCCTGACATGCAAAGCCTTAATCAAAGATGGGAGGATGACATGGCCAGCATATACTGTTGATGCAATTCTTTGACGCAAATCAATCTTTATCATGATCATCTGCCTAATCTTATCAAATATTTGCCACAACATAAGCCCTTTCAATAATTTGACCTTTGCATTGAAACTCTCTGCAAGGTTATTTGTTACATAGTCTACCTTGCAAATTTAATTGAATCGGCTTATTGACCACACCATTCCATGATGTCCATCCAAATACTCCTTCACCGTAGGTTTTTGTTTATACAACACTTCCAAATGATAAAGATGCTTCCTCAAACTGCATGTGTATGAAGCTGGCCATAGGTTGTCAGTTTAAACTTTACCTTTGAATTTATTTGTAAAATCCTGCACTAAGTGTCGCATACATTCCCTATGCTCCACTCAGGGGAATACTGCTTCTACAGCTTTCTCCAAACCTTTGCAAGTGTCCGTGTGGATAGTAAGTCCTGGTGGATGACCTATAAGGTCGTGCAAATTCTCTAGAAACCAAGTACAACTTTCCTCTGACTCAATCTCCAAAACTCAAAAGGCAACAGGGAACATCCAATTGTGTCCATCAACTGTAGTAGCACCTACTAGCTGTCCTTTAAATCTACCATGAACAGTTGTTGCATCCATGGAGAAATAAGGCCTGCAACCATCCAAAAACCCTTGCCAGCAAGCATTGAAACAAACAAAAGCCCTTCTAAAGCACTCCTTCTCCTTTGGCTTTCCTCTTATTTTGTACTGAACTTTATGCTTGTCTATCTGTACAACACTACCTAGACTAGCCATCTCCATTTCAGCTTTGAAGTTGTAAAGCAACTGAAAATTTTCATTCCATGGACCATTGATCCTATAAGAGTCATTTCCTTTGCATAGAACATCCTCATGTAAGGTACTGTAATATTAAACTTTTCAGAAACTTCTTTTATGATCGTTGTTGCACCAAGTGATGTGTTCACTCTCATTCAATCCATGATTGCATATGCCAACCACCTAGTCTTTGCTAGTTTTGTTTTGTCCTTTGGCTGTCCCCCTTGAGGTGGACAAGAATGTTGGAACCGGTTAATTTTTATCTGAAACATAATGAAAATGTCAGGTACAGTTAACAAACTCTACACAATGATCTAAAATACACAACTGGTTGTAATACCTGAACCAAACTGCTCCTGAGCATAGTGGATGCATGCATCCTCCACCTACACCTCTTGTATGGGCACTTCACTGTGAACCTTGCTAGTCACTCTTAATAACATCATGATCATTATTGGTCTGGATGCAATATGTAGTAAGGGCATTACGATAGTCCCTCATCGTTTCAAATATGGTGCCTTCTGAAATCTTAGGATCGTTCCTGTCCCACTCAATTACTAGGAAGTCCTCACCATCGTACTCGGCTAAAACGAGACTATCATTGTTCTTCTCGTTCTCTTTGTCATTAGTGTCATCAAATCTAGCACCATGGGTCGTTCCTCCGTGTATTGATCCTCTAGTGCCTGTTTACTGAATCTTCTACCAATTCAGGAAACATCAACTCATCCTCATTATCTAGTGGAGGCGCTCCCTCGTTAGGCTATGTTTTGTCCTCCACATCGGCCGCACGAGCGATTTGTCTTACACTCGCAGTGCGAACAAATGGTACCTCTATGGACCTACAAGGAGCACAGGGGCACACACTATTAGCAGAGACAGAAGAGACACATGATACCCGTCCACCTGATGATGCCTAACCACCACATGATGCTTTAACCCTCTTTCCCGTATGTTCAACTTTAGGTTGCACATGGAGACGAATTCGACCAAAACGTTCGGCAGCATTCAAAGGAAAAAGCATTACCAAATCAGCTTCGCTAGTTAGTGGGAGCAATCTTTGCTTGCTAATGTTGAAATATTGCAAATCAAATGAATCGCCATTGCTCCAGTGGAATTTAGAATAAATTTTATCTTTCAAATCTCTAAGAGTTATGGAGGTTGCAACCGCCGCTAGGAAGTAAAATCCAGAGAGATACTGTTCACAACCACGAATTATGCTAGTATCTGGTCTAACCGCCAGCCAAAATGCCAGCGCTGGATCAATCCTATTCAAAAAGCAAGGCAGTTGGCTGAGCACCAGCGATTCACACTCAATTACTGCCCATAATCAATCCACAAAAGGAAACAATGCTTACCCAGATGGAATCCATGCGTTAGATCCCTTCGATTCCACCCAATCTTCTCCATGCTCGACGGGGAGGACCGGTACACCAGCCGGCGTTGCATACTGTTCTGTGAAAGTGGTAGATCTAGTAGCTGCAGGTGGGAAGCTGGAGGTGGAATGTGCTCCACGGCTAGGGGGAGGGGGCGTCTCGGCAGCCGAGGATGACATAAGGTAGGAGGGCACGACGGCAGGGGAGCGGAGGGGCGGTGTGGGAGCTGTTCCAGGCTCGGGGGAAGCGAATGCTTTCGGTGAGCGAGAATGGCCGGTCTGATATGTCTCCATGCAGCCCCACCCTTCACCACGTATCGAAGACCCGTCCCAACGCGGCCCCACCCTTCACCACGTATGAAAGACCCGTCCCAATGCGGCCCCACCTATCAGCATGTAACGGTCGAGGCGATGTAATATAACACTCAACGCACGACCCACCCCAACGCAGTCCCACCGGTCAGCATGTATCGGTCGAGCCTTTGACCTGACGGCATCCCCCTATCCAAGCGCCTGCGAGGGTTTTATAATAGAGGGAGGGGAAAAGTGAGGAAAAACTAAGCGGCTGGGGAAAATTGAGTACAACTAACGAACCAGGGGCACGAAAATAGAAATCCCAATAATTATTTAGAATTATTTTTAATGGTAATTAAATTTTACAAGATTTAGGGTGCCATTTGTGGATCCCTACATTAGAGGTGTTTCCTACAGGATTGTTTTCACAGATACGCATCTAATTACTGTGGAAGACATGTATGACATTCCTTTTGAGATGATGAAGGATGTAAGCAGGATATGCCGGCTTCATGATGATGATGATTTTTCCATCTCTCTGACATGAAATACTATGTTACAAGTCTTATTGCACATAATGTAGCTAACAACACCTTTGTGAGTTATTCTACCTAAGGGAATGGTTTGAATTTTACTTGTGTGTTTACTGATGTATTTTGATTATTTTATCATTTCAGGTCATACACAAAAGCTTTGCACTGGGTTATAACATCCTAAAGAATGGCACAACTCTGTTTCACAGTTATTGCATGGACGACATAGTTACTGGGGAGTACACTATCGTTCGTCACAACTTGAACCAGATACTGTTCTCCAATGGTTGGAACCTCTTCTGCAACATGAACCAACTTGAAGGTGGTTTACTAGATTCTATGAGGGTGGAAATAAGGGAATACTACATTGGCTTGTTCGTGACGAGAATTCGCTGAACCCTCCAAGGAAGACTGATCCTTCTTTTGTCTAGCTAGATAGGATAATGTTTAATGTTGTGAAGAAAACTATGTTTGAAGTATTAAATATTTTTTGAACAACTATTTGTAATATATTCACCTCTCTTGCCTTTTGGTTCTAAATAATTTGCATGTTTTAGGATTATCTAAATCTTGAGTTCTGAATATATCCGGAGGTCCGAATATTCACTCAGGGAGACTTGCTTCAAGGAATACATGAAAAAGAGTTTAAATTGATGGGAAATTCATATTTGAGTAACCAAATGATCTCACATCATGATTAAACATTGGAATTAGTCGATTTCTAAACACTTGCACCTTATTGCTCTACGGCAAGCACAAGAACACTAGGGGTTGTCATACCTTTCAGGGTAAGATCCAAGGTTTTTACTACACCATATATTTTCTTCAATGCATGAACCTAATTAGTATTAGGACTCAATTTAACACTAGCAAGCATGCATAACCACCTCCTTTGCCTTTTGGTTCTCAATAATTCTCAAATTTTAGGATTATCAAAATCCGAACGATCCAAATATATGCGGAGTGTCTGAATATTTTTTATGGTAGAGAAGGTTATTTTTATGGACCGCCTCCGAAAGAAATCCCCCTTCCATTTAATATCAAGAAATCTCCCATAGGTTGACTTCCTCTCTTCCAGATCAAGCTCCCCCTCCCGCCGCCCCTAAGTCTAGAATGAGGCCACCGCCATGCATCGACACCGATTGCCTCGATGATGCCCGCATCGACAACGTCGACCTTCCTCCCCCCCCCCCCCCCCCCCCCCCCCCCCCCCCCCCGCACGCGACGGTGAGTGCCACCCCACCGTAGATCTAGAGATAATTTTGTTAGAAATTGTGACTAGAGATTAGAATTAGCGGAGAATATGTATCTGGAGATTTACTATGTACTCCCTCCATCCCAAAATATAAGGCGTCTAAGAATTAGTGAAAATTCAACGTTTTGTAAGTTTGACCAATTTTATATACAAAAATATGAACATCTACAATACCCAATCAATATTAATAGATTCACCATAAAGTATATTTCATTAATGTGAATACTATAGATGTAAATATTTTTACCTAAATATTTGGTCAACATTAGTAAGATTTGACTTTTGACTAATCCTTAGGCGTCTTGTATTTTGGGATGGAGGGAGTAGTTAGATCAACTAATCACCTTGGGTTTTATATATTGTATAGGATATATGGCAATGTGCCATTTTTGCAAGACTCACTGCAAAGGAAAGAATCTTGTCAACTGGCTCACTGTTCAGTGCTTATCTCGTACCTAGTTATTTAGAGAAATCAATGGTATATTCTTAAAACTCGTACTATTTAAATTCATCTCATACCTGGCCAGCATATTATAATCATTAATTTAATGTGTGGTTTTGGTACACATACTATCCCACGCAATTCAAGGGAACATTTCAATAAACTCACATGAGATATGGTGCGATTCCGAGCTTGTGGGTGGACATACACGGTTCAAGTGCAAAAAGGGCCATCTACGACTCGATTGGGATGTGGAGGGTGGCGTTGGTTCATTGCTGATAACCATCTCACCGGAGATGGTCACTTGGTGTGATTTTCTTTGCAAGGAGACAGACCGAGGTTATTCGCTGTCATCTATCTAAACAATGTGGGCGAAGAGGAAGAAGATGATGAAAAAGCGGAAGAAGATGACGAACTGCCTATAGACCAGTTATCTCCTAGAGATGGAAACTTATCGATGGTGAGAATGATCAACTCCAATGAATCATCCCTCCATGTAATTCCTTTACTGGGGTGCCATTTGCCACCCGCTTGACGATGACGAATATCAAGAGGCGCCTCATGGTACGTATATCATGTCACCATAAAGCTATATATATATTGATCTATTATATTACTTATGAAAATGATCGCATGTAACATCGAGTTATCTTACCTTTGCATCGTGGAAATTACCTAAGAATATGGTTTATCATCTTGATATATCATCAAGATGGCTTCGTTGGACTACACGTTGGAGAACAAGGTGGCATCAGCAACGTCGAGTATAAGACGGATTTTGATGGCCACATCTCCTTCACCGCTGACGGGTGGAAGAACTTCCTCTAAACCGAGCATCTCCAAATTGGACAAGCCATACCCTTCACAGCGAGGTTGACCACACGCTATGACCTGCATATGATGTTCGTCATCGACATCATCAATGATTTGGCATATCGTCAGACTCAGACTCATAGGAGTGATACTCGGAGGAGTATGCCTTGTGACCTTCATAATATTGTTTGCTAGATTGCCTCAACCAACTTTGGCTATAGCTAGCTAGTTTCATCTCTATATTTTGGACAAAATTCATGTTAGTTTTTTAATATTGTATGATAAGTGCTCTAGGACACCGATCTCATCTTACAAATCTTTCGACCTATAATGGGCCTCTTCTCTCCCTTACTTCCTTTGTGTGAATAACCTATAACTCAAACGAAAAAAGTTTCCTAGGAAATGAAATTTGAATTAGTCCTTTTAAAATTCGAGACGGTTGTAATTTGTAGCCGCCTGAGGGAAGTACTTGCTGGCAGCAAAATATGAAATTTCGGACAATGGATGTTGTTAGAGACGTTCTCCATTCATAGTTGTTTAAGGTTAGTACTTGACCCATACTGAGGGAAGTACTTGGCGGCAATGATCTGAAAATATTTGGACAAATATTCTAGATCTGTGTCAAATTTCCACCATTCCCCCGCTCGCTGAGGTTAGTACTTGACCCCCACTATCCACCATTACCGCTGCCGCCGCCACCCACCACCTCTACCTCCGGTCCCTAGCCTTTCCTTCTCGCCGCCTCTGCTCGCCTGCGGTGCGGACGCTCTCCCTCGCCTCTGAGGAATCCTACATCATCCAGATAGGATGAGTGAAAATAAAACCCCCAAAACCCTAATGTAGAGATTCGATTTAGGAATTTTGGCATGGAATTTGCCATTTTACTTCTCGAATTTAGGGTTCAAGGTTTCTGAGCTGCAGGGACCCGACAGCGGCATAAGGAGAGCCTCCCCCAGCCTACCTCTATCTGTCCCGCCTCTTTTCCTCTTGTATAAATCTCAAAAAATTGCAAATCTTTATAGATTTCTCATTGTTCGTTGCCCTTCTAGCAATATAGATTTAATTTTCACTTTATTAGTCTGCTTGCATCTTGTTTATTCAATGAATTTCAAATTCCTTGGCTATGTATGCATTTTATTAATTTACGATAACAAAAGTTGTGTCTATTTTTTCAGTGTAATTCATTCTTATATTTGATTGTATTAAAATGCTCAATATATGTATCTATTTAATAGATGGGAACCTGTAGTGATGTTGCAATAATGCTCTGTAGCAATGACAGACTTGTCATTAGCTCTGGCAATTTTGAATTCCAGTCACCAGAAGAGCCCTTTGAGAGGCTTTAGTTTAGAGGTATCAAAAGAACATCAAAAATCCAGTCATCTGTTTTAAATTTGTATGTGTTTAGAGTGTAGACAGGAATATTCCACCGTATTGAAATTTGTATGTGTTGTTGCATTAGGTCCTCAACACAAGGGGAACACTAATTTTGATAAGTAGAGACTTTTGGGAAACGACATCTATCTGAAAGAAGTTCATGTAGACTTTCTCTTAGACTAGTATGAACCCAAATTTCCACCAAAAATCAAGTATTACGTCTACAGATTTCCCTATTCATCTATCATGGAAAAGAATTACAAGCTGGTACGATGATATATTCTTGAACATGTGATCAACAAGATACCTTGTGATATTTAAATACTTCCGGTAATCACAAGCATGTTAATTCTTCAATTCTTTGTACTTGCGCAGACATTTGGAGCTAACTTCACAAGAAAATACCTAAAGGAGGTTCGCCTTGATGAACCAATTGATGTCCATGTTTGGAAAATGAACAACAAGGAGCCAAAGATGATTACGATGAAGATGGGAGCTAGGTCAAATGCAATCTTGATGACTAGATGGGAGAATGTTGTGAGAAACTTCAACTTAAAGCAGGATAGCATTGCCCTTTTTTGCTTTAATGAAACTAATAATGGAGAGGTATATATTCTGGTTCAGCAACTTCTACCAGGAGGCCCATTATAAATGTAATGTTGGTTGTTAGAGAGTACTAATTATGCTTGTTTGATGTATAAAATCCACTTTGTATGTGCTGACATAAAGTAATAGCTAAATATATATGGATTTCCCCAACTATCTGGCTAACGTTAATTGTTAATATATGGTCTTCTTTTGACTAGCTGCTAAAGTACTTGAGTTAATCTGTCTATCTGGCTGTTGAATTATGATTATGTGTCATGTCAGCTATGATTGAGTTTGAATTAGCATGTTGTGTACTATTTAAAAGGGTTTATACACACTATAGACGATCACTTTAACTAGCCACTTCGAGGCGCCCTATTTCTGGCGACGGTCTTTATTTGAATCTGACTCCATGTGCATGACAATTGGAGACGGTCCCTACTTCGGGCCATATGAGGGTGAGGAGTTCTTACAAGAGGTAAGGACTACTAGCTGTCTCCAGCACGTACATGTTAGAGGCGTTTCCATTTTTTCATGAGGACGTGTATCTTAGAGCCGCAAAGGAAAACTGGCTCAGGAAGTGTGCTCTTAGAGGCTATATGCTTGAGACGGAACAAGCAACCGGCTGGGGCCTATGGGCAATCACCGTTTCTAAGTAACACGTTTGTACTTGTGACCACTACCTTGGAACTTCTCTGGAGTTGGGCAAGGTTTGTCGAGACTCCATCGTCCCACCAAAGACCCTCCATGTGTCCCTGCCAAAGCTAGTGGAGCTTGTCAAAAACCTCGCCAAAGTTGGGAAAGGGGTGTCAGATTTTGCTGTCCTAATAGACCACCATCGGAATCCTCGCTAGAGGATGAAAGACCTCTCTGAATATCATTAGGCCACCATGGGGTCTACTCCAGACCTTTCTACTTTAGGAGCTTTACGCCATAATAATACACCTCAACTAAGGTAGGGGAGAAGCCCATGAACTATGGAACCACCTCCATCCATATGTTGCCACATCAATGGGAATTTAATAACCTTCTTGCCTAATCCCTTACTAGATAGAAGAACACCCACACACCCAAAAAGTGAGATCTAGAGGCCTAGGACATAATAAGCAACTTCAAAGGGATCTAGGATGTGAGGCACTGAGAAGGAAGGACACCTAGGAAGATACCTCCATCCTCGGGATACTGGCTCGACGACAAGGAGAGAGGGAGCCACCCAGCCGACTGCACCATCATCTTCATCACTGATGAGGCATTCTACATAGCCAGGTGAACATAGGGACCTTGCCATGCATATCCAGAGGGGGAAGCAATGTAAAAAAACTACACGGGGAGGGACACGTGTTGATTCTCATATCAAAGGTGTCACCTAGAGAGGTTCATCCCTCCACCTAGAACACCCCTTATTGTTTAACGATTTACATCATCGATAATCAAGATCAAACTCTTGTGTCTTTGTTTCATGAATGCAAATAATGTCACATTTTATTTCCTTAATTTTATTCGCTATCGCTAACCACTGTTTTCTGTAGTTGTTACCTATAATGTTCTAGTTCAGTATTTTCCAGAATATGTTGTAATCGATGGAGTAATATGTTTTGTTCAAATTTTTACATGAGAACAAGCTCTTCAATAAGATCATGCTTCATTATATGGCATCATGATGTGGGAATAAGAAATCATAAGGATAAGATATTGAGAAAGCACGGCTAGATTTACATAGTTCGAAAGTTAGACATAAAGTATCATTAGTTAAAAATGACACAAGTATCATCACATCCACACGCTAGATAAAATAAGGAATATATATAATTTAATCCTGGAGAAACACAATACATTGTATTGAGTAACGACATATTCTTCAAAACTTATATTTCTAATAAGAGCATCCATGATGGTTGCATAGGCATTTGCGAAAAAATTGTTGCAATGGAATCGAGGGAACCCCTCCTTGCATTGTACACAATCCACTCTAAAGACTCACATACCATTGAAGCAGCCACCCATGTTCTTCATGATATTATTAGAACATTGATTGCATAGTATTTAGCCTTCGGGGACTTGGATGAGATTATCATTAGTATATGGTGGATGTTGGTGGGCATATCTCGGACATAAGTTATTTCCTTCCTAAGCCATGCATCTATGAGGGAGGATGGATATCCAAAAGTTGATATCGCAGCCATGGGGAGACCCTTAATTGCTATTGGAGGAGTAGCTATGGTTGTGAGGGTCTGATGACCAAGATTTCTAGGAACACCTTTATGTGGGGCTCTGCTCATGCACATAAATACAAATGAAACATGTTATCATCGTAATCATATTGTAATAAATGCTAGTGGTGAATGAAAAACTCCCCGAGAATGTTTTTAGACCTACTGGAGTTTCATCCTTATTTACATTGCTTGTTATTTCACTAGTACTGAACCCAAACTTTGAGCCAGTAAATCCCCATAGGCCTGAGCCGGTTTCCCATTCCGCCTCAAAGAACCAAACACTGAGACGGTCGTGCACAACATTTGTATCCAACAATATTGGTCTAGAGACGGATGTATTTACTGACCGACTCTAAACGATTTCATACCTGCCGCGGTTGTTAAAGACGACCACCCCATTTTCTCTGATGCCTGGAGGCAGTTTATTTTAGCCACCGCCTCCATTGTTTCCCGCTCCGAGGCAGGGTTTTTTACGTCTGTTTCCATTGAATTTCCACTCTGAGTCGGCCTTCTTTGCTGACCGTCTAAAATAATTTTCTGCTCCGAGACGGTTTTCATTTTAAGGCGGTTCATGAAAGAGGCCCTCTCCAATTGTTATTTCATATTTTAAATGATATACAGCAGGATATAATGCAAAATCATTCAGGACAAACATTTCAAATACAGTACATGATTCACCAGCATGCAGGCACATATATTATAAGAATTTGGACAGATATTATAACAACTAATTACCTATACATATACTAATTTGGTTCCACAACTTAGCCATGTATACTTGGTTCCTCAACTTAGCCATACTACTGATTGCAGTCCATACATACTAAGAAGTCTAGCTAACATCCTGGAATAGGTTCAATGAAAAGATGGAGCTCTCCATCTTTTGTTTCTATGAAGCAGGACATGACAATTCTATTCTCCTTTAAAAACTTGAACCTCTTCATGAGCTTGTCCCATCTAGTGGTCAAGATAGAATTGTTCGACCTAGATGCCATTTTCATGGTCAAAATCTTTGGCTTCATGTTGATCAATTACAAATATGGACATCAATAGATTGATCAAGGTTATTCTTGAGGTAGCTCTTTGTGAACTCAGCTCCAAATGCCTGTGGAAGTACAAAAAATGAAGTTTAGCATGATTGTAATTATTTAAGTAGTTACATACACTACTAGGAAACATGCTATAGATGAACCCCTATTCTGTGGCGCACGGAATGCCATGCGCCACAAAAACTAATTTTGTATGACGCATGCGCCATGCGCCTGAAGCAGCAAATTCTGTGGCGCACGGGCACGGATGCACCATAGAAAGCGCCACTTCTGTGGCGCATCCGTGTCCGTGCGCCACAGAATTCCAGAGGGACCCACTCCAATCATTGCCGCTGGCCAGGCAACCAACTTCTGTGGCGCATCTGGGCCAATGCGCCACAGAAATGTGGCTTTTCTGTGGCGCGTAACACCACGTGCGCCACAGAAAGTGCACTGTATACTGGCGCCGCCAGACGCCACAGAATTTGCGCACATGGCCCAATATCTGTGGCATCTCCCACCTTCTCCCACCCACTCCATCCCCTTCTCCTACATACCTCTAGCTAGCTCAACCCCCTTCTCTCTCCTAGGCCATTTTGCTCATATTTTGCTTTATTTTGTGTGTTTAACCTAGATTTGTTGGTATATATTTGGTGAGGGTGAGCCTCTCCATAATCTCCTCCTCTCCCACATCTCACCGACCGCGTTCTCGTCCGGGATCTACTAGGTGAGTATAGCTTGGAGAGACATGCATATGCATGTTTTGGCGTGGCGGTGTGTATGTATGTTTGTTGTAGGGGAAGAGCTTGTCGCGCGCGGGCGTTTTGCGCGACCGGATTCGTATGGTGATACGATGCTTATGCTATGCAAGAAGCTTTTTGGCGTGGCGCATGCATATTTGGATATGTGCGAATATTCTTTTTGTTGTTTCTTGTGTTGGCGTGGTCCATGGATGTTTGCCAAAATGTTGATTCATTTCCGTTTCGGCAAATTTTTGCACCACCCATATGTCCTAGTTTTAGGGGAGGTCATGCCAAATTTTTCCGGCGACCATGCATATGCATGCGTGTGTGTGTCGTTCTGTGGGTGTGTGTGCACACGCATGTTGCGGTATTAATAAACATACTTTCTCGCAGGCAATAATTAACCATGGTTCTCGCGATGGACTCCGGTCGAATCGCTAGATACAAGAAAGACGCGAAGGCAGACATGATTCGGCGGAACATGCGCCAGATAAGATTTCCCTGTCGATCATGCAAACTCGATAGGTGGATCGACCCTGATTCCGGAATACTGGAGCAGCACCTGCTCAGACGTGGTTTCTTCGAGCCGACAGCAAATGGTGCGGGTGAAGACGAGGGCAGGCGGCGAGAAGACGAAGAGTCTCCCGGACAAGACCATAAAAATGATGAAGGAGATGCCAGCGGAGAAGATCATCATGACGAAGAAGATGGATCCACGGACACGGAGATCCCTCGATCGGCCTTTCAGGACATTCATGTTCAAGAACTGCTCCACAAGCAGACGAGCAACGCCAGGGCTGCTGAAAGGGAGAAAGCCAAGCTGGCGCAAATGAAGAAAGACGGGATGACTCCGTTGTTTCCTGGATGCCGGCCCCAGGATACACGCTTGCAAGTAACGCTTGATGCTCTGGAGCTGAAGTCGAATAACAAATGGACCGACACTAGCTTCAGCGAGAACATGGAATTCTGGCACGACCGTCTTCCGGAGGGGAACACATTGCCACGTAGTATCGAGGAGGCCAAGAAAGTCGTGTGCCCTCTTGACCTACCTCACAAGAGATACCACGCCTGCATCAACGATTGCATAATGCATCGGGACGAGTATGAGAACAGCACCACATGTCCGAAGTGCGGCCACGGGCGGTACAAGGTTCGGAAAAAGAAGGTTCCTCAAAAGGTGGTATGGTACTTTCCTATCACTCCCCGTCTGCAGCGGTATTACGTGAACCCTAAGGAAGAAAAGCTCATGCAATGGCACGCGGAAAGGGAGAAGCCCGAAGAGGATCTGGAGAAGGGCTATATCCTGACACACCCTGCAGACGCCACCCATTGGCAAGCATTGGACCTCGCCTTCCCGCAGAAGTTCGGGGACGACGCAAGGAACGTCAGGCTGGGTATGAGCACTGATGGACTCAATCCGTTTGGCAACCAGAGTAGCACGCATAGCACCTGGCCCGTGTTTGTATGGCCTTACAACCTTCCCCCGTGGTTGTGCACGAAGCAGAAGTACATACACATGTGTATTCTCATTCAGGGGCCGAAACAACTAGGTGTCGACATACATCTGTATCTCGGGCTGCTGAAAGAGGAGTTAGAATTGTTGTGGAATAATCCACCCTGTACGTGGGACGCCTACAAGGAAGATTATTTTGATATGAGAGTCGTGTTGCTCACGCCGGTGCACGACTATCCTAGTTACGCATATGTAGCTTGCCAGGTCGGCCACAGATTCTGCGGCTGTCAGGTGCATGGATAATACCCCGCATCTCCAGCTACCAAGGGATCCCGGGTCTTCGAAAACTATGTTCCCAGGTGCTCGAAGGTGGCTTCGCTTGGATCACGCATGGAGGAAACGCGGTGATCTGTTCAATGGTAAAGAGGAGCCTGACAGATCCCCGCTGCCGAGGAGTGGCGTAGAAATCGACGAGCTTTTGAAAAATTGGGAGGAGTGCCCTTCGCCGGGAAAAATGAAGCGACCGAGGGCGGTAGAGCCGTTGCTGGGTGTATGGAAAGCCAGGTCTATTTTCCACGACTTGGAGTACTGGAAGTACCTTCACACGCCACATTCCCTCGATGTCATGCACATTACGAAGAACATTACAGAGAGTCTGCTTGGCACTCTTTGCAATTCGGAAAAGGGCAAGGATGGGGCGAAAGCAAGATATGACCTGAAATATCTTGGCATTAGGAAAGAACTACAGGCCCCCAGTAGTGGTGATGAAGCCAACGATGATGATGATGATCAGACGGAAGGGACTCAACATCTCCGCAAAAGGGCTAAGAAGAACTCTGTGGTGCTTCCAGCTGCATGCTACACGCTTAGTCCGGAGGAGCTCGATCAGTTTTTCAGGTGCCTCCTAGGAGTCAAAGTTCCTCACGGTTACTCATGGAAGATAAGCAGATATCTCGACACAGCGAAGAAGAGGTTCACCGGGATGAAGTCTCACGACTGTCACATGCTGATGACGCAGATACTACCCGTCGCGATCCGAGGGATAATGGACGAGCACGTACGTGATACGCTGTTTGGCCTGTGCAACTTTTTCGACGTCATCACCAGGAAGTCGATCGGCGTGAGGCAGCTCCAAAGGCTACAGGAAGAGATCGTGGTGATACTATGCGAGCTCGAAATTTACTTCCCGCCCGCATTCTGTGATATTTGCGTGCATCTATGTCTCCATGTCGTTGATGACATCAAGCATCTCGGCCCGACGTTCCTGCACAACATGATGCCATTCGAAAGGCAGAACGGTGTCATGAAAGGATACGTTCGCAGCAGGTCCCGTCCAGACGCAAGCATGGCCAAGGGCTTCCTAACATACGAGTGCATCACCTTCTGCCAGAATTATATAAGGAGCGAGGACGAGCATGTTGGTCATCCAACCAGGACACACCTCGGTAGGCTCGCTGGAGAGAGTCACCACGAGGGGTCCCGCTCACTCCATGTCGGCATCGAGAATCGACGCGACGACTTTGACAGGGCTCACCGGGTCGTGCTACAACACTTGACATTGATCGAACCTTGGGTGAATGAGCACAAACGCGTAGTTGAGCAGAGTAACATCGAGCTGGGCCGAACGAGGAAGAATGGAGACGTAACCAGAGAGCACAACTCGAGCTTCGGCCGCTGGTTCAAGAAAACACAAGAGCTTCTCGCAAAGACCATAACACCGACTACGAAAGAAGAAAAACTCATATTTGCCTTATCACGGGGCCCCGGGCAAAACGTAAAGACCTATTAAGCGTACGACATCAATGGTTACAGATTCGGCACTGAGGAAAAGGACAAGAATAGCGAATACCAAAACTCAGGAGTAACTATGCTATCTTTCGCTGATGACGAGGCTACTATCAAGGAATGGTACTTCGGAAGGATCGAGGAGATTTGGGAGCTCAACTACTGTGGAGAGACGGTGCCAATGTTCCATGTGAGATGGGACAAGAACGTCGAAAAAGAAGGCCGGTATTTCACCACCATGGTTATACCCAATGCCAAGTCAAAGAACGCATCCGCGAAAAATGAGCCATGGGTACTCGCCAGCCAAGTTGACCAATGCTTCTTCATCACCGACCGTTAATACCTAGCCATGTTGTCGTGAGGAGGGGCAAGAGGAGCATCATCGGAATGCAAGGAGACACCAACAAGGAAGACTTGGATAAGAACGGTGATCCGAAGATCGAGGAGGAATTCGACAAGCACTTTGACATGCCTACTACTAGTAAAGTAAGAAGGAAGACCTTCCTACCCACCAAAGGTTGTCTGTTCACGCGAAGAAATCTCAAGGTGGTTGGCATAAAGTATTCAACCGCCAACAAGAAGGGCAAGAAGATTGCGAAGAGACGCTAAAGGTAGCTAGCTTGGAACCGGGACGAAGAAAGACTTTTTTGTGTATCACATGTGTGTCTATGTGAGAGAACAAGCATATATGTATGTGAGTGATATTTAAGGATATGGAAATAGAAAATCCCTAGTGTTTTCTTTCATTAAATGTAATTAACTAAAATAATTTAAAAAAAATGTGGGGCAACTAGGATTCGAACCTAGCCACCCTAGGTTCCAGGTTAACAGCAGCAAACCACTGGGTTAGTTCTCTGTTGTTGTCAATATAGCAGTGACTTTCTTTTTATTTAATCTAGTCAAAGAATTCTGTGGCGCATCTATTGGTGGGATGCGTCACAGAAATCTACAATTTTGTGGTGCATATGTTGGTTGGATGCGCCACAGAATGTTTACACTTAGCAAAAAAACGACACCACTCCCTTCCCCTCCCCCTCTATCAACATTGCAACTCGATCTGTCGTGTCATCCCACGTCGCCGTCCCCCTCCCACGCCGTCGTCCCCCTCCCGCACCGCACCAAAGGAGCACCGGAGCGGCCCACCACACCGTCTACGCCACCACCGGAGGAAGAGCACCACGCCAGGAGGAGGAGGCCCACACCAGGAGGAGGCCCACGCTGTCGACCTCGGCCCGACCTGCAAGGTGAGAGAGGAGGAGGAGGCCCGCACCAGGAGGAGGCCCACGCCATCGACCTCGCGCCCGCAGCCGGAGCACCAGCCGATAAGGCCCCCTCCCCCTTCCTCCTCCCCCTCCTCCTACTCGTTGGCTAGGGTTCTTTAGGGTAGATTAGGTGATATGATTTCATTGAGTACAGCCATTCAGTACAAGATTTGGGACCTCCATTCAGTACAGCCATTCAGTACAAGATTTGATTTCATCAAAACAACACAAGTATCATTCCACCAGTAGTTCAAGTCTCAATTCTTATTATGGTTCTAAAATATTCCTTTATTTAGTATTGATTTCATTATAAATGATTTAAACGTAAGTAATGATTTATTTTACTACTATTTTGAGAAGGATTGTTGCATAGTGGAACAAGGGGACAAAATGTTCCAAGGGGACTAAATCTGAATAGAAGCCTGGCATGTTTTGAAAGGTTAAGAAACTAAAGATTATGAACAAATTACACTTGGTTTTACTTGGTCCTAGGAAATAAAAAAAGAACAACACTTTATTTTACTTGGTCCTAGGAAATAAAAAATCCATAGATGTACCATAGTGCAGAAATACTTGGATTTTGATCTCATGGCTATTTTAATCTCTATGATTAATAGCTATTCAGTTGTCATATGTTGCTCTCACTTGCACATGACCTATATTCATGCATGTTGTCTTAGTGGTTGAAGGACTCTAAATTTGTAATGTATTATTATTTATACATGAGTTAGCATATGAAGTCTCTTTGTTGTACACTTCTCTCACTCAAACAAGTAACCAGATTACTCAAAGACAAAGCAATCAAATTTATTAAATGCTTATAGTAATAAGTTTCTCATTATAATTCCTTGGTCTTTTGGGATTTGCCATTATTATCAATGCCTCTGTTTTTTACTGGAGATTTTCTTAAGAGTATTGTATTTTGTGCACTGATAGTTCCTGATCTTTGGGTCCTAGCTTATTCATATAAGGAAAATTGAATATGTGTGTATGTTGTGATCTTATTCATGTACTCGAACCCCAGAAAGCATTGTGTTCTAGGAGATCAAGTCTCTTATTGGCATTGTCCTGAATAAAAGGTTGGCAGTAGATGAGTCATCGCATTTCATATACAAATTTAGTAGCTGTTTTCTGATTATACATCCAGAAATTGTATCTATTCATGACCTAGGGTCCTACTGAGCACCATATGGGGTGATATATATATATATATATATATGTTGGGGGGATATGTTTTTGCAGGGATTTCATTGAGTCCCATTTCTCCCGGAATGTTGATTAACTTCCGTTTTGGTTGAGAAATGGGCACTCCTATGTAGTAGAAAAATTAGCAAAGGTCATGCCGAAATTTTGAATTTTTGGGCATGACCTTTGCTAATTATTCTACTACCTAGGAGTTCCCATTTCTCAACCGAAACAGAAGTTAATCAACATTCTGGGAGAAATGGGACTGTACTATATATTTTTGCCTTTTGTGCTAACTTTTTGCCTCATTATATAAAGCGCAAATAAACATGTCGGGAAACGCGGATGAGCCCGGCACTTCTAAACACATGAGCATTAAAGAACAAGCGAGAGAGCACAACAAGTCATTCTAGAACAAGGAGATGGAGGAGGCGGAGGCCGCCGCCGGAGCTGCTGGTTATGAGGGTGGCCGGGAGGAAGCCGCCGATGATTATGAGGGTGGCCGGGAGGAAACCACCGATGATTACGGCACCACCGATGGCCGGGAGGACGACGACACCACCGATGGCGGCGACCACGACGCAAGTGGTAGCGGCACCAATCCGACCGCCGGGAAGAAGGCGGCGAGGCCAAGGAGGCCCCAGAAGGCGCAAGTGCTCGCCAACGTCACAGACGAGTTCACTTCTGTCTCGGAATCTGGCCTACCATTAGAGCTGAAGAATGCGGCCTCCGGGTTCAGCATGCAAATAGGGTGCATCGTCCGGGAGAGTGTTTCAATCAACACTAAGGACATCAGAAGCCCGGAGAGTATGGATATACTCCAAACCATGCTCGATAAGCTTCACCAAAGATACAAGTTCCCGGACGAGGACTCCAAAAAAACGCGGAAGCTAATACCATCATGAAGATGAGCACCGCCTTGAGCACTGGAGATTCCGGGTGAAGAAGAAGATTAACAAGGGTGACAGTTGGGAGAAGATAAGTAAGGAAGAGCCGCATCTCCCTAGAGAAGACTTCGATGCATTGAAGGAGTCCTTCAACACGGAGGTGGCTCGAGAATGGACCGCCTGGGGGAGGCAAATGCAAGAGCTGAACATAGGTAAGCACCTTCTCGGAAGCGGTGGCTACCGAGGAAAACAGCCGATTTGGGAGAAGGAGGACAACGAGTATATACGTCTGGGAAAAGACAACCCGTGGTACAAAATAACGGACGTACAGACAAGGAACTATGTCCGGTCCCGCTACTTCCTCGATTGGAAGACCGGGGAATTTGTTACCAACGATCCGACCGTGAAGGCCTTCGAGGAAAAGATGGTAAGGAATTTCATTACCGCTTATATCTCGAGTTGATCTAATTAGATAACAGAGACAAAATTCTAATTGGGTTCACCTTAATTTCCTTTTCCCGAAGGATGAAGCATTGAAGGATTTGGCTAAGAACCCGCAGTCGTCCGAGGGGTCTACGGAGCCATGGGACATGGCTTTCAACCGGGTGACGAACGCGATGAAGAAAAGGAAGTTAGATCTCCCGCCGACGTCAGCTGGCCGTGTGTCCGGCTTTGGTTTGAACATGAAGGTACGGGACTACTATGATTCGGACGCCAAGTCCAAAAAGGCGAGGAGGGTGACGGGCACGGCACGCGCCGAGGTTGAGCAGCTGAAGAAGCAGGTGGAGGACCTACAACAGGTCAAAGCACAGTTGCCCAACATAGTGGCGTCCTAGGTCAACGAGACGATAAAGTCGTTGATCCCCCCTAATTTGTGGGAGGGGATAAGTGCTTGGAATGCGAGAGGTCAACAGGGGCTGATACACGTGCCCGCCTGCACCGGCAGCAACTCGAGCAGGAACAGGCCCGCCTCGCCGGAACTCGTGACCCCACAGCCCAACGCCGCCGGGCCGCAGCCGCTCCTCCAGTTGGACGCACCCGACCAGCCGGCCGAGGATGATAGGGCGGCGATGCACGATGATGCACCCGAGCAGCCGAAGATTGATAGGCCGCCCGCCGCCCTTGTCTCCACATTAGCCGAGCTCGACGCCATCATAGTGGTAACTAATTAGTTAGTCTGCGTGTAATTTTTTTTAACTATGCCTTTGATGACTGTCATCTCATCATCCCAAACATGTTTTGACTAAAGACACGCCTTGCGTAGTGCTGCATAGCGTGGTGCCCGGCGGCGAGTTGAAGGAGGTTGCGGCGGGCCAGGTGATTCGCCCAAAGAGCACGGAGGTTATGCACAACGTTAAAATGGGCAAAGACATCATGAGGGTCAGTTTGACTTACATAGTGCCGGAGTACCGCGACATCCTCCCGCCCTTTAACCCTCCGGGAGCCGAGGACAACACTCCCCTCCACGAATGCACCAATTGGGTCATGCCATGGCCGAAGTCCCAGATTCGTCTTGGGGGGGCGGGGGATCTTGTGGGGCCAAAGCTTCCCGCAGGCGGCACCTCGGTCCGCCGGCCCATGCCCATCCGGCCCTCGGCGAAGCGCGCCCCGAAGGAACCGGCGGTCGCCGCCGCTACCACCACCCAGAAGAAGCTTAAGGTACCGCCGGTCGTCGTCACCCGGGAGGAACCGGTTCTCGTCGCCAACACCAACCGCCACCAAGAACTGTTGGGACGAAAACCGTTACCGCGCCGACCATCCAAAACCAAGGCCGTTGCACCTCAACCGCCGGCATCGCAACCGCTACTAGTAACTAAGGATGTTGACATGGCACCACTTGATCATGATGACGGCCACTACCATGACAATGATGACCACAACTATGACAATGATCAGGATGAGGATGTCGACGTCGATGCCTACATCAACACTGGCGCCTGCAGCAAGGATGTGTATATGCCTCCTATTGAGGTTGATGAAGAAGCCTTCCGTGGTCACGACGATGAACCTAGGCGTCCCAATGCAGTACCCTTACAGCGCCAGCTAGTCTTCAAGGGTTTATCTCAGGAAGAAGACACGCCTCCGGAGGCCGGCGATGCAGCTATACAGAAACCGACTACCATTTTCAGCCCTACCACGAAAAAGACGGTCAACGAGGTAGGGGTAGCACCCCCAGAACAAGCTGACAAGAAGAAGAAGGCCAGGAAGAGGAAACCTAAAACTGCCCCGGGTGCCTCTATGAGCTAGCCAGCTCAGAAGATACGGCATGATAGCGTGATACCACCCCGTCCGGATGGCTTGACGCGAGTTCATGAAGCTGGGAAACCGATACTACCTCCTGATCTGCTACGCTTGGCAAGTGGATCAATGCACTCTTTGCATAGTCATATCTTATATGTTGAGCAAACCCTTCTCAAGGAGAAAGATCCAACTTACCCGGTGTGCGTCGTCAACGTGCCAGAGGACCCAGACTTTGTCCATGAGGAACCCGCAAGTCTGTTCTTCATAGCGTACGAGGACGTCTTCAAACTGTTTCACCTCAGACGGCTGGACTATAACTTGGTCCGCCTATTCTCGATCAATCAACAGTTGAATATCAAGAGAGAGTTACTCCCGCAAGTCGCGGTAGCGGATCCCTACTACATGCGCGACAGCCAGCTAGTGGAAGGATCAGCGACACGGACCCGGGCGGTGGAGTACCTTCAGAATTTCATGCTCAGATACAAAGAGAACACCATTCTTCTGTCCGTCTTTCCCGAGTAAGCACACACATCCATTCGTCGCCGTCGTAACTAATGCTTTCTTGTAGATTTCTTCCATTGCTTATCCTTTCCAACATTCGTTTCAATTGTGTTGAGCAGGGACTACTACTCTGTAACCATCGCCATTTACCCAACGTATTCAGTAACCCAGTATTTCGACTCGCGAATACCATGTACAAGAAAAACTGGGCCAGAATAAAAGTTGTTCTCGATGATGCTATGGAGGGATACTTCCAAAAGGGAGGAACCTTCGTAAAGAAAGGGGAATTTGTCAAGACGGATAAAAGACACGGGTTCAAGCACGTGACTGAGTTCCCCTGCATCAAGCAGCTGGCTGGCAGCGTGAGGGATAGCTTCTACGCCCTCCATCACCTTCACGGGTTGGTCCGGGATGCAGAGCAGATCAAGTGCCCAGACACTGTCCAAGAGTGGTCTGCAAGATATATAGGGGAAATCAGCGATGCTGATCTTAGAGAACACTTCCATCGCATCCAAAGGAAGTTATCAGAGATAATCAAGGAAGATGTCAAAACCATGGGGGGTGCTTAAATGTACGCCGGAAGCCGTCTAAGAGGGCGATCGAAAAACTCCTAGATGCGCAGGGTGATCGAAGGACGTGGACGACGAAAGACTGCTACAAACCGTTCCCGGCACCGTCCGGCAAGTAGGCTCATTGATCATGGACACATGTGTGTATTGTGTCGTGTTCCCCGGTGTCGTGAACTATAATTGCTTTGTAATAATTTGTATCGACGGATGTGTGTGTGTTTTGTCGTATTTTATCGTTGAACTTGCTTCTGTGATATCGATGCAATATGTCTTATATGTTGCATTACGCACTAATATATGCCTTGTGTCTATAGAGATGACGTACTACGTGGTGTTCGAGGGTTGGGTTCCAGGGATCTACGAGGAGTGGGAGGACTGTAAGAAACAGGTGCACAAGTTTAGCGGCAACTGCTACAAAGGATACGCGACTAGAGAGGAGGCGGAGGCCAAGTGGAGGAACTACCGGTCGAGGAAGAACAAGAACAAGATGAAGACCGCGGTCATGCTCATGCTCTTGCTCACCATCGTCGCGGCTCTACTATATTTCATCATAGTGTAGGCGGCGGTGACCACTTCACTTGTAACTTTAGATGATGAACTAATTTATACTTGTGTAAAAATGTGGCACTTATGACTATATGTATGCATGTATGTTGGGATCTAATATTTGATGACATAGTAATGTATATGTTTGCATCTACTGTTTGTCCAGATTATTATTTACTATCTATGTATAAATCCTGTATAAAACCTGTATATGCACTGTATTTTGGGCTGTGTTAGAAATTAAAAAAAATACCGAAAAACATTCTGTGGCGGCTCTTGTAACGTTTACAAGATAGCATTCTGTGGCGCATATGTGCATATGCGCCACAGAAAGCACACTTCTGTGGCGCACGGGAGCACATGCGCCACAGAAAGCCCAAATTCTGTGGCGCACGGCTTGTGCGCCACAGAATTACCAATTTAGTGGCGCAAATTCTGTGGTGCACGAGGTATGCGCCACAGAAACCAATTTACGTGCGCCACAAATAAGGGTTTCCCTAGTAGTGATATCATAGTCTTGTTCATGTTCAAATATCATCAAAATTACCATTTTGCACTTATTCTCCATGACACATGAATGTGTCATCTTGTAGACATAGTAATTCATAGACGGTGGACATTTGGGATCACAATAATCTATCATCCAGGAGACATCCATTTCATTCAGATATATCTCGTTTCCAAAGAGGCGCTGCTTATCAAAGTCTCCGCCCCCTATAAATTGGGTCCTGATGCAACACATAGATACTACTCCCTCCATTCACTAATATAACACATTTTATCTTTCTAAAATGAATGTATCTAGATGTATTTTAGTGTATAGGTTCACTCCGAATCTATACACAAACTAGATACATTCGTTTCACAAATCTAAAAGGTCTTATATTTCTAGAGGGAGGGAGTATATTGGGGTCACATGGAATCATCATGTATACCAGTAAACACAGAAATTTTGATGTTCTACATGTATACCTCTAAACATAAGCTCGGGCTCTTCGCTTGATGACATTGTGTTGTCACCCCTAGATAGCAAAATTGCATCATCATTCTTGGTTCCCGTCTATTGAATAGATAGAAATTGTTTAATTATAATGGTGTAAAATTCAAAAATAATCTACAAGGAATATCTAAAACTGGAAAACAGAAATAGAAAAAATGGAGAAGCGGCAAGTTTATACTAGTGATGGCAACAAACATATGAAATACTTCTACACATGTTGTTAATATGAATAGAACCAATTACGATACATATAACATTTAGTTCTAAGAAAATTTAACCTCCTGAATTTTTCCAAATGAATACTTACCGATGCTAATACTACAGAGGGAATATAAAGTAGGGTTTCGCCTAAACTTGCACAAAAGAGGGAAAATGCTATGGATTTTTCGGATGAGATTGAGGGGATTGAGGGAGCATTATCTAGGGAAGTGGCTCAGACAACAGACACGATGGAGCTTCCTCACCAATTGGATGGATAGGTGGCGGTTGCAAGGCGGAGCGGCTTTGAATCGACAGCGGCTCCGAGGAAAGGGAAGGCAGGGTGCATATGTACCTGGACGACGTCCCTGAGTCCTTAGAGGCGATGGAACTCCCACACAGCAGACGGAGAGGGTAGCGGTGGCGAGTAGCGGCAGGGAACTGGCAACGGTGCAAAGAAACAACGGGAGAGGGCGGCGGCGAGGGGAATTTTGAAACAGGCTGGGGGTCGGGGCAGGCTAAAGAGGAAAAAGGGCACCCTCGTGCCCAAATATTTACCCAAAAATTCAGAATTTGCCGCCAATAATTATACTCATATGGCTTAGAAAATAAACCGCCTCTAAGAAAGGCGTCAAATGGACGGTTATAATTCTTAGCCGTTTAAGGGAGATAGTTGGCATCAATGTTCTAACTGAATATAAAACTATATGTTTGTGAAGTTCAGATTTTGGAGCAAATTCACATAAGTATCTAGCTTTGAACAACTAGTTTATTATGTCACAAGAAAAACAAATTTAGAGATGAAAGTAGTAATACACCACTTCAACACAAGAAATAAAATTATTAAGTCACAATACACCTCTGAGTATCACTATGGATACGAGTACGAGTACGAGCAAGAGCTCGAGTCTGAGTACAACTCTGACAGCAAGGCCAGATCATTGGTGATGTCGATCAGAAACATCATGTGCAGGTCCCTACACCTGGTCAACCTTTTAGTGATGAGTATAACTTGTCCAATATGTAGTTCCTCGGTCTATAGAAAGTATTTCTACCCTTCAGCCATGAAGGAGATGCGGCCGTCATACGTCATCTTCTACTCGATGGTGGTGATGCATGATCCAATGCATACTCCAACCAATCCATCTTTAGGGATATCAAGATGATAAATCATGTTCCGTGGTAATTTCTACAATGTAGAAGTGAGATAACTTGATGTTATATAAACACATGATCATTACCAAAATATGAATCACAAGAACAAGAATAAATTAATAAATATAGTTGCAGGGTCTCCAAATAATATATTTACCATAAGGCGCCTCTCAACATTGGTCCTCATCAACCGGGTGACGAATGGCACCACAATAAAGGAATTACTCGGAGGGATGAGTTGTAGGAGGTGTTTATTCTCACCTTCAGTAAGTTTGCATCTCTAGGAGATAAATGGGGATAAATTATTATGAATTTCTTCGCCAGATGTGTTGAGATAGATTACAGTAATCCTTGGGGTGTCTCGTGCCAAGGAAAAGAACAACATCTCATCTCCAGTGAGATGGTTCCAGGAAATGAACCGACGCCACCCTGCACCTCCCAAACGAGTCCTAGTTATCCCTTTTTGCATTTTAATCTCATATTTGTGCTCACAAGCCAGGAATTGCACACTATCTCCTACAAAGCCATTGAAGTGTGCCCTTATATTGCATGGAACAATCTATGCAACAAAAGAAAACATTAAATTAATAAATTCTAACTAATGCAATGCAAACTTTTCTAGCAAGATACAATTTCTATAAGAAATATATACCACTGAATTCTCAAAACATCCCAGTATGAGATGAACACTGAAAAGTGATCCCATTGACATTGACTCCTTACAACAAGTCATGCGAACTTGGCATAGTGGCGTGTCCTATCAGAATAATTTACATTACAAGTTATTAGTTAGTATACTAGCTAGTATATAATAGGGACTAAAACACTACAAGAATAGAAAACCATCAATAACTAAATATAGCTATCAATTAATCTATAACCATGAACTGTACACACACATGCTTTTGGGCTAAATTTGTCTGCATTGTTGTGACAATGTTGTCCATGATGAATTCCAATGTCTTGGCGTCTAGCACGGTGGTGTACATCTAAAGCTCATTAAAGAATTCCGAGAATTAGTAAGCAACTCTATGTCCAACATGTCCAATAATTCTGCGCATATTCTCCACTAATTATATGATCTATAGTTAACCAAATCTTAAACACAAATTCTACCTGAACTGAGACACATTTATTCTCTACAATAAGAAAGGGGATTGAGGGGTGGCGTGGTACTCGCTAGCGCGGGGCAGGGCAGTGGTACTGCAGGGCCAACTCATTGATGCGGATGGATCTGCAGCAGCTCGGGCCGATGCGTCGCAGCACCATCGGTTTGGAAGGAGAGCGAAAAACTTGCCTGGCCAGTCAGGGAGCTCGGTGTGGAAGACAGGCGGCCGGTAGGGGTGTTTATGGATCTCGACGGAGGGCCAATATCATTTCACCATGAAGCGGATAAAAATAATAACCAGCTCAAAGAACCTAAAATACGAATCCTCTAGGCCAAAACCAGAGACTCCAGCTTGGTATATACGGTTCAAATACATACAGGCCCACGGTGTCGCCAAGGCCCGGATGGAGGGACTCGAGTAACCTACGGACTCTCGATTGCTTAAAGGACAAGAAGAAGCTAAAGATAGAAAGTTTAAAGGGGAAAACCCTAACTTGTAACCGACTCGACCTGCTACCTGAGACCTAGCCTATCTATATAAAGGCTAGGAGGGGGCGGCGAGGAGAACACACGCAACCCTAGTTTCCACAACCCTTGCCAGATTGCATCTGCGCACCATTGTAACTTTCGACTCCTTCGATAATTCCACGAGCAGACAAGCAGGAGTAGGGACCTCTACGAGGCCTGAACCTGGGTAAATCTTTTGTCCCCTGTGTGCTTGTTTGCTAGCCGATAGATGTCTCAAGCGCTCCCTCCTTCTCCAAAACCCAAGTCCATAACAATGGGCATTGACGAGTTAAACCCTCGTCAATTGGCGCCGTCTGTGCTCTTTCTTCCTTGCTGCCATCGCCATTGCTGTTTGCTTTTCTGCTTTTCTGCTTTCCCCTGCGCCCATCTTCTCCACGATGCTGGACCAGCTCCGTTCGTTCCCAAACTACTTCCTTCGCTCACATTGCCGCCGTGTAATGGGGAAGAAAAAGGGAGGCGCTGCCGCTGATTCCGTGGCCACCCTTGCTGCAGCGAAGAAGAAAAGTGGCTCCGCTGCTGCGGGCACCAGTGCCGCCGCCATCGGGAAGAAGAAGGTCACGGGCACCCTGGTCAAATCGAGGAGGCATAGTTAAAAATAAGATTACGCACGCCCAGTCAAATCAAAGTCAAAAAGTGGGACCCACCGCTCGTCACGTCCTGTCAAAACCGCTCACGCGGGCAACTAAGGTCATACAAGCGTCAGCACTGACGTCACCAAGGCTATGCAGTGGAAAACTTCGACTATTTTTAGTCCTTGCTGGAGTCTTCGACTCCAGCAAGCACTCAGGGGCTACTCCCATAGGGAGCGCTGGCCGCGCACCCTACGACTTTTCTTTTTCTTGTTGCAGGAACATGGACAATCACAAAAGCAAACTCAACCACTCGAAACACAGTTCGATTATGGACATGTGTTACTCCCATAGGGAGCGCCGGAAACAAGCAGGCAAAAGACGACAGCAGCCGCGAAAGTGTTTTAGTACCTGCCTGGGTCATCAACTAAACAAGCAAGCAAAAGACGACAGCAGTCGCAAAAGTTCTTTAGTCCCTGCCTGAGTCTTCGACTCTACCAGGCACTCGGGGGCTACTCCCATAGGAAGCGCTGGTCGCGCACCCTATGATTATTTGTACAAAAAACTGTGTATTGATAACATCCACACTCGAAACTCATGGCGACACCGCCTCATAATTTTTCCCCTACAAAGAGACTGCGTCTCCTGGGTTATCCGAATCGTCTCCGTGATGATAAAATTCGGATGCCGCGCCTACGGCGTGAAGGTAAGACCTGAATAAGGCATGGCAACGCATTTAACTGCGCACTACCAGAAACATATCCGTGTCTACAGGCACGATGAACATGCCTTGACGGACGCGTCAAGTGCTCACACCCATATAACTAGAATTCGACTCCTGTAAGACCTCCGCGGCCTGAGTCGAATTACACCAGCACTTTTCCGAATTCGAATCCGGGGACTCGAATTTGAGTAGATTGCGTTGTTTCACCCTAAGGTGGTTAACTGATACCGATACTTCGGTTATATCAGGCACATATATCAACAATCCCTATGACACAAATAAAAGAAATCGAAATGTACTCATTTAGGCACTCGAAGGCTTCAAAAAGTCCCTAGTCGAATCTGCGATTCCACTGGACACTCGGGGGCTACTGACATGGATATACCCTACAGGTACTCGAGCTTGGTATATATGGTCCAAATACATACAGGCCCACGGTGTCGCCAAGGCCCGGATAGATGGATTCGAGTAACCTACGGACTCTCGATTGCTTGAAGGACAAGAAGAAGCTAAAGATAGAAAGTTTGAAGGGGAAAACCCTAACTTCTAACCGACTCGACCTGCTACCTGAGACCTAGCCTATCTATATAAAGGCTAGGAGGGGGCGGCGAGGAGAACACACGCAACCCTAGTTTCCACAACCCTTGCCATATTGCATCTGCGCACCATTGTAACTTTCGACTCCTTCGATAATTCCACGAGCAGACAAGCAGGAGTAGGGACCTCTACGAGGCCTGAACCTGGGTAAATCCTTTGTTCCCTCTGTGCTTGTTTGCTAGCCGATAGATGTCTCCAGCGCTCCCTCCTTCTCCAAAACCCAAATCTATAACAATGGGCATTGACGAGTTAAACCCTCGTCAACTATACATTGTAAATTTATGATATGAGAAACATTTGTTACTAATATATGATATTTCAATCAATTGTTTCATTTTTTTTGGGACCCTCTAGATTTATTCATATTTTCCGGATTTTGAAAACTCTTAGAATTTCGGAACTATTCAAAAACAAAAGGAAAAATAAAGATGAAAACTCTATATATGTATCCTAAAATTAACAAATGTAAAGTTTATTTCACAATTTTTCGATATTTTTTCACTTTAGAGGCGGCTATATTTTATGACTTTATCTACCAGGGCGTTTTTCCAAAATTTTAATCAAACGTTACATGGAAACAATGTTCCAAATGGATGGGATATTCAATTATTAACACCAAGGAAGCATAATAAGTCAACTCCAAAACATTTGCACAAATTTGCTTTGTAATCGACAACATCGACAATAGGCAGCATCAGGCATTTAGGGTAAAATCTGAAGTTTGCACTACGTCAGAAAATCTCTTCAGTACATGAACTTATTTTTTGGCATAGGATTTCATTTAACACTAACAATCATATATTCACATTTGTTTACCTTTATTTTCTAAATTATTTGCAAAATTCATAGTTGATTTTTCTTCTAGCATTTCTACAATAATTAGCTGTGAATTTTTATAATAAGTAAAAAATATCCGATAGTTATGAAATTTGTCAATTGTGAATGTATGGGTACCTACGTGGTGCATGTGGTAGTTATGAAACTTTACAATAAGTATTTCTCGAAGAAATGCTTGTTGATTACTTATTCGGACCCTCTGGATTTATTCCTACGGTCCAGAATTCAAAAAACAAAAGGAGAATAAAGGTATTAATATTATGAAAGGAGGACATACGCCTGAAATTAAAACCATACATCCCAAAATAAATAAAATTGTAGTTTCACAACTTACATGACAAACAAACTGACAGATCTTCTTCGCACAACATGGATTAAAAGTATATTACAAACAAAGTTTTTTGCCCAAAAGCAGCTACAACTAGAGTCAAAATAAACTAGCTAGCTAGCATGTCAGAGAATCGTTATTCTTCTTCATAAGTCGCGGATCTTCGTCACAAACAATCTAATGCAATTTCCCTCATTTCCACCCTGATAGCAATCAGAGAACCAGCCCTAAGTTAGTTTAGGTTGTAGAAGATGTGCCAACCATTTCTGAAAACTATTTGGTTGAGGTTGTCACAGATGATAGTGTACTCCCCAGGAACTGGGGCATCCATAGGAAGGCTTAGAAACAGGGATTTGCCATTCTTTGGGATATTGAAACCAAGTTTAAATCTTGAGGGCATGGCTTGAAATGAACAATTAATTAAACACACATTAGTAATTGAACACACAAAGTACTCTCAGAGAATGGATATGGCTGGGCAAGAATAACTCCAAATACTTTGTTAGCCACATTAATTGCATTGAGCCATGTAACAAAGTACTGAAGTTCTTTCAGATGGAAAATTTCATCTAAAAGAAGAAATATCTGGTGGCTTACTTCCTTCATCATCTCAAAAATTATGGCACACGTGTATGCATAGTAATGAGATGCATATCTGTGAAAACACTCCTAAAAACAAATCTGAGGCAATCAACCACATCTGACATGGTCACTCCTGTAAAATGAATTCACATTACAAGGAATTCAAGCTAGCATGCAATTAATACATTGATGAAAAAACACATACTAGGAATATAGTGGAACTATTTGATGTCACCTCTAGAGGCACGTACTTTCATCCTAAACACAAACTCCTCATGATCCTCTTCATGCACATCCTTCTCATCAGCTCCTTCCTCATCCGCTAGTGCAAAGGTCACAACATCATGCTTGGCAACATTGTATGACATCAAGAAAGAAATCCAGAATGGTCCTCTCAAATATGTATCTACTTTTGTTTTCACCAAGAAAAGCTCATACCGATGGCCATAATGGCCCAGACCATGTAGCCAATGATCAGCAAATTTCTTAAGTCTTTCCTTGAAGTGAGAAGGAACAGTCTGAGAATAAAAAACAATAAAATTTGTTACAAATTAGTTATGAAAGTAGCACAATCAACCAAGTGGCATTAAATATGGAACACTAAATGCAATAGAGATTGTAATCAGAATTATGGCCTACATGGAGTGCTCACTATTTGAAAAATCTGACAAAGCAATACTGGCTCCTCAGTACACTACTAGGGAAAATTCTATGTGAGGCGCACCTAATACACTATGAGAGGCGCCTCGCGTATTTTTTATGCGAGTTCTGGATATGCGAGGCGCATATTGATATGCGTTTCCTATACTCTGAATGTGCGCCTCCTATATTCTGCATATGCGAGGCGCATATTGATTCGAATGTGCCTCGTATATTATTTTTTAATTTAAAAAATGGCATCCAGATCTAGATCTAGATCTAGATCTAGATCCGGCCAGAATTTTGTCAGAGCTCGTCGGAGGCCGTGTCCGTGGCCACCTACCACCATAGGTATGTGCGGGAGGCCATGGCCATGGGGGTCTCCGGAGATGGAGGAGGAGGATGAGGCCGTCGGAGGTGGAAGAGGAGGAGGTGGTCGGTGTGGTTGTGGAGGCCATGGCCGGAGTGGTCGCTGGAGGAGGAGGAGGAGGAGGTCACCGGAGGAGGTGAAGGTCGCCGGAGAAAGAGGAGGAGGATGCCACCGGGGGTGGAGGAGGAGGAGAGTGGATGAGGAGGAGAGTGGAGAAGGAGGAGGAGAAGGGAGAAGAAGGAGAGGTGGAGGAGAAGGAGAAGGAGAAGGAGGTGTTAGGTGTTATATAGGTGTAGTAGGTGGCTATTTCGAATTTGAATCCAACTTCACTTATGCGAGGTGCATATCATATGATATGCGCCTTGAATAGTTTTTTGTTTTTTTGCAGAAACAAAACTTCTATCTGCCATAACTTTTTACTCTTTTCGAATTTGGGGAATGTATAAAATCTTCAACAGCTTTTAGCAGTTGAAATTGAGTAGGAAATTTCGAGACAATCATTTTAATATATTAAACTTTTTTCTGACATCGTATGCAAAAGTTAGGGCCGTTTTACTGTTCCATGACCTTTTTTGCAAAATACATCGAAATTCATGTTTTTCAATTTTGTCTACAACTATACCCTAAAATCTAACTACAACTCAAATAAATTATTTTTTGAAGTTTTTATCATTTTTTTTATTTTTTACAAAACTTAAAAGGCGATCCGGGGGTGGGATATGTTTACTCGAGTCGCATCCTATTCAATATGCGCATCCTATATTCATAAAATACTTGAGGCGCGTATCTGCTGGTGCGCCTCCTATATTTTGGCACCTACAACAACTAGGCCCACACAACTTAGTAGAGGCGCATCTGCTCCATATCGCCTCAAGTATTTGAACTACTCGAGGCGCATATGGAGTAGAATGCGCCTCGCATAATCTGGGGCCGCCATATTTCGTTCATACAGGGATTATAGGAGGCGCATCCTAATAATATGTACCTCGCCTATTTTTATATTAGAGATACATGGCAAGGCAGTGCGCCTCGCCTATTTTATAGGAGGCGCATATGGTCTAAACGCGCTTCCTATAAGGATGTCTCCTATAGCCTTTTCTTTAGTAGTGGTATTCAAAAGATAATATAGCGCATAAAAAACAATCAAACATAGTTCCTAAGTATGCTAAGCTAATGGTCTTCTAGTTTCATTAAAAGAACCTGTAGTATTGAACACCTAAGGCATGTAATTAAAAGTTGACACTTCTGTGAAGAAAATGTCAATTTCGAGATTCAAAAACACTACGAGTAGCCAAAACCTATACTACTTGATTATGTCGAGAACTGGTGAGAGCCTAAGTAAATAGGCTACAAACTACTCACCACATGATCCCGAAAGATTTGTTGGTTCAAGACGTTGCTGATGGACACCATCTTCCTGCTTGAATGGCAACCGTTCTCCTGTGGCTGCGTGTAGACAAGCAGATCTTCATCCAACCTAAATATAAGAAGAAGAAGAAAATATCGAATAATAAGAATAAGAATAATCCGAAGAACAAGAAGAAGCAAAAGAATCGGAAGAAGAAGAAGAAGAAATAGAGGAATCCGAAGAAGAAAACCCTACCCTGCTACAGGAGAAGAAATGGGAAAATGCAGAGGAACAAAATCTAACCATCTATCGGGGAAAGGAAATGGATAAGCACTTTGCCCTTCTGTGCACGAAGTATGAAGAAGCGTAGAATACACCAGAGGAAGAAATCAAATGGAGAGAAGAGACCAAAGGAGGGGGATGCTACAGCGGCGAGCCCTGACTCCATACTATCAATGCTCGAATTGCCCGTTGGGTCACTACCGTCTCGGTTTTCCTTCTCTTTTTCCAAGGAGACGGTGCAAAATAATAACCGCTTCTAAAACAACTGACACGCCGCACATGGGTGAACTACACGTGTCGGGGTATCATATTAGAGACGGTCAGACATAAAATCCGTCTTAGGAGGTCTCACTAGAACGGAACGGCCGCCGCTCGGAGGAGGACGTGCACGTGTCCTAGAGACAGCTAAAAATCACGGCTGCCTCCAAGTACAAATAGTAGAGACCATGGTTATTTTTAACAGCCTCAAGGATATCTTGTAGTCCGGATTTATTCATGTTGTCCAGAATTCGAAAAATCTTAGAAATGGAAAAATATGGGGGCGTACATGTGCATGTGTCCGGGTAACGAACAATTGCTATACGCGGCACACCCACTCACTTTCCACCTTCCCACACTCCTCATATATTTCCCAGATCTGGAAAAAACATTCAACAGTTTCCCCACTTCCCCACTCCTCCCTCTCTCTGCTGACTTAGGAAAAAATCACATTCCCCATTCCAGCCAGCGATGGAGCATCCATCCAACACCGTTGCTGCAATGAAGGTCAAGGCTGAGAGGCTGTCCTTAGCCACAAACAAGGCTTGCAGATCCGTGACGTCGGTGTGCAAGGCCGCAACGACGGCTCTCATCACCGCAGAAGAGGTGAAAGATGAAGCGGAATCCATTGCTGAAGGGCGTCCTGTCGGACCTCATCATCTGCCACTACTGTTGCTAAGTGAGTCATCCTTGGGAAGGAGGTGCAGGAGGACAACGAGGAGGTCGAGCTTATTATCGAGCCGCCGTCGGCCTTCGACAAGAACATCATCGATGACGACGAGGAGGTAAATAAGTTCCGATTCACCCTCTCCCTTATATATTCAACCTAGCACTAGAGCGATTTGCGGTATCGTCGCTCTTCCCTGTTAGTTCAGATTTGTACTTAATATATCTATTAGGATTGGGGCCCTAGGGTTTTCAATCAGCATCAGATTCGTTTAATATCTATTAGTATTGATGTGTATTTAGTGGATCTGTGGATTATTTCGAGCTAGGAATTTGATTAATTAGGTGTTGATTCATATCACTAGCTAGGACGAGTTTTCAATTATAGGATTGTTAGTGCTTGACTAGTGCTTGATTTTGCTACCCTATTTTTTCATATTTGCGGATTAATGCAAGCTTATTGTTTCGTATCTGCGGATTAAAGCAAGCTTATTGATTTATATCTGTGGATTAATGCAAGCCTATTGTTTCATACGTTTTGTACATTGTGGTCGTGTTATCTATTGCTTCCTTTGCTAGATATCTATTGCAATTACTATATATTTGCTTCACCTATAAATTATGCATGTATCAGCTTGCTTCTAATGATGTTAACATCAATGTCAAGTTACGTCATAGAAAGGCAGGTCCACTCTCAACAATTTTAAAGCTTGGAGGTTCGACAATTACTGGAGTGAACCCTGGACTGGTACCAAGAACCGCTGCCCCTTCTGCAACATGAGCGTACAACCAGACTTTTAAAGTGTCCTGCAGCATGCCGAAACTTATGGATCCGGCCATGTCAAAGTTGGGGAAAATGTCAACAGTTACAACTTCATGGCTAAACACATGGCTTATGGGCCCTTCCTCGGGAAGAAATTGAACCGATCTATCGAGCTCGGTCATGTGGCTTATCCCAATCCCAAGCTGGCGAAGGTTCCTAGTATGGCCTACGGTTTATGTGCCTGCTGCTTCAAAAGCAGCATATATATATATTGTTGAACTCTCAATTTATGTCAGCTGCTGAGTAGAGTTGGCATGTTGAACTAGCTTTTGTTTGTGTGTACATTCTGTGTTCAATCTCTTAATTTGTTTCTTATTATATATATATGTGCTGGTGTTTCTAGATTATGGATGCATGTTAAATTATATCTACTTTTTTTGGGTACATGCTTGGTGGTGAGATTTATTTCCTATTTGGGAAAGGTTGAAATTAATAATCTAGATGGCTAGTGTGCATATGTTTGTGCATGTGTGTTGTTTCTTAATGCAAGAAGCATATTATGTTGAACTCTGTTTGTGTTGAACATGTAGATTAATTAGTTTATGTTAAACTTTATTTATATTATGAACTGAGCAGCCTTTGTGTTAAACCTCTACAGGCGAACTGCCTCAGGTATGTTTTCTAGACGGTTCATTCTATTGTCCGCCTGGGGTGAAATACTTCTTAGATGCGGGAGTAATGCATCACCATCTCAGATAATTTTTAGCGACAGTTATAACTATAAACTGGATGTGGTGTCCATGTTATTAGAGACACACGTTAAAACTCTCCACCTCTAAGAATAGCAGAGACGGGTATTTGGTTTCAACCATCTGAGGTGAGCGATCACAGATGGGTAATTTTGTTATCACGCTTAACCAGCTCTAGGTGTAGTCTCTAAGTAACAAGTGTGTACTAGTGTTTGTTCATGTTGTTTACTTTATTTCTTTTAATATTGATTTGTTTCTCATACAAAAACACACATAAACACTTTCAATACTATCTTGCTTGGAATCAAAGATAACTTGCAGGTATACTTTAAAACATCATAAGAAGAGGCATAAAAACCATTACCAAGAGCTCTTCTCATGGTTCTATACTATTACTTAGAAACTAGCTACATAAAACCCATGCACTTGCTGACAGTAGGGACACCCTACACCGGATAACAAGTTTGATGATGTGGAAGCCACAATAGGAGAGCCTTTGTATGTTGCTTCTAGCACGAGGACAATTTCGCGTGTAGATAGGCATATGTACCAAGGCACCCTAGATGTACATAGCCATGGCCTAGACCTCTTACTGCATTTCTAATTGTGAGGAAGAGCCCCGTACACATAGCAGCGTGCACTAAGGAATGAAGATGGCTGCTCCCCACCGCACTTCGTCTAGATCCCCCATTTGACCTTGACTTCCCGTATGGAGAAGTGAACCAATGACCATGTCGAGAAGGGAAGGGAGTCGCTGGTGTTGGCTAGGCATGACAAGTATGCACCTTGTGCCACCATTATGCACCGTCCCCCACTGCTTGTTCAAGCCATCTACATGTACACAAGCATAGGAGACCACTGATAAGTCTCCAAAACATACTAGCGACAAGAATCAAGATGCCAATTGTCATCAGATTGATGACAAGTACATCATGAGGGGGTCCTCGAGGCGTGCGGAAGAGAGGGGTGTGAGACGTACGGTGTTCCGGGACGGTGAGCACACAAGTTTACCCAGGTTCGAATCTGCCGGCTTTGGACGGATCCTACTCCTGCTAGCAATCGATGTCTGGCAGAGCGTAATATGGGTTACAAGGGTTTCGCCTGTGCGAGTTGAGATTGTAGACTATTGAGGTGTGCCCTAAAGGCTCTCCCTAGGATGGCTTATATAGATATTCGGCCTAGGGTTTACAAGAGAGATCTATCCGGCTACGTCTAAGAGTCGGTTACAGAGTACATCTTGAACTACAAGTAACACCATGGGCCTAAGTCGGTAAGTCTTCTGGGCCTTCCCGTAGCCGGATTGGACTCCGTCTTTCTCCCTGACTGGGCCGCCCGTGAAGCAAAGCTCTAACCCGAAGTGGGCCACCACAGTCGATGAGGAACTGTGAGGATACCGGAAAGTATATCTAGCAGCAGCCCCCGGAGGCCTCCAAGATCCAAAGTCGGATTTATCATCGTCTAGCTTGATCTTCGGCTTGCAGAATCTTGAAGGGTTCCTGAAACTTCACAACAAAAGATACGATCCGGGTCTTAAAAATAAGTCGGACCTATCAGTAGGTTACTCGGATTTTCCAGCTCGTTTTTAAACTAAGCCGGAACTTGGTCTCTAACGCCACCTGACACAAGCATGGTCAAGTCACGTCATCGGCAGGCGTTAAGACGATCACAGTTGGTCCAGTCCGCGGTCCATGAGGCGCCATTTCAATTCGTGCGTGGAGATCGAGGCGACGCAATCATCGCGTGGGTCCTTCCTAGTTCTTTCCACGACGCGTGGTGGTTGCACTGTAGCGTTTGCACGAATCTTGGCACAGGTAGGTGGATATAAGGGGTTCAGATTTCTTCTTTTCCTTTCCACCAGTCCTTTGTCGTTTCCTTCCTTCCCAATCTTCCTGCGCGCACAGAGCCTCCTCGTCCTTCCCCCACAAAAACTCCCAGCGCCGCCCCTTTAAGGTCACCCTCTCACCGGAGAAAATGGCTTCATCATCTTCTTCCTCCGGTTTGGCGGCTGGAGGCGGCGGAAGCTATGGCAGGAGAAAAGCTACAGGGGAATCTGGATCCCCTGCGGCCTTGACAAAGCAGGCCTCAAGAACGTGGACAAGGAGGGGCTTCTCGTCGCCGGCGACTGGCGGAGCGGCTCCGGCGAAACCGTCCCCAACCCGCACGAGGGCGAGCGAGTCCACTTCGGCACCCATCTGGACCGAGGTCTGTCCTTTCCTCCCTCGGAGTTCTTCTCCGAGGTGATAGATCACTATGGAGTTCAACTCCACAATCTTCCTCCCAATTCACTTCTAGAAATGAGCGCATATGATGCGCTTTGCGAGGGCTTTCTCGGCATTAGGCCAAGTTTGCTTCTCTTCCGGTTTTATTTCCATGTCTGGAGGAATTCCATCACTGCCAGTGTTCCTTACATCACCGGCACCATTAGTTTTTCTCTTAGACGAGACCGGGCATATCCCAAAATTTCTGCCAGTGACTCGGTCAAACAATGGCCAGCCACCTTTTTCTACCATAGGGATATTCCGGCTCCCGGCAAAGCTACTGATTTGCCGGCTTTTGTCGACGGAGCCGCCACGGCCTAGCCTTCCTGGGACAAGGCTGCTCCGGCTCTCACTGATGATCTGATCCTCGCTAAGAGGCGGATCGAATATGATCAAGCACAGTGGTCTGAAGGGATCCGACTTGGTCTAGTGCTAGGTCTCATGTCGGATCCAACCACTTCAGTACCACGGGGATAGACTGATGCACTCCATCACGTCTTCTCTAACCGACTCCCTCCGCATCATCCCTAAAGCCTACACCACTGAAGGCTACATAAGCCAAATCAAGTGGCTGATCAAGGAGCGGATCGAAAGGCGGATTCCGGAGGTTTCTTTGGACATGCATAGGGCGGAAAACCCCATGGTGCCGGTAAGCTTTCATCATCACATCTTTTATGTGTTTCTATCTTCAAGTTATATTGCAACACTGATATGTTTTCTTGTTTTCAGCTTGCTGACATCCCCGAGTCGGAACTTGCTCCGCTCGAAGGATACCCTCCCGAGTTCTCTCAGGAGGTGGAAGTAGTTCCACTGCCGGATCTTGCGCTCAAGAAGCGCAAAGCTCCGACAGTAGCAGTTGGCACAAAGGAGGTGCCTGTCGTGAAGAGGTATCCTTTCAGTCACAACTTTTCCGTCTTTGTACTTTACTCAAACTTCTTTCCGAGATGTAACATTTCCGACTTTGTTACCTTCTCAGAGCAAAATCGATCATCAAGGGCAAGGGGAAAGGGATTTCTTCGAAGCCCTTACGCCAGATGAAGCTTACCATAGCTTCGCCTACCGTGGCTCCTCTGACTCCGGCCCCTCAACCTTCTGCAACTCCGGTTATCTCGTCGGATGCTGCAGAAGATCTGATTCTTCAAACGGAGCCTGCGATCCTTGGGTCGCAAACTGACATCACCATGAGTGCATCAGCTCAAGATAAGGGTGAACCCTCTTTGGGTAATGATCCCTCGGCTGAAGTCTTCGCCAAAAACCTCCTCAACAATCCGGGTCTTGCCAAGTTTGGCCTGACCTAGAAATCTGCAGAGGAGATCCAGCGGCTAGCTAGGCAAGTCCTGGATAAAAGCCATTTATCCCCCGAGGAGGAAGCACAAGAAGCAGAGGACGTCAACTTCTCTGACCTTCTCACTCAAGTCCGCCTTCGCGATGAGAGGATTAGGACAGGCGAGCTTCCAACAGCCCCAATGATCCCTCTTACTCTTGCCGAGAAGGTGGCCGCTGAAGTGAACGCGGGTTTAGATAAACTCACCCGCGAGCAATATGTAAGTCGGAATTCCAACTCTTGTTTTTTCTATTATGTTATATCATATCCTCTAGCCCCCAAGCATGAAGTAGGATATAGAATCCGAGTTTATGCTTTATTAGGATGCCAAAGAACGAACTAGTGTAGCCCCCAAGGCTCGTGCTGATATTTAGCAAAAATATTAGCCCGAGTCTTGAGTAGCTTTCTAACTTTGGGTATTCTGACTTACAGAAAGTATGTTCCTATAACCAGGAATTATTGACCAATGTCTGTGATAAGCAAAGAGAGATCAAAGCTCTCCGGCTTAAAAATGCTGAGCTCAAAGTAGCCAAGGATGAAGCCGAAGGTAAATATTCCGAGATTCAAACCTTGTCTTTGCTTTTTCCAATGTCGATTTTTTCTGAACTTGTTGTTCTTTTTGTCTTCTGACTTTGGTGAAACAATCCATCGCTATGATTGAAGAGGCCGAGAACCTCAAGACCCTGGTGGTGGAGAACAAGGGACTTCGCCAAGAGCTGGATAAGCTCAAGGCAGATCATGAAAAGAGCATAGCTCAAGTCCTTGAATCCTCCTCCATGGCCACTGATGAGAGTGATCGCAAGATTGCTGCTCAGGATAAAATAATCTCAGACCACAAGAATGAGCTTGGCAGAGAGAAGGACATAACCTAGGCGCTCCGGGCTGAACTCCAGAGTCTCCGGGAGGAGAAGACCAAGATTGACGACGTCATTTTTGGTACGTTCCACCTCTCTGACTTATCTTTTCTTCAACTTCTATCAATGTCGGTTTTTCTTGACCTGTTTTGTGTATAGGTCCTCTGAAGTTGACGGACTCTTCCTCGTCCGAGCCCCGCACTCACCGGCTTACCCAAGTCGATGATCTTCTTCATGACTACCGCCAGTCCCTTGAGGACATTGGCGAGTCTCTCAGGATTCTGGACATGCGAAGCATGTCAGATTTTGAGGTGCGGGACAGGGCCAAGGGGATGCCGCAGCTTGTTCGGGACTGGAACATGTCCTACGCGCGGACTGCTGCGCAGAATGCTCTCACCATGGTCATGAGCCACCATGGAAACATGGAGATATGGCAAGTGACCAGAGGGTACTGCAAGGTGGACGAAGACAGCCAGGAGCAAGACCTTCAAGCTATCATGCACTCCTGCGCCGGATACGGGTGCCACGTAGCTGATCTGACCAGCTACGAGATCCCCTTCTTCACCCGCGTGGCTACTCCGCCTCCTCCTGCAGAAGAAGCCAAAGAAGTTTCCGACGATAAACGCACCAACTCGGATGCAGACATCTCGGAAAGATATCAAGGCGGACTGACCAGCGAGCCGGTAGATCCTTCATCTCCTTCTGCATCATAGACCAGAAATTTATGTATTATTCCAGAAAAAACCTGATGCGATTGTAAATATTAAGTACTATTTATCTTTGCAAGTGTTAAGCTTTTGATCTATTCAGCACTTTTGACCTTAAACTTTTTGCGTGCCTGAAATGTTTACATAAGCACTTGTATTTTTTCGTCTCTACTTATTGTTTATCTGGCTTTCCGCCTCGTCCCTTTCATGAGCCGGCTAAACCTTCAGCCGGAAACTTTG
Source organism: Avena insularis (assembly GCA_023614405.1). NCBI lineage: Eukaryota > Viridiplantae > Streptophyta > Magnoliopsida > Poales > Poaceae > Avena > Avena insularis. The sequence continues at coordinate 152,010,901 of CM042690.1, forward strand.
CCGAGCAACGGAGCTCAATTGCTAAACCAGTTTAAACTCGGAACAAAGCCGGCTTCCAGTACCAACAATTCACTACTCGAAAAATGCCCGCATCCAGCAATCAGACAAATAACCAAAGTAAAGACTAGAAATTTTAGAGTTATACCCGAAGGTAGCAGTTTTAGAATCAGAAATCTAGACCAGAACGAACATGAGCATAAAGTACTTTCAAGCATTCTGGGATTTTCGACTATGACATGATCATTCGGAAATAAGATGGTTTTAAGAACTTCTCAGAAAAACTTGAGGTAACCAACACTTTTATTTCTCACAGAACATGTACATATGTATGATTACAAAGAAGGATAAACTAAGAATAAAAAGGACGTAGCTGAGAAATATTCCATGGTCTGTCTAATTCATCCGGATTTGTACTGCCTCCAGCTCTCTTTCTCTTCTTAGTAGCAGGTCTTTCTTTGACTGGCCTCATGTCGGTAAAGTAGTACGATCCATTGTGCAATACTCGACTAACTAAAAAGGGCCCTTCCCATACTGGGGAAAGTTTGTGCTTTCTTTGTTGCACAAGCCAGAGAACCGAATCACCTTTATTGAAAGATCTATTTCGGACTCTCTGGCTATGATACTTGCGTAACTTCTGCTGATAGGTTGTAGATCTCATTTCAGCAACGACGCGAACTTCTTCGACTAAGTCAAGATCATTTTGTCGAGAAATCTCGGCATCCTCTTCGATATACGTGGCCACTCTAGGATAATTATGAATTAAATCACTAGGAAGAACCGCTTCTGCGCCATAGACCAAGAAGAAAGGTGTGTATCCTGTTGACCTGTTCGGAGTTGTTCGTAAACTCCAAATTACAGAGGGTAATTCCTCTGCCCAAGCCCCCACAACACGTCGTAGTGGTGCTTCGAGTCTTGGTTTCAAGCCTTGTAGAATTAAACCATTTTCTCTTTTGACTTGTTCGTTGGCCTGTGGATGTGCGACTGACGCAATGTCAAGCCGGATATTTTGCTCATCGTAGAATTTGGCCAGTTCTCCCATAGAAAAGTTACTCCCGTTGTCCGTGATAATGCTATGCGGATAACCATACCGGATTATAACATCCTCGACAAATCTTTTGGCTGTTGCTCCATCACAACTAGTGACAGGTTTAGCCTCGATCCACTTGGTGAATTTATCCACCATCACTAAGAGGTGAGTAAATCCACTTGGAGCTCGTTTAAAAGGTCCTACCATATCAAGCCCCCAGACTGCAAAGGGCCATGTTATAGGTATTGTTCCCAGCTGATCAGCCGGAACATGAGCTTGCTTGGCGTACTTTTGGTAGCCTTTGCATGTCTTGACTAATCGTTCGGCATCTGCCTGAGCTCTAAGCCAGAAAAATCCATGTCGAAAAGCTTTTGCCACTAAAGATTTGGCTGCAGCGTGGTGACCACACTCGCCTTCATGGATTTCCCTTAAGATTTCCACTCCTTCTTCCGGAGATACACATCGCTGAAAACCCCCAGAAACACTCTGTTTATGGAGCTCGCCCTTAACAATAGTATAGGCTTTTCTCGTTGGATAATCTGCCGGCTCAGCACCTCGTCTTCGGGTAATTTGCCATCTACCAAATAATCGAGGTAGGGTTGAATCCAGCTGGGAATTATAGCCAGAACTGCTATTAAAGATGAGTCGGATTTGGTCGGATATTCCTCATCTACTCCCTTTATCGAGGGAACTTTGAGGTGCTCTAAAAATGCGCCATCCGGGACCTCTTTCCGCGCAGAGCCTATTCGAGATAGTGCATCTGCTTCCTCATTTTGTGCTCGAGGGATGTGTTGGACTTCAAACCCTTCGAACGATTTAGATAGATCATCCATGATAGCTTTATATGCTGCCATGTGCTTATTTGCATTACAAATATCCGAGACTTGCTAAGCAACAAGATCCGAATCTCCATAACACATCAAACGTCGGATGCCAATATCCTTGGCAATCCGGATTCCATGCAGCAGTGCTTCATACTCAGCAATATTGTTTGTCGCTGTGAAGTGGATCTGCAACACGTATAATAGTTTATCTCCTTGGGTGATTTGAGCACCACGCCAGCCCCCGAGCCCCCTCGAGCCTTAGAGCCATCGAAAAAGAGGGTCCAGTATTCCGACTCAGGGAGGACCATGTTCTCCTTCTTCTCTGTCCATTCAGCGATAAAGTCAGCAAGGATCTGAGATTTGATTGCTATCCAAGGTTTATACTCAATATCGAAAGCTGGGAGCTCTATGCCCCATTTGGCGACACGTCCTGTGGCGTCGCTGTTGTTGATTATGTCTCTCATGGGAGGTTTGCTCACCACGGTAATTGGATGCTCCTAAAAATAGTGTCGTAACTTACGAGATGCTAGGAAAACACCATAAGCCAACTTTTGATAGTGCGGATATCGCTGTTTGATTCTGTCAAGACCTCGCTGACAAAGTAAGTCGGACGCTGCACCAAGTGTTCCTGATTTTCCTCTGGTCTCTCCACCACCATGACTATACTAACGACCTTATTTGTCGCAGCAATATAAAGCAACATCGGTTCCTAAGGTTCCAGCGCTGCGAGGATAGGAGCAGATGAGAGTACTTTCTTCAGGTCTTGTAGTGCAGCTTCAGCTTCGTCAGTCCAGACAAAATCTTTGGTCTTCTTCAGGAGTTTGTATAATGGTGCGGCTCTTTCACCAAGACGGCTTACAAATCAACTGACCACATCAATGCAACCAGTTAATCTTTATACATCCTTCAGGCGAGTTGGCCTAGAAATATTGAGTATAGCCTTGATTTTGTCGCGGTTCACCTCTATGCCTCTTTGAGACACGATGAAACCTAACAATTTTCCGGCTGGTATCACTACTAGGAAACAGCCCATCTGTGGCGCATGGAAACGGGACTTCTATGGCACATATCTTAGTCGCCACTGATACCTCGCCACTGATAACAAACTTCAGTGGCGCATTTCAAAATGTGCCACAGAAGTCTCAAACTCCAGTGGCGCATATGGCCAATATGCGCCACAGAAGTTTTTTTCAAAATTCAAAAAAAAAGGCGGGCCAAATCTCAAACTTCAGTGGCGCATATGGCCAATATGCGCCACGGAAGTTTTTTTCAAATTTCAAAAAAAAAGTCGGGCCAGATCTGGCCGGAGGTGGGGTGGTCGTTGGAGGTGGATCAGATGTGATGGTCGAAGGAGAAGGAGGCCATCGGAGGTGGTCAGAGTAGTAGGAGGAGGAGGCCGCCGCCGGAGGTGGAGGAAGGGCTCGCCGGAGATGGTTGGAGGAGGCCGCCGGAGATGGTGGTGGTGGAGGAGGAGGAGGAGGTCGCCGGTGGTGTTGGAGGTCGCCGGAGGAGGAGGTCACCGAGGTAGCCATGGCCGGAGGTGGATGTCACCGGAGAGTGGAGGAGAAGGAGAGAAGTATGGAGGGGAGGAATAGTGGAGGGAGAAGTGGAGGAGAAGGGGAAAAGTATGGAGGGGAGGAGAAGTGGAGGGAGAAGTGGAGGAGAAGGGGAGAAGTATGGAGGGGAGGAGAAGTGGAGGGAGAAGTATGGAGGGGGAGTAGAAGTGGAGGAGAAGGGGAGAATATAAGGAGAAGGGGCGCCGGTGGGATTCAAATTTCGAATCCCGCCCAAGACTTCTGTGGCGCATATGGGGGAAATGCGACACAGAAGTTTCTCCCCCTTTTTTATTTTTTTGCAGGAAAAAATCTTCTGCCTGTCACTTTTTACTCTTTTGGAATTTGGGGAATGTACAAAATCTTCAATGGCCTCCAGCGGTTGAAATCGAGTAGACAATTTTGAGACGATCATTTTGATAGGTTAAAGATTTTTTTCTGACATAGTATGCAAAAGTTAGAGCCGTTTTACCGTGTCATGACCTATTTTTGCAAAATACATCAAAATTCATGTTTTTCAATTTTGTCTAGATCTATACACTAAAATCTAACTACAACTTAAAGGAATTATTTTTTTGAAGTTTCTATCATTTTTATTTATTTTTTACAAAACTGAAAAGGCGATCCAAGGGGGGGAGGGGTGGGATCTGTTTTCCCCCTATATGCTTGTTCTATGGCGCATACACCTATATGCGCCACAGAAACATCACTTTCTGTGGCGCATATAGACATATGCGTCACAGGTTTCTCCCTCTTTTTTTGCTGCTTGGTCCCATCAACCTTTTGTGGCGCATTGGTCTATATGCGCCACAGAAGTTTGATGGCGCACTAGAAAACATGCGCCACGAAATATGGACTTCGTGGCGCATATTGGTTTCGGCGCCACCGGTGCCAAACTTCGTGGCGCATGTTTTCTAGTGCGCATCGATATATCTCATGGCATATTTTCACATATGCGCCACTGAATATCTTGTCTATCTATAGGCTGTTTCCTAGTAGTGTATTCCAAAGAAGCATTTCTTCGGGTTAAGCATGATGTTGTATTTTCGTAGATTGGCGAACGTTTCCTCCAAGTCGGAAATGAGTGTTTCCTTCTTTTTGGACATCACCGCGATATCATCCACGTATGCATGTACATTGCATCCGAGTTGGTCGTGGAGGCAACGCTACATCATGCGCTGGTACGTAGCTCATGCGTTCTTCAACCCAAAGGGCATCGTAACAAAACAAAAGGTTCCGAAGGGGGTTATGAATGAAGTTTTGACTTTGTCAGATTCCTTCATCCGGATTTGGTGATAACCGGAATATGCGTCGAGAAAACAGAGGAGTTCCAAGCCTGCCGTAGAATCGATAACTTGATCAATTCTAGGCAGAGCAAACAGATCTTTTGGACAAGCCTTGTTCAAAGTAGTATAATCAACACACATCCTTAAATCAGTGGTGTCCTTTTTAGGGACCATTACAGGATCGGCCGACCACTCAGTGTGGATGACCTCTTTTATGAATCTGGCTAACTCGAGCCGTGCTAGTTCCTTAGCTATTGCCTTACGCTTTTCATTGCCAAACCATCGTAAGGACTGTTTTACGGGTTTAGCGTTTGGGTTTATATTTAGAGAGTGCTCGGCAAGTTCCCTAGGTACTCCAGTCATGTCAGATGGCTGCCATGCGAAGATATCTTGATTTGCTTGGAGGAACTTGACGAGCGCGCTTTCCTATGCGCTATCTAGGCCTACGCCTATCTGGGTCACCTTGGAGGGGTCATCATCCTTCAACGGCACTTTCTTCGTCTCTTCTGATGTCTTGAACTCCAGATTTGGCTTGGTAACCTCCTTCTTTGTTGCGGGCATCTCGGACGGATCTATGCTCTTCTTGATCTCCTGGTACTCCTGGGCGTGCAGCACGGCTTCGGTAAAGGCGGCATTTCCATCCTTGCACTCTCCCACTTTCTTCGGGTCTCCCCTGATGGTGATCGCACCGTTGGGACCTGGAATTTTCATCATATTGTAAATGTAACACGGACGAGCCATAAAACCTAGTAAGCCCGACATGTGAATATAGCGTGGTACGCGCTCTTGAACGGGACCACTTCGAAGGAAAGTGCCTCCATCCGATAGTTCTTTGGAGTTCCAAAGGTAACATCCAAAGTGATCTCTCCCAGGGAATTAGCTTGTCTTCCTAGGACAACCCCGTGAAAGATCACAGAGCTGTGGTTCAGCTGGGTCTCCGAGATCTTCATCCGGCGTAGCGTTTCGACATACAGAATATTGATGCTGCTACCACCGTCCATGAGGGTCTTGGAGAAACCATAACCGTCAATAAGTGGGTTGACAATTGAGGCGTACTTTCCTCGCCTGTGTAACTTAGGCGGATGATCATCGCGGTCAAATGTGATTGCCACTTCCGACCAGTCCAGATACTGGGGAACAGCCGGAACTGTTGCATTGAGCTCGTGTAGAACTACTTTCTTGACCTTTGCTGGTTGAGATCCGAGGAATGTGACATAAGTGTCCTTCTTGGTGGGAGAAGTCTTCTTCCCTTCCGACTTGGGATTTGAAGCATCAGCTTCCTCCATGTTGGAATCTTCCTTGGTCTCTTTGTCTTTTTCAGGATTTTTCTTTCCCTTCTTCCGCTTAGCTTTGTAGCCTGCAGTATCATCTCTCTTGATGTCGTCATTAAAACGACATTCAGCGTTGGTGTGGGACGAGCCCCCATTGGCGTCTAAGTGATGCACACATGGGTTATTGGCAATGTCGGCCCAAGAGTAGGTTTTGCCTGGTTGTTGTTCTCCTCTACCTTGGACCCTTGATGTCCCACGGCCACGCCCGCGGCCTCCGCCACGTCCTTCTCATCCTCCAGACCCGGAAACAGTAGTAACTACCACAGTTTCCGCGTTGGGTTTTTCTTCCAGGTATTTTTGCGCTTTTGAGCTTGTTGCTTTGGTTGTTTTGCTGACTGAGGCACAACTAGGGCATTGAGTAGTCCTTCGCATCGTAAATCGACATCGCATACTTGCTCGCTGTTTCTATCATTTCTCCCAAATCAGTAACCTTGTCACACTTGAAGCGATGGCGCAGTAAACCAATAGGGAGACCTGGGATGAAAGCTTCAATCGCAGTTTGATCATTTACTCCTTCGCAGGAGTTCTTGGTGTCGATCCATCATCCAAGGTAATCTCGGCAAGTTTCTCCGGCTTTCTGGGTGCAACGATGTAGGTCTCCAACCGTACAGGGCCTCCGGTATGTGCCTTCGAAATTCTAAAAGAACGCGCTTTGCAAATCATACCAGTTATTAATGGTGTTTGCCGGAAGTTCATTGAGCCATGACCGTGCCGTCTTCCGCAACATAAGTGGGAGATATCGGGTTGCGACCAGGCTGTTTCCGCCTTTGGCAATGCAGCAAGCTTGGAAGAAATCCTGTAACGGTGTGCGGCGAGCAATGCCGTCATAGGCTTGGATATGTCTTGAGATAGCAAATCCTTTCGGGAATTTTGTAGCTCTGATGTGTGGTCCGAAGCATTTTGGGCCCACGTATACGTCATCGTTTTCATAGCATCGAGCCTCTATGTTGGAGTTGATCCTGTGCCTTGCATCGTTCGGGGATAGAGATCGTCCCGAATGTCGGCTGTGGCTGCGGTGCCATGGAGCCGGACTTCGGCTTCTGCCACCACCTCCTCCGCCATGTCGTCCTCCTTGCCCTCCATGGGAGTCATTGTGATGACTGTGTGGTGGAGAGGGTGGAGCAGCTTGACTACGACGAGCCCCCTGCCGGCTTGTACCGGTATGGTTTCGGTTGTTTCTTCGTCTGTCTTTCCCACCATGGTGAGGCTCAGCCAGACGGTTCTCATGGCTAGGAGGTGGCATTCTCTGACGATCCTCCTCCTGACGTTTTTCTTTATATTCTCCCCTTCGATCCTTAGATTCTCGTCGGGGAGGGTTCGTCGGATTCAGGGCAGCGATGGTGTCTTTCTCGGCCGCTGGGGCAACGTTGCTCCAGTTACGCGGAGTTTTGTGATGCTGTTCTGAAGATCCGGTTCTTGAATAGTTGTCTTCCCTGCGTTCGGGATGATGGTACTGCGCCCGAACATAATGGGATCTTACGCCAGCCCATGCCGGATCTGTGCGACACTGGTCAGAATCCGAGACCAGTTTTTGACTTCCGGACAGGGCGAACTTTTGCTGCTCCAGTCCCTTGTTGAGTAGCTTGATACCCAAACGGATTTCCTCTGGTCCTGGATTAGCCGATAGAATTTCTCGGGCTACCACGGTATTTTGTACTGGTGTTGGGTATACCCAATCTCCGTTGCTATCTTTCCGTGGCTTCCCCATCTCATCTCCAAAAAGGACGACACAGACACGTGGGAATTGGTTGTCATCTATGTGACGCTTCCGTGTCTTCTGATGTAGACGAGACATGTATTCCTTGTTTGACATGCGTTTCTTCTCCACCTCGATGTTTTTGGCTTCATCGAGGAGTTGTTGTCGACGCGCTTCTAGGGCTTGCGCCCCTTCGTCCAGCTCATCTGCAGTAAGTTCTGCAGCTGTAGGGATAGATGTGGTTAATGCGGCATCGATGAGTTTATGCGCACCTTCAGTGATCACATGTCCATCCACCGATGCTTCTTTTTTCAGCTCGTCTGGGATAAGTGCTCCATCCGAGTCTTCCTCGTATTCCTCGGCAATCACCTCCTCTGTCAGAGGGTCTTTTGCTGGGGTCTTGTTTTTCTTGTTCTTCTTCTTTGCCTTCTTAGCAGCGCCAGTAGCAAAGACGGCTTTGGGTCCGTTTCCCGGAGTCAAGCTCTGATCGATACTTTCAGACATTTGGACTTCGGGATTATCTTCGACGTCCATGTCATCCTGCGCTTTGGGAGAGTGTTCCCCGGATCCTTCATCCATGGCTTCTCCATCTTCTGCAGCTTTGGAGTTATACTCCTCTTCATATTCCGCGGAGAACATTCGGAAATCTGCTGACGTCATCAACTCATCCGAGGATGCGGGTACGTTGGCGTTTGTTCCAATTGCCTCCAGCACTGAGTCGGTGTTTTCTCCAGCATCGGCAGAGCAGGATCCGGATCCCACGTATCCGACGAAGTGTGACGCATGCTTCCTGAGGTACCTGCGGCTTTCATGATCAGCCATATCGAAACTTTTGATGGTCTCGAGGATTGCTTCTGCGCTTTCGCCTTGCAGTATCATGCGTTTTAGTGTGTACCTTAGGAAAGGCATGTCTGTCCCGGCATCATCAGAGCCGGAATCAGTGTCGTTGATATGCTCCTCCTGGATTTCGACTTCCGCGGGTAGATCGATCTGGGATCTGGGTCTTCCAAGGAGATCCACTCCAGATTCGACGTGGACCGCTATGTCTTCTTCAGGTTCGAGTTTCTCCATTATCTCCGCAACTGGTGCTGGCTGGGTGGGATTAGGGTTTTCTGAGATCCGGAACTCTGCCGCCTCCACAGACAAAGGGGACCCAGAAAATTCTTCTGCCTCTATCATCACTGCTGGGGTGGGTTGGGCAGGTTCAGCGAAAACGATGTAGACATCGATCTCACCAAAAGACATGATTGTGTAGGTAGTCACGTCCTCCCTTGCTGGAATCCAAGTCTCATCGAGAACGATGAGAGGGACATCGCTGGCGTAGAGGATGCGACCGACGGCGATAGTCTCGCCGATTCCGATTTTTGCAGATTCTGCTCGAAACGCAGATCCGACGCTCACTTGCCCCACGGTAGGCGCCAACTGTCGTCGGATTGATGACAAGTACGCCATGAGGGGGTCCTCGAGGCGTGCGGAAGAGAGGGGTGTGAGACGTACGCTGTTCCGGAACAGTGAGCACACAAGTTTACCCAGGTTCGAATCCGCCGGCTTTGGACGGATCCTACTCCTGCTAGCAATCCAGTAATACGGCAGAGCCGGAATATGGGTTACAAGGGTTTCTCCTGTGCGAGTTGAGATTGTAGACTATTGAGGTGTGCCCTAAAGGCTCTCCCTAGGACGGCTTATATAGATATTCGGCCTAGGGTTTACAAAAGAGATCTATCCGGCTACGTCTAAGAGTCGGTTACAGAATACATCTTGAACTACAAGTAACACCATGGGCCTAAGTCGGTAAGTCTTCTGGGCCTTCCCGTAGCCAGATTGGACTCCGTCTTTCTCCCTGACTGGGCCGCCCGTGAAGCAAAGCTCTAACCCGAAATGGGCCACCCTGGTCAGTGAGGAACTGTGAGGATACCCGAAAAGTATATCCCCAACACCAATTTATACTAACGAAGGGAAACAGAAATCAATCCATACAAAAAATGGGGAGGAAAGTAATGGAAAAGAGAATGGACTTCTCCTAAAGTACAACAAAGTTCTATGACACTTCCACCACTTCATTGGTTTGTCCATTTTGGAGATCTTCTATTCTGCAGAGGGCCAAAATGAGAAAGGGGAAATATTTCTGCTAGATCCAAGATGTTCCATAAATGAACAATTTTCTTGTCTAGCCTTATGATTTGTTAAATAAAGCATGATTTATTTCTTCTAAGAAACAAAGTCAACATTGTTTCCAGTACGCACCATTGGTCATTATTTTTCATACAAAATATAGATATGTTGATATATGTACGAAAGTCAAGTATTTCTGTACATATTTGAACCAATTTTTTAGTTGAACTAGATAATGTACGGGGAGGTACAAAATGAAAACAATTATGCAAAAGAATAAGACAAAGAAAAATACAAACAATACCAGAGAAAAGTATGAAAATAAAATTCCGCACCTTTGATTTACCCTTTATTCCATGACAGTGGCAAAAATGAGGGGCTCGAAGCCTGTGCAATGGGCACAGAAAATATTCTCACGATATGGGTTAGATCCTACAATGATATGTAATATCTTCTGTATTTTTCTTGATGAGATTACAACAGTAAAATATCTCGTCCATAAAATATAATTTAAATATTGATACTATTGTCCTTTACTGTGCTTTGATTACAAATAGATCCATCCGTATCTAAAATGATTTGATCTAGACAATATGAGCAATATCCACCCGTATCTAAAATGATTTCACCTAGACAATATGCTTACTCAAAGAAGAGAGAATCGGTCATGCAGGAACCAACATGTGGTTGGAAGAAGGAAAGTGGTATCCCACGCCACCGGGATCAAACCCTATGTTTGATACTTTAGTGTTTTATAGAAAGACTTACTCCCTCCTGCCCATATTACTTGACTTAGAGTTTTCTAGATTTAGATGTATCTAATACTAAAACATGTCTAGATACATCCGAATCTAGACAAATTCGAGTCAACTAATATGGGTCGGAGGGAGTAATAAAATTTAATCCACGTCCAGAGTAGAAGTTTTCAGAGGTTAAACAACCGTTTCGGAGTTTCTCCGACTGTCCAAGTGGCCGCGATAACAACAGTACCTATGCTATGTAAGCATGAGATTCGTACAACTGCAAAAGTTCAGAAAAAGATCTTAATCGCTGTTATTCTGGGCCGAGAAATAAGTAGTATATTAAAGTAAAGAGTTAAACACCTGTGTGGTCTATCAAGTTGCCACGCATGAGCACATTGGTCACCTACTGGGAAAATGCAAACTATCAAGTCACGAAGTTGTGTGGATGTGTCCTATTAGTCATTCTGTTATGTTTGTTGTTAAGTCACTGACGTGGCTACATGTTTTTTTAAATGCCCCTTACAATGTTATTTCCTCTAATTACTAGGTAATTTTTCGACACTATTCTATGGTTGGGTCATCAAAATAGATATAGGGCCCTAGACATATATCAAATACCTCCCATGACGTACGCACCACGGAAACCACCCGCCAATCGTCGTGGCCAGCAGGGTTGCGCAAGTCGGCTGCGAGCCAGCCACACAGCAGCAAGGCCGCCCTCCCCGCTAGTACGGTCTTGTTCAGAGCGCTTGTTTGCCGCTATGACACGGTCGAGCTCGGCAAGATCAAGGGCAGCCAGGAGCTTTACGCACGCACATATCCACTCAGGATGCACCAGCAACATGTACCTCTTCTGAGCATGGTAAAATTAGTGAGCTTCTTGAGAGACCATCATCCCAGAATATTGTAGATCAATGTGGAGCTTTTCTGATCTATGGAGAGAACAAAGCAGGATTAATTACCTCTTGAGTTGTTCCTGCCTTCGTGTAATCGTACATGTGCAAAAGAGGAGCAATTCCAGCTTGTGGGGCTCGGGAGAATTCAGTTGCCGCACAGTTTAGCTTGTGGGACAATTTCAGCTTTCGTACCGCTATCCGGTGACACGACTATCCCACAAAAGTAACGGGACTAGTGCGAGCACGGCGGGAAGGCCAACGAAGATTGGTCTAAGCAGTTTAAGGGAAAAGGACCTAGCAATTAGAAGAAACTAAATTTTAATGGGATATTTGCAAAAAAACTGATAACCACATCAATAACTTAACGGCGGACGTGACGGAATGACTAACGGAGTACAACCACATAACTTCGTGACCGATAGTTTGCATTTTTCAGTTAGTGACCAATGCGCTTCGTGGGTGGCAACTTAATAGACCACTCAAGTGTTTAACTCTAAAGTAAACAAACCTGTCATCGTCCTTATAAAAACTCATGCACTCGCTCTGGCACTCTGCGCCCTGCCCTGCACAAGGTGTCCCCGACCAAGTACACCACCAAGCTTTAAACTCCACTCTGCTACTTCTAGTCTCGCCTACTCGTCTCGATCTCCAAGCTGCAGCACGCACAGAACGGACCGATGTGCACCACGACCGCGCCGCCGTCGGCGCCAGCGGCTGCAGTGTCAGGCGTCAAGGGCGGCCACCACGTTTACGTGACGCTGCCCCATTGCGTGGACGTTCACGTGCACGAAGGCGACGCGGCCGGCGCTCATTGCCGCCAGCTAAAGTGCCACGTGGATGACGGCAACTCCGTGCTCTTGCCGGTGACTGGCGGAGAAACCGTCCGCGAGGCGGCGGCGCTGTGCCGGCTGGCGTGCCCGATCGCCCTGACGGCGCTGCTTCTCTACTCCCGCACGGCGCTTTCGATGCTCTTCCTCGGCTCGCTCGGCGACCTCCCTCTAGCTGCGGGGTCGCTGGCCGTCGCCTTCGCCAACATCACCGGCTACTCCGTGCTCTCCGGGCTCTCCCTCGGCATGGACCCGCTGTGCTCTCAGGCGTTTGGTTCCAAGCAGCCGCGCCTTCTGGGCCTAACCCTGTACCGCGCTGTCATGTTCCTGCTCTGCTGCTCGCTTCCGCTCTCCGCCCTCTGGCTCAACATGTCAAAGATCCTCGTCTTCCTCGGCCAGGACCGCGAGATCACGGATCTCGCGCAGCAGTACCTCCTATTCTCCCTCCCTGACCTATTCACCTTCTCCCTCATCCACCCGATCCGCGTCTACCTCCGGTCGCAGGGGATCACGCAGCCGCTCACAGCCGCTGCGGGCGCGGCCGTGCTGTTCCACGTGTTGGCCAACTACGTGCTGGTTGGGCGACTCGGGCTCGGTGCCCGGGGGGTTGCCGCTGCTGCATCCGCGTCCAACTTCGTCCTCCTCGGCGTGCTGCTCGCGTACGTCAGTCGGCGCGACACAGCGTTGCGCGAGGCATGGAGCCCCACGGCAGACTGGCTAAACGGGTGGGGCCCGCTCGTGCGGCTGGCGGCACCCAGCTGCGTCTCGGTGTGCCTGGAGTGGTGGTGGTACGAGGTTATGATTCTTCTGTGCGGGCTCCTGCCGGAACCAAAGCCGGCGGTGGCGTCTATGGGCGTGCTTATGCAGACGACGGCGTTGGTGTACGTCTTCCCGTCTTCGCTTGGGTTCGGCGTGTCGACGAGGGTGGGCAACGAGCTCGGGGCGAACCGCCCAGGCCGTGCGCGCGCCGCTGCCCACGTGGCCGTGGTCGGCGCCGCCGCGATGGGGCTCGCGGCCATGTCGTTCGCGGCGGGGATGCGCCACGCATGGGGAAGAATGTTCACCGCCGACGCCGACATCCTCCGGCTGACAGCGGCCGCGCTGCCGGTCGTTGGGCTGTGTGAGCTCGGTAACTGCCCGCAGACAGTGGGCTGCGGCGTGCTCCGCGGCAGCGCACGGCCGTCGCGAGCCGCGCGCGTCAACCTCGGCGCCTTCTACCTGGTGGGCATGCCCGTCGCCGTCGTACTTGCTTTCGGGCTCGGCGTGGGCTTTGTCGGGCTCTGGGTGGGACTCCTCGCCGCCCAGGTGTGCTGCGCCGGGCTCATGCTCTGCGTCGTGGGATCGACTGACTGGGAGGCGCAAGCGCGGCGGGCACAAGCGTTGACGTCGTCTTCCTCTCCAGGTCTGGAGATGACCGACTCCGAGAAGGGCGGGGGCCACACGTCGGCGGCGGCCGCGGCAGAGGGAGCCAGGCGGCCTGAGAAAGGGGAGCACCAGGAGGATGGGGCGGACATGAGGTGCTACGAGCCGTTGATCTCGAACGAGGAGGCCGAGCCCGGTTCAGTACACATGGTGCTTTGAGATTTGTGCGGAGCACGATGCCATTGTAATTTTATTCGTCTTACCTCTTAAGCTGATCAATTGGATTAGTGCTAAGTGCTAAGTACTGCAAATGCGTAGCTGTTCAAACAAAAAGTACTGCAAATGCGTATGCTTCGTTCTTTTTTGAATTTTCTCCTAGTTCTCCTTACTTGCTTGTGTATTATTGATGGTGCAATATAGCGTCAATGACTTTTTAGCCGTGTCGTGAGGGTGAGGGTTTTTTAGCCATGTTCCGCCAAGGCAGGGGGTAAAAATATTCACTGCTCGCTAGTTTCCTTCCATGGTATTTTTTTTATTTGAACGGAAGAGCTATTAGATTAAGCACTGATCCAGGATATAAAATAGCTCATACAACAAAAGATCTGTAGATCAGAATCGAACCTACAGCCTAGCGACACACAAGAGAAAAATAAAGCTGAAAGCTGCCTTCGCCAAAGAACACAAAAGAGCCTACCAGGTTATCCATCAAGATCATGGACTTGCAACACCTGCAAATATGATCATCAAGAGCCTCACAGAGCCCGGCCAACCAGATAGCCAGAGGCTCAACCAGCCATTGAGAAGGCGCAAGGCCACGAGGTTGAAAGTTGAGATGTAGATGTCGAGGAAGCTTCACCGAGCTCAACACAGACAGGTCTTCATCGCCAAATCTAAGGAGCCACAGCGGAGACGATCTCACCTGTCTCCGGCGCACACACCCGAGCGAAATGAAGACAACAAAGACAACCTTGACAGCAATACGCAGTTGATCCTTCGAGTAGTAGCTAGACCGAAGAGCTAGCTCCAAAAATATGAGAAACATTGGTCGATGAAAACCTTTTGGAGCAGCAGAAGATTGAAACACCGTCTCCTCCGATCTCCAACACGGGCTATATAAAATTGGAGCATCACTGCCTTCACCATCACCATGATGTGCAAGGCAGATTATTTTCAGAATAAAGCTTTGCCCCAAAGGAAGCCATCTTGAGGTAGAGGAACCAGAAATAGCCCCCGTCTCCCTCATCCCCTCGCCACCACGGCCAGCTGGAGGAGGAAGACAGAGCCACCACTCCCCACCAAAGCACCTTTCCCCCTGCCACCATGGCCAGCCATGCAAGACACCGAGGAACAGTTCCTCCCCTCACCAAGATGGAATCGCGCAACACCCCAATCGGTCCACCAAATCAACTCCATGGCCGCCTCATGTCCCGGATCTGCTCCACATCCAACAAAGCAGCAACCCCGGACGGCAAAGGAGGGCACAAGGAACTTCAGCATCAAATCGACCAGGAAAGGGGGCCAATCGAGCTTATTTTGCAGGAGGGAGGCGAGCTCGACGCTCTCCATGGCTTCGCCCTCTGAAGCGCTAGGAGGAGGTAGAGCCATGCCGCCGGCCACCTAAGGCAGCTCACGTGCCACAGTAGCCCGCTCTCGAACGACATAGCGCCAATCCCCATCGCGGGAGACACCGAACGAGAAAACCAGCACCTACTATACAGGGGGGGCCTGGCCGCCTCTCCCCAACCCCCACACGGCGGTGGCGCCGCCGGGAGAGGAGGGGGAGGGGCGGGCGGCGGGGGCGCCGGGAGACTCTCAAGGAACCAGAGGGTGGAGGAGAGGATAAGGGTCTCCCTCCTTCCATGGTATACTAATTAGCTATTATATCCTCCTTCCTTTGGACTTGGTGTTTAGACTCACGGGTGCATAGAAGCTTATTATGAAAAATCCATAAAAAACTAAAAATTCTGAAATAATTTTTTGCGTGGACATCCGGATACTCTATGTTCACTCGCAGATTTTTGGGGGAAAAGAATATGTTCACTCAAAAATGTCCATGAATAGTCAAGTGGAACATCGAAATTTGTATTTTTTTACAAGGGACACAAAAGTGTTCTTTTTCCCTTGGTAACTTGTATGCGGACATAAAATATCCGGTTGTACTTGCGAATATTTTTTCTGAAATTTTAACATTTTAAATGTGTTTGCACACAATGGTTTATTTGCACCATGAGCCGAATTGGATTTCCACCTTCCAATTTGCAAGTGTTCCTTACTCTTTGCTATATATAAATATATTTAGGTTTGATAATAGCAAATTCACAACCACGGAAGTTTGTGTTAATTAATACTCCCAAGTTTCCAACTATTATTATTTTATGAGAAGTCATTTAGATATGTAGTACTAATAGAATCTATGATAACAACTCTCTGTTAAGTTATTGTTTTCCGGATACTCTCTCCATTCGGATTTAAGAGGAAAACCGTATCTAGATGATGTCTAAAAAGCTGGTAAGAAGGAAAAAATAAGAAAGATAAAACAGTGTCTAGGAAGAACTAGACACAAGAGAAGGTGAGATTTGAACTTGGGCTGCGTAGCACAGACATCTTGTGCTAGCCAGAAGTCTCCCGAGTCTTTCTCGATAAGAATGAAAAATGGCTTGCATGGATATAAGGGAACTAATTCTGTTTTAGAAACGGGGTGCATAGCTGACACGGTCAGATGAAAGATAGCGACATAAAAGACTCATGGTAAACCATAATGGAGGAAGTGTATGGTCAAAGATTAGATATGAAAGGTAAATCCTGGTGAAGTATTACATGGTATCTATAATTTAAAACCACATGTATACACATTTTGTACTACTCCTTTCTGATTAGAATTTTCGGCTCCTTTCACATTAGGCCAGATGCTTGTTGGAGGGAGCATGTGTCTCCCACGCGGGAAGCAAGCGGAGCCTAAAAGCATCTCTAGCAGATACCATATATCCTCAGGTGGCACGTAAAAGTTTGGCCGATATGCGTTATCAGGCTAAAAAATGGTTTTTCTAGATAATGTAAACATGCAAAAACCGCAAAAAAAACTCACCGCTGCACCGACCCCCCTCCTACCCATGGCCGGCCAATCGTGTCGTAATTTGGCCGGCCGCGGCCGCACTTCCCCGCGCCACGGCGGGAACTCCGGAGCCCGAGCTTGCGTGCCGCCGGAGTCGGAGGAGGAGGCCGCGTGTCGCCGCTCCGAGCAGGCACGTGCGCGACGCCCTCTCCCGCACCCGCGTCACCTCACCTGCGTGGGCTGGGATGGGGTTCGGTCGCGGTGTCAGTGATGCCGAGGCGGGTAGCTCCCGTGCGCCCGCACCACAGCCGCTCATGCTCCTGTCGACGACAATGAGGAGAGTGAGGAATCCGTCGTCCGCTAGACGATATTCAACTCGCTCGGGACCATCGTCTCCGTCGTATGGGACCATGCGAAGCGCCGCCAGGACGAGCACTTTGCCGAGCAGCGGAGTTGTGCCGTGTTTGCCACCGATCCGCATGCGAGCACCAAGAGTGCCTTGGCTTTTTTGCCGTCGACTACTCCGACGACACCACCGACTCCGACGATAAGTAGGCGCGCGACAACGCTGCCGTAGATGCGTCATTGAGTAGGTACCACCGACAGATGCTAGGGCTAGTCTGAATGCAGGGCGCGACATCATTTTTTTACATATGTCGATCTGATGATCAAAACCTCCCTACGTATGAATCCTGCATGAATGTAATGTTTTTAAATATACAGTTCTGTTTTAGTGTATCTATTCCACTCTATCAATTTTCATACTGCAAACGAGTTGCTAGAGATGCTCTAAGGAGAGAAATAAATATACTAATATATGGGCCACTTAACAAAGCCCAATCGTAGGGTTAAATAGGCAAGTTTTATTTTCTGATTAGTTTGACCTTTCAATGTGCAATTGCATTCACCCCAAGATCTAGTAGCACTTTTAAGAGGAAGGGAAAAATAAAAACAAAATAAACTATTCATAGGGACCAGGTTCTTTGGGCCATTGCAAGGAGGCCAGCACAAACATGAATGCTCTTTCTTACATGTGTATTTATGAAGAAAAAAACCTGAATAAAAAATTGAGCAGAGGACGGTTTCAAAGGACCTAGAGATTCATTCATTAAGCAGTGAGCTTACAATATACAAAAAGGACCTTAGAAAAGAAAGACATTACAAACAGGACCTTACAATTTGCACAGATGAACTCACAAGAAATCGAAACAAGGATAGCTCCTTCTCCACCACGATTCCACACCTCAGCACAATCAACCTCACCTTTGTCGGGGATAACACCACTTGGGGCGGTGAAGCGGGAGAAAGGTGCACTGAGCCAAGGGGCTTCCAGCTGGAGGTTAAAGACAACCAACGGACGCCGGCTGGAAGGAACTGTCACCATTGTCAGAGGTGGGAGTGGCCGCCTTTCGACTGTAAAATACGCCGATGAGACCGAAGACTCCTGCGTGAGAGAACTCCCGAGAGAAGCAGAACCTCTACCTTGTTGCACATCCGCCATTGCCGCAAGATCCCCAATCTTCCTCATATCCATGGCAGGAGAAAAGAGGGGATCTGAAGCCTCACATGCCTTCATCGAATCCACCAAAAATAAGCTTAATGGAATGGGGGTGACTGCAATGTCGCCACCCACCTCTGGTTCCACCCACAAGAGCACCACCACCAGCCACGCCACCATGACCTGCCACCGGAAGCAGCTCGAACACTCCAGCGATGAAAGCCCTATCGGCATCACGCTAGTCACCACTGAGGAAAACTCCAAACTACTAAACCTAGACTACTTTTATACACGGGGAGGGTACCTCACCTAGGCTCAATGATGGTTAGAGCCAGAGAAGAGGAGGGGAGGGGCCGTCTGACCTAGATCAGAGGGAGAGAGAGACACACACATAGAGGTGGAGAGTATATTGGTTTTCTTATTTTCTTATATAGAAAGTTCAATGAAGTTCTTTTGCCATGGACAATTATATATGACTAGACTTCTCTCTGCGCCCCTGGGCCGCCTTTCCCTCTGTGATCTGCATGTACTGGGCAGTCCTTGGAAAAGTGGTCGAGCTCTCCACAGGTATAACAACCTAGCTTAGCCTTGTTCAGCTTCTTCTTCTTCTTGAAGGTTTTAGTATTTGCAGACTTGTTGAATGAGGGATTGTTGTTCCCTTTATTCTTTCCAAAGGTTTTCTTCGGTACCATATTGTCGCTACACTGACTCTCATCACCTTTCTCAGCACCGTCCTTAGCCCACGCCTTCTTCTCAACATTAAGAGACGCTATCAGGTTTTCAACCGATATCTCTTGTCTCATGTGCTTGAGAGTTGTGGCGAAGCTCCTCCATGAAGAAGGCAACTTTGTAATAATGCACCCAACTACAAACTTATCAGGTAAGACACACTTAAAGAGTTCAACATCTTTTGCAATGCACTGTATCTCATGAGCTTGTTAGACTATAAAACGATTGTTAGCCATATTGTAATCATGGAAGCTCTCCATGATGTACAGTTCACTGCCAGCATTTACTATACGGAACTTTGAGTCTAGTGCCTCCTAGAGCTCTTTTGCATTTTTGATCTGCATGTACACATCAAACATCTTGTTCTCAAGAACACTCAGAACGCATCCCAAAAAACCAATATTGAATTCCTCAAACTTTTCCCGCTCATTGTCGGATATAGTTCCTTCAGATAAGCCATTACCAGCCTCGTATACTTTCATAGCTTGCAGCCACATCGTGGTCTTATACTGTCACCTCTTAAAATGAACACCGGTAAACTTAACCGGCTTCATTGCATCGACCAAGTGTCCCATGTTTAACTCAGGAAATTGCCTATTATAAGGTTTTAGATTGTTGGATTATTATGCATAATTTCCACTATTAATTTCTAAATATAAATCATAACTACACCATCTACTAACAAGTGAAACTCTAACATACTAGATGTATTAATCAACATGAACAGTAGCAGTGCGTATGCAAGAATAGTCATAGTATAACAACATATTGGATCATGGTATACGTACTGATCGTTGCCGATGAAGTTGTCGTTGGTGCAGAGGTTGTTGTAGCATGTCAAACAGATGATGTAGCAGACTCCGTGTATGCGGATGCTCTTGACGACCAGAAAGACACGTTGTGATGATGAACTTGAGAAGTCACGCGGAGCGCTTGCTAAAAAAACTTATTCGCCCTCTTCATACATGATCGCAAAGGTCAGTGGTTCCGGAGACCTGCTCTCCCATTCGATGGTTCGCATCGGCGCGTGGGATGGGGGAGAATATGGCGGTGGCACATGCAGAGAGGCTAGCAAAACCCTAGGTTGGTTTTGGTGTTGTACATGGTGGAAGCCGCACATGCGCTTATATAGAGCGGCTCGGAAAAAACGTACATGGCACAATGTGGGGCGATGCCACGTTGCGCATGATTCCGAGTCGTTACAGTAGCCCATGATCCAGGAGCAATCCAAACCAACTAACTGTTGACACATCTGTCAAACCCGTATTAGTTTTTCTGAGCAACAAAAAGATAAGCTCGGCTTGAGGCTCATTCCGCAAACCCCGCACGCGGCGTAATGAGCGGGCAAGTGAGCGGCGTCACCAGAGGAGGAGCGCGCGTCTATCACTTCTCTTCTCACACACTTACAAAATGGTGAGACACTCCACATTATAAGGTGGTGCAACTCTTCGCTAACTTTTCATGTGGCACTAAACTTTAGTTCCCTCTCCTCTTGCCACACACACATGTGAACTGTCACTAACTTGGACCAAATCACATATAAACTTCTACACACATGGGTTTTGAGATTTATGGAAAATCTGAAATATCACATGGACCAAAGGATTTAGCCCATTTTCTAACAAGAACGATGGATACTAATCAACTCTTGGCAACCGTGTCGTTGCGGCCATCATGGTAGCGTGTGAGGTGCATAATAGGGAGACGCTCAAGAATAGAATTTAGATAGTTTTCTCCGCTTTTTCTTAGGATTAGTAGAGATTTAGATAGGTTTTTTCACTTATCCTTAGATTACTTATAATTTTCTTTCTTTTGGAGTTGCATGGGACTCAATGTAATGAACGGGAAGGGTCCCAAATCATGGTTTGGAAACAAAATTATATATCTGTGTAATAGAAAATTTGATTTGAATGGCATAAACAAACTAAATTTTTTATCATTGATTGTTATTAACTTTAAACCCTCCCAAAGGTACACCAAGCATGAAAAAATATTGCGCCGCATATTACCTATACTCAACACTAATTTTAACATCAATTTTTCATCTGAGGCACATTGTGCAGAATAGATCACACAGAGGATCTGATATACCACGAGAAAAAAGTCTTGTGTTAACTTTTCTTAACAAAGTTATTCTTGATGGCTTTTATTTATCGTCTAAGCACGAGCACTGCGATTGGACGTATGCTTAAGTGTTTATCTGTGAGCGCCCGTGTAGGCTAATGTAGTGTGAATTTTATCACTAAAAATAATTGGTATGCAATTCGCTTTGTTATTACAAGGGATAAGCATGAAAATAATTATGATGTTCTAGTTGAACATAATTTAATTGTGTGATTGCATAATACGATGATATGGTCTTATCAAACATATGGCTAAGAATGATGAAGTGGGCAACTAGATGGCTAAAAGAATATCTGATGTGAATAGAGTGAATGTACAGATGGATTATCACTAAAAAATATTAGTGGAGTTGACGTGGTCAATTGGCTGGATGAAAGAATTTGTGACCTGAATAGCTTGCATATTGAGATTGGTTATCACGAATAAATATTATTACCTCTGTCCCGGTTTAAAAGACTTACGCGTATATCTAGGTCGTTAATTTAACCAATAAAATATGGATTATTTAACATACAAATTATACCATTAAAAAGTATAACATCTAAAGTTTCTAATAGTATAATATTTATGTTAAATAATTTATATTTTATTGATCAAATTAGCGATCTAGGTATACGGATGGAGGGAGTAGTTAGTTTTTTCTTTATAATAGATATACTCCCTTCATCCTAAAATAAGAGACTTATTTGTCTAAATTCACATGTATCTAGACATTTTAAAATAAGTGATTTTAATTTATTTATATTTGCATATATCTAGACATGTTTTAAATCTAGATACATGTGAAAGACAAACCCAAGTTTTTTACCCATGAAGTGACCAATACATACGATTATATATTTTGGTGTCCTCGAATATATGTTTAATCTTGAGCGGCTCTAGCAGGACCCACGCGGTTAAACGGTGAGACGCACGTCCCAGTGAGTGCACCCAGTATGTGCCCTTGAGAAACCGTGGCCCATATAATTGCACCGCAAGGGCATGGGTCGACCCGTTCGACCACTGGCGGTCTGAATCGGTCTATGCGAACGTCGCTCGGCTAAAATCCGCTCCAGCGATCCGACCCAAACAACGCGCGTGTCCTCCCTCTTCTCCTCGTGTACGCGCACTGGCCCGCCTAACAGTGTCCGAGCGCTTCACCTGCTACCACGGTGAGCACACCATTGATGTCCAAGGCTAGCCAAAAGCTGAAGGCGCCAGCGTTGCTGAAATGAAGCGACGGCTCTCTAACCACCACTTCAGTATTAATGACCGAGGGTGGAGCAGGCCTTTCTACGACGAGGGTGCGTGTGGCCTGGCCTCCCTGTGTCCTTCTCATTGTCATTTTGAACCCAGACAGTCCCCTCTCCACCGACGCCATGCCCAACTGTGGAAGAAGACGATAAGGAACGACCACGGGGCCGGTGGTTCCTCGTCAGGCCGTCGCCATCGCCGCGCTGCGCTTCCTTCTCCGATACCGTCGCTGCCTCCACCAACCGCGTGGGGTCCTCATGTGTCCCTGCTACCGTGTCCGGGCGCGCGGTTCTTCACCAATGCGGGCCGTGCTAGACGCCCTTCTACTGTGGCGGGCCGTGCCCGTTGTCCTCCCAACAGGGATAGGCGGTACATGCCTGTCACCGAGTGTCAGCACCGCCGGAAGGAGCGTCAACCCTGTGATCACCACGAAGTGTCTATGTTGGGGGGTGGTACCTGAACCGGGTGCACGTGCCTGCATCGTCGGTGTCAATGGACGAGCACCTGCTCAACTGGGAGATCTAGCACTATTGGCGCCAGCTGCCAACGCACCCCCGTAACGACCCCACATACAAGTGTTGTAGCTATGGTTTAATTTTAGTTATCTTTTTATTTTCTAGTATTTAAATTAAGACTATTAGTTTTATATATCTAAGTTTTTACCTTTTTAAGGTTTTATAGAAAAAAGGGTCGAGCCCGTTGGGGGCACCCCCGACCCAAACGGACAGAAGCCAAAATGGCCTATTTTTTATGTCTGTGGACCGACCCAAACGAACCGATCTCGACACATCTAGTGTCTGAAATGTGTCAACCCAGTGGATTTTCCCTAAATCCTAAGCCACACTCCTACTGTCCATCTATATATACATAGCTCCTTAGCCCGAAATTTCTACCAGAATCTTTATGCTTCGAAGGGTGTAACAAGGGTGGATGTGGTGATGAATACAATACAAAGATCAGTGACATCGGTGATGAATGATGGGCTTATAGACCCATACGCCAAAGAGGAGGTGAAGTCCACTTTACATCAAAAGTTCCTGACCAAAGCTCGGGACCTGACGGATTCCAAATCCATGTTTTTAGCAGAACTGGAACTTACGTGGTGCTGAAGTGACTTCGGTAGTACTCGATATTATGCGTAGATAGGAGAGCCCGAAGGAGATAAATGAAACCTCATTGTGCTGATTACAAAGGTAGCTAGCTCGGTTGAGCTAGGTCAGTTTCATTCTATTAGCTTGTGCAACGTTATTAGGAGTAAATAATAGCGCTAGATTGCTTCGTCTCAAACCATCGTTCCGATTTTTTCGGCCATGGGACGGACACCGAAAAAGACATGTAACGACGTTCCAACGGAGCCCTGCTATCCCGTGAAACGGGACCCTCTGCGGGCCAGGGCGAAAGATTCTGTGGCGTGTCCATGCGTCGTGCGTGACGTCGTACCCCATGTTGCCGAACGGTGGACCCCGCGCGTGTCATGGGCTCACCATCAGCATACGTGGGCAGGAACATGTTTTAACCCAAAGGAACTAAATGTCTCACCAAAGTACTAAATTTATATAATGTCATCTTATTTGAGAATGAGTGATGCGTATAGGCGCAAAGACATGCAAATACACACAGACCTGAAAGTGCCAGATCCGGAGATTATGTTTACCACAAGCAAACGCATATATACAACACCAGAAACCCATAGATGTTGAATGCACAAGTTTACAAACTAGATTATTGACTCTAGTGCAAGTGAGAGACTAAAGGAAATATGTCCGAGAGGCAATAATAAAGTGGTTATTATCTTATTCCATGTTTATGATAAATGTTTATTTCTCATGCTATGATTGTGTTAATTGGAAACGTTAATACATGTAAGTTTAATAAATAAATAAAGAGTTTCTAGTTATGCTTCTCATATAAACGAGCTCGTTGATTAATAAGATGATCAAGGTTTTATGATCATGTTCATTGGATATTGTTAATAAAGAGGTCACAATATTGGTGGAATGATGTGATGAACATTCTCAAAAGTATAGTAATACGTTCAAAGTCATTATGTTAACATTTCTATAACATCATCCGAAGTAACTTTAGTTCTTAGACCATGAGATCATGTCAATCATTAACACCAAAAGAGTAAATTGATAGCATCAAACGTCACACCGTAGCAGGGTGACAATAAAGGTGGATTCAGATACACCAAACGTGTTATGTAGAGGCTCATGGATCAAGAGTGAGATTTGTACATCCCGATGACGGAGAGATATACACTGGGCCCTTTCGGTGATATGACTGACATGCAAGCAAGTGATAAGATCACTAAGAATGCTATATCACGGGAACGAGAAAAGAGTACTTGTCGTTAACGATATTAAACTAGGTATGGGGATACCGATGGTCGAATCTTGGACATATAATATATCACGATATAAAGGGATTTAGTTATGACGTTAAAGGTTCTCATGATCACTAGAGTCATCGTTGAATGTGAGAGTCAGTATGGATCTCCAGGTCCTGCTGCTGATTATTGATTGGAGAGGGGTCTCGATCATGTCTGCATTATTTGCGAACCGTCGGGTGACACACTTAAAGTATACCGACATTGGGGTTAAATTGCTGAAAATGGACATTGAAATTTTTTGTGGTTATTGAAATATAATACCAGAGAAAGTATTTGAAAGCGCTAGGATTATTTTGATGGACACTGAAATTATTTGGGGTTAAATTGCTGAAAATGGTTTCAAATATGATATCGAAGTATTGTAAGGGATTTTATGCAGATGTTTGTTAATTAAATTAATTAACAAAATTCTAAATAAAATTATTTTATTAAATGAGAGATGCATTAATTTTTGTGAAAAATTAATGCAACTTTAAGTGGAGATAGAATTGATGTGGGAATGCTTAGTGGAAACTCCACTCACATGAATGAGCGAGATATGGGGGCACCCACCATGGTCGTCGGCCATGACATGGGGGCTTCCCCCTCCACTATAAAAGGAGGCCTCCTCCTCCTCTCCTCTCACATCTCCTCGTGAAGGATCTCTCTCCCCCTCTAGTAAATTCCCCATGGCTTCGGATTAGCGAAGTACATGTTCTCAGTGGTTTCTCTAGAAGGATCTGCTATATCCGCTGCTTTGCTAGAGCAAGGAATCGGAGGTTGTCGGGTGCTGGACATGTGTGCGATCACAGATGCCCTGCTAATTTGCTGCGCCGGACTTCAACTCGATCTTGAGAATGGCAAGTGTATGACTACATCATCCACGAAATCAAATTTCGTTAACAAAGCTTTTTGGTCTTTGAGGGTAAGATCTCTACGGATGTATATCCACCTGTTGATTGTATCTAGGGAGATAGAATTTAGTCCTTAGTTGTTCATATCGTTGGAACATTTTTGTTTTCTATGCTGCAAACCCAACATGTAGACGATGCTGGTTCTTGCGGATGGAGAGCCGACGTAGACTGTAGAGGTCCGCGGTTTCCTAGGACGATGTCATACCATGGTTCACGTACAGACCTGACCTAACATTGTAGGGCATAGACCTACGTGAATTTTCAGTGCGATATCATGTTGTGGGATCCGTTAGGGAGACATAGTGGTTAAAAAAACTCTCGCCTGACTCGTTAGTATAAATCGCTTATCCTCATATTTTCTCTATGCAATGCATCTGTCTCCACCGTGCTTGGCTCTTATTCATGGTCAGTCGCATGCATCCGTCTCCGCCGTGATCGGCTCTTCTTCATGGTTAGTCACATGCATCACTGCGGTGATCACACCCGGAGCCGGTGCTGCAGCTGCCCACGAGGTTGACCTGAAACACAACGCGGTGTCATTCTAGGCAGGCTTGACTTCAGCATATTAGCTATGTTCTTTTCCCATCGTCTCCGCCATGCTTCAGCTCGCCTATGTGGTCAGGTGCATACGATATTCTAGTGAACATGCCCGGAGCCGGCATTGTAGCTGCCCACGAGGCTGAAGCAAAACACAACACGGTGTCCTTCTAGTTAGGCTTAGGCCTTCTCTCGCTCTCTTGCTGAGTCATGCCGTTTGACCTGGGTACGAGGTGGCACCGACGGTGGTGGTGGACCTGACGATAATGGCGGCAGCGGTTGTCGGTGGCTTCACAACGACGCGCGAGAGATAGATACGTATCGTCTTCCATTTCCCTTCTTCTGTCTTTTCTTTTTTTCTGCCTTTTTTCTTCTTCCCCTTTATTGGCTTCTTTCCTGTTGAAAAGCGAAAACTTTGACTGCGACAATGTTCACTGTGATACAATTGTGAGCAAAATATGTATACGAACATGTTGTGCAAAATCGGTCATACACTGCTTTCACGTTGAATGTCGATTACGTTGAGTGCAGAAATGTTGAGTACGAAAACGTTAAGTGCGACGACGTCGTATATGAAAAAACGATGCAACCACGTTCCATGCAAACATGATTATAAGCGAACCCTGCTGGTACCGTTCAAAAGCGAAACCATTGGCTACGAACACGTTGACTGCGATACCTTTGTTTGAGTGCAACTACGTCATGTGTGAAATATTGATGCGTCCATATTCCATACAAACATGATCAGAATAGAAACGTGTTGGTACCATTTAAAAGATACACCGTGGAATATGCATGCGTTGACTGCAATACCGGTGCGAGTGAAGGTTAGCTGCGAACGTGTTGCACGCGATCACAGTCATAGACATATTTTGGCATTTAATCTCAATCCCGTTGAGTGCAGAAACATTGGCTATTTATCTATTTAGTGCGAGGATGTTCTATGCGAAAGATCGATGCAGACACGTTCCATGCAAACATGATGAAAAGTGAAATGTGTTGATACCGTTGAAAAGAGTAACCTTTGACTGTGATACCACTGTGAGCGAATGTTGGATGTGAACGCATTGTGTGCGAACAGGGTCCTAGACTATTTTTTCGCGTTCAACCTCAATCCTATTAACTGCAAAAAATTAACTGCGAAGCTGTTGAGTGCAACGATGTCATATGCGAGAGCTCAGGCCGTCCATGCTCCATGCAAACATGATCAGAAGCAAAACATGTTGGTACCATTGAAAAGCAAAACTGCTGGTTACAAATATGTTGATTGTGATACCGTTGTGAGCGAATGTTAGATGCTAACACGTTCCGTGAGATCATGGTCGTATACTTCTTTTTTCGCGTTGAATCTCGATCCAGTTGAGTACAACTGTTGAGTGCAACGACTTCGTATGAGAAAGATCGATGCAGCTATGTTTCATGCAAACATGATGAAAAGCGAAATGTGTTGGTACCATTAAAGAGCGAATATATTGACTGCAAAAATGTTCACCGCGACATCTTTGTGAGCCAAATTTGGATGCGAACATGTTGCGTTGAATACATTCAATTTTTTCTTTTTTCTCGCTGAATCTCGATAATGTTGAGTGAAAAAAGGTTGGCTGCGAAATATTGAGTGCGATGACATCGTATGCGACACATTTATGCGGGCACGTTCCATGCAAGCATGATCAAAAGCGAAACATGTTGATACTGGTATATGTTGAGGATGGACAACAACGTGGTGTGCTAAAGCTGGGTGTCAGCATGTACCATGAGAAGATAGTCACATGCGTAACGAATACAACATCGAGGAACATGAACTGTGGATCCGTACTTGATTAAATATGGCGCTAGAAAGTAAAATGATATTTTCGCATTGCTTGAGATTTAGAGTACTCGCTGCATGTTGTTCACCACGACTTTGACCTTACAAAGTATGAGTTAGTGTCTTCCTATGTTAGGCGTGGAAAACTAGGCTCCGATCATTCTAAAAATAGTCGTTCCTGGAAAATATTGATAACGGGAGTACTTGCTACGTCGTGTTCACGTCGACTTACCGAAGCGCCAACGACATATCGTTTTATATTCGACTAGAAAAAATATGGGGACCGAGGCATTGGGCGGAAAATATACTTTCGCCGACTCTGCATTCACACTATCATCGCAATCTATCTCTCAAAAAATGATCCCTCAAAAAAAAACTCTAATGTCTCTACACGATGGTTCAGGAGGCATGCCTCTACCGTCGAGTACACCGTGGGTGCGCTGCTGCCGTCCCCGAAGTCAAGAGTTTTCAAGATTATATCGTCGGCTACGACTAGGCCAACGAACATGAGAAGATTATATCGTCGACATGCCCAAGGAAGACGCGGAGGTCAATGTGGCCGATGTCTAATCCCGTGACAAGCGGATGCAGGCATGCGGATGGCAAGGTCGACGCCCCCGAGAACGCTGACGCCGAGGCCAGCGAGAACACCGGTGCTGGTGACCCCAAGGATAGCAGCTCTAAAGCTGATGACTCTAACGAGAGCAATGCAACCAAACAGAGGAGTCTGGACGAGGTGTTCAAGGCGGATGAGCGACACGAGAAGCGGATGGCGAAGCGTAGGGAGTAGGCCGAGGAGAGGGTCATATGTAATAACACAATGTAATATTAATACAAAATAATTATGTACAAATATGCCATGAACGATTCCTCGTGTTTCTGTGGTGTTCCTGCCTTTACTATTTTTTACTTTGTGTCTTGCAATGGCAGCGATAGTATAGACGCTTTTACGTGTGTTTTTAGTCTGTGTGTGCCCACACACTATCAACTGAACCAACCTAATTTGCTTGAGCGCTGGCTCCTTAGAGCAAACAGAATGAATATAATTATATGTGCGAACACGGTTCACAAATGTACCTATGGATGTCTATGTGACAAACAACCGCACTCGTTGCTCTATGTTATCTGCTACCGCTGAACATGCTATGTATAGTTGCACCTCGCTAGTTTACCAAACGACAAGCCAGCTTATAAGCCTACGAGTGAAGGTGCTATCACCGTGGGGGTATCTTGCGTAGATGTAACGCGATATATCGTCACACATTCTACATTACAGCCGCGTCCGAGGGGGCACGGAAAGGAGTCTAGTTGCTTCCAAAGTTTTAGCTAACAAGTTGAAAAAGATATTGCCGGATATCATATCACAGGAGTAGTCCCCTTTCATGCCCGGGAGATTGATTACGGACAACATATTACAACTTATGAGTGCTTCCATTTTATGAGGATGAACAAGGCCAAGAAATATCAGCAATGTGCCCTAAAGATGGATATGAGGAAGGCCTACGATAGGGTTGAATGGAGCTACCTTCAATCTATCATATTACAGTCGGGTTTTAACCCATCATGGGTAAATCTTGTGATGAGAATGGTTTCTATGGTATTCTTAGTTTTATTTAAGGGATTTCTATTTTCGTGCCCCTGTTTCATTAGTTGTACTCAGTTTTTCCCAGCCGCTTAGTTTTTCTCACTTTTCCCTCCCTCCATTCTAAAACCCTCACATGCGCTCGGACGGGGGGATGTCGTCAGGTCAAAGGCTTGACCCGTTACATGCTGACCAGTGGGACCGTTTAGGGCAGGTCGTGTGTTGAGCATTACGTTACGTCGCCTCGACCGTTACATGCTGATAGGTGGGGCCAGGATACACAACGGACCAGCCATCCATCTCTCGCTGATTATGGGGGACGTGGTGTGGGACCATGTGGGGCGCGTTTTATGGTTACGTGCGCCCTGTCGCCTAAATTGGATTTTTTTTGTTATTTTTATGATTGGCCTTTTTAATAGCGATGTTTCCCCTCTCTCTCGCTAACAGTTTTGTTTTTTTGGCCAAAAAGGTAGCGAATCTAGAGCAGCTTCTCTCTTTGTTCATTGTTCCTTTTGCCCTCATTTTCCCCAATATGGTAGCAAATCTAGAGCAGCAAAACTAACCAGCACCATAAATAAATTCAGTAAACAGAGCACATGTAGATAAAGCAGCTAATATAGGTTATATAGTACGGTATTTAATGAGGTTCGACAATTAGGCTGCTCAGCAGCAGTAGCAGACAAGGTCAACACAGACAAGACAAAATAAGCTGCTTTACAGCAGCAAGAGCAGATCAGTGGCCCCTCATGGCCTCTGCCAGGAGGGCCTGCACCTCCTCCCTCTAGCGCCTCCTCCACTTCTTGTTGTCGAGTACCTTGACCTTGGGTGCCTTGGGCTTGATCGGGGGCATGCGACCCTCCTCGATAGCCACCTTCTGGACGTTGTGGAGGTAAAGTCCGAGTGCCTGGTGCTTGGTTATGAAGCCGTGGACACTCACGGACTTATCGCAGGTCCTCATGTCCTCGGCATGCTTCATGAGGGAGTTGAAGTCCATGCCGTGGACCCTCCTAGTGGGGCAGAAGGGGCACCTGTACACGTCGCCGACGAAGAAGTTATTGTACTGGCCGAACTTCAGCCTCCTCAGCACATGATGAGTCTTGGTGTCCTTGGACTCGTCGTCGCTGAGTACATTGCTGTTATCATCCTGTTGGAAAAAATAGTAGAGTGCAATAAGGACATGATTGAGATACTTTGATTATCGGGATTGATTATTTGCATAAATTCACCGATTGAGATCTCCTGATTATTCCCCAAATCTCAAACCAAATCGAATACTGATCCCAACTACAAACAGGGGGGTTCAAATATGAACAGGGGGATTCATCGAAATACGAGATATAACACAAGAGGATTAGCTACTGTAAAAATACGAACAACCGAGCCCTAATAACATACGATCTAGCATCCAACGATCGGAACGGGGGAAGAAGAAGGGAAGGGGAGAAAACCCTGGTTACCTCCGACCATGGATCGGCGATGCTGGTGTAGTAGGGGTTCTCCAGCCTTATGTAGACAACCTCCTTGTAGGGGTCCTAGCCAAGCGGGATCTACCCGAGACCGGCGGGGGCCTCCTCGCCGGCGGCTACGGCGGATGCAGGGATGAGGACAGGGGCCTCCTTGCCGGCGGCCTTGGAGGCGCCGATGGCCACCGCGCCGGTCTTCTCCATCGCCGGCGTGGTTGGGGTTTTCTTGGGGGTTGGCAGAAGATGATGGGACAGTGGAGATGGTTGAGTGAGCGAGTGAGCGATGAGTGAGAGTGGGAGGCCTCTATTAAAGGAGAAGGGAAGCGACGTTTCGTTGCACTACCGTGCACCGCATATGCTACTACACCGTGCACCTCCGCAAGTGTCTGCTACCGCCCTGTGCAGTGTACACGTGTACCGTGAGTCACGTTTTTCCCTCGTGTCTAACCCTGGCGATTCAGTTGTACTCACTTTTGCCCTCGGGTGTAACACTGGAAGTTTGGTTGTACTCAGTTTTGCCCTCCAGTACTAACACAGCCGAGTGCAATATACTCAGTTTTACCCTCCGGTGGCTGGTCAATAGAGAGTCAGCAAATAGGTTATAGCTAGCTAATTGAGTCATTTTATGCACAACAAATTCAAAAAGAGCAAAACACAGTGGTATCTACCCAAGGAGTCTTATTATGTGACCTGCCACCATAAGAAATGTATATAAACCAAGTTTTAACCTAAATCACCACTTCTCAAATCACCTACTATGTATGAAGGTTCATAGCTTTCTACTCAAGCCTCTTTCCAAAACATCCCTCCCTAAGAAATAGTTTGTCCGAATGAGGCAATAATTGTCAAACTGGTGCATATTTGAATTGCAAATAGTTTGATGTATGCCAAGATGTATTTTCTTGTATAAAAGACGCATTTTCCATTTTTAAATCCTTTTCTATTTTCTATTTGAATCCCTTTGTCAGTCTTGCCCTTGGTTTTTAAGTTCAACTCAGTTTTGCCCTTGGTTCTTAAGTGCTACTCAGTTTTCCCCTCTCTTTGTATCCATCTCTGGCACCTGTGCTCATCTTCGCTACTACGCTCTGATTGTTCGAGACAGTTGTCACACGGATCGTGCCCACCAACTGTTAATCCTCTGTGATCTAGCGGACAGGACAACCCCTATATATGTCGGGGGGGCACCCCTCTATCCATGCAAAATAACGAATATGCCACCGGTACTTTAACTCCATAAACAAATGAACTTCAATATAATTTGAAGGGAACATGTTCGAAGGTGTATATTTTGTGCATTACATTTCACTCTATGAAAATGATAATCTCTCAAGATTTTCTTAGCACAATATTATCACGTATTAAGTGCGATTTCAAAGAGTTCAGATGTGTATAATTTTTGTATACGCAAGTTTATGCATTACATTCCACTCCATGGAAATGATAAATGAACATGATTTTATTAGCACAACATTATCATGACCTAAGTGAGTGCGATTTCAAAGAGTTGAAAGGTGTATAATTTTTGTATACACAAGTTTATGCATTACATTCCACTCTATGAAAATGATAATCTCTCAAGATTTTCTTAGCACAACATTATCACATGTTAAGTGCGATTTCAAAGAGTTCAAAGGTGTATAATTTTTGTATACACAAGTTTATGCATTATATTTCACTCCATGGAAATGATAAATGATCAGGATTTTATTAGCACAACATTATCATGTCCTAAGTGCGATTTAAAAGAGTTCAAAGGTGTATAATTTTCGTATATGCATTATATTTCACTATATGAAAATAAAGCAACAGCATGGGCGCGGGCACGGGGCTAGCTCGGGGTCCCATCTTACAACGCCAACGTAGGTAAGTTGTGGGTCCGAAGCTCAGATGGATAAGATGTTGGTCCGGCGCTCACGTGGATAAGTTGTGGGTCCGATGCTGATCTGGATAAGTTGAGAGAGGTGGCCACTATGGGAATCGACTGACACGGCCCCACTTGTTAGCATGTAACGGCAAGGGTACACTACAGGACCCGACAGAATGAGGCCCTACTCATCAACACGTAACGGCGAGGGTCCACTACAGGGTCCGGCTGAACGCGGCCCCACTTGTCAGCACGTAATGATAAGGCTGACGGACGGCGAGTTTCAGACCATGTCAGAGTTTCCGACAAGGAGATGGGCAAAAGTGAGGAAAAACTAAGCGGCTGGGGAAAACTAAGTACAACTAACGAACTGAGGGTATGGAAATAGGAATCCCTTTATTTAATGGATCACCGACTTCAAATGCCAATCCTACTAGAGGTATCCGCCAGGGAGATCCAATCTCGCCATATTTGTTTTTGCTTGCAGCAAATTAAAGGGCCTCTTCTGCCTTTTAAAATTTACAAGTGTTGTACCATCATTGAGTCTTCAAGGTGTTCAGGTGGCAAGCACTGCCCCGACAGTTAACCATCTTATTTTCACGGATGATATCTTGCTGTTTGTGAAAGCGAGTGTGGAGGGAGGTGGAGAAGTGTCTAAAGTGTTGGGAAACTACTTCCAAGATTTGGGACAAATGATTAATCTTGATAAGTCATTAGTGTTCTTTAGCAAAGGCTACCCACAGTTGGTATGCATTGAGATAAAGAACAAGTTGAATGTACAGAACGAGTCCCTAAGTGATAGATACCTTGGTATGCCATCGGATGTTGGATGCTCAGTTAATGGATCTTTCAAGTATTTAAGGGACCGAGTCTGGAAACGTGTCTAGGAGTGGCTAGAGTTACTCTTGTCCGCAGGAGGTAAGGATATTCTTATCAAATTAGTTGCCCAAGTGATTCGTAATTTTCCAATGTCATGCTTCAAGTTGCCTAGAGGAATGTGCCAGCACATCAATAGCCTTCTTCGAAATTTTTGGTGTGGAAGTCATGATGGAAAAAAGAAGATATGTTGGGAGTCTTGGGAGGATATGACAACACCAAAGTATGTTGGTGGATGGGTTTCGAAGATATTGAATTATTCATTCTATCTCTTTTATCTAGACAAGCGTGGAGAATATTGCAAAACCCAGAGTCTCTGAGTGCGAGAATTCTAAAGGCCATCTACTTCCCGAAAAATGACTTTATGGAGGTTCAAATTGGTGCACAACTGATGCATGTAAAATGCATCCATGAACTTTGCATGTTATTACATGATATTCCAGCATATTTGCATCATATATGGGGTATATTCATGTTTTTAATGATATTTGGGAATAATTCACACTTCCCACATTGTTTTGGAATTAACCCCGCCGACACAGAAAACCCCTATTTCAGTGTTTTCGACTTTTAGGTAACCAAACAATGTCCAATTGACTTGAAACTTCATGGGACCAAGTATTTATCATAACCAAGAACGATGGGTCGAAGATCCACGAGAAAAGAAAACCGAGCAGGGAACGAGCTAACCAGCCGTGTCCCACCCCCTTGGTCGCGGCTGATGTGCTCATTAGCCCCTCGAGTCTTCGATGTCGTCAATTCTTTCTCCCAGGTGAAGGTTCTGACCTAAAACCACGTATAAAAAAGGTCTGCCGATGATTCTCAGAGAGGAGCGCCACGGAAGACATAAACACGAAACAGAGAGGTAGGAGGCAAAAGATTGGAGGGGAAAACTACGGAGGGGCGCTGCCTGTGTGATCTCCACCTCCTCCAATGACTCCAGCACCTTCACCATGATGAAGAGGGGTAGTCCTCCCCTGGACTATGGGTTTGTGGTAGTAGCTATTGTATCTCTCTCATGACCTCGATTGTATTAGAACCGTATGAGCTGCATAACATGATTACAGTCATATTTGTATTACCTATGTGGTGGATCTTTATATAGTTGATATTTGAGATTGCAATTGTCAAGTATTGGAAGTATATGGATAGATGCATATCATGTACCCCATTATTGTTTACTTGTTTTTATCAAACTTATATATGGGAGCGTGTGCATTAGTTGGAGCAACGGGGGTGATCTTGCGAGTAGGACAGTAAAACTTGCGAATCACTTGGGTGTTTACCTTACTTAGTTGCCTCACTAGGGATAAAGAAAATACCATGCTTAGACTAGATCAAGTATGTTATTATTTTAACTTTGTATCATAGAACTTAATGCTATTCTCTGAATTGTTCTTAATACTAGATTGCTTGGAGACCCCCTTTCTAGTGGAGTATAAGTGAATTGTTAGTAAAATAACATATCTGTGTTAGGACGTGATGTCCATATGAATTGCTATCCATACTTTAACATGTTGCACCAGTATTATGTCAACTAGAGTGTCCCATGTCCACCACAACTCAAAGAGAGAGTGCATAAGCGAAACCATGAACCCCGGTCCATTTTAAACCATAAGAAAACACTATCCAACACATCTACATCACTTTTTTATTTTCAATACTAATTAAATCCGAAAATACAAAAACATTTCTCATACTTGCAAACACCAACCAAAACCCAAAAACATCATATTCCATTGCATTTACCACCATTGCATATTTACTTTACTATTGCATTGCATTTTACTTTTATTGTATTCTATTTTAGTTTTGCTTACATACACATTGTGCTTGACAACCACTTGGTGAGGTTGAGGGCACAAAACAATCTACAACTATTTTGTAGGTTGCTTGACGAAGAACAAAGAGGATCATTCTCTTATGCACAGCTCCTCGAGAGTTGGATGTTTAAACCCTCGAGTTTCCCTCGTGGGAAAGACTTCCATTTACTACCTCACTCTCCACTTAGAGTCTCAACCATTAAGTTGCAGCGAGAAGCTCCTACGACAACTGTCAGGAAGTTTTCTAACGCTCGTATCAACACCCATCTCAGATTTGCCTCTCTCTAATGGAGGAAAAATAAGTTCTAAAACATTGTCTAATCCGCCGTATTGGCACAGGCGAGAGGACTCATGCTTGGAATGATAACTGGCTGCCAAGAGAAACAATGTTAAGGCTAGTAGCATGCAAAGAAGATGATCCACTGGTCAAAGTTTTAGATTATATTGATACTTCATCTACCAGCTAGAACACACAGAAGTTGGAGAGGTACTATATACCGATAGACATTGATGTGATATGAGCTATACCGTTTGACACAATGCGTTTGGATGACTTTTGGGATTGGAATATGAACAAAGTAGAGTATTCACAGTTCAGTTGACATATCCATGCTGGTGGACTCTAATAAGCAACGTGAGGCGTGGTTGGAGGTGATAACATCGGGCTCAGATGTTTAGGGAGAAGAGAACAATTGGATGGCACTATGGAAAGTATCATTTTCATATAGTGGAATATAATGCATAAACTGACATATACGGAAATTATACACCTTTGGACTCTTTGAAATTGTACTTAGGTCGTGATAATGTTGTGCTAATAAAATCCTGATCATTTATCATTTCCATGGAGTGAAATATATGCATAAACTTGTGTATACGAAAATTTTAAACCTTTGAACACTGTGAAATCGCACTTAATAATGAGATAATGATTTTAAACTTGCGTATAGCAACATTTTGAGAGATTATCATTTTCTCCCCGCATTTTCATAGAGTGGAATGTAATGCATAAACTTGCATATACGAAAATTATACACATTTGAACTCTTTGAAATCGCACTTAATATGTGATAATATTGTGCTAAGAAAATCTTGAGAGATTATCATTTTCATAGAGTGGAATCTAATGCATAAATTAGTACACCTTCGAACACGTTTCCTTCAAATTATATTCAAGTTCATTTGTTTATGGAGTTAAAGTACCGGTGACAAACTCGTTATTTCGCATGATAGAAGGGTGCCCCCAACAGATATAGGGGTTATCCTGTCCGTTATTTCACAGAGGATCAACGATTGGTGGGCACGATCCGCGTGACAACTATCTCAACCAATCAGAGTGTAGCAGCGAAGATGAGCACAAGTGCGAGAGATTGATAGTAAGAGAGGGGAAAGCTGAGTAGCACTTAAGAACCAAGGACAAAACTAGGTAGAACTTAAAAACCAAGGGCAAGACTGACAAAAGGATTCAAACAGAAAATAGAAAAAGATTTAAAAATGGAAAATGCGTCTTTTATACAATAAAATACATCTTGGCATACATCAAACTATTTGCAATTCAAATATAGACTAGTTTGACAATTATTACCTCATTCAGACAAACTATGTTTTGGGGAGGGATGTTTTGGGAAGAGGCTTGAGTACAAAGCCATGAACCTTCATAGATTGTATGTGATTTGAGAAGTGGTGATTTAGGTTAAAACTTGGTTTATATACATTTCTTATGGTGGCAGGTCACATAATAAGACTCCCTGGGTAGATGCCACTATGTTTTGCTCTTTTTGAATTTGTTGTGCATAAAATGACTCAGTTAGCTAGCTAAAACCTATTCATTGATCTCTGTTGGCCAGCGACCGGAGGGTAAAACTAAGTATATTGCACATGACAGTGTTAGTACTCGAGGGAAAAAGTGGGTACAACCAAACTGCTAGTGTTACACTCGAGGGCAAAACTGAGTACAACTAAGTCGCCAGGGTTAGACACGAGGGAAAAACGTGACTCATGGTAAGCGTGTGTGGTGCACGGGGAGGTAGCGGACACGTGTGGCCGTGCACGGTGTAGTAGCATATGTGGTTACGCGGTGCATGGTGGTGCAATGTAACGTCGCTTCCCTTCTCCTTTAATATAGGCCTCCTCACTCTCACTCATCACCCACTCGCTCACTAACCGTTTCCACTGTCCCATCACCTTCTGCAAACCCCCAAGAAAACCCCAACCACGCCGGCGATGGAGAAGAATGCCACTCTTGCCATCGGCGCCTCCAAGGCCGCCGGCGAGGAGGCCCTCGTCCTCATACAGGCCCCCATCTAGGCATCGAAGGCAGTCGCCGTCCCCATCCTCGCATCCGCCGTAGCCGCCGGTGAGGAGGCCCCCACTGGTCTCGGGGAGATCCCGCTTGGCTGGGACCCCTACAAGGAGGTTGATTACATAAGGCCGAAGAACCCCTACGACACCAGTACCACTGACCCATGGTCGGATGTAACCAGGGTTTTCTCCGCTTCCCTTATTTTTCCCTGTTCCCATTGTTGGATGCTAGATCGTATGTTATTAGGGATGGGTTGTTCGTATTTTTACAGCAGGTAATCCTCTTGTGTTAGATCTCGTATTTCGATGAATCCCCCTATTTGTATTTGAAACCCCTATTTGTAGTTGGGATCAGTATTCGATTTGGTTTGAGATTTGGGGAATAATCAGGAGATCTCAATCGGTTAATTTATGCAAATAATCAATCCCAATAATCAAAGTATCT
The DNA here is from genome assembly GCA_023614405.1 of Avena insularis. Lineage (NCBI taxonomy): Eukaryota > Viridiplantae > Streptophyta > Magnoliopsida > Poales > Poaceae > Avena > Avena insularis. The sequence continues at coordinate 152,049,177 of CM042690.1, forward strand.
CAATCATGTCCTTATTGCACTCTACTATTTTTTCCAACAGGAGGATAGTAGTGACGTCCGCAGCAACAACGAGTCCAAGGACACCAAGACTCGTCATGTGCTGAGGAGGCTGAAGTTTGGCCAGTACAACAACTTCTTCACCAGCGACGTGTATATATGCCCCTTCTGCCCTACCAAGAAGCTCCGCGCCACGGACTTCAACTCCCTCGTGAAGCATGTCGAGGACGTGAGGACCTGCGAAGAGTTCGTGAACGTCCACGTCTTCATAGCCAAGCACCAGGCGCTCGGTCTTCACCTATGCAACCTCCAAAAGGTGGCTATCGAGGAGGGTCGCATGCCCCCGATCAAGCCCAAGGCGCCCAAGGTCAAGGGACTGGGCAGCAAGAGGAGGAGGAGGCGGAGGACCTCCTGGCAGAGGCCATGAGGGGCCACTGATCAGCTGCTGATGTAAAGCAGCATCTTTTGTCTTGTCTGTGTTGAACTTGTCCGCTGCTGCTGCTGAGCAGCCTAATTATCGATCCTTGTTAAGTACCATACTATATAACCTATATTAGCTGCTTTATCTACATCTGCTCTATTTACTGAATTTATTTATGGTGCTGGTTAGATTTGCTGCTCTAGATTTGCTACCAGATTGGGGAAAAACGAGGGCAAAAGGATCAATGAATGAAGAGAGAAGCTGCTCTAGATTCGCTACCTTTTTGGGAAAAACACAACTGTTAGCGAGAGAGAGGGGAAAAGGCGCTCTTAAAAAGGCCAATCATAAGAATAACAAAAAAGAAAACTTCCAATTTAGGCGACAGGGCGCACGTAACCACCAAACGCGCCCACATGGTCCCACACCACGTCCCCCATGTCGTCGGATTAATGACAAGTACGCCATGTGGGGGTCCTCGAGGCATGTGGAATAGAGGGGTGTGAGACATACGGTGTTCCCGGACGGTGAGCACACAAGTTTACCCAGGTTCGAATCTACCGGCTTTGGACGGATCCTACTCCTGCTAGCATCGATGTCTGGCGAGCGAATATGGGTTACAAGGGTTCGCCTGTGCGAGTTGAGATTATAGACTATTGAGGTTGCCCTAAAGGCTCTCCCTAGGATGGCTTATATAGATACTCGGCCTAGGGTTTACAGGAGAGATCTATTTGGCTACGACTAAGAGTCGGTTACATAGTACATCTTGAACTATAGGTAACACTATGGGCCTATGTCGTTAAGTCTTCTGGGCCTTCCCGTAGCCGAACTGGACTCCGTCTCTTCTCCCTGACTGGGCCGCCCGTGAAGCAAAGCTCTAACCCGAAGTGGGCCACCCTGGTCAGTGAGGAACTGTGAGGATACCCGGAAAGTATATCCCTAGCAGCAGCCCCCGGAAGTCTCCAAGATCCAAAGTCAGATTCATCATCGTCTAGCTTGATCTTCGGCTTGCAGAATCTTGAAGGGTTCCTGAAACTTCAAAACAAAATATACGATCCGAGTCTCAAAAATAAGTTGGACCTATCAATATGTTATTCGGATTTCCAGCTTGATATTCAAACTAAGCCAGATCTTGGTCTCTGACGTCATCTGACACTGGTCATGGTCAAGTCACGTCACTGACAGACATTTCCTGTCAGCACGACCGTTGGTGGGCCTACTATTCGCAGAACCGAGGCGCCATTTCAATGCGCTCGTGGAGATCGAGGCGACGTAATCATCACGTAGGGGCTTCCCAGTTCTTTCCACGACACGTGGCGTGTGTACTGTGTCATTTGCACGAATCTTGGCGCAGTTCGGTGGTTATAAGGGGTGAGGATTCCCTCTTCTCATCTTATTCACCTAATCCCATGCCGTTTCCTTCTCCTCCACTTCTCCCACGTGCACAGAGCTCCCTTGCCTCCAGAATTCCCAGCGCCGCCCATCCAAGGTCACCAGCGCACCGGAAAAATGGCTTCCACTTCAACTTCCGGTGTAGCAGCGACAGCAATGACGGCAGAGGTGGCGAAAAAGGAGAGCAATCGCGGGGTTTGGATCTCGTGCATCCTCGATGACGAGAAGCTACACGGCGTCGAAGAAGAAGAGCTACTCCACGTCGGCGATTGGTGGAGCGGCTTCGGCGAAGCCGTCCCCAACCCTCGCAATGGCGAGCGAGTGCACTTCGGCACCCACCTCGACAGAGGTTTCTCCTTTCCTCCCTCAGATTTATTTTCTGAGGTGATTGATCATTACAGTTTTCAACTTCACCATCTCCCTCAAACTCTATCTTAGAGATGAGCGCCTATGCGGCTTTGTGTGAGGGGTATCTCGGCATTAGGCCGAGTCTCGCTCTCTTCCGGTACTTTTTCCATGTTCGGAGAAACTCCATCACCGCTGGTAATCCCTACATTACCTGTACAATTAGTCTTTCGGTTAGGCGTGAGCGCGTCTATCCTCGGATTTTAGCTAGTCAGTTGGTCAAACAATGACCGTCTACCCTTTTCTATCACAAGGATATTCTCGCTCCCGGCAAAGCTAGTGCTTTGCCGGCTTTCGTCGATGGAGCCGCCATGCCTCAACCATCTTGGGACGAGGCCGCTCCGGCTCTCAGTGACGATCTGCTTCTCACCAAGAGGCGGATTGAATATCTGATGAAGCACAAGGGCCTGAGAGGGTCCGACTTGGTCCAGAGCTGGGTGGCATGCCGGATCCAGCCTCTCCAGCACCACGGCGACCGACTGATGCATTCCATCACGGCGTCAAAAAAGGACTCCCTCCGCATCAGCTCCAAGGCCTTAAAGCCACAAGATTACATAAGCCAAATCAAATGGCTGATAAAGGAGCGGATCGAGAGAAAGATTCCGGATTTATCTCTGGACATGCATACAGCGGAAGACCCTGTAGTGCCGGTAAGCTTTAGTAGTAAACCCTTTTTATGTGTTTCACCTTTAAGTTATTTCGCAACACTGAGATAGTATCTTCTTTTTAGCTTGCCGACCTCCCCGAGTCGGAATTGGCTCCTATCGAGGGATATCCTCTTGAGTTTTCTCAGGAGGAAGAATTGGTCCCACTGCCGGACATTGTGCCCAGGAAGCGCAAAGCTCCGACAGTGGCCATCGGCATAAAGGAAGTGCCAGTTGTGAAGAGGTAACTTTCCGCACAACTTCCGCCTTTGTACATGATTTCTTCCGAGATATAATGTTCTTCATTCTATTACTTTCTCAGAGCTAAGCAGCTCATCAAGGGCAAGGGGAAGGGGACTATCTCGAACACCATGCGTCAGACGAAGCTAACTATGGCTTCTCCTGCCGTGGCTCCTTCGACTCCTGCCCCTCAACCTTCTGTAGCGCCGGTGATTACTCCATCCCCGGTCGTCGCAGAAGATCCAGCTCCCTCAACAGGGCCAGCAACCCTTGAGTCGCAGACTGACGTCACCATGGGTGACTCAGGTTTTGATAAGGGTGAACCCTCTTCGGGTAATGATCCCTCGGAAGAAACCTTCGCCGAAAATCTCTAGAATAATCTGGGAATTGCCAAATTTGGCTTATCTCGGAAATCTATGGAGGAAATCTAGCGGCTGGCCCGGTAATGCCTAGAAAGACGAAATCTTTCTGTCGAAGAAGAAGCACAAGAAGCGGAGGACATCAAGTACTCTGATCTTCTCAAACAAGTCCACCTTCGCGACGAGGGTTTAAGAGCTGGTGTGCTTCCACCACCTCCGGTTATTCCACTCACCCTCGCCAAGAAGGTTACTACTGAGGTGAACATGTGCCTGAGCAAGCTCACACATGAACATCATGTAAGTCGGAATTCCAACTCACGTTTTTCCTTTATTGTAATTTATATCATATCCTCTAGCCCCCAAGCATGAAGTTGGATAAACAATCCGAGTTTATGCTTCCTTAGGATGCCAAAGAATGAACTAGTGTTGCCCCCAAGGCTCGTGCTGATATTAGCTACAATATTAGCCCGAGTCTTTAATAGACTTCTGACTCTGGGTATTCTGACTTATAGAAAGTTAATTCATATAACCAGGATTTGTTGAAGAATGTCTACAATAAGCGGAGAGAGATCAAAGCTCTCCGACTTAAAAATGCTGAGCTTAAAGTTTCCAAGGATGAGGCCGAAGGTAAACATTCCGAGACGCAAACGTTGTCTTGTGTTTTCATAGTCGAATATTTTTTTCTGAACTATTGTTCTTTTTGACTTACAGCACTGATAAAGCAGTCCTGTGCTATGATCGAAGAGGACGAGAATCTGAAGACCCTGATGGTGGAAAACAAGGATCTCCGCCGAGAGCTAGACCAGCTTAAGGCGGATCATGAGAAGAGCATTGCTCAAGTTCTTGAATCCTCCGCCATGGCCACCGTGGAACGTGATCACAAGATTGCACTCCACGAGCAGAAAATCTCGAATCTCAACGACGAGCTTTTCAGAGAGAAGGACCTTTCCAAGGCGCTCCGAGCTGAACTCTGGAGTCTTCTTGAGGAGAAAACCAAAGTTGATGATGTCATATTTGGTATGTTTCCATATTTCTAACTTGTCTACATTCTTCGACTCTTTCGATGTCAGATTTATTAAACCATTTTGCATTATATGCATAGGTCCTCTGAACTTGATGGACTCGACCTCTGACGAGCCTCGCACCCACCGGCTTACCCATGTCGGTGATTTGCTTCATGACTTCTGCAAATCCATTGAGGATATTGGCGAAGCTCTCAAGGTTCCGGACATGCATAGCATGTTCGACTTTCAGGTTCGGGACAAGGCAAAGGAGATGCCACAACTTGTCCAGGACTGGAACATGTCTTACGCGTGATCCACAGCATAGAACGCTCTCACAATGGTCATGAGCCACCATGGAAGCATGGAAATCTGGCAAGTGACCAGAGGGTACTCTACTGTGGACGAAGACGGCCAGAAGTAGGATATCAAAGCCATCATGGACTCCTCCATCGGATATGGGTGCCATGTAGCTGATTTAACCAACTACGACACTCCCTTCTTCAACAGCGTGGACACGCCGCCTCCGCCTCCGGAAGAAGCAACTGAAGTTTTCGACGATGAACAAACCATATCGGATTTAGACATCTCGGATCGTTATCAAGGTGCGGCTGATGTGTCCAGCGAGCCGGCAACTCCTACCTCTCCTCCTGCATCATAAGTCATCAAGAAAAAACACATGTGTTATTCCGAAAACATTATGGGTCTGTAAATATGTAGTATGATACTTTTGCTAGTGCCAAGTTTTAATCTATTCAACACTTTTGGCTTAAATTTTTGTGTGCCTAAAATGTTTGCATAAGCACTTGTACTTTTTTGTCTGTACTTATCGTTTATCTGGCTTTCCACCTCGTCCCTTTTGTGAGCCGGCTAAACTTTCAGCACGGAAACTTTGCCGAGCAACGGAGCTCAATTGCTAAACCAGTTTAAACTCAGAAACAAAGCCGGCTTCTAGTACCAACAATTCACTACTCGGAAAATACACGCATCCGGCAATCAGACAAATAACCAAAGTATAGACTAGGAAATATAGATTTATACCTGAAGGTAGCATTTTTAGAATCGGAAATGTAAACTAGAACAAACATGAGCATAAAGTACTTTCAAGTATTCTGGGATTTTCGACTTTGTGACATGATCATTCGGAAATAAGATGGTAAAAACTTCTCAGAAAAAATTTGAGGCAACCAAAACTTTTATTTCTCATAGAACAGGTACACGTATATGATCACAAAGAAGGATAAACTAAGAATAAAAGGGACGTAGCTGAGCAATATTCCATGGTCTGTCTAACTCATCCGGATTTGTACTGCCTCCAGCTCTCTTTCTCTTCTTAGTACCGGGTCTTTCTTTGACTGGCCTCATATCAGTTAAGTAGTATGAACAATTGTGTAATACTCGACTAACCAAGAAGGGCCCTTCCCATACTGGGGAAAGTTTGTGCTTTCTTTGTTGCACCAGCCGGAGAACCAAATCGCCCTTATTGAAAGACCGGTTCCTGACTCTCTGGCTATGAGAACCAACTTCTGCTGATAGGCTGTTGATCTTATTTCAGCAACAACGTGAACTTCTTTGACTAAGTCGAGATCATTTTGTCAAGAAATCTCGGCATCCTCTTTGATATACGCGGCCACTCTAGGAGAAGTGTGAATCAAATCACTAGGAAGAACTGCTTCTGCGCCATAGACCAAGAAGAAAGGTGTGTATCCAGTTGACCTGTTCGGAGTTGTTCGTAAACTCCATATTACAGAAGGTAATTCCTCTGCCCAAGCCCCCGCAACACGTCGTAGTGGTGCTTCGAGTCTCGGTTTTAGGCCCTGTAGGAATAAACCATTTGCTCTTTCGACTTGTCCATTAGCCTATGGATGCGCGACTAACGCAATGTAAAGCCAGATATTTTGTTCGTTGCACAATTCGGCAAGTTCTCCCATAGAGAAATTACTCCTGTTGTCCGTGATAATACTATGCGGATAACCATACCGGATTATAACATCCTCGACAAATCTTTTGGCTGTTGCTCCATCACAACTAGTAACGGGTTTGGCTCAATCCATTTGGTGAATTTATCCACCATCACTAAGAGGTGAGTAAATCCACTTGGAGCCTGTTTGAACGGTCCTACCATGTCAAGCCCCCAGACCGCAAAAGGCCATGTTATAGGTATTGTTCGCAGCTGATCAGCCAGAACGTGAGCTTGTTTGGCGTACTTTTGGCAGCCCTTGCACGTCTTGACCAGCCGTTCGGCATCTGCCTTGGCTGTAAGCCAAAAAAACCGTGTCGGAAAGCTTTTGCCACTAAATATTTGGCTGCAGCATGGTGACCACACTCGCCTTCATGGATTTCTCTTAAGATTTCCACTCCTTCTTCTGGAGATACGCAGTGCTGAAAGACCCCAGATACACTCCGCTTATAGAGCTCACCATTAACTACAGTATAGGCTTTTGCTCGTCGGATAATCTGTCGGCTCAGAACTTCGTCTTCGGGTAATTTGCCATCTACCAAATAGTCAAGGTAGGGTTGAGTCCAGCTGGGAATTACAGCCAGAACTACTATCAAAGGTGAGTCGGATTTGGTCGGATATTCCTCGTCCACTCCCTTTATTGAGGGAACTTTGAGGTGCTCTAAAAAAGCGCCATCCGGGACCTCTTTCCGTGCAGAGCCTATTCGAGATAATGCATCTTCTTCCTCATTTTCTGCTCGAGGGATGTGTTGAACCTCAAACCCTTCGAACGATTTAGATAGATCATCCACAACAGCTTTATATGCTACCATGTGTTTATTTGCATTACAAATATCCGACACTTGCTGAGCAACAAGATCTGAATCTCCGTAACACATCAAACATCGGATGCCAATATCCTTAGCAATCCGGATTCCATGCAGCAGTGCTTCATACTCGGCAATATTATTTGTCGCTGTGAAGTGGATCTGCAACACGTATAAAAGTTTATCTCCTTGGGGTGATTTGAGCACCACGCCAGCCCTCGAGCCCCTGCGAGCCTTAGACCCATCAAAATATAGGGTCCAATATTCCGACTCAGGGAGGGTTATATTCTCCTCCGTCTCAGTCCACTCAGCAACAAAGTCGACAAGGATTTGGGATTTGATTGTTGTTCGAGGTTTGTACTCAATATCGAAAGCTGAGAGCTCTATGCCCCCATTTGGTGATGTGTTCTATGGCGTCACTATTGTTGATTATATCTCTCATGGGAGCTTTGCTCACCACGGTAATTGGATGTTCCTGAAAATAATGTCGTAGCTTACGAGATGCTAAGAACACACCATAAGCTAGCTTTTGATAGTGCGGATACCGCTGTTTCGATTCTGTTAAGACATCGCTGAGAAAGTAAGTCGGACGCTGCACCAAGTGTTCCTGATTCTCCTCTGGTCTCTCCACTACCATGACAATACTGACGACTTTGTTTGTCGCAGCGAGATAAGGCAACATCGGTTCCTGTGGTTCCAGGGCTGCATGGATTGGAGCAGATGATAGTACTGTTTTCAGGTCTTGTAGCGCAGCTTCAGCTTCATCGGTCCACACAAAATCCTTGGTCTTTTTCAGGAGTTTGTATAATGGTGCGGCTCTTTCACCGAGCCGGCTTACAAACCAACTAACTGCGGCAATGCAACCAGTTAGTCTTTGTACGTCCTTTAGGCCAGTTGGCTTGGAAATATTGAGTATAGCCTTGATTTTATCTCGGTTCACCTCTATGCCTCTTTGAGACACGATGAAACCTAACAATTTTCTGGCTGGGATTCCAAAGAAGCATTTCTTCGGATTAAGCATTATGTTGTATTTTCGTAGATTGGCGAATGTTTCCTCCAAGTCGGAAATCAATGTTTCCTTCTTTTTGGACATCACCGCAATATCATCCACATATGCATGTACATTGCGTCTGATTTGATCGTGGAGGCAACGCTGCATTGTGTGTTGGTACGTAGCTCCTGTGTTCTTCAGCCCAAAGGGCATCGTAACAAAACAAAAGGTTCCGAAGGGGGTTATGAATGAAGTTTTGCCTTTGTTAGATTCCTTCATCCGGATTTGGTGATAACCGGAATATGCGTTGAGAAAACAGAGGAGTTCCGAGCCTGCCGTAGAATCGATAACTTGATCAATCCTAGGCAGAGCGAACAGATCTTTGGCGCAAGCCTTGTTCAAGGCAGTATAATCAACACACATCCTTAAATCAGTGGTGTCCTTTTCAGGGACCATTACAGGATTGGCCGACCACTCAGTGTGGATGACCTCTTCTATGAATCTGGCTAACTCGAGCCGTGCTAGTTCCTTAGCTATTGCCTTACGCTTTTCATCGCCAAAACATCGTAAGGACTGTTTGACGGGTTTAGCATTCGGGTTTACATTTAAAGAGTGCTCGGCAAGTTCCCTAGGTACTTCGGTCATGTCAGATGGCTGCCATGCGAAGATATCTTGATTTGCTTTGAGGAACTTGATGAGCACGCTTTCCTATGCGCTATCTAGGCATACGCCTATCTTTGTCACCTTGGAAGGGTCATCATCCTTCAACGGCATCTTCTTCATCTCTTCTGATGCCTTGAACTCCGGATTCAGCTTTGTCACCTCCTTCTTCATTGCGGGCATCTCGGACGGATCTATGCTCTTCTTGATCTCCTGGTACTCCTGGGCGTGCAGAACGGCTTCAGCAAAGGCGGCATTTCCATCCTTGCACTCTCCCACTTTCTTCGGGTCTCCCCTGATGGTGATCGCACCGTTGGGACCTGGAATTTTCATCATATTGTAAATGTAACACGGACGAGCCATAAAACCTAGTAAGCCGGACGTGTGAATATAGCGTGGTACGCGCTCTTGAACGGGACCACTTCGAAGGAAAGTGCCTCCATCCGATAGTTCTTTGGAGTTCCAAAGGTAACATCCAAAGTGATTCCTCCCAGGGAATTTGCTTGTCTTCCTAGGACAACCCCGTGAAAGATCACAGAGCTGTGGTTCAGCTGGGTCTCCGAGATCTTCATCCGGCGTAGCGTTTTGACATACAGAATGTTAGTGCTGCTACCACTGTCCATGAGAGTCTTGGAGAAGCCATAGCCGTCAATGAGTGGATTGAGGATTAAGGCGTATTTTCCTCGCCTGTGTAACTTAGGCGGATGATCAGCACGGTCAAGGGTGATTGCCACTTCCGACCAGTCCAAGAATTGAGGGACAGCTGGAACTGTTGTGTTGAGCTCATGTAGAACTGCTTTCTTGACCTTTCCTGGTTGAGATCCGAGGAAGGTGACGTACGTGCTTTTCTTGGTCAAATTTTTTTTCTTCCCTTCCGGCTTGGGATTTGAAGCGTCAGCTTCCTCCATGTCGGAATCTTCCTTGGTCTCTTTATTCTTTTAGGGATTATTCTTTCGCATCTTCCGCTTACCCCTGTAGCCAGCGGTATCATCTCTCTTAATGTCGTCATTAAAACGACACTCGGCATTTGTGTGGGACGAGCCCCCATTGGTGTCTTGGTTATGCACACATGGGTTATTGGGAATGTCGGCCCAAGAGTAGGTTTTGCCAGGTTGCTGGTCTCCTCTACCTTGAACTCTTGACATCCCACGACCGCATCCGTGGCCACCGCCACGTCCTCCTCGTCCTCTAGACCCGAAAGTAGCAGTGACCACTTCCGTTTCCGCGTTGGGTTTTCTTCCGAGGTATTCTTGCGCTTCTGAACTTGTTGCTTTGGTTGTTTTCCGACTGTGGCACAACCAGGGCGTTCAGTAATCCCTCTGCATGGTCATCAGCATCTGCATACTTGCTCGCTGTTTCTATCATCTCTCCCAAATCAGTGACTTTGTCACACTTCAAGCGATGACGTAGTAAACCAATTAGGAGACCTGCAATGAAAGCTTCAATCGCAGTTTGGTCATTTACTCCTTCACATGAGTTCTTGGTGTCGATCCATCATCCGAGATAATCCCGGAAAGTTTCTCTGGCTTTCTAGGTGCAACGCTGTAGGTCCCCTACCGTACAGGGCCTCCAGTATGTGCCTTCGAAATTCCGAAAGAACACACTTTGCATGTCATACCAGTTGTGGATGGTGTTCTCTGGAAGTTCATTGAGCCATGATCGCGCCGTCTTCCGCAACATGAGTAGGAGATATCGGGTTGCGACCAGGCTGTTTCCGCCTTTGGCGATGCAGCAAGCTTGGAAAAAATCCTGGAGCCAAGTATCTGGCCGAGCTATGCCGTCGTAGGCTTGAATATGTCTTGAGATAGCAAATCCTTCCGGGAATTTTGTAGCTCTTATGTGTGCTCTGAAGCATTTTGGTCCCACGTATATGTCATCGTTTTCATAGCGCCACGCTTCTATGTTGGAATTTATCCCATGCCTTGCGTCACTTGGGGATAGAGATCGTCCCGAATGATGGCTACGGCTGCGGTGCCTTGGAGCCGGACTTCGGCTTCTGCCTCCACCTCCTCCACCATGATGTCCTCCTTAGCCTCCTTCGGGGCTATTATGATGGCTGCTTGGTGGGGAAGGTGGAGCAGCTGGGTTTCTTCCGGCTGATCGCCGGCCTCCGTCCGGAGCATCGTTATTCCGGTTCTGGGGAGGATCTTCATTGTGACGAGCCCCCTGCCGGTTTGATTCGGCGCGGTGTCCGTCGTTCCTTTGCCCGTCATCCAGACAGCTTGCGTGTCTAGGAGGTGGCATTCTTTGTTGGTCCTCCTCCCGACATTTCTCTTTATCTTCTTCCCTACGGTCCTTAGACTCTCGCCGGGGAGGATTCCTTGGATTCAGTGTAGCAATTGCCTCTTGCTCTGCAACTAGGTTAACGTTACGCCAGTCACGTGCATCTTTGTGGTGCTGTCCTGAAGATCCGGTTCTTGAATAGTTGTCTTCCTGACGGTCAGAACGATGGTGCTGTTCCGGAACACGTTGGGGTCTTACATTAACCCAGGCCGGATCCGTGCGACATTGGTCAGAATGGGAGACCAGCTTTTGGCTTCCGGATAGGGCGACCGTTTGCTATTCCAGGCCCTTGTTTAGTAGCTTAATTCCCAATCGAATCTGTTCTGGGCCCGGATTAGCGGATAGGATTTCTCGAGCTGCAACGGTGTTCTGTACTGGTGTTGGATACACCCAATCCCTGTTGCTGTCGCGTCGAGGCATCCCATGTTCTCCTCCAAAAAGGACTTTGTGAATCTGCAGGAATTGGTCGTCATGAGTATGACGTTTCCTGGTCTTCTGATGTTGCCTGGAGTTATACTTCTCCATAGTTGCCATGCGTTTCTTTTCCTCCTCAAGGTTTTTGGCTTCATCGAGGAGTACTTGGCGACGTGCTTCCATGGCCTGGGCCCTTTCATCCAGCTCTTCAACAGTAAGTTCTGCAGCTGTAGGAATATGTGTGGTTAATGCAACATCGATGATTTTACGTGCACCTTCAGTGATCACGTGTCCGTCCACTGACTCTTCTTTGGGCTCGTCCGGGATAAGTGCTCCATCCGAGTCTTCCTCATATTCCTCGGCGATTACCTCCTCTGCCGAAGGGTCTTTCACCGGGGTCTTATTCTTCTTATTCTTCTTCTTTGCCTTCTTGGCAGCGCCGGTAGCAATGACGGCTCTGGGTCCGTTTCCCGGAGTCAAGCTCTGATCGGTACTTTCGGACATCTGGGCCTCGGGATTATCTCTGATTTCCATGTCATCCTGCGCTTTGGGAGAGTTTTCCCCGGATCCTTCATCCATGGCTTCTTCTTCCTCTGCAGCTTTGGAGTTATACTCCTCTTCATATTCCGCGGAGAACTTTCGGAAATCGAGTCATCCGAGGATGCGGGTACGTCGGCGTTTGTTCCGATCGCTTCCAGCACAGAGTTGGTGTTGTCTCCAGCATCGGTAGAGCCGGATCCGGATCCCTCATATCTGACGAAGTGCGATGCGCCCCTCCTGAGTAAATGCGTTCTTCATAGTAGGCTTCGTCAAAACGTTTGATGGTCTCAAGGATTTCATCTACGCCTGAGTTTTGCATCATCATGTGTCTTAGTGTGTATCTCAGGAAAGGCCTGTCTGTCCCGGCATCATCAGGGCTGGAACCAGTCTTGTTGCTATGCTCCTCCTGGATTTCGACTTCCATGGGTGGGTCGATCTGGGATTCGGTATGTCCAGGGAGATCCACTCCAGATTCAACTTGGACCGCCAGGTCTGCTTCAGGTTCAGATTTCTCCACTATCTCCGCGATTGGTGCGGGCTGGGTGGGATTAGGGGTTTCTAAGATCTGGAACTCTGCCGCCTCCATGGACAAAGGGGACCCAGAAATTTCTTCTGCCTCTAGCATCACCGCTGGGGTGGGTGGGGCAGGTTCAGCAAAGCCGATGTAAACATTGATCTCGCCAAAATACATGATGGTGTAGGTGGTCATGACTTCCCTAGCTGGAATCCAAGTCTCGTCAAGGACGATGAGAGGTACGTCACTAGCGTAGAGGATGCGATCAACGTCGATAGTCTCGCCGATTCCGATTCTTGCAGATTCCGCTCGGAACGCAGATCCGAAGCTCACTTGCCCCACGGTGGGCGCCAACTGTCGTCGGATTGATGACAAGTACGCCATGAAGGGGTCCTCGAGGCATGTGGAAGAGAGGGGTGTGAGACATACGGTATTCCGGGATGGTGAGCACACAAGTTTACCCAGGTTCGAATCCGCCGGCTTTGGACGGATCCTACTCCTGGTAGCAATCCAGTAATACGGTAGAGCCGGAATATGGGTTACAAGGGTTCTCTTGTGCGAGTTGAGATTGTAGACTATTGAGGTTGCCCTTAAGGCTCTCCCTAGGATGGCTTATATAGATATCCGACCTAGGGTTTACAGGAGAGATCTATCCGGCTACAACTAAGAGTCGGTTATAGAGTACATCTTGAACTACAAGTAACACTACGGGCCTATGTCGGTAAGTCTGTAGGCCTTCTCGTAGCCGGACTGGACTCCGTCTCTTCTCCCTGACTGGGCCACCCGTGAAGCAAAGCTCTAACCTGAAGTGGGCCACCCTGGTCAGTGAGGAACCGTGAGGATACCCGGAAACTATATCCCCAACACCCCATAATTAGAGAGAGATAGATGGCTAGTCCACTATATATCCTGGCCCCACCTGTCAGCATGTAATGGTCGAGGCGACATAATGTAACGGTCAACGCACGACCCGCCCCAACACGGTCCCACCGGTCAGCATGTAATGGTCAAGCCTTTGACCTGACGGCATCCCCCCGTCCGAGCGCATGTGAGGGTTTCAGAATGGAGGGAGGGCAAAAGTGAGGAAAAACCAAGCGGCTGGGGAAAACTGAGTACAACTAACGAACTAGGGGCATGAAAATAGAAATCCCTTAATATTTTGATCCCTTGCTTTGTTTTTATACCCTAAAACTATTTCGATAGAATCGGTAGAACAATTTTCTACACCAGAACAATTTTATGCGATGCCCATTGACTTCCCCTGTGTTTCCTATCCGCTCAAACGCGTCGGTAACCTTAAGTGTGTCTCCCTACGGGTTCGAGAACTATGTAGACATGATCGAGACTTTCTCTGATCAATAATCATTACTTGGACCTAGAGATCCATAACAAGTCCTACTAGTTCCACGAAAATCAGACGATCGTCTAAACCTCTTTCACTGCAATCAAATTCCTTTTGTCTCGCAATATATTCCTTGTCTGAGATTCGATCATCGGTATATCCATACCTAGTTTGATCTCATTACCGACATGCACTCTTTTCTCGTTCCCGTGATATAACATTCTAGTGATCAAATCACTTGCTTGCAAGGCTATGTCAATGTGATATCACCGAGAGGGCCCTGAGTATATCTCTCCTTCATCCAGATGGACAAATCCCAATATTGTTCCACGAGCCTCAACTAACACTTTCCAAATACCTGACGACACCTTTATAATTGCCCTGTTATGGTGTGACATTTGATGTAATCAAAGTACTCTTCCGGTGAAAGTCATTGACGTGATCTCATGGTCTAAGGACATTGAGTTACTATGAATGCGATAACAATTTAAACTTGATGACGTGATCATATTGCTACATCTACTATGGGTGACTATTCATCATATTATTCTCTAATGATATGATGCTGTTATTAACAACATCCAATGTTCATGATCAGGAAACCTTTGATCATCTATTAATCAACAAGGTAGTCTAAAGAGAGGATTTACTAGGAACCTTATATGTTTATAATTCACACATGTATTAATGTTTCCTTATTAATACAATTCTAGAATGAAAAATAAAGATTGTTATAAACCTGGAATAGCATAATAACCACTTTATTATTGCCTCTCAGGCATATTCCTTTCAGTCTCCCACTTGCACTAGAGTCAATAATCTAGTTTACATAGTCATGAATCTAACACCCATAGAGTTCTGGTGTTGATCATATTTTTACCTTGGGAGAGCTTTAGTCAACGGATCTACAACATTCAGATCCGTATCTACTTTGCAAATCTCTACATTGCCATCCTGAACATGTTCCCGGATGGAATGAAAACGACGCTTTATATTCTTGGAATTTTTATGAGACCTTGCTTCCTTAGCATTGGCTATGACACCATTGATGTCACAATAGATCACCATAGGATCAGAAGCAGTTGGAACCACACCCAGTTCAGAAATGAACTCCTTCATCCAAACTGCTTCCACCACTGCTTCAAAAGTAGAAATATATTCCGCCTCCATTGTAGATCTCACAATCACTGGTTGCTTGGAGCTTCTCTGACTCACCGCTGCACCATTCATCAAAAATACATATCCGGATTGTGACTTAGAGTCATCCGGATTGGTGTCGAAGCTAGCATCGATGTAACACGGTCCATTATTTCTCTATCTGTTGTTGTCGCTGGACTTTGAGTCTTACTCAAAACCGTCCCTTGCAACATTAGTAAGAACCCCTTCTTACTTCCATCCATTTTGAACTTCTTGAATATCTTGTAAAGTTATGTACTTTGTGACAATCCTATTAAGTGTCTTGATCTATCTCTATAGATCTTGATGCCTAATATGTATGCAGCTTCACCAAGATCTTTCATCGAAAACATACTATTTAAGTAATCCTTTACGCTTTTCATAAGTTCTATGTCGTTTCCAATGAACAATATGTCATACACATACAAGATTAGAAATACAATAGAGCTCCCACTCATTTTCTTGTAAATACAAGCTACTCTGATGGTTTGGACAAATCCAAAACCTTTGATTACTTCATCAAATTGGAGATTCCAACTTCAGGATCCTTGCTTCAGTCCATAAATGGATCACTGAAGTTTTCATACCTTGTTAGCATCCTTAGGATCGACAAAACCTTTTGGTTGTATCATATACTGAAGGGGATCCACAATAGAAAACAAAAAATTTCCTACGTTGGAACCCCAAAACTGCCTAGGATCTACCTATGTAGTAATACGGTAACGGCTAATGCGTAGAGAATACATACCCTTGTAGACCGTACATGGTTAACGTTCCGAGGGGAACGTGGTTGATGTAGTCGTACTCGTAGCCGACCTCAAGGTCGCGAAGCTCCTCGCAGGTCACCCCTTGCTCCTTCTTCATCGTGCAGCAGCTCTGACTCACGACATTTAATCGCCCCAAGTGTTGCGCCTCGTGTCTTCGTACACATATGATGCACGATGAGACCTCCGGCTCCCCGATCCCGCCGAGAGTGCGGAAGTTGATATCCGGCTAGGAATCCCTGCAGCGCAATAGCGTACTGCAGATGTGCCTTGTTCGCACAGCCCAAACTTGGGTCCATGGTCACAAGGGCTAGAGAGGGAAGGAGGAAGTCAACCAAAGGACTTCTCCAAATATTGGTGTGTTTTATCCCACCCATGGGCACCCCTTTATATAGGCTAACGGGGTGTGCCTTTCTCTAAGGCTAAGCCATGTGGGACTAAATGTCAAAGGAAAAAAGGGGGAAAAAGGAGCTCCCAGCCGGCTAGGCCTGGACGGCCATCCCAACAACCAGCAGCAACATTGAGCTGCCAGCCGGGTGGGCCGGTGGCGCCGACCGCGGACCAGCTCGCAGCAGCATCAACCAGGAGGCACAGCGGCCTGGCCGACCGGCCACGCCCCCGCGGCCCACGCGCGCTCGCGTGACCCAGCTTGCTAGCAAGGCGGCAGTGGCAGCCAGCACCCGGATGGGCCAGCTTGCCCACGCCGGCCTAGCTCGCCTTCCCGGTCCTCTCCCCCACGAGCCCCGCATGGGCCGGGGTTGAGCAGGCCCGTGGCAGTGGCCCGCGGCTGGCGCCTTCCCTAAGTGGGCTGCCTGGCCCACAGCGGCAGCTGCTGTTTTCTTTTCTTTTTCTTTTCCTTCTTCTTTTTTCTGCATCTTTATTTCTAGGCCTTTTCCCTCCGGGATTTGGCCTAATATAAAAGTTGCATTTATGAATCTTAATTTAAATATTATTTAGAATATATTAATTCATAATTAACATATACTAAATGTATATTCAAATTCCCATTTATCCGAAAATACTTTTTCGGTCTTTTCCTTTATTCTTTCTCCGAACAACTTCGGATCTCTCTGCGGAACGATTTCGTCTTTCTCTCTTTCTCTACTGTGATTCCGTCTTATGAATGATGGCTCTCATCGTACCCTTAAGTGTATCCTCTCACAGCTTAGGAATGCTCTAGACATGATCTTTATCAATGATCAATAGAGGGACCAGGGATATCCATGTGACCCCTATGCATTCTTGATGACAATGTCGTTTGAACCGCTAAATATAGCATCCAATTCCTTTTGTTTCTCGATACGACTTGTCCGAGATCTGTTCATTGTTATCACATACCTTGTTCAATCTCGACAAGAAGATCTATTTTCTTGTTACTATGATATTACATCCTCGTGACCGAGTCACATGTTGCAACATTTATGGATGTAATCTCACCAAGCCGGCCGTATGTATCTTTACCCGTCATATGGGTGAACAAACCCCGGTCTTGCAGTCACATGTCATCTACTGTTCCTTCGGAATACCCAACGTACACCTTTATGGCGACCGTATTACCAGATGACGGTTGATGCAGTCAAAGCAGCCTCAGGAAACAGTGAGTAATATGAGCTCATGGTTTAAGAAAAAGGAGTCTAGGTATAGTTGTTGCAACAATGAACTATATGACTTGATCGTGTTGCAATCCTTCGAGGAATGTCCATCACATCATTCTCCAATGATATGACCCTGTTGTTAATTGGCATAAATGCCCATGATCTTGAAACCCAGATCATCCTCATGACCAACGAACTAGTATGAATAGAGGCTACTAGGGACTTGGTTGTTTCATACCACACCTGTACCAATGTTTCTACTTGGCACAGTTATAGCACAATATGAAACTATTATAAACTAATTGATATATGACAATAAAAACCTATTTATTATTTGCCTCTAGGGCATATCTCCCTCAGTATCCCACTTGCACTAGAGTACAAATAATCTAGCTCGCATTTTACTCATATAAACCATATAACATATGTGTTTATAGATCATGCATGCTCATGGGAAACATCTGTCCATGTTCTGTTTTACCAGATCATTATGTCTTTTGCAAATCGTTAATGTCTTCCTAATTTTGACATTCACACCATTATCATACAATGGGTCGAAGTATTTGTTTGTCAACAAAGTGAGACTTTGTTTCTAGTGTTTATAATGACGACCGTTTTCACTGTTGTCATCTAAACTTCAAAACACACTTTGCTATCCTTTGTGTATATACTGTAGTCATGGCAGCAGAACGAGGCCGGATTCCAGGAGCTTACAGTGACTTTAGATCAACCTTGAGGGTTTTCTCATGGGACCTGGGCCCTAGGACACATCATTCCACGTTAAAAGAGAACTAGCCCTGCCATAACATTTATACTTCTATATCTATGTAGATCATAATGCATGAAATGCAACTATGCCACTTACTTTGCTTCTTGCCATTTAATTTCAAACTTAATTCTGGTTTAGTGATCAACTTAGGAATCACTTAAAGACATGTTCTTATAGTTAAGACTTTGTCCTACCAACCAGAACTTCGGGTCACTTTATGTCGAGTATACAACATGGTTATATGGAAGAACCTATGACTGAGGCATAGGAGATGTAGCACATCTCTTTCTTTCAACCATAGTTGCAATACTAACTCAATGCTTCATATGGTAAGAACTACTTTCTCAGCTTGTTCCATTCTGACCTTCTTAAGAATCTTGCTTAGGACATTCTGAACATCTTTCAGAATCAAGTCCAGGAAGCATTCGACATTCAGTGTTTATTAAACTTACCAATCTATCTCGATAGATCTTATTGTTTAATAACTTCAACTTCATCCTTATTTATCTATTTAAATGTTTTTAACACCAATCACATCATTCATATATGTCGTCCACATATCCCAGAAAGATTTCACGCTCCCACTCAAATATGACATTCATGTTTGAGATCCAGGGATTTTACTTAGCTCCCACTCAAAATATGGCAGCTACATATTATGAATTAGCTAAGCTGATTTGCTCCCACTCAAATCTAGGTCCTCTCGATAATCTTGGACATTCCAAAATTCTTTGATCACCATCAAATCAAGAATTCCACTAACGAGATTTCAATGACCATTCATTTCTCGTACTTAGGTCCATCACGCTTCTTTGTATTTCGTAGGTATGTCTTGTTCAAAACATGACAAGTGAATCAACAATATAATTCCACAAACTTGTTTAGAATATATAGTTGAATCCTACCTTCTTTAGTAAAAGTATTTACTGAAACTTTACGATCATTATCATTGGTTTCTCCTCTATATGTAGAGTTTGGATTCACGAAACAAATTCCGCTATGCTACTCAACAATCCAGAGGTAAGGCCAAATACCTTGTTTGATATTTTACTTTCTTTCACCTGTATCTTCATCAAGACACATCAACTTAGGACAACAACAGGTTTGCCCATTGTACACGATGCATTCATAGCTTTCTAATAATGCTCTACAAAGACTTGTTTATTCGCCACGATTTCTACTTATCGAAATCTCCAGAAACTCGAACTTGCCATAACACTTATGGTGTTTTTCTGCGAATCTTTAGATGTTCCTTTGTATTTCAAATGAGTGTTTGCTTATTTTGATCTTTAACTCTAAACGATAACTATAACCCCTATAAGAGATGATATTATACCATATGTATCTTAATACATAATGATTATGATGTTTAGACATTTCAACACAGTTTGAATTCATCCAATTATCATAATTTGTGAAACATCTTTCACAAGTCCCTTTTATGCTAAACTTAACTTGAATACTTCAGTCATGTCGATCAAATCGAAGAGACTTCGTATTCTTGTTAATTTCAATATCCTCTTATTGTTGTGAACTCATTTGAACAATTCAAATCATTTTGAACTCATGATTCATTAAGTAAATTCCTTATTCACTCAAGTCCACAATTAACAAATGATTTCCACTACTTGTTGAAAATACGATACATCACTATGTATAAGATTCAACATTTCTTCGCATATCATAGTTTTACCAGAATGGGAGTTTTAGTCATTCTGCCCAAGAGGCATGGTTTTGCAAAGTCTCTAGATTAAGCATCTAGGACCCCGATCTTCATAAAGAACATGCAATAACCAAAATGACTTAAACTATAGTGTCATTTCATTATTAAACTTTGGATATCTTTTAGCACTCTAATCCTTTTATAAATGCTTAAACTATTATCATTAAGTGATGAGAATAACTTATTTATAATCATAATGCGACCATAACGGTATTGTTCATGAGAATAGTACAAACTGGCTTGTAACTTGTTCATATGAATAATCGTCTTGCCAAAAGCAAGACACACAGACATGGATTACAAATTTTTATTCAAGTCCACTAATCCAAATGACAAACTTTGAGGGAAGAGGTGATGTCGGCCATCAAATGTTTTGCTTGCCGTCATCAAGTCACACTGCCTCAAAAACAGCAATTCTCAAGCAGATCCTCCTGTTTTCACAAAACAGGACAAGTATCAAATACTTTGCAAACTGCAACGAGTTTTGCAAGAACCACATTTATAATTTGTATATCTTACGTATACCTTTTCATCCATGACCACAATTGCAATCAAGCCCTTCCAAGAGTTCTCAACTCTAATTCAAGATTGCTAAGTGTTTTTCCAAACAATCTCTTTTCATCCATGATGGAGGAAGACCCATCCAATGGCTCATACTCTATGTGCCTGATTCTGTAGAATACAAAATGTAGCCCAACTCTCCATCGAATGGAGAATAGCTTATTGGATGATTATGGGGAAAACACAAACATTCCGGAGTCATCAAATTATCTTCTAATGGTTATTGTATCAAGAAGAGAAGATCACCAATATATTCCCATGGTCGCAAAGGACCTCAATGGGATAGGCCAACATCTACTAAGATATTTGCAAACAGACATCTAGACTAAGTTCATAATAAGAGATCAATTTATAATTGGTCTCCATTGATGACCCACAAGTATAGGGGGTGTATCGCAGTATTTTCGATAAGTAAGAGTGTCGAACCCAATGAGGAGCAGAAGGTGCTGGCTAGTGGTATGGATAAGGAATTCTCTACAAATACTTAACAAACGGATTTTTAGGGTTTTTTGATAAAGCAAGTAAACAAAGTACGAGTAAATAAAAGACAGTAGGAATAAATGCAGCAAGTGTCCCAATCCTTTATGCAGCAAAGGACAAGCCGGTTGTATTACTGAAGATGACCAAACGTTCTCGAGGACACATGGGAAGACTGTCAAGTGCTTTCGCTTCATATAGTTGATTAATCTTCTTTAGCTTGCTAAGTGTTGTGTGGGTGAACCTGTGCTAATGTACCGACCTTCCTAGGACTAATACATACTTGTGATTATACCCCTTGCAAACATCTGTAAGTACAAGAAAGTAATTAAGGTAGAAACCTAACCACAGCTTTAAACTCTAAGACCCTTACGTCCCTTGTGCAATGGTTTCCTAACTTGGGGTTCAGGTTTACATCACTCCGCAACCCCTACGATTAGTATACAAATACACAATGCATTCCCCTAGGCTCATATAGGTGAAGTGTCATGTAGTCGACGTTCACATGACACCACTAGAAAAAGTACACCACAACTTAAACAACAATCTATTGAATCTTTCTCAACACAACTCCACTACTAACAACGTGACTTCTCCCATGTCCTCAAGAACAAAACAAACTACTCACAAGACATCATATGGATCATGATCAGAGATGGAATAATGATGTATAATGATCTGAACATAAACAATAATTCAACGGTTCACTCTATAGCATCAACTACAAAGAGTAATCAACACCGGGAAAGTTTCCCCTAAGAACTAATGCAAGATTCAACACAATTGTTACAACAATATGGAGATGGTGATGAGGATGCTGCTGCTGATGATGGTGGTGATGATGATGATGATCCCGATGAAGTCCAGCTTGATGGTGGTGTTGATGGCGACGATCTCCCCTCTCTGGGAAGGAATTCCCCAGAATCATGTCACGGAGAGATCTTCTCTCTCGGTGTTTCAGCCCCAGAGCGGCGGAATCTTCTGTGGTCCCTCCCGAGTCTTAGGGTTTGGGAGGATAATATACGCCAGGGGAGTGCGAGGGTGGACTGGGTGGCCACACCACGGTGGCCTGACCTAGGCTGGCCGTGCCTGGGTGGTGTGGGCCCCCTGTGGCCCATCTCCAGCCCCCCTTCTGGCTTCCTTTGTCTTTTGAAAAAATAGGATTTTCCGTATATTTTCCCAGATTTTCTGATCTTCACGAATTTTGCCTCCAAACAACACCTTTTCCATCAGAATCCTGACTGCAGCGGTCCATGCTCCAAAAGTCATCAACCATGCAAAAACAGATGAAATAACATAAGTATCACCTCTCAATATGAAATATATCAATGAATAACAGTGAATTATGACATAGAATAGTGATGCAAAATGGACGTATCAACTCCCACCAAGCTTAGACTTCGCTTGTCCCCAAGCGAAACTGAGCTCAATAAACATGGCCTCAGGTTTATGGAGTGAAGAGTCGATAAAAGAATACGGACAAGAAGCATAACATTCATCAAATACATAGATCATAATAGAAGACAACTCACTATTATATAACTTAACTTGCAATGAGTAAAGGAAACACAACAAAGATACATAAAGTGAATCATAATTGGCTGGAATAGTTGATAATTTGCTGGAGTTCACAAATAACTGATTTTCAATGATAGCTTTCAAAGTAGTAAACACCAAGATAAGAGCAATGTGCAAACCAAGGAACATAAGAAACATGATTGAATAAATCATCATATGAATGAATGAAACACAACAACTCAAAATACTTGCTGAGATAGAAGGGAATAGGTTTAATGACTCAACTAAAAAAGTAAAAGAAAGGCCCTTCGCAGAGGGAAGTAGGGATTACAAGTCTCATAAAGAGCTCCCAAAAATTATGGTACTCACTAGCTTTCATCTCTCATTTCCCCTATCATAGGCATCTTTAGGTGGTTAAGGTTAAAGTGATCAAATATGAGGATATGCATTGACAAGTTGTAAATTGAGAATCTCATGTCCGTTGAATATGAGGGCTGCTCCTCATGCTACTCAAGTTTAGTCACCGATAAGTTCTTGTCATCGTAAGCATATGTGTATCATAGAGAACCACCAACGGGGTACCCCTTGCCCGATGATACGGAAGAATCCCCATATCAAAATGATAAGGCAAGCAGACAACAAGCATCTCAGCAATCTTCTTATTTACCATGGGAATATGGTGCGTTTTTCTCTCTTTCCTCTTTTCATAATCTCTTTTTTTTCTTTTTCTCTTTTTTCTCAATATCGGACTCTTTTTTTATAAGAAGAATGCTTCATAGATGCTCGTTATGGTTACGCTACAGGTTTCCACCATGTCAACATGGATTAGACCAGCGGCCCAAGCGTTTCTCTAACACACATGCGTAAATCCATGGACATACAAGCTCGCCTTTCATTTCACACCGACGACATCCATAGACAAAAGAACATGATATCAACTAGGTACAAAGTACCAGTGCAATGTTGAAAGTGTTCCCCATGATAGCATGGTTCTGCTAATTCACAACTTACAAAGCGCAAGCATATACGCAACATAGGTGAGCACAATGGTTCAAGTTTATTAAGTGCAAGAAAGTAAAGTGTGCCATCAAGTTCGTGAGAGCTTTAATCACTACTTTTCACATAACAAGTTTAATTTGGGAGGTAGATAAAACAAGAATGTACTTGAAATAGCAATAATGCTACTAGGTAGGTATGGTGTACACAAATGGCAAAGGTTTTGGTTTAAAGGAGGTGGATGCACGAGAAGAATTCCCTCTCAGTACAGGTTTTTGGCTAGCAAGGTTGGGTAGCAAGTATAAAAGTTGAAGGAAACAAACAAACATACAAGTGATAAAATCAAACATGCAATCTTCCTTGGAAGCACAAAAGATCTTAACTAGAGAATACTAGACTTATGAGCAAATCAAGAAAGAAATATGATGAAATTATTTTTCTTTAGAGTACTTTTATCTTTTTCATTCAACTCTCAAAAATAGTATTGCTACTGACCGAGCTAGGTTTGCCAAAACCAACTAAATTAACTCAATGATCCCAAAGTGATACCAATACTAACAACAAGATCAATCATATAACCACGAATTGAAAACTAATATAAGCTATGCAAAAGAGTGAATGATAGAACTTCTCATTAATATTCCATAATGGCAACTCACACCAAGGGATACACATCTAACGAGAGAGGGGACACTTCCATAATGCAAACCATACTACATAATAACTTCTCTATTCATGATATGACTCTACTAATAAAGTAAAAAGATAGAAGATAGTGATGTGATACCGCGGCACTCCCCCAAGCTTGGAACAAACCAAGGGGATGCCAAACCTGATGACGAATTACTCCTTTGGTGGTGGTGGTATTCTCTTGATGAGCTCTTTGATCAGTTTCCCCAAGTCCTCGATCTCAAAGGTGAGATTGCGAATAAGCTGCGAGTTTTGCTCAATGCGGCTCATGATCATGTCGGGTTGCGAATTCCAGCTCTTGTGATTCTTTCCCCACTCTTCCTGCTTGAAGTCTTCTTTTCCTGCATGGCTAGAACAAGGCAAATCCCAATTGGAGGGTAATTTCTCCTTGGGCATATTCTGGTATTGATGCTCATGGATAAGGGTATGGAAAGGATTCTTGGCGCGTGGGGGAAGTGACCAGGGATCTGAACGGTGATGAGGAGGCTTCCCTCCAATTGACATAGTCCTAGCAGGGTTTGCCACCACTCCAACGCTTGCAACGGTAGTGCCGGTGTGCTTTGCCTCCTCTTCATCTTCACTCTTGATCTCCTTCCCCTCCCCGGGGTCTTCTCCCTCCATAGGCTCCTTTCCCTTATCCTTGGCGAACACCATCGTGCTTCTAAACTTTCAAGAATAGTTCCTGGCAGAAACAGATCGAAATAAAAACACGACGAGAACACGATATACGAACCTCGGGGGATCTGGGGGATTATATATTATGAAGTTTCACAACAAAAGGAAGGTACTGGGAGAAAACGAGTCGGAGGCGGAGTCCGGGGTGGACTCAACACCTGGTGGCGCGGCCAGGGGTGGGCCCACGCCATAGGGTGGTGTGAGCCACCCTGGCTCTTTTTTCGTCCCTCTTTCGCTTCGTAACTTTCCTTATTGGCTAAAAACTGCAAAAATATAGTTGGATTGTATTTTCGCGAAACTTTTCTTACCAAAACTGTTACCTATTTGAAAACGGACTCTGCAGGTCTCTGAATTTGG
Source organism: Avena insularis (assembly GCA_023614405.1). Classification (NCBI taxonomy): domain Eukaryota; kingdom Viridiplantae; phylum Streptophyta; class Magnoliopsida; order Poales; family Poaceae; genus Avena; species Avena insularis. The sequence goes on from CM042690.1 coordinate 152,074,444, forward strand.
TATCTAGTAGATTCTTCCAAAGTCATCACTTGAATATCATCGATATCTTCATCTTCATACACTTATTACTTGAGTCATAAAATCCTTCTCTTCCTTATTACAGCACTATCTCCACTTCCTGGAAATTTCTTTCACACAAAACTTCACAAAGTTCTTATTAGCAACATTAATATAAGTGAAGTGATAAAACCTTTTGAGTCCAACTTCAACTGAAAACCATCAAAACATAAGCTACTGTAGCAACTCCTTCTGAAAACCCAAAAAGAATTCAAAAAGGAAATCGAATAAAGAAGCAAATGCAAGATGGCAAAATCTGACAAAACAGACCAGCAGGTAAAGATCAATTTTTTCGAAAATCTTCTTTTGCTCAAATCAAAAAGTGAAAAACTAACGACAGTTAAATAACAACCTGGGGCAGAATCACAAAAAATTACATCTCAATCTGACATACAGAGATCTCTCACGAATTTTTACGGTGAAGCACAAAAATCTGTTTCGGGACAGCAACTTCCCCAAATATTACTTCTCTCTCATTAGAGGTTGATCTTGACACAAAAACCAAACAAAACAGATAAGGAGAGGTTATGACCGAAGTAATAACTTCCAAGACTCAAAGAAACAAAAACAAACTGAAAGCAAAAACAAATTGGGTTGTCTCCCAAAAAGCTCTTTCTTTATAGCCATTAAGATGGGCAAGATAATTTTGAAGATGCTCACATAGGAATATGAATTGAAGTGAAAAAGAGCATTAAGAAGCAAAAATACACATGTTTAAGTCTAACCCACTTCCTATGCAAGGGGATTTTGTAAACAAACAAGTTGTTGAAACCAGAGGCTACAAGCATAGGAAGGCAAAAGAAGTGCAACATAAAAACTTTCAGCATAAAACGAGGAAACTTGATATTATTGAGATACATAAGAACACTTTTCCCTCTCTCATAATAACTTTCAGTATCATGCATAAACTTAACAATATAACTATCACAAGAACCATCATAGCAATGATCACTTATTCTAAGAGAAAACACAAGAATAATAGCTCTCATAACACTACTTTGTGAAATAATATTAGAGGTATCCTTACAAAGGATAGTATGTCCCTCTTTTTCATATTTAGTAACAAAGTCTTTCACATTTTCTATTATAGGTTCAACAGCCATTTGGTTCTCAGGTTCAACAGCTTCATTCGTACTTTCATTAACCATACTAGCTATCATAGAATGTTCCTTTACATTAACTGGGAAAGGCATTTTCTCAATATAAGGTTCAGGTAAGACATGATTAGCAGTATAAACTTCAGTATTTCTTGCAGGAACACTCTTAGCAATATCTTTATAAGGTTCATGATACTTATTCCACTACTTTTTAGGCACTTCAATGTAGGAAGCAAAAGCCTTAAAATAAGAAGCAATAGCTTGAGAGTCTAAACCATAAGCATTTTTAATATTTTGAAAGTCATCAGTTCCCATAAAAGATTCAATGCATTCATAATCATAATTTATACCTGACTTTCTACCTTTGTCATTCTCCCAAGCTTCAGCATTGTCTTGAATATGGTCTAGAAGATCCCATTTAGCTTCTTCTTCCATTCGAGTGAATGATCCAGGACAAGAAGCATCCAATAAATCTTTATCATGTAGAGGGAGCCTTGCATAAAAGTTATTGATAATAATATTGTTGGGGAGCTCATGAATGGGACATTTGAGCATTAGTAACTTCAATCTCCCCCAAGCTTGAGCTATGATCTCTCCATCAAGAGGCCAAAAGTTGTATATTTGATTCCGATCTTTATGAATCTCACTAGGAGGATAAAACTTTGAATAAAAGAGAGGCACTATTTCCTCCCATTCCAGAGATTGACCATTCTTCAGCAGCTTATACCATTCCTTAGCTCTTCCTTTTAGTGATAATGAGAATAACTTCTTCTTAACTTGATCTATAGTAATACCTGCACACTTGAACAACCCGCATAATTCGTGTATAAAGAGTAAATGATCACCGGGATGGACAGTTCCATCCCCAACATAGTAGTTATCCATAACATGATCAATAATTCTTGTGGGTATTTTGAAAGCATCATTCTCAGCAGGTGGTGGCTTATCTACTATCTTAGCAGTGGTAGTAGCATTACCAAATAAGAAACTCCGCGAATTATCCATAACGAAAATAAAGCAACTAGCAGAAGTAAACAATACTCACAGTAGAAGTTTCCTTTACAAGTTCCACTCTCCAATAGCGCTTCACTCCCCGGCAACGGCGCCATAAAATAGTCTTGATGATCCACAAGTATAGGGGGTGTATCGCAATATTTTCGATAACTAAGAGTGTCGAACCCAACGAGGAGCAGAAGGTGCTGGCTAGTGGTATGGATCAGGAATTCTCTGCAAATACTTAGCAAACGGATTTTTAGGGGTTTTTTATAAAGCAAGTATACAAAGTACGAGTAAATAAAAGACAGTAGGAATAAATGCAGCAAGTGGCCCAATCCTTTATGCAGCAAAGGACAAGCCGGTTGTATTACTTAAGATGACCAAACATTCTCGAGGACACATGGGAAGACTGTCAAGTGCTTTTGCTTCATATAGTTGATTAATCTTCTTTAGCTTGCTAAGTGTTGTGTGGGTGAACCTATGCTAATGTACCGACCTTCCTAGGACTAATACATACTTGTGATTATACCCGTTGCAAACATCCGTAAGTACAAGAAAGTAATTAAGGTAGAAACCTAACCACAGTTTTAAACTCTAAGACCGTTACATCCCTTGTGCAATGGTTTCCTAACGGGGGTTCAGGTTTCTGTCACTCCGGCAACCCCTACGATTAGTAGCCAAATACACAATGCATTCCCCTAGGCCCATATAGGTGAAGTGTCATGTAGTCGACGTTCACATGACACCACTAGAAGAAGTACACCACAACTTAAATAACAATCTATTGAATCTTTCTCAACACAACTCCACTACTAACAACATGACTTCTCCCATGTCCTCAAGAACAAAATGAACTACTCACAAGACATCATATGGATCATGACCAGAGATGGAATAATTATGTATAACAATCTGAACATAAAAAATAATTCAACAGTTCACTCAATAGCATCAACTACAAAGAGTAATCAACACCGAGAAAGTTTCCCCTAAGAACTAATGCAAGATTCAACCCAATTGTTACAACAATATGGAGATGGTGATGAGGGTGCTGATGATGATGATGGTGGTGATGATGATGATGATTCCGATGAAGTCCAGCTTGATGGTGGTGTTGATGGCGACGATATCCCCTCTCTGGGAAGGAATTCCCCCGGTAGAAATCTGTCTGCCAGAGAGATCTTTCTCTCTCGGTGTTTTCCGCCCCGCAGAGGCGGCGAAATCTTTCTGTGGTCCCTCCTCGAGTCTTAGGGTTTCGGGAGGATAATATATGCCAGAGGGGAGTGCCAGGGGTGGACCAGGGTGGCCACACCACCTGGTGGCGCGGCCTAGGCTGGCCCGTGCCAGGGGTGGTGTGGGACCCCTGTGGCCCATTTCCAGCCCCCCTTCTGGCTTCCTTCGTCTTCTGGAAAAATAGGATTTTCCGTATATTTTCCTGGATTTTCTGATCTTCACGAATTTTGCCTCCAAACAACACCTTTTCCATCAGAATCCTGACTGTAGCTGTTCATGCTCCAAAAGTCATCAACCATGTAAAAACAGATGAAATAACATAAGTACCACCTCTCAATACGAAATATATCAATGAATAACAGTGAATCATGACATAGAATAGTGATGCAAAATGGACGTATCATCCACTAAAATTGTCATCCTCCCCTAGACAATTGTAGTGATCACATGATCCCTATCCTCTGCACCTCCCCCGATCGTCACGGCCATCAGTGCAGTATCAAAGGTAGACATGCACTAATGTCAATCACATCATCCATGTGACTCATGCTCGATCTTTCGATCTCTTGTGTTCTGAAGCCATGTCTGCACATGCTAGGCTAGCCAAATCTAACTTGTGTGTATTTGCTGTGCAACATGGCTTAGACCCACTATATGCGAATGTAGATATGTCTGACCCCTACTCACCGCAGGGCGCCTCATACCAAAGAACTTTCTTGGTGGTGCACACACAAGGGGAACACGGAACATTGGAATTAAATAGGGATTATCTTATTTGCTACCGTTGAGTATCTAAATACTAGCACACAACAAGATGTAAAACAGATATCAACATCATATGTATAATGTGATGTGATATGGTCCTTCTTGCGCCTTAATATCTATTGAGCGCTCCGGCATGATCTCCATCTTGCCCTTGGTTTGACGCCAAGTCCACGACGTAGCCACCAGGTCGTCCATCAGAACGATGACTATTATTGTACTACTTTAGTAATAGAAAAGTAAACTACTTTATCTTAGTTATGACCAATGCCATATCATAATCACATGCCCCTGCAAAATAAAGTTAGACGCCTCTACTTTATCTATTGCAAGTTTTACGTGGTTGTTAGGGCTTTCGCAATAGAACTGTTTCTAAACTACGAACTTTCCAACCACAACATGGATCCAACATTTGTCTATACTACACCCCTTTCGGGGCCCTCCGTTGTAAATGATATATCAACTATTGAATGAGAGACAGACACCCGCTAGCCACTTATACGGTACAAGCCATATGTTGAGAGTGGAACTAGTCTCGCATACAAATACGCGTAAGGTCGATCCGGGCCGCTTCATCAAACAATACCGCGATATAAACAAGTACACGTTAGAGGGTAACAACTAAGGGATCAATGCCCGCACAATACATGTGCGTACTGGCCGTACATCACTCCTACGCATAGATCGTTTCTGATACTACTGAAGGGGATCCGTAGCAGAAAACAAAAAATTCCCTACGTTGGAACCCCAAAACTACTTAGGATCTATCTATGTAGTAATGCGGTAACGGCCAATGCGTAGAGAATACATACCCTTGTAGACCGTACGCGATTAAAGTTCCGAGGGGAACGTGGTTGATGTAGTCATACTCGTAGCCGACCTCAAGGTCACGAAGCTCCTCGTAGGTCACCCCTTGCTCCTTATTTATCGTGCAGCAGCTCCGGCTCACGACATTTAAGCGCCCCAAGTGTTGCGCCTCGTGTCTTCTTACACATCCGGTGCACGATGGGACCTCTGGCTTCCTGATCCCGTCGGGAGTGCGGAAGTTGATATCCAGCTAGGAATCCCTGCAGCGCAACGACGTACTGCAGGTGTGCCTTGTTCGCACGGCCCAAACTTGGGGCCATGGTCACAAGGGCTAGAGAGAGAGGGAAGGAGAAAGTCAACCAAAGGACTTCTCCAAATATTGGTGTGTTTTATCCCACCCATGGGCACCCCTTTATATAGGCTAAGGGGGTGTGCCTTTCTCAAAGGCTAAGCCATGTGGGACTAAATGTCAAAGGAAAAAAGGGGGAAAAAGGAGCTCCCAGCCAGCTGGGCCTGGATGGCCAGCCCAACAACCACGAGCAGCATTGAGATGCCACCGGTGGTGGGGCGGCGCCCCCACCATGGCCTGGGCCACACAAGAAAATTAAGAAGAGACGAAGGCTGTGCGGGCTGGCCACACGCCTGCCCACACGCTAGCGAGGCGGCGGTGGCAGCCAGCGCCTGGATGGGCCGGCTCGCCCACGGTGGCCCAGCTCGCATGCCCGGTCCGCTCCCCTGCAAGCCCTGCATGGGCCGGGGTTGGGTAGGCCATGATGGCAGCGGTCGGCGCCTGCCTAAGTGGGCACTTTGGCCCACAAATGCCACTTGTTTTCTTTTCTTTTTATTTTTTATTTTTTATGCAGCTTTATTTCTAGGCCTTTTCCCTCCGGGATTTGGCCTAATATAAAGTTGCCTTTATAAATCTTAATTTAAATATTATTTAGAATATATTAATTCATAATTAACATATACTAAATGTATATTCAAATTCCTATTTATCCGAAAACACTTTTCTGGTCTTTTCCTTTATTCTTTCTCCGAACAACTTCAGATCTCTCTGCGGAACGATTCCTGCTTTCTCTCTTGCTCTACTATGATTCCGTCTTACGAATGATCGTTCTCATCGTACCCTTAAGTGTATCCTCTCATGGCTCAGGAATGCTCTAGACATGATCTGTATCAATGATCAACAGAGGGACCAGGGATATCCATGTGACCCCTATGCATTCCTGATGACAATGTCGTTTGAACCTCTAAATGTAGAATCTAATTCCTTTTGTTTCTCGATACGACTTGTCCAAGACCCGATCATTGGTATCACATACCTTGTTCAATCTCGTTCACAACAAGTTTTGTTTTCTTATCACCATGATATTACATCCCCATGACCGAGTCACATGTTGCAACATTTATGGATGTAATCTCACCAAGCCGGCCGTATGTATCTTTACCCGTCATGTGGGTGAACAAATCCCGGTCTTGCAGTCACATGTCATCTACTGTTCCTTCGGAATACCCAACGTACACCTTTATGGCCACCATATTACCAGATGACGGTTGATGCAGTCAAAGCAGCCTTAGGAAACAGTGAGTAATATGAGCTCACGGTCTAAGGAAAAGGAGTCTAGGTATAGTTGTTGCAACAATGAACTATATGACTTGATCGTGTTGCAATCCTTCGAGGAATATCCATCACATCATTCTCCAATGATATGACCCTGTTGTCAATTGGCATAAATGCCCATGATCTTGAAACCCAGATTATCCTCATGACAAACGAACTAGTATGAATAGAGGCTACTAGGGACTTGGTTGTTTCATACCACACCTGTACCAATGTTTCTACTTGGCACAGTTATAGCACAATATGAAACTATTATAAATTAATTGAGATATGACAATAAAAACCTATTTATTATTTGCCTCTAGGGCATATCTCCTTCATATACAACTCTTCCTCAATGTTTCCATTAAGGAACGCTGTCTTGACATCTATCTGCCAGATTTCATAATCGAAAAAATGCAGCAATTGCTAACATAATTCTAACAGAGTTTAGCATCGCTACCGGTGACAAAGTCTCATCATATTCAACTCCTTGAATTTGTCAGAACCCTTTCATGACAAGGCAAGCTTTATAGACGGTCACATTACCGTCAGCGTCTGTTTTCTTTTTGAAAATCCATTTATTCTCACTGGCCTTTCGGTCGCGAGGTAAGTCTACCAAAGTCCAAACTTGGTTATCATACATGGATTCCATCTCGGATTGCATGGTTTCTAGCCATTTGTTTGGAATCCTGGCTCATCATCACTTCATCATACGTCGCATGGTCATCACTTCCATGTATCATGAAATTGAGGACCAGATCACCGTATAGTTCTGGAGCTATACGTATCATGCCTGACCTGCGAGGTTTGTTAGTACTCTCTCTTGGAGTTTCATGAGGAGGTGTGCGTACCTCATCATCATTTCCTTCTTCAATGGATGGTGTCAACACTGGAAAGATTCTGGCGCTGCACTACTCGCCACTTCTGGAAGAGAAGGTTCAGTAACCTCTCTGAGTTCTACCTTCCTACTACTCACACCTTTCAAGAGAAAATCTATTTCTAGAAAGGATCTATTCTTGGCGATAAACACTTTGCCTTCGGATCGGTGATAGAAGGTGTACCCAATTGTTTCTTTTGGGTATCCTATGAAGATGCATTTTTCCGCTTTGGGTTTGGTCTTATCAGGTTGAAGTTTCTTCACATAAGCATCGCATCCCCAAACTTTTAGAAATGACAGCTTCGGTTTGTTACCAAACCATAATTCATACGGTGTCGTTTCAACGGATTTTGATGGTGCCCTATTTCAGGTGAATGCAGCAGTCTCTAATGCATGACCCCAAAATGACAATGGCAAATCTATAAGGGACATCATAGATCGTACCATATCCAATAAGGTTCGACTACGATGTTCGGATACACCATTATGCTATGATGTTCCGGCGGGAGTGAGTTGTGAAACAATTCCACATTGTCTCATGTGTGTGCCAAACTCGTAACTAAGATATTCTCCTCCACGATTGGATCATAGAAACTTGATCTTGCGGTTACAATGATTTTCTACTTCACTCTGAACTTCTTTGAACTTTTCAAATGTTTCAGACTTGTGTTTCATTAAGTAAATATACCCATATCTACTTAAATCATCCGTGAAGGTTACAAAATAACGATATCCGCCACGTGCCGACACACTCATTGGACCGCATACATCAGTGTGTATTATTTCCAACAAGTCGGTCACACGTTCCGTTGTTCTAGAGAACGGAGTTCTAGCCATCTTGCCCATAAGGCATGGTTCACAAGATTCAAATGATTCATAATCAAGTGATTCAAGCGGTCCATTAGAATGGAGATTCTTCATGCGCTTTACACCAATATGACCTAAATAGCAAGGCCACAAATATGCAGCAATATCATCATTCAACTTAATTCTTTTGGCATTCACATTATGAATATGTGTACTAGTAATATCAAGATTCAAGACAAATAAACCATTCAACAAAGGTGCATGACCATAAAACATGTTATTCATATAAAAGGAACAACCATTGTTCTCTGATACAAATAAATTACCGGCTTGCATTAAACATGATCTAGACATGATGTTCATGCTCAACACGGGCACATAATAAAAATTATTAAGGTTTATTGTCAATACCGATGGTAGATGAAGTGGCCACATCCCAAGGGCAATCACATCAACCTTCGATCCATTGCCTACACACATTGTCACTTCATCCTTAGCTAGTGGTCGACTATTCCTTAGTCCATGTTTTGAGTTACATATATTAGCAACTGAACCGATATCAAATACCTAGGTACTACTTCGACTACTAGTAAGGTACACATCAATAACAAGTATATCATATATACCTTTGCTCATTTTCCCGACCTTCTTATCTGCCAGGTACTTCGGGTAGTTCCGCCTCCAGTGTCCAGCCTCTTTGCAGTAAAAGCACTCAGTATCAGGCTTAGGGCCTCCCTTGGGTTTCATATAGTGGGATGAAGGGCAAACAAACAACAATCATGAAGGGCAAACAAACAACGATGATGCCCCCTCGACAACAACCGACAAGGTATATATATATTAAGCCTCTTGTGACTAGATGCATTAATTAATTGATCTGTATATATATATATTAATCACTCTTCTTTCTTCTTTTAGCCCTCCGGATTGAGGCAATCGATAGGTAGATCGAAAAGAGGCCCTAACAAAAAGTTGGATGGTAATCAAAGGTTCACCATCGATGAAATAGATGATGACGGACAACCGATTTCTTCACAAAAGCAAGCGAGGATGTTTGTAAATCAATGTGGAGTGATTGATAGGGACAACCTCCCGATCACCATTCAAGAATGGAATAAGACAAAGAATGCAGGTGAATAATTCACTAGTTATGTCGACGATGATGCCAAATATGACCTTTGGCAGAAGCTCATAACACATTTCATACTACCTCCAGAGTATGAAGAATTCGAGGCAGATGGTACTACCCCAATTCCAAGTGGGCTTGAAAGAAGAGTGAGAGTCAAGGATTGGGCTCTATCAAGATGGACAAACTGTTCAGGAACCACAACAAAAATTTATACGTGAACTATGCCGCAAAAAAGAAAATTCCAAAATCCACATGAGCATACGAGAAATTGAGAGAACAGTGGCCCGATTTTGTAAAGTACAAGCTATCTTCTGTAGCCAAGGAAAGGTCAGAAAAAAATAAGAAAAATGCTAAGAAATACAAATACCACCATAAAATGGGGCATGTTTGTCTGCGGTACCAAAGTTCCCGGGCCAGTGCACCGCAGTACCTAAGTTGCCTGAAATTGCCACGTTTCGAAATGTTGGGCCGCCAACTACCGAGAGGGGCTATTTCGATGCAAACTCATCTCACCCCTACCAAATTCAAACATTCCGTGAAACTTCCCCGTGAAGTAGACGGTCGGGACCCTCATGTCGGTCATCTGTTCGTGACACGAGCGCCAACGCGGCAACCTCTTAGGCAAATCGAGGAACTAAGTGGATTGGATGCGTTGAGAAATTTCACAAATCCATTCTCACCTTTCCCCCAGCACCGGCGGTGTCGGAATACACCCTCCAGGCAGGACGATCCCTTCGGACATTTGACTTCTGGCGCCAAGTTGTTGCGCCCAGTTGCTGCGCCCAGTCGCTTATCTCGAGCTCCAAAGACGCATGTCGTAGCCTCTGTTGCGAGGCTCTAGCCCGCCTCCGCCGCCGACGAGCCGAGCAACTCGGAGGATGGCAGATCCTACTACCAAGTAAGAAGAAGTTCTGGCTACAAGCGGGTGAGTGATGGCCCAAAATATATCGAGCTCGTTGGGGAACCCCAAGAGGAAGGTATGATGAGCACAACAGCAAGTTTTCCCTCAGTTATGAAACCAAGGTTATAAATCCAGTAGGATCAAGGAAACACCCCAAAGGTGTTGCTAGCTGAACTTTGGCTGGGCGCACTACCGGTGCCAGTAGCAACGTGGAGACCTGCACAACACAACCACAGAACTCTGTCCCCAACTTGCGATGAGGTTGTCAATCTCACCGGTTTTGCTAAAAACAAAGGATTAAACGTATTGAGTGGAAGAAAGTAAAAGTTTGCAGAAAGTAAACACAAATTAGTAAACAGTTGATTGTAGATTGATAGTAAAAGAAAAGACAGGGGTCCATAGTTCACTAGAAGTGGCTCTCCTTAAGATAGATAACATGTTGGGTGAACAAATTACAGCGGGGCAATTCACAAACATCGAGAAAGCATACAAGCATATACTACTCATGTTGACTCCTTTGAGATTCGATTAGGCATTACAACATTATACATAGACCGCCATCCAACTGCATCTATGACTAATAATCCACCTTCAGGTTATCATCCGAACCCCCTCCAGTATTAACTTGCAAGCAACGGATAATTGCATTACGAATTGCGTGTAAAGTAAACAATACGATTGTTCTATGAACAAAGGATTGTTGTTTTCTCCCTAGTAGCAACAACACATCTAGTACCTTAGAGATTTCTGTCACTTCCCCATATTACTAGAGGCATGAACCCACTATCGAGCATAAATACTAACTCTTGGAGTTGCTAGCATCTACTTGGCCAAGATAGATACTAACAATGGAAAGCATGCAAGATCACAAATAACAAAGACATGATAGAATCAATAATCAATCTGAAATAGCATCTCAATATCCATCGGATCCCCGCAAACACAACATGCAGAATTACAAATAGATGATCTTGATCATGAACGGAGCTCACAAGATCTAAACATGAAAGCATAAAGGAGGAGAACCAGCCATCTAGCTACTACATGGACCCGTAGTCCAGATATGAACTACGCACGCATCACACTAGAGGCTTGCATGATGATGAAGAAGGCCTCTAGGGTGAATTCCCCTCTCCGGCAGGGTGTCGGGAAGAGCTTCAGATCCCTCCCAATCTAGGGATGGAGATGACGGCAGCTACAGACTCTTTCGTGGAATTTTGATTGAGTACTTAGGGTTTTTGTATCGGAGGCAATATATAGGCGGAAGGAGAGGCCGAGGGGGTGCCTGGGCGGCCAGACCACCCACTGGCGCGGGCCAGGCCTGGCCACGTGGCCAGTTGGTGTGGCCAGGCCCTAGCCCCTCTCCGTCTCGTATTCTGGCTCCAGTGTCCCTCGGTGAAAAACTGACTTTGGCTTTTGTCCCATCCAATTCCGAGAATATTCATTTTCTGACTTTCCTTGAACCAAAAATAGCAGAAAAGAGGCATCAGGCACTGTGGCTCTTGTTAATAGGTTATTTCAATAAATCATATGAAAAGTACTCCAAAGTGTGGAAAAAACACAAGAAAGTAGATAAAACCAAGCATGGAACATCAAATATTATGGATACGTTAGAAACGTATCAACATCCCCAAGCTTAACTCTTGCTCGTCCTCGAGTAGGTAAGTGATAAAAAGAAAGAATAATTTTTGAGGTGACATGCACCATCATAAACTTGATCAAAGTATTTGTAAAACATTCAAAGCTGGGATCATAGTACTTCAATCATAACATGAAAGACAAAGTTCTAGCAATAAGACACAGAAACTATGTTGCAACATGAAAAGGCACAAACAAAAGATTCATGAATAACAATGCTTTGCAAGACGTTTGTTTGTTTAACATAAAGAAAACATAGCATAGTGGCATTCAACTTGTCCCTCATAGAGTAGCAAAGATAAATGCATAGGACACCTTCAAAGTTCATAAGAGTGACTAGATACAAATAGTTTAAGAACTAGCAATATAAAAGTTATGCATCAATCAACAAGTCTTGGGACAATGCACATAGAACTAAGAATGGCCACTATGCTCTCAAAGTAGGTGCATAAAGATAGAAGATGGACACTCAATCATAAAAGTAAAAGAAACGGCCTTTATAGAAGGAAGTAGGGATTCAAGTTTCATAAAGAGCTTCCAAAAACTATGGTACTTAATAGCTTTCAGCTCTCATTGCCCCTATCATAAGCATCTTGAAGTAATTAAGGTTAAAGTGAACAAACTATGGTGTATATGCTTGACGAAGTATAAGTTGGAAATGTCATGTCCCTTGAATACGAGGGCTGCTCCTCATGCTACTCAAGTTTAGTCACTGATAAGTTCTTGTCATCGTAAGTACATGTGTATCATAGAGAACCGCCAACGGGGTACCCCTTGCCCGATGATACATAAGAATCCCCATATCAAAATGACAAGGCAAGCAGACAACGAGCATCTCAACAATCTTCTTATTTACCATGGGAATATGGTGCTTTTTCTCTCTTTCCTCTTTTCATAATCTTTTTTTTCTTTTTCTCTTTTTTCTCAATATATGACTCTTTTTTACAAGAAGAATGCTTCATAGACAGCTCATTATGGTTACGCTACAGGTTTCCACCATGTCAGCATGGATTAGACCAGCGGCCCAAGCGTTTCTCTAACACATATACATAACTCCATGGACTTACAAGCTCCCCTTTAATTTCATACCGACGACATCCATAGACAAAAGAGCATGATATCAACTAGGTACAAAGTACAAGTGAAATGTTGAAAGCGTTCCCCATGACAACATGGTTCTGCTAATCCCCAACAAATAAGTGCATATTATCTATGTCCTCTACCTTGCCTTATATTACCTATGTTTTGGGATCTGCTTTGCTCTTCCCAACATATTCTGATTTATTATCTCCCAAGGGATAGTACACCATAATGGCTCTTTGATTGGCTTGTGCTGGACTGGAATGTTAGAGGGTTGAATGACAAACACAAAAGGCTGATAGTCTATAATAAAATTGATGAAAGTAATTGTGCTATTGTTTGCTTGCAAGAAACTAAGTGTGAAAGTTTTGATCACTCTTTTATCAGAAGTTTTTGCCCCAAGAGATTTGATAGATTTATTTTTTCACCTTTGGTGGGTGCTTCTGGGGGATTGATTGTTCCGTGGAATAGTGCTATTTTTGAGGGACAACTCCTGGAAATTCACAGATCTGCTATTAGAGTGTGTTTTACCTCCAGACACTCTAATCAATGTTGGACTCTGGTTAATGTTTATGGTCCTTGTCAGGGGATGGAGAGGGATATTTTTGTTCAATGGTTACAAAATCTAGTCATCCCTCATCATGAGAATTGGCTTCTCTTGGGGGATTTCAACTTCATGAGGCCTATGGAAAACATAAACAAGGAGGGGGATGATATGAATGATATCTTCATTTTTAATGATATTATTAGTTATTTGGGGCTCATTGAACTTCCTCTCAAAGGCAGGGCTTTCACCTGGTCCAATATGCAATCTCAGCCACTGCTGGAACAACTTGACTGGTTTTTCACTAGCTGCCAATGGTCCCTTAGTTACCCCAACACCTTGGTTCACCCTCTTGGTAAATCTACCTCTGACCATGTGCCATGTGTTGTGTCAATTGCTACTCAAATCACAAAGGCAAAAATCTTTAGGTTTGAAAATCATTGGATTCAGCAGCCTGGTTTCCTTGAACTGGTGGAAAGGGTATGGAAAGGGCCTGTCAAAGCTACCTCCTCTACTGCAATCATTACTGCCAAACTCAAAAGTCTGAGATTTGAGTTGAAAAGATGAGGAAAAATATCTCACATACAAAGACCATCATTGATAAATGCAATCATGTGATCCTACTTTTGGACCAACTTGAAGAAGAAAGGGATTTGAGTCCTCTAGAATTCAACTTCAGAAACTTGGTCAAATTACACCTGAAAAAACTCCTTCTCATTCAGTCTAATTAATAGAAATCTAGGTGTACCATTAGATGGTTCAAGCTTGGGGGAGAAAATACAAAAAAATTTCACTCTAAGGCCACTGAAAGGTTTAGGAACAATGTCATTTCTTCAATAAATGATGAGGAAGGCAATCCTCTGCTGGATCACCATGACAAGGCTAATGCTTTTTGGTTAAGCTTCAAGAGAAGGATGGGAATGTGTATTCCTACTGCCTCCCCTTTCGATCTCAGCTCTCTTGTTCACCCTGTGGAAGATTCGGGTATAATGGATCCTCTGGTTGCTCCCTTTTCTTCTGAGAAAATTGAGAATATTGTAAAATTCTTGAAGATTAATAGAGCTCCGGGCCCGGATGGTTTCAATGGACTTTTCCTCAAAAAATGCTGGCACATTGTGAAGGATGATTTCATTAATCTTTGTCACGATTTTCATTCGGGAAATGCTTCTCTTCAGAGTATTAATGGCTCCTTTATCACTCTTGTTCCCAAAGGACAGAACCCTGAAACCATCGGTGACTTCAGGCCATTTCTCTAACCAATACCAGCCTTAAATTCCTTACCAAGTTGGATTCTAATAGATTGCAGGGAGTCATTAAAAATACAATTCATGCTAATCAATATGGTTTCATCAAGGACAGAACCATCCAAGATTGTCTTGCATGGTCTTTTGAATTTATTCATCAGTGCCAATAATCCAAGCGAAAAATTGTGATTCTCAAAATTTACTTTGAAAAGGCTTTTGATACTTTGGATCATGATGCTATTATTCAAATAATGAGAGCTAAGGGGTACCCTGAACTTTTTCTCTCATGGGTTAGAGAAGTTTTATCCTCTGGTTCATCTTCTATTCTTTTAAATGGTGTACCAGGGAGAGTTTTCCACTATAAAAGGGGGGTCAAACAAGGTGATCCTTTATCCCCTCTCCTTTTTGTTCAAGGAGCTGACCTTTTACAAGTTCTGGTTAATTTTGCCTTTCAAAAAGGCATTCTTAAGAAACCAATCCATGTTGAGGCTGATTATCCTATAATTCAATATGCTGATGACACTATCATTGTCTTGCCTGCTGAATCTGGACAGATCTATGCTTTCAAGGAAATTTTATAACAGTATGTTGTCTTCACTGGTTTAAAGATCAATTTTCATAAATCCTCCATGATACCCATTAATTTATCTAAGGAGGAGGCTATTCAGTTTGCAACCAAATTTGAATGCAATCTGAGTAAAATGCCTTTCACTTATTTGGGGTTACCTATGGGCACCACTAGACCCACAATCAAGGATCTCTCTCCCTTAATTGATGGAGTTGAGAGAAGATTGAATGCTACATCTTATTTCCTCTCTTATGGGGACAGGTTAGTACTGGTTATTTCTGTCCTTTCATCTTTGCCCACCTACTTCATGCTCACTCTTCAGCTACCTATTGGAGTAATTAATGTGGTGGACAGAGGAAGAAGACGCTGTCTATGGAGAAAGAAAGACAAAGATAAGACTCATTCTTTGGCAGCTTGGGATATGATTTGCAAACCAAAGTGTAAAGGTGGTCTAGGAATTACTGATCTGAAGGTTCAAAATACTACCTTGCTCATGAAGCATCTCCATAAGTTTTATAACAATGATGGTGCACCTTGGGTGCAGCTGGTTAGGAACTCTTATTATCACAATAGTGTGCCCCATGCTACAAGACCTATGGGTTCCTTTTGGTGGAAAGATGTTTTTAAATTGTCAGATAATTATAGGGCCATCACCAGATGTGAGGTGGGTTCTGGATCTTCAATCCTCCTATGGTCTGACCTTTGGCACAATCAACTTCTGTCTTAGAGATTCCCGAGACTTTTCACCTTTGCTAAGGATAAATTCCTTTCGATCATGGAGTTTAAACAACTAGACAGTATTCTGGATGGTTTCCATCTACCTCTTTCCATTCAGGCCCATCAGGAATGTCAGAATTGCAGAAGAAGGGCCAGTCCATTACACTGGATGAGCATCTGAGTGATGAGTGGATTTGTACACTTGGTAAAGGCATATTTAAACCAAGTATTATTTATAAACAGCACTTTGAACACATTGATAACCATCACCCTTCGGTTTGGATCTGGAAAAGTAAATGCACTTCGAAGAATAAGTTCTTTGCCTGGCTCATCTTGCATGACAGAATTAATACAAAGGATATGCTAATCAGAAGGCATTGGCAGGTGACAAATGATCACAATTGTGTCCTCTGCTGTGAGCTTGTTTATGAGGACTGGAGGCACCTGTTCTTTAATTGTGTCTATAGTACCCGTATTTGGAATTATCTGCAAATCCCATGGTATTCGGGTGACCTTGAGGATTCCATATGTTGGGCCAAGAAAAGTTTCAAAGGGCCTTGTTTTTTTGAGGTGGTGATCATCACATGATGGTGTATCTGGAAGCAAAGGAATGGATGGATCTTCAGTGGAGTTAGGCCCACCTTCTGGGGATGGAAGGCCATTTTCTTCCAAGAAGTCACCTTGCTTAAGCATAGAGTGAAATCCTCTGATATTCTCCTTTTATCTAGATGGATTGACAATCTCGTGTAACCCCACCTTTTTTATTTTTCCTTTGTATATAGGTTACTATCCTCTGTAAATATTTTATTTCTAATAAAATGTGGCTATGGGGGGATCCCTCGCAGTAATTGCTTCAAAAAAAAGAACTTTCACGAACACATTTGCTTCATATGATGTAAATATTCTCAGTAATGTGATCAACTACTTGGACAATTCATAATAAAGAGTATGCAACTGAGTCTACTTAATAGTCATTGCAAACTATGAAGAGATTCCAACTCAAGAATAATAAGTAGCACGAAGCACGATCATAAGCAACATTACAATGCTCATAGAAAGGTATGATAGAGTGGTATCTCGCTTGCCTTTGACTATGAACGTCAAGGCACCTCTGAAGTTCAAGTGATGACTAGAAGTAAAGATATCAAGAATACAAGCATCAAAGTCATAACACAAATAATCAAGTAATGGAACAAACACAAAGAATGACAACTATGCTCTCAAGAAGGTGCTCAAAGAATATGTGGAGACTCAACAAGTAGAAGAAAAGGTTTTGAATAATTTGAAAGGCTTCCAAATGCTGAAAGTATGGTACTCGTTAGCTTTGATCTCTCATTGCCCCTATCATAAGCATATTTAATGTGGTTAAGGTGAAAGTGAGGTCCAATCTGAGTTATATGCTTGATAGACTATAAACTGAAAATCCCAAGTCCCTTGAGTACGAGGGTCGCTCCTCATGCTACTCAACTTTAGCTACCGGTAAGTTCTTGTCATTGTAAGTATGTGCATATCATTGAGAACCGCCAACGGGGTACCCCTTGCCCGATGATACGGAAGAATCCCCATATCAAAATGACAAGGCAAGCAGACAATGAGTATCTCAGCAATCTTCTTATTTACCATGGGAAAATGGTGCTTTTTTCTCTCTTTCCTCTTTTCATAAAACTCTTTTTTTTCTTTTTCTCAATAGCTATGTCTCTTTTTTTTATAAGAAGAATGCTTCATAGATATCATTATGGTTACGCTGTAGGTTTCCACCATGTCAGCATGGATTAGACCAGTGGCCCAGGCATTTCTCTAACACATATACATAACTCCATGGACTTACAAGCTCCCCTTTTATTTCACACCGACGACATCCGCAAACAAAAGAGCAAGGTATCAACTGGGTATATATTTACAAGTGTTGAAAGCGTTCCCCATGACAGCACGGTTCTGCTAATCCCCAGCCTATAATTTGCAAGCATATAACTTTCATGGAGAGTTGACAATGGTTCAGGTTTATTAAGTGTAGGAAATAAAGTGTGCCATCAAGTTCGTGAGAGCTTTACTAACTAATTTTCCCATAACAAGCAAACATTTTATTCGGAAGAAAACAAGGCACATTGAATATGCACGGGAGTAGCAAATGATGCTAATAGGTAGGTATGGTGGACACTTTGGAAATATTTGGTTTAGGGAGTTTAGAACTTGAGTAAAACATACTCAGTGAAAGTGAAGGCTAGCAATAGTAAGGGAGCGACAAATGAGAGAGCAATAGCTATCATTATCATGCTTGCAACAAAACATGACTACTCATGGTATGAAAGTGATTCAAGATCCTCAAGGCAAAATAATTCATCGAGGCTTAACTGATTATTACAGTCATGTGCATGCGTGAGCATGTGCCAAGTCAATCAAATGAAACATTCAGAGGAGGATACCACGGTGTCATACCAATTTATGAATAGAGTAATGCAAGCAAACATTCATGAAACATGCTACAAACTATTAGCAAGCTGGAGCTAATCACAAGAAAGCAAGAACTACTAAGCATCCAAAGATAACATACACCCTACATGAATGGACTAAGCAAGCTCACAATGATGAGTATATGTACAAAAATGAAAACAAATAGAGTTCGTTACCAGCCTCTTACCACGCCTCAAGTTGTCATTAATCCTCATTATTGCTCTTCACTTGTGTGGCTTGAATAATAATATGAAACCAATATTCACTGAGAACTGTCGAACCCTGTAGCAAACTCACAAAAACCAAAGAAGAACGACAAATATTTTTGGTGTTTTCGATTTTTAAACAAGAACCAAAAGAAAAAAACGAGCAAAGAAAAATCTTTTTCGAATAGTTCAAACAAAGCAAAAAGGGAAAAGCAAACCAAGGCAAAAAGAAGAAGCAAATCAAGGCAAAAAGAAGAAGCAAACCAAAGAGAAACAACAAAAATATTTTTGGTCTTTTTGTGTTTTTAGAAAGCAAAAGCAAAGAAGAACAAAAACTAAAAAGAGAACGAAAACATGAATATACAAAGTACCGACGCATCATGATATGGAGATGAGTGCGGTGTCGGTGTACCTCCCCCAAGCTTAGGCTTTTGGCCTAAGTGGGTATCAATCCATGTACGAATAGGGGTTCCAAGCGGGCGGATCTTGGTAAGAATGGTCGTAGCTAGGCCCATGAGAAGAAGAAGAAGCTCCCCAATCATAAGCGGGCTGTTGATATGAAGAATCTCCCTCATTCGAGGGCTAGACCGAATCATCCGTGACCTCCCTTCTAGTGTCCTGCTCCTGTTGGGAGAGTTCTCCCAAGTACGTGACCTCCCTTCTAGTGTCCTGCTCCATCCTTCCCTGTTATCAAGGTTAAACAAAACAGGTGCAGGCAAAAGAACAACACGCTCGGACTTGCTCTTTCTCCAACCAGCTTTGAGAAAGGTTATTTCATAAGACAACTCACTCAAACTATCCCACCAGGAAACAAATTTATGCTGAATCATGGAATTAAGATCAAGCCTCTCTATGGGAAACTGTAGGTCTAGATGATGAGGCACTAAACCATGCAATGCTAGCAAACGAGAAGAAATGAGGCCTCCACAAATTCCACCTTTCTCACGGTTAGCAACAAGACGGAAAGCTATCAAAGCACCCAAGTTGTAAGACCTATCTCGTCTAAGAGCAGCAGAGATAAATGCTAGATCAAACGAAGATAACTTATTGGCAGTTTTCCTAGCAAGAACACACTTGGCAATAAAGTAGGCAAAACAGCGAATGGAGGGAAGATGAATGTTACAGATTTTTCCATTCTCCTTCGAGAAGCTGCTCCCTTGGCAAATTTCTGCATATAAATCCTTGAGTGGTTCAGGTCTTTCTTTAATCTTCCTACATGATCCCCATTGAGGTACCTTAATAGCTGCACAAAAATCATCAAGAGAAAGGTTGACAACAATATTTTAAATTTTGTAATGGACCATGGGGTTAGGCAAAGAGTGACTAAATTTGAAATCCTGCACCACAAACATGGTTAGCTTAACAAATTGACAAGGTTCTAACCCTGCATTAGAAACCAAAGTGTGGAAATCTTGTAGAATTCCTGCAGCTCTCATGAACTCAGAGCATGGATAAATGGAGGGAAAAACTTCCTCCTCCCGATGGACCTTCATGACCTCAGGCACCCAAAGCTCATGTTGGTTTAGGTGGTGTTCACTCATCTTCTATTCTGAAATTTAAACACCTTTTAAACAAGTGATTGCAAAGTAAATATAAGGAAGGATTCTACTCATAGGGACTTGCAAGAGGCCTAAACATGCATCAAAACTATATCTCTAAGCATAAAACAAGCTTACAAGCTCTCATAACCAGTCACCTACAGTAGCAAAATACTCAACATATAATCCACTAAACACAAATCTACTTGGACAAGGGGAGGAGTCGCATACCAGGGAACAAATGCTCCAAATTTCAGCAAGAAAGATGGGCTGAGCAAGGAGATCGAAAAAATCGAGAGCAAGCACAGAAAGAACACGATTTTGAGCTATGAGCTGGAGCTTACTCGGGAGAGGGAAGAAAGTGGCAGGTGAGAGAGGTAGTGGGGGGCCAGGGGTGGCCCACACTAGGGCATGGCACCACCCAGGGCTGGCCGCGCCACTACATGGTGTGCCTTCCTGGTGGGCCCCTCCTGGTACCTACCAGGTACTCTTCTGCCCCTTTTTTCACGTAAAAATTTAATATGAATTTTCTGGAATTTTTCGAGACACTTTATTTTTGTGCTTTTTTTAGAAATAGAAGAATGATTTTTCTAACAGACAGATTTTTTTCTTTTGGAAACATGATGCAAGGACAAAACAAGGCTAGAACTATAGAAGTTCTAGCATGCAAGCAACTAACAACACAAAGTAAACTTAACGAAAGCAAAAACTAAAAATGCAAAGGATAGAAATAAACGGAGATAATCATAATGAAAACATTGTTTTGTTCAATGGAACTTTTGTTAGCATGGTTGATCAAGTCTTGCTATCAAAACAATTGCATATGAGACAAAACTTTGTACTCCACTAATGATTATGTTACCTTAACCTTGATAGCAATGGTCCCAATCATAATAGTTTCAAAATTTTCTCTTGGTATGGGACAATATATTTCTCCAACTTGAATGCCTTCAACATGTTCAATTGAATTCAGACCATAAGTCCTTTCAATCTTCTTGGGTAAATAGACAGTATGTTCCTTGTCATTAATATTGAAGGTCACCTTTCCTTGATTACAATTAATAACAGCTCCTGTAGTATTAATAAAAGGTCTCCCAAGAATAATAGACATATTATCATCTTCAGGCATTTCAAGCACAACAAAATCAGTTAATATCAAGCAATTGTGAGCCACCTAAACAGGTACATCCTCACATATACCCACAGGAATAGTGGTAGATTTATCAGCCATTTGCAAAGATATATCAGTTGGTATAAATTTTTCAAGCTGAAGCCTCTTATAGAGAGAGAAAGGCATAACACTAACTCCAGCTCCCAAATCACACAAAGCAGTTCTAACATAACTATTCTTAATAGAGCAAGGGATAGTTGGAATCCCTGGGTCTCCAAGTTTCTTAGGAACCTTACCATTGAAAGAATAATTAGCAAGCAAAGTAGAGATTTCTTCATTAGGGATCTTCCTTTTATTCGAGACAATGTCCTTCATATACTTTGAGTAAGGAGGCAATTTAATAGCATCAATCAAAGGAATTTGCAAGAATAAATGCTTCATCCACTCACAAAACTTATTATAGTGTTCATCTTCTTTTGACTTGTGTTTCTTATCAGGGAAAGGCATAGGGTTTGGACCCAAGGTTCTCTTTCACTACCATGTTTCTTAGCTATAAAATCTTCGTTGGTGTATTTAGTAGTCTTAGTGTGGTTTTTAGGTTCTTCTTCAACTTTTTATTCATTAGGAACTTCATTTTCTTCATTACCACTTTCAGTTTCAGCATTAGAGATAGATATACTATTAGGATCTATAGCAGGTTCAGAGGGTTCTACAACAGTTTTATGTTTCTTTTTCCTTTTCTTATGAGTAGAACCACTATTTTCAGCTTGTTGAGAATCTTGCTCAATTCTTTTGGGATGCCCCTCAGGATATAGAGGATCCTGGGTAACAGCACCACTTCTAGTTCAGATTTCATAAGCATGTTTTTCTGTAGCAGCATTAACTAGCAAGTCATTTTGCACTTTAACGAGTTGATCTATTTGAGTTTGAACCATTTCAAAGTGTTTAACAATCATTTTAACATCATTAGAGGTTCTTTCCATAATATCTTTCAACTCAACAATAGCTCTAGTGTTTTCCATTAGATGATTTTGCACCCTTTTATTAAAGTTATCTTGCTTAACAATAAAGATATCAAATTCTTCTAAACATTGATCAGGTAGAGTAAGGGATATCACCTTCATCAAAGTGTTGGAGAGAGTATACCTCAATAGTGGATGAATAGGGAATAGGCTTACATAATTCTTCTATAGGAGGTAAATTCTTGACATCTGCAGCTTTAATTCCCTTCTCCTTAAGACATTTCTTAGCTTCCTTCATCACTTCGTCATTTAATTCAATAACTCCCCTCTTCTTTGATGTTGGAATAGGCAAAGGAATAGATGGTTCAGGTACAATTACTTCAGGTATAGCTTGTTTAGGAGGAGTCCAATCTTCATAATTCTTGCTTATTTTAGCCATTAATTCCTTAGCTTCCTTAGGAGTCCTATTCCTGAAAACACAATCAACACAACTATCTAGGTATGTCCTAGATTCCTCGGTTAGTCCATTATAAAATATATCAAGAAGCTCATTCTTAGGTAATGGACTTCAAGCCTGTGCATGAATCAAAGCACAAAACCTTGCCCAAGATTCAGGCAATACCTCTTTTTCTCCCTGTTTAAAATCAAAAAGTTCCTGCAAAATAGCATGTCTAGCACTGGGAGGAAAATATTTCTGCAGGAAAGTACTAATCAAACACTCAGGGCTATCAATAGATCTAGGAGGTAAATTATTAAACCAAGTTTTAGCTTCTCCTTTCAGTGAAAAGGGAAAAATCTTAGCAACAAAGTAAGTACGCATCTTAATATCATCAGAAAACAAGCCACTCATGGTAGAAAGTTCATTCATATGTGCTACCGCACTTTCATTCTTAGTCCCACAAAAAGGTTCTTTCTCGACAATAGCTATGTAAGATAGATCGAGAGAGAAATCATAATCTTCATCTATAATGTTTATGGGAGAAGCATCAAACTTAGTAGCAGGAGATAATTTGGGTCTAATAGTATGCCTCTCAAGGAGACTCTTAGCAGCGCTCCTATCATGGGTGTTCTTACATTCTTTAATAAACTCATCGGTCATCTCAACATAATCTTCTTCAATATCATAACTCTCACTAGACTCAGGCGAGCTAACAGGTGTGGTAGTGTCTTCATTAGGAGTTTCGGTATTTCCAGCTATAGTTCTAGCAATCGTAGCATCTAGGAAAGGACCTAATGAACCACTCTTATCAAGCACAGTAGAAGCAGGATCATAAGCATCAGAAGTTTCAGATTCAGCAGTAGTAGCAGTGTGTGTAGCATGTGTATGTGGTGGTGTAACGAGCTTACTTATAACAGAAGGTGAATCAAGAGCAGCAGAGGTGTTTAGAACCGTACCTCTTCTTGTAGTGGATGGTAAAATAGGAACCTTGCCATCACAAGACTTACCCATGATGGATGGATAGCAGCGAACAATAGAGAGTCCAAGTGAACTTGATAAATAAAGCTATGCTCCCCGGCAACGGCGCCAGAAAATAGTCTTGTTGACCCACAAGTATAGGGGGTGTATCGCAGTATTTTCGAGGGAAGTGAAACCCAATTTATTGATTTGACACAAGGGGAGCCAAAGAATATTTATCAGCCTTAACAACTGAGTTGTCAATTCAGCTACACCTGGAAACAATCTTGCTCACAGCAGTTTATCAGTAGCAACAATTTTGTAGTAGGAATAGCAGAGTAGTAGCAGTAGTAAAGCAAAGACAGTAGTAACAAAAGCAGTAAACAGTGGGATTCGAGTGCGGTAGGCATAGGGATGTCTGGACAGGCGTTGCATGGACAAGACAATTCACATAGCAATCAGAACAAAGGGCAATTGCATATAAATAAGATAAAGCATCCAAGTACTATACAATCCTAGGCATGTGTTCCATATATAGTAATACGTGCTCGCAATGAGAACTTGCACAACATCTTTTGTCCCTTGACCCGCTTTGCAAGGGCCTCTAGGGAACTACTGGCAATTAAGGTGCTCCTTTTAATAGAGCACCGGAGCAAAGCATTAACACTCCCTGAACACATATGATCCTCACATCAAAGCCTTTCCCTTCCGGTTATCCTGATTTCTGTCACTTAGGGGCCATAGGTTCCGGACAACAACGTGTGTATACAACTTATAGATAAGACCAAGAACAATACTATCATAATGAATCAATAATATGTTCAGATCTGAAATCATGGCACTCGGGCCCTAGTGACAAGCATTAAGCACAACAAGTCGCAACAAAGTCATAAAGCACTAATAAAAGATACTAGGCACCATGCCCTAACAATCTGATGCCATTACATGAACGATCTCATCCAATCCCTACCATCCCCATAGCCTACAGCGGGGGATTACTCACTCATAGATGGGGAAACATGGATGGTCGATGGAGAAGCGATGGTGATGATGATGGCGATGATCTCCTCCAATTCCCCGTCCTGGCAGGGTGCCAGAACGGAGTTTCTGGTGCTGTTTCGTGGAATCTGGTGGTGGCAGCGGAACGGAACTCCTTTTGGAAAAACATCGAACCCCCCGAAGTTTTTAGGTCAGAAGGCTCCTTATAGGCAAAGACAGAGGCCGAGGGTGCCAGGGGCCCACCACCCCGGCGCGCCTGGCTCTGCGCACCACTGTGTGGTGTGGCCACCGGCTCTTCTCCGCCTCGTATTCTGCTCCTGAGTCTTGGTGAAATAAGATTTTTGGCATATTTTCCGAGATTTTTCCTGATAGTTGATTTTCTGCACAAAAAGTAGACACCAAGGCAATTCTGCTGAAAACAGCGTCAGTTCGCATTAGTTGCATCCAAATCACACAAGTATAGAGGAGAAACAATAGCAAAAGTGTTTGGAAAAGTAGATACGTTTTGGACGTATCAACCTCCAAGACTCATCTAAAACTTTTGGATTATCTCCCAATAAGTACTTTTCTTTAACGCCTTTAAGTTAGGCATAAGAAGCAAGAAAAAGGATCAAGTGTTTGAAGAAGCATTAAAACCAAATTTCTTGCCCTTACCTCTATTACTTTTATTCTTATCCTTGGAGAACTTGTGAATTCTTGGTGGAGAAACAAAGCGCATGGTGCCCTTTTTGACATCTATTATTGCTCCAAGGAGCTTCAATAGGGATCTTCCAAGTGTGATTTGTCCTTTTCCTACACATTCAATAACAAGATAATCAGTAGAAACCATTTTCCCGAGGATCTTTGTAAACACTCCTTCAGCTATTCCAATGGGTAATATTGTGGCATTATTAGCAAGAAAATTTTCTTCTCCTCGTTTAGAAAGCCCCCAAAGATTCAAAGATTCATAAATATCTTTGGGCATAAGACAAAATTCAGACATTATATCACAACGAGCATGAAAAATTTCATTGTTTATAGCAATCTTTATTGTGGGAAGCCATTCAGAGGGTTTAGAGTTTATTGGAACATAGTTGTGATGCTCCCTAAGCATATTATAGCAATCTTTCAAACTAGCAATGCTGGTCTTAAGAGTATTCAATCTAGCAAATATGGTTATGAAAGAAGAACCAGATTTGCTAGGCAAGTTGTAAGTAAAGACCAATTTCTTTATGGCATTAACAGCATCATCCTCATTGCATTGGAGGAAATCTCCTCCCACGACAGCATCTAAAGCATATCTATATCAAAGATCAATTCCAAGGTAAAAATTGCTAAGGAACAAGCTTTGAGTCATTTTAGGTTTAGTTTTTTCATGTAGATCAGAGATTCTAGACCAAGCTTCTTTGAAACTCTCTTCAATTCCTTGTTTAAAAGTGAAAATCATTTCCTCGGGTGACATAGTGATTGGAGCAATGCTAGGCATAATGGCAACTTAAGATAAGAACTAATTTTTTTGTGTTTTCTATAAAGAAGGCAAACTTGTAAAACTAATTTTTTTGAGTTTTTGATAAAGAAACAAGCAAACAAACAAAAGTAAACTAAGCAAAACAAAAATAACAAAGTAAAGAGATTGGTTATGAGGGCCTCCCCTTGTGAAGATGTCCTTGACTCCCCGACAACGGCGCCAGAAAAATAGCTGGATGGCCCAAAATATATCGCGCTCGTTGGGGAACCCCAAGAGGAAGGTATGATGAGCACAACATCTAGTTTTTCCTCAGTTATGAAACCAAGGTTATCAATCCAGTAGGAGCAAGGAAACACCCCAAAGGTGTTGCTAGCTGAACTTTGGCAGGGCGCACTACCGGTGCCAGTAGCAACATGGAGACCTGCGCAGCACAACCACAAAACTCTGTCCCCAACTTGCGATGAGGTTGTCAATCGCTGAAAACAAAGGATTAAACGTATCGAGTGGAAGAAAGTAAAAGTTTGCAGAAAGTAAACACAAAGCAGTAAACAGTGGATTGTAGATTGATAGTAAAAGAAAAGACTGGGGTCCATAGTTCACTAGAGGTGGTTCTCCTTAAGATAGATAACATGCTGGGTGAAAAAATTATAGCGGGGAAATTGACAAACATCGAGAAAGCATACAAGCATATACTACTCATCTTGACTCCTTTGAGATTCGATTGTGCATTACAACATTATACATAGACCGCCATCCAACTGCATCTATGACTAATAATCCACCTTCAGGTTATCATCCGAACCCCCTCCAGTATTAAGTTGCAAGCAATGGATAATTGCATTACGAATTGCATGTAAAGTAAACAATACGATTGTTCTATGAACAAATGATTATTGTTTTCTCTCTAGTAGCAACAACACATCTAGTACCTTAGATATTTCTGTCACTTCCCCATATTACCAGAGGCATGAACCCACTATCGAGCATAAATACTAACTCTTGGAGTTGCTAGCATCTAATTGGCCAAGATAGCTACTAACAACGGAAATCATGCAAGATCACAAATAACAAAGACATGTTAGAATCAATAATCAATCTGAAATAGCATCTCAGTATCCATCGGATCCCTGCAAACACAACATGAAGCATTATAAATAGATGATCTTGATCATGAATGGAGCTCACAAGATCTAAACATGAAAGCACAAAGGAGGAGAACCAGGCATCTAGCTACTACATGGACCCGTAGTCCAGAGATGAACTACTCACGCATCACACCGGAGGCTTGCATGATGATGAAGAATCCCTCCAGGGTGAATTCCCCTCTCTGGCAGGGTGCCGGGAAGAGCTTCAGATCCCTCCCGATCTAGGGATGGAGATGGCGACGGGTATAAACTCTTTCGTGGAATTTTGATCGGGTACATAGGGTTTCCGTATCAGAGACAATATATAGGCAGAAGGAGAGGCCGAGGGGGTGCCTGGGGCGGCCAGACCACCCCCTGGTGTGGGACAGGCCTGGCCGCGCGGCCAGGTGGTGTGGCCGGGCCCCAGCCCCTCTCCGTCTCGTATTCTGGCTCCAGGTGTCCCTCGGTGAAAAACTGACTTTGGCTTTTGTCCCGTCCAATTCCAAGAATATTCATTTTTTGACTTTCCTGGAACCAAAAACAGCATAAAACAAGCAGCTGGCACTGTGGCTCTTGTTAATAGGTTAGTCCAAGAAATCATATGAAAAGTACTCCAAAGTGTGGACAAAACAAAAAAAAGTAGATAAAACCAAGCATGGAACATCAAAAATTATGGATATGTTTGCAACGTATCAATGAGCTACCCTTCTCTTACCTATTCACACTAATTATAACTGCTAGCTGACTATTGAACCTAAAATTGTTTGTTAGCCCAACGCGGACAAACATATTTTGTCCACAGTTTTATGTCAAGTAGGATCTCCGCGGACCACCCTTACCTGGTTACGGTAGTCCTCTTCCTGTACGACTCTAAGGGCAAGTGGTATGGACACCATTGTATCATGATGAATTATGGCTGAAGCAGACTGCAAAGTTCAACTTCATGGATGAACGTGGCATCATGGTTCCTCTAACGTGTGACAGTCAGCTAATTGGGTTGATGAAAACGTATGCTTCGGATTGCATGTTTGAGCTGAATTGTGATGTACTTGATGTGGAAGCTGCTGCAACTGGGAGTCGCCCTTCTACTCTTGGTCAGTGTGGTTGCTCGAACCCAATTAGCTCCTGGTAAGTGATGTCTACACACTTCTATTCTTGAGACAGTTGTTGGGCCTCCAAGTGCAGAGGTTTGTACAACAGCAACAAGTTTTCCCTTAAGTGGATTACTGTAACTACCTCGGTGAATTACGCTCCTAGTTACAAGCATGGATGAGCGGAAATGGTTAAAATAGTACGGTGGGGTCCAAATGCCACTCACAGGTAGACCTTTCGGCCGTCCTAACCATTTCCGAACATCGGGACAAGAACGGGCGGCGTAATCGGCAGGCGAAGGGATCAACTACATACACAAATGAGTATGTATGCAAGCCACCATACAATGGTTCTCAGAGTCATTCCATCTAAAAAGAAAGGAAATATTGCAACTCCATACGGCAAGATCCAAATATCCTAGATAGATATAATAGTTTAGGATATCTCCTCATACATCAAACATCAGGGTATCAAGCGGAAGCGGAAAACAAGATCCGAGTACGGATAAGAAGCAAATCGGCATAAGATGCCCCATAAATAAACACATCCCGCCCACAGATCTCACGGATCCCCGTTCCCGGAATCTCTACACCAAGTGATTGTTGCCAACATCGTCAAAGTCTCCACCCAAGATCCATCTTGCGAGCTTACATCGAATCAAACAATTTATCGTGAGACCCTAGGGTACTCAGCAAGTCTTTATGCCTCTAAAGGGGACACAACCTGGGGTGACGAATTGCAGCAAAAGATAAACCCTAACAATTCTATAGATACTGCTAACCATCCGCTAGCTACGACAGATAGACGGATGTCCGTGGATTGATAACAACAGTTATAATAGTAATATTAACAGATCCATCCTCCTCCTCGCTTACCGACGAGGAAGCGGACGAACAACCCCCATCCGTTGGCAGTTTTATTATCCATTCCATGAGTGTTACACTATTTACTAGTCAGGTACTTAGTCAAATTAAAAGCGGTACTTTAGTTATAGTTGTCTATGATTGAGAAACTGTGCTCCAAGTCGTCCATAACCGCGGACACGGCTTTCAAAAAGTTTTACCCTGCAGGGGTGCACAAATAGCAACACACACTCGATCAACCTCGGAAAAACCAAATCAAAACCTAACGAGGCATTCACGACAAAGCGATCACAGGATTCAGAAATATTTCAGGGGGCCACCCCATTAAGCTACCCGCGACGAAGTTGGCCGACTCCGAGACGGACTCAAGGTTTGCGTCAATGGCTGTAAACGACTGGGAACCCGAAAATGTGACTGGGCTTGTCGATACCGCGAAAACACTCCGCTTTCCTAAACAGTACAGGTGCATTACCTCGCACAATTTTAAATAAAGCAGTAAAGCATGGCATAAGTACAAGATAGTAAATAAAACCTCAAACTAGTTTGTGGCCCCAAGAAATAAGAATGAATCAAGCTCTGGCTCAGGGGGGTCCATAAGGCCTCCCGGATGTGGATAGCGCGAATATTCAAGGAACAGGAATCAAGTACTCGGGGTCCTACGGGACACAAGTGAGCATGAAAAACCAAATAACAAATATTGCTCACCGATGCCACTTTCATTAGTTATCCCATTACCACTCAGGTTAAGTTGTTTAGGTACCTCGTTATCCATCAGACACTCACATACCCTACACATGCTGTTCTACGACTCGCATGGCTCAAACAACTCCTGTAGTAATGGCTCATGGGATGGAGGAACAAGCTTCGGTGGGGTTTAAAAGTAAAGGCTATGCAGTACTTGGGATTCAATTTTGATGCAATCGCGACTCAATGATGCAAGAATAAGATAGAGGCAATAGGTACTATATGTATGCAAGCATGTGGTAGTGCTTGAAGCGAGAGAAGGATCTGGGTAGTGCTCCTGGGTCTCTTGGTATATCCCCTGCTCAGCGTCTATTCGAAGAAGAACCAAACACACAAGGGCCAACATAAATAAAGTGCACAAGCATATGAATAAAATGCGACAAGCAAACAATCATGCCATGATGAATGATGCACAATTTGCATGGCAATAATGTAGCATGGCATGGGTGAGGTGTGCAATACAAGAATTAAGCCTTTTATTGAGTTTTGGTCACATTTTTAACCTCATTATATTTGCTGTATACTTTATATTTATAGGATGCATGCTTCAATTCAGAACATGGAATGCATAAACATAAAGGTCTCGTCGAGCTAATCATTTTAGACATATTATTTGTCAAATTTGGAGTTATAAAACAAAAGTTACTAAATAATTAAGTAAAAGGGCATTTTATTGTAATTTTAATCAACTTGGAAATTAAAGTGTTCAAAATATATTTTGAATAGCATATTTGAAATCCTCATATTTTTCTGATTCCAAAACATATATTACATGTTGAAATTGGATTTATATTTTAAAAGTTATTTAAAAACAGATTTGAATTTGAATTTAAAACAAATTTGAAAAGTTTAAATTAAAACAGAGAACCAGAACTACTTTTTACACCCAGAGGAAACTAGCCCGAGTCACAGACAGGTGGGGCCTGCGCTGAGCTGGAATAACCAACACGCGGCATACTTTTCTCACCGCGACCATAGCGAGCCACAGCGGATGACAGGTGGGCCTCTAGGTCAGCTGGACAGGCATGGCCAGCAATGGGCGGACACACGCATGATCCTGGGCGCGGGGAGGGGTCGGTCCGTGGTGGCCAGGATCTTCCGGGGGTTTTCATGCAAAAATCGCACCGAGGCTGACAGGTGGGCTTCGGGGGCCGCGGGTTTAGGCGGGAAAAAGGGCAGGGTTATCTCTGCAAAAACGACGCCGTCGCCGGACTGTCTGCTGCGCGCCGACCTGCAGAGAACAGGGAACCGGCCGGAGTTTGGGCGACGATGGCGACCAAACGACGGCGGATTTCGCCGAGCCGCAAAAACGAAAAACGACGAGGGGACTTAGGGCTACAACTTTCGTTCAGAGAGCTAGCACGGTGGTGGTCTACAGCGCGCGGGGCAGGGTGCGGAACATGGCGGCGGATGCTGCGGTTGCTGCTGTCTGCCAGAGCACGGCGCGCGGCGGTGCCCGGAGGCTGCTCGACGGAACGTCCGACGAGGCTGGGGCGCTAGAACGAGGACGGGCTTGTCTAGGGGATCGAGATGCTCACCAGGAACTCGTCGGTGTGGTCGCTGGAGCTGGAGGTGGATCGGATCGGAGCAGAGGCAGAGGTTCATGAGCCGGATCCCGTGGCTGCGGCGTGTCCGGGGAGCTGCAGAGGACTCCGGCGAGGCGTGGCCGGTGCAGGGTGAGGTAGATGAAGTAGACAACGCTCCTCGTGCTCCTTGTACAGCTTGGCGCGCTCGGGATCGTCGGCTAGCAAGGCAGGCCGGAGCTAGGGTTTGGAAAAACCATGGCCATGGCTAGGAGGTTGTGGGGAGGAAGGAGAGGGTCTGGGTCTTCCTGGATCTCGATCTGGTTGAGGAGTAGGCACGTGGGGGAGCTGGTGCTACAGATAAGAAGAGAGGGGAAGGAACACATGATTTGATGAGGTGCAAAAGAGGCTCGGGTGGGGCTTCCTTCTCCCTCCTTTTCTTGTGCTTTAGCTAAAGAGAGGAAAGAGAGGGCCAGGGGAGGGCAGAGAGGCTGCAGGATGGGGCCGGCGTGAGGAAGAGAAGAGAGGGAGGGACTAGCTCGGTTGAGGTTAGAGGGTGGCCTCGGGTTAGGTTTAGAGGGGTAGCCTCGGGTTAGGTTAGAGGGGTAGATCATGGGGTGGTGGCTCGGGTTAGAGAGAGGAGAGATGAGGGCTTAGGGCTTTGAGAGAGAGATGAGGTAGGTTGGTTAGGGTTTAGCTACTTGCATGCATCTAGCTAGATCATACAAGAGAGGTGGAAGAGGTGTAGGGTTTGGGTTTTAGAAAAGATCCACTTGACCATGCTTAAATGGAAGTGAAAAGGGAGGGGAAGATGAGGATTAGAGAGAGGGAGATGAAGATGAGGTAGGGTGGAAGATGATCCACTCAAAAGACCAAATAAAAACCAAGGAGGGCAAAAATATGGAGAGGGTTGCATGGCCCATGCATAATATTAATGCTAGGTTTCATCTTGTGAAAACAACATAAATATCCATGGCATTTATACCTATGCATTCCAAAAATATGGAATAAGCCAAACTAGAAGAAGTGGAAGGATGCCCCATGTGGAGTAGTTGGTGATGACCATATTTGAATAAAAAATGGGACATGCTAGTGTGTATGTGCCACTAGGTATTTAATAAGCCCAAGAATATCCCAACATGACAATAACCCCAAAACAACCCATATGGAAGCTAGGAAAAGGTTCCACTCACAAGGCATGCAAAGGTGGCCATGTGGCTCTCATAAACCAATAATGTGGAAACAATATGGTGCAAATATGAGAGCATGTGGAGATAGAATTGGATCCATCCCAACCCACATGAGCTAGAGGTAAACCCAATAAAGTGCAAAGCTCATATTTAGTTGGATGGTGGAATATATGGGGTGGTGACAAAGAAAGGTGGTGGAGTTAATAAAAGATATGCCCCCAACTCAACTTGGGCATTTAAACAATATATCAAGACCCAAATACAATATCAAGAGGCAAAAACAATTTACAATGCATATGAGAGAAGAACCAAAACAAAAAGGGTTTTATATGATGCTCAAATGCAAGGAGGCATGATGACATGAGCATGATATAGTTATGATGCAACAATTATATGTAGGAAGTAGCATATATATAGACTAGGCTAGTAGCATTGCAATTGTTAGACAATTGGGATGCTACAATTACCCAAGGTTTATCGAACTCAGGGAGGAAGTGGTCAAACGTATCCCTCTCAAGCATCCCTGCAATCAAGATGCAAGAAGTCTCTTGTCTCCCCAACACACCTAATACACTTTTTAGGTGTATAGGTGCACTAGTTCAGTGAAGAGATAGTGAAATACAAGTGGTATGGATATAAGACAACAGTGCCAGAAAATACTTTGATGGCGTGGAAGAGACTAAAGGCAAACTTAAATAAAGATGGCAGCAAGCAAACATGTAACAGATCTAGTTGCAAACGGTGTTTCAATGCTTAGAAACAAGGCCTAGGGATCATACTTTCCCTAGTGAACACTGTCATATAAATATCTTCTCTTTATGATACTACTCTAAACTACTCTCCGGTTGGACACTCTAATCCATGGTAGGGCTATAACAAACCACCTCAAAGTTCGCTTTCCCCATCTAGATAACCCCACACTGTCACCTTGAGCGCTAGATGGTTCCAACAAACACCACAATTTCATAGAAACATCGAACTCCAAATATAACTGATAACAAGTATTTGTAATCTCTAGCCTAAGTGCCACCATGGTGTGCACGCGGTCACTTTCACACACATGGGGAGAGCAGAGATCTATTAAAGCACTTGAGTAGCAAAGTAGATCTACTTGATTACAAAGCTCATGATCACAATATGATCATGCATAGAGAGAGAGAGAGATGAACACATAGCTACCGGTAGAACCCTTAGCCTCGAGAGAGAAATACTCCCTCATCATCATGGAAATCAGCAATGGCGATGTAGATGGTGGTGGAGATCGATGGAGATGGCTCCGGGGGCACTTCCCCATCCCGGTAGGGTGCCGGAACAGAGACTTTCTGTCCCCCGAATCTCCCCTTCGGTGGCGGCAGCGCTGCAGAACTTTTCATGGCTGGAGGCTCGGGTACTTAGGGTTTCTGTACCAGAGGCATCTTATAGGCGAAAGGGGAGGCCGAGGGGGTGCTCGAGGCGGCCATACCACCCCCTGGCACAGTCCAGGCTTGGCCGCGCGGCCAGGCGGTGTGGCGGCCCCCTGGCCCCTCTCCGTCTCGTACTCTGGCTCCGTGTCCCCCTCGGTGAAAAACTGACTTTGGCTTTTGTCCCGTCCAATTCCGAGAATATTCATTTTCTGACTTTCCTAGGACCAAAAACAGCAGAAAACAGGTAGCTGGCACTGTGGCTTTTGTTAATAGGTTAGTCCAAGAAAGTGTATAGAAAGTACTCCAAAGTGTGGACAAAACATAAGAAAGTAGATAAAACCAAGCATGGACCATCAAAAATTATGGATACGTTTGCAACGTATCAACATCCCCAAGCTTAACTCCTGCTCGTCCTCGAGTATGTAAGTGATAAAAAGAAAGAATAATTTTTGAGGTGACATGCACCATCATAAACTTGATCAAAGTATTTGTAAAACAATGATAGCTAGGATGATAATACTTCAATCATAACATGAAAGACAAAGTTCTAACAATAAGACATACCAACTATGTTGCAACATGAAAAGGCACAAACAAAAGATTCATGAATCACAATGCTTTGCAAGACGTTTGTTTGTTTCACATAAAGAAAACATAGCATAGTGGCATTCAACTTGTCCCTCATAGAGTAGCAAACATAAATGCATAGGACACCTTCAAAGTTCATAAGAGTGACTAGATACAAATAGTTTAAGAACAAGCAATATCAAAGTTATGCATCAATCAACAAGTCTTGGGACAATGCACATAGAACTAAGAATGGCCACTATGCTCTCAAAGTAGGTGCATAAAGATAGAAGATGGAGACTCAATCATAAAAGTAAAAGAAACGGTCTTTATAGAAGGAAGTAGGGATTCAAGTTTCATAAAGAGCTTCCAAAAATTATGCTACTTATTAGCTTTCAGCTCTCATTGCCCCTGTCATAAGCATCTTGAAGTGATTAAGGTTAAAGTGAACAAACTATGGAGTATATGCTTGACGAAGTATAAGTTAGAAATCTCATGTCCCTTGAATACGAGGGTCGCTCCTCATGCTACTCAAGTTTAGTTACCGGTAAGTTCTTGTCATAGTAAGTACATGTGTATCATAGAGAACCGCCAACGGGGTACCCCTTGCCCGATGATACGGAAGAATCCCCATATAAAAATGACAAGGCAAGCAGACAACGAGCATCTCAGCAATCTTCTTATTTACCATGGGAAAATGGTGCTTTTTTCTCTCTTTTCTCTTTTCTCATATCTCTTTTTTTTCTTTTTCTTTTTCTCTTTTTTTCTCAATATCTGACTCTTTTTTTATAAGAAGAATGCTTCATAGACAGCTCATTATGGACGCTGCAGGTTTCCACCATGAAGGCATGGATTAGACCGGCGACCCAGGCATTTCTCTAACACACATACATAACTCCATGGACTTACAAGCTCTCCTTTCATTTCACACCGAAGACATCCATAGACAAAAGAGCATGATATCAACTAGGTACGAAGTATAAGTGCAATGTTGAAAGCGTTCCCCATGACAGCATGGTTCTGTTAATCGCCAGCATATAAGTGCAAGCATATACAACATAGATGACACAATGGTTCAAGTTTATTAAGGGCAAGAAAAGTAAAGTGTTCCATCAAGTTCGTGAGAGATTTAATCACTAGTTTTCTCATAACAAGTTTAATTCGGAAGGTAGATAAAAACATGAATATACTTGGAATAGCAAATGCTAATAGGTAGGTATGGTGGACTCTTTGGAATAACTTGGTTTTAGGAGTTGGATGCATGAGTGGAAGTCATACTTGGTTATGGAGGCTAGCAAAAGACTGGGAACGACCAACTAAGAGAGCAATAATGGCCATAATCATGCAGAGCGACGAAACTTCATTAATCAAAGCATAAAGTGATACTACAAGTCAAAAACTAAAGGATCATAAAGGCTATGGTGACTTGGGATAGTCATAACATGGTGTGAGCATGCGCCAAGTCAACCCAAATAAAGCATCAAAGGAGAATACCACAATACTATGCTTTAATATGCTAAAACAACACATGATTCTTTCAAAGGCACATTAAGCAATCTCAACTTTTTATAACATGCCATGCTACAGCAAAGATTACTAAACATAAAGCTAAAACAATATCAAGCATCGCATGACAAAGCATACGCCACAGTCAAAAACAAGCTCCTTTTACCACATAACCATGAACTTTTCCTACTCTTTTCCAATCCAAACCAAACTATCTGAAAACCAATGTATGAAAGAGGGGGTCCAACCAATTTATTCAGCAAACTAAGAAAACCAAGAAAACAAAAACCAAAACAAAAAACGAAAAAGAAGACGCTCCAAGAACAACACAACTGTGCATGAAGCAATAAACATGAAGCGTTTAGAAGAAACCTGGGATTTTTATTGATGAAGAAGGGGATGCCTTGGGCATCCCCAAGCTTTGATGCTTGTAACTCTTGAATATTTCTTGGGGTGACACGGGGTGGCATCCCCAAGCTTGATCTTTAGTCCATTCTTCATCTCGTTACATCATTCTCTCCATACACCTGAAATTTTTCCTTCATACAAAACTTCACACAATCTTTATTACCAGCATTAGTGCACTCAAGATAATAAGTCTTTAGGTTCAATTTCAACACCAATAAAACTTACATTAGGACACAAGCTACTGTAGCACTTCCCTCAAAAATCTCAATTCCCCAAAAGAACTCAAAAAGGAACCAACAAGAAGCAAATGCAAATAATGGCAGAAATCTGTCAAAACAGACCAGCAGGTAAAAACCAATTTTTTCGAAGACCTTCTGTTGCTCAAATCAAAAGGTGTTGAACTAACGAAAGTTATATAACAACCTGGGGTAGAAGCATAAAAATTTACGCCTCAAAACGACTTATAGAGAGTTTACACGAATTTTTATGGTGAAGCACAGAAATCTGTTTTGGAACAGCAACTTTCCCAATCATTACTTCTCTCTCATTAGAGGTTACTCTTGGCACAAAAAGCAAATAAAAAAGGATAAGGAGCGGTTAATACAGAAGTAATAACTTCCAAGACTCATCTAAAACTTTTGGGTTATCTCCCAATAAGTACTTTTCTTTAAGGCCTTTAAGTTAGGCATGATTTTCCCTATTCAAATTCTCAAGTTGATGACTAATATTCTTCAAAAGGGTAGATTTTTCCTCGATAGTTTTAGTAAATAATTTATTTTGTTCATATTGCATTTGCATGAAGTTTTTAGTGGCTCTTTCAACTTCTCAAATTTTCCCTTCACTAGGTATTCCAGGTTTGCCATTATAACCATAAGTATTATTAGGAGGGTAGGGCCTATAATTGTTATTACTATAAGCATTGTTGCCAAAAATATTATTTCTTATAAAGTTCACATCAACTTGCTCTGCTTAAGCAACCAAAGAGGCTAAGTGAACATGATTTTTATCAATATGAGCCTTCCCATTAACAAGCATAGACATAATAACATCAATTTTATCACTCAAGGAGGAGGTTTCCTCAACAGAATTTACCTTCTTACCTTGTGGAGCTCTTTCAGTATGCCATTCAAAATAGTTAACAATCATATTATCTAGAAGCTTTATTGCAGCACCCAAAGTAATGGTCATAAAGGTACCTCCAGCAGCAGAATCCAATAGACTTCTTGAAGAATAGTTCAATCCTGCATAAAAGGTTTGGATAATCATCCAAGTAGTCAGTCCATGAGTGGGACAATTCTTTACCAAAGATTTCATTCTTTCCCAAGCTTGAGCAACATGTTCATTATCTGATTGTTTAAACTTCATTATTTCACTTCTCATAGATATAATCTTAGCAGGAGGATAATATTTTCCAATGGAAGCATCTTTGCATTTAGTCCAAGAATCAATACCATTCCTAGTTAAGGAATTCAACCATTTTTTAGCTTTTCCTCTCAAGGAAAAAGGAAACAATTTAAGCTTAATAATATCCCCATTTATATCCCTATGCTTTTGCATTTCACAAAGTTCAACAAAGTTATTTAGATGAG
The DNA here is from genome assembly GCA_023614405.1 of Avena insularis. Taxonomy (NCBI): domain Eukaryota; kingdom Viridiplantae; phylum Streptophyta; class Magnoliopsida; order Poales; family Poaceae; genus Avena; species Avena insularis. The sequence goes on from CM042690.1 coordinate 152,112,626, forward strand.
CAGCAGCATCTTCATTACCAATACCAGAAAATTGTTCTCTCATAACAAGATTAAGTAAAGCCGGTTTAATTTCAAAGAAAGTAGCTTCAGGAACCGGTGGAGCAATAGGTGTGCACATGAAATCATTGTTGTTGGTGCTAGTGAAGTCACACAACTTAGTGTTTTCAAGAGTAGTCATTTTTTTTGTTTTTAATAAAGAAAGCAAACTAGTAAAACTAATTTTTTTGTGTTTTTGATAAAGAAACAAGCAAACAAAGCAGAAATAAACTAAGCAAAACAAATAAAACAAAGTAAAGATATTGGTTATGAGGGACTCCCCTTGTGAAGATGTCCTTGACTCCCCGGCAATGGCGCTAAAAAATAGCTTGATGTCTATGCACTTCTATTCTTGTAGACAGTTTTTGGGCCTCCAAGTGCAGAGGTTTGTAGAACAACAACATGTTTTCCCTTAAGTGGGTTACCCAAGGGTTATCGAACTCAGGGAGGAAGTGGTCAAAGGTATCCCTCTCAAGCAACCCTACAATCAAGATACAAGAAGTCTCTTGTGTCCCCAATACACGTAATACACTTGTCAGGTGTATAGGTGCACTTGTTCGGCGAAGAGATATTGAAATACAAGTGGTATGGATATAAGACAATGGTGCCAGAAAATACTTTGATGATGTGGAAGAGACTAAAGGAAAACTAAAATAAAGATGGCAGCAAGCAAACATGTAACATATTTAGTTGCAAACGGTGTTTCAATGCTTAGAAACAAGGCCTAGGGATCATACTTTCCCTAGGGATCATACTTTTTTCGAGCTTGACCCAGTCGTTGTTGGTGCGGGGGACGTGATGAAATTCGCACCCGTCGAAGGAGGCGCTGAGCTTCTGGATGTGGAACCGGTAGAGAGCCATGTTTGCATCTCTGGCGTCCCATTCCCCAAACACCTGTTGCACCACCAAGTATGAATCACCGAAGCACGGGATCCGGTTGACACCGATCTCCTTGGCTAGCCGGAGCCCGTGCGCCAGTGCCTCGTATTCGGCTTTGTTGTTGGAGGCCTTGAAGTGGATCTGCAGCACGTACTCCAGCCGGTCTCCCTTGGGCGAGGTGAGCACGATGCCGGCTCCCAAGCCCCCGAGCATCTTCGACCCGTCGAAGTGCATCCGCCAGTGGTCCGAATACGGAACCGGTGGGAGATACTGGGTCTCGGCCCAGTCAACGAGGAAGTCCGCCAACGCCTATGACTTGATCGTGAGCCGGGGCTCGTACTGGATGGAGTAGGCGGCGAGCTTGATGGCCCACTTGGCGACTCGGCTAGTGGCGTCCTTGTTGCCGATGATTTCTGAAAGGGGTGCCGTGCACACGACCTTGATCGGGTGCTCCTAGAAGTAGTGCTTGAGCTTCTTGCATGCCAGGTACACATCGTAGCACATCTTTTGGTAGTGGGGGTAGTTCTGCTTGGAGAGGGAGAGAACCTCGCTGAGGTAGTAGACGGGTCTCTGAACCGGCTGAGCCTTGCCTTCCTCGGGGCGCTCCACCATCAGGACGACGCCGATGACCCGGCTGATGGCTGCTATATAGAGCAACATCGGCTCCTTGCTAGCTGGCGTGGCTAGAACCGATGATGTGGATAGCAGGCGCTTGAGGTCGTGAAACGCGGCGTCGGCTTGCGAAGTCCAGGAGAACTTATCCGTCTTCTACATCAGCTGGTATAATGGGAGTGCCTTCTCCCCCAGCCGGCTGACGAAACGACTGAGGGAAGCCAGGCATCCGGTGAACTTCTAGACTCCAAGCAGGTTCTTGGGTGGCTGCATCCTCTCGATGGCCGCGATCTTCTCCGGATTCGCCTTGATACCTCGCTGTGATATGAGGAAACCGAGTAGCTGACTAGATGGTACTCCGAAGATGCACTTCTCTGGGTTCAGCTTCATCTGGTACTGGCAGAGGTTGCCAAATGTTTCTCTCAGATCCTCGAGGAGGGTGCACTTTTCTTTGGTCTTGATGACCACGTCATCCACGTAAGTGTGCACGTTTCGGCCTATCTACGAGTGCAAGCATTTCTGCATACACCACTAATAGGTGGCGCCTGCGTTCTTTAGGCCGAAATGCATGGTTACGTAGCAGAAAGCCCCATAGGGGGTGATAAATGATGTCTTAATCTGATCAGCCGGGTTTAGCCGGATCTGATTGTACCCGGAATAACAATCTAGAAAAGACAACAAATCATAGCCGGCCGTGGAATCGATGACTTGATCGATATGGGGCAAGGCGAAGGGGTCTTTCAGGCACACCTTGTTTAGGATGGTGTAGTCGATACACATGCGCCAGGTCTTGTTCTTCTTCAACACCAAGACTAGGTTCACCAACCAGTCCGGGTGGTACACTTCCATGATAAACCCGGCTGCAAGGAGCCGGATGATCTCATCACCGATTATCTTTCTCTTCTCTTCTGCGAACCGGCGCAGAGGTTGCTTGACCGGCTTGGCATCCGGACGCACGTGGAGTGAGTGCTCGGCGAACTCCCTCGGCACACCCGGCATGTCCTTGGGGGACCATGTGAAGATGTCCCGATTCTCACGGAGGAAGTCGACGAGCCTGCCTTCCTATTTGCTGTCAAAGCCGGCACCAATGGTGACGAACTTAGTCGGATCGGAGGGGTCGAGCAGGATCCTCTTCGTCTCCTTTGCCGGCTAGAAAGCTCCTTCTCCAGCCGGTTTGCTGCTAGCCGGAATGTCCTGCTGGGCCATGGCCACATTGTGCATGATCGCGCGTTTTTCCTCGGCTTTGATGAGGCCCTCTGCCAGTTTGGAACCGGCTGAGGCACACTCCATCGATCGCTTGAAGCAGCCGGCGACGGTGATCACGCCGTAGGGTCCCGGCATCTTCGTCTTGAGGTATGCGTAGTGGGGGATGGCCATGAACTTGGCGAGGGCGGGGCGCCCGAGGAGAGCGTGGTAGGAGCTCGTCAGATTTACCACCTCAAACCAGATTGGTTCGCGGCGGAAGTTCTCCTCGGTCCTGAAGATGACGTCCAGTTAGATTTTCCCCAGCGGAGCGCAGGCTGGCCCCGGCAGTACGCCGTGGAACGTCGTGGTAGTCGGTCGCAGGTCGCTTTCGCGAATGCCCAGCTTCTCCAGCGAGGACTGGTAGAGGAGGTTGAGGCTGCTGCCTCCTTCGATGAGGACGCGCGAGAATCGGCAGGTGCGTGTGTTGGAGACCATGAGAGGGTCGAGCACCATGGCGTAGCCCCCGGGAGTCGGCAGATGCTCAGGCTAATCTGCCCGGATCCAGGTAATGGGGGTTTCCGACCAGTTCAGGTACTGGGGGACCGGAGAGACGATGGCGTTGACCTCCTTGGAGCGTCGCCTGCGGCTGTGCTTTCGCCCCGCCTCCGTCTCAAGATGTAGGCGGCGTGCGGCTGTGGGTAGCCGTTGTTGTTGTTGCCGCCGTTGCCGCCGTTACCATCATTACCGGCTCCCCTAGCCGGTGGTGGAGGTCCACCCGGTGGGGGAGGGGGAAGACAAGGCTGGTTGCCCTAGTCCTTTAGCTGGCGAGTCCAGCTGCAGTTCCGGGTGGTGTGCATAGCCGGCTTGAAGGGACCGCTATGCCACTTGCACGGGCCGTCAATCATCTGGTCGAAGGTGAGCTGGGGCTTCTGCCTTCTTGCCTCATTAGCCGGTGCGTCAGGCGCAGCCTCCATAGCATTGACCTGTCGCGCATGGTAGCGAGGCTTCTGTTGTCCAGCCTGGTGGTCCCCATGGGACCGGTTGTCGTTGCCGTGGCGTCTGGAGGATCCGGCTTCGCCAGCCGGATTGCTTGGTCGGTCGCGAGACGGCTCCGTGGGAGTCAGACGGCCGTCCGCGTTTACTCGGAGGGGTTTCTTCATGGCGGCATCCGCCATGGCATACTGGTCCGCAACCGTCATGAGCTCCGCCATGGTTTTCAGCTCGTCACATAGTAGCCGGTGGCGAAGCATGGTGCCCTCTCGGCATCCTTCGATGAAGAAGATGATGGCTTGGCTCTCCAGGATGCCCTCGCAAGTGTTGCGGAGCTCCGTCCACTTGGCGAGATACTCGCGGTCGGTCTCGCGATTGCCCTGCACACATAGGGCCAGGTCGCGCGGGCGCCCTGGACGTTTGTATGTGCCGTTGAAGTTACGGACGAACACCTTCTCGAAGTCAGGCCAGGCGTTGATGTTGTTGGGCGCAAGGCTATTGAGCCATGTCCTTGCCGACCCAGTTAGCATGAGAGGGACGTAGCGCACAGCTGTGCGCTTGTTCCCGTGGGCGATGCCGACTGCCGTAGTGTAGTTGGTCAGCCAGTCTTCTAGCTTCATGTTGCTGTTGTACTTGGGGGTGTCCCTGGGCAGGGAGAATTTATCCGGAAACGGCTCGTTCCGGATGCGGGGTCCAAAACAAACCGGACCGGTAGAATCTTCCTCCTCCATGATGCGCGCTTGAGCGAGGAGCTCGATGCGGCCGTGGGCATCTAGACAATCCGGGTTGGGCGCTCCCACCCGGCCCGAGAGACGGGAACCGGCTGGTCTGGGCGCTCCGGCTGGCGGTAGGAGAGGTGGCGGGTTGCTGTTTACCGCTCGCTCTGGCGCGCTGGCCTGTTGCCCGGAAAGGCGCGGCAGGCCGCAGCTGGGCGGTGAGGGAGGACGCCTGGTGTCGCGCAAGGGCGCGCTCGCTGTTGGCAGGTAGCTTGCTCCTCCGAGTAGCTAAGGTCTTCTGCGTCGCCGGTTGGCGCCACCGCTGGTTCGCGACGCGAGGAGCTCTCGACGCGAGCGTCCGGCGGCGGGCTCGCTCCTCGCCCTCCAGGCTGGGTAGTTCTTCTGCTGCGGCTCGTGCCGCGCGCAGGTTCTTGATGGGCGTGCTGTAGGTGGGCCGTGTGAGGGCAGGCGCGGGATCTGGTTCCCCGTCCTTCTCCATCCTACCGCCCAGCTCACCGCCCCGACGCCTTCGCCACGCTGCTCGCTCATGGTAGCCGGAGTGAGGCCGTGCGCACCGTCGTACTCGCGCCTAGCGATCTCAAGTTGCTTGCGGGCTGCTGCCAGTTCCATGGCCTCCTGGAGGATCTATCTCTCCATGGTGAAGTTGGCCTCCGCTTCCTCCGGGTTGTCCTCGAGGTTAACCGGCGTCAGGAGCCGATCAACGGCATCCTCCACCGGGTTCCGAGGCTGCGGGGAGCGGAAGTTCCAACCTCGTCCGCGCCTCGCTCTCGTGGCTGGCGGGGATGCGAGCTGGATCCGGCCATCATGACCTCCACACCGCGGGGTGCGGTGGAGGTGCTGCCGCCTGAGCGCGGTAGCTCCGCGACAGAGACGATTTCCCTAGGGAAACGCTCCGGGACGATGGCGATGTAGATGGGGAGATCGCCGAATAGCAGGACGGTGCCATTCGCTGGGAAGGAAGTTCCGGCGAAGCAGGAGACGCTGTCGATGACGTAGTCGAACTTGCCAAGCGTGAGCACCAGGCTGGAGGCCACGCGCTCACCGGCTGAAGTGCAGGGTCCCGTGCGGAACGTGACTCCGGTCGAAGCCATCTGCCCCACGGTGGGTGCCAACTGTCGTTGTATTGGGAACGGCAGTACCTAAGAAGGTTAGATTGAGGTGTGGGGACTAGCAGGGAAGCTATCGACGGCATCCGCAGGCGGGATTGGATACAAGCGACTGTAGCGGGACACAAGAAGTACCCAGGTTCGGGGCCCTCGTGGTGAGGTAAAGCCCCTACTCCTGCCGGATCTGACTATGAGGGATGTACGAGCTACAAGTGCTCCTTGAGCTGTATGCGCTAGCTACTGCCTTAAATGCTGAATGACCAACCCTTTCTCCTTATATAGGCAGAGAGGCGAGGGCCTCACTAGCTAGTCCGGCTGGCGGGCCCCACAGACGGGTCCCAGCCGACTAGTCATCTACAGTATCCAGTATGGCTTGTCTTATCAGAGTATGAGCGGTATGGCTGTCGTAGGCATAGTGGACACCATGCGAGCCTGTCGTTAGCACCGGCCACTATTCCTGCATCACCCACGCAAAGTCTTCGGTATGGTCGGGTAGTTGCCAGTCTTGTCACCGTACAGGGCGTACCGTGCACTGATACGCACGTCGTCCTGTCCCATTGATTGGGTCGGGCTACGTCGTTGTATCCGGCTGTCTCTTGCTGATCCGGCTGCCGAGTGATAGCCCACGTGTCTTGCCTTGTCCAGCTACATCTGGTCAGCCGGACGCGATCCGACTGTCTTGTTTCTTATTCGGTTGGGGTACCTGGGGATCACCCCCCTGACATATGTGGTTTGTGAGAAGAACAGACATGCAATGACTCTAGTTGTGGTTCATGATAAGAACACACATGTAATGACACTGGTGTATCCTTATGAGGTTTGTGAGAAGAACACACATGCAATGACTCTAGCTGTGCTTTGTGAAAAGAACACACATGCAATGACTCTAGATGTGGTTCATGAAAAGAACAGACATGCAATGACACTAGTGGATCCATATGTGGTTTGTGAAAAGAACACACATGCAATCACACTGGGTGGATCGATGTGTGGTTCATGAAAACAACACACATCCAATGACACTGGTGGATCCTTATGTGGTTTGTGAGAAGAACAGACATGCAATGACTCTAGATGTGGTTCATGAGAAGAACAGACATGCAATGACACTGGTGTATCCTTATGTGGTTTGTGAGAAGATCAGACATGCAATGACACTGGGTGTGGTTCATGAAAAGAACACACATCCAGTGACACTGGAGTATCCTTATGTGGTTTGTGAGAAGAACACACATGCAATGACTCTAGCTGTGGTTTGTGAAAAGAACACACATCCAATGACACTAGTTGATCGATTTGTGGTTTGTGAGAAGAACATGCAATGCCACTAAGTGTGGTTCATGAAAAGAACACACATCCAATGACACTGTGGATCCTTATGTGGTTTGTGAGAAGAACAGACATGCAATGACTATAGATGTGGTTCATGAGAAGAACAGACATGCAATGACACTGGTGTATCCTTATGTGGTTTGTGAGAACAGACATGCGGTGACTCTAGGTGTGGTTCATGAGAAGAACAGACATGCGATGACTCTAGATGTGGTTCATGAGAAGAACAGACAAGCAATGACACTAGTGTATCCTTATGTGGTTTGTGAGAAGAATAGACATGCAATGACACTAGGTGTGGTTCATGAAAAGAATAGACATGCAATGATACTGGTGGATCCATGTGTGGTTTGTTTAGAAGAACACACATGCAATGACCACATGCAATGACACTGGTGGATCCATGTGTGGTTTGCTTAGAGGAACAGACATGCAATGACACTAGGTGTGGTTCATGAAAAGAACAGACATGCAATGACACTAGTGGATCCTTATGTGGTTTGTGAGAAGAACAGACATGGACTGACTCATGATGTCGTTCATTGGAAGAACAGAGATGGAATGACACTGGTGGATCCATGTGTGGTTTATGAGAAGAACAAACATGCAATGACACTGGGTGTGTTTCATGAAAAGAACACACATCCAGTGACACTGGTGTATCCTTACGTTGTTTGTGAGAAGAACACACATGCAATGACTCTAGCTGTGGTTTGTGAAAAGAACACACATCTAATGACACTGGTGTATCCATGTGTGGTTTGTGAGAAGAACACACATGTAATGACACTGGGTGTGGTTCATGAAAATAACACACATCCAATGACACTGGTGGATCCTTATGTGGTTTATGAAAAGAATAGACATCCAATGACACTGTGTGTGGTTCATGAAAAGAATAGACATCCAATGACACTGTTGGATCCTTATGTGGTTTATGAAAAGAACATACATCCAATGACACTGGGTGTGGTTCATGAAAAGAACACACATCGAATGACACTGGTGGATCCTTATGTGGTTTATGAGAGGAACAGAGATGCAATGACTCTAGATGTGGTTCATGAGAAGAACACACATGCAATGACACTGGAGGATCCTTATGTGGTTTGTGAGAAGAACAGACATGCAATGACTCTAGCTATAGTTCATGAAAAGAACAGACATGCAATGATACTGGTGGATCTATATGTGGTTTGTGAAAAGAACAGACATGCAATCACACTTGGTGGATCCAAGTGTGGTTCATGAAAAGAACACACATGCAATGACACTGGTGGATCCATGTTTGGTTTGTTTAGAGGAACTGAAATGCAATCACACTGGGTGGATCCATGTGTGGTTCATGAAAACAACACACATCCAATGACACTGGTGGATCCTTATGTGGTTTGTGAGAAGAACAGACATGCAATGACTCTAGATGTGGTTCATGAGAAGAACAGACATGCAATGACAATGGTGTATCCTTATGTGGTTTGTGAGAAGATCAGACTTGCAATGACACTGGGTGTGGTTCATGAAAAGAACACACATCAAGTGACACTGGTGTATCCTTATGTGGTTTGTGAGAAGAACACACATGCAATGACTCTAGCTGTGGTTTGTGAAAAGAACACACATCCAATGACACTAGTGGATCCATGTGTGGTTTGTGAAAAGAACACACATGCAATGCCACTAAGTGTGGTTCATGAAAAGAACACACATCCAATGACACTGGTGGATCCTTATGTGGTTTGTGAGAAGAACAGACATGCAATGACTCTAGATGTGGTTCATGAGAAGAACAGATATGCAATGACACTGGTGTATCCTTATGTGGTTTGTGAGAAGATCAGACTTGCAATGACACTGGGTGTGGTTCATGAAAAGAACACACATCAAGTGACACTGGTGTATCCTTATGTGGTTTGTGAGAAGAACACACATGCAATGACTCTAGTTGTGGTTTGTGAAAAGAACACACATCCAATGACACTGGTGGATCCATGTGTGGTTTGTGAAAAGAACACACATGCAATGCGACTAAGTGTGGTTCATGAAAAGAACACACATCCAATGACACTGGTGGATCCTTATGTGGTTTGTGAGAAGAACAGACATGCAATGACTCTAGATGTGGTTCATGAGAAGAACAGACATGCAATGACACTGGTGTATCCTTATGTGGTTTATGAGAAGAACAGACGTGCGGTGACTCTAGATGTGGTTGATGAGAAGAACAGACATGTAGCGAAACTGGTGTATCCTTATATGGTTTGTGAGAAGAACATACATGCAATGACACTAGGTGTGGTTCATGAGAAGAAAGACATGCGGTGACTCTAGATGTGGTTCATGAGAAGAACAGACATGCAATGACACTAGTGTATCCTTATGTGGTTTGTGAGAAGAACAGACATGCAATGACACTAGGTGTGGTTCATGAAAAGAATAGACATGCAATGATACTGGTGGATCCATGTGTGGTTTGTTTAGAAGAACACACATGCAATGACACTGGTGGATCCATGTGTGGTTTGTTTAGAGGAACAGACATGCAATGACACTAGGTGTGGTTCATGAAAAGAACAGACATGCAATGACACTGGTGGATCCTTATGTGGTTTGTGAGAAGAACAGACATGGAATGACTCATGATGTCGTTCATTAGAAGAACAGAGATGGAATGACACTGGTGGATCCATGTGTGGTTTATGAGAAGAACATACATGCAATGACACTGGGTGTGTTTCATGAAAAGAACACACATCCAGTGACACTGGTGTATCCTTATGTTGTTTGTGAGAAGAACACACATGCAATGACTCTAGCTGTGGTTTGTGAAAAGAACACACATCTAATGACACTGGTGTATCCTTGTGTAGTTTGTGAGAAGAACACACATGCAATGAAACTGGGTGTGGTTCATGAAAAGAACACACATCCAATGACACTGGTGGATCCTTATGTGGTTTATAAAAAGAACAAACATCCAATAACACTGTGTGTGGTTCATGAAAAGAACACACATCCAATGACACTGGTGGATCCTTATGTGGTTTATGAAAAGAACAAACATCCAATGGCACTGGGTGTGGTTCATGAAAAGAACACACATCGAATGACACTGGTGGATCCTTATGTGGTTTGTGAGAAGAACAGACATGCAATGACTCTAGTTGTGGTTCATGATAAGAACACACATGCAATGACACTGGTGTATCCTTATGTGGTTTGTGAGAAGAACACACATGCAATGACTCTAGCTATGGTTTGTGAAAAGAACACACATGCAATGACTCTAGATGTGGTTCATGAAAAGAACATACATGCAATGACACTGGTGGATCCATATGTGGTTTGTGAAAAGAACACACATGCAATCACACTGGGTGGATCCATGTGTGGTTCATGAAAACAACACACATCCAATGACACTGGTGGATCCTTATGTGGTTTGTGAGAAGAACAGACATGCAATGACTCTAGATGTGGTTCATGAGAAGAACAGACATGCAATGACACTGGTGTATTCTTATGCGGTTTGTGAGAAGAACAGACATGCGGTGACTCTAGATGTGGTTCATGAGAAGAACAGACATGCAGTGAAACTGGTGTATCCTTATGTGGTTTGTGAGAAGAACAGACATGCAATGACACTAGGTGTGGTTCATGAGAAGAAAGACATGCGATGACTCTAGATGTGGTTCATGAGAAGAACAGACATGCAATGACACAAGTGTATCCTTATGTGGTTTGTGAGAAGAACAGACATGCAATGACACTAGGTGTGGTTCATGAAAAGAATAGACATGCAATGATACTGGTGGATCCATGTGTGGTTTGTTTAGAAGAACACACATGCAATGACACTGGTGGATCCATGTGTGGTTTGTTTAGAGGAACAGACATGTAATGACACTAGGTGTGGTTCATGAAAAGAACAGACATGCAATGACACTGGTGGATCCTTATGTGGTTTGTGAGAAGAACAGACATGGAATGACTCTAGATGTCGTTCATTGGAAGAACAGAGATGCAATGACACTAGTGGATCCATGTGTGGTTTGTGAGAAGAACAGACATGCAATGACACTGGGTGTGTTTCATGAAAAGAACACACATCCAGTGACACTGGTGTATCCTTATGTGGTTTGTGAGAAGAACACACATGCAATGATTCTAGCTGTGGTTTGTGAAAAGAACACACATCTAATGACACTGGTGTATCCATGTGTGGTTTGTGAGAAGAACACACATGCAGTGACACTGGGTGTGGTTCATGAAAAGATCACACATCCAATGACACTGGTGGATCCTTATGTGGTTTATGAAAAGAACAGACATCCAATGACACTGTGTGTGGTACATGAAAAGAACACACATCCAAAGACACTGGTGGATCCTTATGTGGTTTATGAAAAGAACAGACATCCAATGACACTGGGTGTGGTTCATGAAAAGAACACACATCGAATCACACTGGTGGATCCTTATGTGGTTTGTGAGAAGAACAGACATGCAATGACTCTAGTTGTTGTTCATGATAAGATGTGGCATCCCACTAAAACCACTGTTAGAAAATCGCGGTGTTTTTGTGCATTGCATCATCATGACCGCATGCTCATGTCATCATGCCACATTGCATTTGAGCATCGTCATCATTATCCATGGTTTTTGTCTAAACCATTTTCGAAACGCCTAGTTTTGTTTTCTAAATATTCCCGTCTTTATTCAAATTAAAACCCGGGTCTCCGGAATATTTTGTTTCGTCTACAAACAGATTTCAAACGCCCCATTTTAAACAAATAAAATATTTAATTTATTTTTCGGAGGCAGCCCGCCAGGCCCGAAAGCCCGGCCGGCCACCTCCAAACCCTGGTCTGCCACCTCAGCCGCCTGGTCCCACTCCCCCTCCAACTCCCACCCGATCCCACGCACACAATTCTCCAGCCCCACCTGGGCGCATGTCCCAACGCCCCACCGGCCCGCCTCCACCCCATGCGCCCATCTCCCGCTTGACCCGGTCTGATCCCCACCTCGCGTACACCACCTACCCTCGCCTGGACCCACCCCACGCGTCGTACACGAACTCCCCACCAACCCCATCGCGTCGCTCCTCCTCGGCCATAAGCCCCTCTTCCCCCACCTCCTCCAGGATTTAGGACTCTCTCTCTCTGGCCTTCCTTCTCCTCCCGCGCAGCCGTGCCTCCACCCACTGGGTCCGCTTCCATGGCCGGTAAAGCGAGGCTGCCGCCCTGCTTCCTCCTCGCCGCCTTGGCCTCCCTCTGCCGGCCTCCACCCCAAGCTCCTGCGTCGCTGCCTCTTCCTCAACCTACAGGCGACCTCACCCTGCCGGCCACATCGATCACAGCAGCGCAGCGCCTCCTCCAAGACCGCGACACTGCCGCCAGGACCTCGTGCCGTGCTCCTCCTCTGCTTCGCCTCCCGCTGGCCGGACCCCCAAGCCCCCGTCCTCTGTCCACCACCGTCGGTGCCTCCTCTCTGGCCCTGGTCATCCTCGTCCTCCCCCGGTCCCGTGGCCCTCCCGTCGAGCTCCTCCCCACCGGCTCCTCCTTGCCAGCTCTACCACCAGCCGCCTCCTGTCGTGGCTTCCTCTGTCAAGGGCATCGCCCTGCGCCATCGCCTCGCGTCGTCGGGCCCGAGCTCGGCCGCCCGCCTCGTCGATCCACGGTAGCCGCTGTCGACCTCACCGGTGGGACCGTCCCTGGTGTCGCCCCGCCTCTGCCTGTGATCCCCTCCGCCGTCACGACCTCCCCGCCCCTCTCCTCGCGTGTCGCTCCTCCCACGCGTGGCCTTGCCCGCCTCGGTCTCCGTCGTCACCCGCCAGCGGTGGCCTGCACGTGGCTGTTCTGGCCAGAGCACCTCCGCCTCCGCCGCCGTGGGCCTGCTCCTCGCCGCCAATGCTCCTCCTGTTGCCTCCTACGTGTCCCTACCATGCCCCTGCCGCGTGTTCTCTATTGAATGTGTGCAGGCCAGATGGTGGTGTTAGTACAGGCATCCGTTTGTGTTTGAGCCAAGATGACGGTCTGTGTTTCCCAAACGTCCGAGTCCTATACCAAGATCGACACCGACAAGAACCGCCTGCTGTCAAGTTATTCCGAAGACCCGAACCCTGATCCTGGTGTCCGAAGGTCGAGGCCGAACCAGAAGACCGATCAAGATCACCAAGGTTCTCCTTTCCGGAACACCATGACCTTCTCCTTGTACCCGAAGACCGAAGCCGATGACTCTGGAGAACCTACAAGGCGCACCCAATGTACATAACGAGACGCCAACGACTGTGTGCCGGGCTGATGATCGATGGACACCAAGCCCTTCTTCCCGGAACATCAAGATCTTCCGGTGCCGAGACCCAAGGCCGACATCGTCACCCGAGGACGTCGACAAGAACGCCAAGTACGTCGACATGGAACCAAAGGACGTCAAGTTCTTCGCCCTGAACACCAAGACCGACCCGACACGTGGACGACTCCGATGCACCCCGATGCCAAGCTCTCCTTCCGTTGTCCGAGAACGATTCGGTCGAACCGAACCCTAGATCCGGACCCTAAGACCGGACCCGGACTCCCGGAACCAAGATCTTCCGAACCCAGATGTGTGATCCTAAGCCCCTATTTTTATAATATGACATTATCAACTATCGCATAATTAATTCTTCATGCATGCATGGCTGTCTGTGGGTTGGGGGCATTATGCCGATTCACCCCATAATTAAATATGGAGTCTATATGCGGGCTATTCTAGTCTTATTCCGGACTCCATTTAAATTGGTGTAGCGAACCAATGCCATGTTTCACCCTGTTAATACAACATTTAAATTGCGGGGGTTCTAAACAACTTGAACCATATAATCATTTGTCGGGACCACGGTTCCGCGTAATATTGCCTAATTGCACCGCATCTTGCCATGCGATGCATCATATCATAATCGTGCCGGATCTTCTGCCGTCGTATTAAATATTGCATCCGGTCTTTCTTCTAGTGTTTGCTTCTTCATGGATTAGGCGGATGAGTGGATGCGAGTACCGACAAGTTCTCCGGATATGAACCTTCGGCAGTGTTTCCCAGGCGAGCATCTCTCCCCCTTCTACCTATTTTGCAATTATAGTCTTTATTTCCTCCTGTTGATCTATTGCTATCCGTGTCGCGATGCTTTAGTTTCGTGCACCAGTTATATCCCGTGCAACCTCTATATTACCATGGACACCTCCTAATACCTGTTGTTTGGTAGATAGCTGGCCTTGCGAGTCGTAGTTGCTTGCTCAGGTGCGATCTCGTGTTGTCGAGTACCACAATTGTTGAAATGGTGGAGATACTTAATGGTGGAGATGATCATGACTTTAAATACAACGATTAAAATGCTAGATATAACTAATGCAGAGGCATCGGTGGGCAATAGATGTTATTTGGTTCTTCCACGCTCACTTGTGTCCCGTAGGACCCCGAGTACTTGATACTTGTTCCTTGACTATTCACACTATCCACATCCGGGAGGCCTTATGGACCCCCCTGAGACAGAGCTTGATTCATTTCTATTTCTTGGGGCCACAAAGTAGTTTGGGGCTTTATTACTATCCTATACTTATGCCATGTTTTACTGCTTTATTTAAGATTGTGCGTGCAACACCTGTACTGTTTAGGATTGCGGAGTGTTTTTGCGGTATCGACAAGCCCAGTCACACTTTCGGGTTCCCATTCGTTTACAGCCATTGGCGCAAACCTTGGGTCCGTCTCTGAGCCGGCCAACTTTGTTGTGGGTAGCTTAATGGGGTGGCCCCCTGAAATATTTATGAATCCTGTGATTGCTTTGTCGTGAAAGCCTCGTTGGGTTTTGAGTTGGTTTTTCCGAGGTTGATCGAGTGTGTGTTGCTATTTGTGCACCCCTGCAAGGTAAAACTTTCTGAAAGCCGTGTCCGCGGTTATGGACGACTTGGAGCATAGTATCTCGATCATAGACAACCATAACTAAAGTAGTGCTATAAATTTGACTTAATATATCTGACTAGTAATCATCTGCACTATAACGGAATGGATATTAAAAATGCCAACCACTGGTGGACCTATGTTGTTTTGTTATATCTGCCTAGTATGGCAACTCCAATGGAATGTGATAAAAGTGACAACAAATGCTGGGTTTTGGGATTCCTCGGGACAATTATATCTGACTAGTAAATGTTCCAACTACAACGGAATGTTAACTAAAACTGCCCACTACTTATGCTATCAGGATGACTCATGCTATCTATATCTGATTAGTAATTGATGCAACTATAACGGAATGAGTAAAACTGCCAACTGTGTGAGTTCCTCGGTTTGACTTCCTCGTCTGGTCTCGAGGGGGAATACCAAGATGGGTTTGTTTGTTGTTAGCTTCAGGTTGGATCCGAATAGGTCTTTCTTATCCCTCTCTGATAACCGCCAGTTGTACCGAGTCTCTATATATTGTTTAGTGCCATTGCGCGGCCGCTTCAGCCCACCATACCTATGTAGGCGAGAGCCGCCGAATTCTAGCCTCGCTGCAATCGCCTTGTAATCGACGCCTCCTCTTTTCCTCCGCTTTGTCGGCACCCCTTTTGTTTTAGCATGTTTGAGATCGACATCATTAGCAGGGTTACCCTTCCGGCTTGGCCTGGGCAGGGTTATGGACGCCATTGGTTATTCTTCAGGTCTCTTAGCCCTATTTGCATCTTGTCCGTACTCGGACGCTGTTTCGCTTAGAAGGTGATTTGGATCTTTGTAGTGTATATATGTATTCTTGACTCTTGGAGTCGTGTTGTATATATATATCTATTCTGTGGGTCCCATCGAGGACTGTTGTGTAATGGTATTACTTCGTTTTTCCACTCGCACGAAAGTGCTTGGTGGGCGTCCTTGAATCGTTTCTATGCGGGTTTGGCGGAAAGGGCTAAAACTTGCATAGGGTCGATTCAAGGGTGTTACAGAGTGGTATCAGAGCTCAGCAGTTGCGATACCCCACAAGTCCAGCCTGTAGGTTAACCTAGCTAACGGCCGAAGTAGAGTGTCAAAACTATTTTTGCAAAATCAGTTGGATAGATCTGATTAGGACTGATTTTACTCCTTACCCCTTTGCTGTTCTCATCTTACCTCTGCGTGTTTTGAATCTGCTCTCTTACCTTCTTCTAGGCCAGGATTTCTCGTGGGTGGGTTTTCCGTCGTACCTTCAGGGTTTCGCTTCCTCCTTTGATAACGGTGTTTCTACCTCCGGACTTCATGCTATCTGAGTGATCTTTTATCGGTGGTACCATTCTTTGTTCCTTGTTTGTGCCTTCTGGTGTTCTCCGACGCGGCGACATCATCTACGCCAGATCTGATGCAGAGTCTGCATCACTCCTTTGATCCGAACACCGCTTGTTGAGATCTTCAGTCTGATTTCGAGAGTTGATTGCATAATTCAACTATTCGTGTACAGAGTAATGTTTTGAGTGCGGGATGGAGTCATGACCATACCACTACTCTTATCATTCGCTTTGTACATTGAATTGGAGGATCAATGCAATTTTCACTCCTTCCACAGAAGTTAAAGGTGGCCTTATCTTTTGAGACCTTTATCTTCGTCTTTGTTTCTCCGGAGTGTTCCTCTCAACGAACGCGAGCAACGACCTTTGTTAGTGGTGTCGCGAGGATCGACACAAAGTGAGAAGATTCTGATTGCCAGCCTTCTTCCCGATACCATGAGGCGGATCTCGAGGGCGAGATCCATTGTTAGTGGTGTCGAATTGTGGCATCCCACTAAAACCACTACTAGAAAATCGTGGTGTTTTTGTGCATTGCATCATCATGACCACATGCTCATGTCATCATACCACATTGAATTTGAGCATCGTCATCATCATGCATAGTTTTTGTCTAAACCATTTTCGAAACACCTAGTTTTGTTTTCTAAATATTCCCGTCTTTATTCAAATTAAAACTCGGGTCTCCGGAATATTTTGTTTCGTCTACAAATAGATTTCAAACGCCCCGTTTTAAACAAATAAAATATTTAATTTATTTTTAGGAGGCAGCCCGCCAGGCCCGAAAGCCCGGCCGACCACCTCCAAACCCTAAAAACTAATCCTATCCTCTCTAGCCTAAATCCTACCCGACCTACTCCCTCAACCGCCGCCAGCCGCCACTCTCTCTCTCTCACTCACCCGCCTGTCCACCACTGTCCACCTCACCACCCAGCCGCCACCTGCCTCCACCCTCCACATCACCCCAACCAACCCGGGTCCACCACCTCAGCCCCCTGGCCCCACTCCCTCTCCAACTCCCGCCCGATCCCACGCACACAATTCCCCAGCCCCACATGGGCGCACGTCCCAATGCCCCACTGGCCCGCCTCCACCCCATGCGCCCATCTCCTGCTCGACCCGGTATGATCCCCAACCCGCGTATGCCACCTACCCCTGCCTGGACCCACCCCACGCGTCGTACATGAGCTCCCCACCCCCCCTGCCATCGCCGCCTCGGCCACAAGCTGCCGCGACCGCCTCTTTCCCTCTCTCCTCCGATGCTCTCTCCCTTCCGGCCGCCTTCGCCACCCCCGTCCCTGGCCACGTGCTTGGCAAGCGAGCCGCCGCCTTCCTCTCCTCTGGCCTTGGCCTCCCTTTGCTGGCCTCCACCCCGAGCTCCTGCGTCGCTGCCTCTTCCTCAACCTGCAGCTCACCACCTCGCCAGCGCCATGGCCAGCGCCTCAGCACCCACGACGCTGCACGACTGCTGCCCCTCCTCTCTCTGTTCTCTCCCCGCCACCGGACCCCTGAGCCCCCATCCTCTGTCCACCACCCTCGGTGCCTCCTCTCCGACCCCGGTCATCCTCGTCCTCTCCCGGTCCCGCGGCCCTCCCGTCGAGCTCCTCCCCACCGGCTCCTCCTTGCCAGCTCTACCGCCAGCCGCCTCCTTCCGTGGCTTCCTCTGTCAAGGGCACCGCCCTGCACCGTCGCCTGGTGTCGTCGGGCCCGAGCTCGGCCACCCGCCTCGTCGAGCCACGGTCGCTGCCGTCGACCTCGCCGGTGGGACCGTCCCCGGTGTCGCCCCGCCTCTGCCTGCGATCCCCTCCGCCGTCGCGACCTCCCCGCCCCTCTCCTCGCATGTCGCTCCTCCTGCGCCTGGCCTTGCCCGCCTCGGTCTCCGTCGTCACCAGCCAGCGGTGGCCTACACGCGTCTGTTTAGGCCAGAGCACCTCCGCCTCCACCGTTGTGGGCCCGCTCCTCGCCGCCAATGCTCCTCCTGTTGCCTCCTGCGCGTCCCTGCCATGCCCCTGCCGCGTGTTCTCTGTTGAATGTGTGCAGGCCAGATGGTGGTGTTAGTATAGGCATCCATTTGTGTTTGAGCCGAGATGACCGTCTGTGTTTCCCAAACGCCCGAGTCCTATACCAAGATCGACACCGACAACAACCGCCTGCTGTCAAGTTATTCTGAAGACCCGAACCCTGATCCTAGAATCCAAAGATCGAGGCCGAACCAGAAGACCGATCAAGATCACCGAGGTTCTCCTTTCCGGAACGCCATGACCTTCTCCTTGTACCCGAAGACCGAAGATGATGACTCCGGAGAACCTACAAGGCGCACCTAATGTACATAACGAGATGCCAATGACTGTGTGTCGGGCTGATGATCGATGGACACCAAGTCCTTCTTCCCGGAACATCAAGATCTTCCGACACCGAGACCCAAGGCCAACATCGTCACCCGAGTACTTCGACAAGAACACCAAGTACGTCGACATGGAACCAAAGGACGTCAAGTTCTTCGCCCTGAACGCCAAGACCGACCCGACACGCGGACCCGACAAGATCTTCGTGACGACAAGATTGACACCGACTAGGACGACTCCGATGTGCCCTGACGCCAAGCTCTCGTTCCGTTGTCTGAGAACGATTCCGTCGAACTGAACCCTAGATCCGGACCCTGAGACCGGACCCAGACTCCCGGAACCAAGATCTTCCGAACCCAGATGTGTGATCCTAAGCCCCTGTTTTTATAATATGACATTATCAACTGTCGCATAATTAATTCTTCATGCATGCATGGTTGTCTGTGGGTTGGGGGCATTATGCCGATTCACCTCATAATTAAATATGGAGTCTATATGCGGGCTATTCTAGTCTTATTCTGGACTCCATTTAAATTGGTGTAGCGAACCAATGCCATGTTTCACCCTGTTAATACAACATTTAAATTGCGGGGGTTCTAAACAACTTGAACCATATAATCATTTGTCGGGACTACGGTTCCGTGTAATATTGCCTAATTGCACCACATCTTGCCATGCCATGCATCATTTCATAATCATGCCGGATCTTCTGCCGTAGTATTAAATATTGCATTCGGTGTTTCTACTAGTGTTTGCTTCTTCGCGGATTAGGCCGATGAGTTGATGCGAGTACCGACAAGTTCTCCGGATATGAACCTTCGGCAGTGTTTCCCAGGCGAGCATCTCTCCCCCTTCTACCTATTTTGCAATTATAGTCTTTATTTCCTCCTATTGATCTATTGCCATCCGTGTTGCGATGCTTTAGTTCCGTGCAACAGTTATATCCTGTGCAGCCTCTATATTTCCATGGACACCTCCTAATACCTGTTGTTTGGTAGATAGCTGGCCTTGCGAGTCGTAGTTGCTTGCTCAGGTGCGATCTCGTGTTGTCGAGTACCACAGTTGTTGGAATGGTGGAGATGCTTAATGGTGGAGATGATCATGACTTTAAGTACAACGATTAAAATGCTAGATATAACTAATTGTAACACCCTCGAATTGGCCCTATGCAAGTTTTAGCCCTTTCCGCCAAACCTACATAGAAACGATTCAAGGACGCCCACCAGGCACTTTCGTGCGGGTGGAAAATGAAGTAATACCATTACACAACAGTCCTCGATGGGACCCACAGAACAGATATATATACAACACGACTCCACGAGTCAAGAATACAGATATACAATACAAAGATCCAAATCACCTTGAAATCGATAGGGCATCCTACTACGGACAAGATGCAAATGGGGCTAAGAGCCTTGAAGAATAACCAATGGCGTCCATAACCCTGCCTAGGCCAAGACGGAAGGGTAACCCTGCTAACGACGTCGATCTCAAACCTGCTAAAACAAAAGGGGTGCCGACAAAGGGCAAAGGAAAAATAGGAGCGTCAGTACTGAGGCCAGTACATGGCGAGGCTAGAATTCGGCGGCTCTCGCCTACATAGGTATGGTGGGCTGAAGCGGCAGCGCAGCGGCACTAAACAACCTATAGAGACTCGATACAACTGGCGGTTATCAGAGAGGGGTAAGAAAGACCTATTCGGATCCAACCTGAAGCTAACACCAAACGAACCCATCCTCGTATTTCCCCCTCGAGACCAAACGAGGAAGTCGGACCAAGGAACTCACACAGTTAGCAATTTTACTCCTTCCATTATAGTTGCAGCAATTACTAATCAGATATAGATAGCATGAGTCATCCTGATAGCATAAGTAGTGGGCAGTTTTAGTTAACATTCCGTTGTAGTTGGAACATTTACTAGTCAGATAGAATTGTCCTGAGGAATCCCAAACCCAACAGTTGTTGACACTTTTATCACATTCCATTGGAGTTGCAATACTTACTAGGCATGTATAGTATGACATGGATCACCACAGATCCACCAGTTGTTGGCATTTTTAATATCCATTCCGTTATACTTGAGCTGATTACTAGTCATGTATTAGGTCAAGTTTATAGCAGTACTTTAGTTATGCTTGTTTATGATCGAGATACTATGCTCCAATATGTCCATAACCGCGGACATGGCTTTCAGAAAGTTTTACCCTGCAGGGGTGCACAAATAGCAACACACACTCGATCAACCTCGGAAAAACCAACTCAAAACCCAACGAGGCTTTCACGACAAAGCAATCACAGGATTCAGAAATATTTCAGGGGGGCACTCCACTAAGCTACCCGCAACAAAGTTGGACGACTCCGGAACAGACCCAAGGTTTGTGTGGACGGCTGTAAACGACTAGGAACCCGAAACTGTGACTGGGCTTATCGATACAGCGAAAACGTGTCACGATCCTAAACAGTATAGGTGCTCCACGCACAATCTTAAATAAAGTAGTAAAGCATGGCATAAGTACAGGATAGTAATAAAACCTCAAACTAGTTGTGGCCCCAAGAAATAGAAATGAATCAAGCTCTGGCTCAGGAGGGTCCACGACCTCCCGGATGTGGATAGTGCGGAAAATCAAGGAACAGGTATCAAGTACTCGGGGTCCTACGGGACACAAGTGAGCGTGGAAGAACCAAATAACATCTATTTCCCATCGATGCCTCTGCATTAGTTATATCTAGCATTTTAATAGTTGTATTTAAAGTCATGATCATCTCCACCATAAACATCTGCCAGCCTTCCAACAACTGTGGTACTCGACAACACGAGA
The DNA here is from genome assembly GCA_023614405.1 of Avena insularis. Classification (NCBI taxonomy): domain Eukaryota; kingdom Viridiplantae; phylum Streptophyta; class Magnoliopsida; order Poales; family Poaceae; genus Avena; species Avena insularis. Next base: position 152,133,930 of record CM042690.1, read on the forward strand.
TTGCACCTGAGCAAGCAACTACGACTCGCAAGGCCAGCTATCTACCAAACAACAGGTATTAGGAGGTGTCCATGGAAATATAGAGGCTGCACGGGATATAACTGGTGCACGGAAACTAAAGCATCGCGACACAGATAGCAATAGATCAACAGGAGGAAATAAAGACTATAAATGCAAAATAGGTAGAAGGGGAAGAAATGCTCGCCTAGGAAACACTGCCGACGGATCATATCCGGAGAACTTGTCAAAGCTCACAACATCTCATCATCCTATCCGGGAAGAAGCAAAACACTAAAAGGAACAAGCGATGCAACAATTACAACTGATGTGGAAGAATCGGCATGATCTTGATATGATGCAGATGCGGTGCAATTAGGCAATATTAAGCGGAACCAGGGTCCCGACAATTAATTAATAGGTTCAAGTTATTGAGAACCCCCGCAATTTAAATGTTGTATTAACAGGGAGAAACATGGCATCAGTTTGCTACACCAATTTAAATGGAGTCCGAAATAAGACAACGATATCCCGCATATCGACTCCATATTAATTATGAGGTGAATCGGCATAATGCCCCCAACCCACATGATATGCATGCGAGATGAACAATTTAATATGCAACAAGTTTTATATATAGCATTTATAAAATAGGGGCTCGGGAAGAGGTTTCACACATCGGGGTTCAGAAGATCTTGGGGGTTCCGGAGGGTTCGGGGTCGGACTCAGGGTTCGGGGTCGGACTCAGGGTTCGACGGGGAGCGATTCGATGGGATCGGTCTCGAACAACGGAAGGAGAGCTTGGTGTTCCGGGAAGGGCTTGGTTTGGCATCGGAGGATCATCGGATCCGTCCTGGTCGGTGTCGATCTTGTCGTCGTGAAGATTTTGTCGGGTTCGCGTATCGGGTCGGTCTTGGCATCCAGGGTGAAGTACTTGTCGTCCTTCGGTTCCATGTCGACGTGCTTGACGTCCTCGATGGAGAACTCGGTGTTTCGTGTCGGCGTCCGGGGTCTCGGTCATCGGCTCCGGTAGAAGTTCTTGGCGTTCCGCGGGGTTCTGCTTGACGAGGTCGGCCTACGATACCATGTAGGAGATCATGATGTTCCGGGTTGAGATCAGGTCATCAGTCATTGGATCCAGAGATGCGGCGTCGACTCTGGGAGGTAGATTTTGGCGTGCCGTGTCGAAGTTCTCGGGCGTTGGTGCTGGACTCGGGTTTGGCACCGATGGTCTTCGTGTAGCACCTCATCAGTACATTCACCACATCAGTACTACAATAGCACAACATCGACATGAGCATATCCTGAGCAATAAGACACTTTCGGGTCACAAGGGATAGGCTGAGACGGGATGTGGGGAAAACGGATGCCCACATCCTGCTACTCCAGAAGGTGAACAAAGGTAGTGCACATGTGGTCGTAGCTGCATAAGGAGGCAAGAACACGGTGACGAATGTTGACGGCGAGCGGCTAGGCAGGAACCGCGACGAGGTAGACGCGCACGACAAGCGCGCACAACGTCATGGACGGGAGGGAGGTAGAAGGGCGGCACGACGGCGACCTTGCTAGGCGGATGGCGGGGTGGATACGAGGGAGGCACAGGCGGCGGCGGCCTGACGAGCCTGACGGTGGCGTGGCACAGATGAGGGGGAGGTCGGCGGCCGACGGTGTCGCGGAGAGGCAGCCGAGGCAGGGTGGAGGCGATGGGGTTGGCGTCCTGCTGGCCGAGCGCGGGGCGGCAGAGCGCAGGCGAGGAGGAGGGGTACGACGGGGCCGGCAGCAGCGCGGAGCTCGGTGGCGGAGGGCCCGAGGCGGCAACGGGGACTAGGCGGAGGACGTGCTCGAGGCCGAGGAAAACGAGGGGGGGCGAACAGAGGGCGGCGGCCGGAGCGGAGGAGAGGGACGACGGCGGCGAGGTGCTTGGGAGGACGGCGCCCAGGCGACGGCAAGGTAGGGACCAAGGCGGTGGGCAGGCAAGCAGGAGAGAGGGCAGCGACGGCAGCGGCTCGAGAGGGACAGGGCAAGGGGGCCAGGGCGGGCTGGCGGAGGAGGGGGAGGGGGGACGTGAGGAGGAGGGAGCGGGAGATGGGGAAGTGGTGGGGCCGGGTGCTGTCGAGGGAGGGACGAGGTGGTGTGGGGGAATGTGTTCGGGTGGGGCTGGGGAAACCCAGGGTGGTGCGGGGACGCGGGGCCAGGGGCGGTGTGGCATGCGTGTCCGTGCTAGGTTGTCGGGCGGGGTAGGTGGCGATGGGGGTTGAGCGGGAAAACGAGAGGAGGGGAGAGAGTTGGTGGCTGGGGAGGGAAAAAGCGGGAGGAGGGGGTCGGCTGGGTGTGGGTTGGTTTGGTGGTGGGTAGAATTGGGGTTTGGTTAGATGGGTTTAGACAGATAGGGCTTATTTTGGAGGTGGCCGGCTGGGCTTTTGGGCCTGGCTGGCTGCCTCCTAACAAAAATAATTTAAATATTTTATTTATTAAAACAAGGCTTTTGCAATTCATTTGAAGACGAAATAAAATATTCCGGAGATTCAGGTTTTGTATTTGAATAAAGACGGGTTATCTAGAAAACAAAACTAGCCTTTCGAAAATAGTTTCAGACAAACAGATGCGTGATGATGATGCTCAAATGCAAGGTGGCATGATGAAATGAGTATGCGGTCATGATGATGCAATGCACAAAAACACAGCAATTTTCTAGTAGTGGTTTTAGTGGGGCGCCACAATTCGACACCACTAACAATGGATCTCGCCCTCGAGATCCACCTCATGGTCCGGGGGAAGAATGCCGATAGTCTGAATATTCTCATTTCATGTAGATCCTCGCGACACCACTAACAAAGATTCTTGATCCATCTTGAAATCAGCGACACCACCAACAAGATGTCATTGTCCGTGATCGTCGAGAGAACACTCCGGGAACAAAGGGCGAAGGTAGAGGGATCAACAAATAAATCCACCTCTAGCTTCCGTAGACGGAGTAAAATTGTTGTATCCCCCGATTCGATGTACAAGAGCGAATGATAAGAGTAGTCGGATGGTGATCAGTCCATCGCGCACCCAAACCATTACTCTGCACATGAATAGGAGAATTATGAAACCAACTCTCGGAATTAGACTGAAGATCTCGACAAGCAAGGTTCGGAAACAAGGAGGGATGCACCGGAGGTAGAAACACCGTTACCAAAGGAGGAAGCGAAACCCTGAAGGTTCAACGGAAACCCAACCACGAGAAATCCTGGACTCGAAGAAAAGATAAGAGAGTAGAATCAAAACACGCGGAGGTAAGAGGAGAACAGCTGAGGGGTAAGGAGTAAAAACAGACCTAATCAGATCTATAAAACCGATTTTGCAAAAATAGTTTTGACACTCTACTTCGGCCGTTAGCTAGGTTATCCTACAGGCTAGACTTGTGGGGTATCGTAACTGCTGAGCTCTGATACCACTCTGTAACACCCTCGAATCGGCCCTATGCAAGTTTTAGCCCTTTCCGCCAAACCCGCATAGAAACGATTCAAGGACGCCCACCAGGCACTTTCGTGCGGGTGGAAAACGAAGTAATACCATTACACAACAGTCCTAGATGGCACCCACAGAACAGATATATATACAACACGACTCCACGAGTCAAGAATACAGATATACAATACAAAGATCCAAATCACCTTGAAATCGATAGGGCGTCCGACTACGGACAAGATGCAAATGGGGCTAAGAGCCCTGAAGAATAACCAATGGCGTCCATAACCCTGCCCAGGCCAAGCCGGAAGGGTAACCCTGCTAACGACGTCGATCTCAAACCTAAAATAAAGGGTGCCGACAAAGGGAAAAAGGAAAAGAGGCGTCGATCGAGGCCAGTACATGGCGAGGCTAGAATTCGGCGGCTCTCGCCTACATAGGTATGATGGGCTAAAGCGGCGGCGCAGCGGCACTAAACAACCTATAGAGACTCGATACAACTGGCGGTTATCAGAGAGGGGTAAGAAAGACCTATTCGGATCCAACCTGAAGCTAACACCAAACAAACCCATCCTCGTATTTCCCCCTCGAGACCAAACGAGGAAGTCGGACCAAGGAACTCACACAGTTGGCAATTTTACTCCTTCCATTATAGTTGCAGCAATTACTAATCAGATATAGATAGCATGAGTCATCCTGATAGCATATGTAGTGGGCAGTTTTAGTTAACATTCCGTTGTAGTTGGAACATTTGCTAGTCAGATAGAATTGTCCTGAGGAATCCCAAACCCAACAGTTGTTGACACTTTTATCACATTCCATTGGAGTTGCAATACTTACTAGGCATGTATAGTATGACACGGATCACCACAGATCCACCAATTGTTGGCATTTTTAATATCCATTCTGTTATACTTGAGCTGACTACTAGTCATATATTAGGTCAAGTTTATAACACTACTTTAGTTATGCTTGTCTATGATCAAGATACTGTGCTCCAAGTCGTCCATAACCGCGGACACGGCTTTCAAAAAGTTTTACCCTGCAGGGGTGCACAAATAGGAACACACACTCGATCAACCTCGGAAAAACCAACTCAAAACCCAACGAGGCTTTCACGATAAAGCAATCACAGGATTCAGAAATATTTCAGGGGGCCACCCCACTAAGCTACCCACAACGAAGTTGGCCGGCTCCGGAATGGACCCACGGTTTGTGTGGACGGTTGTAAACGATTGGGAACCTGAAAGTGTGACTGGGCTTGTCGGTACAGCAAAAACGTGTCACGATCCTAAACAGTACAGGTGCTCCACGCACAATCTTAACTAAAGCAGTAAAGCATGGCATAAGTACAGGATAGTAATAAAACCCCAAACTAGTTGTGGCCCCAAGAAATAGAAATGAATCAAGCTCTGGCTCAGGGGGCTCCACGGCCTCCCGGATGTGGATAGAGCGAAAAATCAAGGAACAGGTATCAAGTACTCGGGGTCCTATGGGACACAAGTGAGCGTGGAAGAACCAAATAACATCTATTACCCACCGATGCCTCTGCATTAGTTATATCTAGCATTTTAATAGTTGTATTTAAAGTCATGATCATCTCCACCATAAACATCTGCCAGCCTTCCAACAACTGTGGTACTCGACAGCACGAGATCGCACCTGAGCAAGCAACTACGACTCGCAAGGCCAGCTATCTACCAAACAACAGGTATTAGGAGGTTTCCATGGCAATATAGAGGCTGCACAAGATATAACTGGTGCCCGGAAACTAAAGCATCGCGACACGGATAGCAATAGATCAACAGGAGGAAATAAAGACTATAAGTGCAAAATAGGTAGAAGGGGAAGAGATGCTTGCCTGGGAAACACTGCCGACGGATCATATCCGGAGAACTTGTCGAAGCTCACAACATCTCATCGTCCTATCCAGGAAGAAGCAAAACACTAAAAGGAACAAGCGATGCAACAATTACAACTGATGCGGAAGAATCGGCATGATCCGGATATGATGCAGATGCGGTGCAATTAGGCAATATTAAGCGGAACCAGGGTCCCGACAATTAATTAATAGGTTCAAGTTATTTAGAACCCCCACAATTTAAATGTTGTATTAACAGGGCGAAACATGGCATCGGTTCGCTACACCAATTTAAATGGAGTCCGGAATAAGACAACAATATCCCTCATATCGACTCCATATTAATTATGAGGTGAATCGGCATAATGCCCCCAACCCACATGATATTCATGCGAGATGAACAATTTAATATGCAACAATTTTTATATATAGCATTTATAAAATAGGGGCTCGGGAAAAGGGTTCACACATCGGGGTTCGGAAGATCTTGGGGGTTTCGGAGGGTTCGGGGTCGGACTCAGGGTTCGACAGGGAGTGATTCGATGGGATCAGTCTCGGATAATGGAAGGAGAGCTTGGCGTTCCGGGAAGGGCTTGGTTTCGCGTCGGAGGATCATCGGATCTGTCCTGGTCGGTGTCGATCTTGTCATCGTGAAGATTTTGTCGGGTCCGCGTATCGGGTCGGTCTTGGCATCCGGGGTGAAGTACTTGTCATCCTTCGGTTCCATGTCGATGTGCTTAACGTCCTCGATGGAGAACTCGGTATTTCTTGTCGGCGTCCTTGGCGTCCGAGGTCTCGGTCATCGGCTCCGGTAGAAGTTCTTGGCATTCCGTGGGGTTCTGCTTGACGAGGTCGGCCTACGATACCATGTAGGAGATCATGATGTTCCGGGTTGAGATCAGGTCATCAGTCCTTGGATCCGGAGACGTGTCATTGACTCTAGGAGGTAAATCTTGGCATGCCGTGTCGAAGTTCTCGAGCGTTGGTGCTGGACTCGGGTTTGGCACCGATGGTCTTCGGGTAGAACCTCATCAGTACATTCACCACATCGGTACTACAATAGTACAACATCAACATGAGCATATCCTGAGCAATAAGACGCTTTCGGGTCACACGGGATAGGCTGAGACGGGATGTGGGGAAATTGGATGCCCACATCCTGCTGCTCTAGAAGGTGAACGAAGGCAGTGCACATGTGGTCGTAGCTGCATAAGGAGGCAAGAACACGGGTGACGAAGGTTGATGTCGAGTAGCTAGGGCGGGATCCGCGACGAGGCAGACGCGCACGACAAGCGTGCACAGCGTTATGGACGGGAGGGAGGTGGACGGGCGGTGCGACGGCGACCTTGCTGGGCAGAGAGGCGGGGTGGAGACGGGGGAGGCGCAGGCGGCGACGGCCTAACAAGCCTGACAGTGGGGTGGCACGGACGAGGGGGAGGTCGGCGGCTGACGGGGTCGCGGAGAGGTAGCCGATGCGGGATGGAGGCGTCGGGGTTGGCGTCCTGCTGGCCGGCGTGAAGCAGCGAGCGCAGGAGGAGATGCAGCCAGGGCCCGGCGGCATGAGCTCGGTGGCGGAGGGGCCCGAGGCAGCAACGGGGACTAGGCGGAGGATGTCCTCGAGGCCGAGGAAAACGAGGGGAGGGCGAACAGAGGGCAGCGGCCGGAGCGGAGGAGAGGGACGACGGCGGCGAGGTGCTTGGGAGGATAGGGCCCAGGCGACGGCGAGGTGGGGACCCGCGGCGATGCAGCGGGCGAGCAGGAGGAGAGAGGCGGCCACAGCGGCGGGTCGCTCGAGAGGACGGCGACAAGTGAGGTGAGCACAAGCAGGAGGTTAGGGACGCGAGACGAGAGGAGGGAGCGGGAGATGGGGAAGTGGTCGGGCCGGGTGCTATCAGGGGAGGGACCAGGTGGTGTGGGGGAACGTGTTCGGGTGGGGCTGGGGAAACCCAGGGTGGTGCGCGGACGCGGGGCTAGGGGCGGTGTGGCGTTGTCGGGCGGGGTAGGTGGCAATGGGGGTTGAGCGGGAAAACGAGAGGAGGGGAGAGAGTTGTCGTCTAGGGAGGGAAAAAGAGGGAGGAGGGGGTCGGCTGGGTGTGGGTTGGTTTGGTGATGGGTAGAATTAGGGTTTGGTTAGATGGGTTTAGACAGATAGGGCTTATTTTGGAGGTGGCCGGCTGGGCTTTTGGGCCTGGCTGGCTGCCTCCTAACAAAAATAATTTAAATATTTTATTTATCAAAACAAGGCTTTTGCAATTCATTTGAAGAAGAAATAAAATACGCCGGAGATTCGGGTTTTGTATTTAAATAAAGACGGGGTATCTAGAAAACAAAACTAGCCTTTTCGAAAATAGTTTTAGACAAACAAATGCGTGATGATGACGATGCTCAAATGCAAGGTGGCATGATGAAATGAGCATGCGGTCATGATAATGCAATGCACAAAAACACAACGATTTTCTAATAGTGGTTTTAGCGGGGCGCCACACTAATGCAGAGGCATCGGTGGGAAATAGATGTTATTTGGTTCTTCCACGCTCACTTGTGTCCTGTAGGACCCCGAGTACTTGATACCTGTTCCTTGACTATTCGCACTATCCACATCCGGGAGGCCTTATGGACCTCCCTGAGCTAGAGCTTGATTCATTTCTATTTCTTGGGGCCACAAAGTAGTTTGGGGCTTTATTACTGTCCGGTACTTATGCCATGTTTTACTGCTTTATTTAAGATTGTGCGTGGAGCACCTGTACTGTTTAGGATTGCGGAGTGTTTTCGCGGTATCGACAAGCCCAGTCACACTTTCGGGTTCCCAGTCGTTTACAGCCATTGGCGCAAACCTTGGGTCCGTCTCGGAGCCCGCCAACTTCGTTGCGAGTAGCTTAATGGGGTGGCCCCCTGAAATATTTATGAATCCTGTGATTGCTTTGTCGTGAAAGCCTTGTTGGGTTTTGAGTTGGTTTTTCCGAGGTTGATCGATTGTGTGTTGCTATTTGTGCACCCCTGCAGGGTAAAACTTTCTGAAAGCCGTGTCCGCGATTATGGACGACTTGGAGCATAGTATCTCGATCATAGACAACCATAACTAAAGTAGTGCTATAAATTTGACTTAATATATCTGACTAGTAATCAGGTGCACTATAACGGAATGGATATTAAAAATTCCAACCACTGGTGGACCTGTGTTGTTTTGTTATATCTGCCTAGTAAGTATTGCAACTCCAATGGAATGTGATAAAAGTGCCAACAAATGTTGGGTTTTGGGATTCCTCAGGACAACTTTTTCTGACTAGTAAATGTTCCAACTACAACGGAATGTTAACTAAAACTGCCCACTACTTATGCTATCAGGATGACTCATGCTATCTATATCTGATTAGTAATTGCTGCAACTATAACGGAAAGAGTAAAACTGCCAACTGTGTGAGTTCCTCGGTTTGACTTCCTCGTCTGGTCTCGAGGGGGAATACCAGGATGGGTTTGTTTGGTGTTAGCTTCAGGTTGGATCCGAATAGGTCTTTCTTATCCCGCTCTGATAACCGCCAGTTGTACCGAGTCTCTATAGGTTGTTTAGTGCCGCTGCGCTGCCGCTTCAGCCCACCATACCTATGTAGGCGGGAGCCGCCAAATTCTAGCCTCGCCGTGTACTGGCCTTAGTACTGATGCTCCTCTTTTTCCTCTGCCCTTTGTCGGCACCCCTTTTGTTTTAGCAGGTTTGAAATCGACGTCATTAGCAGGGTTACCCTTCCGGCTTGGCCTGGGCAGGGTTATGGACGCCATTGGTCATTCTTCAGGGCTCTTAGCCCTATTTGCATCTTGTCCGTACTCGGACGCTGTATCGTTTTCAAGGTGATTTGGATCTTTGTAGTGTATATCTTTATTCTTGACTCTTGGAGTTGTGCTGTATATATATATATCTGTTCTGTGGGTCCCATCGAGGACTGTTGTGTAATGGTATTACTTCGTTTTTCCACCCGCACGAAAGTGCTTGGTGGGCGTCCTTGAATCGTTTCTATGCGGGTTTGGCGGAAAGGGCTAAAACTTGCATAGGGCCGATTCGAGGGTGTTACATAAGAACACACATGCAATGACACTAGTATATCCTTATGTGGTTTGTGAGAAGAACACACATGCAATGACTCTAGCTGTCGTTTGTGAAAAGTACACACATGCAATGACTCTAGATGTGGTTCATGAAAAGAACAGACATGCAATGACACTGGTGGATCCATATGTGGTTTGTGAAAAGAACACACATGCAATCACACTAGGTGGATCCATGTGTGGTTCATGAAAACAACACACATCCAATGACATTGGTGGATCCTTATGTGGTTTGTGAGAAGAACAGACATGCAATGACTCTAGATGTGGTTGATGAGAAGAACAGACATGCAATGACACTAGTGTATCCTTATGTGGTTTGTGAGAAGATCAGACATGCAATGACACTGGGTGTGGTACATGAAAAGAACACACATCCAGTGACACTGGTGTATCCTTATGTGGTTTGTGAGAAGAACACACATGCAATGACTCTAGCTGTGGTTTGTGAAAAGAACACACATCCAATGACACTGGTGGATCCATGTGTGGTTTGTGAGAAGAACACACATGCAACGACACTAGGTGTGGTTCATGAAAAGAACACACATCCAATGACACTGGTGGATCCTTATGTGGTTTATGAAAAGAACAAACATCCAATGACACTGTGTGGTTCATGAAAAGAACACGCATCCAATGACACTGGTGGATCCCTATGTGGTTTGTGAGAAGAACATACATGCAATGACTCGAGATGTGGTTCATGAGAAGAACAGACATGCAATAACATTGGTGTATCCTTATGTGGTTTGTGAGAAGAACAGACATGCGGTGACTCTAGATGTGGTTCATGAGAAGAACAGACCTGCAGTGACACTGGTGTATCCTTATGTGGTTTGTGAGAAGAACAGACATGCAATGAAACTAGGTGTCGCTCATGAGAAGAATAGACATGCGATGACTCTAGATGTGGTTCATGAGAAGAACAGACATGCAATGACACTAGTGTATCCTTATGTGGTTTGTGAGAAGAACAGACATGCAATGTCACTAGGTGTGGTTCATGAAAAGAATAGACATGCAATGATACTAGTGGATCCATGTGTGGTTTGTTTAGAAGAACACACACGCAATGACCACATGCAATAACATTGGAGGATCCATGTGTGGTTTGTTTAGAGGAACAGACATGCAATGACACTAGGTGTAGTTCATGAAAAGAACAGACATGCAATGACACTGGTGGATCCTTATGTTGTTTGTGAGAAGAACAGACATGGAATGACTCTAGATGTCGTTCATTGGAAGAACAGAGATGCAATGACAATGGTGGATCCATGTGTGGTTTGTGAGAAGAATAGACATGCAATGACTCTAGTTGTGGTTTGTGAAAAGAACACACATCTAATGACACGGGTGTATCCATGTGTGATTTGTGAGAAGAACACACATGCAATGACACTGGGTGTGGTTCATGAAAAGAACACACATCCAATGACACAGGTGGATCCTTGTGTGGTTTATCAAAAGAACAGACATCCAATGACACTGGGTGTGGTTCATGAAAAGAACACACATCGAATGACACTGGTGGATCCTTATGTGGTTTGTGAGAAGAACAGACATGCAATGACTCTAGATGTGGTTCATGAGAAGAACACACATGCAATGACACTAGCGGATCCATGTGTGGTTTATGAGAGGAACACACATGCAATGACACTGGTGTATCCTTATGTGGTTTGTGAGAATAACACACATGCAATGACTCTAGCTGTGATTCATGAAAAGAACACACATGCTGTGACACTGGTGGATCCATATGTGGTTTATGGAGAGAACAAACATCCAATGACACTAGCTGTGGTTTGTGAAAAGAACACACATCCAATGACACTAGTGGATCCATGTCTGGTTTGTGAGAAGAACACACATGCAATGACACCCGGTGTGGTTTATGAAAAGAACACACATCCAATGACACTGGTGGATCCTTATGTGTTTTATGCAAAGAACAAACATCCAATGACACTGTGTGTGGTTCATGAAAAGAACACACATCCAATGACACTGGTCGATCCTTCTATGGTTTGTGAGAAGAACAGACATGCAATGACTCTACATGTGGTTCATGAGAAGAACACACATGCAATGACACTAGCGGATCCATGTGTGGTTTATGAGAGGAACAAACATGCAATGACACTAGTTGTGGTTCATGATAATAACACACATGCAATGACACTGGTGTATCCATATGTGGTTTGTGAGAAGAACACACATGCAATGACTCTAGCTGTGGTTTGTGAAAAGAACACATGTGCAATGACTCTAGATGTGGTTCATGAAAAGAACAGACATGCAATGACACTGGTGGATCCATATGTGGTTTGTGAAAAGAACACACATGCAATCACACTGGGTGGATCCATGTGTGGTTCATGAAAACAACACACATCCAATGACACTGGTGGATCCTTATGTGGTTTGTGAGAAGAACAGACATGCAATGACTCTAGATGTGGTTCATGAGAAGAACAGACATGCAATGACACTTGTGTATCCTTATGTGGTTTGTGAGAAGATCAGACATGCAATGACACTAGGTGTGGTTCATGAAAAGAACACACATCCAGTGACACTGGTGTATCCTTATGTGGTTTGTGAGAACACACATGCAATGACTCTAGCTGTGGTTTGTGAAAACAACACACATCCAATGGCACTGGTGGATCCATGTGTGGTTTGTGAGAAGAACACACATGCAATGACACTAGGTGTGGTTCATGAAAAGAACACACATCCAATGACACTGGTTGATCCTTATGTGGTTTGTGAGAAGAACAAACATGCAATGACTCGAGATGTGGTTCATGAGAAGAACAGACATGCAATGACATTGGTGTATCCTTATGTGGATTGTGAGAAGAACAGACATGTGGTGACTCTAGATGTGGTTCATGAGAAGAACAGACCTGCAGTGACACTGGTGTATCCTTATGTGGTTTGTGAGAAGAACAGACATGCAATGACACTAGGTGTGGTTCATGAGAAGTACAGACATGCGATGACTCTAGATGTGGTTCATGAGAAGAACAGACATGCAATGACACTAGTGTATCCTTATGTGGTTTGTGAGAAGAACAGACATGCAATGTCACTAGGTGTGGTTCATGCAAAGAATAGACATGCAATGATACTGGTGGATCCATGTGTGGTTTGTTTAGAAGAACACACATGCAATGACACTGGTGGTTCCATGTGTGGTTTGTTTAGAGGAACAAACATGCAATGACACTACGTGTGGTTCATGAAAAGAACAGACATGCAATGACACTGGTGGATCCTTATGTGGTTTGTGAGAAGAACAGATATGGAATGACTCTAGATGTCGTTCATTAGAAGAACAGATATGCAATTACACTGGTGGATCCATGTGTGGTTTGTGAGAAGAACAGACATGCAATGACACTGGGTGTGTTTCATGAAAAGAACACACATCCAGTGACACTGGTGTATCCTTATATGGTTCGTGAGAAGAACACACATGCAATAACTCTAGCTGTGGTTCGTGAAAAGAACACACATCTAATGACACTGGTGTATCCATGTGTGGTTTGTGAGAAGAACACACATGCAATGACACTGGGTGTGGTTCATGAAAAGAACACACATCCAATGACACTGGTGGATCCTGATGTGGTTTATGAAAAGAACAGACATCCAATGACACTGTGTGGTTCATGAAAAGAACACACATCCAATGACACTGGTGGATCCTTATGTGGTTTATGAAAAGAACAGACATCCAGTGACACTGGGTGTGATTCATGAAAAGAACACACATCGAATGACACTAGTGGATCCTTATGTGGTTTGTGAGAAGAACAGACATGCAATGACTCTAGTTGTGGTTCATGATAAGAACACACATGCAATGACACTGGTGTATCCTTATGTGGTTTGTGAGAAGAACACACATGCAATGACTCTAGCTGTGGTTTGTGAAAAGAACACACATGCAATGACTCTAGATGTGGTTCATGAAAAGAACATGCATGCAATGACACTGGTGGATCGATATGTGGTTTGTGAAAAGAACACACATGCAATCACACTGGGTGGATCCATGTGTGGTTCATGAAAAGAACACACATCCAGTGACACTGGTGGATTCTTATGTGGTTTGTGAGAAGAACAGACATGCAATGACTCTAGATGTGGTTCATGAGAAGAACAGACATGCAATGACACTGGTGTATCCTTATGTGGTTTGTGAGAATAACACACATGCAATGACTCTAGCTGTGATTCATGAAAAGAACACACATGTTGTGACACTGGTGGATCCATATGTGGTTTATGGAAAGAACAAACATCCAATGACACTAGCTGTGGTTTGTGAAAAGAACACACATCCAATGACGCTAGTGGATCCATGTGTGGTTTGTGAGAAGAACACACATGCAATGACACCGGGTGTGGTTCATGAAAAGAACACACATCCAATGACACTAGTGGATCCATGTGTGGTTTGTGAGAAGAACAGACATGCAATGACTCTGGATGTCGTTCGTGAGAAGAACAGACATGCAATGACACTGGTGTATCCTTATGTGGTTTATGAAAAGCACAAACATCCAATGACACTGTGTGGTTCATGAAAAGAACACACATCCAATGACACTGGTGGATCCTTATGTTGTTTGTGAGAAGAACAGACATGCAATGACTCTAGTTGTGGTTCAAGAGAAGAACACACATGCAATGACACTGGTGTATCCTTATGTGGTTTGTGAGAAGAACACACATGCAATGACTCTCGCTGTGGTTCATGAAAAGAACACACATGTAGTGACACTGGTGGATCCATATGTGGTTCATGAAAAGAACATACATGCAATGACACTGGGTGTGGTTCATGAAAAGAACACACATCTAATGACACTAGTGGATCCATGTGTGGTTTGTGAGAAGAACACACATGCAATGACACTGGGTGTGGTTCATGAAAAGAACACACATCCAATGACACTAGTGGATCCTTATGTGGTTGGTGAGAAGAACAAACATGCAATGACTCTAGATGTGGTTCATGAGAAGAACACACATGCAATGACACTAGAGGATCCATGTGTGGTTTATGAGAGGAACAAACATTTAATGACACTAGTTGTGGTTCATGAAAAGAATAGACATGCAATAACACTGGTGGATCCATATGTGGTTTGTGAGAAGAACAAACATGAGATGTCTCTAGATGTGGTTCATGAGAAGAACAGACATGCAATGACACTAGTGTATCCTTATGAGGTTTGTGAGAAGAACATACATGCAATGAAACTGGGTGTGGTTCATGAAAAGAACAGACATGCAATGATACTGGTGGATCCATGTGTGGTTTGTTTACAAGAACACACACGCAATGACCACATGCAATGACACTGGTGGATCTGTGTGGGGTTTGTTTAGAGGAACAAACATGCAATGACACTAGGTGTGGTTCATGAAAAGAACAGACATGCAATGACACTGGTGGATCCTTATGTGATTTGTAAGAAGAACAGACATGCAATGACTCTAGATGTCGTTCATGAGAAGAACAGACATGCAATGACACTGGTGTATCCTTATGTGGTTCATCAGAAGAACACACATGCAATGACACTTGGTGTGGTTCATGAAAAGAACACACATCCAGTGACACTGGTGGATCCATATGTGGTTTGTGGAAAGAACAGATATGCAATGACTCTAGATGTGGTTCATGAGAAGAACACACATGCAATGACACTGGTGGATCCTTATGTGTTTTGTGAGAAGAACAGACATGCAATGACTCTAGATGTGGTTCATGAAAAGAACAGACATGCAATGACACTGGTGGATCCATATGTGGTTTTTGAAAAGAACATACATGCAATCACACTGGGTGGATCCATCTGTGGTTCATGAAAAGAATACACATGCAATGACACTAGTGGATCCATGTGTGGTTTGTGAGAAGAAAACACATCCAATGACATTGGGTG
Source organism: Avena insularis (assembly GCA_023614405.1). Taxonomy (NCBI): domain Eukaryota; kingdom Viridiplantae; phylum Streptophyta; class Magnoliopsida; order Poales; family Poaceae; genus Avena; species Avena insularis. The sequence continues at coordinate 152,149,314 of CM042690.1, forward strand.
TGGTTCATGAAAAGAACACACATCCAATGACACTGGTGGATCCTTATGTGTTTTGTGGAAAGAACAGACATGCAATGTAACTGTGTGTGGTTCATGAAAAGAACCACACATCCAATGACATTGGTGGATCCATGTGTGGTTTGTGAGAAGAACAGACATGCAATGACTCTAAATGTTGTTCATGAGAAGAATAGACATACAATGACACTGGTGTATCCTTATGTGGTTTATGAAAAGAACACACATCCAATGACACTGGGTGTGGTTCATGAAAAGAACACACATCCAATGACACTGGTGGATCCTTATGTGGTTTGTGAGAAGAACAAACATCCAATGACTCTAGCTGTGGTTTACTAGAAGAACACACATGCAATGACACTGGTGTATCCTTATGTGGTTTATGAGAATAACACACATGCAATAACTCTAGCCGTGCTTCATGGAAAGAACACACATGTTGTGACACTAGTGGATCCATATGTGGTTTATGGAAAGAACAAACATCCAATGACACTAGCTGTGGTTTGTGAAAAGAACACACATCCAATGACACTAGTGGATCCATGTCTGGTTTGTGAGAAGAACACACATGCAATGACACCCGGTGTGGTTCATGAAAAGAACACACATCCAATGACACTGGTGGATCCTTATGTGTTTTATGCAAAGAACAAAGATCCAATGACACTGTGTGTGGTTCATGAAAAGAACACACATCCAATGACACTGGTCGATCCTTATGTGGTTTGTGAGAAGAACAGACATGCAATGACTCTACATGTGGTTCATGAGAAGAATACACATGCAATGACACTAGTGGATCCATATGTGGTTTATGAGAGGAACAGAGATGCAATGACTCTAGATGTGGTTCATGAGAAGAACACATATGCAATGACACTGGTGGATCCTTATGTGGTTTGTGAGAAGAACAGACATGCAATGACTCTAGCTATGGTTCATGAAAAGAACAGACATGCAATGATACTGGTGGATCTATATGTGGTTTGTGAAAAGAACAGACATGCAATCACACTTGGTGGATCCAAGTGTTGTTCATGAAAAGTACACACATGCAATGACACTGGTGGATCCATGTGTGTTTTGTTTAGAGGAACTAAAATGCAATGACACTAGGTGTGGTTCATGAAAAGAACAGACATGCAATGACACCAGTGGATCCTTACGTGGTTTATGAGAAGAACAGACATGCAATGACTCTAGATGTCGTTCATGAGAAGAACAGACATGCAATGCCACTGGTGTATCCTTATGTGGTTTGTGAGAAGAATAGACATGCAATGACACTGGGTGTGGTTCATGAAAAGAACACACATCAAGTGACACTGGTGGATCCATATGTGCTTTGTGGAAAGAACAAACATGCAATGTAACTGGGTGTGGTTCATGAAAAGAACACACATCCATTGACACAGGTGGATTCATGTGTGGTTTGTGAGAAGAACAGACATGCAATGACTCTGGATGTCGTTCGTGAGAAGAACAGACATGCAATGACGCTGGTGTATCCTTATGTGGTTTATGAAAAGCACAAACATCCAATGACACTGTGTGTGGTTCATGAAAAGAACACACATCCAATGACATTGGTGGATCCTTATGTGGTTTGTGAGAAGAACATACATGCAATGACTCTAGTCGTGGTTCAAGAGAAGAACACACATGCAATGACACTAGTGTATCCTGATGTGGTTTGTGAGAAGAACACACATGCAATGACTCTAGCTGTGGTTCACGAAAAGAACACACATGCAGTGACACTGGTGGATCCATATGTGGTTCATGAAAAGAACATACATGCAATGACACTGGGTGTGGTTCATGCAAAGAACACACATCCAATGACACTGGTGGATCCATGTGTGGTTTGTGAGAAGAACACACATGCAATGACACTGGGTGTGGTTCATGAAAAGAACACACATCCAATGACACTGGTGGATCCTTATGTGGTTTGTGAGAAGAACAGACATGCAATGACTCTAGATGTGGTTCATGAGAAGAACACACATGCAATGACACTAGCGGATCCATGTGTGGTTTATGAGAGGAACAAACATGCAATAACACTGGTTGTGGTTCATGAAAAGAACAGACATGCAATGACACTGGTGGATCCATATGTGGTTTGTGAGAGGAATAGACATGCGATGACTATAGATGTGGTTCATGAGAAGAACAGACATGCAATGACACTAGTGTATCCTTATGTGGTTTGTGAGAAGAACAGACATGCAATGAAACTGGGTGTGGTTCATGAAAAGAACAGACATGCAATGATACTGGTGGATCCATGTGTGGTTTGTTTATAAGAACACACACGCAATGACCACATGCAATGACACTGGTGGATCTGTATGTGGTTTGTTTAGAGGAACAAACATGCAATGACACTAGGTGTGGTTTATGAAAAGAACAGACATACAATGACACTGGTGGATCCTTATGTGGTTTTGAGAAGAACAGACATACAATGACTCTAGATGTCGTTCTTGAGAAGAACAGACATCCAATGACACTGGTGTATCCTTATGTGGTTCATGAGAAGAACACACATGCAATGTCACTTGGTGTGGTTCATGAAAAGAACACACATCCAGTAACACTGGTGGATCCATGTGTGGTTTGTGGAAAGAACAGATATGCAATGACTCTAGATGTGGTTCATGAGAAGAACACACATGCAATGACACTGGTGGATCCTTATGTGGTTTGTGAGAAGAACAGACATGCAATGACTCTAGATGTGGTTAATGAAAAGAACAGACCTGCAATGACACTGGTGGATCCATATGTGGTTTGTGAAAAGAACAGACATGCAATCACACTGGGTCGATCCATCTCTGGTTCATGAAAATAACACACATGCAATGACACTAGTGGATCCATGTGTGGTTTGTGAGAAGAACAGACATGCAATGACTCTAGCTATGGTTCATGAAAAGAACACACATGCAATGACACTGGTGGATCCATATGTGGTTTGTGAAAAGAACATACATGCAATCACACTTGGTGGATCCAAGTGTGGTCCATGAAAAGAACACACATGCAATGACACTGGTGGATCCATGTGTGGTTAGTTTAGAGGAACAGAAATGCAATGACACTAGGTGTGGTTCATGAAAAGAACAGACATGCAATGACACTGGTGGATCCTTATGTGGTTTTTGAGAAGAATAGACACACAATGACTCTAGATGTCGTTCATGAGAAGAACAGACATCCAATGACACTGGTGTATCCTTATGTGGTTCATGAGAAGAACACACATGCAATGACACTTGGTGTGGTTCATGAAAAGAACACACGTCCAGTAACACTGGTGGATCCATATGTGGTTTGTGGAAAGAACAGATATGCAATGACTCTAGATGTGGTTCATGAGAAGAACACACATGCAATGACACTAGTGGATCCTTATGTGGTTTGTGAGAAGAACAGACATGCAATGACACTGGGTGTGGTTCATGAAAAGAACACACATCTAATGACACTGGTGGATCCATGTGTGGTTTGTGAGAAGAACACACATGCAATGACACTGGGTGTGGTTCATGAAAAGAACACACATACAATGACACTGGTGGATCCTTATGTGGTTTGTGAGAATAACAGACATGCAATGACTCTAGATGTGGTTCATGAGAAGAACACACATGCAATGACACTAGCGGATCCATGTGTGGTTTATGAGAGGAACAAACATGCAATGACACTGGTTGTGGTTCATGAAAAGAACATACATGCAATGACACTGGTGGATCCATATGTGGTTTGTGAGAGGAACAGACATGCGATGACTCTAGATGTGGTTCATGAGAAGAACAGACATGCAATGACACTAGTGTATCCTTATGTGGTTTGTGAGAAGAACAGACATGCAATGAATCTAGGTGTGGTTCATGAAAAGAACAGACATGCAATGATACTGGAGGATCCATGTGTGGTTTGTTTATAAGAACAAACACGCAATGACCACATGCAATGACACTGGTGGATCTGTGTGTGGTTTGTTTAGAGGAACAAACATGCAATGACACTAGGTGTGGTTCATGAAAAGAACAGACATGCAATGACACTGGTGGATCCTTATGTGGTTTTTGAGAAGAACAGACATACAATGACTCTAGATGTCGTTCTTGAGAAGAACAGACATCCAATGACACTGGTGTATCCTTATGTGGTTCATGAGAAGAACACACATGCAATGTCACTTGGTATGGTTCATGAAAAGAACACATCCAAAGAACACTGGTGGATCCATGTGTGGTTTGTGGAAAGAACAGATATGCAATGACTCTAGATGTGGTTCATGAGAAGAACACACATGCAATGACACTGGTGGATCCTTATGTGGTTTGTGAGAAGAACAGACATGCAATGACTCTAGATGTGGTTAATGAAAAGAACAGACCTGCAATGACACTGGTGGATCCATATGTGGTTTGTGAAAAGAACAGACATGCAATCACACTGGGTGGATCCATCTCTGGTTCATGAAAAGAACACACATGCAATGACACTAGTGGATCCATGTGTGGTTTGTGAGAAGAACAGACATGCAATGACTCTAGCTATGGTTCATGAAAAGAACACACATGCAATGACACTGGTGGATCCATATGTGGTTTGTGAAAAGAACATACACGCAATCACACTTGGTGGATCCAAGTGTGGTCCATGAAAATAACACACATGCAATGACACTGGTGGATCCATGTGTGGTTAGTTTAGAGGAACAGAAATGCAATGACACTAGGTGTGGTTCATGAAAAGAACAGACATGCAATGACACTGGTGGATCCTTATGTGGTTTTTGAGAAGAATAGACACACAATGACTCTAGATGTCGTTCATGAGAAGAACAGACATCCAATGACACTGGTGTATCCTTATGTGGTTCATGAGAAGAACACACATGCAATGACACTTGGTGTGGTTCATGAAAAGAACACACATCCAGTAACACTGGTGGATCCATGTGTGGTTTGTGGAAAGAACAGATATGCAATGACTCTAGATGTGGTTCATGAGAAGAACACACATGCAATGACACTAGCGGATCCTTATGTGGTTTGTGAGAAGAACAGACATGCAATGACACTGGGTGTGGTTCATGAAAAGAACACACATCTAATGACACTGGTGGATCCATGTGTGGTTTGTGAGAAGAACACACATGCAATGACACTGGGTGTGGTTCATGAAAAGAACACACATCCAATGACACTGGTGGATCCTTATGTGGTTTGTGAGAAGAACAGACATGCAATGACTCTAGATGTGGTTCATGAGAAGAACACACATGCAATGACACTAGCGGATCCATGTGTGGTTTATGAGAGAACAAACATGCAATGACCTGGTTGTGGTTCATGAAAAGAACAGACATGCAATGACACCGTGGATCCATATGTGGTTTGTGAGAGGAACAGACATGCGATGACTCTAGATGTGGTTCATGAGAAGAACAGACATGCAATGACACTAGTGTATCCTTATGTGGTTTGTGAGAAGAACAGACATGCAATGAAACTGGGTGTGGTTCATGAAAAGAACAGACATGCAATGATACTGGTGGATCCATGTGTGGTTTGTTTATAAGAACACACACGCAATGACCACATGCAATGACACTGGTGGATCTGTGTGTTTTTTGTTTAGAGGAACAAACATGCAATGACACTAGGTGTGGTTCATGAAAAGAACAGACATGCAATGACACTGGTGGATCCTTATGTGGTTTTTGAGAAGAACAGACATACAATGACTCTAGATGTCGTTCATGAGAAGAATAGACATCCAATGACACTAGTGTATCCTTATGTGGTTCATGAGAAGAACACACATGCAATGACACTTGGTGTGGTTCATGAAAAGAACACACATCCAGTAACACTGGTGGATCCATGTGTGGTTTGTGGAAAGAACAGATATGCAATGACTCTAGATGTGGTTCATGAGAAGAACACACATGCAATGACACTGGTGGATCCTTATGTGGTTTGTGAGAAGAACAGACATGCACTGACTCTAGATGTGGTTAATGAAAAGAACAGACCTGCAATGACACTGGTGGATCCATATGTGGTTTGTGAAAAGAACAGACATGCAATCACACTGGGTGGATCCATCTCTAGTTCATGAAAAGAACACACATGCAATGACACTAGTGGATCCATGTGTGGTTTGTGAGAAGAACAGACATGCAATGACTGTAGGGGTTCGTAGCATGGAAAACAAAAATTTTCTATCGCATACAAACAAACAAGCCAAGATCTATCTACTAGATTGCAGCAACGAGTCGATGGAATAACTCACCCTCGAAGATTCCAAAGTGTTTAACGAGAGCAGATTCTCGTGGGTGATGTAGTCGTACTCTTTCCGATCTCAAGATCGTGTAGACGATCCTTCGGTATCACGTTCAGCAGCGCTCCATGATCGGTCACCGTTAAATTTTCGGCGAAGACCTTCCTCTCCTTGTTCCAAGCAGCGGAGGTTGTAGCATTCTCCTCGCGATTCCGGCAAAGACGGCGTGGTACCGGAAGTAGAGGAAATCCATGAGGCTTCACTAAGCCGGTGCAAAGTAGTATGGTGGAGCTTATGAGAGGCTATTAGTGGTCTAGTAATTAGACACACCAATTAGAAGGCTCTAAACCAATTAGAAGGCTCTAAACCGAAATAGCTCTAAACCGGGGTTTAGGTCTAGGGTTTAGTTTAGAGGATAGGAACTTGTGTGTGTAAGGAGAGCCCCCCCTCCTTATATAGGTGGGAGGGCTGGCGGCCAAGGGAGGTGGAGTCCTCCCCAACTCGGCCTTGAGTGGGGCGCCCGGCTTGGGAGGAGAATCCTCCCAACTCGGCCTCCTCTTTTCCTCCTCTTTCCACTTTCCAAAAACTTGCCGTTTGACTTTCAAACTAGCGTTTGACTTTTCAAACTAGGATTTGAATAAATCCTTTATTTCGGACAGCGAATACACTTAGTATATGATGCAATCATTCCAACATGCAATGACACATTCATGTACCCTTCCCCTCAGTCTTGGGACATTCGGAACATTCTAGAACATTCGATGAAAACACGGAACCATTCCCCAACTCCGAAATGGGACTTTCCTTATATGAATCTTATTCTCGGACCATTCCGGATCTCCTCGTGATATCCGGATCCCATCCGAGACTCAACAACATTCGGTCTCTTTCTCATAATACCATAACTACTCAAACAACGTCGAATCCTTAAGTGTGTCTCCCTACGGTTCGTGAATTATGCGGACATGATCGAGACACTTCTCGAACAATAACCAATAGAGGAATCTGGAAATTCATATGGCTCCCACATATTTCTCGATTACTGCGATCGAATGAACCACTTACATACGATACCAATTTCCCTTTGTCTCACGATATGTTACTTATCCGAGGTTATGATCGTCGGTATCTGCATACCTAGTTCAACCTCGTTCTTGATAAGTACTCTTTTCTCGTTCCGTGATATGTGATCCCTTGTGAGCCAGTCACATGCTTGCAAGCTAATTGGATGACATTCCACCGAGAGGGCCGGAGTATATCTATCGTCATATGGATGGACAAATCCCACTCTTGATCCATGTGTTTCAACCAATACTTTCCGAACACTCAATGCCACCTTTATAGCCACCACATTACGGTGTGGTGTTTGATGACATCAAAGCATCCATCCGTAAAGGTGATATGCATGATCTCATGGTGAAGGAATTAGGTTACTATGTATCGAGAAAGCATATAGCAATAGAACTATTGAAATGACTTGATCTTTATGCTACGCTTATCTATAGGAGTATGTCCACCATATCATTCTCCTAACGATATGATCTTGTTGTTGATAACATCTCAATGTTCATGATATGGAAACCACAATCATCAATCAACCAACAAGCTAGTGAAGTATAGAGGCTATACTAGGGACTTCAAATTAAGTTTACAAATCACACAAGTATTAATGGTTTCCTTGTTAATACTATTATAGCATGAATGTAAACATTTATCATAAGTATGAAGATATGATAATAACCTACTTTATTATTGCCTCTTGGGCATATCTCCAACAGTCTCCCACTTGCACTAGAGTCAATAATCTAGTTTCAAACCTTTGTGTATTCAACACCTATGGCTTTCCGGTGTTGTATGTACACGATTGCTAGTGGTCATGATCTCCGGATCGACACTTCAGTCAGTGTGTAATTGCATTTCTTTGCGTCTCTACGCATCACTCATTCTCTAATGAGATGGCTTTGTATGATTTGGTCTTTCGGTGTGACCTTTAGTTCTTTGGGGTTAAAACATGTTGATAATATTGTCGCACAATATATCTTCATAGTATTATCCCGCTGTGAACTACACCTAGTTTGATAACAAACTACTTGACACAAATGCCCTTTTTTGCTGCTATAATAGCAGTCATATACTTAGCCTTTTGTTGTAGTATCTGTCACAATGTCTTAACTTTGGAACTCATCCAAATCCATTATGGAACTCACTTTCCATTTATATTGTGCCACCCTTAGTTTAGATTGAGATAAACTAAATTTGTACTTTGTGACAAAACTAGTATCAATGTAGTACTTTTACAATGAACTAACCATCTATTTGTCACTTCTACAAATAATATACTCTTAGTTCTTCAAAAGATCCTAAGAATATCCTTACTATTGTCCAATGATCATCTTACAAATCATTACGGTATATGCTCACAACATTTAGAGCATAGGACATATCTGGATTTGTACATATCACAGTATGATTGATATAAATACTCTTTGTGATTTCATACATCAAGTATCAATCTATACTTGAATCTTTGTTTCACTTACCAAGTGCCAATACACTTGAATATATCATCAACATTGAACTCTTTCAATCCTTTCTGTGCAACAAGAACCTTTCTTGTAGTTTCTATATTGAATTCATTCAATATCTCGTCTATGTACATCTTGCACAACCATATTAGCGTCTATTGATGCCAAATATTTGGGTTTTGCCTAAGTCTTTCATCGGGATGAAATTCTTAATATGTGTTAATAAAAGATACATTATTTCCAATCAACAATATGTCTTCCACATAATGTATTAGAAATATGTCTTAGCGCTCCCATAATTTCTTGCAAATGCAAGCATCTTCATTGTCTCGATGAAATTAAACTCTTTTAACAGTTTCATCATAGTGAAGATTCCAACTCCGCTATGCTTACTTCAACCATTTGAAGTTTGCATATGCTTTTAGCATCCTTTGAATTAACAAAACCCTTTGGACCGTGTCATGCACACGTCCTAGGTAACCATTCTATTAGAAGAACTTGTTTTGTTTATTCTACTACCACATAACAAATTATATGTAGTGGTTGCTACATTAATCCGTCTAGACTAAAAATCGCTATGAAAGATCAAATCTTGTCATATACAACCTTTGAACATTGTTGTGAACTCTTTCCCAACATGTCGACTATTTCATAGATGTGAAACATCCATGTCTACTTCTTTATAGATCCAAACACAACTGCAAGGTCTTACACCTTTTCGAGGGTCCTTCAAGTTCAAAACTTGATTTCTCGTGTATGGAACTATCACGGATTATATGGCTTCAAGCCATTTGGAGTCGGGGCCCATCATCGCTTCTTTGCATGTAGTAGGTTCATTATTCTCAAATAATGATTCAACCCTCAAATCTTGGTATTTGATTGTTCATCAAACCTACTTGTTTCAATAGAAACTTAGACCTCCGTGACCACAACCTTTGAGGCACGTGAGCCATGAGCATTATTCTTGCCTCCGGAACACTTTTCGGTCTTTTGCAACTCTGCACATATAGCTAAGGTTCCTTTAACCTTATCAAAGTTCTATTGTCCTCCCACTTAACTTTTCACGAAAAATTCCTTCTCAAAGAAACTTGACGTTCTAAGCGACAAACACTTTTGTCTCCGGCGTTTATGGAGGAATACTTAACATTTATACAAAGACAGGTTTATCCGACTTTGGTTGCACACATCTTTCTTATGCATAGCATACCAATGTTTTAAGAAAGGACTACTTGGGTTTTATCCCAAACCATAACTTTATATGGTGTCATTTCAGCGGATTATGATGAAGCTCTTTTCAGTGGAAAAACGGTAATCTCTAAAGCTTTTATCTTTAAAATATAATAGCAGTTTTATGAATTATACCTTCGATCTTACCATGTCAAACAAGGTTCAATTACATATCTCGAACGCTCCATACTCTTATGGTGTTTCGGGAAATGCAAATCCACGGAACTATTCCATAAATCTTAGGTATTATGCTAAACTTGTAACTTAAATATCTTCCTTTATGATCTTATCATAAACTATTCATATTCTTGTTACAATGATTTTGCACTTCATCTTGAAATCTTTGAACTTTTCAAATATTTCATACTTCATCCTTATTAAGTAAATATTCATATATTCACTCAAATTTTCGGAGAAAGCATATGAAGTTGAAATCCAGCTCTTGACTACACATAATGGAGTTCGTACAACAATATGCACAAGTTCCAATAAGCTAGTCTTCGTTCCCTTTTGGCCTATGAGCGAAGTTTCAATTATCTCTAGGAAAGTTTCACAAGCGTCATTTGATCAAAAATCAAAAGACTCCAAAATTCCATCCACATGGAGTTTCTTCATGTTTTCTTTCAATATAATTTAAGCTGCGATGTCACTTCCTAAGTGATCTTTCAATCAATTTGTCTTTCGACATTTTTAGCACTAGTTTTATGGATGTGATTTTTCCAACGAGATTTGTGAATCATCCATCTTTTATGGATTACGGCAATTATTTGAACAACCCTTTTGTTCTCATAATACCTGATAAAACAAATCTTGAAGGCAAGCTTTGATGTTTTAACGAGCAACACAATAACCCTTTATTTGTTCTCGATGAACATCATCACATATTCTTTTGCTAGTTACTTAGGCCATTGTAGTTCATGAATTGTGTTGTTTCGTATGACGATTCATACCAACAAATTCAGTATCAAATACTTAAGAACCACATTGTTTAATAAGCAAAAGAATATAGCCATAACATGTATATCATCTATATACTTAAACTGAACAATTCTAGTCTTTTCTTTTCTGCCATATACTTATGAGATTCTCTTTCAGTATTTCCTTTTCTGTTTGAAAGAATCTATCAACATCAATAGTGGAGTCATACTTATGACACATAGTCCAAAGCGTGTATAGTTAAATACCAATGTCTTTGAACTTGCACTTTGAAGTAGATCACCATTATCAAATATCTGGTGTTCTTTCAAATTCCTTTCTTTAGTAATCTCTTGGTGTAGTAAACATTTTACCTACATCAAATATTCACCCTCATCATGGATTTATCCATGATCTAGCTACTTTTAGCTTGTAACGGTGAATCGCGAGTATAATGTTGCTCTCCAAAACCTTTTGGAAGATTAGGACAACTAGTGTCTCCAACCTTTTGCAAATTCTCATCAAACATGAGAACATGACTTTGCCATATTATACTCTATCATGTTGTAACCAAAACTTCGTTTCAGATATCACAATATCTTCCACACATCATGGTTTATGAAACAACTCTTTCAGATCCTAGATAACCTTGATATTAAGATAATCTTTTGAATATCAAGAATCATGGAGACAAACATGATACTCATATACTAACACTTTGGAATTGTCACTCTTGTTTTAATACCAATTATTAAACTTCATGGAGTAACGGAACTTCTTGAAAGTTTGCAATAGGACTTTAAACTTTAGATTAACACTTCAAAACAATACGATACCAGTTAGTAAGTAACTAACCAGAATTCTATAGTTCTATCATCTCAATTATAACTAAGCGCAAGGTGGTAGCGGATGCCAATGACTACAACAACTATGCAAATTCACTTTGATTTTAGTTTATGATAAATTGAGTTCTAATTAATAATTAAATTAATCTAGGTGAACTCCACTTAAAACAACATCCCTCACATTGTTTTAGTGATCACATGAACCAAATCCACCACATCAAAACCGATCATCACGAGAGTTGATATAGTTTCAATGGCGAACAATCAACATGTTCATCATATCTACTATATGACTCATGCTCTACCTTTCGGTAATCCGTGTTCTGAGGCCATATGCGTACATGCTAGGCTCGTCAAGATCAAACCTTAGCTACCGCATAAGCAAATCTGGCTTGCTTACGTTGTATTCACCGCGGAATCAAAGACACCCGATCATCACGTGGTGCTTGAGCAGCAAGCTTTGGCAGGTGCATACTAAGGGTGAACACTTTAGAACTTGAAATTTATGTGCATGAGGATCATCTTATAATGCTACCGTCGTCTACTAAGCAATACAAGATGCATAAAGGATTAACATCACAGGCAATTCATAATATGTGATATGATATGGCCTTTCTTCTTTGTGCTTCGATCTCCATCTTCAAGCACGAACATGATCTCCATCATCAACGGCATAGCATCAAGGTCAATGACGCTTCTTCATGGTTGTCGTCCACCGTTTCAACTATTACAACTACTTTGAATAGACACGCAGTCTTAACAAAATTAAAGACAACCATATGGCTCCTGCGGTTGCCAACTTACAATAAGGAACATTGCATACATCAAATATAATCACAATCATGGCTATATCACATCATCGCACACCCAAAAACAAAGTTAGGCGCCTCTACTTTCTTTGCATATTTTACGTGGTTTGGGGCTTTCAATAAGTGTCGTTCTAACTTACGAACAAGAACCACAACATTGATACTAGCATTGTTGATTACCGTTGTAAATTGGATCTTTACTATGCTAGGAGAAAGCAGGCACCATAAAGCCACTTATGCAATACAAGTTGCATGTTAAGCGTGGAGCAAGTCTCATGAATGATGTCATGTAAGGTTAGCCGGCTTCATCCCAACATACCGCAAGATGCAAAGTACACAAAAGCAATCTACAATAAAAGCATCAATGCCCACAATGACCATTGTGTTCTACTCGTCTGTGAGATCTACATATAGACACGGCTCGATACCCTTGTAGGGTTCGTAGCATGGAAAACAAAAATTTTCTATCGCATACAAACAAACAAGCCAAGATCTATCTACTAGATTGCAGCAGCAGTCGATGGAATAACTCACCCTCGAAGATTCCAAAGTGTTTAACGAGGCAGATTCTCGTGGGTGATGTAGTCGTACTCTTTCCGATCTCAAGATCGTGTAGACGATCCTTCAGGCCACGTTCAGCAGCGCTCCCGCGATCGGTCACCGTTCGGTTGACGAAGACCTTCCTCTCCCTTGTTCCAGCAGGCACGGAGGTTGTAGCATTCTCCTCGCGATTCCGCTGACCTGGCGTGGTACAGGAGTAGAGGAAATCCCGAGGCTTCGCCTTAAGCCGGTGCAGTATGGTGGAGCTTATGAGAGAGGCTATTAGTGGTCTAGTAATTAGACACACCAATTAGAAGGCTCTAAACCAATTAGAAGGCTCTAAACCAAAATAGCTCTAAACCAGGGGTTTAGGTCTAGGGTTTAGTTTAGAGGATAGGAACTTGTGTGTGTTAGGAGGAGCCCTGCCCTCCTTATATAGGTGGGAGGCTGGCCGGCCAAGGGGAGGTGGAGTCCCTCCCCAACTCGCCTTGGAGTGGGGCGCCCGGCTTGGGAGGAGAATCCTCCCCAACTCGGCCTCCTCTTTTCCTCCTCTTTCCACTTTCCAAAAACTTGCGTTTGACTTTCAAACTAGCCGTTTGACTTTTCAAACTAGGATTTGAATAAATCCTTTATTTGGATAGCGAATACACTTAGTATATGATGCAATCATTCCAACATGCAATGACACATTCATGTACCCTTCCCCTCGAGGTCTGGGACATTCGAACATTCTAGAACATTCCATGAAAACACGGAACCATTCCCCAACTCCGAAATGGGACTTTCCTTATATGAATCTTATTCTCCGGACCATTCCGGATCTCCTCGTGATATCCCGGATCCCATCCGAGACTCGAACAACATTCGGTCTCTTTCTCATAATACCATAACTACTCAAACAACGTCGAATCCTTAAGTGTGTCTCCCTACGGTTCGTGAATTATGCGGACATGATCGAGACACTTCTCGAACAATAACCAATAGAGGAATCTGGAAATTCATATGGCTCCCACATATTTCTATGATTACTTTGCGATCGAATGAACCACTTACATACGATACCAATTTCCCTTTGTCTCACGATATGTTACTTATCCGAGGTTATGATCGTCGGTATCTCTGCATACCTAGTTCAACCTCGTTACTGATAAGTACTCTTTTCTCGTTCCCGTGATATGTGATCCCTAGTGAGCCAGTAACATGCTTGAAAGCTAATTGTATGACATTCCACAGAGAGGCCAGTATATCTATCATCATATGGATGGACAAATCCACTCTTGATCCATGTGTTTCAACCAATACTTTCCGAACACTCAATGCCACCTTTATAGCCACCCTGTTACGGTGTGGTGTTTGATGACATCAAAGCATCCATCCGGTAAAGGTGATATGCATGATCTCATGGTCGAAGGAATTAGGTTACTATGTATCAGAAAGCATATAGCAATTGAACTATTGAAATGACTTGATCTTTATGCTACGCTTATCTATAGGAGTATGTCCACCATATCATTCTCCTAACGATATGATCTTGTTGTTGATAACATCTCAATGTTCATGATATGGAAACCACAATCATCAATCAACCAACAAGCTAGTGAAGTATAGAGGCTATACTAGGGACTTCAAATTAAGTTTACAAATCACACAAGTATTAATGGTTTCCTTGTTAATACTATTATAGCATGAATGTAAACATTTATCATAAGTATGAAGATATGATAATAACCTACTTTATTATTGCCTCTTGGGCATATCTCCAACAATGACTCTAGCTATGGTTCATGAAAAGAACACACATGCAATGACACTGGTGGATCCATATGTGGTTTGTGAAAAGAACAGACACGCAATCACACTTGGTGGATCCAAGTGTGGTCCATGAAAAGAACACACATGCAATGACACTGGTGGATCCATGTGTGGTTTGTTTAGAGGAACAGAAATGCAATGACACTAGGTGTGGTTCATGAAAAGAACAGATATGCAATGACACTGGTGGATCCTTATGTGGTTTTTGAGAAGAATAGACACACAATGACTCTAGATGTCGTTCATGAGAAGAACAGACATCCAATCACACTGGTGTATCCTTATGTGGTTCATGAGAAGAACACACATGCAATGACATTTGGTGTGGTTCATGAAAAGAACACACATCCAGTAACACTGGTGGATCCATGTGTGGTTTGTGGAAAGAACAGATATGCAATGACTCTAGATGTGGTTCATGAGAAGAACACACATGCAATGACACTAGTGGATCCTTACGTGGTTTGTGAGAAGAACAGACATGCAATGACTCTAGATGTGGTTAATGAAAAGAACAGACCTGCAATGACACTGGTGGATCCATATGTGGTTTGTGAAAAGAACAGACATGCAATCACACTGGGTGGATCCATCTGTGGTTCATGAAAAGAACACACATGCAATGACACTAGTGGATCCATGTGTGCTTTGTGAGAAGAACAGACATGCAATGACTCTAGCTATGGTTCATGAAAAGAACAGACGTGCAATGACACTGGTGGATCCATATGTGGTTTGTGAAAAGAACAAACACGCAATCACACTTGGTGGATCCAAGTGTGGTCCATGAAAAGAACACACATGCAATGACACTGGTGGATCCATGTGTGGTTTGTTTAGAGGAACAGAAATGCAATGACACTAGGTGTGGTTCATGAAAAGAACAGACATGCAATGACACTGGTGGATCCTTATGTGGTTTTTGAGAAGAATAGACACACAATGACTCTAGATGTCGTTCATGAGAAGAACAGACATCCAATGACACTGGTGTATCCTTATGTGGTTCATGAGAAGAACACACATGCAATGACACTTGGTGTGGTTCATGAAAAGAACACACATCCAGTAACACTGGTGGATCCATGTGTGGTTTGTGGAAAGAACAGATATGCAATGACTCTAGATGTGGTTCATGAGAAGAACACACATGCAATGACACTAGTGGATCCTTATGTGCTTTGTGAGAAGAACAGACATGCAATGACACTAGGTGTGGTTCATGAAAAGAACACACATCTAATGACACTGGTGGATCCATGTGTGGTTTGTGAGAAGAACACACATGCAATGACATTGGGTGTGGTTCATGAAAAGAACACACATACAATGACACTTGTGGATCCTTATGTGGTTTGTGAGAAGAACAGACATGCAATGACTCTAGATGTGGTTCATGAGAAGAACACACATGCAATGACACTAGCGGATCCATGTGTGGTTTATGAGAGGAACAAACATGCAATGACACTGGTTGTGGTTCATGAAAAGAACAGACATGCAATGACACTGGTGGATCCATATGTGGTTTGTGAGAGGAACAGACATGCGATGACTCTAGATGTGGTTCATGAGAAGAACACACATGCAATGACACTAGCGGATCCATGTGTGGTTTATGAGAGGAACAAACATGCAATGACACTGGTTGTGGTTCATGAAAAGAACAGACATGCAATGACACTGGTGGATCCATATGTGGTTTGTGAGAGGAACAGACATGCAATGACTCTAGATGTGGTTCATGAGAAGAACAGACATGCAATGACCCTAGTGTATCCTTATGTGGTTTGTGAGAAGAACAGACATGCAATGAAACTGGGTGTGGTTCATGAAAAGAACAGACATGCAATGATACTGGTGGATCCATGTGTGGTTTGTTTATAAGAACACACACGCAATGACCACATGCAATGACACTGGTGGATCTGTGTGTGGTTTGTTTAGAGGAACAAACATGCAATGACACTAGGTGTGGTTCATGAAAAGAACAGACATGCAATGACACTGGTGGATCCTTATGTGGTTTTTGAGAAGAACAGACATACAATGACTCTAGATGTCGTTCATGAGAAGAACAGACATCCAATGACACTAGTGTATCCTTATGTGGTTCATGAGAAGAACACACATGCAATGTCACTTGGTGTGGTTCATGAAAAGAACACACATCCAGTAACACTGGTGGATCCATGTGTGGTTTGTGGAAAGAACAGATATGCAATGACTCTAGATGTGGTTCATGAGAAGAACACACATGCAATGACACTGGTGGATCCTTATGTGGTTTGTGAGAAGAACAGACATGCAATGACTCTAGATGTGGTTAATGAAAAGAACAGACCTGCAATGACACTGGTGGATCCATATGTGGTTTGTGAAAAGAACAGACATGCAATCACACTGGGTGGATCCATCTCTGGTTCATGAAAAGAACACACATGCAATGACACTAGTGGATCCATGTGTGGTTTGTGAGAAGAACAGACATGCAATGACTCTAGCTATGGTTCATGAAAAGAACACACATGCAATGACACTGGTGGATCCATATGTGGTTTGTGAAAAGAACAGACACGCAATCACACTTGGTGGATCCAAGTGTGGTCCATGAAAAGAACACACATGCAATGACACTGGTGGATCCATGTGTGGTTAGTTTAGAGGAACAGAAATGCAATGACACTAGGTGTGGTTCATGAAAAGAACAGACATGCAATGACACTGGTGGATCCTTATGTGGTTTTTGAGAAGAATAGACACACAATGACTCTAGATGTCGTTCATGAGAAGAACAGACATCCAATGACACTGGTGTATCCTTATGTGGTTCATGAGAAGAACACACATGCAATGACACTTGGTGTGGTTCATGAAAAGAACACACATCCAGTAACACTGGTGGATCCATGTGTGGTTTGTGGAAAGAACAGATATGCAATGACTCTAGATGTGGTTCATGAGAAGAACACACATGCAATGACACTAGTGGATCCTTATGTGGTTTGTGAGAAGAACAGACATGCAATGACACTGGGTCTGGTTCATGAAAAGAACACACATCTAATGACACTGGTGGATCCATGTGTGGTTTGTGAGAAGAACACACATGCAATGACACTGGGTGTGGTTCATGAAAAGAACACACATCCAATGACACTGGTGGATCCTTATGTGGTTTGTGAGAAGAACAGACATGCAATGACTCTAGATGTGGTTCATGAGAAGAACACACATGCAATGACACTAGCGGATCCATGTGTGGTTTATGAGAGGAACAAACATGCAATGACACTGGTTGTGGTTCATGAAAAGAACAGACATGCAATGACACTGGTGGATCCATATGTGGTTTGTGAGAGGAACAGACATGCGATGACTCTAGATGTGGTTCATGAGAAGAACAGACATGCAATGACACTAGTGTATCCTTATGTGGTTTGTGAGAAGAACAGACATGCAATGAAACTGTGTGTGGTTCATGAAAAGAACAGACATGCAATGATACTGGTGGATCCATGTGTGGTTTGTTTATAAGAACACACACGCAATGACCACATGCAATGACACTGGTGGATCTGTGTGTGGTTTGTTTAGAGGAACAAACATGCAATGACACTAGGTGTGGTTCATGAAAAGAACAGACATGCAATGACACTGGTGGATCCTTATGTGGTTTTTGAGAAGAACAGACATACAATGACTCTAGATGTCGTTCATGAGAAGAATAGACATCCAATGACACTAGTGTATCCTTATGTGGTTCATGAGAAGAACACACATGCAATGACACTTGGTGTGGTTCATGAAAAGAACACACATCCAGTAACACTGGTGGATCCATGTGTGGTTTGTGGAAAGAACAGATATGCAATGACTCTAGATGTGGTTCATGAGAAGAACACACATGCAATGACACTGGTGGATCCTTATGTGGTTTGTGAGAAGAATAGACATGCAATGACTCTAGATGTGGTTAATGAAAAGAACAGACCTGCAATGACACTGGTGGATCCATATGTGGTTTGTGAAAAGAACAGACATGCAATCACACTGGGTGGATCCATCTCTGGTTCATGAAAAGAACACACATGCAATGACACTAGTGGATCCATGTGTGGTTTGTGAGAAGAACAGACATGCAATGACTCTAGCTATGGTTCATGAAAAGAACACACATGCAATGACACTGGTGGATCCATATGTGGTTTGTGAAAAGAAACAGAACCATAATCACACTTGGTGGATCCAAGTGTGGTCCATGAAAAGAACACACATGCAATGACACTGGTGGATCCATGTGTGGTTTGTTTAGAGGAACAGAAATGCAATGACACTAGGTGTGGTTCATGAAAAGAACAGACATGCAATGACACTGGTGGATCCTTATGTGGTTTTTGAGAAGAATAGACACACAATGACTCTAGATGTCGTTCATGAGAAGAACAGACATCCAATGACACTGGTGTATCCTTATGTGGTTCATGAGAAGAACACACATGCAATGACACTGGGTGTGGTTCATGAAAAGAACACATCCAAAGAAACTTGGTGGATCCATGTGTGGTTTGTGGAAAGAACAGATATGCAATGACTCTAGATGTGGTTCATGAGAAGAACACACATGCAATGACACTAGTGGATCCTTATGTGGTTT
This sequence comes from Avena insularis, assembly GCA_023614405.1. NCBI lineage: Eukaryota > Viridiplantae > Streptophyta > Magnoliopsida > Poales > Poaceae > Avena > Avena insularis. The sequence continues at coordinate 152,168,980 of CM042690.1, forward strand.
GTGAGAAGAACAGACATGCAATGACACTGGGTGTGGTTCATGAAAATAACACACATCTAATGACACTGGTGGATCCATGTGTGGTTTGTGAGAAGAACACACATGCAATGACACTGGGTGTGGTTCATGAAAAGAACACACATCCAATGACACTGGTGGATCCTTATGTGGTTTGTGAGAAGAACAGACATGCTATGACTCTAGATGTGGTTCATGAGAAGAACACACATACAATGACACTAGCGGATCCATGTGTGGTTTATGAGAGGAACAAACATGCAATGACACTGGTTGTGGTTCATGAAAAGAACAGACATGCAATGACACTGGTGGATCCATATGTGGTTTGTGAGAGGAACAGACATGCGATGACTCTAGATGTGGTTCATGAGAAGAACAGACATGCAATGACACTAGTGTATCCTTATGTGGTTTGTGAGAAGAACAGACATGCAAGGAAACTGGGTGTGGTTCATGAAAAGAACAGACATGCAATGATACTAGTGAATCCATGTGTGGTTTGTTTATAAGAACACACACGCAATGACCACATGCAATGACACTGGTGGATCTGTGTGTGGTTTGTTTAGAGGAACAAACATGCAATGACACTAGGTGTGGTTCATGAAAAGAACAGACATGCAATGACACTGGTGGATCCTTATGTGGTTTTTGAGAAGAACAGACATACAATGACTCTAGATGTCGTTCATGAGAAGAACACACATGCAATGACACTTGGTGTGGTTCATGAAAAGAACACACATCCAGTAACACTGGTGGATCCATGTGTGGTTTGTGGAAAGAACAGATATGCAATGACTCTAGATGTGGTTCATGAGAAGAACACACATGCAATGACACTGGTGGATCCTTATGTAGTTTGTGAGAAGAACAGACATGCAATGACTCTAGATGTGGTTAATGAAAAGAACAGACCTGCAATGACACTGGTGGATCCATATGTGGTTTGTGAAAAGAACAGACATGCAATCACACTGGGTGGATCCATCTCTGGTTCATGCAAAGAACACACATGCAATGACACTAGTGGATCCATGTGTGTTTTGTGAGAAGAACAGACATGCAATGACTCTAGCTATGGTTCATGAAAAGAACACACATGCAATGACACTGGTGGATCCATATGTGGTTTGTGAAAACAACAGACACGCAATCACACTTGGTGGATCCAAGTGTGGTCCATGAAAAGAACACACATGCAATGACACTGGTGGATCCATGTGTGGTTTGTTTAGAGGAACAGAAATGCAATGACACTAGGTGTGGTTCATGAAAAGAACAGACATGCAATGACACTGGTGGATCCTTATGTGGTTTTTGAGAAGAATAGACACACAATGACTCTAGATGTCGTTCATGACAAGAACAGACATCCAATGACACTGGTGTATCCTTATGTGGTTCATGAGAAGAACACACATGCAATGACACTTGGTGTGGTTCATGAAAAGAACACACATCCAGTAACACTGGTGGATCCATGTGTGGTTTGTGGAAAGAACAGATATGCAATGACTCTAGATGTGGTTCATGAGAAGAACACACATGCAATGACACTAGTGGATCCTTACGTGGTTTGTGAGAAGAACAGACATGCAATGACTCTAGATGTGGTTAATGAAAAGAACAGACCTGCAATGACACTGGTGGATCCATATGTGGTTTGTGAAAAGAACAGACATGCAATCACACTGGGTGGATCCATCTGTGGTTCATGAAAAGAACACACATGCAATGACACTAGTGGATCCATGTGTGCTTTGTGAGAAGAACAGACATGCAATGACTCTAGCTATGGTTCATGAAAAGAACAGACATGCAATGACACTGGTGGATCCATATGTGGTTTGTGAAAAGAACAGACACGCAATCACACTTGGTGGATCCAAGTGTGGTCCATGAAAAGAACACACATGCAATGACACTGGTGGATCCATGTGTGGTTTGTTTAGAGGAACAGAAATGCAATGACACTAGGTGTAGTTCATATAAAGAACCGACATGCAATGACACTAGTGGATCCTTACGTGGTTTATGAGAAGAACAGACATCCAATGACTCTAGATGTCATTCATGAGAAGAACAGACATGCAATGACACTGGTGTATCCTTATGTGGTTTGTGAGAAGAATAGACATGCAATGACACTGGGTGTGGTTCATGAAAAGAACACACATCAAGTGACACTAGTGGATCCATATGTAGTTTGTGGAAAGAACAGACATGCAATGTAACTGGGTGTGGTTCATGAAAATAACACACATCCAATGACACTGGTGGATCCATGTGTGGTTTGTGAGAAGAACAGACATGAAATGACTCTAGATGTCGTTCGTGAGAAGAACAGACATGCAATGACACTGCTGTATCCTTATGTGGTTTCTGAAAAGCACAAACATCCAATGACACTGTGTGTGGTTCATGAAAAGAACACACATCCAATGAAACTGGTGGATCCTTATGTGGTTTGTGAGAAGAACAGACTTGCAATGACTCTAGTTGTGGTTCAAGAGAAGAACACACATGCAATGACACTGGTGTATCCTTATGTGGTTTGTGAGAAGAACACACATGGAATGACTCTAGCTATGGTTCATGAAAAGAACACACATGTAGTGACACTGGTGGATCCATATGTGGTTCATGAAAAGAACATACATGCAATGACACTGGGTGTGGTTCATGAAAAGAACACACATCCAATGACACTGGTGGATCCATGTGTGGTTTGTGAGAAGAACACACATGCAATGACGCTGGGTGTGGTTCATGAAAAGAACACACATCCAATGACACTGGTGGATCCTTATGTGGTTTGTGAGAAGAATAGATATGCAATGACTCTAGATGTGGTTCATGAAAAGAACACACATCCAATGACACTGGTGGATCCTTATGTGGTTTGTGAGAAGAACAAACATCCAGTGACTCTAGCTGTGGTTTACTAGAAGAACACACATGCAATGACACTGGTGTATCCTTATGTGGTTTATGAGAATAACACACATGCAATGACTCTAGCTGTGCTTCATGAAAAGAACACACATGCTGTGACACTAGTGGATCCATATGTGGTTTATGGAAAGAACAAACATCCAATGACACTAGCTGTGGTTTGTGAAAAGAACACACACCCAATGACACTAGTGGATCCATGTCTGGTTTGTGAGAAGAACACACATGCAATGACACCCGGTGTGGTTCATGAAAAGAACACACATCCAATGACACTGGTGGATCCTTATGTGTTTTATGCAAAGAACAAACATCCAATGACACTGTGTGTGGTTCATGAAAAGAACACACATCCAATGACACTGGTCGATCCTTATGTGGTTTGTGAGAAGAACAGACATGCAATGACTCTAGATGTGGTTCATGAGAAGAACACACATGCAATGACACTAGCGGATCCATGTGTGGTTTATGAGAGGAACAAACATGCAATGACACTGGTTGTGGTTCATGAAAATAACAGACATGCAATGACACTGGTGGATCCATATGTGGTTTGTGAGAAGAACAGACATGCGATGACTCTAGATGTGGTTCATGAGAAGAACAGACATGCAATGACACTAGTGTATCCTTATGTGGTTTGTGAGAAGAACAGACATGCAATGAAACTGGGTGTGGTTCATGAAAAGAACAGACATGCAATGATACTGGTGGATCCATGTGTGGTTTGTTTACAAGAACACACACGCAATGACCACATACAATGACACTGGTGGATCTGTGTGTGGTTTGTTTAGAGGAACAAACATCCAATGACACTAGGTGTGGTTAATGAAATGACCAGAGATGCAATGACACTGTTGGATCCATGTGTGGTTTGTTTAGAGGAACAGAAATGCAATGACACTAGGTGTGGTTCATGAAAAGAACAGACATGCAATGACACTAGTGGATCCTTACGTGGTTTATGAGAAGAACAGACATGCAATGACTCTAGATGTCGTTCATGAGAAGAACATAAATGCAATGACACTGGTGTATCCTTATGTGGTTTGTGAGAAGAATAGACATGCAATGACACTGGATGTGGTTCATGAAAAGAACACACATCAAGTGACACTGGTGGATCCATATGTGGTTTGTGGAAAGAATAGACATGCAATGTAACTGGGTTTGGTTCATGAAAAGAACACACGTCCAATGACACTGGTGGATACATGTGTGGTTTGTGAGAAGAACAGACATGCAATGACTCTGGATGTCGTTCGTGAGAAGAACAGACATGCAATGACACTGGTGTATCCTTATGTGGTTTATGAAAAGCACAAACATCCAATAACACTGTGTGTGGTTCATGAAAAGAACACACATCCAATGACACTGGTGGATCCTTATGTGGTTTGTGAGAAGAACAAACATGCAATGACTCTAGATGTGGTTCATGAGAAGAACACACATGCAATGACACTAGAGGATCCATGTGTGGTTTATGAGAGGAACAAACATTTAATGACACTAGTTGTGGTTCATGAAAATAATAGACATGCAAAGACACTAGTGGATCCATATGTGGTTTGTGAGAAGAACAAACATGCGATGACTCTAGATGTGGTTCATGAGAAGAACAGACATGCAATGGCACTAGTGTATCCTTATGTGGTTTGTGAGAAGAACATACATGCAATGAAACTGGGTTTGGTTCATGAAAAGAACAGACATGCAATGATACTGGTGGATCCATGTGTGGTTTGTTTACAAGAGCACAGACGCAATGACCACATGCAATGACACTGGTGGATCTGTGTGGGGTTTGTTTAGAGGAACAAACATGCAATGACACTAGGTGTGGTTCATGAAAAGAACAGACATGCAATGACACTGGTGGATCCTTATGTGGTTTGTAAGAAGAACAGACATGTAATGACTCTAGATGTCGTTCATGAGAAGAACAGACATGCAATGACACTGGTGTATCCTTATGTGGTTCATCAGAAGAACAGACATGCAATGACACTTGGTGTGGTTCATGAAAAGAACACACATCCAGTGACACTGGTGGATCCATATGTGGTTTGTGGAAAGAACAGATATGCAATAACTCTAGATGTGGTTCATGAGAAGAACACACTTTCAATGACACTGGTGGATCCTTATGTGGTTTGTGAGAAGAACAGACATGCGTTGACTCTAGATGTGGTTCATGAGAAGAACTAACATGCAATGACACTAGTGTATCCTTATGTGGTTTGTGAGATGAACAGACATGCAATGAAACTGGGTGTGCTTCATGAAAAGAACAGACATGCAATGATACTGGTAGATCCATATGTGGTTTGTTTACAAGAACACACACGCAATGACCACATGCAATGACACTGGTGGATCTGTGTGTGGTTTGTTTAGAGGAACAAACATGCAATGACACTATGTGTGGTTCATGAAAAGAACATACATGCAATGACACGGGCGGATTCTTATGTGGTTTGTGAGAAGAACAGACATACAATGACTCTAGATGTCGTTCATGAGAAGAACAGACATCCAATGACACTGGTGTAACCTTATGTGGTTCATCAAAAGAACACACATGCAATGACACTTGGTGTGGTTCATGAAAAGAACAGACATCCAGTGACACTGGTGGATCCATATGTGGTTTGTGGAAAGAACAGATATGCAATGACTCTAGATGTGGTTCATGAGAAGAACACACATGCAATGACACTGGTGGATCCTTATGTGGTTTGTGAGAAGAACAAATATGCAATGACTCTAGATGTGGTTCATGAAAAGAACACACATCCAATGACACTGGTGGATCCTTATGTGGTTTGTGAGAAGAACAAACATCCAATGACTCTAGCTGTGGTTTACTAGAAGAACACACATGCAATGACACTGGTGTATCCTTATGTGGTTTATGAGAATAACACACATGCAATGACTCTAGTTGTGCTTCATGAAAAGAACACACATGCTGTGACACTAGTGGATCCATATGTGGTTTATGGAAAGAACAAACATCCAATGACACTAGCTGTGGTTTGTGAAAAGAACACACATCCAATGACACTAGTGGATCCATGTCTGGTTTGTGAGAAGAACACACATGCAATGACACCCGGTGTGGTTCATGAAAAGAACACACATCCAATGACACTGGTGGATGCTTATGTGTTTTATGCAAAGAACAAACATCCAATGACATTGTGTGTGGTTCATGAAAAGAACACACATCCAATGACACTGGTCCATCCTTATGTGGTTTGTGAGAAGAACAAACATGCAATGACTCTACATTTGGTTCATGAGAAGAATACACATGCAATGACACTGGTGGATCCATATGTGGTTTATGAGAGGAACAGAGATGCAATGACTCTAGATGTGGTTCATGAGAAGAACACACATGCAATGACACTGGTGGATCCTTATGTGGTTTGTGAGAAGAACAGACATGCAATGACTCTAGCTATGGTTCATGAAAAGAATAGACATGCAATGACACTGGTGGATCCATATGTGGTTTGTGAAAAGAACAGACATGCAATCACACTGGGTGGATCCATCTGTGGTTCATGAAAAGAACACACATGCAATGACACTAGTGGATCCATGTGTGGTTTGTGAGAAGAACAAACATGCAATGACTCTAGCTATGGTTCATGAAAAGAACAGACATGCAATGACACTGGTGGATCCATGTGTGGTTTCTGAAGAGAACACACATGCAATGACACTGGTTGTTGTTACTAAAAAGAACACACATGCAATGACACTGGTGGATCCATAGGTGGTATGTGAGAAGAACAGCTATGAAATGACTCTGGTTGTTGTTAGTAAAAAGAACACACATGCAATGACTCCAGTTGTTGTTAGTAAAAAGAACACACATGCAATGACTCTGGTTGTTGTTAGTGAAAATAACACACATGCAATGACACTGGTGGATCCATAGGTGGTATGTGAAAAGAACACACATTTCAATGACTCTGGTGGATCCATAGGTGGATTGTGAAAAGAGCACACATGCAATGACTCTAGTTGTTGTTAGTGAAAAGAACATACCCGCAATGACACTAGTTGTTGTTACTAAAAAGAACACACATGCAATGACATTGGTGGATCCATATGTGGATTGTGAAAAGAGCACATATGCAATGACTCCAGTTGTTGTTAGTAAAAAGAACACACATGTAATGACGCTAGTGGATCCATATGTGGTTTGTGAAAAGAACAGACACGCAATCACACTTGGTGGATCCAAGTGTGGTCCATGAAAAGAACACACATGCAATGACACTGCTGGATCCATGTGTGGTTTGTTTAGAGGAACAGAAATGCAATGACACTAGGTGTGGATCATGAAAAGAATAGACATGCAATGACACTGGTGGATCCTTATGTGGTTTTTGAGAAGAATAGACATACAATGACTCTAGATGTCGTTCATGAGAAGAACAGACATCCAATGAAACTGGTGTATCCTTATGTGGTTTGTGAGAAGAACAGACATGCAATCACACTGGGTGGATCCATCTGTGGTTCATGAAAAGAACACACTTGCAATGACACTAGTGGAACCATGTGTGGTTTGTGAGAAGAACACACATCTGATGACACTGGGTGTGGTTTATGAAAAGAACACACATCCAATGACACTGGTGGATCCTTATGTGGTTTGTGGAAAGAACACACATGCAATGTAACTGGGTGTGGTTCATGAAAAGAACACACATCCAATGACACTTGTGGATCCATGTGTGGTTTGTGAGAAGAACAGACATGCAATGACTCTGTATGTCGTTCATGAGAAGAATAGACATACAATGACACTGATGTATACTTATGTGGTTTATGAAAAGCACAAACATCCAATGACACTATGTGTGGTTCATGAAAAGAACACACATGCAATGACACTGGTGGATCCATATGTGGTTTATGAGAAGAACACACATCCAATGACACTGGGTGTGGTTCATGAAAAGAACAGACATCCAGTGACACTGGTGGATCCTTATGTGGTTTGTGAGAAGAACAAACATGCAATGACTCTAGCTATGGTTTACTAGAAGAACACACATGCAATGACACTAGTGTATCCTTATGTGGTTTGTGAGAATAACACACATGCAATGACTCTAGCTATGATTCATGAAAAGAACACACATGTTGTGACACTGGTGGATCCATATGTGGTTTATGGAAAGAACAAACATCCAATGACACTAGCTGTGGTTTGTGAAAAGAACACACATCCAATGACTCTAGTGGATCCATGTGTGGTTTGTGAGAAGAACACACATGCAATGACACCGGGTGTGGTTCATGAAAAGAACACACATCCAATGACACCGGTGGATCCATGTGTGGTTTGTGAGAAGAACAGACATGCAATGACTCTGGATGTCGTTCGTGAGAAGAACAGACATGCAATGACACTGGTGTATCCTTATGTGGTTTATGAAAAGCACAAACATCCAATGACACTGTGTGGTTCATGAAAAGAACACACATCCAATGACACTGGTGGATCCTTATGTGGTTTGTGAGAAGAACAGACATGCAATGACTCTAGTTGTGGTTCAAGAGAAGAACACACATGCAATGACACTGGTGTATCCTTATGTGGTTTGTGAGAAGAACACACATGCAATGACTCTCGCTGTGGTTCATGAAAAGAACACACATGCAGTGACACTGGTGGATCCATATGTGGTTCATGAAAAGAACATACATGCAATGACACTGGGTGTGGCTCATGAAAAGAACACACATCTAATGACACTGGTGGATCCATGTGTGGTTTGTGAGAAGAACACACATGCAATGACACTGGGTGTGGTTCATCAAAAGAACACACATCCAATGACACTGGTGGATCCTTATGTGGTTTGTGAGAAGAACAAACATGCAATGACTCTAGATGTGGTTCATGAGAAGAACACACATGCAATGACACTAGAGGATCCATGTGTGGTTTATGAGAGGAACAAACATTTAATGACACTAGTTGTGGTTCATGAAAATAATAGACATGCAAAGACACTAGTGGATCCATATGTGGTTTGTGAGAAGAACAAACATGCGATGACTCTAGATGTGGTTCATGAGAAGAACAGACATGCAATGGCACTAGTGTATCCTTATGTGGTTTGTGAGAAGAACATACATGCAATGAAACTGGGTTTGGTTCATGAAAAGAACAGACATGCAATGATACTGGTGGATCCATGTGTGGTTTGTTTACAAGAGCACAGACGCAATGACCACATGCAATGACACTGGTGGATCTGTGTGGGGTTTGTTTAGAGGAACAAACATGCAATGACACTAGGTGTGGTTCATGAAAAGAACAGACATGCAATGACACTGGTGGATCCTTATGTGGTTTGTAAGAAGAACAGACATGTAATGACTCTAGATGTCGTTCATGAGAAGAACAGACATGCAATGACACTGGTGTATCCTTATGTGGTTCATCAGAAGAACACACATGCAATGACACTTGGTGTGGTTCATGAAAAGAACACACATCCAGTGACACTGGTGGATCCATATGTGGTTTGTGGAAAGAACAGATATGCAATAACTCTAGATGTGGTTCATGAGAAGAACACACATGCAATGACACTGGTGGATCCTTATGTGGTTTGTGAGAAGAACAGACATGCAATGACTCTAGATGTGGTTCATGAAAAGAACAGACATGCAGTGACACTGGTGGATCCATATGTGGTTTTGAAAAGAGACATGCAATCTGCTGGGTGGATCCATCGTGGTTCATGAAAAGAATACACATGCAATGACACTAGTGGATCCATGTGTGGTTTTGAGAAGAACACATCCAATGACCTTTGGGTGTGGTTCATGAAAAGAACACACATCCAATGACACTGGTGGATCCTTATGTGGTTTGTGGAAAGAACAGACATGCAATGTAACTGTGTGTGGTTCATGAAAAGAACACACATCCAATGACATTGGTGGATCCATGTGTGGTTTGTGAGAAGAACAGACATGCAATGACTCTGGATGTTGTTCATGAGAAGAATAGACATACAATGACACTGGTGTATCCTTATGTGGTTTATGAAAAGCACAAACATCCAATGACACTATGTGTGGTTCATGAAAAGAACACACATGCAATGACACTGGTGGATCCATATCTGGTTTGTGAGAAGAACACACATCCAATGACACTGGGTGTGGTTCATGAAAAGAACACACATCCAATGACACTGGTGGATCCTTATGTGGTTTGTGAGAAGAACAAACTTCTAATGACTCTAGCTGTGGTTTACTAGAAGAACACACATGCAATGACACTGGTGTATCCTTATGTGGTTTATGAGAATAACACACATGCAATGACTCTAGCTGTGCTTCATGAAAAGAACACACATGCTGTGACACTAGTGGATCCATATGTGGTTTATGGAAAGAACAAACATCCAATGACACTAGCTGTGGTTTGTGAAAAGAACACACATCCAATGACACTAGTGGATCCATGTCTGGTTTGTGAGAAGAACACACATGCAATGACACCCGGTGTGGTTCATGAAAAGAACACACATCCAATGACACTGGTGGATCCTTATGTGTTTTATGCAAAGAACAAACATCCAATGACACTGTGTGTGGTTCATGAAAAGAACACACATCCAATGACACTGGTCGATCCTTCTATGGTTTGTGAGAAGAACAGACATGCAATGACTCTACATGTGGTTCATGAGAAGAATACACATGCAATGACACTGGTGGATCCATATGTGGTTTATGAGAGGAACAGAGATGCAATGACTCTAGATGTGGTTCATGAGAAGAACACACATGCAATGACACTGGTGGATCCTTATGTGGTTTGTGAGAAGAACAGACATGCAATGACTCTAGCTATGGTTCATGAAAAGAACAGACATGCAATGATACTGGTGGATCCATATGTGGTTGTGAAAAGAACAGACATGCAATCACACTTGGTGGATCCAAGTGTGGTTCATGAAAAGAACACACATGCAATGACACTGGTGGATCCATGTGTGGTTTGTTTAGAGGAACTGAAATGCAATGACACTAGGTGTGGTTCATGAAAAGAACATACATGCAATGACACCAGTGGATCCTTACGTGGTTTATGAGAAGAACAGACATGCAATGACTCAAGATGTCGTTCATGAAAACAGACATGAAATGACCTTGGTGTATCCTTATGTGGTTTGTGAGAAGAATATACATGCAATGACACTGGGTGTGGTTCATGAAAAGAACACACATCAAGTGACACTGGTGGATCCATATGTGGTTTGTGGAAAGAACAAACATGCAATGTAACTGGGTGTGGTTCATGAAAAGAACACACATCCATTGACACAGGTGGATCCATGTGTGGTTTGTGAGAAGAACAGACATGCAATGACTCTGGATGTCGTTCGTGAGAAGAACAGACATGCAATGACACTGGTGTATCCTTATGTGGTTTATGAAAGCACAAACATCCAATGACACTGTGTGTGCTTCATGAAAACAACACACATCCAATGACACTGGTGGATCCTTATGTGGTTTGTGAGTAGAACATACATGCAATGACTCTAGTTGTGGTTCAAGAGAAGAACACACATGCAATGACTCTAGCTGTGGTTCATGAAAAGAACACACATGCAGTGACACTGGTGGATCCATATGTGGTTCATGAAAAGCACATACATGCAATGACACTGGGTGTGGTTCATGAAAAGAACACACATCCAATGACACTGGTGGATCCATGTGTGGTTTGTGAGAAGAACACAAATGCAATGACACTGGGTGTGGTTCATGAAAAGAACACACATCCAATGACACTGGTGGATCCTTATGTGGTTTGTTTAGAAGAACACACATGCAATGACACTGGTGGATCCTTATGTGTTTTGTGAGAAGAACAGACATGCAATGACTCTAGATGTGGTTCATGAAAAGAACAGACATGCCATTACACTAGGTGGATCCATGTGTGGTTTTGAAAAGAAACAGACATGCAATCCTGGGTGGATCCATCATGGTTCATGAAAAGAATACACATGCAATGACACTAGTGGATCCATGTGTGGTTTTGAGAAGAACACATCCAATGACACTGGGTGTGGTTCATGAAAAGAACACACATCCAATGACACTGGTGGATCCTTATGTGGTTTGTGGAAAGAACAGACATGCAATGTAACTGTGTGTGGTTCATGAAAAGAACACACATCCAATGACATTGGTGGATCCATGTGTGGTTTGTGAGAAGAACAGACATGCAATGACTCTGGATGTTGTTCATGAGAAGAATAGACATACAATGACACTGGTGTATCCTTATGTGGTTTATGAAAAGCACAAACATCCAATGACACTATGTGTGGTTCATGAAAAGAACACACATGCAATGACACTGGTGGATCCATATCTGGTTTGTGAGAAGAACACACATCCAATGACACTGGGTGTGGTTCATGAAAAGAACACACATCCAATGACACTGGTGGATCCTTATGTGGTTTGTGAGAAGAACAAACTTCTAATGACTCTAGCTGTGGTTTACTAGAAGAACACACATGCAATGACACTGGTGTATCCTTATGTGGTTTATGAGAATAACACACATGCAATGACTCTAGCTGTGCTTCATGAAAAGAACACACATGCTGTGACACTAGTGGATCCATATGTGGTTTATGGAAAGAACAAACATCCAATGACACTAGCTGTGGTTTGTGAAAAGAACACACATCCAATGACACTAGTGGATCCATGTCTGGTTTGTGAGAAGAACACACATGCAATGACACCCGGTGTGGTTCATGAAAAGAACACACATCCAATGACACTGGTGGATCCTTATGTGTTTTATGCAAAGAACAAACATCCAATGACAACATGTGGGTTCATGAAAAGAACACACATCCAATGACACTGGTCGATCCTTCTATGGTTTGTGAGAAGAACAGACATGCAATGACTCTACATGTGGTTCATGAGAAGAATACACATGCAATGACACTGGTGGATCCATATGTGGTTTATGAGAGGAACAGAGATGCAATGACTCTAGATGTGGTTCATGAGAAGAACACACATGCAATGACACTGGTGGATCCTTATGTGGTTTGTGAGAAGAACAGACATGCAATGACTCTAGCTATGGTTCATGAAAAGAACAGACATGCAATGATACTGGTGGATCCATATGTGGTTGTGAAAAGAACAGACATGCAATCACACTTGGTGGATCCAAGTGTGGTTCATGAAAAGAACACACATGCAATGACACTGGTGGATCCATGTGTGGTTTGTTTAGAGGAACTGAAATGCAATGACACTAGGTGTGGTTCATGAAAAGAACATACATGCAATGACACCAGTGGATCCTTACGTGGTTTATGAGAAGAACAGACATGCAATGACTCAAGATGTCGTTCATGAGAAGAACAGACATGAAATGACACTGGTGTATCCTTATGTGGTTTGTGAGAAGAATATACATGCAATGACACTGGGTGTGGTTCATGAAAAGAACACACATCAAGTGACACTGGTGGATCCATATGTGGTTTGTGGAAAGAACAAACATGCAATGTAACTGGGTGTGGTTCATGAAAAGAACACACATCCATTGACACAGGTGGATCCATGTGTGGTTTGTGAGAAGAACAGACATGCAATGACTCTGGATGTCGTTCGTGAGAAGAACAGACATGCAATGACACTGGTGTATCCTTATGTGGTTTATGAAAAGCACAAACATCCAATGACACTGTGTGTGCTTCATGAAAACAACACACATCCAATGACACTGGTGGATCCTTATGTGGTTTGTGAGTAGAACATACATGCAATGACTCTAGTTGTGGTTCAAGAGAAGAACACACATGCAATGACTCTAGCTGTGGTTCATGAAAAGAACACACATGCAGTGACACTGGTGGATCCATATGTGGTTCATGAAAAGCACATACATGCAATGACACTGGGTGTGGTTCATGAAAAGAACACACATCCAATGACACTGGTGGATCCATGTGTGGTTTGTGAGAAGAACACAAATGCAATGACACTGGGTGTGGTTCATGAAAAGAACACACATCCAATGACACTGGTGGATCCTTATGTGGTTTGTGAGAAGAACACACATGCAATGACACTGGTGGATCCTTATGTGGTTTGTGAGAAGAACAGACATGCAATGACTCTAGATGTGGTTCATGAAAAGAACAGACATGCAATGACACTGGTGGATCCATATGTGGTTTTTGAAAAGAACAGACATGCAATCACACTGGGTGGATCCATCTGTGGTTCATGAAAAGAATACACATGCAATGACACTAGTGGATCCATGTGTGGTTTTTGAGAAGAACACACATCCAATGACACTGGGTGTGGTTCATGAAAAGAACACACATCCAATGACACTGGTGGATCCTTATGTGGTTTGTGGAAAGAACAGACATGCAATGTAACTGTGTGTGGTTCATGAAAAGAACACACATCCAATGACATTGGTGGATCCATGTGTGGTTTGTGAGAAGAACAGACATGCAATGACTCTGGATGTTGTTCATGAGAAGAATAGACATACAATGACACTGGTGTATCCTTATGTGGTTTATGAAAAGCACAAACATCCAATGACACTATGTGTGGTTCATGAAAAGAACACACATGCAATGACACTGGTGGATCCATATCTGGTTTGTGAGAAGAACACACATCCAATGACACTGGGTGTGGTTCATGAAAAGAACACACATCCAATGACACTGGTGGATCCTTATGTGGTTTGTGAGAAGACCAAACATCTAATGACTCTAGCTGTGGTTTACTAGAAGAACACACATGCAATGACACTGGTGTATCCTTATGTGGTTTATGAGAATAACACACATGCAATGACTCTAGCTGTGCTTCATGAAAAGAACACACATGCTGTGACACTAGTGGATCCATATGTGGTTTATGGAAAGAACAAACATCCAATGACACTAGCTGTGGTTTGTGAAAAGAACACACATCCAATGACACTAGTGGATCCATGTCTGGTTTGTGAGAAGAACACACATGCAATGACACCCGGTGTGGTTCATGAAAAGAACACACATCCAATGACACTGGTGGATCCTTATGTGTTTTATGCAAAGAACAAACATCCAATGACACTGTGTGTGGTTCATGAAAAGAACACACATCCAATGACACTGGTCGATCGTTCTATGGTTTGTGAGAAGAACAGACATGCAATGACTCTACATGTGGTTCATGAGAAGAATACACATGCAATGACACTGGTGGATCCATATGTGGTTTATGAGAGGAACAGAGATGCAATGACTCTAGATGTGGTTCATGAGAAGAACACACATGCAATGACACTGGTGGATCCTTATGTGGTTTGTGAGAAGAACAGACATGCAATGACTCTAGCTATGGTTCATGAAAAGAACAGACATGCAATGATACTGGTGGATCCATATGTGGTTTGTGAAAAGAACAGACATGCAATCACACTTGGTGGATCCAAGTCTGGTTCATGAAAAGAACACACATGCAATGACACTGGTGGATCCATGTGTGGTTTGTTTAGAGGAACTGAAATGCAATGACACTAGGTGTGGTTCATGAAAAGAACATACATGCAATGACACCAGTGGATCCTTACGTGGTTTATGAGAAGAACAGACATGCAATGACTCAAGATGTCGTTCATGAGAAGAACAGACATGCAATGACACTGGTGTATCCTTATGTGGTTTGTGAGAAGAATATACATGCAATGACACTGGGTGTGGTTCATGAAAATAACACACATCAAGTGACACTGGTGGATCCATATGTGGTTTGTGGAAAGAACAAACATGCAATGTAACTGGGTGTGGTTCATGAAAAGAACACACATCCATTGACACAGGTGGATCCATGTGTGGTTTGTGAGAAGAAAAGACATGCAATGACTATGGATGTCGTTCGTGAGAAGAACAGACATGCAATGACACTGGTGTATCCTTATGTGGTTTATGAAAAGCACAACCATCCAATGACACTGTGTGTGCTTCATGAAAACAACACACATCCAATGACACTGGTGGATCCTTATGTGGTTTGTGAGTAGAACATACATGCAATGACTCTAGTTGTGGTTCAAGAGAAGAACACACATGCAATGACTCTAGCTGTGGTTCATGAAAAGAACACACATGCAGTGACACTGGTGGATCCATATGTGGTTCATGAAAAGCACATACATGCAATGACACTGGGTGTGGTTCATGAAAAGAACACACATCCAATGACACTGGTGGATCCATGTGTGGTTTGTGAGAAGAACACAAATGCAATGACACTGGGTGTGGTTCATGAAAAGAACACACATCCAATGACACTGGTGGATCCTTATGTGGTTTGTGAGAAGAACAGACATGCAATGACTCTAGATGTGGTTCATGAGAAGAACACACATGCAATGACACTAGCGGATCCATGTGTGGTTTATGAGAGGAACAAACATGCAATGACACTGGTTGTGGTTCATGAAAAGAACAGACATGCAATGACACTGGTGGATCCATATGTGGTTTGTGAGAGGAACAGACATGCGATGACTCTAGATGTGGTTCATGATAAGAACAGACATGCAATGACACTAGTGTATCCTTATGTGGTTTGTGAGAAGAACAGACATGGAATGAAACTGGTTGTGGCTCATGAAAAGAACAAACATGCAATGATACTGGTGGATCCATGTGTTGTTTGTTTATAAGAACACACACGCAATGAGACTGGTGGATTTGTGTGTGGTTTGTTTAGAGGAACAAACATGCAATGACACTAGGTGTGGTTCATGAAAAGAACAGACATGCAATGACACTGGTGGATCCTTATGTGGTTTTTGAGAAGAACAGACATACAATGACTCTAGATGTCGCTCATGAGAAGAACAGACATCCAATGACACTGGTGTATCCTTATGTGGTTCATGAGAAGAACACACATGCAATGACACTTGGTGTGGTTCATGAAAATAACACACATCCAGTAACACTGGTGGATCCATGTGTGGTTTGTGTAAAGAACAGGTATGCAATGACTCTAGATGTGGTTCATGAGAAGAACACACATACAATGACACTGGTGGATCCTTATGTGGTTTGTGAGAAGAACAAACATGCAATGACTCTAGATGTGGTTATTGAAAAGAACAGACCTGCAATGACACTGGTGGATCCATATGTGGTTTGTGAAAAGAACAGACATGCAATCACACTGGGTGGATCCATCTCTGGTTCATGAAAATAACACACATGCAATGACACTAGTGGATCCATGTGTGGTTTGTGAGAAGAACAGACATGCAATGACTCTAGCTATGGTTCATGAAAAGAACACACATGCAATGACACTTGTGGATCCATATGTGGTTTGTGAAAAGAACAGACACGCAATCACACTTGGTGGATCCAAGTGTGGTCCATGAAAAGAACACACATGCAATGACACTGGTGGATCCATGTGTGGTTTGTTTAGAGGAACAGAAATGCAATGACACTAGGTGTGGTTCATGAAAAGAACAGACATGCAATGACATTGGTGGATCTTTATGTGGTTTGTGATAAGAGCAGACATGCAATGACTCTAGATGTGGTTCATGAGAAGAACAGAGATGCAATGACACTGGTGTATCCATATGTGGTTTGTGAAAAAGATAGACATGCGATGACTCTAGATGTGGTTCATGAGAAGAACAAACATGCAATGACACTGGTGTATCCTTATGTGGTTTGTGAGAAGAACATACATGCAATGACACTGGGTGTGGTTCATGAAAAGAACACACATCCAATGACACTGATGGATCCTTGTGTGGTTTGTGAGAAGAACACAGATGCAATGACACTGGGTGTGGTTCATGAAAATAACACATCCAATGACACTGGTGGATCCTTATGTGGTTTATGATAAGACCAGACATGCAATGACACTATGTGTGGTTCATGAAAAGAACACACATCCAATGACACTGGTGGATCCATGTGTGGTTTGTGAGAGGCACAGACATGCAATGACACTGGTTGTGGTTCATGAGAAGAACAGACATGCAATGACACTAGTGGATCCATGTATGGTTTATGAGAGGAATAGAAATGCAATAACACTGGGTGTGGTTCATGAAAAGAACAGACATGCAACGATACTGGTGGATCCTTATGTGGTTTGTGAGAAGAACAGACATGCAATAACACTGGGTGTGGTTAATGAAAAGAACAGACATGCAATGATACTGGTGGATCCATGTGTGGTTTGTGAAAATAACACACACACAATGACCACATGCAATGACACTGGTGGATCCATGTGTGGTTTGTTTAGAGGAACAGACATGCAATGACCTTTGGGTGCACAGAAAGAACAGACATGCAATGACACTGGTGGATCCTTATGTGGTTTTTGAGAAGAACAGACATGCAATGACTCTAGATGTCGTTCATGAGAAGAACAGACATGCAATGACACTAGTGTATCCTTATGTCGTTCATGAGAAGAACACACATACAATGACACTGGGTGTGGTTCATGAAAAGAACACACATCCAGTGACACTGGTGGATCCATATTTGGTTTGGGGAAAGAACATACATGCAATGACTCTAGATGTGGTTCATGAGAAGAACACACATGCAATGACACTGGTGGATCCATGTGTGGTTTTTGAGAGGAACAGACATGCAATGACACTGGATGTGGTTCATGAAAAGAACACACATTCAATGACACTGGTGGATCCATGTGTGGTTTGTGAGAAGAACGCACATGCAATGACACTGGGTGTGGTTCATGAAAAGAACACACATCCAAAGACACTAGTGGATCCTTATGTGGTTTGTGAGAAGAACACATATGCAATGACCACATGCAATGACACTGGTGGATCCATGTGTGGTTTGTTTAGAGGAACAGACATGCAATGACACTGGGTGTGGTTCATGAAAAGAACAGACATGCAATGACACTGGTGGATCCTTATGTGGTTTGTGAGAAGAACAAACATGCAATGACTCTAGCTGTCGTTCATGAGAAGAATAGACATGCAATGACACTAGTGTATCCTTAAGTGGTTCATGACAAGAACACACATGCAATGACACTGGGTGTGGTTCATGAAAATAACAAACATCCAATGACACTGGTGGATCCTTATGTGGTTTATGATAAGTCTAGACATCCAATGACACTGTGTGTGGTTCATGAAAAGAACACACATCCAATGACACAGGTGGATCCTTATGTGGTTTGTGAGAAGAAGAGACATGCAATGACTCTAGCTATGGTTCATGAGAAGAACAGACATGCAATGACACTGGTGTATCCTTATGTTGTTTGTGAGAAGAACACACATGCAATGACTCTAGATGGGGTTCATGAAAAGAGCACACATGTAGTGACACTGGTGGATCCATATGTGGTTTGTGGCAAGAATAGACATCCAATGACACTGGGTGTGGTTCATTAAAATAACACACATACAATGACACTGGTGGATCCATGTGCGGTTTGTGAGAAGAACACACATGCAATTACACTGGATGTGGTTCATGAGAAGAATAGACATCCAATGACACTGGTCGATCCTTATGTGGTTTGTGAGAAGAACAAACATGCAATGACTCTACATTTGGTTCATGAGAAGAATACACATGCAATGACACTGGTGGATCCATATGTGGTTTATGAGAGGAACAGAGATGCAATGACTCTAGATGTGGTTCATGAGAAGAACACACATGCAATGACACTGGTGGATCCTTATGTGGTTTGTGAGAAGAACAGACATGCAATGACTCTAGCTATGGTTCATGAAAAGAATAGACATGCAATGACACTGGTGGATCCATATGTGGTTTGTGAAAAGAACAGACATGCAATCACACTGGGTGGATCCATCTGTGGTTCATGAAAAGAACACACATGCAATGACACTAGTGGATCCATGTGTGGTTTGTGAGAAGAACAAACATGCAATGACTCTAGCTATGGTTCATGAAAAGAACAGACATGCAATGACACTGGTGGATCCATGTGTGGTTTCTGAAGAGAACACACATGCAATGACTCCGGTTTGTTAGTAAAAAGAAATAGGTGTGTGAAAATGAAATGATGAAATGACTCTGGTTGTGTGAGAAAAGAACACACATACAATGACTACGGTTGTTGAACACACATGCAATGACTCTGGTTGTTGTTAGTGAAAATAACACACATGCAATGACACTGGTGGATCCATAGGTGGTATGTGAAAAGAACACACATTTCAATGACTCTGGTGGATCCATAGGTGGATTGTGAAAAGAGCACACATGCAATGACTCCAGTTGTTGTTAGTGAAAAGAACATACCCGCAATGACACTAGTTGTTGTTACTAAAAAGAACACACATGCAATGACATTGGTGGATCCATATGTGGATTGTGAAAAGAGCACATA
This sequence comes from Avena insularis, assembly GCA_023614405.1. NCBI lineage: Eukaryota > Viridiplantae > Streptophyta > Magnoliopsida > Poales > Poaceae > Avena > Avena insularis. The sequence goes on from CM042690.1 coordinate 152,189,476, forward strand.
TGCAATGACTCCAGTTGTTGTTAGTAAAAAGAACACACATGTAATGACGCTGGTGGATCCATATGTGGTTTGTGAAAAGAACAGACACGCAATCACACTTGGTGGATCCAAGTGTGGTCCATGAAAAGAACACACATGCAATGACACTGCTGGATCCATGTGTGGTTTGTTTAGAGGAACAGAAATGCAATGACACTAGGTGTGGATCATGAAAAGAATAGACATGCAATGACACTGGTGGATCCTTATGTGGTTTTTGAGAAGAATAGACCTACAATGACTCTAGATGTCGTTCATGAGAAGAACAGACATCCAATGACACTGGTGTATCCTTATGTGGTTTGTGAGAAGAACAGACATGCAATCACACTGGGTGGATCCATCTGTGGTTCATGAAAAGAACACACTTGCAATGACACTAGTGGATCCATGTGTGGTTTTTGAGAAGAACACACATCTGATGACACTGGGTGTGGTTTATGAAAAGAACACACATCCAATGACACTGGTGGATCCTTATGTGGTTTGTGAGAAGAACAAACATCTAATGACTCTAGCTGTGGTTTACTAGAAGAACACACATGCAATGACACTGGTGTATCCTTATGTGGTTTATGAGAATAACACACATGCAATGACTCTAGCTGTGCTTCATGAAAAGAACACACATGCTGTGACACTAGTGGATCCATATGTGGTTTATGGAAAGAACAAACATCCAATGACACTAGCTGTGGTTTGTGAAAAGAACACACATCCAATGACACTAGTGGATCCATGTCTGGTTTGTGAGAAGAACACACATGCAATGACACCCGGTGTGGTTCATGAAAAGAACACACATCCAATGACACTGGTGGATCCTTATGTGTTTTATGCAAAGAACAAACATCCAATGACACTGTGTGTGGTTCATGAAAAGAACACACATCCAATGACACTGGTCGATCCTTCTATGGTTTGTGAGAAGAACAGACATGCAATGACTCTACATGTGGTTCATGAGAAGAATACACATGCAATGACACTGGTGGATCCATATGTGGTTTATGAGAGGAACAGAGATGCAATGACTCTAGATGTGGTTCATGAGAAGAACACACATGCAATGACACTGGAGGATCCTTATGTGGTTTGTGAGAAGAACAGACATGCAATGACTCTAGCTATAGTTCATGAAAAGAACAGACATGCAATGATACTGGTGGATCTATATGTGGTTTGTGAAAAGAACAGACATGCAATCACACTTGGTGGATCCAAGTGTGGTTCATGAAAAGAACACACATGCAATGACACTGGTGGATCCATGTTTGGTTTGTTTAGAGGAACTGAAATGCAATGACACTAGGTGTGGTTCATGAAAAGAACATACATGCAATGACACCAGTGGATCCTTACGTGGTTTATGAGAAGAACAGACATGCAATGACTCAAGATGTCGTTCATGAGAAGAACAGACATGCAATGACACTGGTGTATCCTTATGTGGTTTGTGAGAAGAATATACATGCAATGACACTGGGTGTGGTTCATGAAAAGAACACACATCAAGTGACACTGGTGGATCCATATGTGGTTTGTGGAAAGAACAAACATGCAATGTAACTGGGTGTGGTTCATGAAAAGAACACACATCCATTGACACAGGTGGATCCATGTGTGGTTTGTGAGAAGAACAGACATGCAATGACTCTGGATGTCGTTCGTGAGAAGAACAGACATGCAATGACACTAGTGTATCCTTATGTGGTTTATGAAAAGCACAAACATCCAATGACACTGTGTGTGCTTCATGAAAACAACACACATCCAATGACACTGGTGGATCCTTATGTGGTTTGTGAGTAGAACATACATGCAATGACTCTAGTTGTGGTTCAAGAGAAGAACACACATGCAATGACTCTAGCTGTGGTTCATGAAAAGAACACACATGCAGTGACACTGGTGGACCCATATGTGGTTCATGAAAAGCACATACATGCAATGACACTGGGTGTGGTTCATGAAAAGAACACACATCCAATGACACTGGTGGATCCATGTGTGGTTTGTGAGAAGAACACAAATGCAATGACACTGGGTGTGGTTCATGAAAAGAACACACATCCAATGACACTGGTGGATCCTTATGTGGTTTGTGAGAAGAACAGACATGCAATGACTCTCGGTGTGGTTCATGAGAAGAACACACATGCAATGACACTAGCGGATCCATGTGTGGTTTATGAGAGGAACAAACATGCAATGACACTGGTTGTGGTTCATGAAAAGAACAGACATGCAATGACACTGGTGGATCCATATGTGGTTTGTGAGAGGAACAGACATGCGATGACTCTAGATGTGGTTCATGATAAGAACAGACATGCAATGACACTAGTGTATCCTTATGTGGTTTGTGAGAAGAACAGACATGGAATGAAACTGGGTGTGGCTCATGAAAAGAACAGACATGCAATGATACTGGTGGATCCATGTGTTGTTTGTTTATAAGAACACACACGCAATGACCACATGCAATGAGACTGGTGGATTTGTGTGTGGTTTGTTTAGAGGAACAAACATGCAATGACACTAGGTGTGGTTCATGAAAAGAACAGACATGCAATGACACTGGTGTATCCTTATGTGGTTTTTGAGAAGAACAGACATACAATGACTCTAGATGTCGTTCATGAGAAGAACAGACATCCAATGACACTGGTGTATCCTTATGTGGTTCATGAGAAGAACACACATGCAATGACACTTGGTGTGGTTCATGAAAAGAACGCACATCCAGTAACACTGGTGGATCCATGTGTGGTTTGTGTAAAGAACAGGTATGCAATGAATCTAGATGTGGTTCATGAGAAGAACACACATACAATGACACTGGTGGATCCTTATGTGGTTTGTGAGAAGAACAAACATGCAATGACTCTAGATGTGGTTATTGAAAAGAACAGACCTGCAATGACACTGGTGGATCCATATGTGGTTTGTGAAAAGAACAGACATGCAATCACACTGGGTGGATCCATCTCTGGTTCATGAAAATAACACACATGCAATGACACTAGTGGATCCATGTGTGGTTTGTGAGAAGAACAGACATGCAATGACTCTAGCTATGGTTCATGAAAAGAACACACATGCAATGACACTTGTGGATCCATATGTGGTTTGTGAAAAGAACAGACACGCAATCACACTTGGTGGATCCAAGTGTGGTCCATGAAAAGAACACACATGCAATGACACTGGTGGATCCATGTGTGGTTTGTTTAGAGGAACAGAAATGCAATGACAGTAGGTGTGGTTCATGAAAAGAACAGACATGCAATGATATTGGTGAATCTTTATGTGGTTTGTGATAAGAGCAGACATGCAATGACTCTAGATGTGGTTCATGAGAAGAACAGAGATGCAATGACACTGGTGTATCCATATGTGGTTTGTGAGAAAGATAGACATGCGATGACTCTAGATGTGGTTCATGAGAAGAACAAACATGCAATGACACTGGTGTATCCTTATGTGGTTTGTGAGAAGAACATACATCCAATGACACTATGTGTGGTTCATGAAAAGAACACACATCCAATGACACTGGTGGATCCATGTGTGGTTTGTGAGAGGCACAGACATGCAATGACACTGGTTGTGGTTCATGAGAAGAACAGACATGCAATGACACTAGTGGATCCATGTATGGTTTATGAGAGGAATAGAAATGCAATAACACTGGGTGTGGTTCATGAAAAGAACAGACATGCAACGATACTGGTGGATCCTTATGTGGTTTGTGAGAAGAGCAGACATGCAATAACACTAGGTGTGGTTAATGAAAAGAACAGACATGCAATGATACTGGTGGATCCATGTGTGGTTTGTGAAAATAACACACACACAATGACCACATGCAATGACACTGGTGGATCCATGTGTGGTTTGTTTAGAGGAACAGACATGCAATGACACTGGGTGCCTGAAAAGAACAGACATGCAATGACACTGGTGGATCCTTATGTGGTTTTTGAGAAGAACAGACATGCAATGACTCTAGATGTCGTTCATGAGAAGAACAGACATGCAATGACACTGGTGTATCCTTATGTCGTTCATGATAAGAACACACATACAATGACACTAGGTGTGGTTCATGAAAAGAACACACATCCAGTGACACTGGTGGATCCATATGTGGTTTGGGGAAAGAACATACATGCAATGACTCTAGATGTGGTTCATGAGAAGAACACACATGCAATGACACTAGTGGATCCATGTGTGGTTTTTGAGAGGAACAGACATGCAATGACACTGGATGTGGTTTATGAAAAGAACACACATTCAATGACACCGGTGGATCCATGTGTGGTTTGTGAGAAGAACGCACATGCAATGACACTGGGTGTGGTTCATGAAAAGAACACACATCCAAAGACACTAGTGGATCCTTATGTGGTTTGTGAGAAGAACACATATGCAATGACCACATGCAATGACACTGGTGGATCCATGTGTGGTTTGTTTAGAGGAACAGACATGCAATGACACTGGGTGTGGTTCATGAAAAGAACAGACATGCAATGACACTGGTGGATCCTTATGTGGTTTGTGAGAAGAACAAACATGCAATGACTCTAGCTGTCGTTCATGAGAAGAATAGACATGCAATGACACTAGTGTATCCTTATGTGGTTCATGACAAGAACACACATGCAATGAACTGGGTGTGGTTCATGAAAATAACAAACATCCAATGACACTGGTGGATCCTTATGTGGTTTATGATAAGTCTAGACATCCAATGACACTGTGTGTGGTTCATGAAAAGAACACACATCCAATGACACAGGTGGATCCTTATGTGGTTTGTGAGAAGAAGAGACATGCAATGACTCTAGCTATGGTTCATGAGAACAACAGACATGCAATGACACTGGTGTATCCTTATGTTGTTTGTGAGAAGAACACACATGCAATGACTCTAGATGGGGTTCATGAAAAGAGCACACATGTAGTGACACTGGTGGATCCATATGTGGTTTGTGGCAAGAATAGACATCCAATGACACTGGGTGTGGTTCATTAAAATAACACACATACAATGACACTGGTGGATCCATGTGCGGTTTGTGAGAAGAACACACATGCAATGACACTGGGTGTGGTTCATGAAAGAACACACATCCAATGACTCTGGTGGATCCTTATGTTGTTTATGAGAAGACCAGACATCCAATGACACTATGTGTGGTTTATAAAAACAACACACGTCCAATGACACTAGCAGATCCATGTGTGGTTTGTGAGAGGAACAGACATGCAATGATACTGGTTGTGGTTCATGAGAAGAACATACATGCAATGACACTAGTGGATCCATGTGTGGTTTATGAGTGGAACAGACATGCAATGACACTGGGTGTGGTTCATGAAAAGAACAGACATGCAATGACACTGGTGGATCCTTATGTGGTTTGTGGGAAGAACATACATGCAATGACCCTGGGTGTGGTTCATGAAAACAACAGACATGCAATGATACTGGTGGGTCCATGTGTGGTTTGTGAAAAGAACAGACATGCAATGACTCTAGAGGTCGTTCATGAGAAGAACAAACATGCAATGACACTGGTGTATCCTTATGTCGTTCATGATAAGAACACACATACAATGACACTGGGTGTGGTTCATAAAAAGAACACACATCCAGTGACACTGGTGGATCCATATGTGGTTTTTGGAAAGAACAGACATGCAATGACTCTAGATGTGGTTCATGAGAAGAACAAACATGCAATGACACTGGTGTATCTTTATGTGGTTTGTGAGAAGAACACACATGCAATGACTCTAGATGTGGTTCATGAAAAGAACACACATGTAGTGACACTGGTGGATCCATATGTGGTTTGTGGCAAGAATAGACATCCAATGACACTGGGTGTGGTTCATGAAAATAACACACATCTAATGACACTGGTGGATCCATGTGCGGTTTGTGAGAAATACACACATGCAATGACACTGGGTGTGGTTCATGAAAAGAACACACCTCCAATGACACTGGTGGATCCTTATGTTGTTTATGAGAAGACCAGACATCCAATGACACTGTGTGTGGTTTATAAAAACAACACACAACCAATGACACTGGTGGATCCATGTGTGGTTTGTGAGAGGAAGAGACATGCAATGATACTGGCTGTGGTTCATGAGAAGAACATACATGCAATGACACTAGTGGATCCATGTGTGGTTTATGAGTGGAACAGACATGCAATGACTCTAGATGTCGTTCATGAAAAGAACAGACATGCAATGACACTGGTGGATCCTTTTGTAGTTTGTGAGAAGAACAGACATGCGACGACCCTAGGTGTGGTTCATGAGAAGAACAGACATGCAATGATACTAGTGTATCCTTATGTGGTTTGTGCGAAGAACAGACATGCAATGACTCTAGAGGTCATTCATGAGAAGAACAAACATGCAATGACACTGGTGTATCCTTATGTCGTTCATGAGAAGAACACACATACAATGAAACTGGGTGTGGTTCATAAAAAGAACACACATCCAGTGACACTGGTGGATCCATATGTGGTTTGTGGAAAGAACAGACATGCAATGACTCTAGATGTGGTTCATGAGAAGAAGAAACATGCAATGACACTAGTGGATCCATGTGTGGTTTATGAGAGGAACAAACATGCAATGACACTGGTTGTAGTTCATGAAAAGAACATACATGATATGACACTGGTGGATCCTTATGTGGTTTGTGAGAAGAACAGACATGCGATGACTCTAGATGTGGTTCATGAGAAGAATAGACATGCAATGACACTATTGTATCCTTATGTGGTTTGTGAGAAGAACAAACATGCAATGAAACTGGGTGTGGTTCATGAAAAGAATAGACATGCAATGATACTGGTGGATCCATGTGTGGTTTGTTTAGAAGAACACACATGCAATGACCACATGCAATGACACTGGTGGATCCATGTGTGGTTTGTTTAGAGGAACAAACATGCAATGACACTATGTGTAGTTCATGAAAAGAACAGACATGCAATGACACTGGTGGATCTTTATGTGGTTTGTGAGAAGAACAGACATGCAATGATTCTAGATGTCATTCATGAGAAGAACAGACATGCAATGACACTGGTGTATCCTTATGTGGTTCATGAGAAGAACACACATGCAATGACACTGGGTGTGGTTCATGAAAAGAACACACATCCAATGACACTGGTGGATCCATGTGTGGTTTCTGAGAAGAACACACATGCAATGACACTGGGTGTGGTTCATGAAAAGAACACACATCCAATGACACTGGTGGATCCTTATGTGGTTTGTGAGAAGAACAGACATACAATGACTCTAGATGTGGTTCATGAGAAGGACACACATGTAATGACATTGGTGGATCCATGTGTGGTTTATGACAGGAACAAACATGCAATGACACTGGTTGTGGTTCAAGAAAAGAACATACATGCAATGACACTGGTGGATCCTTATGTGGTTTGTGTGAAGAACAGACATGCGATGACTCTAGATGTGGTTCATGAGAAGAACAGACATGCAATGACACTACTGTATCCTTATGTGGTTTGTGAGAAGAACAAACATGAAATGAAACTGGGTGTGTTTCATGAAAAGAACATACATGCAATGATACTGGTGGATCCATGTGTGGTTTGTTTAGAAGAATAAACACGCAATGACCACATGTAATGACACTAGTGGATCCATGTGTGGTTTGTTTAGAGGAACAAACATGCAATGACACTAGGTGTGGTTCATGAAAAGAACAGACATGCAATGACATTGGTGGATCTTTATGTGGTTTGTGAGAAGAGCAGACATGCAATGACTCTAGATGTGGTTCATGAGAAGAACAAAGATGCAATGACACTGGTGTATCCATATGTGGTTTGTGAGAAAAATAGACATGCGATGACTCTAGATGTGGTTCATGAGAATAATAAACATGCAATGACACTGGTGTATCCTATGTGGTTTGTGTGAAGAACATACATGCAATGAGACTGGGTGTGGTTCATGAAAAGAACACACATCCAATGACACTGGTGGATCCATGTGTGGTTTGTGAGAAGAACATACATGCAATGACACTGGGTGTGGTTCATGAAAATAACACATCCAATGAGACTGGTGGATCCTTATGTGGTTTATGAGAAGACCAGACATCCAATGACATTGTGTGTGGTTCATGAAAAGAACACACATCCAACGACACTGGTGGATCCATGTGTGGTTTGTGAGAGGAACAGACATGCAATGACACTGGTTGTGGTTCATGAGAAGAACAGACATGCAATGACACTAGTGGATCCTTATGTGGTTTGTGAGAAGAACAGCCATGCAATAACACTGGGTGTGGTTCATGAAAAGAACAGACATGCAATGATACTGGTGGATCCATGTGTGGTTTGTGAAAAGAACACACACGCAATGACCACATGCAATGACACTGGTGGATCCATGTGTGGTTTGTTTAGAGGAACAAATATGCAATGACACTGGGTGTGGTTCATGAAAAGAACAGACATGCAATGACACTAGTGGATCCTTATGTGGTTTGTGATAAGAACAGACATGCAATGACTCTAGATGTCATTCATGAGAAGAACAGACATGCAATGACACTGGTGTAGCCTTATGTCGTTCATGAGAAGAACACACATACAATGACACTGGGTGTGGTTCATGAAAAGAACACGCATCTAGTGAATTGGTGGATCCATATGTGGTTTGTGGAAAGAACAGACATGCAATGACTCTAGATGTGGTTCATGAGAAGAACACACATGCAATGACACTGGTGGATCCATGTGTGGTTTTTGAGAGGAACAGACATGCAATGACACTGGATGTGGTTCATGAAAAGAACACACATCCAATAACATCGGTGGTTCCATGTGTGGTTTGCGAGAAGAATGCACATGCAATGACACTGGGTGTGGTTCATGAAAAGAACACACATCTAGTGGCACTAGTGGATCCATATGTTGTTTGTGGAAAGAACAGACAAGCAATTACACTGGGTGTGGTTCATGAAAAGAACACACATGCAATGACATTGGTGAATCCATGTGTGGTTTTTGAGAAGAACACACATGCAATGACACTAGGTGTGATTCATGAAAAGAACACACATCCAATGACACTAGTGGATCCTTATGTGGTTTGTGAGAAGAACACACATGCAATGACCACATGCAATGACACTGGTGGATCCATGTGTGGTTTGTTTAGAGGAACAGACATGCAATGACACTGGGTGTGGTTCATGAAAAGAACAGACATGCAATAACACTAGTGGATCCTTATGTGGTTTCTGAGAAGAACAAACATGCAATGACTCTAGATGTGGTTCATGAGAAGAACACACATGCAATGACACTAGCGGATCGATGTGTGGTTCATGAGAGGAACAAACATGCAATGACACTGGGTGTGGTTCATGAAAAGAACACACATCCAATGACACTGGTGGATCCTTATGTGGTTTATGATAAGTCCAGACATCCAATGACACTGTGTGTGGTTCATGAAAAGTACACACATCCAATGACACAGGTGGATCCTTATGTGGTTTGTGAGAAGAAGAGACATGCAATGACTCTAGCTGTGGTTCATGAGAAGAACAGACATGCAATGACACTGGTGTATCCTTATGTGGTTTGTGAGAAGAACACACATGCAATGACTCTAGATGTTGTTCATGAAAAGAACACACATGTAGTGACACTGGTGGATCCATATGTGGTTTGTGGAAAGAATAGACATCCAATGACACTGGGTGTGGTTCACGAAAATAACACACATCCAATGACACTGGTGGATCCATGTGCGGTTTGTGAGAATAACACACATGCAATGACACTGGGTGTGGTTCATGAAAAGAACACACATCCAATGACACTGGTGGATCCTTATGTTGTTTATGAGAAGACCTGACATCCAATGACACTGTGTGTGGTTCATAAAAACAACACACATCCAATGACACTGGTGGATCCATGTGTGGTTTGTGAGAGGAACAGACATGCAATGATACTGGGTGTGGTTCATGTGAAGAACATACATGCAATGACACTAGTGGATCCATGTGTGGTTTATGAGTGGAATAGACATGCAATGACACTGGGTGTGGTTCATGAAAAGAACAGACATGCAATGACACTGGTGGATCCTTATGTGGTTTGTGAGAAGAACATACATGCAATGACCCTAGGTGTGGTTCATGAAAAGAATAGACATGCAATGATACTGGTGGATCCATGTGTGGTTTGTGAAAAGAACAGACATGCAATGACCACATGCAATGACACTGGTGGATCCATGTGTGGTTTGTTTAGAGGAACAGACATGCAATGACACTGGGTGTGGTTCATGAAAAGAACAGACATGCAATGACACTGGTGGATCCTTATGTGCTTTGTGAGAAGAACAGACATGCAATGACTCTAGAGGTCGTTCATGAGAAGAACAAACATGCAATGACACTGGTGTATCCTTATGTTGTTCATGAGAAGAACACACATACAATGACACTGGGTGTGGGTCATAAAAAGAACACACATCCAGTGACACTGGTGGATCCATATGTGGTTTGTGGAAAGAACAGACATGCAATGACTCTAGATGTGGTTCATGATAAGAACACACATGCAATGACACTGGTGGATACATGTGTGTTTTATGAGAGGAACAAACATGCAATGACACTGGGTGTGTTTCATGAAAAGAACACACATCCAATGACACCGGTGGATTGATGTCTACGCACTAGTGCAGAGGTTTGTAGAACAGCAACAAGTTTTTCCTTAAGTGGATCACCCAAGGTTTATCGAACTCAGAGAGGAAGTGGTCAAAGGTATCCCCTCTCAAGCAACCCTGCAATCAAGATACAAGAAGTCTCTTGTGTCCCCAACACACCCAATACACTTGTCAGGGGTATAGGTGCACTAGTTCGGCGAAGAGATAGTGAAATACAAGTGGTATGGATAATTATAAGTGGTAATGGTGATAGAAAATAGCTTGATGGCGTGGAAAAGACTAAAGTAAAACTGAAATAAAGATGGAAGCAAGCAAACATGTAACAGATCTAATTGCAAACAGTGTATCAATGCTTAGAAACAAGGCCTAGGGATCATACTTTCACTAGTGAACACTCTCATATAAATATATTCTTCTCTATGATACTACTCTTAACTACTCTCCGGTTGGACACTCTAATCCATGGTAGGGCTATAACAGCACACCTCAAAGTAAGCCTTTCCCATCTAGAAAACCCCACACTGTCACCTTGAGCACTAGATGGTTCAAACAAACACCACAATTTCATAAAGACATCCAACTCCAAATATTACTCATAACAAGTATTTGTAATCTCTAGCCTAAGTGTCACCATGGTGTGCACACTGTCAACTTCACACACATGGGGAGAGCAGAGATCTATTAAAGCACTTGAGTAGCAAGGTAGATCTATAGATTACAAGCTCATGATCACAATATGATCATGCATAGAGAGAGAGATGAACACATAGCTACCGGTAAAACCCTTAGCCTTGAGAGAGAACTACTCCCTCCTCATCATGGGAATCAGCAATGGTGATGGAGATGGCGGTGGAGATCGATAGAGATGGCTCCGGGGGCACTTCCCCGTCCCGGCAGGGTGCCGGAACAGAGACTTTTATCCCCAGAATCTCCTTTTCGGTGGCGGTGGCGCTGTGGAACTTTTCGTGGATTTCTGATTGACGACTTAGGGTTTTTGCCTCGGGAGGAATATATAGGCGAAGGAGGCAAGGTCGGTGGCCGGCCAGGGGGCCCACACCATGCCCTGGCGTGGCCTGGGCTGGCCCGCGCCAAGGGGTGGTGTGGCCACCCTGTGCCCCCCTTCGTGTCTCCTTCTGGCTCCGTGAATCTTCCAGGAAAATATCAACTTTGGCTTTTGTCCGGTCCAATTCCGAGAATATTGATTTTCTGACTTTCCTGGAACCAAAAACAGCAGAAAATAGGCAACTGGCACTGTGGCATCTTGTTAATAGGTTAGTCCAAGAAATCATATGAAAATAATACCAAAGTTGGAGCAAAACACAAGAAAGTAGATAAAACCAAGCATGGAACATCAAAAATTATAGATACATTTGCAATGTATCAACATCCCCAAGCTTAACTTCTGCTCGTCCTCGAGTAGGTAAGTGATAAAAAGAAAGAATAATTTTTGAGGTGACATGCACCATCATAAACTTGATCAAAGTATTTGTAAAACATTCAAAGCTGGGATCATAGTACTTCAATCATAACATGAAAGACAAAGTTCTAGCAATAAGACAAAAAAACTATGTTGCAACATGAAAAGGAACAAACAAAAGATTTATGAATAACAATGCTTTGCAAGACGTTTGTTTGTTTCACATAAAGAAAACATAGCATAATAGTATTCAGCTTGTCCCTCATAGAGTAGCAAACATAAATGCATAGGACACCTTCAAAGTTCATAAGAGTGACTAGATACAAATAGTTTAAAACAAGCAATATCAAGGTATGCATCAATCAACTAGTCTTGGGACAATGCACATAGAACTAAGAATGGCCACTATGCTCTCAAAGTAGGTGCATAAAGGTAGAAGGTGGAGACTCAATATATAAGTGGAAGAAGGGCCTTCATAGAAGGATGCAGAGATTCAAGTTTCATAAAGAGCTTCCAAAAATTATGGTACTTAATAGCTTTTAGCTCTCATTGCCCCTGTCATAAGCATCTTGAAGTGATTAAGGTTAAAGTGAACAAACTATGGTGTACATGCTTGACGAAGTATAAGTTAGAAATCTCATGTCCCTTGAATACGATGGCCGCTCCTCATGCTACTCAAGTTTAGTCATCGGTAAGTTCTTGTCATCGTAAGTACATGTGTATCATAGAAAACCGCCAACGATGTACCCCTTGCCCGATGATACGGAAGAATCCCCATATCAAAATGACAAGGCAATCAGACAGCGAGCATCTCAGCAATCTTCTTATTTACCATGGGAATATGGTTCTTTTTTTGCTCTTTCCTCTTTTCATATCTCTTTTTTTTTCTCTTTCTCTTTTTTCTCAATATAGGACTCTTTTTTTATAAGAAGAATGCTTCATAGACAGCTCATTATGGTTACGCTGCAGGTTTTCACCATGTCAGCATGGATTAGACCAGCGGCCCAGGCGTTTCTCTAATACATATACATAACTCCATGGACTTACAAGCTCCCCTTTCATTTCACACCGATGACATCCATATACAAAAGAGCATGATATCAACTAGGTACAAGTACCAAGTGCAATGTTGAAAGCGTTCCCCATGAAAGCATGGTTCTGCTTATTCCTAACAAATAAGTGCAAGCATATACAACATAGAAGACACAATGGTTCAAGTTTATTAAGGGCAAGAAAAGTAAAGTGTGCCATCAAGTTCGTGAGAGCTTTAATCACTAGTTTTCTCATAACAAGTTTAATTTGGAAGGTAAACAACAGCATGAATATACTTGGAATAGCATAAGCTATTAGGTAGGTATGGTGGACTCTTTGGAATACCTTGGTTTAAGGAGTTGGATGCATGAGTGGAACTCATACTTGGTTGCGGAGGATAGCAAAAGACTGGGAGCGACAAACTAAGATAGCAATAATGGCCATAATCATGCAGAGCGACAAAACATCATTGATCAAAGCATAATGTGATACTACAAGTTGAAAACTAAAGGATCATAAAGGCTATGGTGACTTGAGATAGTCATAACATGGTGTGAGCATGTGCCAAGTCAACCCAAATAAAGCATCAAAGGAGAATACCACTATACTATGCTTTAATATGCTAAAACAATGCATGATTCATCCAAGGCACATTAAGCAATCTCAATTATTTATAACAAGTCATGCTACAGCAAAGAATACTAAGCATAAATACAAAACAATATCAAGCATGGCATGACAAAGCATAGGCCATTACTAGCATCTGCAGTGCCTGTACCGGGACTCGAACAAGGACTGTGGATCCCCAATCCAGTGGCTGATGAAGTTTTGAACTTTTTTTTTCTAATATTCGTTGAAAATTTGTGTGTTTCTGCTTGAGCCGTACGAGATGAAATTTTCAATGTCGGGGGGGCCTCCGTTGATTGTGTACAAACCAAAAACAAGCTCTTTTTACCACATAAGCATGAACTTTCCTTCTCTTTTCCAACCAAACCAAACTATTTGCAAACCAATGTATGAAAGAGGGGGTCCAACCAATTTATTCAGAAAACTAAGCAAACAAAATCAAACGAAAACGAAAAAGAAGACGCTCCAAGAACAACACAACTGTGCATGAAACAATAAAAATGAAGCGTTTGGAAGAAACCTGGGATTTTTATTGATAAAGAAGGGGATGCCTTGGGCATCCCCAAGCTTTGACGCTTGAACTTCTTGGATATGTCTTGGGGTGACATGCGTGGCATCCCCAAGCTTGAGATTTAGTCCATCCTTCATCTCATTACTCATTCCTTCCATACACCTAAATTTTTTCCTTCATACAAAACTTCACACAATCTTTATTAGCAATATTAGTGCACTCAAGATAATAGGTCTTACGGTTAAGTTCTAACACCAAATAAACTTCCATTAGAACACTAGCTACTGTAGCACCTCCCTCAAAAATCTCAATTCCCCAAAAGAACTCAAAAAGGAACCAACAAGAAGCAAATGCAGAAAATGGCAGAAATCTGTCAAAACAGACCAGCAGGTAAAGACGAAATTTTTAGAAGACCTTTTGTTGCTCAAATCAAAAAGTGTTGAACTTACGAAAGTTGGAAAACAACCTGGGGCAGAAGAACAAAAATTCACGCCTCAAAAAGACGTTCAGATATTTTACACGAATTTTTATGGTGAAGCATAGAAATCTGTTTTGGGACAACAACTTTCCCAATCATTACTTCTCTCTCATTAGAGGTTACTCTTGGCACAAAAAGAAAATAAAAAGGATAAGGAGTGGTTATTACTGAATTAATAACTTCCAAGACTCATCTAAAACTTTTGGGTTATCTCCCAATAAGTACTTTTCTTTAACGCCTTTAAGTTAGGCATGATAGTTTGAGAAGTTCCTTTCATAAAAATATGAATTGAAGTAAAAGAGAGCCTCAAGAAGCAAATTCAAAGCACATTTAAGTCTAACCCACTTCCTATGCATAGGAATCTTGTAAAGAAACAAGTCATGAAAGCACAAAGCAACAAGCATAGGAAAGCAAAACAAGTGCAACTTCCAAACTTCCAACATAAAGATGGGAAACTTAATATTATTGAGATGCATAAGACCATGTTTCCCTATCTCATAATAACTTTTAGTAGCATCATGAATAAAATTAACAATATAACAATCACATGAAACATTCTTATCATGAGCCACATGCATAAAACAATTATTAGTCTCCCTATAAGAATAGTCATTCTTATTAATCATAGTGGGAGCAAATTCAACAAAATAGCTATCATTATTATTCTCATCACCATAATCATTAAATATAGGAGGCATATTGTAATCATAATTAATTTTCTCCTTGTAAATATCATATTCATTGAAAATATCATATTCATCATTGTAATCATCATATATTGGAGGTTTGGTATCATCATAAGCAATAGAATAGTTATCTTCCAAAGTTGGGGAACTAAACAGATCATTTTCATAAAAACTAGCTTCCCCAAGCTTAGACTTTTCCATAGCATTAGCAAAAATGGTGTCCAAAGAATTCATACTAACAACATTTCTATTAGCATGCAAATAAAGTTCCATAGGTTTTTTAATTTTCTCTTCAAACACTTCATGTCCTAACTCAAGATAAATACTATAAAGCTCTCTAATTTTGTTGTTGTTTTCCATTAAGCCTAACTAGTGAAAACAAGAAACAAAAAGACAAAATTGCTGAATCTAAAGGAAATAACTTCGAGCACTCACACCGGAGGATGCGAGTACCTTTTACCTTACCTCCCCGGCAACGACGCCAGAAAATAGGCGTTTGCCATGGGAGGTTCTTCTTCTTTAATCCTCCGGTGTGAATACCTTTTACCTTACCTCCCCGGCAACGACGCTAGAAAATAGCTTGATGTCTACACACTTCTATTCTTATAGATAGTTGTTGGGCCTCCAAGTGCATAGGTTTATAGAACAACAGCAAGTTTTCCCTTAAGTGGATCACCCAAGGTTTATCGAACTCAGGGAGGAAGTGGTCAAAGGTATCCCCTCTCAAGCAACCCTTCAATCAAGATACAGAAGTCTCTTGTGTCCCCAACACACCCAATATACTTGTCAGGTGTATAGGTGCACTAGTTCGGCGAAGAGATAGTGAAATACAAGTAGTATGGATAATTATAAGTGGTAATGGTGATAGAAAATAGCTTGATGGCGTGGAAAAGACTAAAGTAAAACTGAAATAAAGATGGAAGCAAGCAAACATGTAACAGATCTAGTTGCAAATGATGTTTCAATGCTTAAAAACAAGGCCTAGGAATCATACTTTCACTAGTGAACACTCTCATATAAATATCTTCTCTTTATGATACTACTCTTAACTACTCTCTGGTTGGACACTCTAATCATTGGTAGGGCTATAACAGGACAGCTCAAAGTTCATCTTTCCCATCTAGAAAACCCCACACTGTCACCTTGAGCACTAGATGGATCAAACAAACACCACAATTTCATAAAGACATCCAACTCCAAATATAACTCATAACAAGTATTTGCAATCTCTAGCCTAAGTGTCACCATGGTGTGCACACTGTCAACTTCACACACATGGGGAGAGCAAAGATCTATTAAAGCACTTGAGTAGCAAGGTAGATCTATAGATTACAAGCTCATGATCACAATATGATCATGCATAGAGAGAGAGAGAGATGAACACATAACTACCGGTAAAACCCTTAACCTCGAGAGAGAACTACTCCCTCCTCATCATGGGAATCAGCAATGGTGATGGAGATGGCGGTGGAGATAGATGGAGATGGCTCCGGGGGCACTTCCCCATCCCAGCAGGGTGCCGGAACAGAGACTTTCTATCCCCCAAATCTCCTTTTCGGTGGCAGCGGCGCTGGGGAACTTTCCGTGGATTTCTGATTGACGACTTAGGGTTTTTGCCTTGGGAGGAATATATAGGCGAAGGAGGCAAGGTCGATGGCCGGCCAGGGGGCTCACACCATGCCCTGGCGCGTCCTGGGCTGGCCTGCGCCATGGGGTGGTGTGGCCACCCTGTGCCCCCCCTTCGTGTGTCCTACTGGACCCGTGAATCTTCCGGGAAAATATCAACTTTGGCTTTTGTCCAGTCCAATTCCGAGAATATTGATTTTCTGACTTCCCTGGAACCAAAAACAGCAGAAAATAGGCAAATGGCATTGTGGCATCTTGTTAATAGGTTAGTCCAAGAAATCATATGAAAAGTACTCCAAAGATGGAACAAAACACAAGAAAGTAGATAAAACCAAGCATGGAACATCAAAAATTATAGATACATTTGCAATGTATCATGGATCCATGTGTGGTTTGTGAGAAGAACACACATGTAATGACACTGGGTGTGGTTCATGAAAAGAACACACATCCAATGACACTGGTGGATCCTTATGTGGTTTATGAAAAGAACAAACATCCAATGACAATGTGTGTGGTTCATGAAAAGAACACACATCCAATGACATTGGTGGATCCATGTGTGGTTTGTGAGAAGAACACACATGCAATGACACTAGGTGTGGTTCATGAAAAGAACACACATCCAATGACACTGGTGGATCCTTAATTGTGGTTTGTGAGAGGAACATACATGCAATGACACTGGGTATGGTTCATGAAAAGAACACACATCCAATGATACTGGTGGATCCTTATGTGGTTTGTGAAAAAGAACACACATGCAATGACTCTAGCCGTG
The DNA here is from genome assembly GCA_023614405.1 of Avena insularis. Classification (NCBI taxonomy): domain Eukaryota; kingdom Viridiplantae; phylum Streptophyta; class Magnoliopsida; order Poales; family Poaceae; genus Avena; species Avena insularis. Next base: position 152,207,455 of record CM042690.1, read on the forward strand.
GTTCATGAAAAGAACACACATGCAATGACACCGGTGGATCCATGTGTGGTTTATTGAAAGAACACACATGCAATGACTCTAGTGGATCCATATCTGGTTCATGAAAAGAACACACATGCAATGACACTGGTGGATCCATATGTGGTTCATGAAAAGAACACACATGCAATGACATTGGTGGATCAACATGTGGTTTATTGAAAGAACACACATGCAATGACACTGGTGGATCCATGTGTGGTTTGTAAGAAGAACACACATGCAATGACACTGGGTGTGGTTCATGAAAAGAGCACACATTCAATGACACTGGTGGATCCTTATGTGTGGTTTGTGAGAGGAACATACATGCAATGCCACTGGGTGTGGTTCATGAAAAGAACACACATCCAATGACACTGGTGGATCCTTATGTGGTTTGTGAAAAAGACACACATGCAATGACTCTAGCTGTGGTTCATGAAAAGAACACACATGCAATGATACCGGTGGATCCATGTGTGGTTTATTGAAAGAACACACATGCAATGACACTGGTGGATCCATATGTGGTTCATGAAAAGAACACACATGCAATGACATTGGTGGATCAACATGTAGTTTATTGAAAGAACACACATCCAATGACACCGGTGGATCCATGTGGTTTATGACAATAACACACATGCAATGAACTCTAGTGGGTCCATGTGGTTTATGAGAAGAACACACATCCAATGAACTCTAGTGGATCTATCTTGGCATAATTTGATGTATGCCATGATGTATTTCATTATGCAAGGCACCCACTTTCCATTTTTATACTACTCGGTTTTGCCCTTGGTTTTTTTGATACTACTCAGTTTTGCCCCCTCTCTCTATCTTTCGTAGAAGCCCAAACCTGTGCTCACTCTGTCTGCTACTCCCTGATTGGTTGTCATAGTTGTCACGCGGATCGTGTACACCAACCGTTGATTCTGTGCGATCCAACGATGATCGTTGCACACGTCGTGCCCTTCACAGTACAACACAGACGTCTCCCTCAGCGTGACTTCTACAAGAAGGAACACGAAGCCGCCCATGGAAAAAGTCGTCGAGCGGTCATGTCATGTTTAATCAAGTCTGAAAATCCTACTACTGCTACTACTACGCCACAACACATGCGTCATCGAGTGCACGGTCGTTGATGGACAGCTACAATTTATTGCCACTTGATTTTAATAAGACATATCCCATTTTTTACGCAGCGGCTGTCAATCTCACTTCCAACTGGGCCCCACCGTAAGAAGCTTGCACGCACTAGCCGGAGACCAAAGAGCTGAGCTTGATGAGACCTAAGGTCTCCGCCTTCATCGAGTCACTCGCAGTCATCAACACATCCCTCTACCCGATCTAGCACAACCCCACAAATCTCGCCGTACAGCCACCTACCTTCCCCTCTACATTTCCACTTTTAACTATCGCCAATTTTAGGGCCGTGTCAAACTTCGTACATAGAAATTGTGTATGCACCCTTTGCATGCGGCTCAATACAGAACTGCCATGCATGGCCCGGGAAAAAAACGTGACGTATCATGTGCGTGTCGCGGTGCACGGTGCAATAGACTGCACGGCGCGTTGCACGGTGGTGCAACGAAAGGTGCCTTGCTTCTATCCACCTTAACTATAGAGCCCCTCTTCGCACACCCACTCTCACTCTCGCTCACTCACCCCACGCAACCCTCTCCACTATCCTACCAGCATCTGCAAACTCCCGAGAATACCCTGTCCGCGCTGGCGATGGCGGAGGAGGATACGATGGCCATCGTCGCCTCCGAGGCCATCGGCAAGGAGGCCCCCGTATCCTCACCGGTCCCCCTCGAAGCATTAAAAGCAACCGCTATCCGTGTCCAGGACCCAGTCGAGCCATCGATGGCAGCCGTCGTTCCCGTCCAGGCCCCCGTTCCCGCTACCGATGTAGCTGCCGACGAGGCCCCCATCTCCTTGTTGGTCCCCCTCGACGCGCTGAAAGCAGCCGCCGTCCCTGTCTAGGACCCAATCGAGGCATCGATGGCAGCCGCTGTTCCCGTCTAGGCCCTCGTCCCGAAGAGGAGCCCCCTGCCGGCGAGAAGGCTCCTGCCGGTCACAAGCAGATCCAGCACTTCATGGGCACCTACGATCCAGATAAGTACATCGCTTCGCTGAACCCCTACGACACCGGCATCGACGACCCATGGTCGGAGGTAACTAGGGTTTGCTCCCCTCCCCTAGTTCTTCTACTGTTCCCATCATTGGATGCTAGATATTGGTTTATTAGGATTCGCTTGTTCGCATTTCGATTGCTCGATCTTCATACATCATCTACTCCCCCATTTTCCTTTTCTTCCAATAGGTTTCCGGCAGCAACGTCTGCAGCGATGATGAGTCTAGGCACACCAAGACTCGTCAGGTGCTGAGAAGGCTGCAGGCCGGCCAGTACGACGCCTTCTTCGCTGGCGGCAACTACAACTGCCCCTTCTGCAAGGGGGTCACCTTCTGTTTGGTGATTCTTGCCGGCACCGACTTCAACTCCTTACTGAAGCATGCAGAGGCCCTGGGCTTCGGCATCCACAAAGGCGGTGAGACCATGAACGTCAACACCTACATCGTTGAACACCAGTCTCTCGGCATTCACCTCCGAAACCTCCAGCGGGTGGCCATCAAAGAGGGGAGCATGCCTCCAATCAGGCCCAAGGCCCCCAAGATCAAGGGACTGGGCAGCAAGAAGTGGAGAAAGCGCCGGAGGGAGGAGGCGGAGGCGTGGGCGCATGAAGGAGGGGTTGAATGTGTCTGTTGCTGCTACTAAGCAGCTTCTTTTGATTTTCTATATTTTTCTTGCATCCTATTTCTGGTTGAATGCATCGAACCTCGTTAAGCAACCTACTTTCTATCGCTATATCCTATTGAGCTGCGCACAGCTATATCTACAGTTGTTTTGTTTTCTGCATGAATGTATTCTGCCTGGTGCGATTTGTTGCTCTAGATTTGCTACCTGATCGGAGGCAAAAAGAGGTCCAAAAGGGAACAAATTATCGAAGAGAGAATCTTCTCTAGATTTGCTACCAATCTGGGCAAAATGAAACATATCTGTTTAGCGAGAGAGGAAAAGGGTACTCTATCAAACTGCCAGTTAACGAGCTACCATCTTGACAAGCTACAAGACACATACATAAACATAACACAAAGAGGGTTAAATTTATTTTACTACTCTCACTTGAGGCGCTAGACATCTTGATAAGATAAATGAGTTCCACAAAATAGAAACATAACACTGAGAAGTAAAATTTAATCCACTTCTCATCATCCCACTTGAGGCGCTTGCCATCGTTCCTAGGCGACCAACTGCGATCATTCCAGTGGATCTTACATTATTGGCACTCCACAGCTCACGAAATGCTTTGTCCCACCTGGGATCTGACTTGACTTTCCTATCTTCAGCGTCCCGCGCACAATTAGCGGTGCATCACAGACCTGATTGTTGCTGCTAGAAGATGTTGCCTCTCTGTTTGCTGCTTCAGCTACAGCCTCTCTGTTAGCTACTTCTGCTTCAGCTGCAAGCTCTCTTTCAGCTGCTTCTGCAGCCTCTCTATCAGCTACTTCTGCTTCAGCTACAAGCTCTCTTTCAGCTGCTTCTGCAGCCTCTCTGTTAGCTGCTTCAGATGCAGCCATTTCATTTGCATATGTAGCTTCAAACTCAGCTATTCTGCATTTTCTACAAAGGGCTCCCCTAAACTCGTCTTCCCTCTTGCAAATAGGGCAAAACACGAGGTAACATAGGAAAAATGGATCTTCTTGTATAGCTGGTAGGTCACGTAAGCATCTATGGCTGCATACTTCAGGTTTATATCACACAACGACCACTTGTCCAAGAAATCGTGCCTATCCGTAGGGAAATCTGCCTTCATTCTGTCGTACGACTCACCGAGGATTCTAGTTGCGAGTGATGCCATTCCATCCTTCCTCGAGCCCCCTAGGATCTTGACAAGACTCTGAATATCGATCCAGTTGTGCGCATAAATTATAATTCCCTCTCGATAAAATTTCAAAAAATCAGTTGTATTGTCCACAGTGCAGATAACAATTTCCTTTTCTACAAGGAACTGGTGCAGCACCGGACAATTCCTGTCAGTCCTAAAAGTATGTAGTTTGTCATCACCAAAATTTGTAACTACAAATATTTTGTCAATGCAAGATCATCATCTGAATATAATTTTGAAAAGTTTAGTAAATGCAAGATCAAGACTCTCAACATTGTCTTGTCATAATTTATTTGGTCCTAAATAAAATCCAGTAGTTGCAAGATGAGCAAATGGATAAAGAACAAGAGGAGAAAACCCTAAAAGCGGTTAGCTACAGAGAGCAGATCTACAAACCGGGAGAGGTGGTAGACGAGGACGTGTTTACTCATGGACAGTTGAACGACGGTGACTTCACTCCCCTCATATGGGTGCTCCCTGGTGTACTCGAGGTCTAATCCCACAAACTTCTCCTCGTCTTTCTCAAGCCAACCCTCGTACATCCTCAGGACTCGCACCACTGTCTCCTCCTCGTTGGTGTAAACAACGTCTATCTTATTATTGTCATGGGTAGTGAAGCTTGTCTCTAGAGTGCGATGACCTTCCATGGCGGCAAGGAGAAGACGGGAAGAAGACAGATGACAGGAAGAAGAAGAGTGGTTTCTGCGAGGCAGGGGAACGGTGGAACCGTCAATGCGCTGTTAAGGTAGTGGTTAACAATGGGGACTGATGGCCCAAAATATATCGAGCTCGTTGGGGAACCCCAAGATGAAGGTATGATGAGCACAATAGCAAGTTTTCCCTCAGTTATGA